>CM076581.1:539613552-540934058 GCA_034641835.2 Pinus albicaulis | reverse complement strand
GAGGATTTACACCAAGAACCAGCCCTAGAAGAGGAAGAAATCAGTCTGACCATATCGTGTAATGCATTGGCAGGAATTACCACTCCTCAAACTCTCAAGATAGAAGGACATATCAAGAAGAAAAAGGTAATAGTGTTGATTGATTCAGGTAGCACCCATAATTTTATTCATTGTAAGGTAGCCAAGGAATTGAATTGTTTCCTATACCCAGCACCAGAATCTCAAGTGATGGTTGCAAATGGAGGAACTATAAATTTCTCTGGAAAATGCCATAATATCAAGCTAACCATGGGGGAATATGTATTTAATAGTCCAATTCTTTCCATTCTTATGGGAGGTGCTGATGTTACAATCCTTGGGGACGGTAGCTTTTAATTTTCAACTTTTCTTGAATTTTTTTTCAGAGGGAAAGGAAGTTGAATTACGGGGTATTTCAGGGAAGCTGGGAAAGATAATAAGCTATAATGTCATGAAAAATCTTCTAAAGAAATAACAACAAGGCATAATTGCACAATTATGCTCACTAGAAGTTCCAACATCAAAATCATCTATTTCTGTAGATCTCCAAAAAGTCTTGGACAATCATTCCGAGGTGTTTGAAACTCCCAAAGGACTCCCACCTATTCGTGATAATGATCATGCTATTCATTTGATTCCAGGAAGTGTTCCTCCAAACATCAGGCCTTATAGATATCCTTATGTCCAAAATAGCGAAATTGAACGTATGATTGCAGAAATGTTAGAGGCGGGTATAATTAAACCTAGTCAAATTTCTTTTTCTACTCCAGTAGTATTGGTACACAAGAAGGATGGATCATGGCGCATGTGTCTGGATTATAAGGAGCTCAATAAGCTCACCATTAAAGATAAATTTCCCATTCCTGTGATTGATGAATTATTGGATGAATTACATGTAGAAATTTATTTTACCAAGTTGGATCTTCGTTTAGGATATCATCAAATTAGAATGAAGACTGGAGATATTCTAAAAATAGCATTTCGAACTCATGAGGGTCATTATGAATTTTTGGTCATGCCTTTTGGCCTTACCAATGCACCTTCTACATTTCAAGGGTTGATGAATTCCGTTTTCAAACCCTTCCTTAGAAAATTTGTGCTAGTATTTTTTGATAATATACTAATCTACAACATGTCTTCGAAGGATCATTTTCAACATGTTGACAGGGTGCTCAAACTATTGTAGGAGAAACAATTATATGCAAAAACATCCAAATGTTTCTTTGGAGTAAAAGAGGTGGAATATCTGGGTCATATTGTATCTCACGAGGGTGTTAAGGTAAACCCTAACAAAATTAAAGCCATTAAGGAATGGAAAGTCCCCACAACCATAAAGTAGTTGCGAGGATTCCTCGGGTTAACAGGGTATTATCACAAGTTTTTTAAGAATTATGGGAGAATAGCAGCACCTCTAACAACATTATTTAAGAAAGTTGAATTTTCATGGACTCCTGAAGCAACTAAGGCCTTTGAACATCCTAAAGAGACAATGTGCCTAGCACTAGTCTTAGCTACACCAGACTTCACAAAAACCTTTACTGTGGAATGTGATGCCTCGGGAAATGGAATTGGTGTTGTTTTAATGCAAGAAGGAAGACCCATTTCTTTTGAAAGTTGTCCAATCAAAGGAAAGTATTTACAAAAACCTATTTATGAGAAGGAAATGTTAGCACTGCATTCACTAAAGAAATGGCGAACTTACCTAATGGGAAGACACTTCAAGGTAAAAACTAATCATGATAGTCTTAAACACTTTTTGGAACAAAGACTATCTTCAGAAGAGTAGCAAAAATGGGTCACAAAGATGTTGGGTTATGACTTTGAAATAATCTACAAAAAAAGGAAAGCTTAATGTTGTTGCAGATGCACTCTCAAGAAAGAATGAAGAGGTGGAAGCATTGCTTTGTGCCATTTCTATTATCCAACCAGATTGGATAACCAAAGTAAGAGATGAATGGAAGAAGGACAAAGATGTATGGACACTCATTCAAAAGTTGCAGCAAGATCCTAGTACATCTGATACATTTAGTTGGAAAAATGATTCCTTATGGTACAAATATCGTTTATATCTTTGTAAGAATTCCCAACTAAAACAAAATATTCTTCTGGAATTGCACACTTCTCCTTTAGGAGGACACTCAGGATTTTTAAAAACTTACCACAGGGTGAAGAAAGAATTTTTTTGGGATGGCCTTAAATCTGATATTCAAAAGTTTGTGGCGTAATGTTTGGTTTTCCAGTAGAATAAAGTTGAGACAATTAAGACCCCGGGACTTCTACAACCTTTATCCATTCCAAGTCAACGTTGGGAGGAGATTTCAATGGATTTTATCACAGGTTTACCTAAGTCCGAAGGAAAGAGTGTCATCATGGTGGTAGTTGATAGACTTACCAAGTATGCACACTTTTGTGCATTATCTCATCCATTTAAAGCAAGCATAGTTGCTACTACATTTATGGACAGAATTCAAAAGCTACATGGAAGCCCAAGGGTTATTGTGAGCGACAGAGATCCCATTTTTACTGGAAATTTTTGGACGGAGTTATTTTCTTGTTTGGGTACTCAATTAGCCCATAGCTCATCTTATCATCCTCAATCTGATGGTCAAACTGAGATAGTAAATAAATGTTTGGAAGGATATCTTCGTTGTTTTGTATCTGATAAACAAACACAATGGGTCAAGTGGTTACCTCTTGCTGAATGGTGGTTTAACACTTCCTTCCATACTGCAGCAAAAATGACCCCATTTATGGCACTTTATGGATATCATCCACCATCCATCACATCATCTTTAAGGGAAAATTCGAAGGTTCAAGCAGTGGAAGATCACATCGAGCATCAGCAAGAAGTTCTCCAACTCTTAAAGGATAACCCGAATTTGGCACAAAATCGAATGAAACAACAGGCAGATCAACATCGCAGCGAGAGAAGTTTTGATGTAGGAGATTGGGTATTTTTACGGCTACAACTATACAAACAAATGTCCCTCAAGCAAGCTAAGAAGGATAATAAATTATCGCCAAAGTACTATGGTCCTTACAAGGTGTTGCAAAAGATTGGTACTATGGCATACAAATTGGAGCTTCCTGCTTCTTCGCGAGTACATCCAGTTTTCCATGTTTCATGCTTAAAGAAGGTTATAGGTGAAAATCTTCCAGCTCAAACAGTATTGCCAGAACTTGATGGGGAAGGGAAAATCATATTGGAACCTGAAGCAGTCATGGAAAAAAGAACTCGACAACTATGGAATCGATCAATTTCAGAGTATCTCATCAAGTGGAAGAACTTACCCACTGAAGATTCTACATGGAAGGATGAGAATTTTATACAGAAGCACCTAGAGCTACTCAAGCGTTGAGGACAACACTTTTTTGAAGGAGAGGGGCATGTTAGGTCCCTATATTACTAGTATAGTCCCTTATTGTTGTTAGTGTAACCCCCTTATTGTTATTATTGTACCCTTTTAACCCCCATATTGTTATTATTGTGCCCTTAAATTATTATTGTTAGGTCGGCTAGGATTACATTGTGGCCCCACTAGGATTACATTGTGGCCCCATGGACTCCTATATATAGAAAGGAGGTTTTGTAATTTGTAGCATCCAAGAATTGTTCATTCATGTAATGTATTCGAGGTTGCCCCCTCGAAGTGGCTTATTTCTAAGGCGTTGATATATCTTTTCTTCTATTTTTGGAGTTGGTTTCACAACATTTTCTTTCGTCCTCTTTTTCAAACTCTCTAAATATGAAAAAGGACCAGGTTGTCACTATTGTTAGGCTCGTTAAAACATAAAATAGTGATGGGCTTGTCGATCATGGTAAGAATCGAGTTTCATTCATCGCTAGACTTGTTAAATTATTAAATAGAGATACATTTTTTGCCCGAATGGTTGAATTATAGATCAAGCATATGTTATCCTCCTCAAGCTTGTTAAAAAATAAAGAGGTACTGGTCGACAAATGACCGAGGAAAATTTGGGAAAGTGAACAGAACTTTTTACGATAGTAGGTCGCTCTTGAACATGACACTTCACTCCATCACCGTGACTGTTTGGGTTGGGTAATATTCTTGACAGTTCATTCATAGCTATGGTTTATCATACCTTCACTTCAGTTTTGGGTCAATGCTGCCAACTCAACTCAGTGTCGCCGATATGTTCAAGAGAACTCATCCAATGAATACTCATCCTTCTGCAATACTCATAAACCTTCATTCTCATAACAGTCATCCCTGAACATTGTTATGTCAAGTCATACATTTGTATCTAAAATCAGTAAATCCCATTTCGCAATAAAGTGGCTTCCTTTCGACGTCAAATCATCATTCAGGAAGTTCACTTAGAAACATTATATTCTAGTACCATGAGGCTTGTTAGAGCATCGACAAGATCCTCGCTTTCGGACTTTTGACCGAAAGATTTTGTTTTCCGTTCGACATCAAATCATCTATTCACGCCTTACGAAATGTACTGCAGTACCTTGAGGGCCATTGACATCAATGGTGGTTCTCTCACGTTTTTTAACAGCTCACATCATTGGCTGGTAATCAAACAATGTCTTACCATGTTCGACTACAAATCATATATTTGTATGGCTAGACTTGTACCCGAACGATCGAGTCAACGAGATAAGAAGACCTTGGATCTAGTTTCAGCCATTCGGGTTGCAATTTCAGGGTTTTTTTACACATCATCCGAACATGGGCCTATATCTGTAGGCATGTCTGTATTGGGAAACATTCCAATGTAAACAACTTTCTGCACTATTTACATGTTATTAGATAGTTTATGTGCTGAGCATGGGAATGCATTCCCTCAGCAATTCATGATCAAGAGGATATATCATGATGTAATGTATTGTAAGATTGATGCAGGTCGCCACTCTGCTTCAGCTCCAGCCCATCATAGTGTAAAGCATCTCATTCAAAAAATATTGTAATTATTATTCTAACTTCATGCTTTAGGGGGTAATCTGTTATAGGTCAATTTGGGCACCATTACCAATGACCTAGTTAAACTGGACATCATCCCCAAAATCAATGACTATGGTCTATCATCCCCTATCATTTCAGTTGCTACATGCCTTAAGACAAAGAACAAAGACAAATCATTCATGACTTCCATTGCAAGGTTTCCAAGATTTGAAGTACATGTTATATCACTTATGAGCTCACCAATGCAGTATTTCAAGGGACTAATTGTGTTGCCCATGAAATTACCTCCATTCAAAGGTGCTCTACAAAGCACTTCTCAACACTCAAGGGTGCATTGGTCAAATTGGGAGAGAAATTATCATTGTTTTGGAATATCCACTTGGCCAGTGCCTTCTATAAGAGTGCATATGTGTCAAACTTCGAATCCATGTGTCCATTTGACACCTGTGAGCTTGGGAAAATGTCTTGCCTATTATTATAAATTCATTGATTTTGAAACTAACTTCAACTCATCTATACATTGAGCACAGATCCTAGTGCTTGAGAAGGAAGAAATTGAGTAGAGAAATGTTGGTGGAATTTCAATTGAGGATTTGATTTGAGTGATATGCTGCTAGAGAGATGTTCATTGTGATGAGGCTGGGATGATGTTGGAGATGGTGACATCAAATCAATTGCTCGTTGTAACCTCCCCTTCTATCCATTAATAAATATTGTTGCTTACTTTCCCACATATGTATGTGTATAAGCTTCTATTTTTCATATTATGAATTCTTATCTAATGTATATGGTTCATGTTTCATTGATTTAACTGAATAACTTGAATAGGCATCTATATATTGCAATCTCTTTGTTGTTTAGTGTTCATTCTTGCAGGAAATATTTTGGCGATCTAGCTTGGATTTGAAGCTACAACAAGAGCGACAGAAGGAGGATAGGAAGTTCTTGGACCCCGAGTAGGTTTCTTGATCTATTCTATGTGTTTATTTACTGTTAGGAAAAGTATCTGCAAAGTCTATAACATGTTGTTCTAAATGCATAGCACCACATTTAGGGAATAATTTTTTATCTGTAATTCATAATTCCGCATAACAGAAAGGACTCATCCTCAATTAATCCTAATAACCATTGTTGTATGCAAACTCAACCAACGTAAGTTACTCCTCCCATTTACTCTATTGGTGCATTGCATACATCCTCAACATTTCCTCCAGGATCCTATTGACCCTCTATGTTTGTCCATATATCTATGGATGATAGGTTGTATTGAAGGCAAACTCTATCCCCAAACCTACACGCATCTCCTTCCAAAACTTGGAAGTGAACTTGGCATCCCTATCTGACACAACCTTCTTCGAAACACCATGCAATCTCATACTCCCTAATGAACACTTGTGCCACCTCACTAGATGAATAAGTAGTCTTCACTAGAATGAAGTGAGCCACCTTTCTCAACATGTCGACCACAACCACGATAGAATCATGTTGCCTCGTTATCCTCGGAATACCTGTAATAAAATCCATGGAAATGACCTCCCATTTCCATTATGGAATCACAATAGGTTGTAGTAGACCACCTGGATGCTTACATTCTACCTTCACCTGTTGATAATCCAAACATCTAGCCAAGAACTCTGCCACTTCCTTCCTCAGATTCAGTCAATAGTAGAACGTATTCACCATTTTCAATGTCTTATGATATCCTGAGTGACCCAAGTATGGCTTGACATGAAACTCCCTCAAGATAAGATTCTTGAGCTCACTGTCATTAGACACATAGATCTTGTCCATGAATATTACCAAACCATCTATCATGAGACAATAGTCTACATCCTAATCACTTGTACCTGCACTATGTTGTAACCTGTGCCTGAGCTCCATATAACTATCATCCTGTTGTCCTGCCTATAAGATATGATCTTGTTAGTCTGTACCATAGGAACTCGTAACTGCTATATGATTCACATGTACTTTCCTATTGAGAGCATATACAACCATGTTCTCCTTTCCCTTGATATATCTGACCTAGAAATCAAACTCACCGATCGTGGCCAACCATCTAGCTTTCCTAGAATTTAGATTTGATTTTTCAAATAGATACCTCAAACCATTGTGATCACTCATCAATACAAACATATTTCCAAGAAGATAGTGCTTCCACATCTTCAAAGCATGTATGATCGTTACCAACTCAAGATCATTTTTCGAATAGTTCTACTTGTGCTCATTTAGTTTCCTACACTCATAGCATACCACTTGTCCCTCTTTCATAAGGACTCCACTGGTTCCTCTTTTACAAGCATATGTACACACTAAGAACTCTTTAGCCGGATCTACGATCTTAAGAACTGGACAATTGGTTAACAACTTCTTCAACTGCTCAAAACTAGTTGCACATTCCTCTCTCCATTCAAATTTCTTACCTTTCCTCTGCAAAGATGTAATAGGACATGCAATGCATGAGAATTTCCTGATGAACCTCCTATAGTAACCTGTTAACCCATAAATGATCTGACTTCCTCCACATTCTTAGGAGTTTCCCACTCCATGATGGCTCTTATCTTTTCTAGATCTACTTTTATTCCTTCCTATGAAACAACATGTCCCAAGTAGTGTAACTTTGTCTAAAATAAACTACACTTACTAAGCTTAGCATATAATTGATGCTCTCTTAGCAATCTCAACACTGCTGCTAAATTCTCGGCATGCTCTTCCTCATTCTTAGAATATACCAAGATGTTATCAATGAATATAATAACAAACTTGTCTAGATAAGGATGCAACACACTATTCATCAAACACATAAATTTAGTTGGGGCATTAGTCAAACCAAATGGAACTAGAACAAACTCATAATTCCCATACTTGGTCCTAAAGGCGGTCTTGTAGATGTACTCTTCTTTAATGTGTACCTAATGATATCCCAATCTCAAATCAATCTTTGAGAACATTGTTTCTCCCTTCAACTGATCAAACAAATCATGAATCTTCATAAATGGGGACATGTTCTTGATTGTCACCTTGCTCGGTTGCCTGTAATCAATGCACAACCTGAGAGAATCGTCCTTCTCCTTTATGAACAACACTGGTGCACCCAGGGGTGATACACTCGGCCTAATGTATCCCTTATCAATCATTTCCTTCAACTGCAACTTCAACTCTACTAAATTTGGCATTCTCATCTTGTAAAGTGCCTTTGATGTTGGTGTTGCCCCTAGTACCAACCCAATCGAAAATTCTACCTCCCTATGAGGAGGTAACTCTTAAATATTTGTTGGAAACACATCCTGAAACTATTGCAATACAGGATACCTTTGAAATTTTTTTACATCGTCAAAATCCTTACCCTTGTCACTGGAAACATGCACTACAAACATCCATTGAACCTTTTCTGCAATTGTGCTTAGCCCACATGGTGGTAACCATCCTCACTAGTGTAGGCTTCTTCTTTCCTTGCAAAATTCTCTTTTCTCCATTATCATCCAGGCCCTCAATGGCCTTGTCATAACGATCCACCTTGCTCATGTTAAGGTAAAGTCAATCCATACCCAAAATCATGTTATATGATCCTAATGGTAGTACATTCAAATGTGTTGTTGTAGGCATACCATTTAACTCAAATGCACAAGCTCTTACCCAATTGTGGACTCTCTTCTTAGTACATGTATCCAACTGCACCAACCAAGATTCTGCATGCTATTATTTTCTCAAGCCACACTTATCCACTAGGTTGATATTAACATAATTATAATTAGATCCAAGATCAATCAAAATAGAAATAACTTGATCACAAAGCTTACCATCCATCTCAATGATAGAGCCCTGGTGATCCGCCTGCCTATTGTCCATAGTTGCATAAATCCGATGAATGTTATGACCAACATACCCAAATGTATGTGCCTCCTGAGAATTATAGATCTAGTGTATACCACCCTGATACTGTGAACAATCCCTCTTGCGATGATCCTTTCCACATATCCAACACTGCAATGGTGCTCTACCATCACCCCTAGTCTGCTCCTCTAAAAGTTTTGATACATGTCCCTTCTCAACTTTACTGAAATTCTTGTAAGGAACCAAGTTTTCTTTCTCAGATGCATATTGATGTCTTCATGCTTTGGTGTCCATCCTCCTGTAGCTTTCTCATTTCCTTTCAAGTCACACTTAGGCTCAAATTTGTGCTTTGACTACTCATAAAAATGCCTCAACTTCTAAATGGCTTCTTCTAGCAATCTAGGTTCATCAAACTCAATCCAGTCTCTATATGCTACTGGAAGTCCATTGATGAATCTATGAACCTTAGCCTTCTCCTCCTTGAGGTAAGGCACATGTCTCAACAAGTCTGGGAACCTGCTAGTATACTCATCATTTGTCATGGAACCCACCTGCAACTCATAAAACTCCTTAGCTTTGGCATCATAGTACCTCTCTAATAGGTACTTCTTGAAGAGTATCTCAAACTCATCCCAAGTCAATTCATCCTACTGAATACCTTTAACATTCCTCACATCCTCCCACCAAATATTTGATTTCCATTTGAGACTAAAAGTGGTTATCTTGGCTTTGATGTTCTTTGTATAGCTATGTATCTGAATAATTTATTCATCCCAAGAAACCATGCCTCTACATGTTCTGAATTATTCATCTCTGCACCGAATGTAGGTGGCTTGACTTTCTTGAACTCCTCAGGAAATTACTCACCCCTCCTATAAGGATGATGACGGTGACGACTATTATGATGTCTCCTGGTAGAGAAACTAGAATGATTCCCATACATACCAATCCTCCCGCCAGGTGTTTCCAATTATCTAACACCTCTAACTTTTTCCCCTCTATCCAACCTGTGTCTAGACCGAGACCTAATACCATAGGCTCCATTATTATTTTCTTCCTGCTCTTGACTAATCCTCATCTTTCTCGGTTTATACAACTCTAACAAGCTCTGAAGAATCATTGCATTAACGTCTATCTTATTTTCTTGAGCCCTTGGAAGTCTCTCTTGAGCCTCAACCAACCTATCATTATCTTCCTTAAAAATTTTGATCTCTTCCCACAAGCTCCTCAATGTATCTGCTACACCAGGAGAATACTCATCTCCTTTCTGCCCAATTGATTTGTAGGGAGAGTCACAGGAACTATAGTCTATGATTTTTCTCATCATCCTTGATTCTCTTCTTCCTGCAAGTATATCATGTCAAAAAAACAAATAGATACCAAAATAAAATCCATACCTTATTATTGTTCAGGGGAGGCTTATCTCATCTGAAATATTAGTCCACATTATAATGTATAGGTATAATCATAAACCATAATCAATATATCAACATATACCATCACGCATGACCATTCCAACAATATACCTTGATGCCATGCATGGTGAAAATAACCTTAAAAACATCATAATTTTCCCCAAAGAGAGCACAACCACAATCTAATACCACCTGTAACGCACCTCCCCTCAAATCTATCCACTTTCACTGGCTTACCTGGGGTAAACATGAGATGAGGGGTCGTTATGACAAGACTCAACCTCCTAGGTGACCTTAAGGAAATGGAGTTGACAAACAAACCTTACTGACTTCCCTCAACTACCATAGGACCCTCCAGGAGTAACGCTACTCCCTCAGGTGTCCATCCCCTAAGACAACTTGAAATTTCCATGATTTTTACACCCAGACGCTCCCTTGCCAAGGCATCAGTGTGACTCGAAACTCCTAGTCGCTCCCATAGGCCTACATCAATGCGACTAGAGCCTTTTTTTGTCAGTTTTGTGTCAATGACTACAGATTTTAAGGCTAGATTCCAGTGTTGGGGCTAGGCCTCTGCCCAAAAATCCCTATAACTTCTAGGATTCATAAATTACAGAAGGAAAATACTTTTAACCAAAAAATGACAACGGGACTAGGACTGACCATCCCCAACTAGGACTGACATTTTGTCACACATATGGAGACAATGCAACCTACAGGTCATGAATACAAAAATAAGCATAAGGTACTATAAATTCATATGAGACTTATCAATAAGGATCAACACCCTCTCTATTTAGTTGGCTTAACCTCAATTAGGTCTTGCATCCATTATTCTTTCAGTTACAAGTAAAAACATGAAATCAACCATGACTAGAACTAGTCACATAACCATGCTTATAACCAACATATAACCACATAAATAACCAAAATATAACAACCATTAAAGCCACATAATAAAAATTACAAAAGCAAGAGAACTTAGCTTTCATTAAATATAGGCAAGATCCAACCAGGTTTGGGATTTCCACATACCACCCAACCATAGACATGGTTGAACCAAGTCTTTCTTTCAGCTAGTCACCCTTGTGCCATATTCCAAGCATGAATGTGGGATCTCATGGATAAACCAATCCAAAAACAACCAAGGGAATCCAGAGGTTAAACCACCTCCACCCTCACCATACCCTGATCTCAACTAAACCGGAATCATGATCACTAAACTGAACTGAGCTTGGAATGCCTCTGGATCCCATCATTATCCTTGAATATTTTTTTGTCTCCTTGTCTCTAGGCTTTACCGCAATCCACACCGGATCACTATTCCCTTACCGAGATACCACCCTCAGGCTTTATCATGTATCCCACCAAAATAGTCAAGGGATTCCTAGGCCTTTGGGAATGTTCCTGAGACCACCTCCACCCTAGATTCTGAAACCATTCAAAAATTCCAAACCTCAAGCCAAGAACAATCCCACCAAAACATGGCTATCTGGAAAAATGTAAGGCAAGGATGAAAACCACTGTCAAAACTCAACAAAACCATGCCGCCGACAGCAAAAGAACCAAATACCAACATGCACATACCATGCAAGTCAAAACCAGCTAGGAAATCTTACATTCAATCTATTTCCTACAAGTATTCTTATTGAAGTTGTTTGATCCTGCTCTTCCTTGTTTGATATTTGTTTTTATTTCCTTTCCTTTTCCTTACTTTTCTTGCTTTCCCTTTCCTTTTCTTTCTTGACATCCTTCTCCTCTTGGTGCTCTTCTGATTTCTAAGTGTAATTCTAAAAATGAACTGACAAAATTTTGACAAAAGCTTTCCCACTGATTCTCTGAGGTATTTTTATCATTCATGCCTCTAATTTCTTCAATTTTCCATTATTTTCCCTCAATTTCCTCCTCACATGCAGTTATGACCTTTCACCTTCCTTTTCTCATAATTTCCTTTATTTTCATAAATAAATGTTCCAAAATATTTTTTTTCCTTTTCAAATCCTTAGTCATTGCCTTTGGAAATTTCCCCTAAGCCATAAACACATCCAGTGATGCCCATTATGCTACATTTTCCCAACATTTAACTTGGAATAAGTGTCCCTTAACTGTGGTCTTAATTTTTCATTTCTTAACTTTCAGCCCCGGTTTGTTACATTATTAGTCAACGATTTTGTCAATCTTAGTGGATTCAAGAAAAATATAATCTCTGGAAAGAATTAATTTCTTTTTTACCTCATTATAAAGATGTGCCTTGGTGGTATTTGTATACCCCAAGAAAATTAACTTTTGACTCCTTGAACCAAGTTTATTTCTTTTCTACTTAGGAATTAATGCATAATAGTTGGAAGCAAAAACCCTTATATTCCTCAATGAAGGAATGTGGTCATACCACATTTTACAAGGGTTCTTTCTCCCAAGAGCATGAGGTGGATACCTATTTTTCACATTATAGACCTATTTTCTCTTCTCTATAATATCTGGTAAAATAGTTTGGACTTAGATCTTGTCACTTATCACCTCTTTGAAAATGGATGTACATTTGAAAATGGAGGCAAATATAATTTGTAATCCAAAATTATAATCTTCTGCAACACCTAGTAGGGGCAATAATACCTTGATGCTAATTTATTGTGCTTGTTTTGTCTCTTAAAGGACATCTACCCAATCCCCCAGTTTAAATATCCTTTCAATGAGATGTTTATTTGTTTTTTAGTTCATCCTATTTTTCTCTATGACCAAGTTCTCCATTAATAGTTTGAGAACCTCTTGTTGGTGCCCTATGTGGTCATCCACTACTTTAACCTTTGTAGTCATTTCAAGGGTCATGTGGATGGAGGATGATATGCATAACATTCCATAAATGTGGAAATTTTTTATGAAGTATGGAAGGATGCATTATACCACCATTATGCCAAGGGCGACCACTTGACTCATTGTGTTTGTTTATCATGTGAAAATAAATGAAGATATCCTTCTAAACATTTATTCACAATCTTAGTTTCCTCATTAGATTAAGGATGATAAGATGAGTTTTGATCCAATTAAGCACCCAAACAAGAAAATAATTCAATATAAAACTTTCTTGTGAAAATTGGACATATGTCACTTAAATAATATTTGGGATTCCATGTAGCTTTTGGATTGTTTCTATGAATGTTGTTACCAGTATACTTCCTTTAAAATGATGATAAAGAGACAAAAAATGGGCATACTTTGTTTGTTGATACACCACTACCACAAGGGAAATTTTGTTTAGATGTGGGTAAACCTGTAAAAAATTCCATTGAAGCTTCTTTCCAATGTTGAGTTGGTATAGCTAGTCGTTGTAGGAGACTTAATGTCTTGATTGTCTTTCCCTCTTTCTTTTGGAAACCACTCATTCCACCATAATTTTTGACCATTATTTCTATTGAACTTCCTAGAAAATATCCTTCTTGATCCCATGGTGAATTTTTAAGAACCTCGGATTTTCTGAGCTTCTTCTTCTGAGCCCATCACATTGAAATTTTTCATGTCAATGTTTCATGCATTCGTCTTGAAGATTAACCACACTATATGGTTTGAAATGTTTACAGGAAAATTTTCAATGTGATGGATTTGGAACAAGAAGGTCAAATCATTTCAAATCACAGAACCCTCAATTCTGAGAAACCTTGGATATATTTCTGTAGGAGAAGTGTGTAGTTTGAAAAGGACCTTTTGTTTGAGTTGGGAATTCTTACATAAATATAAGTGATATTGATGCCGCAATATATCTTTTATCCACACATATTTATCTAATTAACTTGGTATTTTTTGTATTTGTTGAATGATATTGCATACCTTATGATCTTTCTTCTATTTCATCCTTTCTTCTTCCACCCAATCAGATTGTGGAGTGAAAATGGCACATAGTAAACCCTTTATTTCTTCTTCTTTCCTTGAAAGATCATCTACCACCATATTATGTTTTCCATTTTTGAAAATAATTTCAAAATCATAAACCTATCATCTTTGTAACCCATTTTTGTTTCTCTTAAGAATATTATCATTGCTCCATTAAGTACTTCAAACTATCATGATATGTTTTTACTTTGAAGTGTCTTCCTATTAGGGAAGGGCACCATTTTTTAACCACATATAGTATGGCCATCAATTCTTTCTCATATATATGTTTGAGAAAGTTCTTTCCTTTGGGTTCATTTCTTTCAAGAGCAAGGGGACCTTCCTTCTTGCATTAAAAATGCACCAATGTCGTCGCTTGAGGCATCACACTCATCAAAAAAGGCTTTTTTGAAGTCAATTTTGGCCAATATAGAAGTTACATGCATAGCCTCCTTAAGTTTTTGAAAGACTTTTGTTGCTTTTTGAGTCCAAAAATATGCTTCCTACTTTAAAAATGTTGTTATAGGTGCTACAATTTGACCATAATTCTAGACAAACCTATGGTAATAACCTATCAATCCTAATAATCCTCTAATTTTCTTCTAGGTTTTTGGGATTCCCCATTCCATCATAGCTTTCCTTTTATTAGGGTCCACTTTGACACCTTCTTGAGATATAATATAACCCAACTAATCCATTTATTGAACCCCAAAGGCACACTTTGAAGGTTTTTCATATAATTGTTTCTCTTCCAATATTTTTAAGACACTCTCAACATGTTGTACATACTCTTCTCAAGATTTGCTATAGATTAGTTTATCATCAAAAAATAATAACACAATTTTCTAAGGAAATGGTTGAAAGTAATATTCATTAAGCCTTTAAATGAGAAAGGTGCATTGGTAAGTCCAAATGGCATAACCAAAAACTCATAATGGCCTTCAAGTGTTCTAAATGTTGTTTTGGGAATGTTTTCTCACCTCATTTTGAGTAAATGATATCCTAAATGGACATCTAACTTCGTAAAGAAAAAATATCCATGCAATTCATCTAATAATTAATTATTGAAAAGAATAGGAAATTTATCTTTGATGGTCATTTTTTCAAGTTGTCTATAATCATAACGCATACACCATGAACCACCTTTTTTGTAACCATCACCACTGGTGAAGGGAAAGAACTTTGACTAGGTTGAATGATGTCAACCTCTAACATTTGTTGAATAAGACATTGAATCTCACTCTCCTATGCATATGGATACATATAAGGCATAATGTTAGGTGGTACACTTCTAGGTTTAAAATGAATAAGATGGTCATGATCTTAAGTGTGTGGAAACACTTAGACATCTCTCCAAATACCTTGGAATGATTGTTGATAAGTTTATGGAGATCTATTAAAGAGGATATAGATGTTTGAAAATTTAATGAGCACAATTGATCAACTACATGATGGTGTCTCTTTTTTGGTAGTTTTGTCATGTTATTAAAGCATGTCACTCTAGAGGGTTTCCCATAGATACCTTTAAGTTCAATTTCCTTGCCTTCTAAGGAAAATATCATGAAAATATCTTGAAAATTAAGGGCCACTTTTCTCAATGATTGTAACCATTGGACACCTAATACAACGACAACACTACCCATATCCAACTTAATACTATGGCACTTCCCTGAACAATATATGGTACTTCCATCTGTAGTCATTAGTTGAAATGCTAGTGCTACAAATACAAAGAAATTGAGAAGTTTTGCCAATTTGTAATCAACGAAGTTGGGGATACTACCAAAATCAATCAACATTGGTACATTTTTATTTTTTGATATATCCTTCTATCTTGAGGGTTTAAGTATTATTTTTTACCAATGCATGAAAATATATTATTGGAGAAATCTCTTCTAACTATAGATCTTGTGACGACTCAAATTATTGGTATTCCTCCTCTTCGTATTCAATGCAGAATAATTTCTTCTTAGCACATTTATGCATCTTATTGTACTTGTTGTCGCAATTGAGACATAGTTCCTTTTATTTTCATTCACCCATTTATTGAGGTGTGAACCTTGTCGGTTGATAGGGGTTAGGAGAGGGAGCATGATGTACTTTTATATTAGACATATTTGTACTTTCAACCTTCCTTACCAAATTGAAAGCATGCTCTAGGGATTTAGGTTTGAATAGATGTGCCTCACGTTGGATGCTTTCCATTAAAAATTCCATAAAGAGGTCTAATGAATTATTCTTTGAAATTTTCTTTACCCTGAGACTACTCTTTTGGAATTGTTGAATTTTATTTGTAATTGGACCATTTTTCCAAAGATTCACTAATTGACTAAAAAATGTACTATTGTTAATATCCCCATAATGTGCTATTCTTCGTTAAAAAATGAGAAGAAACAATAAAACCCTTTTTCTTTTCACAAAGCCATTGATACCATACAAATTGATTTTTTTCTAAATACATGGATGCCATATTTACCTTTTGTATGGTTGTCACTTGGTGTAGATCAAAGTATTGCTTCGTATGAAATATACATGTCATAATATCATTACCATCAGAATTACTAATATCGATCTTTAGAATGAATTAGTTCATTGGTGCTATGTTGAATCCTTGATGACGTGGCCCTTGTGATGATGAAAAATCATGCTTTTTTATTCAATATTCGTGCTCTCTAATTGTGATATAATACTCGCCATATGTCATTGAGTCCAAACACTATTTTTCTCCTTGTTTTCACGACTTCCTTGGATCTCCATATTTATTAATCCCTAAGAAAGCCCCATCTTAACCCTAAAACCCATTTTTAATCCTTAGATGTTAAGTTATTACATTTATGTTGTTATATTGTTATGTAAGCCAGAACCTTTCATTATACCCATTGTTTCCTATATATATACCAAGGATACCTAGGCTTAGTATCATCAAATCTTGTTTGAAACATTGTATTCATTGTAAAAGGAGGTTTCCTCCTCATGGTGGACTATAATTATTGACTTATTATCATTTTTAAGGTGCATCATTCAAAACATTTGGTATCAAATATACAATCTAGGGTTTTTCTACTTGAAACAAGTCATCATGACTTGTTTCTATGATAATTTTTCGGGGAAGATTAAAACCATGAAATGTTGAGCTAATCTAGGAGAGATATATAAGTACATATAAGAAATTTTCCATTTTCTATTTTTCTATGATTTTGTTGATATACCCTATGGATGTTAGGGTTTGTGAATGAACCTGAAATCGGTCTCAAACTAGTGATCTTGGAATTTTTGCTATAATTTATTTTCCAAGAACATTTGAATTGCCAAATTTTTATTTAATTGAGGAGACATCTAGTTTTCCATAATTTGGAGGTACACCTTAAGGAAGTTAGGGTTTCTGAACCATTTTTTCTATAACTTTTTTTTGAGATACTTCAAACTACGAAATTTTTATTAGACAGTATAGAGATCTCATTATACTTCTCGTACAAACTTTAGACTCTGGTTTGCTATAGTTTTGGAGATATACCATGTGGAAGTTAAGGTTTGTGCATGCCTTAAAATCAATTTAAAGGGAGTGATATTGGATTTTTTTGCTATAACTTTATCTCAAAGATTTTTAAGATTGTGAAATTTTTAGGTGTCTAAGGAGAAATGTTGAGGTGCTATAGGTAAAATTTTTAGAATCATTGATGGGCATCCAATTATATACAAAATAAGTCCCATCTAACCTTTCCTAGGCACATTTAACCTCTCCTTATGCACTTAATAATGTATTTCTTAGCTTTAATAAGTTCTTAGGAAGGTTAGAGATGATTTTCATAGCTTGTGTGCTTTATGTGTTTATTGTGCAAGATATTGAAATATTTCGTGCATATCATGAAGGAATCTATCCAAGAGAAAAATAACGGATTTGTCCCTTGCTAAAGGAGCACCAAACTCGGCTACTTTTAGGCAATTATTACTCATCCTTATAGCTGCAAGGCCACGAGGAGAAAGATTCTATTTCTAGGGATTTTTGGAGGGAAGAAGCCCTCTTCGAGGAGGTTTCTCCTCAACAATTTTTGTATAAATAAGGGGCTCAAGTAGCCCATTAGGAGAAATTTTGGGAGAAGATTGTCAACACTAGAGAAAGGATTTTTTCCTGTAATTTTAGTGCTATCATATTTCATGTATAAGCACATTTGTTGATTATTAAAAATCACTCTTTGGTTTCCAAACTTATTTTCCTTTTAAGGGATCCGAGACACCTTGGCTTAGGGCTCAACCCAGGTGCACAATCCCCTTTATTGTATCTTTATTTTCTATGCATTTAGTTTAGTCATGCATTTCTGCAAATCTCATCTCTAAGAACATTGTTTGTGCATGGTTAGTCAATAAAATTCTATAATTTTGTTTATGTATCATGCTCTGATGAATTTAGAAATATTGTTTAATGCAGTGATACTCCTCATTTAGTAGTTCAACTCATACTTTTTGTTGTTTTATTTTCTGTAGCTAGTTAGTTTATCAGCCGTTCATGCATTTTGCTTTCAGTTAGACGGTATTGCTAAATTTAGATAATAGTCCTTGGGCATATTTATTAAAGTTCTTATGGACTAGCTCACTTAGATCATCATATTTTCACTCATTCATACCCATTTTTGAAATATATCAACAACTTGATATATGTTTAGATGAGCCACAAGAAACCCTAGATATGCTTGTTTTTTTCATGAATTGACCCATCAAAGGCACTTGAGCTTGGGAAAGACTCCTTTACAAATAATACAAACCCCCTTCACCTTATACACCCTTCATATTGCATATAGAATGCATAAAACTGTGAAAACTTATCTCAGTTGTTTCCTATAGCAAAACAGGGGCTTCCTTTAGCAGTACACATATTGCACCAGAACACCTATGGATTTCCACCCAATGCATATTCACCCTTCCTCAACACATTACGATGCACGTTAGACCCTAGAGATGGAGTTTAGGAGTTCAGAGACCCCTTAGAAACCTTAACATAGTGTCTGTAACAAAAACTGATTTATTTCCTGTAATTAGGGTTTTACTATTTGAATGTCCTCTTTCAATTGTAAGTTGATTTATCATGCATCATAGAATATACTTTATCTTGCTCCAGCTTTCTTGAAATAATTTGATTTCCTTTCTTGCAATTAGTATAGGTTTATTTTTTTTCCTTTAATTTCCTTCAAAATGGAGTAGGTTTATTTTCTGTCATTTACTTTTCTGCAAATAGAGTAGGTTTATTTTATGCCATTTATTTTTTTGCAAATATAGTAGGGTTACTTTTTTTTATTCACTTTCCTACAGACTAGAGTAGTTCCATTTTTTTTCCTTGTTTTTCTGAGCATTTCCTACAGCCTAGATAGTAGAAGTGGTCTCTATGCAATTTATCTTCCCTTCAAATACTTCATATCAACCAAGGGAGAATACATTTATTGTTGCACACACAGTGTTAACCCCTCTTAATTTTGTACAAACCTCGAGTTGATAATTAAATTTTATACTAGGAGTTTTAGAATTATTTTTGTAATACTCAGGACCATCACTTTTTGACGTTGTTGTTGGGCATGTGTCAAAGTATGTATTGTTTTCTACCCTAGTCGATTCACTTCTTTTACTTTTCGCAATCACAAAAAAATGCATTAGGCATCTTTCACTTCAAAAACATAAAATTGTATTGCATTAGAATTTTCATTCAAAAAAAAAATTACAAATAATAATAATAATAATAAATAAAAATAAAATAAAATAAAATAAGAATTATGTAAATAAATAATAAAATTTAAAAAAAAAAAAAAAAAATTCAATACCACAACCCTCCATTTGATCCAATAGTGCAATAAGAACCACATCACCATCCACTTTTGTAGGTAGAAGTGGAAGAGGTGGGAGAGAAGGTAAAATAAATGGATGGAAACAATGACAATGAAGAAGATCCTTTTGGATTTACCATTCAAGATACTAGTATAAATGTTCATATGAAGAACATCCCCCATTTTTTCTTCCCAACTTCCATGGTATGAGATAAAAAGACTCGTAAAACTTTATTTTTGAATTTGAAATAATTTTTAGATATTATAATTTCTTATTAGTCGCTCAAAAATTGAAATTATTTCATGCAACATTGAAGGATAGAGCTATTAAATGGTTTATGGGACTATGCGCTAACTCTATAAGATAATGGGATGATGAAACATTATTTTTGGAAAAATAAAAACAATATTGTATACAACATAAAGGGGAAATGTTTAAAATGAACCAAAAATAAGATGAAAGTCTTGAGAATCCTATAGAAATATTTGTGTATAATGTTAAGAGGGAAAAATTGCATAATTTAGGATTTGACATATTAAAACCCCTCTTTCTTAGAACATGTTATCAGAAAATTGGACTTGATAGGATGCTTGATCAGACAATCTCATGTAACTATTTCAAACCAATCTTGTGACTGAGGCTTAGCCTCCTCAGCCTGAGAGGGCTCTCTCAAGGGTTAATGATATGGAATAAAGATATAAATGGCTAACTCTATTTAGGAAATAAACTGATTATGATATATGAAGGTTGAAAATAACATCAGCATGTATTCATTGGGCTTATGGAATCAAATCTTTGAGTGATTCAGTGAGTCTACTTGGCATGGAAGTTGAGGCAGATCAGAGTTTTTTAGTGATAAGGCACACATACATGAAACATGTAAAAACACAGTCAAATCACTTATAAAGGAAGTTAGAGAATATTATAGATGAATTCTGAGTAATATAAATGAGCACCACTGCAAATGAGATATATGAGAGATACAAATAGAATAAGAAAACACTAAAAACTCCTTCAGAATCTCAAGTTGGTCAAGTAAAAGATCTTTATATTAGCTGAAACAGTCAATTAACAATAAGCTGCAATTTTGCCAAAAATGTCCAACACTTGACAAATTTGACCCCATGGCCTGTAATAGAGATCTTGAATCATTAGATGATCTACCTCTAGGCTAGATGCATCGAACTTCTATCCATTTGACACCCTACATAACTATAAAACATGAAATTTATTACAAAAGGACACCTATCCTACTTGATAGTCCTATTTCAAAAAGGACTCAAACTCCTTATTATTATCTTTATCAACCTTATATACTTGAAATTACATCATTTACAAGTATGTCATCACATGGTCAAACTTGGATAATAGCATTCATTTCTTCATGACCACTTAGCTGAAATCCTCAAAAATAGGAAACAATACCCTGTTTTTTAGGCAAAGGACCTTTTTTCTTCTTTGAGCATTTTGGATATCATTTAATCTCTAATTCATGGTCTTGAATATTTAATCATGGATTGACATATTCCATGACTCTTCCATAAGCTCCAGTTGTTCAAAAACCACTTTAAAGGCTGCTCCAAAAGATGTAATACATTGTGCTACGAAAATACAGCAGTTTCGTAGCACTTTTTGTGGTGCTGCCTTACAAGCCTTTGTCTTCAAAAATTATAACTCTTTCCTCTTGCATCATATTTATCACCCTTCAAAAAATGTCTCATAACATTTTCAGCCCTTAACACCTTTAACGTTGATCAGAAAAAGCAAAAACGCAGCTACAACAATTTTGTAGCACGTTACTTCTTTTTAAGCCTAGAGGCGCTACGAAACTGCTGAAAACTACTAAAAACACAGTTTTTTGCATAATTTTGTCCAATGAAAGTTGTAGTTTCCAAAAACTTATAACATAACTTGTCTTCATCATCTACAAACCATAAACCATCTGCATTTTAGTTTCCTTGAGGCATTTCTTCCTCATTTAGAATTGGTTGGCTTAATGGTTCTTCAATTACTATCATTTTGATACCTTTTCTCTGCATTTCATCATGAATCATTTCGAGTTTCTCTTATAAATCCTTTACCTGATCTTTTAAGACTTTTATTAGTAGCTCTCATATGAGTTTTCACCTTTCTTACATGTTTAGCTTCTGCTCTTGCTAGAACTGCCCACTTGATAAACTCATGTGTATTGTCTAAGTCTTTAGAGACAATATCAACCTGTTTTTCCCAATTTTCCTTCATCTTTTCAAATTGCATTTTATCAACGCTGTGTTTCCTAGCTTCATTTTTCATGGCAACAATTTCCTAATTTTCCAATTTCAATTTTTCCTTTAGGAGCTGCAACTTTGTCTTTTCTATCACTTTCTCTTTTCCCTTTTTTAATTTGTTGATTGTATCCTTTATTTTAGGTGATGAGAGGTCAATAATATCCTTAGGTGATTGAGTTGTCTCAGTGGGTATTTGGACTTCTTTTCTACTCTCCATAAATCTCTTAGCATGCCTTGTCATAGGTTTTCTTGCATGAAAAATGAAACCTGCATCTTCTCCCTCAAACTCTAATCTCTTTGCAGACTTGGCCTTTTTCAACTTCTGCCCACCTTCTCCTATAAATTCAGCTTGGACAATAGGTGTTTCCTCTATGTCAATGGCATGAAGAATATCCTCTAGATTCCCCTTTGTTACTGCTCTATCTTCTGTAGCCATTGTCTTTTCTTTCAAACCCATTGTTTAGCTTCTAGTCATTATTTTGGTCCCTTGCTTGCTAGCAGCTTGTTTTTATTTTGTATGCTTGACCACCTTTGATTTCTGTTCTGCAGGTAGGGGAATTGGTGTGTCAAGACTCTGCACTTTCTCTGACTTTTTCTTAGCTTGCTTACTTGGCTCTACTCTTACAGGTTCTTTTGGTTTTGCCATCAAAGGTTGGCTTTGTTCTGTTGCTAGTGGTGATGAGACTTTCTTAGGTTTAGATTTTTTTACAGGAGTTAAAGTATCCAACTCAAAACCATTAACAAACAAGAATGAGGACCAATCTCTACCTAGCCTTTGAAGTTCATCTAAAATCAATAATTTTATCAAGCCATGATGAAACAATGATGTCTCACTCCCCTCAGACTTTTCTTGAACCTTATCAGCCATCTTTGAAAGACTTCTATGCAGTTAAAAAGGTAATTCAAGGGAAATCTTACCAGTGAAGTGTAGAAGTAATTTGAAATGGTATGAATAAACCTTGTGATATCTTCCTTCACAGGTAAAGTATTTCTGGATGATGAGCAAAAGTTTTGAATAATTATCGTTGATGCAGCTTCTTGGAATAGAATTGTTGATATCCATCTCAACATGCTCAGGCTTCATGAACTCTTTACACTGTTCCATAATAAATTTGAATCCTTTGAACCAAGTTTCTTGACCTCTTGGAATTCCTGTAACAGCAGCAATGACCTCTAGTGTGATAGACAAAATTAGCATCCCCACTTTAGTGGTTGTTCCATTGAAATTCATAGAAAATCCCTTGGATACCTGTGTATGACAGCCTTTCAATTTCTCACAAAATTGTAGGCAACCTGCTTTTCTGAATGCTTCCATTACTGTTGGGTCTTCAACTATTTCTTTCATGTCTTCTGGTTCATGCCTTAAGCACTATCCTCCTCTGTGTATTTTTCTTTCCTCTTCCATAGTTCTTCAGAGAACCTCACAGCCTCACCTGATATAAATCTTTCAGACTCGCTTGATATAAATGTATCAACCTCGCTTGATATAAATGTTTCAGCCTCACTTGATATAAATGTATCAGCCTCGCTTGATATGGATGTAGTAAACCCTTTGAAAGAACCAGCCACAAGTTTGGATTGATACAATAATGCTTTAGAGCTCAGATATTACACATGGAGGCAAAAGGAATGAGAATGACTAATTAGGAAAGAATTTGAAATTTAAATATCCTCTCATAACCGAAAATGATGGCTTATTCATAACCTACACTGATCATGATGACTGCAAACGTGGGTATGTACTTCAATTTCATCATTACATGACTCAACAGGAATCTACCTTACCCTTCCCCAATGGTTTCTGACATTTGACAACTCGACTGACAAGACAGGTACAAAATCGCGCTTTCGTAGCACCGGTAATGTAAATTTGACTGTTTGTGCTATGAAACTATCAGCGCTTTCTTAACGCAAAGTGACTTTTTCCAATGTAATGTGCTATGAAAATATGTTTTCTTGGCTAATTAGGTAGTTTTTATGAAAAAAATTTGGGAAATGAAGTGCAATGGAAAATGATGAATGTTTTACATGAAAGAGTTAAAAATTGACTTTGTTTAAACCTTAGGGAAAGCTTCAAACTATAAAGAATCTAAAATTTTCTCGTGATCAAACTTAAAATGAATCCTAAAACCCTATTTTGACCCATGAAACTTTGTAACCTTTTCAAAATGATGTTTTGAATTTTTTGAGTGATAACAGAACAATCGGAGATGAGTGGATTAATCTCATTAATTAGTTGGGTAAAGGGGATGTATCCCAATTATCATTTGAAGGAATGTGAAATATGTAAGCATATATCAAGAGGAAGTAAACCAACATCGAGATCTGTAAGTCAAGCTTAACTTGGTAATTTGATAGATAACTTTAAAAAAAACATTCTTAGTAATCTAAGTAAACAAATATATATGTCAACAATGTAAAATAAGCAAAAAGAGAATGATGAAGTTTATGTCATTTGTGCATAATCACACGCTAAAAGAGATTTTCCATCATTACTAGGATTGAGATCAGTTTACTAGGAATATATGGAGCAAACCAAACACCTAAACATGTGGTTCCAAGTACACATTGGCAAACTCATCAATTAGGTATGGTGAAATATCATTCCCAACAATTTCAAGATTATACTCAAAAGTATTAAAATAATTGGAATACCCCATTATCTTGGTAACCTTGGCCACCCCATCCTAAAAATCAGTCTTGGCAAAAGGGTTGGAAAGAATCTTATGGAAAAAATCCACAATAGTACTGATATTTTCCTCAATTTCCTCGGCATCCTCGGTTCTAACCTCAAAACCATCCACCTCCACCACAACCACAACCTCAAACACAACCATCTCAAATATCCATTCCCAGTCAACTCCATGCACAACCATATCCAAACCCAACAAATAAACTAATTCATCCCACTTACATTGCTAAGGTACGAAATTTTCAAACAAATCCTCTTGATCTAAATGATATTCATCTTATATTAGGAAGAGTATTTCAAAAAAAAGATTCCCTTGAAGAAAAACATCTAGAAGAAGAAGATCTATAGGAGACTAAAGAATATTGGACCACATTTTATGGAGAGCAACCATTGGAACCTGAGGTCGAGAAATTTCTACTATGCTTATCATCATATCCTTTATGCGTTCAAGAGGCTAATCAACAAATAGTAAAATATTTGAATGTCGTGGAAGAAGAAGACATGCAAAATGATCCAAATGAGTAAGTGAACCAAGGGCATCACAACTATATTGAACACTTTTTTTAACACAAAAGAGTAGTTATATTATAATAATCCGATTTCGATTCATGACATAATTGAGGGAATACAATTTAAAATCATGCCAAAAATGATCAGTTTGATTGTCACAGTGGCTAACTTGGCCCAAAACCTAAACAAAACATCAAAATTAAACTGACCTATTACATAGGTACTATCATAAACTTTAAAGAATTGTCCAAGCAACAAAATACATTTATAGATTCACATAAAAACTTAGAATGAGATTATCCAATTGGGTTCGAGACTTGTTGAGGTATATCCTAGTATATTCATCATTTGTGATGGAGTTCTTATCAGCAATCTAGATCTTCAAATCCTCTATTTGGTTGCGCAATGCATAGACTTCATCCTCAAGCTTCCGAATTTTTTGGTTCTTTTCGATATTTCTCTCACTCATCTCGCATGCATTCTTATGCTGCATCTGGAAGCACTTCTTCAGCTCAGAAATAATTTCCCTTATTTCATGGTTATCACGTTCACAGGGAGTTCATAGATGCATTGATAAGGTGGCCAACGAGGGACAACTCTCCCAATCCTATTCAAAATGACATGCCACTTTTCATGAACGCTTTCGATGAAATCCCTAGCATTTTGGTTCCATGTTGACTTCCCAGGAGAGAAAACCCGAGGAATTAATTGACAAAGTGAAGAATTGGCCTTATTCTGTTTCCAGCTGACTTGAATTCCCACTATCTCAGGGCTTAATTGACAGAGTGTTGAACCCAATTATCCTAGTTTCCAACCCAAAGCTCCCAACTCTTCCAATTCTCTCCAAAACACCCCAGAATTTGAATGTCAAAACACTGCACATTCCAATCCAGGGACCAAAATCCACTTCGGGGATAGAATTCCAAAATAGGGCCAGAATTTCGCCCCGAGGCTAGAGTACATCCTCCAAGGGATACTGAAGATAAGACCCAATTCCACCAAGGGAAAATAGCAGAGACACAAAAGATCCCAATCCACTTCTCTGACACCTATAAACAGAGAGAGACTCCACCACCCTTAAAACCTCCCTATCCAAATGCTAAAAGACCCTAATTACGCAAAGGAAATTCCAGCCATAACCCTGAGACCCGCAACAAACAGCCTGCAGGGCCTCGGCTTTCTTTCAAATGTAATTTTGCTTTCTTTACCTAAATTTATTGTATTCATTGAGTCGAACGAGTGAGCACTTACCTCCAGGATACCAACTTCTTTCCATGATTTCCTTGTTGATTGAAACGATATTCCTTTGAAACAAATGAACTTCCCCTCGCGTGATCCATCGTATCTTCCCCTGTAAAATTAAATGAGACTCATTCTTAGAGGGTTCTCACATGGATTTAGTTATTTGGTTCATGCGACGAACCTGTATACGAATCAGTAGGCGGAGAGCTCCCACATTTATTCCAATCCCATCGCCAAGTGCCATAATCTACCCTATACTTTTGTTACCAGATGAAATAAAATACTTACACTACACTCTCCAGGTTCTATTAATTTTCCACCTTATCCTTTTGATATGATCCATATATCGGCAAGAGGAAGTGGAGGGAGGAGGGGGAAGAGGGGACTAGGGTAAAGGATGCTAGCAAGGGCTAAGGGGAGGGGTGGGTAGGGGTGAGAGGGGGGTCGGTCGAGAATACAACAAGGGATGGGAGAAAGGGAGAGAGGGGGGAGGGGGGAGGGGTGCTAGCGGCGAGATGATTCTAATGAGACGTGGAGGGGAGAGAGTGGTGGGAGGGGGGAGTGCAATAAATAGGTAGGAGCCAAATCAACACAATGATTAGGGATATAAAATTTCCAATTTATCTCTAAATTCCATTTTTTTCTATTGTCCTTATTAATAGAGAAATAATTTTCCTTAAACAAAATACTATTCATGATCAGGGCTAGGGGATAGGGAGGAAACCTTCATTTCCATTTACTTGGTTATGAATCTCCTTTATTTGGTGGGATAGATTTGCATGAATTTCTGCCTCCTGTTTCAACCTTCTTAATATATGAAAGAAATGGACTTTATCAAAGAGTCAGAAAAATCCTTTGATTCTTTCAAGGATTTGATTCAACTTATTATTTGGTGTCGCATTGTTTTTTACCATGTGTTTTATAATAAGGAGTGAGTCCCCCAAAATTTTCATAGTCTTGATCCCTCGTTGATGAGAAATGGTAAGTCCATAGAGGAACCCATATGCTTCAGCTTGATTGTTTGTCTTTTTTCCCAAACCCCAAGCATATCAATCTACTATTGTTCTTTCAAGTTTAATGAAAACCCCTCCCCCCTACCACCCTGTTGAGTCCCGAAATTGCATCTTTTCCATACACTTTTCCATACCTTTTTCACTCACCTAAACCTCCCAAATTGTCAACATCATGTGCAAAAGGGTATCTAACATGGTTTTTAATTATGTTTTTGTGTTTTCTATTTGATCTAGATTTTGTTCATACAGCTGCGGAAACTTGCCACTTTTCGCAGCTGCTGCAACTTTCCGCAGCTATTTTGTGGAAATCTATGCTACAGGTGTCTACAAAGGAAACGAGCCACATGGGCAGGCTAGGAATGACGAGGACATGGTTCGTGTCCTATTGGTTCAAGCAAACTCGTCCAAAGAAGCCGCGGTCAAAGCCGTCCACGTGGAAGTCAACTATGGAGTTTCATGTCGGCCGGACTCTGTTTCGTGGCACATAAACATCCATACGACCGTTTCTAAGCTTGCGGAGGTTAAATCGACATCTGTGCAGAGCTCTGGAGTTGAATTCAAGCATCCACCTTCCGTAGATTCACTTTCCAACACGGCCATACTCCTATATCCGTGGACGTAGTGGTCTACGTGCTCTTTGTCATCATGAACTTTAGGAGACAGTTACAGTTTATTGTTATATATAGAGCGTTTGCATACGCACATAAAGTTAGTAGTTAGTTGATAGTTGATGTTCGTGAATAAACTCTGTTATCTGTTAGTTTGCTTTGTAGTGATTACGCTGCCCTTGAGCCGTAACACTACCATTCTGTAATGAACTGCTTTTTAATATGAAGACTCTGTTTTTCAACTTAATTCGTGTTTGAGGATCATTACCAAAGCTGTGTAGAGGGCCCCTGCTCAGCTAAGGTTTTGTGTATTAGTGTACATTTCTCATTTCATTTCTTTTAAAAGTCATTGTATCATAATCCATCATATGTTCATACTTTGTAGTTGTTTCATTTCTGTTTATACATTTCCATAATTTCCATTTCATTTATGTCTTTCATGTTTTTATGATTGTTAATCACTGATCAGTTTTCTTGTGCAGGTTTTAGGTAGACAGCCCGGGCATTTTTATAGCTTTTTGACTAATGACATGAATCTAACATTGTTCTGCTGCTAGTTTGCTTTTCATAGCTTTTGTTTAACTTCAGTCTTGCTTTGTACATTTCAGTTTTGCTTATCTGATTCAGTAGTTAAACTTAGATATATTAAGCTGCTCATAGCATCTTCAGTTGCCTCCGAAAGCCACAGCTGGACTGATGGTGAGGGACTGCATTATGAAATGTGTAGTTTAGTATTAGTTTCTTTTCTGCAAATTTAGATATATTAAATCATGTATGACATCTTCGGTTGCCTCCGAAAGCCACAGCTGGACTGATGGTGAGGGATTGAATCATGAGTGTATGGTTTAGTATTAGTTTACTTTCTGCAAATTAAATATCAGTTACACAAGTTGTTTATGATTACTTCCGAAAGTCATAGCTGGTCTAATGATGAAGGGTCAGAAAATGAATTGATGTAATATGATTTAGATTTATTTTGTTGCAATTTTGAATTTCCTTAAGCATAGTTTCTTTTGTGTTTAGTTGGCAGCAAGAATAGTTTGGTTTTCATGTTCACTAGTTTACTGTTTTGATTCATTAGATTAGCAGCACCTTTTCATTTCAGCGGTACACTTTTACTTTCTTTCAAGTCTTGTCATTGTAATTTTCAATTTGCTTTTAAAGTTTCAAGTTGGTAAATCATTATAGGGGATATCACTTCCTTGAACAAATATAACCAAACTTGTTTTCATTTTAGAATTTCCATTTCACCTTAGAAAAACCAAAAGAGACAAAAAGTTAAGAAATAGGTTATCTTGCACATATAGTGCGCCGCACTTCATCAGCTTACGATTCCCGGATTGACAAATTAAATGCAGCAATTTAGGACACACTAAATTGACCAAACATTTTGGCGCCGTTGCCGTGGAAGTGTAACTAGGTAGCCAATTTCTTAAAAAAAAAACATAAAATCATAAAAGAAGGGAAAACTTGATAACTTCTTAAAGTATGCTCTCCTCTTGCACCTAGTGTGATCTGGAGGATCAGAAAAGAGAGTTATTGGTTTAGTAATTTCTTAAGTATGCTCTCTTCTTGCACCTAGTGTGATCTGGAAGATCAGAAAGAGAATTATTAGCCCAACTTTTTAAAAAATAAAAAAAATGATATGCATAGAGCAAGAGATTCTAGGGGAAGGTTTATAGCTAAAGCCAAGAGTTCGATTTTCATAACTCCATCTTCTTCAAGGCATAGACAAAATTCACCACCATCTACCCCTAGCCTTAAGATTCTTGGAAGTCAAGGAACAGCTGAATTAGAGGATTCTCCTATACCACCTACTAAAACCCACTTAGAAAACAAAGAGACTTTCTCTCATCCTTCCGTGGTAGAAGAACTAGAGGACTATAAGGACTCTAAAGAAACTATCATGGCAGAGGAAGTAATAAATAGAGGTGGAGGTAGAAGAGGAGGAGATAATGGAGATAACAATGGTGAAGGAAATGATGGTAGAAATAGGGATTTGTTGGGATTCCCTATAGTTGATGATGAAACTCATGCAACAATGAAAAATATTTCACCATCTGTTCTCCCTAACTTTTATGGATTGCGAAGTGAGGATCCTGAAACATTTCTGTTTGAGTTTGAAGTAGTGTGCCGAACTTATGACTATATGGAAGATTCTCAAAAACTCAATCTATTTCCTTCAACATTGAAGGGATCTGCTTTGAAATGGTTCATGGGATTAGCCACTCAATCTATCAGGACTTGGAATGATATGAAACAAACATTTTTGGATATATACTTGGATTATTGTATGCCCACCAATCACAAGGATGAGGTATTCAAAATGATGCAAAAAGAAGATGAAAATTTGGAAGACTTAATTGAAAGATTTCAATACAACTTGAAAAGAGCAAAGATGAGCAACTTAGATAATGAAACCTTGAAAGCCCTCCTATTAAAAGCCATTAGAGATGAATGGATAGACATTTTAAACATGATGGGGAAAGGATACATTTCTCAACTCCCATTTCGTGATATAACAGAACTATGTATCCATCTCTCAAGAGGAAAATCTAAAACTGGAAAAGGGCCTAGGGATTCTTCTCTTATTAGGGCTAACAAATCTGCAACTGGATCGGTAAGTAGGGCAGAGATTGGTAATATTCTTGATGAGTTCAAAACTGATATCTTAGGGAGCCTTAGTGAACAACTAGACACCCTTAAAATCCAAAACAAGCAGAAAGCAGAAACAGATGCTTTAGCCATCTTTTGTCAGAAATGTAGGAAGAAACATGCTTTAAGGGAATGTCCCTTGGATGCAAAAGTTGTAGAAACATGTATGATTTGCTCAGAAAATCATGAGATCAAGGATTGTCCTTCAATCCCTGGACTCAAAGCTGTTTTTCAAGAAGATCCAAATTCAGTAGAATCTCTCTGTTTTGTCGCAAGGAGACCTTGGCAAGGACAACAATCTCAAGGGTTTAATAACCCTATGAATCTTCAAACCCCACCAAATTGGAATCCTTGGCAACAACCTTGGCCCCAACATCAAAATTCATATCAGCCATGGGTACAAGGGATGCAAAATCCTTATGGGAGATTTGCTCAATTTTATCAATATCCTCCATCTTTTCAAAATCAACAAGCTCCACAATTTCCAAGCCCAAATCCACAACTTTCATTGCCATTTCTACAACAACAATCTTCTCAACAAAATACAAATCCTCAACTCATGCTCCCATACCAACAGAAGACAAATCAACTTCCAGCTTAGCCATTACCAAATCCTAACAATAAGTTCAATCCTCAAACTACTTATGTGGTAGAAGGACAACAATTTCCTACCTATATGATTGTTCCTCTCAACGATGTACAACTCAGATCTAGTAGAGTCTTAGAAAAACCTTCTATAGATATTCAAGAGCAAGATACCTCTGAGGAGGACTCTCTTCAAGTCAATAAGGGTTCTGAGGAAGAATCTCTTCAAAATTCAAAAATTCAAAAAGAAAAAGAAAAGCTAACATCCACAACTCCTATAGTTGAGCAACATGTATCTTCATCTACACCTCCTTTTCCGGAAAGACTACAAATTGATAAGGGGGTGGAAAAACAAATCTTGTTGCCTAACTATGACTTTCTAGATGAATTGAAGAATGTTTGTATCAATATTCCATTGCTACAAGCCATTCGAGAAATTCCTATTCTAGCAAAAACCATAAAGGAGTTGAGTTTTAAAAGACCAGGAAGGAAGCTAAAGGACATAAGAAGAATCCACCTGGTAGGAAAGATTGCAGACATTATGATGGGAAAAATTACCATGCAGAAGTATGTAGATCCAGGAAGTCCAATTGTCAAGACACATATAAATGGGATAGAAATTCCAAACACATTGATTGACTTAGGGACTGCTATCAACATTATGAGTAGACAGACTATGGAACAGTTAAAACTTCCTAACCTTCTTTTTACACCTACTTTATTGCAACTTGCAGATCGATCGGTTATTAAACCAGATGGTGTATTAGAAGATATTTCAGTCTCTTTAGATTCTTGGGAATATCCAGTAGACTTTATGATTTTGACTCCCAAAATTAATCTAGGAGGACATCCAATTATCTTAGGAAGACCTTGGCTGGCCACAACTGATGCTTTTATTAGTTGTAGATCTGGAGACATGTACATTTCAAATGGTAATTCGACAAAGAAATTCAATTTGTATCCTCCAGCAAGAGCAATCACAGAAATAGGAGACAATGAATGGGTCGATGATGAGAACACTATACAACCTGTCTTTACCATTTCTGAAATGAGTGAGGATAGTCAAATTCTGAACACATTAGAAAATTTTGAGATAACTTCAGAATATGACCCCACACAATTTCAGTTGGAATCTGACATAGAATATTTATCATCAAGACAAATGTCTCTCTACTCTATGGAAGAGTTTGGTAATTCTGCTTTTGAGATTTTTCCAGAAAAGACATTGAATATCAACAAACATCTGGAGAAGTCACAACAAGAAGAACTAACCAGAATCTTGCAAAAACATTCTATTGCATTTGCATGGGAGTATACTGACATGAAGGGTATTGATCCTAAGACTTGCATCCATCATATCTATATTGAGGAAAACAGTAGACCAATCGGACAACCTCAAAGAAGGATGAATCCAAATCTTAGGGAGATAGTGAAAGAAGAGCTCCAAAAACTTCTCAATGTAAACTTCATTTATCCAATTTCAGATAGCCGATGGGTTTCTCCTTTGGTTATAGTACCTAAAAAGAATGGTAAATGGATAGTATGCATTGATTACAGGGAATTGAACAAAGCAACTTTGAAGGATCACTTTCCTTTGCCTTTTATTGATCAGGTATTAGATACATTAGCAGGTAAAAAGTACTTTTCATTTTTGGATGGTTTTAGTGGCTATAATCAAATTCGGGTAGCACCTGAAGATCAAGATAAGACCACATTTACTTGTCCATGGGGAACTTTTGCCTACCGAGTGCTTCCTTTTGGGTTATGTAATGCACCTGCAACATTCCAAAGAGCAGTACTAGGAATTTTTTCTGATCTAATCCATGATTGTGTAGAGGTTTATATGGATGATTTTACGGTTTATGGTAATTCATTTGAAGAGGCATTAGAAAATTTGGAAAAAGTTCTTATAAGATGTAAAGAAACAAACCTTTCATTAAGCCATGAAAAATTCTTTATGATGTTTACTGAAGGGATTGTTTTGGGGCATCATATTTCGAGAGATGGGATTAAGGTTGATAGATCAAAAGTTGAAGTCATCTCCAAGTTACCTATTCCAAATTGTCAAAGAGATGTTAGAAGTTTTCTAGGATTTACTGGTTACTATAGAAGATTTATAGAAAACTTCACTAAAATAGCATCTCCACTCTTCAAATTGCTTACAAAAGACTGTGAATTTAAATGGGATCCTGATTGTCAATCGGCTTTTGAAACTTTGAAAACAAGAATATCTGAAGCACCTATCTTGAGGGGACCAAATTGGAAACTCCCTTTTCATATTTCTACGGATGCTTCAGATACAGCTCTTGGAGCTGTGTTGGGTCAAAAAGATTTAATTCCTTATGCCATTTATCACACCAGTAAAAATTTGACTCCCACAGAGTTGAACTATACTGTGACTGAAAAAGAGTTTTTAGCTGTTGTTCATGCAATTAATAAGTTTAGACATTACATAACAGGCTATGAAACTTTTATTCATACTGACCATTCTGCAATTAGATATTTAATGAACAAACCTGTTACTAATGGCGGAGTGACAAGATGGCTTTTACTTTTGCAAGAATTCAATATTACTGTGTTGGATAGACCAGGAAAACAGAATACAGTAGCTGATTTCTTGTCTAGGATTCAGAATACTAAAGAAGATTCTCCTGTAGAAGATAAATTTCCTGATGAATACTTGTTTGCGGTAACTATTAAGACCCCTTGGTATGCAGATATTGCTAACTATTTGGTTACAGGGAAACTACCTTCACATTTATTTCCAAGAGAAAAACGAAAGATTATTCGGGAGAGTTCAAAATATTCATGGATTTCTAACGAATTGTTTAAAACAGGGCCAGATCTTGTGATCAGAAGATGTGTCAGGGAAGATGAAATGCCTGATATTCTTAAGGCATGTCATGATGAACCATGCGGCGGACACTTTGCGGACAAAGGACGGCCTATAAAATCCTTTCCTTGGGATATTATTGGCCTTCTCTCTTCAAAGATGCAAAACAATATGTCAAAAGGTGTGATAGCTGCCAAAGAGTAGGGAAACCTACCCTTTCAAATGAAATGCCATTGCAAACACGGGTACTCATTGAACCCTTTGAAAAATGGGCTTTAGATTTCATTGGACCTATTAATCCACCATCTAAGCAAAAGAAGTATATATTGGTTTGTACTGATTATGTTACTAAATGGGTAGAAGCTAAAGCATTAGTATCTGCTACTGAAAATTCGGTTGTTCATTTTCTTTATGAGGATATTTTTACTCGCTTTGGTGTTCCAAGAGAAATTGTAACAGATCAGGGGAGCCAATTCACATCAAATTTGGTGGAGAAGTTGATGGAAGAATACAAAATCAAACACAGAAGATCTACTCCTTACCATCCACAAGCAAATGGTCAAGTGGAGTCCACAAACAAAGTTCTTGAAAGTATCATCACCAAAACTGTTCATCTACATAGAAGAGATTGGGCAGAAAGGCTTCCAGAAGCCTTGTGGGCCTACAAAACTACATGGAGGAATACAACGGGACATTCTCCCTATGAACTTGTTTATGGGAAAGAAGTCTTGCTCCCCATTGAGTTCCAAGTCAAGACCTTCAAGATAGCAGTTCAGTTGGGGATGGACTTATCAGAAGCCCAAAAGCATAGAATGGAGCGGTTGAATGAGCTAGATGAGATCAGACAAGAAGCAATTCTAAGAACTGATCTAGTTCAATATCAAAGAACTAAATGGCATGACAAATATATCAAAGAGAAGAAGTTTCAAGAAGGAGATTAGGCATTGTTATTTGACTCCAAGTTTAAAGATTTTCAAGGGAAATTTCAGACTCATTGGCTTGGGCCATATGAGATTGACAAGATCTTTAGCAATGGAGCTGTAAGAATCAAGACCATTGATGAGTTTCAAACTCCTCTTATTGTGAATGGCCATAGATTGAAAGTTTATCATAAGCCACTCTCAAAAGAGGATTTTTTCAAGTTGTTTCAAGAAAGTTCTGCAATCAGGCTGGTACAGAAGAATTCTTCTTCTCCACCAGCCTAGCTTTTGTTTTTCAAGTTTAAAAAAAAAAAAAAGAGAAAAAAAATGGTATAAGCCTGAAAACCAATCATTGATTGGCAGTCTTATACAGAAAATATGGGGTGAAAATCAGGGACACCTGACACTCTATATTTTCCAAAAAAATCTGTCTTTCATTTCATTTCATTTCACCACCCACTCCATTTCATTCCACTTCATTTCATTCCATTTCATTTCATTTCACTTCATTCCACTTCATTTCATCCATTCCATCAATAAAAATATTTTTTATGACCATTTCCACCTGGTCATCTGTCATTTGTTCATTTCTATTCAACCAAGTAATAGCTGTGTCAGTTTCCGCAGCTGACATCTGTTTCCGCAGCTGACTCCAGTTTCCGCAGCCAGAAGCATATTCCGCAGCTACTACTCTGCTTTCAAAGAGAATGTACAGTTAGTTGTTATTTCCATAATTATGAAATAAAATGCAGGGGAGAGGATCAATGGAACATTCAAGACACCAATGGAGATCAATCAGTTGAAGACCAAGGGCAAAAGAAAGGATTCCAAAGGTATGAATAAAGTTTATTTCAAATAGTATTGAAAAACACATTTTTATATAGTTTTAAACTATGAGCTCTACCCATAACGCGCAATGATTATATTGACAGTCCCGTAAGCTTCCACGATCTCCATGTTATCCTCTTGCATTTATTCACAAACGGTTTCATCATTGAAATTCCGATTCTCACTCATGTTCAAATATCCGACCATAGATAATGAGACGTATTTGAGTTGACAAAGGACTCTTACAAGCCGCATAACTTCATAATCATTGATTGAAACGTGTTCATATTTATTACACAGCCACCAAAAATTCAAAACGCGGCTGAATGCATTATACTTTGTTAACCTCTTTGTCGTGTCTCTGTCGTGTTTAAAAAACCCCACTCTACTCATTCTCACTCCCTGTTTCACTCCATTTCGTTCCTTTTGCTCACTCTCACTCCCGTATATCTACCCACAGTCTTACTCCATTCCGTTTATGGTGCTCATTTCCATTTTATGATAACATCCCCACAGTATTGTGCTCGATCCTGTGTATTCCATCGTTCCATTTCCACTTAAACCCTCACAGAGGCAAACTTGTGAAGCACAGAGAAGTGAAATGGGAAAATTATTAAGGGCAGAGACGGAAGGATCGAAGTTTATAGAGGGATATCCGCAAGCAAAAGAGATGTTGAGGAAAGCTAAATGGCTACGTTTCATTCAGAAATTCAGGGGTTACCACAGAGAAGTTACGAAAGCGTTTGCAAGATCATTTGATGGCTCGGAAGCAGAAGTTGGAGACCTCAAGTTTTTGGTCAATGAAGCATCAATAGCAACAGCCACAGAGCTTCTTCAGGAAGGAGAACGTTGGTTCAAAAATAAAAGTATCAGTGATGAGGCATGGAGAACAATCCTACGAAATCAAGGTATGGATATCACTGTTTTTAAAAGAGCAATCCATGTGCATGCAATAAAAGAAGAATGGGCCACTTTACTACTAATTGTTCAGAAATTTATTACATGTGAAGGTCGTTTTGGGTCTATGTACATGTACCATACTAGGCTATTGATGAATTTTCTTGAAAACCAAACTCTCAATCTCCCTTATTTTCTATTCAATAGCTTAAAGAAAATGGCTGTGACTGTTCAAAAACACTTGGGAGATGTAGAGCCTCATCTTTATCACCACGACCTTATAAAAATTCTGATTGAAAAGGAGCTAAAGGAAAGAAAAGATACATGGGAACAATTCCTAGTTAGAAACTTCTTTGAAGAACCTCAGGAAATTCCTGAAGGTAGTTCAATTAGGAGGAGTAGAAGAAAGAGAATGAATGTTGAAACCCAAATTGCTCCTACTCAGGAAATTCCCGCAGCTAGCACAGCAAAAAGAAGTAGAAAGAAAAAGAACAATAGATGAAATCCAAAATACTTCTACTACTACTATGAAAAAAACTGATAGGGAAGAGAGATTGGTAAAAAGGAAGAAGAAGGAAATTAAAGCTAAGAAGCCAATAATACCAAAAGGGAAAGAAATTATTGAGGCTGTCCATAAAACTCCTTCTGAAGAAGAAGAAGATCACCAAATACTATCTGAAAGATCAGTTTTTCTTCAAAAAAGGTCATCTATATCCAAGAAGGCAGAGACAGGAAAACAAGAACAAAAGGGTAGTGTACCACAGCATGTGAGGAGAAGCAGCAGGCTTAAAGGAAAATTGAGAAAAACACAAATTAAGGGTCCTCATTTCATTGATTTGGGTGAGGAGACATATGAACAGTCTCCAACTGACCATAGTCCATTTCAGTCAGTTAGTGAACCTGACTCCTTTCACTCCCAATCAGACAATGAGCATACTCCATCTTATTCTCAGCAAAATATTGATGTAAGCCCTCCTCGACCAGATTTTGAACATAATTCTCCTTTGCAGCATTTTGGGGACAACCCAATGAAAATGACACCGGAAGTAGATCCCAAGCAGCAGGAGGTATATGACTATATAGAATCCTTGGAAAAGGCAGCCACAGGTCCAAGTACCTCTTCCATTCAGCCTCATACATTGCAGGATGATTTAGTTCAGTCATTAAAACAGGAAATTTTTCAGCTGGAGCTTTTAAATCGGCACATCAAAAATGAAAATGAAACACTGAAAGAGCAAGGCAAACTGGACAAGATCATCCATGATAATACTATGTTACATTTGGGTATTTGGCAAAAGAAGAATAAGAAATTAAAAAGGAAATGCCAAAAATTGAGCAGAGCACATGTGAATATCAAATTTAGGTGCTTAATGAAGAAACCCAGAATGATGGCAGTACCAAAGAAGAAGAGAAGGGGGTTGGATGTGCTGGCTGAAGTATCAAGGCACATGAACTGAACAAAGAGTATCAAAATTTTGGTTGCATGAGGACATGCAACACCTTCACAGTGGGGGTATGTTGAGTCCCGAAATTGCATCTTTTCCATACACTTTTCCATACCTTTTTCACTCACCTAAACCTCCAAAATTGTCAATATCATGTGCAAAAGGGTATCTAACATGGTTTTTAATTATGTTTTTGTGTTTTCTATTTGATCTAGATTTTGTTCATACAGCTACGGAAACTTGCCACTTTCCGCAGCTGCTGCAACTTTCCGCAGCTATTTTGTGGAATTATATGCTACAGGTGTCTACAAGGGAAACGAGCCACATGGGCAGGCTAGGAATGACGTGGACATGGTTCGTGTCCTATTGGTTCAAGCAAACTCGTCCAAGGAAGCCGCGGTCAAAGGCGTCCACGTGAAGGTCAACTATGGAGTTTCATGTCGGCCGGACTCTGTTTCGTGGCACATAAACATCCATACGGTCGTTTCTAAGCTTGCGGAGGTTAAATCGACATCTGTGCAGAGCTCTGGAGTTGAATTCAAGCATCCACCTTCCGTAGATTCACTTTCCAACACGGCCATACTCCTATATCCGTGGACGTAGTGGTCTACGTGCTCTCTGTCATCATGAACTTTAGGAGACAGTTACAGTTTATTGTTATATATAGAGCGTTTGCATACGCACATAAAGTGAGTTGTTAGTTGTGAGTTGTTAGTTGATAAGTTGATGTTCGTGAATAAACTCTGTTATCTGTTAGTTTGCTTTGTAGTGATTACGCAGCCCTTGAGCCGTAACACTACCATTCTGTAATGAACTGCTTTTTAATGTGAGAAGACTCTGTTTTTCAACTTAATTCGTGTTTGAGGATCGTTACAAAGGCTGTGTAGAGGGCCCCTGCTCAGCTAAGGTTTTGTGTATTAGTGTACATTTCTCATTTCATTTCTTTTAAAAGTCATTGTATCATAATCCATCCATATGTTCATACTTTGTAGTTGTTTCATTTTTGTTTATACATTTCCATAATTTCCATTTCATTTCTGTCTTTCATGTTTTTATGATTGTTAATCACTGATCAGTTTTCTTGTGCAGGTTTTAGGTAGACAGCCCGGGCATTTTTATAGCATTTTGACTAATGACATGAAACTAACATTCTTCTGCTGCTAGTTTGCTTTTCATAGCTTTTGTTTAAACTTCAGTCTTTCTTTGTACATTTCAGTTTTGCTTATCTGATTCAGTAGTTAAATTTAGATATATTAAGCTGCTCATAGCGTCTTCAGTTGCCTCCGAAAGCCACAGCTGGACTGATGGTGAGGGACTGCATTATGAAATGTGTAGTTTAGTATTAGTTTATTTTCTGCAAATTTAGATATATTAAATCATATATGACATCTTCAGTTGCCTCCGAAAGCCACAGCTGGACTGATGGCGAGGGATTGAATCATGAGTGTATGGTTTAGTATTAGTTTACTTTCTGCAAATTAAATATCAGTTACACAAGTTGTTTATGATTGCTTCCGAAAGTCATAGCTGGTCTAATGATGAAGGGTCAGAAAATGAATTGATGTAATCTGATTTAGATTTATTTTGTTGCAATTTTGAATTTCCTTAAGCATAGTTTCTTTTGTGTTTAGTTGGCAGCAAGAATAGTTTGGTTTTCATGTTCACTAGTTTACTTTTTTGATTCATTAGATTAGTAGCACCTTTTCATTTCAGCAGTACACTTTTACTTTCTTTCAAGTCTTGTCATTGTAATTTTCAATTTGCTTTTAAAGTTTCAAGTGGGTAAATCATTATAGGGGATATCACTTCCTTGAACAAATATAACCAAACTTGTTTTCATTTTAGAATTTCCATTTCACCTTAGAAAAACAAAAACGACAAAAAGTTAAGAAATAGGTTATCTTGCACATATAGTGCGCCGCACTTCATCAGCTTACGATTCCCGGATTGACAAATTAAATGCAGCAATTTAGGACACACTAAATTGACCAAACACACCCCACAACTATATTGAACTTTGGCTCCAGTCAATCATTGAGTTCGAGAACCACTCTCTTATTTAATAGTGTTTGGAATCATCACAATCAAAGCAATAGGTCTCTCATATTTTAGAATATATCAAAGAATATATTTCAAACCTGCATAATATTTTATATGTAACCTAGTTATGCATATGGCTTCATTTAAAGTATTCTTATATTTGAAAAAGATTTTCTTTTTTCAAGTAGTGTAGGATAGAATTAGAAAAAAAAAAAAAGGAGAAAAAATGTTAAAAAAAAGAGATAGAAACCTCAAGTGACTCACCTCCTTTGAGGCACTTGAGGTAGGATCATTTGTTGAAAAACTCTTTGAGGCGGCCTATCAGCCTGAGAAAAGAAAAAGAAAAAATAGATGTAATAACGATCTCGAGGTGAAAACCTCTTTTGAGGCACCTAAGGCAGACCTATTAATTAAAAACCTTTATGAGGTGGCTAGTGAGCCTCAAGAAAAATAAAAAATAAAAATAAAAAATAAAAAAGAAGAGAAAAAGAAGGAAAAAATGATACAAATAGGATACGTTTTTCTCCCTCTAATGAATGTGCAAGTATTACAAAAAAAAATATCAGCAAAAGTAAGCAGTGATGGATTGATTCTCAGAAGAATAAGGAAGCTTCTCTGCATCACTCTCTGTTAGGTCCCTATATTACTAGTTTAGTCCTTTATTGTTATTAGTATAACCCCCTTATTTTTATTGTTGTACCCCTGTAACCCCAATATTGTAATTATTGTGCCCTTAAATTATTATTGTTAGGTTGGCTAGGATTATATTGTGGCCCCATGGACTCCTATATATAGAAGGAGGTTTTGGTCATTTGGAGCATCCAAGAATTGTTGATTTATGTAACGTATTGGAGGTTTCCACCTCGAAGTGGATGATTTATAAGGTGTTTATCTCTCTTTTCTTATATTTTTGGAGCTGGTTTCACAACATTTGGTATCAGACCTTTGGATTATAGGTTTCGTTGCTCCAAATAGGTCATTGTGGTATTTTCGCTATAACTTTTTTTCTAGGAATTTTTAGAAGCTGAAATTTTTAGAACACGAAGCCTAACTCCTGAGGAACATCTTCACAAAATTTTAGAGCTTGGTTCGCAATATTTTCGGAGATATGATATGTGGAAGTCAGGGATTTTTGCAGGCTCCTGAATTTAACCTAAACAGGTCATCGCGGAATTTTCGCTGTAAATTTTTTTCTATGAGGTTTCAAAGGCTAAAATTTAAATATAGAGAAGTTTATATCCTGAGGAACGTCTTGGAAAAATTTCATAGATTCATTCACATTATTTTTGGAGGTAGGATTTGTGGAAGTTAGGGCTTTTTCAGGCTCCCGAATTTCATCTCAAACAGGTGATCGTGGGAAAATATTTATAACTCTCTCTCTGAGAATCAGATGGGAGTTCTGTAAAGAGTGGATGCAAGTACATGAACTTTGGTTTCATGTCTATCAATTTTAGAGCCTAAGGAGGAAACAGTGACACGTGGAAAGTCGTACAAGTTCGCTCTACTAAACCATCCCATAATTAGGTCATTGTGGGAGATTGGATATAACTTTGTCTTGAAGAATCCAAATTAGGTCAGACCTGTGGCATTGGAAATAGGATTTAGAGGGCTACATCAGGGAAAAATTTTAGATATTGAAGATCCGAAATCATAGAGATAATTTATTTTCAAAATTGAACTCCTCAAAAGCAAGAAAAAGGTGTGTATTTTTTTCTGAATTGCATAAGTCTTGTGTAAAAAATCAGTTTGAAGTGATTTCAAGGGCCTATTGAGCATATATTTCAGTATTGGATTCTAAAATGCCTCCTAAAAATAATTCAACACCCATTAATCCCTTAGAATACTCTACTATGACTCATGAAGATGAAGAATTGCAACATGATCTATCAAAATTACAAGAGCAAGTGCACCAAATTTCGCTCTTGCAAAGAGCAGCCAAAAATGAAATGGAAGTTTTGAAGAAAGGCGTGGAAGTGAAGATGGATGGTTTGAATAATAATATGGATGGTTTGAAGAAAGGCGTGGAAGCTAAGATGGATGGCGTGGAAACTAAGATGGATGGCATGGAAGCTAAGATGGAGGACATGGAAGAAAAAATGAAAGACAACATGGAAAACATGAAAAATGATCTAAAATCAGACATCGAATGTTTAACAAAGTTGATACAATAAATGATTCCTAATGGTGAAATGATAGTAGAGGAAACTCATGATGAGAACAAAATAAATGTTAATCGTGATTTCATAAACTCTAATGTTGGATTGAAGAACCACCATATTCCAAAGATGGATATGAGGAAGTTTGATGGCAAGGATCTCGTAACATGGATACTACAGATGGAGCAATATTTTGATCTCAATAATGTGCAAAACACACAAAAGGTACGCATTGCAACTTTACATTTAGAACAAAATACATTTGTATGGTATCGATGGCTTCGCTCCCGTAAAAAAATTGTCACTTGGTCAATTTTTACGGAGGAAATGATAGCACATTATGGGGATACAAAGAGAAAACACCTTCTTTAGCCAATCGATAAATCTCAAACAAAAGGGTTCAATGGCGGAGCACATTGAGGACTTCCAAAAATTGAATATAAGGGTAACTGATATTCCAGAGGAACACAGAATTGATGTCTTCATAGGGACTTTAAAGGATAACATCCAACATGAAGTTCATGTCTGGGAACCTGATTTATTGGAGAAGGCATTCAGGTTGGCCAGAAAAATTGAATGTAAAATTATGGCGACAAGGAAGCCTACCACTCACATCTATAAAGATGGAAGTGTTGCTACTCCTAGACTTCCACAACCTACAAGGTTGACACCACAACAATTGGAAGAAAAATAGAAAAAGGGCTTTGCTACAGTTGTGATAGAAAATACACTAAAGGTCATAAGTGTGCTGAGAATAAATTATTTTACATAGATTGTGAAGAGGAAGAAGAAAATGAACAAGAATCTTCAAAATAAGAGGATAAACACCAGGAACCAACCCTAGAAGAGGAAGAAATGATTCCAACCATATCGTGTAATGCATTGGCAAGAATTACCACTCCTCAAACTCTCAAGATAGAAGGACATATCGAGAAGAAAAAGGTAATAGTGTTGATAGATTCGGGTAGTACCCATAATTTTATTCATTGTAAGGTAGCCAAGGAATTAAATTTCTTCCTATACCCAGCACCAGAGTGTTAAGTGATGGTTTCAAATGGAGGGACTATAAATTGCTCTGGAAAATGCCATAATATTAAGCTAACCATGGGGAAATATGTATTTAATATTCCAATGTTTTCCATTCCAATGGGAGGTGTTGATGTTGTACTAGGAGTACAATAGTTACAATCTTCGGGGATAGTAGCTTTTAATTTTCAAGAATTTTTCTTGAAATTTTTTCAGAAGGAAAGGAAGTTGAATTACATGGTATCGCACGGAAGCCAAGAAAGATAATAAGCTCTAATTTCATGACAAAGATTCTGATGAAAGAAAAACAAGGCGTGATTTCACAATTATGCTCACTAGAAGTTTCAACATCAAAATTATCTATTTCTCCAAATATCAAAAAAGTCTTGGAAAATCATTCCAAGGTGTTTGAAACTCCCAAAGGACTCCCACCTATTCGTGATCATGATCATGCGATCATCAAGATTCCGTGAAGTTTTCCTTCCAAACGCCAAGCCTTATAGATATCCTTATGTCCAAAGAGATAAATTGAACGTATGATTGCAGAAACGTTAGAGACTAGTATAATTCAACCTAGTCAACGTTCTTTCTCTTCCCCTGTAGTATTGGTACACAAGAAGGATGGATCATGGCGCATGTGTCTCGATTATAGGGAGCTCAATAAGCTCACCATTAAAGATAAATTTCCCTTTCTTGTGATTGATGAATTATTGGATGAATTACATGGAGCAATTTATTTTACCAAGTTGGATCTTCATTCAAGATATCATCAAATTAGAATGAAGACTGAAGATATTTCAAAAACAACATTTCGAACTCATGAGGGTCATTATGAATTTTTAGTCATGCCTTTTGGCCTTACCAATGCACCTTCTACATTTCAAGGGTTGATGAATTCCATTTTCAAACCCTTAGAAAATTTGTGCTAGTATTTTTTGATGATATACTAATCTACAAAGCAGGTGTCTTGGTTGACTCAGAATGAATATGCCGACAAAGTTGCTCAAACTATTGGAGAAACAATTATACACAAAAACCTCAAATTTTTTCTTTGGAGTACAAGAGGTGAAATATCTAGGTCCTATTGAATCTCGGGAGGGTGTTAAGGTAGACCCCAACAAAATTAAATCCATTAAGGAATGGAAATTCCCCACAACCATAAAAGCAAAGCACAGATTTCTCAAGTTAAATGTGGTATAATCGTGTTTGCGATGATTGTATGTTAGCAACACCTCTAACAACATTATTGAAGAAATATGCATTCTCATGGAATCCTGAAGCAACTAATGCCTTTGAACATCTTAAAGAGAAAATGTGCCTAGCATCGGTCTTAGCTACACTAGATTTCACAAAAACCTTTATTGTGGAATGTGATGCCTCAGGAAATGGAATAGGTGTTGTTTTAATGCAAGAAGAAAGACCCATTACTTTTGAAAGTCGTCCAATCAAAGGAAAGTATTTACAGAAAGTTATTTATGAGAATAAAATGTTAGAAATACTACATGCGCTAAATAAATAGCTACCTTACCTAATGGGAAGACACTTCAAGGTAAAAACTGATCATGATAGTCTTAAACACTTTTTGGAACAAAGACTCTCTTCAGAAGAGCAGCAAAAATGGGTCACAAAGATGTTGGGTTATGACTTTGAAATAATTTACAAAAAAGGGAAGCTAAATGTTGTTGCCGATGCACTCTCAAGAAAGAATGAAGAGGTGGAAGCATTGCTTTGTGCCATTTCTATTATCCAACCGGATTGGATAACCAAAGCAAGAGATGAATGGAAGAAGGACGAAGAAGTGTGGAGACTCATTCAAAAGTTGCAGCAAGATCCTAGTACATCTGATACATTTATTTGGAAAAATGATTCCTTATGGTACAAAGATCGCTTATATCTTTGTAAGAGTTCCCAACTAAAACAAAAGATTCTTTTGTAATTGCACACTTCTCCTTTAGGAGGTCACTCGGGATTTTTAAAAACTTACCATAGGGTGAAGAAAGAATTTTTTTTGGATGGCCTTAAATCTGATATTCAAAATTTTGTAGCGGAATGTTTGGTTTTCCAGAAAATTAAAGTTGAGACAATTAAGACCCCGGGTCTTCTACATCCTTTATCCATTCCAAGTCAACATTGGGAGGAGATTTCAATGGATTTTATCACAGGTTTACCCAAGTTTGGAGGAAAAAGTGTCATCATGGTGGTAGTTGATAGACTTACCAAGTATGCACGCTTTTGTGCATTATCTCATCCATTTAAAGCAAGTACAGTTGCTACTACATTTATGGACACAATTCAAAAGCTACATGGAAACCCAAAGATTATTGTGAGTGACAGAGATCCCATTTTTACTATAAGTTTTTGGACGGAGTTATTTTCTTGTTTGGGTACTCAACTAGCTCATAGCTCATCTTATCATCCTCAATCCGATGGTCAAACTGAGATAGTGAATAAATTTTTGGAAGGATATCTTCGTTTTTTTTCATCTGATAAACAAACAAAATGGGTCAAGTGGTTACCTCTCAATGAATGGTGCTATAACACTTCCTTCCATACTGCAGCAAAAATGACCAAATTTATGGCACTTTATGGATATCATCCACCGTCCATCACATCATATTTAAGAGAAAATCCTAAGGTTCAAGCAGTGGAAGATCACATCGAGCATCAACAAGAATTCTCCAACTCTTAAAGGATAACCTAAATTTGGCACAAAATCGAATGAAACAACAGGTAGATCAACATCGCAGCGAGAGAAGTTTTGATGTAGGAGACTGGGTGTTTTTACGGCTACAACCATACAAACAATGTCCCTCAAGCAAGCTAAGAAGGATAATAAATTATCACCAAAGTACTATGGTCCTTACAAGGTGTTGAAAAAGATTGGTACTATGGCATACAAATTGGAGCTTCCTGCTTCTTCGTGAGTGCATCTAGTTTACCATGTTTCATGCTTAAAGAAGGTTATAGGTGAAAATCTTCCAGTTCAAACAATATTTCCAAAACTTGATGAGGAAGGAAAAATAATATTGGAACCTGAAGCGGTTATGGAAAAAAGAACTCGACAACTACGAAATCGATCAATTTTAGAGTATCTCATCAAGTGGAAGAACTTACCCACTGAAGATTCTTGATGAGAGGATGAGAATTTTATACAAAAACACCAAGAGCTACTCAAGCATTGAGGAAAACACTTTTTTGAATGAGAGGGGCATGTTAGGTCCCTATATTACTAGTTTAGTCCCTTATTTTTATTAGTATAGCCCCTTATTGTTATTGTTGTACCCCTGTAACCCCAATATTGTTATTATTGTGCCCTTAAATTATTATTGTTAGGTCGGCTAGGATTATATTGTGGCCCCATGGACTCCTATATATATAATGAGGTTCTGGTCATTTGGAGCATCCAATAATTTTTCATTTATGTAATGTATTGGAGGTTGCCCCCTCGCAGTGGCTGATTTCTAAGGCGTTGAACTCTCTTTTCTTCTATTTTTGGAGCTGGTTTCACAACACTCTCATCCATTTCCTAACCATCACCAATGTTCACCCATCATTCGTAAGACCTTTTCATTTCTTTTTCCTCATTGTTCTGAGTTGTTACAAGAAGGATCTACAATGCTATAGGAAGTCATAGAATTAATGATCCAGGGGATAAAAAATATGCTCAAATGAAATTGCTCAGAATCACCTGAAACCAATGCCAAGTCGTAGATTTCATTGTTCTGATTCCAATGACACTTAAATCACATCAATCTGACACCATATGTGAAAGTTATTACATTCTAAAGTTTTTGGAAAATAACTAAAAATTCAACTTGCAGGGTTTACTAGACTACTGACTAGGAAATATGTACATGTGACATGGTGATGATTTCATCAGGTGACTGTGCATGTACGGAGGACAGATGGGTCAATCACGTGCTAACATGTGGCATGACCGTACAAGGACAAATGGCATAATTTTATTGGTTGTTTGTGATTTGGGTGGAACAACTAGGGGGCACCACATGGACCAATGGGAGGGTGCCACATGTCCCTTGGGTCCCGTGAAAAATTTGCTTGGGGTCCGACTAACCCAACAGGGTTCAACTCCAAGACCTCCGGTGAGCTAACCAATGGGGCTACTATCATGCCACACAGTGGTTTTTAACATGTAATATCCAAAGGTTATATTTAAATTCATATGGTTTTATGTTTTGCAGAGGGGTTAGGGCACATGGCGCCGGCCCCAGGGCGTATGGCACACGATGTGCATGTGGCAGAAGTAAAGGATTCGGGTTGTTAGCCCTAGCCCCAGGTCCTATTTAAACTATATGACCTATAGTGGAGGGCTTGAAGGCATAGGGTTTGGTGCATAGCCCAGCTCCCGGTCCTATCACAACCGCATATGACCAGATGAGGAGTGTCAACGGGCGCGTGGCCTTTAACCTTCACCCCTGGCCATAACGTTTTCCACGTAACCATGAAAAAGGGGCGGTAATTAGGGTCATTGTGCCCAGCTAACCATTCAACAAATCACGCTAGTTGCGGTGGAATTCGTGCCAAAAACATGTGAAATTATCGCTTGACAGAACTTCCAAAGGCGATTTTTTTTGCTTGGTTATCTATTTTTGTCATTTTTTAGGATAGATATTAGAGAAAGGAACAAGGAGGACTATATTTGCTATTTTTCAGCATTTTTTAGCCCAAGAAGGGCCTAGACAAGGGTTTTTAGGTGTTCTGGACACAATGGCAGAATCATTTTTGTGATTTGAACATTTTATGTTGATGTAATTTACATTTTCAACATATAATATAAAGGCCCAACATTGTAAGCTGGACATGGAGACATAGCCCAGGAGGGGTGAACTGCGTCATCAAATTGTTGTTTGTCTGATGCAACATATTGTCTATTTTTCTTTGGTTATATCTATAAAATTTAACTAAAATCAATAAGTTTATGTGCTTTTTAAAATTGATCCATTGCCCACAAGACATAAACTAGCTTGCAAACTTTTTCAAGTAACCTTCAATTTGTAATTTCATATCAGTTTGGTATTAGAGTATGGTTGTTTTGAAGTTTTGACTATTTTTTCAAGTGTTTTTTAATGATTACAAGGTCTAAGTTGCGGAGAGGATAAGGATTACTTGAAGAAACAAATCCTCAAATTGGTTCAAGGAGGTCACAAACTCCAAAAACTCCACCAATCATGGAACATGAATAAGGATAGGAGTTGATGTCTGAGGATGAGATAGCTTTTTGAAAGGCTTTCTATAATATGTTTGAGATGGTGAAATTCTTGTACAATGCAAGGATAAAAAGGTTGCAATGAGAGAGTTAAAATCAACAAAAAGGTAATGTTGGGAATGGGAGAAAGCCTTTGTTCCCTCCATCACATCCTCCTTTACCTCCATCTTCACCTCCATCCTCATCTCCTTCTTCACCTCCTTCAACACCTAGTCAAATTCCTCCTAGATCTCCAAAAGGGCATGCTAAGTCTCCTTTTCTTAAGCTTGATGTCAATTTTTAATTTCCTATGTACAATGAGAAGTAAATATTGAAAAGTTGTATAATTATGTTTGTCAAATTGAAGTCTATTGTAGGATTCAAAGAATTAAGTATGATGTCACAAATATCTAGCTTGCTTCTTTTCGTTTGGAAAGTGAAACTCTCATCTGGTGGGAGGCCAAAACTCAAGAAGATTTGAAGAAAAGTGGTAAAATTGTCTCTTCTTGGAATGATTTTGTAGCTGCATTAAGAAGGAAATTTTATCCATTAGCTCATATGAAAAAATCCATTATGGATTGGAAAAAATTTAGGCAAAATAAAGGTCAGAGTGTTCAAAGTTACACACAAGAATTTAGAAGAATATCTTTCATAATAGGTGTTGATTTGTCTTCATGAGACACTCTCCTTAAATGCATAAGTGGATTACATAGTTATTTGAGACCTATTATACTTATGTTTAATCCCACCAATCTAGATGAAGTATGTGTTCAAGAAAATCATTTAGAAGCAAGAGGAAAGAATGTTCCTCAAGAGACTAGCAAGAAACCATCCAAATCTAGAGACAAAGAAAAGGGGAAGTTTAAAGGAAAAGGAAAAAAGAATGCTATAGTCCAGAAATAGGGAGAGAAATTACCTGTAAACATTGCTCAATATAAGGCCATGATGAATACCATTGTTGGAAATCACATCCAGGAATGAGACCAAAGAATTTCAATAACAAGGGGAAACAAAAGATTGATGCTACAACTCAACAAGATCTAGGATCTTATTCAAGTGATGAAACCAAAATCACAGCCATGGGAATAAAAGTTAAAGCTTCTGATGCAAGTACTAGTTCTTCTAGTAAGCCTTTTGAGTCTCAAAATGATAAAGAAAAAATTGAGATTTTTTATATAAGGTTCATTACAAAACATACAAAATTTGATACATTGTTTGATAGTGGATCCCAATTCAACCTTATTTATGAAGCTATTGTCAAGAAACTAAACTTAGAAACTACACTTCATCCTAAACCTTATCCTTTTGGTTGGGTATGTGATGATGCCAAATTGCAAGTGACAAGAAAATTTAAAATCAAATTCGACAGCATTGCAAACTGTATTGATGAGGTATAGATTGATGTTGTACCACTTGACATATGTGGAATTGCCTTAGGGATTCCATACTGTATGACTGAAAATCCCTATTCTATTGTCATGAGAACAAATATCATCTTTTTAAATATGGATTTCGGTATATTGTTAGAGAACATCGCAAGAAGATGAACTTATCTCTTGTAAGTGTTGGTGACATGAAAAGGCTTGTTAATGCTAGTAATAATTTTGTGTTTTTGATGATTAAAGCTAAAAATACTATTGAATCTGAAGCTTTTGCAGGATGTCATTCAAAAATCAGCCATGATTTGGTTTAAGTTGTTAACACTTATGACAAGATTTTTCAGGAATATGAAGGGTTTCCTCCTAGAAGAGGAATCCAACATGAGATTCATTTGCAACAGGATGTACCACTTCCAAACATTAGCATGTATAGAATGTCATTTTTGGAGAATGTGGAGATCAAGAAGAAAATTCAAGATTTTCTTTACAATGGATTCATCAGGCCTAGCACATCTCCTTGTGGTTCTCTTATTGTTTCCGTTCCAAAGAAGGATGGTACAAGGCGCATGTGCATGGAATTTAGAGTGTTGAACAAAATCATGGAAAAGAATCATTATCCTCTTCCTTGCATTGGTTATTTTCTATATCCGTTAAAGGATTTTGTTTATTTCACTAAGTTAGATTTGAGAAGCGGTTATCATCAGATCAAGATTGTTGAAGATGACATTTTGAAAATTGCTTTCAAGACAAAACAAGGTTTGTTTGAATGGTTAGTTATGTCGTTTGGGTTTTCCAATTCACCTGCAACATTCATGATAGTTACAAATGATGCATTGAGACCATTCCTTGATGATTTTGTCTTAGTCTACGTAGATGATATTTTGATTTTCAATAAGACTCGTGAAGAGCATGTAGCATGTGAAACAATTTTTAGATGTCTTGAAGAAAGATAAATTGTATTTGAAGATGTATAAGTGTGAATTTGGGAAAACATATTTGGTTTATTTGGGTCATATTGTAGCAGGGGGTGAATTGAATATTGATCCCTCAAAATTTGAAGTCACTGTGAATTGGCCAAATCCCAACAATGTAACAAAAGTTAGGAGCTTTTTGGGAGGAACCCAATATTGGAGAAAATTTATAGCTAACATCTCATCCATTGCAACACCATTACATGCTTTGACAAGTGTGAAACGGGTCTTTTAGTGGGGAGGAAATAAATAGAAAGCCTTCGACACTTTAAAAGGTAAAATAAGTACAACACCAGTTCTAGCACTTACAGATCTTAAGCAGTCATTTGAGATTCAAACCGATGCAAGTGATTATTCCATGGGAGCAATTTTGATGCAACATGGTATGCCTATTTGTTATCATTTTGAAACCTTTACCAATGCAGTAATTAACTATCCAACCTATGATGAATATTTGTATTCTTTGGTACAAAGCATGAAGAAATGGAAGCATTATTTGATTGGTAAAGAAACAATTATTCATACAAACCATTAACCTTTGCAATATTTAGAATCACAAACCAAGCTACGACAAGATAGACATTTCAGGTGGATTGGATTCCTACATCAATTTCATTTGGTAATCAGGTACAATAAAGGTATATACAACAAATTTACTGATATGTTATCAAGGCCTATTTTTAATGCATCTGTAATTCTTAAGCATAACTCAATCATGCATGAAATTTATATTAAATAGTATGCTCAAGATGAAGATTTTAAATATGTTTATGCAACCTTGATTCGGGGAAATCACGTTGAAGAGTTGGATCATCGTGTTCATAAGAAGTTTCCATATCATCTTGGCAAGTTATGTGTTCCATGGGGTGAAAGGGGTAATATCATAAGGGAAGCCCGCACTTTAGTAACTTGGTGTAGGAAAAATAGTTGCACAAATTTAGAGGTATTGTTATTGGCCTCGCATGAATGAAATTGTTTCAAGATATGTAAGAGTTTGTTCCATGTGTGCTACTAGAAAAAGGAAATTGGTTTTTACACTCCACTTCATATTCCCTCTCATCCTTGGGAAAGTATTTCTATGGATTTTGTAGGAGTACTACAAATGTCTAAGAAAGTTCATGATTATCTATATGTTGTTGTGGATCATTTCAGAAAAATGTGTGTGTTAATGCCATGTAAGAATCGGGTTAAAAATAAAAAAACCACAAATATTTTCTTCTAAAATTTATGGGTCCACTTTGGGTTTCCCATTTCTATGATTTTATCAAGATTCTCGATTTGTTGAGAATTTTTGGTCAATTTTATGGGAAATCATGGACACAAAGTTGAAGAAGAGCACAATATTTCATCCACAAACCGATGGCCAGACAAAAGTGGTAAATAGAACAGTAGTTCATTTGATTCGTGGATATTATGGTAAGCATCCTAAACTTTGGGATGAACATTTACATTACATTTAGCATGCCTAAAATCATGCCAAGCACTCATCTACACAAGTATCTCCATTTGAAGATTTTTTGGGTTATTTTCCAAAGTCTCCTTTGGATTTCATCTTGGGTAAAGATATTGTAGTAGATGGACATTGTGATGTGTAAAAATCCAAGTATTTCATTGAAAAAATTCAGCTAGTGCACCAAAGAGTACTAGAGCATATTGAGAAAATCAAAGCAAAGTACAAAGCAAGGCATGAAAAGCATCAATTTCATTATGATTTCTAAGTGGGAGATCAAGTTTGGTTGTATATGAGAAAGGAAAGACTTCAAGGTGAAGGTAAAAAGCTCAATCCATTGAGATATGGGCCTTTCAAAATCTAAGAGAAGATTGGTAACAATGCTTTCCTATTAGATTTTCCACCTTACGTGCAAATTTATCCTGCTGTAAATGTGGAAAACTTGAGATTGTATGAGCCTCCAATGATTGATGATCATGAAGATAATGTTCATATTCCATCACTTGATATTTTTCTCCTGGATATTTAGATGAGTTGCAATAAGAATCAACTCTTGACAAGAGAATAAGGACTTCACGTGGAAGCAATGTGGAGTATCTTCGAGTGGGGCTCAAAGGTACCAATCCAAGTGAAGCAAGGTGGATTGAGATCATAAAAGTGAGGTAGTTGTACCCTCACTTAATTTCTAAGTAAAAACATACTTTTGGTGGTCCAAAAGCTTCCAGTGGGGAGGAATAATCCAGGGAATAAAAAATATGCTCAAAATGAAAGTGATCAAAATTCCCCAAAACCAACGCCAAATCATAGATCTCGTCGTTCTAATTCCAACAATGCTTGAATCGCCTCAATTCAACATCGTATGTGAAATTTGTCGCATTTTGAAGTTTTTGGGAAAAAACTAAAAAGTCAACTTGCAGGGTTGACTATGTTGTTGATTAGGCAGGCCATACAAGTGATGTGGTGTTGAAATCAGTAGGTGATTGTCCATGTATGGCAAACAGATGGGCCAATCACGTGTTGACACATGGCATGACTATACAGGGACAAATGGTAGAATTTTATTAGTTGTTTTTTATTTGGGTGGACCAACCAGGAGGCGCCACATGGCCCAATGGGAGGAAGCCACATGGCCCTCGGGTCCCATGAAAAATTTGGTTTGGGGTCTAACTGACCCGACGAGGTTTGACCCTGAGACCTCTAGCAAGCTAACCAATGAGCCTACTATCAAGCTAACATGTAATGTCTAACAGTTATATTTAAATTCATATGTTTTTATGTTTGGGTGACGGGGCGAGGCACATGGCCCCAACCCCGGGGCATATGGCACGTGAATTTCCTGTGGTGGAAGAAAAGGGGTAGGGTTTTTAGCCCTAGCCCAAGGTATTTTTTAAATGTCATGACCGATAATAGATGCTCAAAGGCAGAGAGGCTGGTGCGTGGCCCAGCCTGTGGTCCTATCGCAACCACATATGACTAGAGGCGAAGTGTCGACTGGCATGTGGCATCTGGCACGTGCCCCTAGCCATACCATTTTCCACATGACTATGAAAAATGGACAGTAGTTGCAGTTGTGAAGTGTAATTAATCGTTCAATAGATTTCACAAGTTGCAACAAAATTTGCGTCGAAAACACGTGAAATTGTCGCTTGGCGGACCTTCCAAAGGTGATTTTTATTGCTTGGTTAACCAATTTTATCATTTTGCAAGACAAATAACAGAGAAAGGATCAAGGAGGCCTGTCTTGTCCATTTTTCAGCCTTTTGATCCCGGGAAGAGCCTACATAAGGGGTTTTTGGGTGTTTTGGACACAATGGAAACATTATTTTTTCTATTTGAGCATTGTATGTTGATGTAATCTAAATTTTGAGCATATAATAAAAAGGGCCAAAATTGGAAGCTGAACGTAGAGACGTAGCCCAAGAGGGGTGAACTTTGGCATCAAATTGTTGTTTGTGTGACGATGCACATTGTTTATTTTTCTCTGGTTATATCTGCAAAATTTAACTAAAATCAATAATTTTATGTGCTTTTGCAAATTTATCCATTTCCCACAAGACATAAACTTTCTTGCAATTTTTTTTAAGAAACCTTCATTTTGTAATTTCAGATCAATTAATAAAAAAGGGATGCAAATTATATTGACCATATCTTCCAAACCGTGAATCCATTTGTCTTGAATATTGAGGGTAAATAAATAGAAAAAGATCCTGATTCAGGAAATTCCAGTGTATATTTTAAAGGAAACTGGTTGTCATCACCTACATCCATTTCTCATTTTTCTCGATATTCATGCATCCATTGGCTGAGAAATTTTATGTGGAGATGCATAAGGGTGATGGTAAAAAATTTAAAAAAACTTAGGATACTCCAGTGTACATTTTTCAAGAAATTGATTGCCATAACAAACAAGCATTTCTCGTTTTCTCAAGATTCATGCATCCATTGGCCAAGATTTTTATGGGTAGATCCATAAGGTTGTTGGTAACAACCTCAGAAAAATTCAAGAAATTCCAGTATATTTTTCAAGAGATTGGTCGTCGTCACCTAAATCCATTTCTCCTTTTTCTCGAGATTTGTACATTAATTGTGGTGTACCTTAAGAGACAATCCCTTAGCTGTGATAAGGAATCAGTGCTTAAGACATTTTATAATTATGTCACAAAATTTTATGTCTCTGTTTTATTAACCCTTAAGTATTTATAATCACACCCTTAAATATCAAATATTATGAATGCTTCAAAATGCTACCATCTATTAATGTTGAATGAAATGACTGGAAGAAAACGTAGGTGTTACACAGTAATTTGTCACCGTCCCTGCAATCCCTCGTCCTGCACATTGGAGGGCCTTTTCCATGACGTGTGAGCAGTGACATGACCTGAAATCACTTTCATGGCATCCCCCTTGACAAGGACAATCATTCCTCTGAAGATAGTTTCCTGTGAAAAACCCTAAAATAGACCTTTTGGCCTTGGCGCGACCAGCCAGTTCAGCCCTCGCACCAATGGGGGAAATCCACCAAAGAGGGCGCGCCAACTGGCGCTCTGTCCCAGTGTATTTCTCGCACCAAGCTTAATAAGGATTGTTTTTTAAAAATAAATGGCAGAAGTTTGATTCCAACCAACTCCTAAACGAGTCTCTAAAATGAGTTGGGAGGTTTGGCTTCGGATCTCCATGTAGGGGAAGTGGTTTTCCACCTATCATGGAAGCTTCCTTGAGGATAGGGCCAATCCCACCATTGTAGGGATCCCAACTCCCCTTCCACCATCTATATAAGCTTTCCATTTTCCCTTAGCAAGCTAGTAGTCATAGTACTAATAGCTGAATCTGTAGCAAGGAAACTATCACCAGACAACCTTTGAGAGCCAAGCCGAAGAGAGAGAGCTTTGTCCCATTTCCGATGAGCTTCATTGAGACGTGCTCCAATGTCAACCCCGCCAAAGGAAGATCCAGCATCAGAGCTTAAGGTTGTATCGTTCCTTTGTTTCATTAATGATAAGCGAATTTGATTATGGTTTCATTCGTGTATCTTTATCTTTGATGCAATGAGTTACATCTTCTCTAACTGATGTATAGTTACAAGATTTAGATTCTATGTTGCGTATCGTCGTATTTCTTCGCATGTGTGCAGGTGTTCGGACGCACTAAGCGGAAGGATCGTGATCTGCCGAAGCAGAGGATGGGAAGCATCATCCTTCTTTCGACGACCATCGCGTAGGACCTAAGGTAAGCAAATTATCATTTCTTGTCATTTTGTAACTAGAGACCTGCGTCTTAGCATGATTTGATTGTTGCTAGACCTGATCTGGGCTCGTAGGGATCACCTCTATCCATAGAGGGGATTTACCTCTCCAAAAAATTAGCGACTCCACTGGGGATACATTGATTGGAGTTTGTCTTGTCCTTTTCGGTTGCTTTTGGCTTTTGTCTGCTTGATCAGCTCTTCTGGTTGCCTCCTTCTGGTGTAAAACCCATATTCAGCCCCCACCATACCTGATCTGCTCCCTGTTTGATCTTTTTTATTTTTGTCTTTAGTAAACTCGACTGGCGCGCTTTTTGACCTGACAGTCGCGCCAACTAGCGCTTGTTGCTGGTTAGGCCCCCGCACCAATCCTGTTCTGGCACTAGATGCAGCCAGACAGTCGTGCCAATCCTGTGTGGTGCTAGGGTTTTCTTGTTTCTGAGCCTTCTGAGATTGATTTATGATTTTGGTGTCATTTTTTTGACTGCCTGAGTGCTCTGAAGTCCCGATTGACTGAGTTTAACCTCCATCCTCCAGTTGTTTGCCCTCTACTATCAGTTTTACATTCTAGCCCTAGGACATCTAGGTGTTATGGTGTGTTGAGCCACCCGTGGGAGTTTTTGGTTTTCGTTTGATTCAGTCAACTTTGTTTTTGATTCCTTGCATTCGTTTGGTGGTTTTCCATTGTGTTATTGTGTTATTTGAGTGATTTCTCTCTTTCTCATTCTAGTTTTTCTTTGTCTCATTTCGAGCCTATATTACACGGTTTGTATGAGTCTTTGGGGTTCCTCTTTGATTTGAGGGATTTTTCTATCAATTTGAGGTCTGATTATGTGTTTTGCATTGAGTGAACTTGCTTGTTTTTAATCTTCTGCTATCGTTTCTCAAATTGATCTCTTTATTCTTTTTCATTTTGTTTAGTGCATTTTTCTCCTAAAACATTGAAAATATAAAAACAAATCTTTTTCTTTTGATTAGTTAGTGCAAATTAAAAACTTTTCTGCGTTATTAGTGTTATATAACTCTAAAGGAAAAGCTTTTAGTTTCATTAGCATGCATTAGAGACAACAGTGGTTGTTTTGTAATCATTTTGTTGTTGTTTGGAAAGCTCTCAATGTTCCCGTAGTTAGCTATTCATTGAACAAAGTGATGTATTGTGGCATGTAGTGTGCATTTAGAGGATTTTTGAGACATAACATTCACTAGGGCCTAAAATTGAAACATAATTGAAGATCAACTCTTAAATTTATTCAATTTACCTTAAGGCATCATTGAAACATTAACGAAATATCTAGAGGTCTAGGCTAGTGACATGTTCCAGCGTCGTTAAACCTAGTAGTTGTCATTCGACTCTTGGCTTTAGACAGCACTAGTACGGACTTTTGCTCCCCGTATCATCGTGTATATAAAGGGAGACCCCACTAGGTTGTTATCCTTTATCCGTAGGAAGCCGAGTCCGCCGCCTTATACCCGTGATACACCGGACACAGCATTCAGGGAGATTGCCTGCACGTACGTCAAGTCCTTGGTTGATTTATCTTTCATTTTTGAACCAAGGTGTATATTGTAGTTCACAGATATCTGGTACACCCTTTTGCCTAGAGTTCCAGAGTAGTCATTTCAATCTTTTCTGACTCATTAAATTTGAAAGGATCATCGAGTGCTTGTCCTTTCATGCTTGTTTCCAAATTGAAAGAGATAGAGTCACCTTTTATCCGTTTCTCGAATCTTAAAACATGAAATGGTAAAGTTTCTAAGTTTAAATGTGGTAAAATTAATCACCTGTGATCACACGCCCTTTTAGAGTTTGCCTGTTGGCCGTTTGATTGTTTGCCTTGGTTTTTTCCTGTGTGTTGTTGTTTTTATCTCTTCCTCTTTTCGTTACTGTCACAGTGGTTGAACCTTCAGTCTCGTCTAATAGTATTCCTTACACAGACGATTCATCAGAGGTCTCTCAGTCCTCTGTTGAACCTCAGCAGCCTATTGTCTCCGAGTTTCCCGACGGGGGACCAATTCTATCAGAGCTTCCCTTTGGTGGATTATTTGAGTTCAATTGGCCCTTATCCAATGTTTGGTTTGGATTTGGAGTAGGGGAATATTTCCCTCCTCTTACATCAGGATCGCCCTTTTTAGCTGTTGTTATACCTCCTAGTCCTTGCCGTCTTTTAGAAGATCTAGCAGCAGGGTCAGATATGGACTAACCCAGTCCTTCTCCTAGTGAGGAAATCCCTACATCTGGTGAATATTACCAGATTTTCTTAGAAAACAACCCTAACTCTTATGTCCTGTCTTCGCCTAGTCCTTCGCTTCCAGCAGGGTATAGATCCTTAAGTCAGATTGTGGCCGTTGTGGCCTCCATGGGAGTATCCACTCCATCTACGAGGCCGGTTATTCCTTCATTAGGGATGTCTCCAAGGACACCCCTCACGTCATCTCCTTAGTTCACATCGGTACCTATTAGGCCTACTGTCTGTGTAGCTGCATCTACGCCCGTTGTTACTACTCAGTCCACAAGGACCTCGTCTCTTCCTAAAGACGTTTACATAGCATCTGTTATTCTGGAGAATATCTCTCCTGAGGAGTATCGGTTGTCTCTATAGCAGTCGAACTCCGAGGTTGGTCAGCCCTCCCGAGATCCCAACCATCCTTATTTTTCCCATTATGGACCAGATGGTACACCCGTTTATGTCTTTCCATATCAGTACGATGAGCAAGGAAACCCTCTACGTTTTCCTGCTCCAGAGGCTTATCAGTATGTTCAAGGTTTTATGTCTGCCCAGGCTAGGCAGCCTTCCAACCTGCAAGGACAACCTTTCCAGGGCCAACCTTCGGGCCAGCCTGGTTATCTATATGACCCGCAAGGACAACCCTTCCAGGGCCAACCTTCGGGCCAGCCTGGTTATCTATATGACATGCAAGTACAACCCTTATAGGGCCAACCTTCGGGCCAGTAAGGGTTGTTATACGGTCCGTAAGGGTAGTCCTACAACCCTCAAGGTCAACCTATACAGCCTCACCCTGTGGTCCAACCAGGACAGCCTCAAGGACCCACAGGTCAACTGGGGTATCAACCGGGACCGTTGTACGGTCCTGGGGGGAAAATCCAACCCTCTCAACCTATGGTGCAACCTTTGCAACCTCAGTTTCCTATTGGTCTGAATGTTGCACAGCCGGGGCCATCTTATGGTCCTGTTACAGGTCAAACTAGTTATCAGGCACAACCTGGCCCTATCCCACAACCAGGCCAACCGGCTCATCCGGGGCAGCCTGGTGTCCTGCACCAGCTGAGTCAACCTATTCAACCAGGACAACCTGCTCACCCGGGTCAACCTGTTCAACCAGGGCAACCCGTCCAGCCGAGTCAACCTGTTTAACCAGGGCAGTCCACTCAGCCAAGTCAACCTGTTCAACCAAGCCAACCTGCACATCCAGTCAACCCTGCTCAACAGCCCATTTACTCTATGTCGCAGCTGAATCTACCTATGCGCCCAACTTATCAGGCTCAGTAGGTCCCCACTCACCAACAACCCGCTCAACCCCAGGGAAGTTATTATCTTGAAGGTCACTCTCGACCGGTTTAAAACCCGCCCCAAGGTTATGTTTATTACCTTCAACAACCAGGCTATACCTATTCTTAGCATTCAAATCCATATACTGCTCAAATGGGGCCAACATATAATCAAGGTCCATACCCGGGTTATCAACCCCCATACACTGGTTATCAGCAACCGTATCAACCTAACTATACGGCTTACACCCCCTATGGTCAGAATCCCTTGGGACAAAACCAATGGGGGAAAAGTTATGCTCAACGAAGGTGGAGTACAGGTACAGGTCCTTATCGGCGACCCGGTATGCCATTCAATCCTCAGTTAGCTTTCCTTGCCACGTTGGAATTGTCAGATGTATCTAAATTGACCAATGATCCGATTCTTCACAATCCTTATTGGCCTCCGGTTCCGACCAAGGTGCCTGGTGACTGTCCTAAATTTTAGGGTAAAGCTAGAGAGGACCCTCAAGCTCACGTCATGACCTACCATCTGTGGTGTTCCTCAAACTCTTGGGTGGATGACTCGATTCATCTACGTCTTTTTCCAGCGCACTCTTACTGGTGCTGCTGCTAAGTGGTACATCGAATTGCCCCGCGGTATCTTTCAAGATTTGAATACTCTCGCTATGGCTTTTCTGATGCATTTTCAATTACCGGTTCGATACGAAGCTAGGACGCATCTCCTGACTTCTCTTAAGCAGGATAAAGCCACTCACATTTCAGATCATATTCATGAGTGGTGTCGTCGTCGTCGACTGATCAAGTTTGATATACCTGATCAGCTTCTAACACATTGGTTCACTACCTCCTTCGTTAACAAGATCGCTTAAGATATTGCTATGGAGGCATGTGTGACCGAAGAATAAGCCATCGCTCGTGCCCAGTACCTTGATTTGGTGTAATCTCAGTCTGGTATGCTATATGATATCGTGACTGATGCTCCACGGCCAGGAACCTCTAAGGCACCAGCTACCCCATCGGTGGACGGTGTCATTGGTTCCGTCTCTCAAACCTCTCAGAAATCTTCTAATGGGAAGCAAAAGTCTAATTATTCCAATAATTATACTCTTCCCACCCCTCCAGATTCTGGTAAGACTACGGAGGTCAATGCTTTTCAGGCCAATCCTGGGGAAAATTCCTCCAAAGGAAAAAAGAAGGGTAAAGGAAAATCCAAACCTGACGCCCCAAAACCAGAATCTTCCAAACCTCGTGATGACGATGGTTCCCAATGGAAACCAAAGTACCCCTGCCTTATCTGTGAAGGAGACCATTATACCAAAGATTTTCCCTGATGATCTGAAGTTAGTCAACTTCTGAAAGGCTCCAAAGGGACTCCGGTAGTTCTCAAGGAACCCTTCCCATCTCAGCAGACCCAAATGGTCAAACAGCCTTCGTCGTCTGTACCATTTGGGTCACAATTTTTTATGATGAATGGTGTTGCACCTGTCTCAATTGCTACGCGTTCGAAGAATTATGCTGGATCACGCCAGGCAGCTGGGAAGGAAGTCGTTGATGGCCCACCTCCCCCACCTGTCTCTGGTCCTTTAGAAATTGAGAAGCCCAGTGCTGAACCTGTTGTAAGGCCACCTTCCAAAGGTGTTCTGCGAAAATATTCCTATAATCCAAACGCCCGTGCCGCTCAGAACTATAGCATTGTTGAGGATTTGGCATAGGCGCCTTCTACAATGTCTGCGTTGGAAGTGCTTCAAATTTTCCCATCGCAACGGAAAGCTCTATTGTCCACAATCGGTGGAATCGATCCCGCCGATTATAGTCTTCTCACCTTCGATCTCGAAAATTTTGTCCCCCGACTTCCACATCAAATCACTCTTGTTATCCAAGTCGGTATCAACGGCCTCAACATCCATAGAGCCATTTTGGATGAAGGTGCTTGAATTTGTGTTATGTCATCTGCCTTTTGGAAAGCCATTGGCTCTCCAACAATCACTTCGTCTACCAATGCCCTAGAGGCATTTGATGGTCGGGAATCAAAACCCCTGGGTGTTCTCGAGATTTTTCTGATCACATTACAAGGTAAGACAGTCAACGTGGAAGTAGAAGTGGTTGGTGCTAAGCTCAACTACAATCTTCTTCTTGGTCGTATCTAGACTCACGCCATGCTATGCGTTCCATCCACCCTCTTCCGGCTTCTGAATTTTCCTCATGAGGGCAAGATCATCACTGTTGATCAGTGTTCTTTCTTCACCTCATCCTCTAAGAACAACTTACCTTACGTCGATCAAATCCCCAATCCCCCCGACAGTGTAGGACCCGGTCTTTTCAAGGACCCCGTCCTTATGGGTATTTTTCCCACACCACCACCGCATACCATTCAAGTTAACATGATCTCTAGGTCAGATGACCTTTGGATCATCCCTTCGCCTGAAAAAGTTACCTCTTTCGAAGAATCGATACCTTTAACTCCAGTTGAGATTAATTAATATGAAATCGTCGCTGCATCTGATCCTCCTCCTCTTGAACATGCTCCTTTGAGCATGGCTCTAGATGTATATTCTCAATCCCCCTAGCTTGGCGATATGGATTCGCCTGATCCTTTAAGAGAATTCTTCCCTTCTGATGAAGCTATCATTGAAATGATGTCTCTTGAAGATCTACTGTGGGGAGATGAACATCATCGTTCCTCATTCATGCCTGGCCTAGGGGAAATCTCTGATTGTCTGGAGCATTTCGCATCTCAGGTTCACACTCCACCTCTTCAAACGCTGATATTAACTCATGAGGTTCTTTTGGAGGGAAATCTGAGCAACATTACACAAACCATGCCTATCTACATCTCCGTCAAACCGGGGATAGTCGAGAACATTCATGTGGGAGTTACTTGTTCTCCCAAAGAGATACAAGTTTATACGGAACTTTTTCGTGAATTCAGAGATGTCTTTTCATGGTCTTATGAAGAGATGCCTAGGATTGATCCCAGTATAGTCGTGCATGAGGTTCCCACCTATCCAGGTGCGAAGCCCGTGCATCAGCATCTGCGCCCAGTGCATCCCCGAAAATCCGCAGCTATTAAGGCAGAAGTTGAAAAACTTCTTAACGTGGGCTTTATATATCCTATTCCCCTCACAGAATTGGTTTCAAATATAGTCCCTATAGATAAGAAGCAGGGCACTATACAGGTCTGTTTTGATTACCGAGACATCAATCGGGCCTGTCCTAAGGACAATTACCCCACTCCCTTCATAGATCAGATCATCGATGACTGTGCGGGGAGTGAGATTTACTCCCTTATGGACGGCTTCTCGGGGTACAATCAAATTAATATTTTACCCGCTGATCAACATAAGACTGCCTTTATCTATTCGTGGGGCACTTTCGCTTACAAGAAGCTCCCGTTCGGCTTGAAAAACACTGGAGCCACCTTCCAGCTTGCTATGTCCTATGCTTTTCATGACATACACCACATTGTTCAACCATATCTAGATGATTTTCTGGCTCATTCAGCTCGACGTGAGGACCATCCTGAACACCTCTGCCATATTTTCCTCCGCTGTAGACGTTACAATATTAGGCTCAATCCTCACAAGTGTGTCTTCTGCGTGGATTCTAGTCATCTTTTGGGATTCATAGTCTCCAAAGACGGAATTCGCCTCGACCCCCTCAAGGTCGAGGCCATCGTTAACCTCCCATCCCCATCCTCGTTACATCAACTTTAGAGTCTACAGAGGAAAGCCAACTTTTTACGGCGCTTTATTCCGAACTATGCGGAAGTGGTCAAGGGGTTTATGCGACTTTTGAAATAGGACATTCCCTTCCATTGGGACGATATTGCCCAGCAATCCTTTGATAAACTTAAAACGTTGCTCGTCAACGCTCCGTTAATACGTCCTCCCAACTATCATCGCGATTTTACCCTTTATTTGGTTGCTGCCTTTAGCACGATAGCCATGGTTCTAGTACAGGATGATGACGATGGAAATGAACACGTACTTTACTATCTATCTCGGAATCTTCTCGACATTGAAACGCGTTATGCCCATGTCGAGAAATTGGTGCTTGCCGCCATCCAGGCCATTCAATGGTTCTGCCATTACATCCTGTTGCATATAGTAACCATGATTTCTAACTACAACCCCATGACATACATCTTCTCTCGACAATTGTTGGGGGGCAAGTACTCCAAATGGATTTTCATCCTTCAGGAGTTTGATTTGGATTTCACCACTGCTAAATCGATGAAGTCATTGGTTTTTTTCGATCTTATCTGCTCTCTCCCCACAGACTCTGTTCCATCACAATCCGAGGACCATATCCCAGATGAAACACTCTTCCTTATCATCACTCATGATCCATGGTACGGTGACATCATTGTGTACCTGCAAACTTCCACGTTCTAGTCCGATTTGATAAAAGATGCTTGACGTCGCGTTCGTCATCAATCTCAACCATACCGCATTGTAGGAGATACCTTGTATCGTGTCGAAGTTGATTCTATGCTCCACCGATGCTTGACCCTGGAAGAGGTTGAGAAATTCTTGAATGACTGTCACAGTGGCGCCTGTGGCGGTCATATGTCCAGATATGCTACCGCCCAGAATATTCTGTGTGCGGGTTACTTCTGGCCGTCTATATTCAAAGACTGTATTGTCGCAGTTCGAAAATGTCATGCGTGCCAGGGCCAGGTCTTTCAGCGTAAGATGCGCGCGCCACCCCTACTTTTTCATCCTATCATTACCATAGGCCCTTTTTCTAAATGGGGCATATATTTTATGACATGTAACCCTCACTCGGCCGGGGGGCATGCTTATATAATCATTGTTGTGGACTACTTCACTAAGTGGGCCGAAACGATGCCCACATTAGTTGCTGACCATAAGACAGCCACTCAATTCATTTTCAACCATGTTATTACGCGTTTCGAAGTCCCTCGGGCCATTTTCACCGATCATGGCACTCATTTTCGGGATTACATGATGGCAGAACTGACATCAAAGTTGGGTTTGCGTCATGATAACTCAACGCCATACTACCCCCAGGCGAATGCCCAGGTTGAAGCCGTGAACAAGGTATTGGTCACGATGCTTCAACGAACGATTGGTATCCACAAATCCAAATGGAATATCTAATTTTTCTCAGCTCTCTGGGCTTATCAAACGTCTGTAAAGAGCGCAACCGGATTCACACCTTTTCAGTTGGTGTATGGTCTGGAAGCGACTCTCTTAGTTGAATGTGAAATTCCTTCTCTGAAATTGGCTATGGAATTACTGCTCGACACTTCACTTGAGGAAGAACCTCTCTTGTATTTGGAATGACTGGATGAAACCCACCACTTGGCTTCTTTGATTATCGAAGCACAGAAAAACAGGGTTAAAGCCGTTTTTGATCAATCGGTTTCTCCACGTTCTTTCATTGAAGGGGACCTCGTCCTCTTATATGACCAAGCACATGATAAACTTGGAGTGTGAAAATTCCAGCCCATGTGGCATGGGCCCTATATCGTCAAACGAGTATTAAAAAATGGGGCCTATGAGCTAGTCGACTACGAAGGTATTCCTCTGGCACAACCTAGAAATGGGTTGTACCTCAAGAAGTACTACGCTTGAGTTATTCTTGTGTGGTGTGTGTGTACATAAGTGAGTGATTTCATTTTTTGTGCATGTGTGGTGTGGTGTGCTTTGTAAGCGTCTTTCTGTTGATTGGGTCTTCCTGATTGTGCAGATGTCTATTACTCCCTTTGTCGGTTTCGCGGATGGTGCTTCTCACAGTACCAGGAATCTATCTTCGGCAGCCTAGGTAATCTACGATCCTGCTGGTGAGTTAGTCAATTTGCAAGGTGTTTGTCTAGGGCCTACCACAAATAATGTTGCGGATTATAGTGCCATTTTGGAATTATTAAAAAAGGCTGTTAACGTCGGTATTCATGCATTACTTGTATATCTGGACTCACAACTTGTAGTATTACAACTTAATGGTCATTATTCAGTTAGAAACCCATCCATTTTACGACTATATCTACATATTCGTTTACTGGAAAGAAATTTTGATTACATTACATATCAACATATACCTAGACATATGAATGCATTAACAGATGCTGTAGCTAACATGGTTTTAGATAGACATTTACGCAACTTGTAAAACTTCATCATATGTAAAAATATCCATCTAGAAATAGATATATATGTATATGTCAAATGGTTTGCAGTTTGTGTACATCACATAAAATCAAAAATATACATGTATGTTTTAATAATATCCGGAGACAACATGTCTCTCAAAAATGTGCAAATGAAAATCCCTAAATGACTAATCAGCATAGTGCTCGTGGTAGCATGTCACCACCCACACCAGTCGCCTCAGTAAACAATGTAGGCGACTAGGCACCCCCATGGTGTGCCTCTAATAATCCAATGGGACGTCTACTAGATGAGCATAATCTGGGATACCCCGCGCGATACCCTCCAAGTTCTTCACTAGCTCACGCCCTTTGCCACCCTCGTCCCGAGGGTCATAGGCGAGTGGGGTCCTCCGGGTAATCAACGACATCCCAGTGGGCCTCTCTGGGCCAACATCTGCATACACATAGAATTTTTTGTTAGAAAATGCATGTATACCCAAAAAAAACATAAAATACATAAAAATCAAAAAGATTCTTACCCAGCTCCTCGTCCCAGTCTTCTCCCTTCGGGAGTGGAAGATCTGGGTCTCCCGTGAAGTCAGTACCGGCATAGGGCCAGTCCTCCATGACGATCAGCTATCGTCATAGCCATACAAAGAACTCGGGCCTGCATGACATTTGTTGGCCCCCTCCTGATCTGGGCATGAGTGCTGCCCATCGAGCCATCCTTGGCTCTCTCGATGGTGGCTCGACGACTATCGCCCCTAGCCCTGGAATATTGGTATTCGTTCAAGGATGAATGATACCAGGATAGATCTGTACCCAAACTGTTTCAGTTTGGACTTCTTGCACTTCGTCAACTACCTCTTGATGTTCATTGTTACGACAGTGGCCCAATCGAATAGTGTCGGGTTCATGCATTCAGACGCTAAGAGGAGCTACGTTTTAGTAGCCTCATGACTCGCTTGTGATCCCGCAGCCCGCATAATGGTATGGAGCACTACTTTAAGTGCTAGATCAAGGACCGTGTGGATATCAACCTTCCCACTACCTGATCTTGTTTGTGCCCCTGGGCACACTCTTTCCATCACCATTGCCATTTTCTCACCAGATGGCCTAGTACCTGTCAAAATCGGGACTGGACCTCTCCGAGACAATCCAGTTATAAATCAAACATCGGATACTTCGAGCTCCAATACTTGGTCCCGAAGCCTAAACTTCTCCTTGTCTTCGTCCCAAATACTGATCAATTACTGTAGTAACTCAGGTTGTGCCCTGAGGCATGGTGTTAGGAAGAACTTATTCAAGCCGCAATCCTGGAGAGCGTTCATGCATGCTTCGTTCTCCATGCCCATTTCATCTTCTTCACTATGTTCCTTTTCTTTCCACTTGATCACCATTGTGACTGTGTACCTACACCAAAATGGTCATAAACACTTCATTAGATCTCTGGAACACTTAGAAATTCAGCTGATTGGTTCACATTTTGTTAAATTTAAGCAGAAATTTAGGTTGCGCCATTGGCACGACTGTTTTTCTAACAGTCACGCCAACTGGCGCGACCCCTATGCAAAAAGGAGCCAATTGGCGCGGGTCCGTACCTGATACCTGCGCCAATTGGGCGAGCCCTAGAATTGCAAAGGTTCCCTCAGGGATCCAAAAACACAATGGAATTCTATGAAAAATAGATTAAAACAAAGCTAAGGGAAGCGCCTCTTACCTGAAGAAAACAAGGACTGAAACAATGTACTGGATCATCCACAATCTTCGCCGCAAGTTCGCACAGGAAAAACTCACTATTGCTCTCCACAAGAGGTAAAAAGTAAAAGTAAATATGTTTTTACTATTTTTGGCATATTTATAAATTTTCAAAGTTAAATTAGGTTTTGAAGGTCATTTTTCCAATATTTTATTATATTTTGTCGAAAAATGGGTTTTACGCTTGCTTTCTTGTGCAACAACAGGTTTTCACGCAACTTGAATGACGGTACGAGTTGAATTTTATACTTTTTCAGACTCGATAAAAACACAAAAAATTCATCACTAGAGTTATCTTTCAGCTCTTTTCTGACTCTCTAAACATGAAAATATTGTCGAGTCACTTGTCATTTTGATCTCGTTAAATTGGATACGAAACGACATCTACCCAGTATACGTTTACCCCTTTTTCAGGCTGGGATAGATTATTTACAAAAAAGGAATACCCTAGCCGATCGCGACTAGGAGGTTTTCTCAGACATAGTTTTCTACCTTTTCGGATCTGAGGAACTATCTACGAAAAGGGACTGTTGGAGTTTACTTTTTCACAGTCTTTTCAAACTCTCTAAACATGAAAAGACGTGGAGTTCTTCCTTTGTCAAACTCGTTAAACCCTGATGACATCGAATTCTGTCGTAATGACGATACTCGAGTTTCTCCTTCCTAGGGCTCGTTAAATGTACTAGGTTGGATTTTTCCGAAGGTTGAACTTATATTACAAGCATATGCTATCCCCTTCAAGCTTGTTTCCAAAAATAATTGGGGTACTTGCCAGAAATGGTGGGGAAAATGGAACTAATATCATCATCATGTCGGCAGTATGTCGCTCTGGAACATGGCACTTGTCTGCATTCGTGTCGGGTTGGGGACATCTCATCTCGTTATTTGCTTGCCTCCATGGGTTTGGGTAATCCCTTTTGACCGCTCATCTGCTCTTTGCCTCGTCGTCATGACCTCAGATCTTTTGATGTCAAATACTGCCAAATCCATTTTCGTGCCGCCAATATGTTCAAGAGAAGTTGACCTTTGTAGTTCTCAACCCTCCTTTGATTCTCATCTGATCCTGATTCACAAAAATTATGTTCCTCTGTCTCGTGTCGATGATGTGGGAAACACTATGGCCCACCTTCAATCAAGGTCACTTCCTGTCGACTCCAGCTCATTATCCAGGAAACTGATCTAGAGACTCCTTTCTGGTACCTTGGAGCCTGCATGCCTCAATGGCAGGTTCTTCGCATTCGACATGGGGCTTTTATCATTGGCCTCCGATCGAATGATTCTACGGGTGTTCGACACCAGCTCACTGTTCACATTCCGTGGATTGTACCTATAGTACCTTGACGGCCATTGTCATTATTGGTGGTTCCTCTCGCATCTGTTAACGGCTTTCATCATTGGCTGGTAATCAGACGATGTTCTTGCATGTTCGACTTCAGCTCACTTATTCACATGCTTGGACTTGTACTCTATTCAGATCAGAATGGAGCACAAGACCCTGGATTTTGTCTGATGGAATCCAGGCTGCGAATTTTGTGGATTATCAAGATTGGCTACATGACTCATTGATTGGATGGCTGCGACCATACCTAAGTCTATTTACTGTTCTTCACTGGATGGTTGTGTCCATGCCTCGGATCTTGATTATTATATACTCTATTATGGATGGTTGCACCCATACCACATATCATGTATTTGAGATATCAGTTGTACTTGTCTACGCAGGTTTTTCGACGGCAGTGTTTTCAGTTGGGCACGTTCTCGTAAATCATTTCACCCCTCTCTCTCTTTCAGGCCTCATTCTTTAGGGGGCATCTGTTACACAGTAATTTTTCACCGTCCCTGCAATCCCCTGTCCCGCACATTGGAGGGCCTTTTCCATGACCTGTGAGCAGTGACATGACCTGAAATCACTTTCATGGCATCCCCCTTGACAAGGACAATCATTCCTCTGAAGATAGTTTCCTATGAAAAACCCTAAAAATAGACCTTTTGGCCTTGGCGCGGCCAACTAGTTCAGCCCTTGCGCCAATGGGGGAAATCCACCAAAGAGGGCGCGCCAACTGGTGCTCTATCCCAGTGTATTGCTTGCACCAAGCTTAATAAGGATTGTTTTTTTAAAATAAATGGCAAAAGTTTAATTCCAACCAACTCCTAAACGAGTCTATAAAATGAGTTGGGAGGTTTGGCTCCGGATCTCCATGTAGGGGAAGTGGTTTTCCACCTATCATGGAAGCTTCCTTGAGGATAGGGCCAATCCCACCATTGTAGGGATCCCAAATCCCCTTCCACCATCTATATAAGCTTTCCATTCTCCCTTAGCAAGCTAGTATTCATAGTACTAAGAGTTGAATATGTAGTAAGGAGACTATCGCCAGACAGCCTTTGAGAGCCAAGGCGAAGAGAGAGAACTTTGTCCCATTTCCGACGAGCTTCATTGAGACATGCTCCATTGTTGACCCCGCCGAAGGAAGATCTAGCGTCAGAGCTTAAGGTTGTATCATTCCTTTGTTTCATTAATGATAAGCGACTTTGATTATGGTTTCATTCGTGTATCTTTATCTTTGATGCAATGAGTTACATCTTCTCTGACTGATGTATGGTTACAAGATTTAGATTCTATGTTGTGTATCGTCGTATTTCTTCGCATGTGTGCAAGTGTTCGGACGCGCTAAGCGGAAGGATCATGATCTGCCAAAGCGGAGGACGAGAAGCATCATCCTTCTTTCAACAACCATCGCGTAGGACCTGAGGTAAGAAACTTATCATTTCTTGTCGTTTTGTAACTAGAGACCTGCGTCTTAGCGTAATTTGATTGTTGCTAGACCCGATCTGGGCTAGTAGGGATCGCCTCTGTCTGCACAGGGGATTTACCTCTCCAACAGTAGGAAGAATTCCAAACTGATATGCTGCTTTATACAAAAAATACCATTCCAAACTCCGAAAGAAACATGTGAAAGAAATGGTTAAAATAAAGGAGCGCCAATTAAGGTTTTTAACTCTTATACATAGAAGTAAGAAGAGACCTGCTACTCATAACCTTGTTTTATTCATAGAAGGAAATACATAATGAAAATTGGATACATTTCAACATAAAAAAATGCCAAAAACTTGCTTACTCATTCATTAATCTTTGAGTACAAAAATATTTGTCCAGGAGGTCCAAAAGTCAGAACCTTCCTCCCCCTTGAAAATTACATTAAATACAGTAAAACGAAGTTTGGAACTGTTGTAACCAATTCTAACTACCAAAACTACTTCATGACTTCAAAGTTTGTCTATTACATGCCTTGAAAATGTCTTTTTACAATTACATTGGTTTCAGAAAATAACATAAAATAAATATCCTAATCTATAGGAATTGTTGATGACGTGACTTATTTTCCTTGATCGATTGATTTGTCTTTCTTTGCTGCTGATCCCTTTGGTAGGTCAATTGTCCAAGCTCTGCACTTTTTCCATATTTCTACCTTCGTTCTGGATGAATGTGTCAGATTCTGATATTCCAATATGAATGCAGTAATTCAATCATAAGAAGGCCTTTCAGAGAAAAGGGTTTTTACCATCCCTAAGAGTTGAAAATGTCTCTCCAAAAAGTTGACCATTGTCTCTCCCTTGAGCACCTGAGTCTTTTCATACCTATTATCAATCTTTCTTTTTGTCATCACCAGTGAATTCTCATAAGAGCTCCATGGCAAAATATTTCCTTCAGCTCCCCAACATGATGGCAAGCCTACCCTTGTTATTTTATCAAATGCTTTATCAAATTGACATACTGCTTCTTTGATTTCTATAAGTTTATTTTCTGCAGCCTTTCTAAGATCATTCCTGATAATCATTTTGTTAATTTCCACTGCATATAACATTATTTCCTGCATATCATTATCCTCTAACTCCTTATCTGATTTAGAATTGATAAAATCAATAAATATTTTGGCCCAAATGGCTTTGTTAATCCCTTTTTGCTTATCAGACATAATTGGCTCTTCACACTCCACAATAAAAGCTTTTTCTTTTTCAATTATCATCATGAAACACCAATTGGATTTCATTTTTGAAATGATATCAGTCCAAATGATATCTTTAGCTTGTATCAGTGACAGATTGCCTTTCATTCTTTCTTTGAGATTCTTGATCTCAGCTTCAGCGTTTCGGAAATCCATTATGTATTTATCTGCTTCATTTTCTAGGACCTTCATCAATTTTTTTGCAGTATCTAGATATGTCTGAGCTTTCTTTCTATCCCTTTCAGCCATCTGCAACTTAGTATTTAATTGAATAATTTGTTTTTTTTGGTCTTCATCACCTGTAGGAAAAAAAAGGTACAATTATGATTATCAATATTATTTTGTAATGAAATTGCAGTTTGCTTTACTTTGGAAAGTTCTTCATCCTTCTTCATGAGTTGTTGCAACAACTCTTCTTTTTCTTTCTCTACCTCTGCGACTTCTAAAGTTATTGAATGTTCACCAAAAGGAAACTTCAATTTCTTCCTTAATGTAGAAATCTCTACCTCATCACTTTTCATGAATTTCTGCATAGAAGACTTGTCACTATGGTCTACACCAATCTTAATAATAATCTTCTTCAACTCTTCATTTTGAACTGTCAAGGCTCTTGAATTAGCCTTCTCTAACTTCAGCTGCTTAATAACTTTCCCTAACATGTTTTCAACTTTAACTGACATTACATTTGTCTTTGTGAGGTCATTAAAAATCAATTGTCCTGTCTACATATGCAAATTCATTTTGTCCATTAGTGGAATCTTTTTAACATCCATAGTCACATTTATAGTATTAAAATTGTTTGAAGACCCAATTGAAATTCATGTGGGATGTGATAGAGAAATTCTAAATTGATCAACTTCAAGATCCATTACAGTCAACAGCCTTGTCTGATCAGTAGTAACCTGATGTTCTGCTTGGGTGTCCATGTTGGCCTTCATTTTCTGATTCCTCTCTTCAATTTGTGAAAACACTTGTTTGATTAACGGTACTTGTTCATGAGAGGATTCATGACCTCTAGGGGAGGAGGGAGCATTCTGCTCTTCACCCAAATGCAAGGAAAAACCAGGTGAATTAGAGGAATGATCCTCAATAAATTTTTTCCTTTTCTCACCTCTCAGTGCCTCATCATCCAAGTCAATAACAGCTTCTTTACCTCTTTTATTTGTTTTCTCAGTTATAACAGGATTTTGAATGCTTTTATTCACTAAAATTATTTCACATTTGTTTGCTACCTTTTCTTGCTTAGGTCTACTTTCATGAATGAAAGCTGAGTATCCGTTCTCAATTCTTCTTTATGAAATTACACCATGGGGATCATAAGCCCATTTTCCTCCTAGTAACATATGTGTTTCCTCCAACAATTTTGTTACTTCCTCAAACGCCTGCCTCATATTAACTATGAAAGGTCCCACACTCATTGGTAATTTATACATATGACCTTTCTTCATAGGAACAAAGTGCACATGATCAAAAATCAGGCTCTATCTGATAAATTCTAAGGCGAAGAGCCTCATTGGTACAAATGTTGGGAGCCTGTAAGGTTCAACATTTGCTCCATACAACCTTATTTCATAATATTCTTCAAATACAAACCAGTCCCCAAATTTACAGCTAGTTCCTAAATGTAGAAACTCCTGGGCTTTAGGTAAGAAAGAAGGAGGATGAACTCTATTCAATATTTTGTATGCAATGGGCATATACTGACTAGAAAAATCAAATAACCCCTCTTCATTTTTCTCCCTTCTGATTTTATCCATAATATAACTGACTGTTTATGCTTATTTACATCCATTATATTAGACCTAACTGCATGAATTTCTCAACATTCTGATATAAAAATAAGTAGACAATCAGTGAGGGAAATTTAAAAGAACCTGTTAGTGAAAGACTCATCAACTGTGAGTTGACTACTTCTTGCCAAAAGGATGGAATATCCAGGACCATTCCTGGCTTCATCATCATGGCGAACATTCCCAAGACTGACTTGTCCACTGTGACGTCGTCTTCTTTTCCCAAGATTTTAGCAATATTGCTCAATACAGGTTGCGTTTCTTCATCGAAAACTCCCATAGTAAATTCTCCACACTCTGGCTGAAACTGCTTCATATTAGGCTTCAAATGGAACATAAACTGATTGAATTCTTCTCCTACAAGGCTTTCATAGTAATTAGTCAGTGAATCTTCTGAAAATTGAACTGATGATTCGGACTCGGGAAAACACAGGGCTTGGCGGATTAATTGGGTAGAAACCTGCAGAACATTTTCTCCTTGGGAATTCATTACGAATAATTTTCTGGGATACATTGAGGAAACCAGCCAATAGATGAACTCTGGGAATAAATGGGTCTTCGGGATGCATGCAGAAATGATTCCAGATTTTATCATGGAGGAATAGACAGGGGAATTATCCTTATTCAATACAACTTGATGATAAAATGGAAGATGTGTTACCGAAGACACAGTATCTTGAATGTCTCTCTCATTATCCATGAGAGGAATGTGGCTCGATGACCTAGACAAAGAAGACCTTTTAGCCATAATTTGGAAAAGGAGCTGAAGGGATACTCTTGCAAGGTGACTGAAAATAGAAAGGTGACGGGAGAATGTAATAGGTCGAAACACAACAAACTGCAAATTATTTTGAACAAAAAAATGAAAAATACCCCAAATAGGTGGCGTGGCTTTCATATTAAATGCCATACGCAACGTGTCACTTAACCGTTGGATTGATTTGACATGAATAACAACTATTTTCCATTTGGCATATGACGTCACTACGGGGGGTCTCGGGGTATGGCTGAGAACTCCGACTGGTGCCCCCGTAGTCGATATCCACCATTGATCTCTATTGCCTCCGCGGTTAACCCAGTCAACTACGGAGGCACCCTTTCCATTAACTCTCATGTTGTTAGTGCCCGTGGGTTGGGTCATCCGGTTTATACTTTTAATATCAGCACTCTCCGCCTTCTGAATTGATCGGCCTTTAATCTTTGGATATGAAACCCACTTGTACAAAGTTTGAAACAATTAAACTTTAATACATCAGACTAAAAACATTTTCTTTTTATGCCAAAGTATAAAACTATAATACTTTAACATTTTTGCTTTTATTTCAATATCAGATTTTTTTGTATTTTTAATATAAAATTAAAAGGATATGCAGATGATCCACAACATCTGGCTCCACCTGGGGATAGTGTTTTTTGCCACGAAACACTAAGAACCTGCAGATCAGTGCCTTCACTTTGGGCATGGAGTCAAAAATTTCTTGATGAGAAATATACAATGATAGAAAACCGGATATGTACAATGATGAAATGACTGCTTCTAGTGCTAGAAATAGTGTTTCAAATACTGCCCATTAACAAGCAGTTCTACTGCTTCTCCATCAATACTTTCCAACATGAAAGTGTTATTTGTTATGGCTTCAATGATTTTATATGGACCATACCATAAAGGATCAAATTTGCCATGCTTCCCTTTATCCTCTTTTCTTTTATCCCATATCAGTACCAGATCTCCATTTTGTAACATGGTTTCTCTTGCTTTTCTGTCGAAAATGGACTTCACTTTTTCCTGATTAGTGAACAAATTGTGTCTAACCTTTGCTTTCACTCAATTCCATCACTTTATTCATTCTTCTAATCAAGGCATTAGGTTCCTCTTGAGCATCTTGAAGGAAAGATATTACTGGCCTTACTAACTGAGTGGGAAACAATGCCTAGGTACCATATACTAATTCATAAGGTGACTTACCAGTGGATCTCCTAGTAGCCATCCTCACTGCCCATAAAGCAAAGACCATATTTGAATCCCAATTCTTCTGGTTCTCACTTATTGTCTTCTTCAAGATTTTCACCAATGTTTTATTAGAGGATTCTGCTAATCCATTACCTTGGGGGTGATATGCTATAGAATGAGACAATATCACATTATAAGTTTGATAGAAGTTTATAAACCTGACTGAGTTAAAACTTGAGCGTTATCTATCACAATATTCACTGGACATCCAAATCTGCTAAAAATATTTTCCTCCAAAAGTTTCATTACAACCAAATCATTTGCTCTTCTGGAAGGGACTACCTCTACCCATTTTGTAAAATAATCAGCTGCAGTCAAAATCCATTTAAATTTCCCACTTGATGGTGGATTGATTTCTCCAATGAAATCCAATCCCCATTGTCTGAAGGGTTCTTCAACAAAGACAGGAAGAAGAAGTAAAGGAGCTAACCTTTTCTTTTCTGCAAACAACTGGCATTTTTGACAACTTCTAAAAGTTCTGTATACATCCGCAAATAAAGAGGGCCAATAAAAACCTGATTTAAGAATCTTATGAGCAGTTACTTTCCAAATATAATGACCTCCACACAAGCACTCATGATAATCTTTAATCACTTCTATGGTTTCCTCTTCTGTTAGACATAACAGCAACACACCAGCAGGATCTTTCCAATACAACTTAGATTCAATTATAACATAAGGTTGAGCTTTAAGTTTCAAGGCTCTGTACCTAGCTCTGTTAATTGAAGGTGGACAAGAAAGGAAACACAAATAATGAATAATATCTTTATACCAGTTTGAACAGAGGAATTTATATTTAATTGCTGCTTTTGTCTGAATGTGATTTGCTTCTTCAGTGACTTCCTCTACAGGTGCAACTAAATTGATTCCCAAAGCTTGGAAATTAGATTCTATTAGAAATTTAGCCAGTCCCAATTCTTTGACTAGCTTTGTTGGTTTGATATCCAAATCATATTCTTGGATTTTAGCAATCCATTTCCCTCTTTTCCCTTCAACGTCACTCTGTACTAATACATCCTTTACAACAGAATTAGGCACATATGCTACAATTTGAGAATGAAGTATATAAGTTCTGAAAGCCTTCAATGATTTAACCAGATCATATACTTGTTTCTCCAAGATATTATACTTCAGTTCTGCATCTCGAAGCACTTTGCTAAAAAACACTACAAGCTGCTCACTTCCTTCCTCATTTTTTTTAGTAGCACAACAACAATTGTAGAGGAAGATGAAAATGAGAAAATTTGAAATGGCTTCAAGTAATCCGGACTGATTAAAAGAGGAGCTTCTTGGAGAGCTTCTTTAATTCTTCCAAAAGATTCCCTTGCATATTTTTCCCACTTTACTTCAGCATCCTTTTTCAACATATCTGTTATTTCCCTGACAATATCAGCATAATTTGGAACAAATCTTCTCAGAAATTTGATTTTTCCAAGAAATATTTGAATATCCTTCTTACTTCGAGGCAGTGGAATTGTCTGTATGGCTTCAACCTGTTAGCCCCCTATAAATTTTTGACAAGCAAACAGGGGGCTAAAATTGTTTTGAGCCTTCAAGGAATTCATTTTCCCTAAAAACACATCGTCCTTGAAGCCTCTTTATGCTCTCTGCCCATTGATCACTCCCCTCTATTGATTTCCACCATAAAGCCTCTCTGATTGGAAAAATGGTGCTCCAAAGGGCCTTCATTTGCCCCTTGTACCCCTGCAAGATATCCCATTTCACCCTGTTGTCCCTTTTTCTAAGTTTCCTTTCCACCCTTTTTTCCCCCCTTTTAAACTTCCTTCATTAATCCCTAATCCTCCCAAAACCCGAATAAAAAGCATTTGAAGGGTTTAAACAATCCTTTTCTCCCTATTGTTTCCCTTTTCCACCCTCAAATTGCATTAAAATGGCCCAAAAAGCCATATTCTCCATAATATGGGTCCTAGCCCCTTTCGGCCAAGCCCCCTGTATCTTTTTCCTCCACGTGACCCAGTGCCATGACCAAGTGCCAGGGTTGGAAGCGCTTATCTCATATGTTCATCGGGCGCGTTTTCAATCATTGATCTAAACAGAATGGGCAGCGATCGTCGCCCGCGCAGCAACCATCGTTCAACCCATTCACCACCCGATCAAAGATCCGTCGTCCATTTGAGCGATGATCCGACGATCCATATTCTCCCGTCCGCCTATGGTCCCCGCGCCCAATCATTATTCAAAACCACTGATCTCCATCGCAACGCGTTTGGAGGTCAGGCGGTATTTTCATTTTCGGAGCGATTCCATACATAATCTGACGCATGGCACCGGTACGGCTAGAAAACCACCCTCCCATCACGCATTAAAGTTCATCCGTAGACGCAGAGCGATATCGCTGTGCATCGTCTGATCTAGGGCGGGCAATCCAACGGCAATCGTTCCACGAAGCTGCGCACGCGATAATCCGAGGCATCCGTACCCCTGGCCCACTTTTCGTCGCCCTCCGCTACGCGTCCTCAGCCATTGATCTCCTCCTAAGATCGGACGGTCCAAATTTGGTTTCCCCCGCTGTTGACTGCCCTGCCATCTCCCGGTCCTGCCACGTCACCACTCCACATGTCTCCACCGTACATTCACCCGCCCCCGTTATATATATTCGTTCCAAGGTCAAAGTTCAATGTTTTTACGTTAAAACGTCTGCCTCAACGTTTTCCCATGCATTTTCCGTGGTGCCATGTTTTTCCTCCACAGTAACCTCTACATTCATCATCCTCATCCACGCCATGCTGCCATTGTCACATTCATCTATACCACCCTCCCCATAGATGTTTTTCGTAACCGTTTTCGTGTTTTGCAGGTTTGTCAGAAAGGCGGAAAACTGCCATGGTTCATATGTGTCATTGTAAATGGTGCGTTATGCAGAGAAAGTTGAATTTGGAAGCTGGTACTATATGGAAATGTCAGGAAAGGTGGCAGCAATATAAATATTATCAAAGAACAGTTCAATCTCCGCGAAAACCTATCTGGTGCCATTAAAGCTCAGATTTTGCGGATTGAGACATTTATGAAGCGACAGAGAAATACCAGCTAACGATCAAGGAATTCAACGTTCAGTATTGGGGATTTTAAGCTTAAATCTAGGGTTCTAAAGGCAGAGTACCAAAATCAAAGACCCTGTGGATCGCTCAAAAGGTCCAATGCACATAAAACCATACTATCAAGATTTCCGTATCAGCAGAAGTTCCCTCCTGAGAAAGGACACAGTATCCATATTGCTTTTATTCTATGCCGTGTTCCGGAGAAGATTTCCACCCTGACAACAGTCCTATGCTACCAGCGCATTAGTTATGCAGTATGGCAGACCCTAGCATCATTATTCTGCCTTTTTGTGCAATTCACCAGAACACTGCAGAAAGTACATCGTAGACATATCTGGAAGTAAATTGCAGCCTGACAAAGACCACTCTTCCATCTGAAAAGCATAGAAGATAAATGCTCAGAATTAAAACCAAATGGAGTCTCGGCTCTCCTACTGCTTCAGATTTTTAATGTTGCATTTAAGTTTACAACTACCATTTTTATTCTTTCTCCTATAAGAACCCTGAAGAACATATTGTAAAGGGGGTTGTTCAGTTGTTGCCGATTGTAGTTAGAGGCATTCAGTTTTGACTGTTAGAAAAGTTTGGGAGAGAGTAGCAGAGTAGTTTGTATGTTAGTAGGTTGGGAGGAGAATTTTGGAATGTATTCAGCCATTGAGCTTAGTGTATGTGACTGGTTTTGCACCAATTAATCAAGCACATTTCAGAGGACCCTGGTCTATTACTATTGGTGATGTTTTCCTAACTCTGTTTATTACATTTTCATATTGTTTTGTTTTCTGCTGGCTTGCATCAGAAATATGGCATAGGATTTACCCTTGTTAGGTACCCTATTTCTCTGCTCTCCTTGCCCTCAATGTTTTCTGCTGTTAGTTGTTCTTGTTGGGTTGAAGCTGGAAGATTTGGGAACACTGGGGATTAGAGTTAGCCCTATCCACTAGGATCCTTGTGCGACCAGCTGGCCATTCTAAGATCTCTCTATTAAACTTATCCCTATTTTCCCTTGGAGTATGCTAAAGCTGAACTGGAGTTAAATGACCTTTGGTCCGATCTATAAGCTGCCCCTTTGTCCCTCCTTTGAGAATTGCCTATGAGTATGTCCAAGCAGGTCTGGAGTTAAATGACCTCTGACCTGATATATAGACAGAAAGTTGGGTTGCTCTCCTTATTTCACTTTCTTTCCTTAATGTTCCATCCCACTGTCTATCTAAAAATATCCTTCAGTGTAGATGACTTGCCCTCTGAAAGCTTTGGCTAGTTGTTGCATGTAATTACCTTTCATGACTCCGTAGCCCAATGGATGGCACTTTCTTGACCTATCCTCTTTGCTGAAACATCATGTTGTTTTGTTCTTTTCCTCCCATTACTTTCAAGTCTATGATCTCATGACCAACCCAACAACCAACCAACCAAATCATTTTAAACCCCCCTTTGTGCTTCATAACTAGCCTAACATCCCATTTGAGCTTTCAAAGATATATCATTCTTTGTTTCATTGGAGAGATCCCTCTCCAGGTCCAGGAGGGCTAGATCCTAGGGCCCCAAAGTGGTTCTGATGTTGTATCATCTTTTGTTCTTGCCAATCTGGCCAAAACATGGGAACCCCAACACAACCCTTGTTGGATCAATCTTCACTCCTTGCTTTAAAACTATATGGCCCAGCAATTTTCCTTCTTCAAGAGAAAACAAGGATTTTTTTAGGATTCAATGATAATCCATATTTCCAGCATTTTAAAAAGGCTTTCTGCAAATTTTGTAGGTGTTCATCATCAGAACTTGAAAAAATTATAACATCATCAAGATAAATAACTACAAATTTGTCCCCTACAAATGCAATATCCATTGCCCTTTGGAAAGTAGCTCTTGCATTGATGAGGTCGAATGGCATCCTGGCGTATATGAATGTTCACCAGGGTGTAGTGAAAGCAGTTTTCTTTTTATCTTACTTCTCCACAGCAACCTAATTATACCCAAAAAAACCATCAACCATGGATAACCTATATGCTCCAGTTACTTTCTGCAAGACAAAGTCCATCTTTGGCAAAGGATAATTATCCTTCAGTGAAGGTCTATTCAAGTTTCTAAAATCTACACATAATCTTATCTCTCCATTCTTCTTCCTGGCTGGTACAAGATTGGAAACCCAATTTGAATATCTTAGAGGAACTATAATATTTGCTTGCAAAAGTTTCTTTACCTCTTTTTCAATTGGAGCCAGCAATAATGGGTTAATTTGTTTGAGCTTCTGTCTATGAGGCTTAATCCTATATTTCAATGGAATTTTATGCTGAATAATACTTTTATCATAAGTTTTTAGATATTCATATGACCATGCAAATACATCAAAAAACTTCTTGAAAAGATCTACATACCTCTCTTTGTATTCCTTTGGAACTCCTTTGAACAGTTTGACTATTTTAGGCTCATGTTGAGTTCCTAAATTACAGTCCTCCATTTCTCCATCTTGGAATACCTTTTTCTGGTTTACTGTCACATCGTTAGCATCGAACAGTATTTCAAGAGGTACCAAACCTCTGGGTAAAATATTCTCTTTCAACTGAATTATCTTCTGGTCTCCAATTGTCTGCTTCAGATTTTTAGACATTTCACCTTGATCACTTTCATCCACTTTTAAATCAATTTGATTGTCTTCAAAATTTCCAATCATCATCAAGAACTGATTAATCTGCTCATCATCCTCAAAGATCTTCCAATGCTTTACATTATCAGGAATTGAAGGCCTGTGTCTAACCTCAATCTCATATCTCAACCTTGGATTGATTGGTGGTTTGAATGTACTGGCTGCAACTACCAATGAATCCGCCATTTTGTTCTCTTCTCTTGGAATAAACTGTAAATTAAAAGCCTCAAAATAGTTCTCTACTAAATCCCACACCTCATTTCTATAAGACCTCAACCTGGGATGTTTAGTCTGGCACCAATTCTTAATTTTTCTTATGATTAGTTCAAAGTCACCAAAAATAGATAAAGAGTGAATTCCCATCTGTTTAGCTGTTTGCAGAATTAAAATCAATGCTTTGTACTCAGCTACATTATTAGTGGATTCAAATTCTAGTTTGAAAGAAAAAGGTACAAGGTTACCTTCAGGAGATACAAATATGAATCCAACTCCGGTGCCCTCCTTATAGAATGCACCATCAAAATAAAACTTCCAAATTTTATTTTAATGTATCTCTTTGTGTACATTGGCTGAAGTGAGCTGCTTTTGTGAATCTTCAGCAAATTTTTCATCTTCATACAGCATGAAGCAAGAGAGATCCTCCTTCTCTTGACCATAAATGGGGGAATTACCTGCATCTTTCTTGGTAGTAGTTTTCAAAAATCTGGTTTCTTGGTATAACCTCCTTTCCTCCCCATTAAAAATAGGAATGATGGCATATGTGAAATATAATTTCAAAACTCCTCCAATCTTTTCCCCCCAAGATCTAGACAACAACATACTAAATCTGGCTGGAATATCTGCTACTACCACATCCATCATAATACTCTTAGCTAGAATTTGAGCTAAGGAAACAACCATATCTTTGATAATACCCACACACTTTACCCTCTTTGAAACAAAGGAATAAGGTCTCTATATGGTTTGGTGATTTGAAAATTCAATTCTTTCATCATAGACAGTGGCATTAAATTATGTGATGCTCCAGAATCCAACATACAATTATGTAAAATGAAATCATGCAACAGAACTGATATATAAAAAGGTGGAACAGAAGAATCTACCTCTTCAACATGAGGTCCAAAAGTAACCACTGGTTTCTCTTCTTGCAGATTCACTATATCACCCACTTCATCAGACTGAGATAAATTAATAAATTCTACAATTTCCTTCTTATAACCAGGTGTTTTGACCAACTCAAGAAGTGGCACTTGAATTTTTACTTTTTCTAATTCTTTAGACAAAGTGAATATTTGATTTTGTTTTTTAAGCTTCTCAGGTTCTTCTTGATTTTTATTTGAATTTGCATGTTGATCAGGAACAATAACAACTTTCTCCAAAATATTAGGGTCATTAGATTTTATTTGAGGAGTTTCAGCTTGTTGTTTTTCTTTTTCTTTTTCTTGATTCATGGGCTTTTTCCCCTTGTCTGATTTCTTAATTTGGTTCTTTTGTAGTGAAGTTGCCATTGGAGTAGGTACTGATTTTGATTCTTCTCCTTCATCATCCTGAGTTCTCAACCTTTTTTTTGACCTCAAATCATATTTCTTATGCAACTTTGCCGGCATAAAATTAGTAAATTGTTTGCAATAATCATCTATCTCTTCCTGATCAAATGAAATATCAGCTTCGTTACATTCTTCTGCATATTCTTTGTCACTCTCTTCTTCTGTTTCATCACCTTGCATATATACAGCAGAAATTTGATCTTCATCTTCTTTCTGATCATTATCAGTAGAATGTGATGGGGCTACTTCTATATATAAAGGTGTTTTGAATTGATCTTGATCTTTTCTTTCTCTCTGTAAAATTTGCAGGGGTTGTTTTCTGAATTGGGGATTGAAAACCCCTATGTTTTGTTGTGCAGGTTTCTTGTTATCTATTTCTAGCTTTACCAATTTATTTGAAAAATTTTTAATGACCTTTGTCATATCATCTATCCTTTGATCCTGTAATGAATCTTCTTCTTTAGCCTTTCCCTTGTCTTGAACCTTTCCAGCAGTAGTCATGTTCACCTCAATTTCTAAGACATCAGTTTGAATTTTTTCAAGAGTAGTGGCTCTCCTCTCTCTCAAAGTAAAACTGAAATCTGATGCAAATGCAATAGCAAAAACAACCCTTGCTCCAATTGGAGGAGGTTTCATTTCCACAGGAAAACTATTGTACAACTTATTAAATTTTTTTACAAAATCACTCATACTTTCATTTGATTTTATCTTTATAGCATTAAATTCTATTAAAGAATACCCATGGTCTCTTTTTTCACCCCATCTCTGGGTGAATTTTCTTTCTAATTCATCCCAATCATTGATTGAGCCATTAGGTAATCCTTTGAACCATTTTCTTGCCTCTCCACTTAGATATTGTACAAAAAGTCTCATTACAACATCTAGATGTTCTACATTAAGTTTTTCAGCAAAAGTGAAAAGTAAAAGCAAGTGTTGTTCTGCAGTTATTTCATCTTCACCAATAAATCTAGGGAGTAACTTAAGGTACTCCTGAGGCATTGCATTCATTGGTTGAGGTAGATTTAAAGGTGCATATCTATTCATGAACTACCATGTTTAAGCCCTGATTGACTACTCCTTGAGCGAGGGTAAAATGAATACCAGTGAATGTTGAAGGGGTATATGAACGATAGTAGAAGAATTGGCAACTGAATTAGGTTGACATTCTGTGAATGGAAATGATACAGACTCAAAAGATAGTTCTTCTAATGTTGGTTCTTGAAAATGGATGGGTGATGATGAGGATTCTTTTTTCGGGAAAGTGAGTTTCCGGGAAACTTTTTTCGATGGAAAAATATGAGAACTGCTGCCAGGTGCAAGCAGTGTGGCATCAGGTGCAGAAAATATTTTCAATTTCTGGCCCTTCTTTGAAACTAACTTTTCTGGATCAGACAAAATGGGAGCTTGTTGCTGAGAGGTATCTAACCTCGTGTGGGGCCTCTTAGGAGCCAGAATTATTTTAACGAAGCACAACTCAGTATTTCCTCCTCTCTGACAACCAGAGGAAATATGAACAAAACCCAGGGAAAACCTTCGAATCTTCGTTCCCCGGAAATGGTGCCAATTAATGTTGTACCTTAAGAGACAATCCCTTAGCTGTGGTAAGGAATCAGTGCTTAATACATTTTATAATTATGTCACAAAATTTTATGTCTCTATTTTATTAACCCTCAAGTATTTATAATCACACCCTTAAATATCAAATATTATGAATGCTTCACAATGCTACCATCTGTTAATGTTGAATGAAATGACTGGAAGAAAATTTAGGAAGAAGTCCAAACTGATATGCTGCTTTATATAGAAAATACCATTCCAAACTCCAGAAGAAACATGTGAAAGAAATAGTTAAAACAAAGGAGTGCCAATTAAGGTTTTTAACTCTTGTACACAGAAGTAAGAAGAGACCTGCTGCTCATAACCTTGTTTTATTCATAGAAGGAAATACATAATGAAAACTAGATACATTTCAACATAAACAAAATGCCAGAAACTTGCTTACTCATTCATTAATCATTGAATCTTTGAGTACAAAAATATTTGTCTAGGAGGTCCAAAACTCAGAACCTTCCTTCCCCTTGAAAATTACATTAAATACAGTAAAAAGCAGTTTGGAACTGCTGTAACCAATTCTAACTACCAAAACTACTTCATGACTTCGAAGGCTGTCTATTACATGCTTTGAAAATGTCTTTTTACAATTACATTGATTTCAGAAAATAACATAAAGTAAATATCCTAATCTATAGGAATTGCTGATGACGTGGCTTCTTTTCCTTGATCGACTTATTTGTCTTTCTTTGTTGCTGATCCCTTTGGTAGGTCAATTGTCCAAACTCTGCACTTTTTCCATATTTCTGCCTTCGTTCTGGATGAATGTGTCAGATTTTGATATTCCAATCTGAATGCAGTAATTCGGTCATAAGAAGGCCTTTCAGAGAAAAGGGTTTTTACCATCCATAAGAGTTGAAAATGTCTCTGCAAAAAGTTGACCATTGTCTCTCCCTTGAGCACCTGAGTCTTTTCATACATGTTATCAATATTGTTTTTTGTCATCACCATTGAATTCTCATAAGAGCTCCATGGAAAAAGATTTCCTTTAGCTCCCCAACATGATGGCAAGCCTACCCTTGTTATTTTATCAAATGCTTTATCAAATTGACATACTGCTTCTTTTATTTCTATAAGTTTCTTTTCTGCAGCCTTTCTGAGATCATTCCTGATAATCATTTTGTTAATTTCCACTACATATAAAATTTTGTCCTGCATATCATTCTCCTCTAACTCCTGATCTGATTTAGAATTGATAAAATCAATAAATCTTTTGGCCCAAATGGCTCTGTTAATCCCTTTTTGCTTATCAGACATAATTGGCTCTTCACACTCCACAATAAGAGCTTTTTCTTTTGCAGTTATCATCATGAAACACCAATTGGATTTCATTTTTGAAATGATATCTTTAGCTTATATTAGTGACAGATTTCCTTTCATTCTTTCTTTGAGATTCTTGATCTCAGCTTCAGCATTTCGGAAATCCATTCTGTATTTATCTACTTCATTTTCTAGGACCTTCATCAATTTTGTTGCAGTCTCTAGATTTGTCTGAGCTTTCTTTCTATCCCTTTCAGTCATCTACAACTCAGTATTTAATTGAATAATTTTTGTTTTTGGGTCTTCATCACCTGTAGGAAAAACAAAGGTACAGTTATGATTATCAATATGATTTTGTAATGAAATTGCAGTCTAATTTACTTTGGAAAGTTCTTCATCCTTCTTCATGAGTTGTTGCAACAAATCTTCTTTTTCTTTCCCTACATCTGCAACTTCTAAAGCCATTTAATGTTCACCAGAAGGCAACTTCAATTTCTTCCTTAATGTAGAAATCTCTGCCTCAGCACTTTGCATGAATTTTTGCATAGCAGACTTGTCACTAGTGTCTACACCAATCTTAATAATAGTCTTCTTCAACTCTTCATTTTGAACTATCAAGGCTCTTGAATTATCCTTTTCTAACTTCAACTGCTTAATAACTTTCCCTAACATGTTTTCAACTTTAACTTCAATTACATTTGTCTGTGTAAGGTCGTTAACAATCAATTGCCCTATCTGCATATGCAAATTCATTTTTTCCATTAGTGGAATCTTTTTAACATCCATAGTCACATTTACAGTATTAAAATTGTTTGAAGACCCAATTGACATTCTTGTGGGATGTGATAGAGCAATTCTAAATTGATCTTTTTCAAGATCCATTACAGTCAACAGCCTTGTCTAATCAGTAGTAACCTAATGTTCTACTTGGGCCTCCATGTTGGCCTTCATTTTCTGATTCCTCTATTCAATTTGCGAAAACACATGTTTGATTAAGGGTACTTGTTCATGAGAGGATTCATGACCTCCAGGGGAGGAGGGAGCATTCTACTCTTCACCCAAATGCAAGGAAAAACCAGGTGAATCAGAGGAATGATCCTTAGCAAATTTTGTCCTTTTCTTACCTCTCGGTGCCTCATCATCCAAGTCAATAACAACTTCTTTACCTCTTTTATTTGTTTTCTTAGTTATAATAGGAGTTTTAATGCTTGTATTCACTGAACTTATTTCACCTTTGTTTGCTACCTTTTCTTATTCAGGTCTACTTTCATGAATGAAAGCTGAGTATCCGTTCTCAATTCTTCTCTGTGAAATTACACCATGGGGATCATAAGCCCATTTTTCTCCTAGTAACATATGTGTTTCCTCCAACAATTTTATTACTTCCTCAAACGCCTACCTCATATTAACTATGAAAGGTCCCACACTCACAGGTAATTTATACATATGACCTTTCTTCATAGGAACAAAGTGCACATGATCAACATTCCGGCTCTGTCTGATAAATTTTAAGGCGAAGAGCCTCATTGGTACAAACATTGGGAGCCTGTAAGGTTCAACATTTGCTCCATACAACCTTATTTCATAATATTCTTCAAATACAAACCAGTCCCCAAATTTACAGCTAGTTATTAAATGTAGAGACTCCTGGGCTTTAGGTAAGAAACAAGGAGGATGAACTCAATTCAATATTTTATATGTAATGGGCATATACTGACTAGAAAAATCAAATAACCCCTCTTCATTTTTCTCCCTTCTGATTATATCTATCCAGAATATAAGTGACTATCTATGCTTGTTTACATCCATTATATTTAGACCTAACTGCATGAATTCCTCAACATTCTAATATAAAAATAAGTAGACAATCAGTGAGGGAAATTTAAAAGAACCTATTAGTGAATGACTCATCAATTGTGAGTTGACTACTTGCCAAAAGGATGGAATATCCAGGACCGTTCCTGGCTTCATCATCATGGCGAACATTCCTAGGACTGGCTTGTCCACTGTGACGTCGTCTTCTTTTCCCAAGATTTTAGCAATACTGCTCAATACAGGCCGAGTTTCTTCATCGAAAACTCCCATAGTAAATTCTCCACACTCTGGTTGAAACTGCTTCATATTAGGCTTCAAATGGAACATAAACTGATTGAATTCTTATCCTGCAAGGCTTTCATAGTAATTAGTCAGTGAATCTTCTGAAAATTGAACTGATGATTCAGACTCAGGAAAACACAGGGTTTGGCAGATTAATTGGGTAGACACTTGCAAAACATTTTCTCCTTGGGAATTCATTACGAAAAAATTTCCAAGATACATTGAGGAAACCAACCAATAGATGAAATCTGGGAATAAATGGGACTTCGGGATGCATACATAAATGATTCCAGCTTTTATCATGGCGAAATAGATAGGGGAATTACCCTTATTCAATACAACTTGTTTATAAAATGGAAGATGTGTTACTGAAGACACAATATATTGAATGTCTCTCTCATTATCCATGAGAGGAATGTGGCTCGATGACCCAGACAAAGAAGAAATTTTAGCCATAATTTAGAAAAGGATCTGAAGGGATACTCTTGCAAGGTGACTGAAAACAGAAAGGTGACGGGAGAATGTAACAGGTCGAAACACAAAAAACTGCAAATTATTTTGAAAACAAAAATGAAAAATACCCCCAAATAGGCGGCTCGACTTTCGTATTAAATGCCATACGCAACATGTCACTTAACCGTTGGATTTATTTGACATGAATAACAATTGTTTTCCATTTGGAATATGACGTCACTTCGGGGGGTATCGGGGTTCGGCTGAGAACTCCAGCTGGTGCCCCCGCAATCAATATCCATCGTTGATCTCTATTGCTTCCGCAATCAACCCAGTCAACTGCGGAGGCACCCTTTCCGTTAACTCTTGTGCTGTTAGTGCCCGCGGGTTGGGTCATCCAGTTTATACTTTTAATATCAGCACTCTCTGCCTTTTGAATTGATCGACCTTTAATCTTTGGATATAAAACCCACTTGTACAAAGTTTGAAACAATTAAACTTTAATACATCAAACTAAAAACGTTTTCTTTTTATGCCAAAGTATAAAATTATAATACTTTAACATATTTTCTTTTATTTCCATTTCAGATTTTTTTGTATTTTTAATATAAAATTAAAAGGATATGCAGATGATCCACAACAAATTGGATGAGATTTTTTATGAGAAGATGCATAACGATGGTGGTAACAACCTCAGAAAAATTTCACGAGAATACAATCTATCATTTGAGAGATACTAGAAAAATAATTCTACTACAAGAAGTGGACATATTCTATAGGCCAGATTTGGAAAAAATACATAGATCGAGTATTTCCTCTTTGTACAAGCGAGGAAAAGCATTGGAAGCTTCTTGGAACTATTCCATCCCATCATCATGTATCACCCCTCATTTTTCCTTCAATTTCCATCACTTTCTATTCACAAAAACATCAACATCTCCAATAAAATCATCAACAACATCACCAAAAGCTACAGCACAAGCATCAAAGTCACCCACAGAAGCAGCAAAAGCACTAGAATATCGTCAACAGAATCATCAAAGGCAACCACAAGCAGCATCACCAGCAAAATCTTCAAATACAATAACAAGTAGTAGTTAAATCTCCAACATCTCTAGCAAAATATGCAATGGCAGCCTCAACATCTAAACCAGTAGCATCCATGACACATATAAGAAACACTAAAGGTAGGGAAAAGGTGTGCATCTCTCAAGCCTCGCCCTTCTGACCTGTTCTAGCTTGATAAAACATTAAAAGTGTGAGAAGGAAATGTTTTTTTTATAGCCGGATTTAGTTAGCAAACCACCTTGGCCATATTTAGTAGTGTACTTCACTTTTCCACTAAGACACCCACACGTGTGGGAGAGGAACAAGACAAAAGTGGAAAAGACACAAGAAAGTGGGTTGTTATATTTTACTCATGATAAAGGACATGGAGTATTAAGCGGTAGGTGGGGGCCAACTCACTTAACTCCAAGCTTTTTTTTCTACAATATTGTTACAAAAAATTAAAAAATAAAGAGAAAGAAGTAAAAATTAAAAAATAATAAAAATGAAGACCCACCATCACCACAGGAGTAAAGTGTTGTAGGGACTACAACCTATAACGTCATTTACCCACATTTTTTTTTTATTATGTTAACCACATGCAACATGAGCAAAAATCAATTTAAGAATACATGACACTATATGTTCTTTTAATGAAATAGAGAGAGAATCTTAAGATATTGCATTACCAGGAATGATACAAATTAAGAATTATCATTTGACATTCATTTATCCATGAAGAATAATTATAAGTGAATCACATAATAAACCATGCATCAATATGAAATACACATAACATTTTAAGGTCAATTCATCCATAATTCAATTATATGATTTACTGCAATACAATAACCATGCAGTGGAAAATTATGTAACCTAAAGTACCGTTCACCGAAGAGATGGAGACTAGACTCTACTTTTTTTATTCTTGCACTCCCATGTGGTCATTCGTGTGTGGGTTTGAAGGATGTAGCATCCTTGGCCAAATGTCACTGACTCACCGATTGACCTCCCATCCTACTCATTGGGTACTCTTCTTCCCCACATGCCCCGGAACTGAAATGGGGTTGTAAGATAGTGGAGAAATGTTATCTAGTGGAGGAGAGTACTCTTAAATCAAGAGTTCCCCCTCTCAAAAGAAAATCTCCACTATACCAAACTCACTATAGTCATATTTTCTTTCAAACTAGAATTTTCTAGTTCATCCAATAATAGGGCCAAAAGGTCCCCTCTCCCATAGATTTCCCCTTCTTTTATAGGAGGCTTCATAGGTGAAACTTGGAACTTCATGCATAATTAATTATTTTTATTAATCCAAAATTTGTATTATTCACACATGCATGTGTCACCCTCTTAATAAGGGTCTCGAAATTTTAATTCAAAAACAATATTTTTCCTCACCCCAACATGACTCCCTATTACTTCTCCTAGTTGTCTCTTGATACCCCTTTTCTAATCCTTAATTTGTGTTCCTTACTGAATTCAACTGACAAGTCTCAAATTTGGTCCCCCAATTACCTCCTAATTTAAATCAAATTACCTCTTAGATGGATATTATTGTGTTGGCTCTTGCTACATGCAGGTTCTCTAAATTTTCTCTAATTTAATTTATTAATCTTTATTTTTATTCACCATTCTCTTTTCTTAATGAGGTTAAATTATTTTAGTATTAATATTTCTAATTAACTCTATGTCCCTCTACCCCCCTTTGCCACTTATGCACGTTATATAACTATGATTTTCCAAATGTGGGAAGGGTAGATTTCTTAAGTGGTCCTTCATTTGAAAAATTATGGACATCATGTGCACAAGAAGAAGCAAGATTGATGACTAGAGATCAACAAGATGAAGAAGTTCAATCCCTTGTAGCTCGCTTCAATAATAAGGTAAAGAAGAAGTTTAGACCTCAAAATAAGAAGCCAGGAAAGGGATATTCATCCTCTAAGAAGAAGAAATTTTTATCAAAGATACAATGTTATGGTTTTCAAGAATATGGACATTTCAAGGGATGCTTTCCTAATATTGATACCAATAAAAGAAAATGGAAACAAAAATCTTCCACAATAGAAGTTAAAGAAGAGGAAAAACCAAAGAAGACCAAAGGTGAAAAAGATTTCTTCTATTATTCTGATTTTCCAAGTTCCTTTGCAGATGATGATGACAAGTGGCTAGTAGATAGTGGCGCATCAAGACACATGACCGGAGAGAATGGGAATCTTTAAAGCATGAAAAAAAAGAATTTATCTCAAAGAGTTGAATTGAGAGACAATAACATCTATGTAGTCAAAGGAGTTGGAAAAACCTCCATAGATCTGGAATCTAGTAGCAACATTCATCAACACATTGTCCTTTATGTACCAGGTTTGAAAAAGAATCTTGTCTTTGTTTCTTATTCATAAGATAAAGGATATAGGGTTTCTTTTGTGGATGGCTAAGTACTTGTATGGTCAAAGGTCTCTAGTATAAATTATGTTAGGGTTATTGGGATTCGTGATCGAATATTGTATAGACTTGTGATTCAACTAGATCAAGCAATAGAAAATGACTAAATAGATTCAAGTGAGTTATGGCATCGAAGGTATGGACATATTAATTTAAGAGCATTTCCTGAACTAAGCGAAATAGTGTCAAGGGTTCCTGAACTAAAAATTAAAAATTATGGTGTATTTAAAGGTTTTTATATTGGGAAGAACATCAAGAAACCATTTCCAAACAAGGAAAACAAATCTAAGGAAGCTTTGGACTTCATTCATTCTGATGCCCGTGGTATTATTCCCATAAAATCACTTGGTGGTTCATTGTACTATGCTGCATTCATTGATGACTTATCCCGTAAGACATAAATATATCTCCTGAAGAAAAACTATGAGTTATTTGATAAGTTCTAGGAATTCAAAGCAGAAGTGGAGAAATTGTTGGGTAAAAATATAAAAATACTGAGATTTGAAAATGGAGGAGAATACACCTCAAAGGAGCTTGTTGTTTTCTGGAAGCAGGTTGGGATTAAGAGGGAGCTAATTGTCCCCTATAATCCATAATATAATGGTTTAGTATAATGAAAGAACAAACCCATTGAATAATATGTCAAGGCCATGATGCATGATTTGAACTTGTCGTTGTTCTTATGGGGAGAAGTGTCATGAACAACTATGTACATTGAAAATTGAAGTCCTCATATAGTTTTGGAATATATGAATCCTCAAGAAGATTTCTCTAAAGGAATCTAGAGGTTGGGAACATGAGAATATTTGGTTGTCTTGTATATGTTAATTTTCTAAAGGATAAGAGGATAAAACCTGAACTATTGTATATAACGAATTTTCAAAATACTGCAGAATTTACACTCTAGAACAATGATGGATTGGGGTCAGTCGAGATGTCGGCTTCGATGAGAAAGTGGCATATTGGAGGTCTAAGGAAGTCTCCATAGAATACTTAGATTAAGTTAAGAATAAGGCCTCAAGAGAGGAACATTCAAGTTCTACAAAATGTACCGGAGGACTAGAAGGGCCTCAAGCTCTAGCAGAACCAGTCATAATTCCAGAGATCAAGAAGATACCAGCATGGCTCATATCCACATTTGAAGAGGAAAAAGGACATGTGGCTCCTGATGGAACATTTAGAGAAGTGAAGAAATATAAGAGGTTATCTAGCTATGCAGTTCTTATGACAAAACTCAGTGATGATGAACCTTCTGAATATGAAGAAGAAACTAGTTTGCAGTTATTTAAGGAAGAAATGAATGAGGAGTTCTAATCAATCATGAAGAATGACATTTGGGAAATTGGATCAAGGCCTGAAGGGAATTCATTGTTGACTTGCAATTGGATCTTCAATATAAATGAAGTTGGTGGTATTGATAAATACAAGGCTAGGTTTGTTCCTAAAAGGATTGTCCTAGAAACAGGGAGAGGACTATGATGAGATTTTTTCTCCAGTTGTCAGGTACAACTTCAGTAGATCCATCATTTCTCTTGTTGCTACGTTGGGATATAATTTGCACCAAATGGTCGTGAAAATTTCTTTCATCAATGTTGTGATTGAGGAAGAGGAGCACATAGAGCAACCTGAAGGATTTTAGGTATATGGAAAGGATTCTCATGTTTGTAGTTTGAAAAATGCCTTGTATAGACACAAGCAAGCTTCAAGAGCTTGGTATGCTCGTATCAACAACTATCTAACGAGCCTGGGATTTACAAAGAGAAAAGATGATCCGAACATTTATTTTAAGGTTGTGGGGAATGCACCTGTGATCTTACTATTATATGTTTATGACTTGTTTCTGATAGGTGTCTAGCCTCTTATCATTTTTTCAAGAAGCAGTTGGCTTCTAAGTTTGACATCAAGGATATTGGGTTGATGCATTATTACTTAGGATTATAACTATGGCAGAAATTTAGTGAAGGCTTCCTTGGTCAAGTAAAGTATGTGATAGATATCCTTCAGTTATTCAATATGATGGATTTCAAATCCATGGAAAATCCCATGGTAACCAACTTGAAGAAGTTAAGAGGCTTCGACTCCATATTGGTAGATCCATCTATGTACCGATGATTGATTGGTATGTTGATGTATTTGGATAACATGTGGTCGTAAATCTGCTTTGCTATGAACACCTTGAGCCAAATCTAGATAGAAGCGATACACAAGCATTGGATTGTAGCAAAGCACATCTTGAGATATTTATGTGGTATAGTGAAATATGTCTTGGGGTATGTTGCAAACAAGGATGTACAGCTTCAAGGATATAAATACACTGATTGGGTAGGAAGTGTTGAAGATGGGAAGAGTACCTCAGGAGAATGCTTTAGTTTGGGATCCATTATGATATCGTGGATGAGAAGGAAGTAGAGGTCTATTGGACTCAGTACTGTTGAAGAAGATTACATCCCATCCAATGAGGCATGTTCGAAGCAGTAAAGCTTTGGAAGTTGTTTGAATGATTGTTTAGCCAAGAGTTGGAACCGAATGTGATACATTGCGATAATCAGAGTTGTGTGAAGCTTTCAAAGAATATAATGTTCCATGATAGGTCAAAGCATATTGAGGTCAAGTACCACTACATTCTTGACATGGTGTAGAGCAGAGAAATAATGTTTGAGTACATCTCCACTAATGAGCAGACAACTGATGTTTTGATGAATCCATTGCCAAGGGACAAGTTCGTGTACTTCAAAGGCAAGTTGGGGCCTTTGGAGATCACCCTTCTCATTGAGAGGGAGTGTTGATTTATTTGCAACATGGATGGAAATTCTCCTGAAAGGGAGAATGGTTCCAAGAGACCTAGAGGGATCAATGTTGAGAGAGTGGCCCTTGGAGGAGGACCCTGATCACACACCATAAATGGTGGAGTGAGGTCTTGGACCCTTATCACACACCATGAATGTTGGATTGAATTCCTTAAGTATCCAGACCTTGATCTCACACTAGAAGGGTGGAGTGAGGTCTTGGACCCCAATCACACACAAGGCACGGTGGAGTGAAGTGTTGGACCATAATCATGTGCCAGGCATGATGGAGTGAGATCCTTTAGCATATGGACCTTGATCACACACTATAAGGGTGGAGTGGGGTCTTAGACCCTAATCACACACTAGGAATGGTAAAGTGAGGTCCTTCAACATTTGGACCCTAATCACACACTGGAAGGGTGGAGTGAGATCCTAGACCTTGATCACACACCAGTCATGGTGGAGTGAGGTACTTCAGCATTTGTACCTTGATCACACTAGAAGGGTGGAGTGTGATCATGGACCCTGATCACACACCAGAGAGGGTGGATTGAGGTATTTTTCAGCAACTAGACCCAATCGTTAACTTGGAAGGGTTTAAGTGGGGTATTGGCCCAAAGTGCTCACCAAGAAGGGTGAGTGAGTGCTTACTAGTTGAGGGTTTCAACATTTTGGTCTAGGTAGTGGCCATAGGATTTGGGTATCGATCACTCTAGAGGATTGAGTCCTAATATGTCGATGACATTTCTATGGGTTTGGTACCATCCAAGATATGGTCACTAGTGGATTATGATAATATATGATGATGTTGGTAATGATGGATAACCTTTTTCTTTAGAGAAATTTATTCAATTTCATAAAATCTATGACAATGAATATGAACACCTCCCTAGTTAAGAGGGAGTGTTGAATTTTTAACTATGTTCGGTCTTCATAATGTAACTTTGGACACTTTATGCAGTTATATTTATCATTTTAAAGCATATTTATAAATGATTGAGTCAAAGGAAATTTTATTTTGAGTCAAAGTCCCACTGCAACTTTTAAAATATGTAAATTTGAATTTTTAAAAATGAATTTTTTGGCTCCAAAAGTGACAAGTCGACTTGCCTCCAAGTCAAGTTGTCCCTAGCCAAGAGATGTGTCCATTCACTCTAGATAGACTACTATATAAAGGAAATTCGAGTTCCTCTTTTGGGCAATTCACATTCCTCTCTCAAGACAGTTTCTAGGCAAGTGAGATAAGGACAAGACAAAAAAAAGAAGTATGAAGAAGAAGGTTGAACGTTCTCTCTTCTCTCTCTCTAGAAATCTTAACGTATGAATGAATCTCTCCCTTTGTGATTCACAGTTTCTGGATTGTTGGGAGGCGAAATTTTCTGGGTTACTGTGGCAACTTCTACAGCGCCAAAATTCTAGGGCAACTGGTATTGCAAAAGGGCCGAAATTTTGGAAGTGGAGGATCAAGAGTAAAGTGAAGGATCAGTTTGTGTGACTTGACTTGGAGGAGAAGACCAGGTTTGAGCATAGGTTTAGGTTTGTCCCTTGTTGAACAAGAATATATTATCTATTGAAAAGGTTTATGGGATTTTCCCCGTAGAGGGTCTCTCTTTTGTGCATTGTGATCTCCATTGTTCTATTGTTCTTTATTGGTGGCTTTCTGAAGTATTATTACTGAATGATATATTGGAACATGTTAAAATAATATATACATGAAAATTAATTATCAAAATTTCATAACTATTGTGCTAACCATAATTACACTTGAAAACCAACAACAAGAAGTTGAATGTTTTCCTAGAATAGCCACAAAAGCCTCGAATGACCTAAAAGGAAAGGGGATCTTCCGGAGAAATTTAATTCACAGTCCTTCCCACTCAAATTTCACAAAAAAATTCAAATTATCTTGGTTATCCAAGAGAATTTTATGTATTAAATTTTCTAAATTAAAATAGTAAAGCAGTGGGGTGGTCTGATTTTTTTCAAGAACACGGTTCAACAAATGTTGATGAAGTTGCATGGGGTGATTAGTTGATTATATTATTTTTCCTTATCCTTGGAAAGGAAAAAAATTTGCATCCCTCCTCTATTATATAATTCCATGTTGCACAGGAAAGCCTAAGTTATTATAGCAAAAAATACCTAAACAAATATCAAGACAAAGTTAGAAGAGGCAAAGAAAGGGGAAGAAATAAAATCATAAATGAAATCATAAACAAAGGCAGAAACTAAGGAACAAATATAAGAAAAGACAAAGGCAGAGGAAGGGGTAAAAAAAAATCTATCAAATCCAAAAAAAGAGATTGAAATAGAGAAAACAAAGCCAATTGAGTTTCATTTATCATAATAAAAGGTTCAAACCTCCTTTGTTGTTGGGACTACAAGAACTTCAGAGCCATGAAGAATAAACAAGGGAATGGAAAGATCCAACAGGAGTAGATACATCAAGCACAACATGGGATGTCAAACATACCATCAAGGAAAAGAATGAATAAAATAAGATAAAATAAGATGAATAGGTTGCTCAAATGATGAGAAACAATTTCAGAAAGGGGATATGATCGTTATTTTTTGTAGCATTGGATGTGTTCTAGCCATGAGATTTGGAAAAGTGACTAGAATACATGTATTCTCCAATACCTGGAAATCGTTTCTGGAAATTCCACCTAAAGACGACTTAATTAAATTAATTGGTCATTTTTTAATATTTCCTAAGTCTAAACTTTGGAAATATTATTAATTAAAAGGAATTAATTAATTCATGGTGAGAATGTTCTAGAAAAGTGCATGGATTGATTTCTAGTTAATCTTATCCATCGATTAATATTTAATCATGGTCATTAAAGTCTCATGGAGGATTATAAGAATAACTCGATGCCGCTTGGAGAAAACACACCAAATAAGTTGAGAATTTGATTTTGTTGGGAAATCGATCTCTAGACTAGCAGCACTCAATTGTCAGAGGTGATTCAATTAGGTCGAAGCAGTGAGATAGGGGGAGAGATAGTGAGGTTGAAGGAAGCTTTTCTAGTTTCAATGAGTACATTGCAGAGAAGAAATGATTACCACAAAGAGGCATCACCGAGCTTTCTTGGGGAGATTTTGTTTTGTTGGGGAGAAGAAGAAATCCTGAGTCGGAAGCTAGGTAGAGGGTCCAGAGGCAAATAGTATCAGTCTTCCAGACAGAAACTGGTAATACAGTAAGAGGAGACACAATTACAAGCTTGTGGGACGCAGTAACTGCGTAGGATGACATGGTGACTATGCAGAGGGAGCAAGGAGCAGCTCAATTCAAGATGAGGTCAGTGTTGGATTGCCTTTGGAGTGAGAAATTTTCTCACTAGTTTTTATTCCCATTCATCTCTCTATTTTGGATTTCTAAATTAATCATCCATATATTGTACTCAAATTTCACTACTGCTTAATATCAAAACCTTGAGTTGTTGCACCTGTTTTCCCGAGTTGGGTTTTTTCGGGGACTTAGTGTTGATTTGTCGTAGCATCAGATGTGTTATAAGTCTCAAAATTTGTAGTGAGGCTTAGGCACATGTATTCCAAAGAGTTTAGAAAGGATTTTGGAAAATTCAAATCAGATTATGTGTTATGGAAATAATTAATTATTTTTAATGGGACCCTCAGTCTAAACTTAGGAAATTAAAATAATTAATGGATATTAATTAAAACAGAGTGTGAATCTTATAGAAAAGTGAGAGATCAATTCAAGTTAATCTTAGCCGTTGATTAACAATTTAATCTCGGTCGTTGAAGTCTCAACGAGAAGATTATAAGAAGGACTTGATGGATCATTTGGAAAATACATCGAGAGAGAAAATCTAGAGATCAAATTTTTTTAGTGAGCAGTGCTCAAGGAGAAAATCGATCGAGAATATTTTTGCAGAGAGGGGTAGAGATAATTTCCAGTTGGATATTTTCCTGAGCCGGGAATACATTACAGAGAAGGCGGGGAGCAGTACGCAGAGAGGCAACGTACCAGCTACGTAGAGAGTGTGAAAAGCTAGCAAAGTTAGTGCAGTAGCCTTGAAGAAGTTTGTGTTTCAGCTGAGGATCAACCAGATCCAGTTCCAGAGAATCGACGTTTGATACTGGGAGAGGCCAGAGGGTTAGATCTAGCCAGCAGAAGAGCCAGCAATTAATAGTGACATAGTCCCCATGCAGAGTGACGCAAATCCTATGTAGATACTGCGCAGAGGCAGTGGAGAGATTATCAATTCGGGGTTTGGCCACTTTGGGCTTCCAATGTCAGTGTGAGGTAATATCACTAGCTTTTTGTCAGTCATATTCTCTATGAGGATGGCTAGCAAGGAATCCCTAATTGTATTCAGAATTATTGCATAAAAAATAAACCCTCAGCTGTTGCACCAATTTTCTTGGATTGGGTTTTTCCGGGGACATTGGTCCAAAAACAACAGTGTCATGTGTCTATGATTTATGCTTGCTCAAATTTTCTTCCGCACATTTATTTTCTGTAGTTTAATTTGTGAAGGTTGTAGTGCATGAGTTTTTGATATTTACAGTAGAACATAGTAAATGATTTGTTCAAGGAATTAACAAATAGAATAATACACATTAATGCTGCAGTAGGATTCCAGATCTAAGAATTTTCACACTTAGTCCAAAACTAACGGTGTCATATTGTGTGTGTGCATCTATTTATTCTAGCGTTTTTATTTCTTCCGTGATATTTATTTTTTTAATTTTGCAGTGTATATGTTTCGATATTTTTCATAGCACACAACAAATAATTTGTTTAATTAATTTAACAAATAGAAGAAATATTATCAATTGCGGCAATAGGATTTAGGATTCTTGAATTTTCACATCATTTCAGAGCGCAGTTGATCAATTGGAGAGCTCAGTAGCAGAAGGAAGAGGAGCTTTGTAGCACTACGTAAGAATTTGTTCGAAACCCCAGAGGCAGTGTAGTTCCTTTGGCCAGGAGGGTCATTTTTGGAGGAAAAATCGATTTCTCTGAGAGAGCAACAGAGAGATTATATTTCTCTGAATCAAAGATTACCAGAGGTAGAGGGAGAAACCATTATTTTCCTTGCAAAACAGATCTCTAGCTTGACAAATTATTTTGCAGCAGTTGCTAGTGAAAAATAGCGTTAGGAGGAAGAAATAGCACACACTGAGGGAAATTTTCCTCCAGGGTCTTCTAGCTTCAAAAGTTCAATTTCTCATTGCAGATCAGCATTCGTTGTGAGCGGATTTACTCACTCCAACACGGAGTGCGTAGAGCCTAGCAGCAGCTGAGCAAAAGTGAAGAGGAGGATTTTGACTTATTTTTTGCGCTGACATCAGCCAGGATGAGAGATCAAGATAGGTTGGACGGAGCATCTAACTATGTGATCTGGAAGGCAAGGGCTTCCTTCCATCTGGATGAGTACGGTCTCAAGGCATACATTGATATCGTGGTGGTTTTCCCCATAGATCCATATCATTAAAATCTTACAACAAGGAGATAGTGAAGGCGAAGATATTGATTCTCGAAGGGGTTTGAGATCATGTAGTATCCCATATAGCTGGTAAGGACACTTCCAAGAAGATGTGGGATGCTCTCACCACGCTATACCAGGGATCATACAAGCAGCAGAAGATGTATTTGGAAGAGAATATGAGATGCATCTATATGCAGAAGGGGGAGAGCATAGACCCCTTCCTCACCAGGATTCAGGAGGTCCGAGACCAGCTATCAGTTGTAGGGTCAGCGCCCCAACCTACATAATTGGTGAGATTAGCTCTCAATAGTTTTTTTTAGGACTGGAAGGTCTTTATCCAGAGAATTTTGTACATAGACAAGTTGGCATAGTGGGATAGGATGTGGGCTGATTTGCAGTAGGAGGAGATGAGGCGAGATCTGGTGAAGAGCACCATCAGTGGCAACAGTAGCAGTGGACCGAAAGCGATGAAAGAAGAGGATAATGTGGCCTTCGCATCAAAGGGACGGAAGGAGCAGTGTAGGTAGAAGAAGGACCTGACTAAGGTCAAGTGATTCATGTGTGGCGAGCTAGGCCACTACATCACTCAGTGTGCTCTTAGGAAGAAGGACAAGGAGGAGAATCAGGACCAACAGTTTGTTTCCACGAAGATCGATTGGTTTTCCTCTAGGTTGGAGGAAGACTTTGTCATGATAGCAGACATCCCTCCAGGAGTGAGGTGGGATAACTTGGTTTTGTAGCCCCGTAGTGCTACAGGTTGGGAAGGATTCTTGAGGAGGTCCACCTCTTGAATCAGTGCCTTGCTACGGGAGCCAACAATATGCAATAGCAGGATGGACCAGTGGAAGTTGGTGCAGTCATATGCCAAAGTGACAAATGCAGTAGCTAGTAGCAGTTAGATATTGGGAAGCACAGTGCAGAGTTGGAAAAATTTCAGTGGGCACATTTGTAGAGTCAGTAGCACAGAGGCTTCAGTGAAAACGTAGAGACTAGTGGAAGTCAGTACTCGGGTGACATATGCATCATTTTGAACACAGATGGTTCATTCTTTTGGATAGTTCTTAGTTGAAGATGTTGCAGTTGCAGCAGCAGCAGATGAGAGGGTGTTGCAGATGTTGCAGTAGCAGCAACAATAGAGTTGTAGTGCAAATGCAGTGTTGGCACCAGTTCAGCAGGTTCAATAGCAGCACAGATGCAACACATATCAGAATTTCATAGTAGGTAGTGGGAAGTAGTAGCCAGGCATCAGCAGCAAGACGAGATGGTGTAGAGGCAGTGTGTTGTAGCAGTAGTTGTAGTTTTAGTACTAGAAAGCTTTCCTCGCTAAGAGGGAGTGTTAGTTTTTGTAGCATCGGATGTGTTCTAGCCATGAGATTTGTTAGAGTGACTAGAATACATGTATTCTCCAATACCCATAAATCGTTTTTGGAAATTCCACCTATAGACGACCTAATTAAATTAATTAGTCAGTTTTTAATATTTACTAAGTCTAAACTTAGGAAATATGATTAATTAAAAGGAATTAATTAAGTAATGGTGAGAATGTTGTAGAAAAGTACATGGATCGATTTCTAGTTAATCCTAGCCATCGATTAAGATTTAATCATGGTCGTTGAAGTCTCAATAGATTATTATAAGCATAAACTTGATGGGGCTTGGAGAAAACACAAAAAATCAGTTGAGCATTTGATTTTTCTAAGAAATTGATCTCCAAAGTAGCAGCATTCAGTTGTTGTAGGTGATTCACTGAGGTCGAATCATGAGAGAGGGGCAAAGATAGTGATGTCGGAGGAAGCTTTTCTATTTTCGGTGAGTACATTGCAAATAGGCAGCACAGAGATTTCTTGGGGAGATTCTATTTTTTTTGGGAGAAGAATAAATTTTGAGTCAAAAGTTGGGGAGAGGGTCCAGAGGCAAAGAGTATCAATCTTTCAGACAGTAGTTGGCGAGACAGTAAGAGGTGTTACATTGAAATTTGTCACCATGAAATTTTAGTACTCCCTTGAAAGCCTACAATACCAAAGTTCCCAAAATCAAGCCTTGAAACTAAGAGAAAAGCTCATTTAAGCCTTAAAACTCTGGTGCTGCACTTTCTCCTAGTTTTTCCTGCAGTCCCGCACTTTTTGGCTATAAATCCTGTGTAGCCAAGCGCACTTTCTGCTTATTAAAAGTGCAGACCCCTGTAAAAGATTAGAAAAGGCGCAAGTAAAATCTAGAAGCTCAGTTAAAGTCATTTTTAGAAGCTTCTGGAAACATTCCTGCAGTGGAAAGTACGCTCCTTTCATGTTCATGCATCCCATCCAATAAGGAGCTAACCCCTTGATGTAAGGAACTAATCCCTTTGAAGGAGGATTCTATCCCTTCTTGTATGGCGCTGTAACCTCCTCTCTTTCACTATAAAAAGAGGCATAGGGCAGCCTCAAGGGGTTACCAATTGAAGAGTTTAAGTTTTAGTATTGTTGGAGGCAAAGTGCTATTGAAACTTAGACCCTTTTAGCTGAGATTTCATGTGGGAAGGATTACATACCTGTATGTATCTCGGTTGGAAGAGTGCAAAGTTGATCTGAGTAAAGGAAACGCCTGCTCCGGACCCCAGGAAGACCTGTACAACATCAAGGCAGACACGGTTGTAAGGCTCTTCCTTATTTAATTTAATACAAATAAATCTATTTTTCTCAATAAGTTGTCAATTGATTGTTTATTTTATGGATTCCTTGATCACCATAATTGATATGATTTATGAATATATGCTATGTAGGTGCTATTTTATGTTTTTTTTTTGTGATTGTAGATCTACAAAGATAACTCTTTCGGGTGACTAAAGGACTACTACTACAAACAAGCATTGGATCAAAGGTAAGATCATTAAACCTTTACAGCATTTAATTATGAATCACAATATATCTAGAGAAAGATAGTTTTGTTTGTCCGTTTGTTGCTAGCTGTATGTAGGACACTTGGGAGGTCTGTCTTGTCTGCAAGAACGACTTATCCATCCAACAAAATGGCGACTCCGCTAGGGAAGAATTTGAGCTTTGATTTCTTTTACTTTTGATTTATGAACTTATGTTTCCTGATTTTAATTGATTTATATTGGCTTGGGTAGTTAATCTCTGTAGAATCCCTGAGGAATATTTGAGAATTTTTGGTTTTTTCTCTTGCTTTCTTGTGTCAGCTCTTTTCCTTTTGAGACAGTGTGGGTAGTTCCACACTTTTCCTGTACCCACAATGCGGGACCGCACTGGATCACACTAAATCCTGCGGACCCTGTCAAATTTTTGAAAAAATCCTAAAATCTTCTTTTCTGGATTAGTTTTTTAGGTTCTCAGTGATTACCCAGACCTATATCTTCTATCAGAAAGCCTTGGTTAAAATTTTGTTTCAGAATTTTATTTTTGATTGATTTTCTGAAAGATTTGCATGTTATAATCATTTTTGCTTGGTCTTACATCCCGCTCAAAGATTAGAAACCTTGGTATGCCTTTAGATCATTGGTATTCTCTTGTTTTCTTGTTGAGTCTGACATCATAGAAAAAATTGTTTTATGAGTTTTAGATTCTATTTTTCTCATTTGCAAATTGTTTAAGCTTTTGTTAAGAAGTTTGGAATTTCACTTAAAAAACGAAAATTGGATGTTTTTTCGAGTTCTTTCTTATTCAAGTAAAGAATTTCTTAGTTAGATCACAAGCTAAGTAAGACATCCTTAAAATATTTGAATTTTTAATTCAAATTTAGTCTTAGAATTGTTAGATCTCAAAATAGTGTTTTTAGCTTTGAGTGCTTTTCTAGAAATTGTAGTGTCTTTTCAAGAAAAAACTTAGTTTGCAGTTTCAATCTTGAACAAAAAGGGATTTTTATTGAGCATAGATAATTTTGAGTTCTCATTGAAATTAGATTTCTTTTCATTTATTCGTGTTTGAAGGAAATATTTGTTTTTAAAAGATTGCATTTCTCAACTCTTCCTTTAGCTATAATTCATTGAAAGAAAACGAATTGTTTCTCATTATAGATGCATTTTTAGTATGATTTGAGTCGGGTCATTTCATGTCATCAGTTTCACTCTCGCACCTATTGTCTTAAGAAACAGCCTTATAAAATCAACACTTAAATTAAAATTAACCTAGTAACTTTTATATTTCTAGGGCTCTTTTCACCAATATAGCTTAGGCTAGTGTCTTGGAGTAGGGAGTAATTAACTCTCCAAGACACTTAAAACAAACAAGTAGTTAATCTTGCGGTAGGAAAAAATCCAATAGTCGCTTGTATGCTCTAGGAAGCTCCTCTTAAAGGAGTCAAGCACGAGGTCATATCTGAACCAGTGGGATAATCAATTCTATCTCATTGGGAACGATAGAATATTTGTGTGTATTAACAATGGTAAACCTCGGATATACCATTGTCGAGGAGCCTGGGGTCACTTTTCAGTATACCTTGGATTATGTCAAGGAGCCTTCAAGGGGATTGAGATTTGTTACTCTGCCCTTGTGCGTATGTCGGACTGTAGACTATTCCCCTAGGTATATTAGTTCCTGTTAGTAACCATAGTGACCATAATCTTACGATTTTTTCCTAAGGTGACCGTGGTGGAAATATCCCATTGTACTTGGAGCAGACGTCGACTAGACTCACTTGGACTCTCCAGAGGGTTATCTTCACTCGAGATGGTTTAAGTGGAGAAACTTGCACTGGTCTGTTTCATTAAGCAAGTTGTCTGGTAACTGTTCCAACCGCCCTTTTTGCATTAAACAGTACGACGTTGGATTTCATCACCAACTAGTGTTTTAGTGTGGGAATTTACTGTTTGTGTGTGGTTTGATCTCCTATATTTTTAAGTGTGTGATTCATTTGTTTGTTTCCTTAGTGAATCTATGAGTTTTAATTGAAATTTTCATTTGATTGCGTGTGATTAATAAGTTTTAATCGTGGCTGAATTACCGAGACAATCGCGCAGACTTCAGGGGAAGCCCTCTGAATATACACCAAGCTAGCTTAAAGGGTTGTGAGCTCTAGTATCAACTACTGACAGTAGAATTAGATCAACAGAAGTAGGAGAGTCATATATAGTTGTTCATCCTGATTATCAACTACAAGCAATAGAGCATATTCAAGAGCTGATTTCAGTTTCTGAGCTTACTAGTAGTATTTCTCCTTCCAGTGAATTCGTTGAAGAACCTGAAATTTCTGAACCTGACACTGAACCTGCTATTTTGGAACCATCTTCAGGATTTGTTACTCCAACTTCCAGTGATCCTGGTTCACCTAGGGTAAGAAATATTATTACTGAAAATCTTCCTTTTGACCTCATTTCCATTGAAGAACTTGTCGGTCCAGACGAAGAAGTAACTCTTCCCGAAACCCAACATAATTTGAATCTTAGGGAGCGTGAATCTATATTCTACAGTCCTTTTAGAAGTGATGCTTGGTATTTGTCATTGACAAAATTTTTAGAGAACTTGGGTCTTATTTTTTCACCACCCCAAATTCCTTTTCATCCTACACCAAGGGGTTATTATCCTTCATCAATCATGTCAAGTGAGTCATCTATGTTTTCCCAATCACCGGAAACATTTTTATATGATGGTCCTTTTGTTCCTTCAGGGTACCAATCACTTTCTAGTACTTTCTCAAGAGAAACTCCTCGACCAACTGAACAAGTGTTATCAACTAGTACAAATGGAACTAAAACTGAAACGTCGAACACAGAGAAATTTTTTATGATGTCTGGTAATATTCCAAATCCTCAACCTCAAGGTAGTCAGTTACCACCTGGGGGGCAGCCTCAAGATAATTTTCTACCAGGACAAATTGTAGGACAGTATTATTTACGTGGAGAACAACCTCAAGGACAGTACATACCTTAAGGGTATCAACCTCAAGGAGAGTACATAACCCAAGGTCAACCCCAGACTCAGTATACTCCTCAGGGTCCTTATCAACCCCAAATTCAGTACGTGCCTCAAGGTTATCAACCTCAAGGTCAGTACCCAACTCAAGGTTTCCAACCACCTTCCGGTCAATAATTTTTACAAGGAGCTGGAAATTTACCACTTAATTATCAACCCTACGTTCAACCAAGCTATGGTCCTTCATATGTACAACCTTCTACGGGTCAATACCATGGAATGAACATGGTGTGGAATCCATCGCAAGTTCAACAGAATATGCAACCTAATGTGAAGTTACCTAATCAACCTGGACAGCCTTTAGTTTCTGGTCCAACCCAGCAACCTGTTCAACCTACTGTTCAAATCCCTGCACCTGGTTTTGTTCAGCAGCCTGGGCCTAGTACACCTCAAACTCTGCCTCAAAGTGCTGCAACTAATGCAACCTATATTCAACCTACAACACCTGTTTCTGGAGTATATGTAGCCCCAGTTTCTTCTATCCCTGCATCAGTGCAAATTCCTCAAGCCTCTATACCACAGTCGGGACCTACAAGTCAGACTACGGCCCAGATGCCTACAGGACAAGCTGGTACAAGTACGATTGTCTCTAGTCAACCTCAGTTTACTTATCAACCATACCAGGGACAGTATCAAATTGGTCAAGCTACACAAAATCCAGCGTATAAGTATCAGCCATACCCTGGGTATACTTATCAAATACCTCAACAACCCCAGTATGGTCGGGTTAATCTTGGTTACCCAGGAGGTTACACGATTCAAAATGCACATCCAATTCCAGGATATCCTGGCTATCCTCCTCCTGGCACTAGTTTGATCACTCAAGGTTATCAAGACCCTAGCCATTGGTTACCACTCATTGCAACTTTAGATTTTCCGGATCTGTCGCGCCTTACGAACGATCCCATTTTTTATCTTCCATATTGGCCGCCGATGCCTAACAAGTTGCCCAGTGATATTCCGAAATTTGAAGGTAAGTCAGGAGAAGACCCATCTAATCACGTTATGACTTATCACCTCTAGTGCGCATCCAATTCGCTAGTCGATGATTCTATTCGATTACGTCTCTTTCATAGAACTCTCATTGGGCCAGCTGTCAAATGGTACATTGAGTTACCACGCGGCTCTTTTAATAATTTTAACACGTTATCTACAGCTTTCTTAACCCATTTTCAGTTTCCTGTCAGATACGACAATGGCACAGAATTACTAACTTCATTAAAGTATTCTATGTCTACGTACATATCTTATCACATTCATGAATGGAGACGTAGAAGACGTTTAGTGAAAGTCTTTATTCCTGATCAAATTTTGGCTGGATGGTTTATTAAATCGTTATTGCCCAAAATTACTAAAGATGTGGCTAAAGGAGGCATTGTTACGGAAGAGCAAGTTATTTCTCAGGCTCAGTACCTTGACCTTGTCTATACTCAGTCAGGTACTTTGTACGATAAAATCCTCGATTTACCAAGACCTGGTCAGTTAACTGCAAATCCTTCTGGCTCTCATGCCGCTGATGGTGTAATTGGTTCTGTTAGTACTGGTAAGAGTAAGAAGAAGTCTTCCAATATTACTTCTCCTATTATCACTTTACCTGATTCACCCAAAGGATATTCTTCTCTAGAAACTTCTATTGATATCCATGTTGTAGAGACATCTACGGCCAAATCTAAAACCGGTAGTAAGAAGAAAGGTAAGAATAAAAATAAGAAATCTTCAAAAGAGAAAACTGATACAACTGAACCAAATGACGAAAAACGCAAACCTCGATATCCTTGTCTCATCTGTGACCAAGATCATTTTACAAAAGAGTGCCCGCATAGAGCCGAGGTATCAAAATTTGTTAAGGGTTCGCCTATACCTGTTGTATTGAAGGATCCCTTTCCCACTCAAGATAGTAACATGGTTGGATCTTCCTCCAATCCTATTGAGGATATTTTCATGGTTGCGATGCGATCACAAGATTACAGTAGTAAAAATACTAGTAAAGAAGCAGAAACATCCAATTCTGCATCGAATACATCTCCCTCAGTTTTTGATCCATTACAGATCGAGAAAAAAAATCCTAACTTAGTGATTAAATCACCTGCAAAAGGTGTACTTCGTAGATCAGCTTTTAATTCACATGCGAGAGCTGCTCAGAATTACAATATTGTTGAAGATTTTGCAATTTCCCCTTTAGCAATGTCGGCTTTGGAAGTATTGCAATCATGTCCATCCCAAAGAAAATTACTTTTGTCAGCCTTAGGAGCCGTAGATATCCAGGATTCAAACCTCATGATCTTCGATTTAGAAAATTTTACACCGCACCTACCTCATCAAATGGCTTTTCAAATTCCGGTAATAGTCAAGAACAAGTGTATCTTTCGTATTGTTTTTGATGAAGGGGCTTCTACGTGTATAATGTCGATAAAATGTTGGAAATCACTTGGTTCTCTAACAATAAACCAATCACCAACTATTCTCAAATCATTTGATGGAAGAGGTTTTTAGCCATATGGTATTTTACAAGATCTACCAATAGAGGTTGAAGGCAAAGTTGTTAATATAGATGTGGAGGTGGTTGATGCCCCTCTAGATTATAACCTTCTCCTGGGTCGCTATGACTGTTGTTGTATCATTGATCTTTCGTCTCATCATGTTTCATCATAAAGGAAATATTGTTAAGATAGATCAGCTCTCATATTATTCATCCGACCCAGTTGCTACTGATAGTATCCAACATATTGGAAAATCGACTATCCCTTATAAGGATTTCGGAGTAGGTTTGATTAAAGATTCAGCTTTACTGGGAACTTTTTCCCTGCCTCCTCCTAACATGAAAACTCCTATTGCTAATATCAATATGATTACATCAAGTACTATTTCCTTTGATGATCCTTGGATAGTACCTTCAAAATCAAAATTGGATTCTTTCGAGGGCTCGACGCCTTTGAGTCCTTTTAAGCTAGCATATCAGCAAGTACAGTCATTTTTTGATACACCTTCAATCGAATCTGATCCAATGAATGTGATCAATCAGGAGTCATTTTCAATGTCGAGTTTATCTTCGACACCAATTCCGGATCCTGCTCAACAAGTTTTCCATATTGATGAACATATTCGTGAATTCTTGTCGGTAGATGAATCACCATGGGAAGATCTACACCATAGGTCTTCATTTTTACCTGATCTCGATCATTTTGAAAATGATTTTTCCTCCATTTTTACCACTAATTATGTCAAAGAACCTCAGAATCCTATCTCACGTGTTGATTCTAAATTAAATTTAGAAAATATTTCTACGACGGTTCCTCTTGACATTTCAGTAAAACCTGGAATTGTTGAAAACATTCACATAGGTGCTTCTTGTATGCCTGAAGAAATTTGAGCATATAAGACCATGTTTTAGCAATTTCGTGACATCTTTTCCTGGTCATATGAGGAAATGCCAGGAATCAATCCGTCAATCATTGTACATGAAATAAAGACATACCCGTATTCCAAACCAGTCAGATAGAAATTACGTCAGATTCATCTGAGAAAAGCTGTCGCTATCAAAGAAGAAGTTGAAAAATTACTTCGCGCGGGTTTTATTTATCCGATCCTATTAACAGATTGGGTATCTAATATTGTTCCGGTCAATAAAAAACAAGGAAAAATAAGAGTATGTATCGACTATAGGGATATAAATCGAGCTTGTCCTAAAGACAATTATCCAACCCCTTATATCGATCAAATTATCAACGATTGTGCTGGAAGTGAAATGTTCTCATTTATGGATGGATTTTCAAGCTACAATCAAATAAACATACTCCCTGCAGATCAACCTAAAACAGCTTTCATTTGTCCATGGGGAACTTTTGCTTATCGCAAATTACCTTTTGGCCTTAAGAACGTTGGTGCCACTTTTCAAAGGGCCATGTCTTATGCATTTCACGACATTAAGCATATTGTGCAACCCTACCTTGATGATTTTCCTGCTCTTTCTTCACACAGAGCAGATCATATTACTCATTTACGAGCCATTTTTATGCGATGTAGGCACTATAAGATACGTTTGAATCCTCACAAATGTGTTTTTTGCGTAGAATCCGGACGATTATTGGGATTTATTGTCTCAAAGGCAGGCATTCGTGTCAACCCATCGAAGGTTGAGGCAATCATCAATTTACCTCCTCCTTCTACTCTTCGCCAACTCCAAAGTTTGCAAGGGAAAGCAAACTTTTTACGTCGATTCATTCCTAACTACGTCGAGTTAACGAAAGGTTTCACTAGGTTGTTGAAACAGAACATTCCATTATTTTGGGACGAGATTGCTGATCGATATTTTGATGCTTTGAAAAACGCGTTGACCCATGCGCCGTTACTGCATCCTCCCAACTACAACCAAGATTACTTTTTGTACCTCGCCGCTTCCGATTCCACAATAGGGATGGTTTTATTTCAGGAAGATGAATTCCATAGTGAACATGTGATTTACTATCTTAGTCGAAATTTGCATCCGACTAAGATCAAATACTCACATGTGGAGAAATTAGCCTTGGCAGCTGTTCAAGATGTCCAACGTTTTCGTCACTACGTACTTTTACGCAAAACGACAGTGATCTCTGATTGCAACCCTATGATGTACATCTTGACCAAACAATTTCTAGGGGGAAAATACTCCAAATGGATTGTTATCCTACAGGAGTTTGATTTGGAGTTTGAAAAGTCCAAATCTAAGAAATCATTAATATTTGTTGAACTTATGTGTGATTTCCCACATACTGATACAGAAACTGTGGCGGAACAACCAATCGTGGATGAATCCTTGTTTCTTATTAGTACCATTGATCCATGGTATGGAGATATTATCATATATCTTCAAACCCAATCTTTTCAGCCTGATCTTTCACAATCACAGCGATGAAAAATTCGTTTCCAATCTCAACAATATCACATTGTTGGTGACACACTTTACCGTCGTGGTGCAGATTTGGTTTTTTGACATTGTCTAACTCATGATGAAGCCAAAAAGGTTTTAAATGACTGTCACTCCGGAGCATCTGGCGGTCATATGTCTGGGTACACCACAGCCCAAAAGATATTGCGCGCAGGGTATTTCTGGTCGTCTATGTTTAAAGAATGTATTTACACGGTCCGAAAATGACATAATTGTCAAATCTTCGATCGAAAAATGCGTGCACCACCTGCTCCTCTTCACCCCATAATTGTCGTCGGTCCTTTTCCAAAATGGGGCATCGATTTCATTACATGTAACCCTCACTCAGCTGAGGGGCATGGGTAAATTATTCTAGTAGTAGATTATTTTACCAAATGGGCCGAGGCAATGCCTACATTTGCGGCAGATGGAAAAACTGCAGCTACTTTCGTATTCAATCATGTGATTGCTTGTTTTGGTGTACCCGAAGCGATAATTACTGATCATGGGTGCCATTTTCGAAATATCATGATGACTGAGTTAACAGACCAGCTTGGCCTGTGTCATGACAATTCTACACCATATTATCCACATGGCAATGGTTTAGTTGAAGCGATTAATAAAGTTTTAGTCACCATGATCAAACGAATCATTGGAATTCATAAGTCGAATTGGCATACCATGCTCTTTTCAGCACTTTGGGCATATCGAACCTCAGCAAAAACATCGACAGGTTTTACCCCTTTTCAACTGGTCTACGGTTTAGAAGCGGTATTACCCATTGAATTCGAGATATCGTCACTCCAACTAGTGATAGAGTTATTACCAGACACTTCTGAAGAGGAGAAACGCTTTTTATACTTGGCTCAATCAGATGAGAATCGGCGCACCACTGCATTAGCTACCGAGGCTCATGCGAAAAGAATGAAAGCTCAGTGTGATAGAAGTGTTACCCCTCGTAATTTTTCGAAAGGAGACCTAGTTTTGATTTATGATCAAGCCAATGATAAACTAGGGGCTGGGAAATTTGAACCCATGTGGCATGGTCCTTACATTGTCAAGAGACAACTTGTAAAAGGGGCCTATGAATTGATTGATTTTTACGGGGTCTCTTTGGGTAAACCCAGAAATGGACTTTATCTGAAGAGATATTACGCTTGACTTCGTGTGGAGATCTTCTCTGTATATTAGTTACTTTTTAGCTGGTATGCTATATATTAGAAACGTGTGCCTAGTGTAAGTGTGCTCTTACTATTATTCCCGCTTATCTGGATACTTTTGATATCGTAGATGTCGACATCTTTTCAAACGTATATTGGTTTTGCTAATGGTGCTTTTCGTAGTACACAGAACATCTCTTCCACAGCTTGGGTTATTTACTCACCCACTGACAAGTTAGTATCGATGCATGGCATAAGTCTCGGTCAAACGACGAACAATATTGCCGAATATAGTGCAATTATTGAATTATTATCGGAATCCATTTCATTTGGAATTCGGAGTTTGATCGTTAAGTTAGATTCCAAATTCGTTGTATTACAGTTAAATCGAGTATATGCCATTAGAAATCCAGTATTATTAAGATCATTTTTAAGGGTTTGTCTCTTGGAATGAGAATTCGATTATATTGAATATGAACACATTTCAAGGAATTTAAATACATTAGCAGATGAAATTGCTTCTAATGTTATAAATAGACATTTGCAATAACAAAGTAACAAATCAACATTCCATAACATGATTGAACAGGTAAACTGGAAATAATAGTATATCATAGTATAAATGTAGTATTCAAAAAATAGTACATCGTCTTCGATCATAGGCTCAAAACACCTTATGATCGGGAAAAAGTGATACAAAAATATGTCTACAAGTCAATCATCCACTATCCGTGGTGATGATCATGATAATACACCACTTCTCGTGCCACCCTAGTCAAAAACCTCCTGAATGGACCAAGAACACTTATGACATATCTCTATAGATGGAGCAGGATATCATCTATAGTAGTCTCAGGAATATCTATAGTGAGTCGCTCCAGATGGTGCTCTAATTCAGTCAGGATCTTTGCAGTCTGATCCTGTGGGGGTGGTGTTACTGCTGCTACATCCCTTTGCCTCCGGTCAAAGGGGTGGAGAATGGCTGGTCGAGTTGGACCCACATCTGCATTTGAAAATTTTTGTTATCAGTTTTGGATGATTTAAAAACAAAATAAAAATTAGAAATTAGAACATGTCAAATAACATTTTTTACCTGACTCGTCCCACTTAGCTCCTGGAGGAAGGGGTATCTCCCGGTCGCCACGAAAATCCATGCCAACATAAGGAAAATCCTCTATAACAAAAAGATGGCATTCCAGCCAACGAAAATATGTAGAGGGAAATCTCACAATCTCCCCACCATCACTGTGGCGGGCCATCAAAGCAACCTAACGAACCATCCTAGGCTCTCGAGGTCGACCAGCATCGACAAGAATGTGTTGCGGGGCTAACATGGGGATCTTCTCTAGAGCAAAGGTGACTACAATGGACCCATATCCAAAATTGTTTAGCTTCCCATTCTTTGCTCTAGTAAGTTGGCCTTTCACATTTGCCAACACTACCTCGCACCAGTTGTATATGGTGCCTCAAAAGTAATCTATTGTTATGCACATCTGAGAACCAGTGGCTACATGCAAAGCTGCACTTCCACACAGCTTGAAAATAGTAAAAGCGATCACTTTTATCTCTGGACGGATGATATTTTTTATGTCAATTAGTTTGTCCCAGGGATTGGCCTCATCGTTACAAAAATCTAATTGTAGGCTGGCGACAAACTGTCCACCTAGCCTAGCCCCAAATAGAGATAATGGTTCGCCTCTCTTGGACAAACCAGTCAAAAAATAGATGTCTTCTAGCTCAATATCGAGCCAATGACCTCCAATCACAAAACACTGGTCCTGGACATCCCATTCACTTACCAGCCAAGTAAGAAGATCCACTTGAGCTCTCATGCCACTGATAGTGAAAAATTTTTAAAGCTCACATGCTCTTAAGGTTTGCAAAGTAGGTTGATGATTTATCGCTGCTTCATCTACCTCTTCGTGCTCTCGTTCTCGCCAAATAAGCATTGTAGATGTCCTACAACAAGTAAAATGAGGGATTAGAATCATTTTCAAGCAAAAAATTTGGGTGATTTAGGAAGAAAATATGTTTTTTAATTTGCCACGGCGCCTCCGCACTTTACGCTCAGGGACAGTGCGTAGATATGCACGGGCCCTGTGTTAAAAGTGTGGGGCCCCGACATTTTTCTTTGTAGGAAAATTTCGGGGTCCGCAGGTACCTAAAGCATTAGGTGCGGACCCCCGAGGGCGAATTTTTCGGCATATTTTCCAACCAAAAATAAACTTCTGACCCTAAATTAAAAAATTGAATGGATGAAATGCAAGATAAGGAGGTTGTGGATTACTTGAAACAGACGGTTTTCGAATACGATGGTCAGTTTGCCCAGAATCTTCTCCAAAGCGTTTTTTTCCCAGAGCTCTAAAAACTTCACTCCAAATTCAAACGGTAAAAATGAACTTGAAAAACTCCTTTTTATAAGTTTTTTCAAATAGATGAATTTTAAATTTGTTTATTTTTCACTTTAAAATTCAGTTTTTCAAAATATTTTTTGAAACAGGTATGTTTAATTTTTCGATTTTTTGTGCAGAATAACGGATTTTTCAGGAAAAATGGTCATTTTTTACGAAGAGTAAACTTTTATCACTTTTTCGGGCTCTTTAAATTTTACGAAAAAGCGAAACCATGGAGTCCTCTTTTAAGCCCTTTTCATACTCTCGAAAAATGAAAAGATCGCCGAGTACTTGACTATTCGAACTCGTTAAAGTAAATGAAAGGTCGTCCTTTCAGTATAAGTTTACCCCTTTTCCGAACTGAAATGGACTATTTACGAAAAAGGTATACGTTGACTAATCATGGTCAATAGAGTTCTCTCTTGAATTATTTTATCCTTTTTCAGGCCTGAGAGACTAAATTCACGAAAAAGAACACCCATGGAGTTTTCTTAAGTTTTTTCTTCTGACTCCCTAAAAATGAAAAACACTGATTTTCTCCTATACTGGACTCATTAAAATTTAACAATAAAGGACCTATCGATTACAAACAAGAACGGACCACTCCTTCTTAGGGTTCGATTTTAAACTAAGTTGGACTCATCTAAAGGATGAGCTTATAAACAAGCAAATGTTATCCTCCTCAAGCTTGTCAGAAATAAAGAGGTACTTGCGAGAAATGGTGGGGGAAAAGAGAGAAAAATAGATTCGTTTGTTACACTTTGATTTGTAAAAGAATTACACCACTCTTGAACACGACACTTTTTGTCACACTTCTACCTGGGCTGGGAAATCCTTTGCCTATCAGTTAATCAAACCACATTGAAAGTTTTCAGCCAGTTTCTGGGTATTAGCTTAGGGAAACTGTCACCAAACCATCTGCAGGGTCGTTATGTGTTCAAGAGGACATTCAAACAAACCATTCATCTGCAAACACTTGTCTCCATTCACATTGACTATCCCTGAGTCAGTCCTTGCAAAAAAATTCTTCAAAACTTGATCTATGGTTTCGTGTCGTGAGCTTGCTTATGACGGATCACTTTCTATCGATGACATCTCATCATCTAGGAAGTTGATCTAGAATCCGTCAGTACCTTGGAATTTGCATGCCTTAATGGCAGGTTTCTCGCCTTCGACGACAAGTTACATCATTAACCTTCGATCGAACGATTCCGTGAAATGTTCGACTTCAGATCACATATTCACATTTCTTGGATTGTACTGATTACTTTGAGAGTCATTGTCATTATTAGTGGTTTCTCTCACACTTGTTAACAGTTCACATCATTTACTGGTAATCAAGTGGTTTCTACCATATTCGAATTCAACACATTTAATCGCATGGATAGAATCGTACTAGTTCGGGAAGCAGAAATCAAGACCCTGGATCTAGTATTCACCATCCAGGCTGCGAGGAGTTTTATTATTCATTATGCAGTAGACGATTCGTTACAGATGGCTTCATCCATGTTGTGTCTACATGATTGATGTGATATTAAAATCATTTCTGTATTAGAACAAGTTTAGTTAGTTTTTTATCTGAGTATGGGAATTCATACCTCAACGATGATATATATATATATGTGTGTGTTGCATTAAATGTTTTTACAGGGTTCCGACTGGTCCGGTGTCCACAAGCTATTCCTTGAAATGATAAAGCACATCACTCTTCGAATATTCTCAGAATTCGCATTTTAGGGGGCAATTTTTTACACTGAAATTTGTCACCGTGACGTTTTAGTACTCCCTTGAAAGCCTGCAATATCGAAGTTCCCAAAATCAAGCCTTGAAACTAAGAGAAAATCTCATTAAAGCCTTAAAACTCTGGTATCGCACTTTCTCCTAGTTTTGTCTGTGGTCCCGCACTTTTTGGCTATAAATCCTGCGTAGCCAAGCGCACTTTCTGCTTATTAAAAGTGCATACCCTTGTAAAAGATTAGAAAAGGCGCAAGTAAATCTAGAAGCTAAGTTAAATTCATTTTTAGAAGCTTCTTGAAACATTCCTGTGGCGGAAAGTACGCTCCTTTGATGTTCATGCATCCCATCCAATAAGCAGCTAACCCCTTGACGTAAGGAACTAATCCCTTTGAAGGAGGATTCTATCCATTCTTGTATGGAGTTGTAACCTCCTCTCTTTCACTATAAAAAGAGGCATATGGCAGCCTCAAGGGGTTACCAATTAATGAGTTGAAGTTTTAGTATTGTTGGAGGCGAAGTGATGTTGAAACTTAGACCCTTTTAGCTGAGATTTCATGTGGGAAGGATTACATACCTGTATGTATCTCGGTTGGAAGAGTGCAAGGCTGATCTGAGTAAAGGAAATGCCTGCTCTAGACCCTAGGAAGACCTGTACAACATCAAGGCAGACACGGTTGTAAGGCTCTTCCTTATTTAAGTTAATACAAATAAATCCGTTTTTCTCAATAAGCTGTCAATTGATTGTTTATTTTATGGATTCCTTGATCACCATAATGGATATGATTTATGAATATATGCTATGCAGGTGATATTTGATGTTTTTTTGTTTGTGATTTTAGATCTACAAAGATAACTCTTTCAGGCGACTGAAGTACTACTACTACAAACAAGCATTGGATCAAAGGTAAGATCGTTAAACCTTTATAGCATTTAATTATGAATCGCAATATATCTAGAGAAAGATAGTTTTGTTTGTCCGTTTGTTGCTAGTTGTCTGTAGGACACTTGGGAGGTTTGTCTTGTCCACAAGAATGACTTATCCGTCCAACAAAAGGATATGCAGTTCCAATCTTGTGGGACGTATTAACTACGTAGGTTGACACAGTGACTGCATAGAGGGAGCAAGGAGCAGCTCAATTCGAGTTGAGGTCAGTGTTGGATCGCCTATGGATTGAGAAATTTTCTCAGTAACTTTTATTGACAATCATTTCTCTTTTTTGGATTGCTATATTAAGCATCCATAGATTGTACTCAGATTTCACTACTGCTTAATATCAAAACCTTTAGTTGTTGCATTGGTTTTTCTCGAGTTGAGTTTTTCTGGGGACTTAGTCCAAAAATAATGGTGTCATATTGTGTGTGTGCATCTATTTCCTCCACGTTTATATTTCTTCCAAAATATTTGTTTTTTGTGAAGGTTGCAATGTATATGTTTCAATATTTTTCTATAGCACACAACAAATAATTTGTTTAATTAATTTAAAAAATGGAAGAAATATTATCTGTTGTTGCAACAAGATTCTGGATTCTCGAATTTTCACAATGATGGGCCTCCCAATTATATATAAATTAAGACCCGTCTAGCACTCCCTAAGCACGTTAAACCTCTCCTTCTCCACTTAATAATGTATTTCTCACTTTGATAAGTTCTTAATAAGGTTAGAGATTATTATCATATATTGTGTGGTTAATGTGTTTATTGTGCGGGTTATTGGGAATATTTGGTGCAGATCATGAAGGAATACAGTCAAGATAAAAATAAGGGATTTTTCTCCTGATGAAGGAGTACCAAAACTCGATTGGCTTAAGGCAACCATTACTCCTCCTTATAGATATGAAGTCACAGTGAGAAATATCTTATTTTCTAGGAATTTTGGAGGGAAGCTGCCCTCTCATCAAATAGGATGCTCCTTAGCTATTTTTGTATAATTAAGGAGTTCAAGTAACCCATTGGGGGAACATTTTGGAGAATATAGTCAATAGTAGAGAAAATATGTTTGCCTATTTTTTTAGTTTTGTCATATTTCATGTATGATCACATTTTTTTATTAATGAAAATCACTCTTTGGTTTCCAAATTGATTTTCCTTTAAGGGACCTTAGTCTCCTTAGGTTAGGTCCCAACCCAGGTGCTCAAGCCGCCTTATTTTATCTTTACTTTCCATGCATTTAGTTTAGTTATGCATTTTGCAAGTCTCATATATATAAAAAATTCTTTGTAAGGTTAGTGCATAAGCTTATATCTAATTTTGTTTATTTATCTTTCTCTAATGAATTTAGAAATAGTCTCTTTAATGTAGTGATACTCTTATCATTTAGCAATTCAACTCATCATTTATGTTGTTTTATTTTCTACAACTAGTTACTTTATCAACCATTCATGCATTTTGATTTCAGTTAAATAATAGTGTTTAATTTAGATAATATTCCTTGGGCATGGTTAGTATTGTTCTTATGCACTTAACTCACTTACTATTGTCATATTTTCTCTTGGTGTTGCCCATTTTTGCAATTTGTCAGCAAGTTTATTTCTATCTCGATGAGTTATATGAAACCCTAAATCTGCATGTTTGTTGCGTGAATTAATCTACCAAAGAAACCTGAGCTTGGGAAAGACTCATATACCCTTCTACAACCCCACTTCACCTTATGTACCCCTCAAACCACATATAGAATGCATAAAACTTAGTTTTGTTTGTTTCCTATAGTAAAATAGGGGCATCATGTAGCAGTATGCAAATTACACCAAAACACCTCCATATTTTCACCCAGGACATATTCATCCTTCCTCAACAAATAGCAACACACATCATACCCTGGAGATGGAGTTTAGGAGTTAAGGGACCCCTTAGAAATCTTAACCTAGTAGTTGTAACAAAAATTTATTTCTTTACTATTTTTATGTCCTCTTTCAGTTGTAAGTTGATTTATCAGGCATCATATAATAGACTTGATCTTGCTCTGGATTTATTGAAATGATTTGATTTCCTTTCTTGTAGTTAGCATAGTTTTATTTTCAATCCTTTAATTTCTTGCAAAACATAGTAGGTTTATTTTTTGTCATTTACTTTTCTACAAATAGAGTAGGTTTATTTTCTATCGTTTACTTTTTTGCAAATAGATTAGGGTTACTTTCTATCATTTACTTTATTGCAAAATATAGTAGGTCCATTTATTGTTCCGTGTTTTCTTTTATCATTTCCTATAGCCTAGATAGAAAAATTTGTCTTTGTACAATTTACCTTCCCTTCAGTTGCATCATATTAGCCAAAGGAGAATACATTGTTTGTTGCACACACAACATTGACCCCTCTTAAGTTTGTACAAAACTCGGGTTGATAATTAAATTTGAGACCCTCAGGAGTTTCAACATTCTTGTTGTAATATTGAGGGCCATTAATCATATTAAAAAAAAAAAAATCACTTAATTTTTTTGGAGTGAATTATTTTCTTGTTTGGGTACTCAATTGGCTCACATCTCATCTTGCCAACCTCAACTCAATGAGAAAACTAATATTGTGATTAAACTTTTAAAAGGATATCTATGTTGTTTTTATTTGACAAATAGACAAAATAGGTCAAGTGTTTTCCCTTGGGAGAATGGTGAACAATGCATCCTTCCTTACTTCATAAAAAATGTCCCCATTTATGGCACTTTATGGATATCATCCTCCATCCATCACATCACCCTTGAAAGAGACTATAAATTATCAAGTAATGGAGGATTACATTGGGCACCAATAAGAGGATCTCAAGCTATCAAGGGAAAAATTGGTTATAGCACAAAATAGGATGAAAAAACAAGCATATCTACATCACAAATGAAGGGAATTTGAAGTGTGGGATTGCAGATTTGTGGGACTTCAACCATATAAGTAGATTTCCCTCAAGCAACAAAATAATGACAATAAAATAAAAATGAGATATTATGGCCCATGTAAGGTGTTGTAAAGGGTTGTAAGTCTAGTTCACAAATTGGAGTTGCCTCCATCTTCACGTGTACATCTAGTATTCCATGTATCTTGCTTAATGAAGTGTTCCATGATATTTTCTTTGGTGATGTTAAAAAAAATTACTTAAAGAGCATGAAAATATCATAAATGCAACATTCATGAAGAAGAAACATAAAAATAAGACAACATGGACAAGGCACCAACATTTTTTACTTGATTTCACTCATAATGTGTGAGTTACGTCTTTGGGCCCATCTTCAATGTTGAGAGGCCTTTATATTATCTTAGAAAAATAATGGAAAATACATGTAAAAATACATGGAAATACCTCACTTTTTGGGATGACCAAAAAATACACTGCTCAGATCCCAATTCTAACTGCACCAGTGTATTCATCTCAAAATTTCATGAAAAGTGACTATAAACTTCATATGGTATTATCACCTTCACGTCTGGACCCTTTATGGAATCTTCAAGATGCCACAATAGTTCGGAATATTTTAGGAATATTCTTGTAGAATATTCCCTGTAATATACCTTGGGAATATTCCTCAAAAATTGTGCCAAGGGCAGGCATCATTCCCTATACGTTGATTTTTGCAACACTTTGTTCCATTGTGCCCAGTCCTTGTCTAAAAGCATTGTGGTGGTTTAATATTAACTAGTGCAGAGGATGTTACAACATGCCATGTTGGCACATTGGTTGGCACAAGGTTTGTGTGTTTGTTGGTTGATGAGGGTCCCAGGTTTAAACTCACGAAATCCCAACCATTTTGGCATCCAAACTAAATATATAACATATTAATGTACGTTGGTTTAAACAAATATTTTGACTGCCACTATGTTTAACCAAACTGTCGAACCATTACCATATTAGGATCCTTTGAAAAATTTAACCACGTTTTCTAGAACTCCTCTAACTTTGTGATGCACCAAGTTGGAATTTCCAACCATGGAGTGCCACATGGCACCTATGGGTTGGTCCACATCAACTTCCAGCACATTCCATACAAAGCATTTGGAGCATCACATGCGGCACCCACTAGTTGGTGCCACATGGCGCTCTTTGTGTGGTTCCATGTTATGCCATGTTGTGTTCCTAGTGGGCACCACATGGTGCTTCTTTTTTGGGCCATGTGGTCTCTCCTAGTGGTGCCATGTGGCACTGTCACTGCCTTTTTTTTCCTATTTACACAAAACTTTAGGTGAGCATAACTTTTTCATATGGACTCGGATAGAGGTGGCATTCACGTCGATGGAATCGTATCGACGAGATCTAAGATTTGGTGTTGTTATTGCTAATATCTTAGGACATAAAATTTTGAGCCATTTTGGATCCTTATAGATAAATCCTCTCCATTGAGAAGATTTTGGGTCTCCAAAATCCTTATCAATCCATCATGCCTTGTTGGGATTCATTCCTTTGTAACCCAATCGATGATACTCCACATATCCCTGTTAGTATGAATCTTAATTATAAGTGTACGAAAAAATACCACTTTATTTATGCATAACAAACATCCCTAATAGCAAAGATGGTTGCCAATATCTTCAGATCTGAAATTAGTTGATCAAGATAAATGCTGCAAAAATCTAGATATATGTATCAAAAGACATTAAGCAGTAAATAAAACAAGATTTACTCCATGCATTTAATAGGCAAGACAATAATATTTTGAATGAATTTTATATTAAGGGCACCTGGGAGGAACACATAGAAGGATGTTACCAGTTCTCCTCAATGGGATGGATTCACTAAAATCGACACTAGCATGGACAAGTATGAAGGCAAAGTGGTGCCCCCAAGTACAAGTGTTGCAAGTGAAGAAATTTGATTTTGGGGAGTAGTGAAGTGGCGCTTCGTGGAAAAAATGTGTCATGGTGAAGTATCAAATCACAAAAAAATAAAAGATACCGATTTGAGGGCTCGGTGAGAGCTTTCCAACGATGCAGACGGTTTTTCAAATTGAGATATGGTTTGGCCGCAGTAGGCAAAAGAAAAATCAGGGGTTTCTCTTTTAATAATGCATTTTCCCTCCAAATTCATTCATTTGCATGTCTAGCTGTGGTGAATGTAGAGAGGATAGAAGGCCCTAAATCTTGCGGTGATCGTAGCAGACAAATCAACCATTGGAATCGAGATCTATCAGTTGCAGGTAAGAGGCCTAACCCTACTCTTTCATTTTAGTGGATTAAAAGTTTAGTTTAGGCACCCAGACATCATGAACAGGCTAGGTCGCACTGTTTGGGGTTTGTTTTGTGACCTAGGTAGTAGGTACTTGGCAGAAAAATGTGACCTGTCCCAGGAAATGACCTGAAAAGTGCGACCTATCAAAGAAAGGGTGTTTCAGTGCCGTTTTTGGTTGAGATCTGGGATTTTTATGGTTGAGGGGCATGGGTGCCCCCAGGCATGTTATGGTCATGCCAAAATGTATTTATAAAGGGGGAATCTAAACACATTTTATGATGTGGTGTGCCATTTTTTTTCATTATGGTTATGCAGTTCGAGAACGGGAATGGAGGATTACCAATCTCTTTTGGTACTACATATATGAAGCAAATGGACTTAACTTTCTGGGTTGGCATGCATGGTGTCACTTTCCCAAAGTGAGGATTTGGAGATAATGAACTGGTGCTCTCCTAGAAATATCATAGGTTGGTCAACAATAATGTCTAGGGGACTGGGTTGCTGATGTAAGATGAAAGAATGATGAGGGGTATCATCCCTAGAGTGATCTGAAGTGATATGGGACTCTAGAGGTTCTTCTAAATAGGGAATAATGATGGTACTAGAGTCAACACGACTAGATGCACTAGGAGAGTTATAGAGAATTGCTTCTCCTGGTCTCTCAAATGTGGGTTCCCCCTTACCCAAAAATTGGGTGTCAATGTAATGGCCACAAGGTGTATGTGGTTCGAATGCATGGGTTCGATGTAAGGGGGGAAAGATAAATTCAGGGGTGGGAAATAATTCCATAATGTCATCATCGTAATAGAAGATGGGATGACTGGTGGAAGAAACACCACCTGTCGCAGCGAAGCTACCTGACTCATCATCATGAGAAGAGAGGTTCACATGCGTATCGTCACAAGGGGTGACAGAAGAGGAAGCAGATCAAGGATCTATCGATGTTGAGCCTAGGGTGATTACTGAAGGGAGGTCAGGTGAAGCATCAGGGGAAGTCTCCAAGGGGACTTCCACCAAGGGTCTCATGGATGATGATAGGTAGAAAATGGTGGACGAAGGCTCCGTCATCTCGACATCAGGAGGTGGAATTTCAATGGGATCATTCGTGTCCTCTGGTTTTTCCGAAGCAAAACGCGCAAATAAGGGAGCAGTGGACTCATTGCACTTGGCCTAGAATTGGCGAACTACCACTAGAGAGGTGCGAAAGTCCTCGAGGTGGGGATAGAGGTGGGTATGATGACCATGGAGATCACACAAAGCACAAGGGTGGTTGGTGTGAATAGGCTTGGGGTTCTTGGCTACAGTCGAGGAAGAAAAAAAGGTTTCCAGGACCGTAGACTCAGGGAACGTGACATTAACCATGGGCTTGAGATGAGGCAACTTCGAACAAGTATGGGTGGCATGACCGAAAACATCACACAAATCACACCATATGGTACGCTTTGGAGGCCGAGGAGGGGCAGGGTTTGTTGGGGCAGCCTTGTCTTTTGATCACGTCTTGCGAGCTTTGCCCTTCTTACCCGAAGCGGTCACAACAGGAGGTGGTTCCTCTTGAGGTGGTTGAGGCACTTTTGCAGCGGGATAAGTCATGGGGACTGGTTGAACCGGGGTCAAAGCCAGATAAGGTTTGGGTTAACTAGGCGAGGTAGCAGCTGGAGGATCAAGGTACCAGACGGGAATCCCAAGGGTCATGTTAGGAAGAGATAGGGTGGCCATGATAAGTACTGTGTACACTCCTTGGGGGGGAGCTAGGAACGGTATCTGACCGAAGGGGTAATGGATAGCCGGGATGGTTCCTAAATGGTTAAGGCCCAGAGGAACCGTTCCAGGGGGGTAAAGAGGCTCATGGATACCAGCTAAAGGGCCAGGATGAGGAGGTCCAGAAGGCTAAATCGAAGGGCTAGGAGCAGGTTGCGGAGGGCGAGGAGGTTGCTGACTAGTCGAAGCAGGCCGCTTGAGGGAAGCCTGAGATGATTGCATCATGCGAACATTCGATGAGCTGGGATCAGGGACAAGAGGAGGGAGACCAAGGAATGTACCAAGAAAAGAGGATTCTTTGTAGACTTCGGGTGAGACACTAGTCAAAGGATCGACAGTTTGCTTATTGGACACCGAAGAGATGATGGACTTAGGGGAGGTTTGAGACTTCGGTTCGTAATTTTTCAACTGGTCGATGGTGACTATCTTTCCATTATGAGGGAAGGATATCTTACAGTGAACCATATATGGGACAGCAGACATCGCATAGGTGTAGCTATGACCCAATAGAATGTTGTAATCTAAGGGGGCATCAATGACTTCTGCGTCAACACAAACAGTCTTTCCCATAAGAGTAATAGGACAATTGTGGAACAGGCCAATGGGCTAGGAGGCGTGGCCATCCCACGCTCGAAGAGTGATCGTGGAAGGAGCCAACTCAGGTGATTCGAGTTGCTTCCAAACCGAATCGGACATCACACAATTGGATGCCCCCTCATCAATGATACACCGGGAGACATTGGCATTCCAGATTTTGACTGGGATTTAGAAGGCGACGGAAGCAAGAAGAGGAGGATGTTCTGACTGGTCAGCATTGAAGACAATCAAGCGATCATCGGCAGGATCTATAGCACCCATGGCAGATAGTAGAGTTTTTTGTTGTGAAGGGCACGAATGGAGGAGTTCCAGCATTAAGATGGCAGCAAGAGATTGTGCCAAATCATCTACTATACTATACGAATGGGTAGCTTTTCCAAAAGTAGCATTTTGGCGTAGTGGTCCCTTAGGGATCTTGGTATGAACCTCTGGCTTAGGCTGAGGTATCTTCAAGGGACCATTAGGTGTCGAAAGAGGCTCTGTAGAAACTGAAGGAGGTGCCTTGGGGACAGACATAGAGGGAGGCTTGGTGTATTGACAGGACCGAGTCTAAAGGTTGAGGTTAGCAATAACAGGTTGGTCAGAGTTCATCATGAGGATCTGGTAATCAGGGGTACCAAATGCAAGAGGTAGAGTGGCTACCGGACCGTTAGGTGGTTGGGTAGCCACAAATCCTTACTGAGGGAAAGGATTAGTAAGCACAGTCGGCTGACTAGGCACAACACTGGGAGGGATGGAAGGGGAGGCTTGTTGTCCTCGCAATGTTGCTTGAGACTCCCACATCTGTGTCATCTGTGGTAAGAAAGGACAATCATGCATGTAATGACCATAAACACCACAACAAGAACAAGGCTTATTCGTACGAACAGGCCTATCCTGCTTGGATTGAGTGCCCTGTTTCTAGTTAGCAGTGTTAGGGGAATTAGTTTATGGATCAAGTCCAGAATTACCAAAGGTAGATTGACTTTGAGTGCCTTTCCTCTTCTTTTTGGAAGGAGGAGGATTAGTCGCTCCCTGTTGTGCATACACATGCCCCTGAGGGGGCGGCGACTGTTGTTGTGGGGGTTTAGAAGGCAAGTGAGGCGGAGGTGCTAATACTAGAGGAGTTGGAGCACCAGGATGTGGATATGGATAATAAGGAGGTTGGGTAACAGTGTGGTAAATAGGAGGTTGGGAAAAAAGAGGAGGCATGTCATATTCTGGATACATGCTACCGGGAGGGGGGAAAGTGCAGGAGGTGTTGGCCCCTACCTGAGGAAAACCATAGCCCATGGGAGGCTAAGCATATGGATTAGAGAGAGCTCCAATGATACTGTCGGCGGCATGAGATGCCCCCGGTGCGTTGGCACCACCGGGTCTGGGAAGATCAGGTAGAACAGTATAAACATAACCCGACTGAGCATAGATCAGGTCATATTTTAACACAATTTGGAGAGCGGCTTCTTCGGTTTGAGGAAAATGTTATGCGACATCTTTCCCGATAGGTGGCAAGAGAGATCTAAGGAACCAATCCATGTAGACACGGTCTTCGAAGGTAGGGGCTCGACAAAGGCTCTTTCTTCTCTCCCATTCCTGGACATGATCGGATAGGCGGGTCGCAGATGATTGACGGAAAGAAGTCAAAATTTCGGTACCAGTGTCATAACGAAGGGGAAGCTGGAAGTAAGACAAAAAAGCCCGGGCAAGAGTTGCAAAGGTGGTATGAGAGGATGAGGCCTGATCAACATACCACTTAGACGCTTTGCCTGTAAGCGTACGTTGGAACAACCGAAGACGGACAAAGTCATCGGTAATGGAGTTAGATGAACACCACATGTGGAAAGATCGAACATTATTTGTAGGATCTTCTCCAGCAAGGCCTTCAAACTTGGGGATGTCGGAAGGGAGCTTGGTTGGCATAGCAGGCCAACTAGTGTCATGGTGTATAGGGTCATTTATCAACTGGTAAAAATTGGGAAGACTGAGGCTTGCCATATAGGGGAGGAAGGGAGCAGCCGGGATAGTTCCTGTTTCGGTCCCACTAGTAGTATTCCCAGTATTAGGGTTGGAGCTACAACCAGCATTAGGTCCTGAACTAGACATGGTGAAGGTGACAGGAGGAGAACCGAGGGCGGAAGGAGAACCCAATGGACCAGAAGAAGAGTCGGAGTGTGGACTTGGAGGAGGACTAACACGAATCCTACGTGGAGGAGTAAGTCTTCCTAATGGAAACTGAGGATGAAGACCAAGAAGTCTCCAGGATAAACGCCTTGGTGTCGCAATGGTGATGACACAAACACGGCACAAAGGAAAAAGAGACCGACAAGGGCAAGGAGGTGTAGGATAAACTAATTACAATGTCAAAACAAGGGCGAAGAGGTGCAGGATCAATTGATTTCAATGTTTTAGAGTCTTTGTTTGGTGATGTGAACCAAGCCCTTTTTCGCTTAGAGTGTGTTGCAAAGTGTGTAAATTTTAATTTTTAAACCCAAAAGTTTGTAGAGAAAAATAAAAAGTGTGATGTGTAACTGTAAATAAACCTGCAGATAACAGTATATGAAACTAAAATAACAGTAAATAAACAGCAAATAATGTAATAATCTAAACCCAAGAAGGTGGGCCTCTCAACAAGCAGTCTGTAGGTGGGAAAAAAACTAGTCAAAACACACCAAAATAGCCAATAGATCTAAGGTTGGGAGGGACAAGGATCTAAAGGTAAAAATCTGCTGGAAAGTGGCGCAAAAAACAGTAACAAATCAGAGGAAAGATTGTTGTAAATGAGGTGGCGAAAGGCTATCTCTTGGAGGGAAACAGAGTGAACCCTAGAGGAAACCCAAAAAAACTAAATGAGGTGATTTAGATGGATAAATAGCCAATCTGAAGTGGATATGAAGGTGAGGTATCAAATCTAAAAAATGGTTGAACACTCTGAAAATTTCAGACAACCTACAGCAGCTAAAACTCTTCCACAAAGTGTGGAGGGCACTAAATCCCTAGGGGTATAGGTTCCCACTTAGTTGAGTAAAAAGTAACAAGTACAAGTCCAAAATGGGCGGATACGGAGGTCATACAACCCTGAACAGAGGCCCAGACAAACCCAGAAAACTTTCAAAAAAATTCCTGCAAAAAATCCAGGTCGCAGTTCCTGACCTGTTTTTAGTAGAGGTCGTAGTTTTTGAGCTAAAAAGTGCGTCTTGAAGCTCCAGGTCGCAGGTTTAGGGCCAAAAAGTATGACCTGCACTTCCAGCATTCTCGGTGGTAGATTTCAGTAAGAAGTTCCGTCTCAACTGCGGCTGATGTCTATCACCTGCGCAATAGGTCCGAAAACACACATAAGTTAGAATTTTTATTTTTTTAGGGTTTTATAGGTTAAAAACAACATCAAGAGAAGAAAAACAAGAGGCTGAAGAGAAATCCTAGGGTTTGAAGCCACTGGATATGCAAGGATTAGAAAAACAACAGTGGTTTTAATCGTAAACCTGTGTGGAGTCGCCAGTTGTTAGTATGAATCTTAATTGTGAGTGTACGAAAAAAAGACCACTTTAGCTGTGCATAACAAACAGCCCTAACAGCAAAGATGGCTGCCAATATCTTCAAATCTTCAATTATTTTATCAAGATAAATGCTGCAAAAATCTATATCTATGCATCAAAATACATTAAGCAGTAAATAAAACAAGATTTACTCCATGCATCCAATAGACAAGACAAGAATATGTTGAATGAATTTTATATTAAGGGAACCTGGGAGGAACACATAGAAGGATGTTACCAGTTCTCCTCAATGGGATGGGTTCTTGTAATTCCTCAGCACTTTAGATCTAAAATTCCTCTCTCTTGATGGTGTAGAAAACCCAGACAAAAATGGAACTCAAAGGGAGCTCACAAGCAAAAGGATAGAAAAATATGACAATGATGGTGGATCAAAGTCAGACCAAAAGTATAGATCCAGAGTGATCTTAGGCAACAAAAGGTGATGAATGAATGGAAAAACCCTTCTATTTATAACAAAATATTGAGTTAGTCTAGATATTGGTGCATAATTAAAATATTATTAACCAAATCAAGAGCCAACTTTTATAGAATATTTTATTATTTTTGTTGGAGGGAAAAGGAATTTGACTTGGGTCAAATCCCTTTATTCGTAAATAATAAATAAATAAATGATTTATTTATCATTTTAAGGATGTGGTTGAGTAATAATTAAATAAATAATGATTTATTTAACTATTTATGAGTGATTTAGTCAAATTTAACAAGGAATATTATTTAAATAAGGTTTAAATAATTATTCCTAGAAAATAATAAGACAAATAATAATTTATCTAATTAATTTTCCTGTTTTGGGTTAAATATGACCAAGAATATTAATTGAATTGTTATTTAACTAATTATTCCTTGAGGAAAATCAAACAAATGTGAATTTATTTAATATTTCCTCATGGGGTTTCCTGTTTAGAATAAACAACTTAATAAAAGTGTTTTACTAAGTTATTTTTCGTAGTAAAAGCAATTTTACTTAGGGTAAAATTGGTATTACATGGTGTAATTAGGTCCATCTAATAGTAATAGGTTAGATGACCAAAAAATGGTGTAACAATCTTCATCATGAAGTCTTAGTCCTTCTGTCTAGGATGATGTCTTCACGAAACTTGTCCAAGTATTCTAGAGAAAAATAATACATCGATGGAATTTTACCACTCTCCTATAGATCCATGATCATGAGAGGCTCATAAAGTTTCAAGTTCTCTACATTGACTACAAAATAGATCTGCATATAAGTTGGTATATCAAGGTGATAAGAATTTGTTCCAAACTTTTCTAAGATGGTGAATGGACCATGTCTGGTTTTAAATTTTTTCCTTATCCCTTAAACCTTTCCTTGCTAATCTAAATCCATACTCAGTCTCCAACCTGGAAATGATGATCAACCTTGTTCTTGTCATGTTGGGCCTTATACTATGCCTGAATCTTTTCCAAACGTTCCAACACTTCTTGATGTATCATTTGCATCCTCTTAATGGACTTGCAAGCTTTGCCTTCATCACTTCGTTCATTGGAACCCTTATCTTTCCCAAAGACCAAATCTAAGGGTGACTTTGGCAAGTACCCAAAGCATGTCTCAAGTGGTGAAATTTGAGTACAAGAGTGCCAAGCCCTATTGTATGTATGTTGAGCATAATGAATTTTTTCATCTCATAACTTAGGATGCTTGATGCAATACTTTGAGAGAAAATGAACCATTGTTTTGTTGATGACATTTTTCTGTCAGTCAGTTTATGTATGGAAAATTGTACTCCTCTTTATCTTGGTGTACATCATTCTCCATAATATTTTCTAAAACTCTCCAAGGAATCTAGAATCTCGATCTGAGGCAATGGATGTGGGTAGTCCAAAATGGACCCATAGATGTTGAAATAAAATTTGACTAGTTTTCTCAGTAGTAATATGTTTTTTACATGGCATCAAGACATAGATCTTACTAAACCTATCCACTACTACATACAAGTATTCATGACCCCTTTTTGAAAAAGGTAACCCCCTTACAAAATCCATGGAGATACTTTCCCAGGGATGAGAAGGAATAGAGAGTGGTGCATACAATCCCAATTTTCTATTAGGGGGCTTACAAATAGAGCACATAACACACCCCTTTACATACTTGGTTACAATTTCCTCCATCCAAGGCCAATAAAAAAACCTATACAAATGAGCCAGAGTTTTTCCTACCCCAAAGTGACCAGACAGAAGAGAAGTGTGAGCTTATCAAGTTACCTCAACTCTTTCACTTGTAGGAATACATAACTTGCCAAGATGGTAGAGTAAATTTTATTGCAAATGATAGTTATACACCTATGATCCATGGGTTAGCCTCTCATAAAAAAAATTAAAATATTTATCAGTAGCATATTGTTCAATATAACTATCATGGGATAAAGAGGCATTCTTCAAAACAATAGATGTAAAAACAAGAGATATCTAATGCATATCAACTTTGTTACTTGCACCCTTCTTGTATTTCATTACCAAATGGAATTGTGGAAGGAATTTCATCCACCTAAAGTGAGGAGCTTGTTTCAACTTGGTCTACGATTGGAGATACTGTAAGGGCTTATGGTTTATATGCATGATAATCTCCTTCCCTATCAAGTAATGATCCCATTTCTTGAAACTTTGAACCAAGGCGCAAAACTCTTTGTCATACGTGGGATAGTTAACAATAACTCGAGAGAAATTTTAAGATTGGTGAGAAACAGGCTTACGTTGTTGCACCAATACTGCACCCACGACATATCCACTAACATTCATCTCAATCTCGAATTTTTTTTTATGGTCTAGCAAAGCTAGTACTGGCGTTGTGTCGACCTTTCCCTCCAGGGGGTCGAAATTTTTCTCCTGCTTTCCTCCCCACTTGAATACTTACTTCACACTTTAGTGACAAAATTTGGAAGAGGGGCATCTTGTTCAATATGGATGCCATGTTGAATTTTCCTCTTGGAAGGAAATCCACTTGTTTCCTGAAAAACATCATCATTGTTAGAAACATTATCAAACATTTTTTACCTACGAGAAATATTACCCTTTGAAAGAATCAAATGTCTTAACATCTTTTTATCTCACAACCATGAGCATACAATTCTTGTTGGAGTTCATAAGTCTATTCATATGTCCTGCACTAACAAAAATTTAATCGAATTTCATGTGGTGAGCTCTGACACTATATTCTGCACCATCTTTGGTGAGATGGTACTTGTTCTCATGCCTGAAAACTATGACACAAATATCAAGTGGGACAATATCTAGATCAAGTATGGGCGTCCCAAGACTATGACACAAATATCAAGTATGGGTGTCCCAAGACTATGACACAAATATCAAGTGGGACAATATCTAGATCAACCTTGTTGTATCTCAAGAAACAATCCCTTGGCTGTGGTAAGGAATTAGTGCTTAAGATATTTTATAAATGTATGTCATAATTAAAATATCAAATGGCCTCTATTTAACACCCTTGGAATTCAATTACTTAATACCCTCAATAATCTGATATAACGAAGGCCTTCACAATGCCATAAATTGTTGATATTCGAATGGAATGAAAAGAACTGTAAAGAAAACTCTAAATGATAAGTTGAAAACACGGAATCTACAACTTCTAAGTTTCAGAGGAAATTCATAGAGAGAGAAGAAACTTGAAATAATATGATGCAATCACATAATATATTACTTTAGAGTTTTATCAAGAGTTTGCAAAGACAGAAGAGATGAGGTGAAGGAGCCTAAATTAAGGTGACTTAACTCTTACTCACACATGTAATTAAGAGACTGACTTCTTCATTCAAAGAGGAATAGACATAAAGCGAAACAGGAAAGACGTATCAACATCAACAGGTGTAGCAAACTTGATCTTCTTTCATTAATTTCTCAGGGAATTAAATTCTAAACTAATACTCCTCCGAGGTCCGAAACTCGGAAACCCTTTTCTTTATTTCTATCTCCCTAAATAAATCAGAGTATTTTGTAACTACTGAACTTTTTGAACTATTCGACTTCCTAGATTTTTAAGATTAATTATGCAATTATAACAAGAAAACAAATTCAAACTTGGAAATATGGTTCGTTTTTTCAATCTGATGTTGCTGATGCGTCCTCCCGGAGTGTCAAGGCGTCATTTCTGGTTATGATGCAACAGTTGCACCGCTCTATAGCGACACCTCAGTGCCCGACTCTAACCCAATTTTCGTGCCTCCAATAGTGCCCTTATACGTTCTTATGTCCGACTATGCCGATGCCTCGGTGCTCAAACGCTTCCATCATATTATCTGATACCCAAATCTGCCTTTTCTCCTTTGATCTGCGTCGGGTCGCTTACCTGAGTCTCTCTGCCGTTTTTTGTCGGTTTCTTCATGACCGAGGCATTTCACCGGCTTTACGTTATAATCCTCCTTTTCTTCCTCCGACACGGTTTAACACAAAAAATACCTTTCCGCCGGATTTAAAAACCTTTGGATTTCGCTTTTCAAACCACATCGCATCTTCCCGCACATAGCATTTCGTTGCTTTTTGCTTTATTTGACACTTATCTTCTAAGTCTTGTGATGCGCGCTATGCGATCGAGCCCCACTGCATCACATATCGCACTTCGGAAAATATAACTCAAGCCCTTTGCACTTAACGCTTAAAACTTGCGGTATGCAGTATGTGGGCCACGTCACTGCATATCTCTCTTCGGAAAACTTAAATTTTACCTCCCGTGCTCATCACTAAAACTTGCGATTGGTGATTTGCAATCGAGCCCCACCACATCACACATTTCACTCCAGTGATTTTAACCTTTACCTCTCGTGTCTATCCTTTGTAACTTGCGTTTTGTGGTTTGCGATTTAATCTTTTCCATCCATCCCTCCGCTCCAGTTCTGAGCTTTGATCGCGACCATCCATTTTTTCCTTTGTGCCTCCTCCAAAACTCTTAATTTTTTAAGGGAAATGTGCCCTTTCTCTGCCTCTTAAACTATTATGCATGTGGACGAGCCCGACTTGACCCACCTTCACATCTTATCACGTAATGTTAACGTACCAACATATAAATTAAAGTTCTTCTATAACACACAAAAATTTATATTTTCTATCATATATGCTTTTTTGGTGTTTTGAAAATTAATTCAAAGGTAAATTCAAATAAGCCACAACATCTGGCTCCACCTGGGGATAGTGCTTTCTCCCATGGAAGCGCTAAGAACCGCGGACTAGTGCCTTATCCATTGGGCATGGAGTTAAATATTGCTTGGTGACATATGAAAAATGAGAAATCTGGTATTTACAATGGTGGAGTGTTGACTTTTAATGTTGGGAATAATGCTTCAAATACTGCCCATTCACAGGCGGCTGTACTCGTTCTCCATCTAGATCTTCCAAAATCAATGTGTTATTTGACCTTGCCTCAAAGATTATGTGTGGACCATACCAGAGAGGATCAAATTTACCATGCTTCCCCTTGTCTTCTCGTCTGGTGTCCCATCTCAGTACCAGATCTCCTGCTTGAAAGAGAACCTCTTTTTCTCTCCTGTCAAATATAGACTTCATCTTTTCCTGATAATTAATCAAGTTATCCTTGACTTTGTTTCTGTTTTCACTTGATTCAACTATTTTGTTCAATCTCCTTACCAAATCATTAGGTTCTTCCTGAGCTTCTTGAAGGAAATAAATCACGGGTTTGTCCAGTTGAGTAGGAAAAAATGCTTGAGTTCCATAAACCAGTTCATAGGGGGACTTTTCAATAGATCTCTTGGTAGTGACTCGAACTACCCAGAGGGAAAACTTCAACCTCATATCCCAATCCTTCTGATTTTCAGTTATTGTCTTCTTCAAGATCCTGACCAATTTCTTATTTGAGGACTTTTCCAATACATTCCCTTGAGGATGATATGATGTGGAATGTGATAATATTACATTATATGTTTGACATAAATTAATGAAATGAGTAGAGTTGAATACTTGAGAATTATCAGTCACAATTTTGACTAGACACCCGAATCTGCTGAAGATGTTTTCCTCCATAAACTTCATCACTACTTGGTCATTTTCCTTCTTCGTGGGTATTGATTCAACCCATTTTGTAAAATAATCAGTGGCAGTCATAATCCACTTGATGGTGGATTGATCTCTCCAATAAAATCCAATCCCCATTTCCTGAAAGGTTCTTCAATAAATAAAGGGATGAGAGTAAATGGAGCAAGTTTTTTCTTTTCAGCAAACAACTGACACTTATGAAAACTTCTTACCTGTCTATAAACATCTGCAAATAGGGTTGGCCAATAGAAGCCTGACTTGAGAATTTTATGAGCAGTGACCTTCCAGCTATAGTGTCCTCCACACAGACTTTCATGATATTGTTTATTCACTTTAATAGATTCTTCTTCGTTCAAACATAACAGCAAAATACTAGCAGGATCTTTCCAGTATAGCTTTGCTTCTACGATAACATATGGTTGAGACTTGAGCTTGAGAGCTCTTTATTTTGTTCTATTTAGTGAAGTTGGGCAGGAAAAGAAACACAGGTAATGTACAATATCTTTATACCAATCAGAGCCCAAAAATTTATATTGAATACATGTTTTGGACTTTCTTTGACCTTCTTCATTAACAACTCCATCCACTGGTGCCAATAGATTAATTCCCAAGGCTTGAAAATTTGTCTCTGTTAACAACTTCGCTAACCCCTGTCCCTTGACCAGCTTGGTGGGTTTGATGTCCAAATCATACTCTTGGATTTTTTCCATCCACTTCCCCCTTTTTCCTTCAACATCACTTTGGACCAGCACATCTTTCACAGCAGAATTAGGAACATAAGCAATTATTTGGGATTGTAACACATAAGCCCTAAATGCTTTCAGTGCTTTGACCAAGGCGTATACTTGTTTCTCCAGAATGTTTTATTTGAGCTCAGCATCTCTAAGGACTTTATTGAAAAATTAAACTGGCTTCTCCTTATTATATTCATTTTTCTTCAACAACACTACAGCGATAGTAATGGGGGATGCAAATGAGAATACCTGAAAGGATTTTTTATAGTCTGGACTAATCAGAACTGGAGCTTCCTGCAGCGCTTCCTTTATTCTAGAAAATGCATCTCTTGCTTCCCTGTCCCATTTCACTTCTGCACTTTTCTTCAACATATTTTTTGTAATCCTCACAATCTTAGCATAATTGGGCACAAATCTCCTCATAAAGTTTATTTTTTCCAAGAATATTTGGATGTCTTTCTTGCTTCTGGGTAAAGGAATCGTCTAGATGGCCTCCACCCTTGTTGGGTCAATCTCCACTCCTTGTTTAGAAACTATGTGACCCAATAATTTACCTTCTTCTAAAGCAAATAAAGATTTCTTGGTATTTAATGATAGACCAAACTTTCTGCATTTTAAAAAAAATTGCAAATGCTCCAAGTGTTCATCATCTGACCCTAAGAAAACAGTTATATCATCCAGGTATATAACTACAAACCTGTCACCAATGAAGGCTATGCCTATGGCCCTATGAAATGTTGCGCCCGTGTTCATAAGGCCAAATGGTATCCTCACGTACATGAAGGTGCCCCAGGGCATCGTGAAAGTAGTCTTCTTCTGATATTCTTTTTCTACCGCTACCTGATTATATCGGAAAAATCGTCAACCATAGACAACTTGTGAGGTCATGTCACCCTCTATAAGACATAATCCATTTTTGGAAAAGGATAATTATCTTTTAGAGATGCTCGGGTCAAATTCCTAAATTCTACGCACAATCTTATCTCTCCATTCTTATTGCTTACATGGACCAGATTAGAAACCCAGTCTAAATATCGGAGAGGGATTATAATTTCCGCCTGCAATGGTTTCTTTACTTCTTTTTCGATTGGAGCTAGCAAAAATGGAATGATCTATCTGAGCTTCTATTTATGTGGTTTTAGTCCTTCTTTCAATGGGATCTTATGTTGAATTACACTTTTGTCATATGTTTTCAGGTCTTCATATGACTAGGCAAACACATCTATATATTTCTTAAACAAGTCAATGTATCTTTCTTTTTAGTTTTTGGGAACACCTTTGAACAATTTCACTATTTTGGGCTCCTGCTGAGTTCCCAAATTACAATCTTCCATCTCTTCTTCTTGATGTGTTTTCTTCGAATCAACAGTAACATCATTAGCATTGAATAATCTTTCAAGGGGAACTAACCCTCTAGGGAGCACATTATATTTCAATTGGATAATCTTCTGTTCACCTATTGACTGCTTGAGGTTTCTTATTTCTACTCTCTACTCTATTTGTTCTTCCTCTTGGTCTATCTCAGCATCTTCAAATTTTCCAATCATTGTCAGGAATTGATTTATCTATTCATCATCATCAAACACCTACCAATGTTTCACATTGTCAGGGATAGAAGGTCTATGTCTAACTTCAATTTTGTACCTTAGTCTGGGATTTATGGGAGGTTTGAACTTGTTGGCTGCAACTACTAAAGAATCAGCCAATCTATTCTCCTCCCTCGGAATATACTAAAGATTGAAGGCTTCAAAATAGTTTTCTATCATATCCCAAACTTCATTCTTGTACGATCTTAATATCGGATGCTTGGTTTGACAAGGATTATTGATCTACCTTATTATCAACTTAGAGTCACCATAAATATAAATACATTGAACCCCCATCTGTTTAGCAACTTGAAGGCTCCAGATTAAGGCCTCATATTCTGCCACATTGTTTGTCGAATCAAATTCTATTTTAAAAGAGAATGGTATGTGGTTAGCTTCCGGTGATATTAGCAAGAATATGGCACCTGTGCCTTCCTTGGAGTAGGCGCCATCAAAGTAGCACATCAAAATATTATTTGAGTGCAACTCATTATTTTTCAACTACTAAAGAGAGTTGCTTCCCTATGTCTTCAGCAAGTTCTGCATCTTCATGCAGCATGAAACAAGAAATATCTTATGTTTCTTGACTATAAATGGGGGAATTTCCCGCATCTTTCTTAGAGGTGGTCTTCACAAACCTTGTTTCCCTATACAATCTACTTTCTTCCCCATTAGAAACTGAAATGATAGCATAAGTGAAATCTAACTTTAGTACACCTCCCAAATTTTCTCCCCAATACCTTGACAGGAGCATTCCAAACCTGGCTGGGATATCTGCAACCACTACCACCATGACTATACTCTTTGCTGGGATTTGTGCCAACGAAATTGCTACATCTTTAATCAACCCAACACATTTCACCCTTTTGGAATCGAATGAATACAGATCCCTATAAGGTTTGGTAATCTACAGGTTAAGCTCCTTCATAACAGACAATGGCATGAGGTTATGGGACGCTCTCGAGTCTAGCATGCAATTATGTAGAGTAAAATCATGAAGCAATAGAGAAATATATAAAAGTGGAACAAAAGGATCTACTTCTTCTACATGAGGGCCAAAGGTGAACACTGGATTTTCTTCTTGTAGGTTCACCATGTCACTTATATCTTCCACATGTGTGAGATTAATGTACTCTGAAATTTCTTTCTTGTAAGCTCGTATTTTAGCCAATTCTAGAAGAGGTACCTGAATTTTAACCTTCTCCAACTCTTTTCTAAAACTGAAAGCATGAGTTTACTTACCGAATTTTTCAGGTTCTTCTTCACTCTTTCTATAATCTGCTGCTTGTTTGGGTATAGGAACAACTCTCTCCAAAATATTAGTGTCAACTGATTTGTTCTAGGAAGATTCAGCATGTTGCATATTTGTTCTATTAAGTGAGTTTATAGTTTGTTTCCCATCACTGACCTATTTCACAAGGTCATTTTGTTGTGGGTCGCCATTGGAGGAGGAATGGAACCTTGTTGTTCACCTTCATTATTCTGCACTCTAGATCTCTTTCTAGACCTTAAATCATATTTTTTATGTAACTCAACTTGCATGAAATATTTGAATTTTCTACAGTATTCATCCATTTCATCTTGATCAAAAGATACTTTAGCTTCAGCATATTCTCCCTCACAATCTTCATCTTCATCCTCTTTTATTGCGTACATAGCAGATACCTGATACTCGGCCTCTCTTTGGTCATCTTCCATTGGATCTGTGGGTGTTTCTTCTATATACAACGGTGCTTAAACCTAGTCTTGATCTCTTCTCTCCCTCTGCAAAATTTGCAGGGGATGTCTTCTGAATTGAGGGTTGAACCCCCCTCAGTTTTGTTGTACTTGTCTTTGGGAGTTTTTATTTTCCAATTCCATCTTAGATAACTTATTTGTCAATTTTTTTATCACCCTTTCCATATCTTCAATCCTCAGATCTTGTGATGATTCTTCTTTTTCTTTCCCCTTCTCTTGGACTAGTTGTTTCTCTTTCGCCTTTCCAACTGCAATCATATTAGATTCAATATCTAAAGCATCTATATGTATCTTCTCAAGAGTAGGGGCTCTTCTCTCTCTCAATGTAAAGCTAAAATCAGCCTCAAAATCCCCAGCAAAAACTACCTTTTCTCCTACAGGGGGGGGCTTCATCTCTATAGGTAAACTATTGTACAATTTGTTGAGTCTTTTTAAAAACTCATCAATGTTTTCATTAGGCTTTCTTTTAATTGCATTAAATTGTGCCAATGAGTAACCATGATCTCTCTTCTCTCCCCATCTCTGAGTGAAATGATTTTCTAACTCTTCCGAGTCATTTATGGAATCATTTGGTAAACCTTTGAACCATTTCCTAGCCTCTCCACTTAGATATTGCACAAATAGTCTCATCACAACATCAAGATGTTCTACATTTAAATTCTCAGCAAAAGTGAAAAACAAGGGCAAATGTTGTTTTGCATTTACTTCATCTTCTCCGGTGAAATGAGGAAGTAATTTGAGGTATTCTTGAGGCATGGCATTCATTGGTTGTGGAATATTTAGTGGTAAATATTTAGTGGTGCATATATATTCGTTAAGAAAGATGGTAGTTCCATATTAACAACTTGGTTAACTACTCCTTGGGTGGTTAGGGTTGATGAACCTGATGTGAAAGTGAATGAGGGTGGAGGTAAAATCAATATGGGGGTAGGTTGATGGACAATAGCAAAGGGACCAGCAACTATATTTGGTTGAGCTTAAGTGGAGGTAAAAGAAATGGACTCGAAAGAATGTTCTTCTAACTTAGGTTCTTGAAAATAAATGGGTGTGGAAGGGATGTCTTGTTTCAAGAAAGGGAGTTCCTTGGAAATATCTTCAAACAAAGGGTTATGGGAACTGCTACCATGAGTAGGAAATGCAGGATCAGGTATTGAAGGAATTTTGGGTTTCTGAGCCTTTTTAGAAACCAATCTTTCTGGATCTGACAAAGCAGGGATTGTCTACTGTGAGGTATCTGACCTCGTGTGAGGCATTTTGAAAGCCAGAATTTTGAAAATAACAAACACAGCCGAATATTTCCTCCTCACTGAACAACCAGAGGAAATAATGTGAAAAACCCAGGGAAAATAAACTTTGTTTCTTTGTCCCCGGCAACAGCGCTAGAAAATGTTGTATCTCAAGAAACAATCCCTCAGTTATGGTAAGGAATCAGTGCTTAAGACATTTTATACATGTATGTCACAAATACAATATCAAATTTCCTCTATTTAACAACCTTGGAATTCAATTACTTAATACCCTCAATAATTTGATATAGTGAAAGCCTTCACAATGCCATAAACTGTTGATATTTGAATGGAATGAAAAGAATAACTGTAAAGGAAAATCTAAATGATATGCTGAAAACACAGAATCTACCACCTCTAAGTTTCAGAGGAAATTCATGGAGAGAGAAGGAACTCGAAATAATATGTTGCAATCACAGAATCTATTACTTTAAATTTTCATCATGAGTTTGCAAAGAGAGAAGAGATGAAATGAAGTAGCGCAAATTAAGGTGATTTAACTCTTACTCACAGATGTAATTAAGAGACCGACTGCTACGTTAATTCACTTCATTCAAAGAGGAATAGACACAGAGCAAAACAAGAAAGACATATCAACATCAACAGGTGTAGGAAACTTGATCTTCTTTCATTAATTTCTCAGAGAATTCAGTTCTAAACTAACATTCCTCTAGAGGTCTGAAACTCGGAACCCCTTTTCTTTATTTCTATCTCCTTAAATACATCAAAGTAGTTCGTAACTGCTGAACTTCTTGAACTATTCAACTTCCTAGACTGTTAAGATTACTTATGCAATTATAACAAGAAAACAAATTGAAACTTGGAAATATGGTTCATTTTGTTGAATCTGTTGTTACTGATGCGTCCTCCCGGAGTGCCGAGGCATCCTTTCTGGCTATGATGCAAAAGTTGCACCGCTCTGTAGAGACGCCTCAGTGCCCGACTCTGACCCAGCTGTCTTCCCTCCAATAGCGCCCCTGTATGTTCTTTTGTCTGACTCTGTTGATGCATATGTGCTTCAAACGTTGTCATCGTATTACCTACTACCTGACTCTGCCTTTTCTCCTTTGATCTGTGTCAGGTCGCTTACCCGAGTCTCTTTGCTGTGTTTTTTTTTTATCAGCGGTTGTCATTAATGTCAACCCAAGTAGCACCAGGGGCTACCCCAATATTTCATGGGAACTTTTACCTACCAAATTACTATATTTTGGGTCAAGAATATTTTTATGATTTCTACTTGTCGAGATGTTTCCGTTAATATATGGCACGCCATATAATTCTTCACGGTTTGAGAGATATTCATGTTTGAAGTTTATAACCCCAGTTAGTGGGCTAAAACTCCATGGGGTTGTGGCATGGGTCATTAAAAATTCAATAATTAATAATTTTTAAGCTCCTAAAATCCCTCCCACATTCACTTGTTGAAATCCCTCTCAACCTAAGCATTTATATAAATTGTGATCCTCATCTCCTCCTCTTATAGGGATTTCACTACCTGAAACAGGTCATCATGGAATTTGTGCTCTAACGTTTTTTCTACGAAGGTTCAGAAGTTGAAATTTTTAAGAGGTGAAGCAAAAATCCTGAGGAAGCTCCTGTAAAAATTTCAGATCAGGGTACGCAATATTTTCGGAGATATGATCTACGGAAATCAGTGTTTTTGCAGGCTCCTGAACTTTATCTCAAAGAAGTAACCTTGGGAAAATGGTCATAACTCTCTCTCTGAGTATCGGATTGGAATTCTGTAAAAAGTAGAAGATAGTGCACAAACTGTAGTTTTTTCTGTATCAATTTTAGAGCTGAATGAAGAAACAGTGACATGTGGCACTCCGTACATGTTCTCTCTACTGAAACAGACCATAATTAGGTCATTGTGAGAGATTGGGCATAACTATGCCTTGAAGAATCCAAATTGGATCAGACATGTGGAATTGGAAATAAGATTTAGAGTACTACTATAGAACCGAAAATCACATATTGGGGAGCTAAAATAACATAGATACACTAGATTCAATATCAAGATCCTAGAAGGCAAGAAAAATCCAGATCATGTGTTGTCAAGGGCTACAAAGGACCAGAATTTCTAGGGTAGCAACGCAAAGCAAGGTGCAGCAGAGGGTAGCATGACAAGAGCAGCAATCAAGGTGTAGAATAGCAGCAATAAGTTCATCACATGAAGTCTTCAAGTGGGTAGTAGTGCATACAGTCATTGTAAAGGTATCATTGTACTAAGTCATTGTAAATGCCTCATTGTAAAAATTGTACAAGTTTCTATCTACCAAGAGTTTAAGAGGCGGTTTCGGGAGGTCTAAGATCATCATTATGTGGTTGTGTCATAGTTGGGATTATGGTCTAGTGTGTCTTCTTGTTCAACATCATTCTATATCATTGTAAAGTGGACCATTTTCCCTAGTACGAGAGTCCATTCTTGTTTTATTCTTCTATAGGGTGGTAGGGTGGTGCTAGGCTGGTGCCTGAAGTCACCAACAGGTTCAAGCCTGTGAAAAATTTAGGGTGGTAGGGTGGCGCTAGGGTGAGTTGTAGCTCATTGTGTGTTGGGGCATCCGTTCAGTTAACTACTGAAGAATCTCGGGCGTTGGAGTGTCCATCTAGTGGGATTTGGAGAAGATTTCTTTTCTATATTATATGAATTTGGAGCTTTATTTTCAATTGGAGTTGAATATTAAATAATTATTAGAAAAGAATTCAGGTGGTTTTTGTCCCGGAGAGGGTTTCCACCTTAAAAACTGTGTGCATGTGTGTTCCTTTTGTTTACTACTATCATTGTACAAACACTGATAATAATTGAAAATTAGTTGATGCTCTAATTTAAAGGAATACAGATTCACCCCCCTCTCAGTATTTCCAACATTTTGTTGTTTTCTTCGTGACTGAGGCGTTTCACCCACTTTTTATTATAATCCTTTTTTTCTTCCTCTGACACGGTTTAACACAAAAAATACCTTTCCGCCGGATCTGAAACCCTTTGGAGTTCGCTTTTGAAACCACATCGCATCCGCCCACACATCGCATTTTGTTGTTTTTAGCTTTTCTTAGACACTTATCTTCTAAGTGTTATGATGTGCGCTATGTGATCAGGCCCCACCGCATCGCATATTGCACTTTGGCGAATATAACTCAATCCCTTTACACTTAACGCTTAAAACTTGCGATATGTGGTATGTGGGCCACGTCACCACATACTTCTCTTCAGCGAAATTGAATTTTACCTCTCGTGCTCATTCACTAAAACTAGTGATTGGCGATTTGTGATCGGGCCCAACCGCATCGCACATCGTACTCTGGTGATTTTAACCTTTACCTCCCGCGCCTATCCTTTGTAACTTGCGGTTTGCGGTTTTTGATTTAATATCTGCCTTCCATCCCTTCGCTCCAGTTCTGCACTTCGATCCTGACTGCCCATTTTTTCCTTTGCACCTCCTCTTAAACTCTTAATTTTTTAAGGGAAATGTGCCCTTTCTTCGCCTCTTGAACTGTTCTACACGTGTATGAGCCCGACTCGACCCACCTTCACATATTATCACGTAATGTTAATGTACCAACATATAAATTAAAGTTCTTCTATAACACACAAAATTTTATATTTTCTATCATATATGCTTTTTTGGTGTTTTGAAAATTAATTCAAAGGTAAATGCAAATGAGCCACAACAAGTCTCATGCATAGACTTTGAAGCAATAGAAAACGGACCCTACATTTCTTGGTAACATTGAGTTTTGCATTATCGCACACCCGACTAAGAGGATAGGTTGTCAAATGAGGTCTCATTTCCAAACCCAACTTCTTAACAATTGATTCCAAGATAAAATTAACTTGAGAACTTGAATAAAAAATTGTATTTATTTTTGTGAGCTTAGATACAACTATTATATGAAACAATTCACTTATTTGTATTTCATCATCATCATATTTACTTTTAGAATTTTAAATAGCATGAAAGGAACATTTACCTTGTACCCCAACAGTTGTGATCTCCTTTGCATGACCGGAATCAGAACCAAGGTCTTATTGCGCTATAGAAACTGTCTTCTGCTTCCCTTTTCCACCAAACTTATTACGCTTCATCATGCCCATATTTATTACAATGAATACAAGAGGGATTCCCTTCCTTTTTCTTTGTTGTCGTTGCCTTCTTTCCCTTTCTTTTTTCCTTTGAATTTGTTGTTTTGGGGCTTATATTAAGGCTTCTTTGTGTCATCTTCTTGCCCATACTTTCCCTTGTTTTCAAGATGAATTACTTTCACACTAGCTTCATCTAGATTAGTAGGATCAAACAACAACAATGAATGACAAATATAATTGTGTAAAGTGTTAATGTATTTCATCAACTTTTCTGATGATTCTAAAGGAATATTCAATGCCAATGCTTAGGCTTCCTAAACTCTTCTGTAAATTTTGAAAATTTTGACTTTTTTCCTGTCTCAAATTTTTCCATTCCATCATGGCTTTTTTCTTGTAACCCAATGGATAAAATTTCCCTCTTAATGCAAAAACAAACTCATACCATGGTGAAAGGAGTTTACCATTATGCTAACTACCTTTCTAAATTTTTCTCTCCCACCATACAAGATTTGTGACTCCCAGCCAAAGAGATTTCAAGTGAATCTTTGCTTCACCCTCCTCAATTTTTTGTATACAATAATAGACTTCGATCTACGTGTTCCAATTGTTTATATTTTTTGCATTGGATTCTCCATTAAACATGGGAAAATCAAATTTCACATCTAAATTTAAAAATGCCTTTGTAGAAGAATTTTTCTTATGACTATTTGAATGACGAGAATGAGGGGAAGAGGAAGAGCTTGAAATTGAAGATGGAGATTCTAGAGGTTCTCCTCCACCTCCTTGGTATACTGAAGCAGTATCTTCTACTAGAGCTCTCTCATTCTTTTCCTCTTTTGCCATTCTCCTCTTATAATCTACATAGAACTTTTCCATCATGTCTGCCATATGGTAGAAGGCCTTGTGGAAAGCTTGCTCATTTTCTGTGTGCATTTCATTATCCTACATTTTATTTCTTCATGTTGAATTTCGAATATCAGGATTTAAATACGTGAGTTTTTTGCACCCTCTTTGAGTTGGGTCCTGGTAAGCATCCACACTCACAATTCACATAAAACAAGACCGTTATGATACCAACATGATCTGGGATATTTCCTTCGATGATGTGAAACATAATTGATTAAATAGAATGAAAATACCATAAATGCCACATCCATGAAGAAGGAACATAAAAAAAAAAGGCAACATAGAGAAGCCACCAATATTTGTTAACAAAGTTCACTCACAATATGTGAGTTGCATCTTTGGGCCCAAATTCAAAGTGGAGAGGCTTTTATATTATCTTAGCAAAATAATGGAAAATACATGGAAAAATTCATGGAAATACCTTATTTCTAGGGACGAACCCAAAATTCGTTTCTCTAATCCCAATTCTGACTGCACTAGTGGATATGTCTTGAAATTTCGTGAAAAATGATTATAAAATTCATATGGTTTTGTCAACTTCACCTTTAAACCCCTTAGGGAATCTTCAAGATGCCACAATAGTTCAAAATACTCCAAGAATATTCATGTATAATATTCTCTGAAATATACCTTGGGAATCGTCCTTGAAAACTGTGTCAAGGGTAGGTCTAATTCCCGACACGTTGAGTTCCACAAATCTCTTTTCTATCATGCTTGGTCATCGTATGAATGCATTGTGGTGTTTTAAATATTAATCGATGGAGCGGATGTTACAACATGCCTTGTTGTCACATTGGTTGGCACGTGGTTTGTGTTTTTTGGTTGATGGGGGTCCCAGGTCCAAACCCGCAGAACCCCAACCATTTTTGAATCCAAACAAAATATATAACACATTAATATACGTTGGTTTAACAAATATTTTTACCACCACTATTTTTAACTAAACCATTGAATTACTACCATATTTGGCTACTTTTCCAACTTTAACCATGTTTTCTAGAACCCTATAACTTTTTCATGTGCCAAGTTGGACTAGCCAACCACGGGGTGTCACGTGGTGCCTAGTGATTAGGCCACATGGCACCTGCGGGTTGCTCCACATCGACTACCAACATATGCCAGACAAACATTTTAGAGGGTGACACATGACATCCTCTAATTAGTGCCACATGGCACTCTTTGCGTGGTGCCACATCATGCCATGTGGCATGCGTGGTGGGGACCACATGGCGTTGCTTGGTTGGGGACCGTGGCCTCTCCTAATGGTGTCATGTGGCACTGTCATTGCCTTATTTTTCCTTGTTTACACAAATATTTATATGAACATAAATTTTTCATAAAAACTCGGATTGAGGTATCATTCACGTTGTTGGAATCATCTTGACGAAATCTACAACTTGGTGTCAATTTTGCTAAGATTTGAAGACTTCAAATTTTGAGCCATTTTGGGTCCTCCTAGATCATGAAGGCAATCAGTGACATGTTCCTATTATAAACTACTTACCAAATATTAATGAAGAAGGAAAAATCATACTAGAACTAGAAGCAATCCTGGAAATAAGGATTAAGTCGGTCACAAAAATTGAGTAATCATTCAATACCTCTTCAAATGGAAGAACATACCAGTGGCAGACGTGACATGGGAAGACAAGTTATTCGTGCAAAAACACCGATAGTTATTCAAGAGTTGTAGATAACACTTGTCTGAAGGGGAGGGGCATGTTAATCCCTAAACATGGCCAATGTTAACCATAAACCCCCTTATTAATCCCTTAATATTGAGTTGTTGCATTTCTATTATTATATTGTTATGTAGGCCAGAGCCATTCATTGTACCCTCTCATTGTTATTGTACCCTTTGTCTCCTCTATTTACACCAAATAAACCTAGTATTAGGATCATCAAATCTTGTCTTATATTTTTTAGTCATTGAAAAAGTAGGTTCCCCCTCAAAGTAGACTATAATTATTGAATTCTTGACATTTTTAAGGTGTATGGTTCATAACAATATCCCTTTTAGGAAGCCCTCTGAGAGACTAATTTCCATGGAAGTCATTGATCTTTGTATTTTTTGTATTTCTTCCTTATTTTCATTCATCTTCTTTTCCCATTCATCCATCATTCCCCTTTTAAGGTTTTCTTGAAAAATGTGACAAATCCACTCATTTCAACATACTGCCATTTAATTCATTACTTTGTTCTCTAATTAGGAGAACCAATAGTTCACGTTTTCACTTTCATTAGATTTTGTGTTTGAGTTTTATTCCCGAGTAACAACAACATTTATTACAGACCCATTTGGCATATTAGAAAGTAATAATATGTTGGAAATAGTGAGAGGGGGGTGAATTAGTATTTCCTTAATTTTTCACAATTGGTTAGTTTTCTTAAACATTCAGAGCATTAAAAAAAACATACAAATCATCATCACATCAATGAATAATACACATAAATTTCATCTCAACCAAATGTTGTGTTATGTTTGATGTACATACAAATTTACCAGATAAATCTACAAGGAAGTACAAGAGTCCCCAAGGGTTTTACCAACAAGCTGAAAGGAAGCAAATGCTCCCTTAATGGTTTGGGTTCTTGTACCAGGGATAATGGCCCAACTACAATTAGGTTGTAGCCTTGGTTGATACACTTCACTACCATTGTTGTGTGATGATACCACTGCTTTCATTGTTTCCACTTATTACACTGATTCCATTTCTCCAATTGTCTATTGTCAGTTCCTATTATTTCCTTTGTTTTACATTGCTCTGCCACTACTACTCCAACTGCCACTTCTTTCACTATTGCATTACTATCCACTACGGCCACCCCTACTACTACCTCTGTTATGCTTCCGCTCACTGTTGAACATTGACTCAGTCACTTGGCCTCACGATGATCTTCTCAAGGAATTTACATGTAACATGTCTCAATATCATATCACTATCATTGTCATCAAGGGTTACTATCATATTGAAGTTCTTTGTCATAAGAGCACTTTCATGTATCAAGAGCATTTTCAAGATATCATTGTCACTCTTGTCATATGGTTCATACATCAGGTTCCCTGCCATATAGAAGTTCAATGACATGCAATATTCACAAGGTTATTGTCATATGCATAAGTTGTCACATCAATCATATACCCTAGCTTCTGCTCAACAATATTTAGTGACCCAGAACAATAGCACAATTTTTCTATAGCAGGTATGGGTGACACATACATCAGTTTTCAAGTCCTTTTCACTCACACAAATTTAAAACCCTTTGCTCAATTCATAAGAATATTCTCACATAACTATCAAGTTAATGCTACAAACCACCATCAGAATCCTTGAACTTGGTCAAGATGCTCATCGAAATATTACAATCATAAGTATCATATTCATACCAAATCCATTTTTAATGTCATTTATCTAAGCCACTATCAATCATATCACTTGTCATATATTAACCTTACTATTCAACTACAGTCTCAGTGTGACGCAAGGTTCACGGGGGTTACATAGATTGTCATATAGATCATATTGTCACACCTTTTTTTCATAAATAATTTACTTTTATGCAAGGATACAATCATTGGTTTACTTATCCAAGGTTTCTACACTAAATATCATTGTTATCACTATTTTTATATCATTGCATCATCCACACAGGGTTCTCAGGTTACTATTGTCATTAAATTACCAACAAGGTTATTAGAACTGTCATCAATGGAATGCCATCAATCCAATACAACAAGTTAATTATTATATATCACATTATTGTTCCTATCATCACATCACATTCTTAGAGATATTGGAATGAGGCATTGTCACACCCAATGATCACTTTCATACAAGAGTATTTTCCCACATCATGTCATCAATAAATTTGTCTTCACTGTCATCAAGTCAAAATTCCAGTCAATCAGTGTCGTGCACAAATCAATTGTGATTCCATGTTCAACTCATCATCATTTTTCACTATTGTAATCAAGAAGTCACTAACGTTTTCAAGTTGAAGGACGTTTTCATATCAAGATCAAGGTTATCGAGCTCGGAACTACTACATGCATCACAAGGTTTTTTCAATGTATTCTTGTTATGCACATTCATATTAAACATAAATTGTGTTTTTGGTATCCCTTCATTGTCGCCATAGGTCACAAGTATAAAATGCATAGAGGTTGGCTCAATTAGATGTCCAAATAGTAGGTGCTATCATACTCCAGACTTTTGAATTTTTAGACTTGCGCTACAATTAAGATTTGTGACAGAGCTGAAGCTAGATCCCAATCAAAGCATATTGTTAAGTCACAAATTTAGAGTGAGAACTGCAGAACTTTGTACTGCACAAAGTTGTGATTCATAGAGTAAATATGTCATGATTGAGTCATTTTCATTGTCATCCAATTTTCGTTGAAGATAGCACATGTTCTGGATTAGCTAAAGAGAAGGCCTAGTGGCCTTGAAATCCCTAGTCATGTACCAACTACTCAGTAACTCACAAATTGAAATCATAGAGGTTGTACAGATCACATGATATCTTCAATATATTCACAAAATTCTTCATCATATATGTTGCATAGTTTGTACACCTACAAAAATAAACTCAACGAATCCCTTGTGCCCAGATTATAACCCAGTGAATCCCAAAACGAATTCCTTGTGCCTAGATTACAATCCCAACTAATCCACAATTATTATCATTGATGAGTCACATACATATATTTTTATGTACCTATAATACTAGTGTATCCCCTTATTGTTATTGTTAGTATAGCCCCCTTATTTCTATTTTTGTGCCCATGTAGTCCCCATATTGTTATTATTGTGCCCCATAGAAGCCCACTATTGTTATTGTTGTGCCCTTGCATTGTTATTGTTATGTTGGCTAGGATTAGGAGGTTTTTTCATTTGTATCATCCAATAATTATTCATTTATGTAATGTAAAGGAGGTTTACCCCTCAAAGAGGTTGATTTCTAAGGCATTGATCTATATTTTCTTCTATTTTGTGAGTTGGTTTCATAACATTTGGTATCAAAGCTTTGGATTCTAGGGTTTCGCTACTTCAAACAGGTCATCGTGGAATTTTTTCTATAACAATTTTTCTACGAAGGTTCAGAAACTACAAAAAAAAAAACCCATTTGTGCCAAAATCTAGAGGAAATTCTTGTAAAAATTTCATATCTTAGTTCGAAATATTTTTAGAGATATGATCTATGGAGGTTATGGTTTTTGTAGGAACCCGAATTTCATCTCAAAGAGGTGACCTTGGTAAAATAATCATAACTCTCTCTCTCTCTGAGTATCAGATTGGAATTCTATAAAATGTGGCCAAAATAAACAGATTGTAGTTTTATGTGTATTTATTTCAAACCCGAAAGAGGAAAAGTGACGCGTGGTATGCAGTACAAGTTAGCTCTATTGAACCAGTCCATAATTAAGTCATTGTGGGAGATCGGGCATAACATTATCTTGAAGAATCCAAATTAGGTCTGAATTGTGGCATTGGAAATAATATGCATAGGGATACTATAGGACCGAAGATAAAATCTTGGGGATCTGAAATTACATAGATACATCAGTTGCAATATCGAGCTCCTCAAAATCAAGAAAAAAGGTGTGTATTTTTTATAAATTTCATAAGTCTTGTTTGAAAAATCAGTTTGAAGTGATTCCAAGGGCATATTGAAGCATAGATATCAGTATTGGCTTCTAAAATGCCCCCTAGAAATAATTCCACACCCTTTAAGCCCTCATAAAACTCTACTGTGACACATGAAGAAGAAGAATTGAAATATGAATATATATCAAAATTACGGTACCAAGTGCAACAAATTTCAATCTCACAAAGAGCAACCAAAGATGACATAGATGGCTTAAAAGCAGACATGGAAGCTAAGGTGGACGGTTTGAAGGATGACATGAAAGCTAATATCGAAGATCAAATAGTGGAATATCACATCAAACATCAACAAAAAGTTCTCCAACTCTTAAAGGATAACCTATATTTGTTGTAGAATAAAATGAAACAACAAGTAGATCAACATCGTAGCGAAAGAAGTTTGGATGTAGGTGACTGTGTATTTTTATGGCTACAACTATACAAACCAATGTCCCTCAAGCAAGCTAATAATTATAATAAATTATCACTAAAGTACTATTGTCCTTACAAGGTGTTGCAAAAGATTGGTACTATGGAATACAAATTGGAGTTGCTTGCATCTTCACAAGTGCACCCAGTTTTCCATGTTTCATGTTTAAAGAAGGTTATAGGTGACAAACTCCCAGTTCAAACAATATTTCAAGAGCTTGAAGAGGAAGGAAAAATCATATTGGAACCTGAAGAAGTCACGGAAACAAGAACTCGACAACTATAAAATCGATCAATTTCAGAGTATCTCAGCAAGTGGAAGAACTTACTCGTTGAATATTCCACATGGGAGGATGAGAATTTTATAAAAAAGCATCCATAAATAATCAAGTGTTGAGGAAAAAACTTGTTTGAAGGAGGGCCATGTTAGGTCCCTATAATACTAGTGTATCCCATAATTGTTATTGTTAGTATAGCCCCCTTATTTTTATTCTTGTGCCTATGTAGTCCCCATATTGTTATTATTGTGCCTCGTAGAAGCCCACTATTATTATTGTTTTGTCCTTACATTTTTATTTTTATGTCAGCTAGGATAATATTGTGACCCATTGGACTCCTACATATAGAAAGGAGGTTTTTTCATTTGTATCATCCAAGAATTTTTCATTTATGTAATGTAAAGGAGGTTTCCCCCTCGAAGAGGTTGATTTATAAGGCATTGATCTATCTTTTCTTCTACTTTGTGAGATGGTTTCATAACATATATACAACTATATTATTTTAGGCTCAACCAATCGTTCAAGAAAAAATCCACTGCAAAAATGCATCTAGTATGAAATTTAAGATATTCTAAAAGCTTGTGTTATAACCACTGAGTTTAGCTTCAAGTTATGACAAGATCAGAGGATGGATGACCACAGGTGCAAACTTCATAATGAGCACAGAAAAACTAAAAGTTTCATTTTAGAAATCAAGGCCTGAATCAGAGTTGCCTCTTTGTAATACTTCTTGGTTGGTGTTTCTTCAAGCCACTTGAAAAACAAATAACCCTAAAAAATCTTGCAACACCATATCACCCGATCCCAAAGGAATAAGGATAAAAATAAATTGAAAACCCTTGAAAAATTTTCCTTCTCATCACTCCTCAAGGCCGCAAGCATTCTCGAAGATCTTCGTTCAAAAATTGCTTACCATGGAGAGTTAATGGATGCATATATACAAATTTTAATTGATGTTCTTGAGGCTAGCCGACACGAGTTTTATGGGAGTACATTTGAATTTGAGATTCAAATTTTGGATCCAAAATTCTCCCACAAATTTTGAATTTTACTATTTGGATCAAATAAATAATACTTGACCTTTTGTTTGGAGTCAACTTATTTCCTCAAAAACTTTGGACCATAACTAATTATGTCCTCATAGTATTAAATTTAGTTTTCTAAAGAAAAATCCTTTTGCTTTGTCAACTATTGATCACCTGCCACATCATCATATTTTAGGAAACTTGACCAACAAATGGGTGCCACATCATCCTTCAAAACTTCTATGCCACACGGTCATACCAATGAAATTGACATATCAACATCCCTTGGGGTTTTGGACCATATCAAGGGGATTATACCTTTGACCAAGCATATCTCTCAAATGTAGAAGGTCCGTGAGATGATCCACATACTACCAGAATAAAATAAATAAGGAGAATCCAATGGTGAGGGTCTCACAGGTAAACTCATTGATTTGTTGCTACAAAAATTCCAACAAATGCAAGGTATGTCCAACCTCCAAGGAAACCAAATCCTAAATATAGGGTTTCATCACTTCATCATCAATTCGAATCATCATGAATATCAAGCTCCATCATCCTATGTACATCATCATACCTATAACTAGCCTTGACATCAATGACGATATCTGCACTCACTCTACATCTTGCACCTACTTTGACATCAATGACAACATACTCAACATAATACTCATATCTATCACAACTTTTCAATAATAAACAATCATAAGTTATTACACTTGTAATTCACATACCTTTCAAGCCTCAATTTAAATATTTCTTTGTCACCTCCCTTTTCATTATTGGAGTGAAGAAACAATCTTGATTATTGGAGACACTATGATTCATTACGTAGATAGATCATAGCCAAAATAGATTTTATCATAAGCATTCTTTTGGATTTGGATAATTGGAAGTATAAAAAGCCTTTAATTTATGAACAACTTACCTTCAAATGAAATATTTACCATAAATACAGACATTTTGTTAAGAATTTCAAACAAAATACTTGATTTGTTCATCCCCTATAGATTGGTGGCAAACTATTAAGAAAAAGATAAATACAAGGTAACCTACTCCTTCAATGAACTCCAAATCAACACTTACATATACAATCCCATCAACCCCCATTGGTTCGACTAATGTAATGACTCAACCCCACTTGAACATGTCCTCTCATAGAAATCAAGTCTCAAAGTCACCTACTTGTAGCCAGGGTGGTAGCTCGATTATATATCCTAACAAGTATGAAATTATCTCAAAGGATGAGCCAATCCCATGCATTGAAATTTTGGTTGTCTCTGATCTTGTTCCTAGTGAGAATGATGAGGCTAAGTATCAAGAATCCTTTTCATTGAGGAGTATAGGGGAGGTTCTATCGAATTCTCCAATGGAAAATACCTACAGATATATGGAAAATACCTACAAATAGATGGAAGAAGATGAGAAGGAGGAGGATGAATCAAATGAAAACTTGCTTAGACAAGTGATGGGCCTTTTAATTACCTTTATATTTTTTCATAAAGACAACCAAAATTCTATGCATTTAATTCCCAACTCGGGGCTCATGTGGAACTTGCTAACTATCATGCACCATATATGCTACTACAATTTTTTATGTGCTATTGAAGTTTTAGTATTCTAAATGAATGTCACAAGGAAAGAAATTATGATACTTCCACAAGTTACCAAGAAAACCACACCATGCTTGCAATCAAAACCACACTTGCAAGAAAGTAAACACGCTTGCAGGAAAATAAATACATTGGCATTAAAGGTTGAATTGTTCAAGTATTTAGATAATCTTGAATTTAGTAACACGAATGCACATGAAATGTAGTGGTTAACAAATTTGCCATAAACCACAAACTAAAAGAGATTCAAACCACATTGTGCCACAAAAAATTACACCATAAAAATAATTGCAATTTCTAGATGCTAAGGTAAAGTATAAATAAATCTAGAAATAGAGTAAATAGTTGAATCTATAAAACCAAGCACTGTAATGTTAAATACAAAGTTGTAACAATGTGAGCTGTGAAAATAACCTAAACTACGAGTTATAGCTATAATCGCATGTGAATTGCAGTAATATTCAAGTGATTAATTAGAAGGATATGAGTTACAACAATGTATAGAATATTGAGTCGCTAATAGAGGAATTACTAGAAATAAAAGATTGTAAATGAAACTAAAACTACGCTATAAAGTTACAAAAAATGTCTTGCTAAGGTGCGCACAATACCTCCTTCGACAAGGCAGTAATTAAGGAAATAACAAAATTATAATCAATCAACACACCATCAGCTTGAATTGGAATGGAATAGAAACTTGTATTACATGAGCTCATATCATAATTATAGTCCTCTAGACTTAGTTGATTATTTCATGTTAGATTTTAGCTCTATTAACGTGGTATTTTACACATAATATTAAATACCTAAATAATATCAAATATTCAATGGATAGACATGATAATCTACTTGTTGCATCCAGTTACAATGATTTCAATAGAAGATAGAAAAATTAGGCAAGTGTAATCGTTCAGTTGTGTGAAAAGTAGTAATTGGGTCATTCTTTCCTCGTTGAGAGACCAATTTCCTTTGTCACTTTATTCATTATGAGATTTATTAATTAAAATATTTGGTTGATATGTTGGTGACAACTATGAAGTTGAGATGACACATTGTACTAGTTGTCCAAAATTTGTAGAACTCTTCCCCAATGATCAACTATATGAGAACTATAACAACAATTATGGAGTGAATTGCAGTAATTGTTTTGAAGTGAGTTGTAGCTATGGTGCTATGAAAATTACAATAATGAGAAGTCATAACACGATTGGAAACACTTCAGAGTTGCACCACTCATAATTACAACATCTATGTTGGGATAATGAGTTGCAACAACCAAGAACACATAATTGCAACAACTAGGAACACAGAGTTGCAACACCTGCATTTGAGTAGTGAGTTGCAACAACTATCCATAATGAGTTGCAACACCTACATTATGAATTTTTTTGAGGGTACATGTGCAAATTTTCCTCTTGAATACCATTTTTTAGCAAATAAAGGTAATTATCTCTCTGAGTGCATAAGATTGGGCATTAAAATGGCATATTAATAAGATAAATGTACCTTTACCAAAATGCATCTTCATGGGGAAAAGAGTATTGGGATGAGATGAAAATGGGAAAAGGATGTGCTAAAATGTCCTAAGCGAGTGCCAGAAAGATGCCAAATTGGGTGCATGTCATCTCCCCCCCAACCAAAACTATTGAACGTCCCTATGTAGCCAGCAATAAATCTAAGTCTAAGTGGGTGTGGTGCCCATGGAATTTATTAATATTGTAGTCAACCCCCCCTGACTCATGGTCAAGATAATAGACTTTCCTTTATTCAACCTCACTCCAAAAGGAAATTTCTTATTTTTTGGACATATTTTAGTATTTATGATATTTTGTGGAAGGAATTCGAATAATTGGGCAGTGAAAGTTGAGGCCTATCCAGTAGTTTCCACGACTCTATATACACTTAATGTATTAATTTACTCCCTTTAGGGCCACTAAAATGTTACTCATGTTGAATGGATATTTTCAACATATTTCTTGTGTGGCTTATTCCTAAGGATGAGTACACCATTTTCATAGCTGTGCCTTACGATGATCAATGGCCTATTGCCTGTTTTGGGCCATAAATTATGCATGGCCTGGAGATCTCACCCAATTGTAATGTTTAAGGAGGACATCCATAGGTCTATAGTATTCCCTTATTATCAAAAAATTTCATTTGAATTTGTTCTCAGCTACTTGGTGAGCAATTGACTATTCAATGTGGTTGTTCAGTAAAGATGAAAAACCACTTAGTTAAACATATCCCACAAAATGGGTAGGGTTCATTATTGGATCATGATACAATAGAATATTGTGATTGTAGAAATTCCAAAGTAGGTTTTTTTCTTCATTAATGCATTCATAATAAGCTTCCAGGAATGTACTTTGGGAGGTGATCTCGTATGGCTTGGAGGTCATGATAGCCTTTCATTAGAACATGAAGTAATTCTGATGTAAGTATAGGTTATACACAAGGGAAGGAGCTTTATATCCAAGCACTAATTTTACCAATAAAAAAAGTTGGATCTTCCCTTTTTCCATATTTTCTACATGTTTCTAGAGTTTTATGGTCTTCTTGGGCTCCTCATATATTCCCTTCCTCCATTGATCCCATCTAGCTACGAGGTTTTCCATTGATCCCAAATGTTCAACCCATCTATCTCTGAGGTTCCTCATAATCTATTGATGTTCTATGATAGGTGTTACTCCTTCCTCATATGAAGCCAATATTGAATTCCACTTATTTTCTTTAGATTTCTCCCATTATTCTAGTTGGTTCATTTGAACTTCTTAATCCTCTATCTAAGCGAGATTTGTTTGAGTGGAAAGTTCCGAAATCTAAGGAAAATTATGCTCTATTTAAACAACCATGTCTTGTATTTTTCTCTCGTGTAATTTTTCTTGGGTTATTCCCCTTTTCTCAAGAAGAGGTTTCCGTGTTTCTTTTGTAGCAAGGAAACTTGTTTCCTGAGCAAGGCAATCCAACTTTTCAAAGTGCTTATCTGCCCTTATTCCATCGCTTAATAGTTTGATTGAAGTTTGAAGCTTTCTATTTTTCATTTCAATCATATTGTTTATTCTAAGAAGAGATGTACACAAAGGCATAAGAGAAAAATTAATTATTGTATTCCTCTACTTTCTAACCCGGAAGGGTTACTTTAGATATGGGGTGGCAATAGCTTCTTATACTTCTACTAGTTTTCTAGGTGTTGCAATCCCTTCTTCCTCTACCTGTTGTTCCATATCGATTTCTAGAGTTGCAAAAAATCCTTATCTTAGGTTTCATATTTCTATTTATTGTGTTGCAACAAAGCCTTCTTATAGGCTTCTTGTTGTTATTTATTGTGTTGCATCAAGGTTTTCAATTTCCATATTTTCCTCCAATTTTGGTCCCTCGGAGCCTTATTCTTCCCCTGCTAGTTCTTGTGTGATAGCAAGGGTTTCTTTCTCTTCTTTTGCAATAGGTTCCTTTTATTTTTCCACCCTTTTTGGTTCTTATATGGCATCAAGGGTTTCCCATTGGTCTTCCCAAGTTTTGACAATTGGTGTTAGATCTTCCTTTTTGGTGTATCTTATGTTCTTTCTCTTGGGTTCTACCACATATGTAGGCATGTTCGCTATCCACTTCATCCTCTTCTTAGGATAATTTCTCCCAATAATTTCCACATCACTATTGTGGTTGGTTTATTCTTTGTGGAGTTGCAGTAGATCTTTCTTCTACCACAGGAGTCACAGCAGGGACCTCTTCTTCTATAAGAGTAGCAACAAGTTATTCCTCAGCTGCAGCTTTAGGAGTTGTAACAATTTCATCCTCCATAGTTGCATTAATGATTTATTTGGGTGGAGTTGCAACAATTACAGCTTTAGGTGGAATTGTAGCAGTTGCTTCTTCAACCGATGTCAATGCTACATCACTCCAAACGTAGCCTACCCTTTGTAATTCTTATTCAACTAAGAATTTTATGAGGCCATGATGTGAGAGGGTGTCCTTGGAGAAACTAGACCTATAAACAAGGGTAGCCATTATTTTAAGTGTTCTCCAAAGGAAGAAAGTGTGTTTATCAACCTGACATGCCTCATGTGATCTAGTAGCCTCAACTGTTATAGGTAAACTGCCTTGTGTCTACTCTCACATGTAAAATACCTTTGTACTACTATGCCGACATATCCCCAACGAGTTGGTAGTGATTTTTTGTCATAACCAATGCCTTTTTTGACTAAACCCTTTATAGGCTCACCAAATTTTTCCATAATTTATGGTTTTGGCCTCCTCCTACAATACCATCTCTCCCCAATTTATGGTAGCCCTGTTACTTCTGTCATGATTTCCTCATTCACTTGCACTACCATATTTCCTACCATAGGCTTGTTATCATGAAATTTAAAAGTGAATTCCAACACTACATCATCATCATATCCCTTTAGTATGTGAACATACTAATTCCATCATCCATTCTAGAAAATAGCGCAAATTTGGTCCTATGCATGCAACAACAAAAACTGTGTGGGCTCCATTCGATTCAGTAAACCTCCCATTTTTCTCTCTTCTTTGAATCTAGACTTTTTTTGGCTACAATGTGGAATCTAGAATTTGTGGTTTCCAATTATGGAAACGGAATGATTGTCTAACATTTATATCATGTCATAGGTTAATGGAAGCAATATTCAATGTATGCAAGTGAATCATTGGTCAAATAAGGTCATGCCAAATTAATTACATTCATTATGTAGTTAGGAAAAATACATTTATAAATTACCATGAGTGGTCACTTCTTTCCATGTTGGAAGCAAGAGTCATTATGTTTCATACCATCATCATGATGTCATGCTAGTCCTGAAAAGATAGCTAGAATCCTTACTTGTGTGAGAGTTGCAGCACATCTAGAGTTGCAGCACTTTAGTCGTGAAGCTAGAGTTGCAATTTGATCTACTGATGGTGTTGCATTAGGTGTTATTTCTATCCAAATCAATGAAATTTCAACAACAAAGTTGCGAATTTTGATTATAAGAAAATGAAACATCTTCCCCTTCCTATCCTAGAAAACAATTTATTAGTAATTCAAAATTTAAATAGTCCATGAGTTTCCTGAGCAGAAGGGTCCTCATTTGATTTTACTTGTTTTCTTTTAACATGCCATGCACTAGCCTAGAGTTATTTTCACATAAAATGTGCCCAATTTATGCCCCTAAGCATTTTCACACATGGGCTCTTTTTATTTTTAAATAAAAAAATGGGATGTAAGAATGATTCACCCGACAGGGATTTCCCTCTTATCGGCAATATCCAAGTCACTATTTGACCATCCATCATTTATTTTCCTTAATAAGTTGTCCTTTGATAAGGGTCAATCATATAACCAAAGCATATGCTCATTTTACATTAGAGGTATTTTCTATTCATCAATGGTATGAAATTTTATGGCCCCACTATCACACATAATGTTAATCTCACAAGGTCTAAGAAATAGAACAAAAAACTTACCTATGAAATCCTTCAACTTGGAATAAAAAAATAAGGCATAGTCTCTAGCTTTGATTTTCTTATTCTTGATGAACTTTTCATTTTATCAAGCTCTTTGATGTTGTATCATGATGTATGGTGTAAATAAATTTGACAAATTTCATCTAACGCATTAATTTGGAGGAGTCTCTACTTATGAGCTTTGGAAAAGTCCATTCCAAGTTGTGTTGTCGTTCTAAGTGTCTAGATCTACATATTGGAAAAAATATTATCTTCCTATATACCAATTCATATGGATTGTAACAAATAATAGTCCTCCATGTCGTCAAGTAGTCCCACAGAAATTGAAGGAGTTGGTCAGCCCACACTTTGATTATCATCTAACAGTCATGGTGATAATAGCCTCAATAATTTTATTCGCCCCTTCCACCTATCAATTGGCCTATGTATGGTATGGTGTTGTGACCCTGTGCTTGGTCTTATATGTATGCATTATATATTCAATGGTCCTTGAAGTGAATTGAGCTCCTTTCACTGTAACAATTTCTTGAGGTATCTTGAAACTGGTGAATATTTCTTCGTGAAGAAATTAAAATATTGCTTACTCAGTTGCGGTCGGGAGAGCCTTGGCTTCCATCCATTTTGTGGCATGATCTATACATACTAGTATGTAGGATTTATGAGAAGGATTATTATTAATTAGTCCAAAAAAATAAAGGGCCCATTTTTCGAAGGGATCTAGTACCAATTTTAGCTGCAACAACAATTGATTGCATCGGTCTTCCCATGCACTTATAGTTGTCACATCTCTTCGTGTATTACTTGGCATATCTTAAGATAGTGGGCTAGTACTACCCCTGATGAAGTACTTTGTACCTTGTTCTCTTGTTTGCAATGTGGCCCCCACAAGGACCATCATGGAAAGATTTCAATATCCTATAGATCTAATATTCTCATACACATCCTTGTGTAGAAAAGGAAAATGTCGATCCTTGAGAATCTCCAACTTTGCTTAATAATATTTTCCCACTCTTTTGGAGACAAGTGATGTCGAATTTTTCCTATATAAAAGTAATTATCAATATCTACAAACCGAAAAGAGCTAGTACATATTGTAAAAATATGCCCATCAAGGAAAGAACCTTCTATTAGAGGCTCATTCTCATTTCATGTCAGTCTTAAAAGAAAATCAGCTACATTATTATTCATCGGTTTGTTTAGGATGGTTATTTTATTATGTAGGTTTTCAAAGTCAATAATATCTTTGTGTTGAGAGTTACTTTTGGAATACTGTGTGATTTTGTTGAGGTGTTTGACGTTTCGAGTAAACACTTCACCCATCTTTAGGGACAAAAAGATCAGATTAATGATACGAATAATGTCATACCAAGAATAAATAGAGAAAGGATATGACCATTAGCAGATGTGAAGAGGATGATAATGTTGGTGATTTAATGAATAATAATTAATTTTGGACGGGTAATGTTAAATTAGATAAAATAATTTAATTTAACATTACCCCTCCAAAATTAATTCAGTAAATCACCAACATTGCCATTATATTCACATCCCTTAATAGTCATATTATTTCCATATTTATTCTTAGTATGGCACTATGTGTATCATCAATCTAATCTTTTTGTCCATGAATATGGGTGAATTGTTTTCCCGAAACGTCAAACACCTCAACAAAATCACACAATATTCCAGAAGAAACTCTCACCACTAGGATAGTCATGTAAAATTCTTACAATAATAACAACCATCTAGCTACCCTGTTATTTTTTATTGGTTCATTTAGTAAGTATCTTACAACAACACGGTCAATGTGCAAAATTACTGAAGAAGCCAAAATTTGTTAATTGCATGTATTACTACAATAAACTCTTTCTCTATCATTGTATAATTTAGTTCTTGTCCTATGACAACTCCAATGGTAGTGTTTGATGCATCCATAGATATGTGAAATGGGATGAACCAATTGGGCCCTCTACGAATAAGAGCCTTGGACATTGTAGATTTTAGTTCTTCAAAGGCACACTGGCAACTCTCTGCCTACACAATTTCAACATTTTTATCAAGAAAACTAAACAAGGGGCGATTTATTTGTGAAATTTTTTCAAGGAAATGAATATAGTAAATAACATGTCTCAAAAAAATTTGTACCTATTTTTTTTTTCATGGATTAAGCAAATTTAGTATTCCCTTTATTTTTGGTAGGTCCACTTGAATTCCTTTTAATGAGATGTGATGCATTAGCATTATACCTGTAGTTAACATTATGAACATTTTTCAGTACTTAGAACTACATGGCTCTCCTTACATATTATTAGAGCTGTTTCTAGATTGGCTAGGGAAAATTTGAATCTATCACCATATGTCATTAAATACTCCATTTAAATTTCTATGCAGTCATGAATTAGATCAAAGAAAATTCCAATCACGACTCACTAGAAAGTTGTTGGAGAATTTGAAAGTCCAAATGGTAGAAAATTGTAGGAAAATTCTCCCCAAAGACAGGTGAATGTAGTCACATTTTGATCTTATGGAGCGATCTAGATTTGGTTGTGTCCACTGAACCTATCAAGGAAAGAAAAACTTGCCAACGTTCCAAGGTCTAATCAATAAATTTCAATGGGAAATGGTATTTGTGTGTAGCTTTATTAATTTCCTCATAATCAACACAGATTATCCATTTTCCATTATTCTTTTGTACAATGACAAGGGTGGATTCCCATTAGCTGTCAGAAATGGGATAGGTGAAGTTGGTTGATATAAATTTCTATAAGCCCTCTTTAAATATATCCCTCAGTGTTGGATACATTCGGAATTGGGTTTGATGAATGGGTTTGAATCCTTTCTTAATTTAGATATGGTGATTACATGTGCCAAGATGGATTCCCTTCAGTCAATGTATTCCTAGGCAAAAGCATCACTATGCTTTCGTACGACTTGGATCAATCATTCCTTTTGTTGTTTCATTATCCCTTGAATGTTTTTCAAGATATTTCTATGGAAAATCTATATATTTTATATAATTGGTCCTATATCTTCCATGGAATAGGGTCCATGTTCTACTGGTGGTTCATCTATTACATTAATTGAAGCCTGGACTTATGGATCCATGATGCGGGTTAGATGAAGAGGATAATAAAGCTATGAAATCACTAATTTGTCCTTAGTTTTATCTCTAATGGCTAGATATTTGTCTATAGTGAGGACTTGATGGGTGACTTCCAGCTCATCACTTTCTACTCCATTATCCCAAAATGGTGTTTCAAGAACTATATTGGGCTTTTCGGGAGGATATAGGGTAACTTGTTTTGTCGAGGTTATGTGGAAAATGGTCATGTTACAAAACCTGCAATTGATGTGAGCCTCTACAATAACCATCTATGGAATTCCCAAGATTAGAGGATAACCTCTTAAATGATACTTGGGTTGTGGGATTATAAATTCAGTGGGATATTCCCATGAATATACAAATATCATTGCATCTTCCAGGATTCCTTCTAGTTTTATAGTTGATCTATCAACAAGTTTTAACACTATAAGGGTTTTCCTAATACTAAAAATTCATATTGATTGCATGGTTTCACGATTCATAACATTTATGATGGCCCCAAGGTCAATAAATGTGTTTTAGATGAGTGTATGGTTGATATGCACATCAACTACCAAGCTCCCAGGTTTTGAGTATTTTGTTAGGATAACTCCCCCCATCATAAGGTTTGATATCTTGCCCATAACATGAATAGTTTGAGGACCATTTCTCCTTCTATTAATTTTCATTAGACGTTACTCCCTTATTTCTTTCAAGTAAATAAGAACCTCCTTGACTACTTGGAATAGTGGTATTCGAACATACATGTTTTGAAGCTCACCTAGAAAATCAAATTCGGGCTGAGTAGTTGGTTTCTCTAGGTCCAATATTTTTGGGTGAGGAGGAATTTGTGGTTCCTGGTGATCTTGGTTTATTCTTTAGGTCTTTGGATATTGAACCGGTTTTGGTTCTTCATTGAAAATTTTCTCATTGAGGTCTTCAATATGTACAAGAGGGTTTTATTTGGTTAAGGTCTTCCTTAATCTTAAGCGAATACCATGGAAATCTAGGGAAGAGATGGAGTAAGTTGGGTAAGTAGCAAGCCGAAAAACTTTGCCTAATTGAGATGCATTACTATTATTGGGATTAGGAATAGGAATTACATGTGGTTGTCGTCAAGGAAGGATTGACATGGATGGTTGAATTTTTGGAGAGGGAAGAATTGCATGGGTGGTTGCATTACAACCTGTTGAGGGACTCTAAAGATGGGATTCCTCTACCCTTATTTCCAAATATGATTTGGGGGCTATTACACAGCATTTAGTCACTATCCCTGCAATCCCTCACCCCGCATATTGGAGGGTCTTTCCCGTGACTTGTGAGCAGTGTCATACTTTGCAAACATCTTCTTTGCATCCTTCTGCATAAGGACATCATTTCTCCTGTTGGACATTTCCTCAAAAAAGCATACAAAACCTATGTTTTGGCCTTGGCGTGGGTAGCCAGTTCACTCCTAGTGCCGATGTGGAAGATTTTCACTAGAGCCCATGCCACCTGGCGCTCTGTCTCAGTGTAGTGCCTGTGCCAAGCTGTTTTAGGAATGTTTTTTAAAAATTAGAAGCGGAAGTTTCCTTCTAACCACCTCAGGGATGAGTTGTTGGACGTGGTTAAGTTGATCAGCCACGGATCTCTCTCTTTAGGCAGTGGTTTCCATCTCCCATGGAACACTCCTTGAAGATATGCCTCCCTTCCATTATTATAGGGATCCTAACCTCTCCCTCTCCCTCTATAAAAATAGGCCTTCTCCCTTTATGAAAGCTAGCTGAACTTGGAGAAGAATACTATAGCTGAGTAATTGCTATTGAGAAGGTAGAACTAAGGAGAACTCTGTAGAGAGAGTCTCGTCTGAATTCTCGACGAGCCTTTGTGAGACACACTCCGCTTGAACCCCATTGGAGGAGACTGCGATGCCGAAGCTTGGTTGTACTCTTCCTTTCATTTATTAATATACTTGACTATGGTGTTGGTTCCATCATTGTGTTATGTTGTTCATCTAATGCAATTGATTTAGCCCTCTTCGACTGACTAATAGTTATGAATGTGAATTAGTATGTTGTATATTGTCGTTGTTTCTTGTATGTGTGCAGGTGTCAGAGCGTGAAAGCGAGCAAATCATGATCTGTCAAACCAAGAGCGAGAGGCAGCCACTCTTTTCGACGACAACAACAGCATAGGACCTCTGGTAAGCCATCTATCGAATATTTGTCCATTCGTTAACTAGGAATCAATATTATAGCTTGTTTTGTTTGTTGCTAGACCAACCCTAGGGCTAGTGGGATCGCCTCTGTCCGCAGAGGGGATTTACCTCACCAACAAGGGTGGAGGAGCCATCAATGGCTGAGTAGTAAAGTGACATATCAGAGAACAATGTTGCATATAATTTTTGGCCCAATATGAATTAAAATACAATGATTGGTCTAGGACCATACCTTGAGGATTTTGCTAGTGTAGGAATTTATGAGAGATGAAACATAACTAATCTAGTTCATCAGCTTCTTGGTAGACAAATTTTAATCTTAGAAGGGATGGACACTTTGTGGTAGCATGGTCCTTACTTTATATTACGCATGTCTCAATCTAGACCAATCAACACTCCTTTAATAGGTGCTTTCTTTTGCACTTTGGATAAAAAAATTGGAAGGGTAACACCACTTCCCCTTTCTTTGTGTTCATATGAAACATATATAATTGGGAGATTAATGAAATAATATTATTTTTTAACATATTATAACAGATTCTCAATTTATGCTCTTCTAACCCCATTTCCAACAACCTTTCTAACTCTTGTCAATACATATTTGGATCCTCTATCGGCTTTGAAGTTCCCCTTTGAATATCTTCCACATAGCTCAATGATGACAACATAGTATTGTTGAGAAACATCTCCTACACATATCAAGTTGATTGCAATCATATCAAATCCCTATAAATAACAAGACAAGTAGTGTCTCATGAGCCATTTCTTGCCCTGCTATATGGAGATTATAATTGAATATTTCAACATAATCCCCAAGAGTTCCATCTTCATTCTATGTCATTTTGAAGAATTCCTCCCTCCTTTCTCTATATTTGTAGTAATATTCTTATTTCTCCAGGAATTTATATTTCATTTGACTCCAAATGTGGATGTTTCCTTTGCCAAGACTCATGGACAAATGTACTACAACAAAAGTTTTGACTTCCGAGCATCTGTCACTATATCAAATTGAAAGAGCAATGTGTCGGGGTCTTCCCTAGATAGACCATGAAAGTTCATAAGAGTTGAGCTAAAAATATTCTTCATTTGGTTTCCTCATACGATTCCTAAAAATGGAATTTGAAGGCAACTGCCTCTTCCTTAACTTCGTGGGCCATCTACTCTTGAGATTTGTTCTCTTATTCTAAAGGTGCTTTAGGAGAGTAGGGAAAAATTAGCACTCCAAAGTGGAACTACTCACTTATTGGATCTTTTAGGAAATAGAATCTTCGTTGATGTAGAGGATAAAACTTGTTCAAATTTGAAATCCTAGCTACAGATTTCAAGTTTCTTGTTAAGCCCTATATAAGCCCCATGTTAACCCTAAAACCTCTTATTAACCCCTATATATTGAGTGATTATATTTATAGTTTTATATTTTTATGTGGGCTAGAACCCCACATGGTCTCATTTTATTATAATTGTACTGCATGTCTCTTATATATAAAGGAGAAATAATCTTATATCATTAGATATTGTCCTATACATTGCATTCATTGTAAAAGGAGGATTCCCCCTCTAAGAGGAGTGTAATTATTAGTTTCTTATTATTTTTAAGGTGAAATTTTCATAATGTTTGGTATCAGAGCTCATGATCCTAAGGTTTGCTACTTCAAACAAGTCATCATGGTAGTTTCACTATAAATTTTTTTCCTAGAATTCTTTAGATGGTGCAACTTGGAGAGCATTGATAAGACATCTAAGATAATATCTCATTCAAATTTCAGATCTTTTTTCACTATATATTCGGATATATGTTCCAAGGAATTTGGAGTTTTCGAATGTTACTGAAATCACTTTCATCCATGTTAGTTTTCCATTTTCGCTATAGATTTTTTTGTTAGGTTTTAGACCGTGAAACCTTAACCACATTGAGGTGAAATATCAGTGAACATATGATTCAAAATTTAGATCTTAGTTCATTGAAATTTCAGATATATGCTCTAGGGAAGTCCAGGTTCCTGAATGCTCCTCAAATAAATTCCAAACAAGCCAGTTTTGAATTTTGGCAATTTTATTTATTTATTCATTTATTTATTATTATTATTTATTTATTTTCCATGAGGTTTGAGACACTACAAATTGGACCATATTATAGAGAAATCTTGGGGAATATTTTGTTCAACTTTTATAATTTGGTTCGCTATATTTTTAGGCTTATATCTTGTAAAAGTTAGGGTTTGTGAATAGACCTTAAATACATTTTAAACAAGTCATCTTTTTGTTTTTGCTATATCTTCCAATTTTAGGCTTTTTAAATTGTGAAATCTTTGGGGATTTCAGGAGACATATAGAAATTCCTCATGTATGAATTTTATAATTATATGTGAAGAATTGGATATGTGGCATGGTATACATTGTTTTTCTCATGGGAACGGGTAAAAAATACACAAATTTTGGAGAAGTTACCATAACTTTCACTTGCACATCAAATTCTATTCACACCTAGGGAATTGCAAACATATTTGAGTATTACAAACAAAATTTTCATGTCCAAAATGACTCAAATCTTAGATAAAAAACAAAAAATTTCATCCATTTATATATTGTCCAACTTAGGGTACATAACTTACAAGTGACCTAATTGTTGATTAGAAGCTCCCTTTTTTTGTGACTGAAAATTGGGATAAATAGGAGTACTATTATTATTTTCTAACATGCCTCCAACGAAAACTGCTAAATCAATTAAATATGTTGAAGGCTCAACCTTGAATCATGAAGAAATTGAAGACTTAGAGTTTAGGTTATATCAATTAGAGAAGAAATTTAATGAAATTTATGGCAATGTGTTGAAAAAGTTGAATTTATCAGATTCTTCAGAAAAACTTAAAATATAAATAGAAAAGAATATGAATGAAAATAAAGAATAAATGCAAAATCCCACGAGGGAGGAAATAGAAGAATTACAAAAAATCATATTAAAATATATTCTTGAGAGGGATGTACAGATACAAGGAAATCATGAACATAAGGAGAAGAATCTTAATGATAATCAATCTCATATGGGGAGTATCCTATCACAATTGGAGAGAACAAATATTGAATCGCATGTCCACAATCATGAATTTTCAAACCAAGATAGCATTCTTTAGAAATACATGCTTTAGTCAATTGGTAAATCTTTGACAAAAGGTCTAGTTACAGAGCACATTCAACACTTCCAATTGTTTAGTCTCAAATTAAATAACAGTTTAGAGGATAATTTGTTAGACTTATTCATGGGAAATTTAAAGGAAATCATCCAACATGAGATGTGTCTCTTTTACTAAACATTTAGAGCATGCTTCCAGTTAGGCAATAAATGTTGAAAGTAAAAATATGGCCATTATAAAATAGATCACTAGTAAATTTAGTGAAGATCATGCTTCTCCTAAACTGACAAGGTTGACTCCTCAACAAATGGATAAAATAAGAGAAAGGGGACTATGTTTCAACTATGAAAACAAGTACAAAAATGGTCATAAACACAGTGAGAAAATATATTATACATAGACTCTGAAGAGGAAGAGGATCAGGAATTGGAATAGTCACAATATATAGAGCTAGAAGAGACTACTACAACAATATCTTGTGATGCATTTTTAATTTTGAGGTAAGGCACTTTATATTATCAAAAGGGAATTACATAGTAATTGAGTGATAGTTGTTGGTCTACCCGGTGAGAAACCAAACCAAATATTAAACTGTAGTGTCTTTAGGCTGTGTAACCTGATTTTGATCATTACATTCGTAAGATAAGACAATCAATATTATGTTTGGCTATACCTCACTTGGCCATGCATTTTGTGAAAAAGTTAGAAAATTTCAAAAGTGGGGGGTTGCATTGAAGTGATTACAAGGTTACTAGTTGTTCTTCTTGAGATCTTGCTAGGATGAAGATTCAGATCATGGGGTATATTATAATTGTTGAGGATGTTGAACTTGTAGTCCAAGTGTTCTATATTTTTTACCAGTTCTACTTGCTGAGGGCATTGTCTTGTTGGGTTTGGTTTCTTTTATATTGATTTTTATGATTTTTCCTAAGGATATTGCCAGGTTCTTGCTACAATCTGGTTAATTCTCGAGCTATAATTTCTATGATGGAAAAGATCCAAATGTTATTGGAAATGTGCTTCATTTAATGATTGGGAAGTTGTGTGCAGACTTTCAACTTTGTTTTTTTAATGTCTGACCTGGGTTTTGAGTGTGCATCCTAGAGTATGAATTATTCTTGTTAGTTTGATTGTGATATACTAGGTTTTCTCACCATGGATGTCATCCTATTTGTTGACCGATATGGTGTCAGATAGCTAGCATGTTGTCTCTTAAATAATATGAGACCTTCATGATGTCATTATGTGGTGGGGATCCATTGTTGGACACCCACTATGGAGAGAGAAATATTCTTCAACCTCCTTTTGATATTTGGAATGAAGAGAGTCAGGGAGTTTCTTATGCCGGCTTGAATCTAGTTGTGAAGCTTTGAGTTGAGTTCATGGTTGGCTAGTTGGTTTGCTAATTTATTTTATTATCAGCAAACATGAGATAGATGAGGAGTTGGGACTGAGTCAAGAGTTTAGTTGTTGCTATGACTCAAGCTTCTAGCCTCTAGATGTTGATTTCTTTGGATGGAGTTGTGCCACATAGGATTCTTTGAAATCGGTTTATAATTAATTTTGAGTCCCTATTTATGATGAATTTGGAATAACGATTACGAGTGGCGATAAGGAGGGCTTGCTCAAGAGCCCATAATTCCTCTATATTGTTTGTATATTGGCCTTCCTAAACAAATATACTCCTCCATAAGTTGTAGGTCTTGGATTTTCTTTGGATTCTCCATCATAATTGAGTTTGATGAAGTCTATAGGAGGGGGCGACCAAGAGGAAGGGATAGAAATAATAGAGGGGGGAGACTTGGGGGCTAAATGATCAAATGAGAGGAGATCCCAAGGGAAGAGAGCATGATTTATTCAGTGGTCTTTTACTCCTAGTCCTTTGAAGTCTATAGGAGTGAGATAATTGACTCTCGAAGGTTGTGGAGGATAAGGTACCATAGAATAGAGGAGGGGATGGAACTGTTTTTGAGTATTTTATGGTTGTGTTCTTTTTAAGTGTTCTATAGAATAAATTAAAGGAGTAGGTTCTAGGATTTATTGACTATGGTGTTGGAAAAGGGGGAGTTCCACCATGATAGGAGAGTTGAGGAAATTCTAGAGGGGTTGTGGTTAGAGAGGCGAAATAGGATGGTTTGATTGTCCCATAGGGAAGAGGTATAGTTACATTCATTGAAGAGATGATTGCAATATTTAACACGAGAGAGGTAGAGGAAGTATATCAGAGATCCTAGAAAGCATCAGCGTTGAAGTTTATCCCATGTGACAGTTTTGTTACATAGAAGACGCCATATAAAGATGGTGATTTTGGGTGAGTGTTTTACCTTCCATAATTTATATCTTATGATGCATTAACTAGCATTAATACTCCATAAACCCTCAAGATAAAAGGATATCTCAAAAATAAAAAGGTAATAGTGTTAATTGATTTGTGAAATACCCAATAAATCATCAATTACAAATTATCAAAACTTTAAAATTGTTTCATATATTCAACAACAAAGTTTCAAGTAATTATTGCAGATGGAGGCACCATAAAATTTTCAAGGAAGTGTTATAGTATTAAACTTGATATGGGGGAGTATTTGTTGGACAGTCCCATGATTATAATACAAATGAGTGGTGATAATTGTGTATTGGGGGTCCAATAGTTACAATCATTGAGAACAATGACATTTAATTTTCAAGATCTCTTCATAAGATTTACCTCGGGAGGAGAGGAAATTGAGCTAAGAGGTATCCAAGGGTGATCCGGGATCTCTAACTTACCGACATTAACCAAGATCTTTCCTTCGGTGATGTTTTTATAATTGCATGAAAGAGCATGTAAAAACCATGTATGCAAAAACTTAAATAAGGAGCAACATAATGGAAACCATAATACAATGCACAAATGTTTGAAAAAAGAGTTCGTCCAATGTGGACTACGTCTTTGAACCATGCTTTAATAGTGGGGAGGCCTCTTCATTCATCTCATCAAAAATAAAGGCAAGTACATGAAAAAATAAATCATTATACTTCCATTCTTGGGATTGACTTGAAATTTGGTTGCTCAAATCACAACAATCACAACACTAGTAGATATGTCTTATTCTCTTGAGACTTTTGACTGTAAACATGACCTACTTCTGAAAGGCGCATTTTTATCTTAAAATTCGTGCCCGAAAATTAATGAATAAGGTGGGTTTATGCCATGAACCTTACATTCCACAGCACATATGCAAAAATTCACTGCACCATTGTGATCCTTGCGAAATTATTTTTTAAATGAGTATAAATTCGACCACATTTTGCCACCTGCAATTCTAGCCCCAAAGGGAATCTTTTAGATTTCCTCAAAGCATAAAAATAAATATCCTTTGCCTTAAGAAACATGTCTGGCAAGGTTTTTCCCTCCTAGTTTCAGACACATCATGGTTCTAGACCCTCCAGGTTCCAAGACCCATGCATTGTTATGCTTTCTTGGTCTCTCGACCTCCTTCACTCGGCCGAATTGAAATAATGTTTTAAATAATATGGGTTTGGTGGACTTGCTAAGTTTTGACCTTTGGGCCGTTAGTAAACAACTCGGTTGTTGCGGGGGTGACCCGGGGTAAAACCCTATGGGATCCCCATATATATCTTTGTTTTTTATTTTTTTTCAACTTCGCTAATTGGAACAAAGCATAATCGTCAGTTTTGTTTTTAGAGATCCACCAAACCATATACACAACAATAATCTGCTTTTTGTTGAATTGGTTTGATCGTTGTTTCCCATCAACAGTTATCATACCCATTTACAAGAGTTTGCATTGAGTTGTATTGGAATGTTGACCCGTCGTACACAGACCCATTCTAATATAACTGTTGGAACCATATTTCGGTCGTTGATTAACATAGGATTATTGTTAAATTTATTTGGCTCTAACCGTCAAATTAATCATGTCGTTTGGTCGAATAAGTAGTAATTGTTTGTAAATTCCATAAATGTTTTCTTGTTGGTCTGATTGTTGATGGTGAACAACGATCAGGCATAAGAAGGTTGTGCATCATTCACATGGCGACTCTAGTGTCGAAAAATCACAAGGTTCAAAAGTTTTATGGCAACTCCACTCTTCAAGAACCGGTAACCTGAAGAACTTCTTGGTGATTTCATTGTTATCAAAATGGATTTTATTTCTCAAAGGTATGATCCTATGAATCGAGCTCATATTCCTGGTTTTCTGAACCGTATTCCTCGTATAGATTGGAAATTAGGACTGTCAAATTTTAATGGTCGGGACGGTGAAGATGCTAGTTTGCATTTGGTCAAATTTCATTTGCATATTCATAGACTAAAGATTGAGTTTCCTGAATATTTTCTGATGAAGATTTTTATGGCTACCTTGGAGGAAAAAGCGAGATCATGGTATGAGTCTACCATCTGCTATTTTATATTCTCTAAAGGACTTTCATTTAGTTTTCTTTCAAAATTATCAAAGCTCTAATTATTCCATGTCGATGATTGATAGTTGTTGTGAGATCTCTGATAATTTCATTGAGTTTCTTGAAATTTTGTATGGGAATGAAGAATTTATAGATGATGATCATAGAATCCCTTCATGATTTTTCCTCCCAACAAGAATCAGCAGTTTCCTCCTTGGATGAAGAGATCCTTGAGCCTTTGCATGATAACCCTTTTCATCACCAACAAGAATCAGTAGCTCCCTACTTAGATGAGACATATTGGGACCAATAAAGATAAATGCCAATTCCCGATCCCAAAAATGAAAATCAAAAAATCAATGTAAATTTATTTCAAACTCAGTTTTCTCCTATGTCTGAAGATGAGATAGATCAACTCCTGAAAAATAATGTTACAGCTCAAGCTAATGCAGGTTTATAGTGTTCACATGGTCAAGAATGTGTCAGTGAAACTTCTTTCATCATTAAAAATGAAAATCTGAGTTTAAATGATGATAGTCATAAGATTGATGAAACTATACAGGAAGTTGTTTAGAGTAAACCAATTTGTGATGATGATTTTCTGCAAGGAGATCAGCTAACAGATTTTGTTTTCTCCCATGAAGAAGATAGGGTTGTCATGTTTAAAAATCTTGAAGAATGTTTTCTGTTCAAATATGATTTAGAATATGAATTTGATGAGTATGAGCCTAAGAGAGAAAGCGTGCAAGTGATAGAGTCAGAGTTTCTTGTTCTTCAGGAATTTGTAGCCAACACTCAGACAGCATAAAGTCATAATTCCCTATGCTCTCCTATGGATCAAAAACCAAGTGTTATTTCAGATCAAAATGAAGAGTGTGCCTGTGTTTTTGTTGAATCTCAAAACAATGTAACATTTCATTTTTTTGAAGATACTTTTACTGATTTGTTGTAGTTAGCAGGGAAGATGTATTTTCTTGTTTTCATGGACCAGAATCACATGTTCAGTAGACACTCGGAGTGGCCTAGTTTTTGTTTTTTCTGCCTACTCGAGGAAAATGAGAGTAGAATTCCAGTAAGTAGCCATATGCTGGATTGGTTACACTGGAAGGATCACTTCATATGATTGTACATATGTCTTCAGCAGGCAGGTGGTTGTCATATAGATTTGAAGCCCTCAAGTCTCGGCGATATTATGCCATCGATAAGTTTAGTAAGTTTTTTATTTTTAGTCAGTATTGAGTCAAGTTTCAGACATTTGAGTTTCCATTGATTTAGTCTATTTTTCTGAGTTGTTAGTTTTCAGTCAGTTTCAAAGTCAGTTTGTTTCATTGAGTTGTCAGTATTTAATCATGCATTTCAGTTTGAAGATTTTTTTACCGTATTGGCCCAATGGTTAGGCACTTGGTCTACAGTGTTCTTGACACATCCAAGTAGCTTCCATCCCCAATAAGGCCGATGTTAGTGTCAGAATATGCATTCTGACATCAGTGATCACAATCACTCTTTTCATATTCATTTTAGGGGTCCCACTCTGAAATTTTTATCATTCCATTAGGTCATGCAAAAAATTGATTCACTGATGGTAGCCCTAGTCATAAAACCTCACTCTCCCTCACAAATTCTTATTTGCTGGCCCGCCTTCATGTCTTGTTGAGCATAAAAACACTTTTGAAAAACTCATTTCACTATGTCTTGTGTCAGTCAAAGTCAACCATGGAGTCAAGTCATCTAAGGTATCATTAGGGTAATTAGGTTTCATTATTCAAGGTCCAAAATGCACCATTTCATCTCAATAAGGTCAGCAAAGGATGTGAGAGTGACTCAATAAACATTTCATTATCATCTGCAGAGGATTACTAGCATGTAAATATGATATTTTTAAATTTGTAATTTTGATTTTTATGATTCTCATAACAAAATGTAATTTTGATATGAAAATAGAGATGTAATTTATTTTTAATTTTTTTATGTAATTTTATGCTCATAATATGTAATAAGTTCTATCCCTAGCTGCAAAATCAAATCAATTATTCCAAACCCAAAAGGAAAATGCCAAACTCCAGTAGCATCATCCTACAAATAAGAAAAAATCAGATGAAAGGATAATCAGCAAATGTTTCAAAAAAGTGAAATGAGACATTAGGAAAGTATTTTTTTCAATTCAAATTTAAATTCACTTAGCTATTTATGATTCATTGACATCAATTCAATTTCATTCTCCTCCTCCAAACATCAAGCAAGCACTCCAAGAGACCAAATTTTCAAAATTTTGAGCAAAATTGGTAAAAGAGCAAAACTGAGGGCGCAAGTGTTGAAGGCAGGGCGCAAACACAAAAACAAGGGTGCAAATACTTAGCAGAGGGTGAAAATACATAGAGGATGGCACAAATGTGTAGAGGATGGCACAAATTTGTATGCAATGGCGCAAATAGTCTGTCAAGGGCGCAAAATCATTGTTCATGGCACAAATGACCATCAAGCTCTAGAAAGTGTCCAAGTGATCAGAAATTGCCTTCAAAGCTCCACCAAATTAGTAATTGACTTCCAGCAAACCAGTAAGAGGCACATGCCATCAAAAATCATCTTCTTAAGTTTATGTGTTGAAGTTTTGCAAGTTGAAGTTGTAATTTGGTGTTTAAATTGAGGGAAAACCCTAGTATCACATTACACTTGTGAAAACTCTTAAAATTAACTCCCTTACCCTTTGCATCTTTCCCATAGTTATAAAAACCCATTCCCAAACCCCTCATTTGCAAAATTCCCTTTTCCTACAACTTTCTCCCAAAACCCTAAGTCCTAGGTGTTACATCTACCTAGGCTCCCAATTCCTAAATCCCTACCCTAAATCTATCATATCATTACTCCATATCCCCTCACCATTTCACATATCCCTATCAAAAATCTCCCTCATTTTTCCTTTCCCAACTCCCTTTCCCATTTCCTTTTACTAATCCCTAGGGTTTTAACAAAAACACCATGGCAACAGAAGAGGAAAATTCATCATTCAGTGAAGGAGAGGAAACAGAGATAAGGAGGCCACATAAAGGAGGAAGAGTAATAAAAATTGAACTACCAACACTAGGGAACTCTTAGCTTCTCCATTGACTGTCACATGCTTCAAACATGTTATTTGTTATGGTTTTTGTGATAAAATTTAGAGGGTTAAACACCACCCCATGCTAACTAGAATTTTCATATATGGACTCCATGACAACCAAGTTAAATTATCTGGGGTCACTTTTACCTTATCCACTGTTGTCATTTCAGATGCTACAGGGATCCCAAATGTTGGGGAGAAATGGTTCAAGAAAGGTAGGTTGAAGGAACAGGATTCTGACTTCTTCCAAAAACCAAGACACCAAAATCAAACAAAGAGGTTCTTCCCTTTTTCACACCTCTTAGACAGATATGCACCAATGGTGAAGATAATCATGAAATATTTTTCATATGAAGGCAGATTTTCAAGGTTCTATACCTATCACATCCGGCTCTTGATGCATTTAAATAGGGTAAGGATGCTTAACATGCCCTATTATCTTTTCCATAGTATAGAGAAGATGGCATAAATTTCCCTAAATAAGTAATATGAACAGCAAATGAGAAGCCTATTTCATCATTCCCTCATAAAAACCATAGTCCTCCACCATCTCAATCAACTGAACATTGCATGGAGCACCTTCATAGCCAATGATATTTTCATTGAACCATCCACTCAGCATGCACAAAATGTCCCTTCATCATCTTAGCCCATGGCACACTCATCATCATCAGATCATTCCCCTTCACCTCCTTCATCTCCAGCTCATCATGATCCTTCATCTACATCTCATCATGATCCTTCACCTCCATCTCATCATGATTTTGGTTCACCTAGCAGGATTGAGGACATTGAGCCTAAGTGGGCTAGTATGGTTGAGGTTGAGCCATTGCCAAAAACCTACCAGAGAGGTCACAGGCATGTGTTTGCTCCACATGGAGTGGAAGGGGCCATGCCTTCTACATCAGCACAATAGGTGGACAAGGGTAAAGAAAATGTAGTTGAGGCACTCATTCATGATGAGGATGACAATCATGAAATTGAAAAAGAATTTTAGCTTGTTGACCTAGATGAGGATGAGGATGAAAAAATCACAAATGCCGCTATCAAAGCAAAGGATGCCAAGATTAGTGAGATCCAAGCTAATCTTGAGAGGGCTAGATATGTTGTACAAATAAAATGAACAATTGAAAACCAAACAAGTCATTGATGAGATTAAGTATTCCACTACTCAAAGGGAGGCTCAAAAGGCCAAAGCCATGCTAGATGAAACACTGGAGAAGTATGGCTTACTTGATGATGAATAAAAACATGTACCAAGACAAAGACCTAGAACTAGAGGACTGAAAAGAGATCTAGATCTAGAGAGAAAAAGGGAAGTTGAGCTAGCTGATCAGCTAACCCTGAATGAGCAGCTTAAAGAGAACAGGGAGCCATGGCTTGATAGAGCCAATAAACACTTGGAAAAGCTGCTAGCAAGGGAAAATAATGATAATTACTTTTTGAGGAGGAACTTCGAACATCAGGCATGGAAGGAGAAAATTGCATTGGCCAAGCTCAAAAGAGCCAATGCCAAAATTGAAGAGTTAACCATGGAGGAGAAGAAAAAGTTGGACATTCTTATTGAGGCTTACCTCCAAGCTTAGACACATCATCATCAGCCATTCCAAAAATTTTGAGACATTTCCTAAATTTTTTGCAAATTCTAGAAATTTCTGTGTTTTTTGGGACAATTATTTAGCAGAAAATTGGGCATTTGCGCAGCGCCCTAGGCGCTACGCAAATAATTGGGGCACTTTTTGAGGGAAATAAAGCCACCATTAGATTCCTAATGACCAATGCATCTTAGAAACCCATCTTTCCAACCTTGGTTTGGAGTTTTGATAGGTGAAAAGCTCAAAAAACCATCAAAAAATCACCTTTCTGCCCCTTTTTTTACCTAGGTGTTGCGCAAATACCAATCTTGGGAGAATGATTTTTTGAGGGAGGGAATGACCACCATTTTTAGTAATTAAGGCATATTCAGAAAGAGGACAGGTAAGGCTTTCCAATAAGCCATCTTGGGCCTGATTTGGACACCTTTAGGTCAGCCAAAAGTGGCCCTGAACATAGAGGGCGCAAATGCACAGTGGAGGGCGCAAATGACCAATTTGCTGATTTTTTCCAATTTTCTTTGAAATTTTCACTTTGCCTCAAGAAATCATGTTTCTACTCATGTAATTAATGATGGTAAATGTAATTATGTTTGAGATTAGTTACCTAGGGTAGATTCATCGGGTAAAAGTCATTAATGAGTCATAATGAATCAATTGAATGTAATGAGTGAGTCACTTGGACCATCCTACACGTCAGTTTCAGTTCAGAAATTAGTGGATCTCTTCCTCACCTCATGGATTCCACCCCTGAGGATGGGTGAAGCTTGTTTTGATGTCTACTTAGCCCCTTTATTCACACTAAGCAAGGGTTGGAATCAGTTTGTATGTTTTCTTATTAGTCAAGGAACTATTGTACTCAGTTTGTCCAGCTAATAAAGAGTTGCAGCTATTTTATGGGATACTTGTGGTATTGATATTTATCATTGTATTTTATTTAGTTTCATATGTTAGAATGTATTGTATTCATGTTCATTTCATTTCTATGGTATGATATCTTTCAAGTTTGATAATCATAACACATGCTAACTCATGCTCTATTTTGGGGAATTGATCATAGTTTGTCCATTTTCCTCAGTCTAGGAAGAATACATCTCCCATGCTCTTCCTAGCTTATTTTTAGTCTCAACACCATTCCATCACAATCATCTTAAAGTGGTAAGCCTTATGCCTACCTTTCCCCATTGAATCCCTACAATCCTATCCCATTTTCCCTAGCCTAGCTCCCCTGACCTAATATATTCATCCAATGAAACCCCAACCAAATCAAATCAAAACAACCCCTGCACTCTATATCTAGCCTAAAAACCTTAATTCCTCCAGCCCTCCTGGTTTTTACCTTTTGGAGAGAGCCCTCTTCAACTTGATAGGGCTAGCTATAAAGTCAAAAGCTTGGTATGTGGTTACCTCTGTTGGGATTCCTTCTTCAGCCTTAGGAATCTCGCGGAGTGATAACATTCTGGTGCCATTGTCGGGGAGGTGAAAAGACAAATCTTCCCTGGGAAAGAAAGATAAATTTTAGATCTGGTTGTTGATGGTGAACAATGATCAGGCATAAGAAGGTTGTGCATCATTCACCTCGCGACTCCAGTGTCAAAAAATCACAAGGTTCAGAAGTTTTATGGCGACTCCACTCTTCAAGAACTGGTAGCCTAAATAAATTCTTAGTGAATTCATTGCTATCAAAATGGATTTGATTTCTTGAAGGTATTCTCCTATGAATCGAGCTCATATTCCTGGTTTTCCAAACCGTATTCCTAATATAGATTGGCAATCAGGACTTTCAAATTTTAAGGGTCAGGACGGTGAAGATGCTAGTTTTCATTTGGTCAAATTTCATTTGCATATTCATAGACTAAATATTGAGTTTCTTGAATATTGTCTAATTAAGATGTTTATGCTACCTTGGAGGAAAAAGCGAGATCATGGTATGAGAGTCTACCATCTGCTAGTTTATATTCTCTAAAGTACTTTCATTCAGTTTTCTTTCAAAATTATCAAATCTCTAATTCTTCCATGTCGATTATTGATAGTTGTGAGATCTCTGATAATTTCATTGAGTTTCATGAAAATTCGTATGGGAATGAAGAATGTCTAGATGATGAGATCATATAATCCCTTCATGATTTTTCCTCCCAACAAGAATCAGCAGTTTCCTCCTTGGATGAAGAGATCCTTGAGTCTTTTCATGATAACCCTTTTCATCACCAAAAAGAATAAGTAGCTCCCTCCTTAGATGAGACAGACTAGGACCAAGAAAGAGAAGTGCCAATTCCAATCCTGAAAATGAAAATCACCAAATCAATGTAAATTGCTTTAAAACTCAGTTTTCTCCTCTGGTTGAAGATGAGATAGATCAAGTCCTAAAAAGTCATGTTACAACTCAAGCTAATTCAAGTTTGCAATGTTCACATAGTCAAGAATGTGTTAGTGAAACTTCTTTCATCATTGAAAATGAAAATCTGAGTTTAAATGATGACAGTCATAAGATTAATGAAACTATACAGGAAGTTTTTGAGAGTAAACCAATTTGTGATGATGATTTTCTGCAAGGAGATCAGCTAACAGATATTGTTTTCTTTCATGAAGAAGATAGGGTTGTCATGTTTAACAATCTTGAAGAATTTTTTATGTTCAAAGATGATTTAGAATATGAATTTGAGGAGTATGAGCCTATGAGAGACAGCGTGAAAGTGATAGAGTCAGAGTTTCTCATGCTTCAGGAATTTGTAGCCAACACTCGGACAGCAGAAAGTCATACTTCCCTATGATCTCCTATGGATCAACAATCAAGTGTTCTTTCAAATCAAAATGAAGAGTGTGCCTGTGTTTTTGCTTAATCTTAAGACAAGGTAAAACTTCATATTTTTGACATTCCTTTTACTGATTTGCTACAGTTAACAGGGAAGATATATTTTCTTGTTTTCATGGACCAGAAGCACATGTTTAGTGGACACTTGAGTGGCCTAGTTTTTGTTTTTTCTACCTGCTGAGAGCAGAATTTCAATAAGTAGCCATCTGCGGGATTGGTTACACTGGAAGGATCACTCCACATGATTGTACATATGTCTTCAATAGGCAGGTGGTTTTCATCAAGATTTGAAGCCCTCAAGTCTCGGTGATATGCTGCCATCAATAAGTTTAGTAAGTTTTTTTATTTTTAATCAATATTGAGTCAAGTTTCAGACATTTGAGTTTGCATTGAGTTAGTATATTTTTCCGAGTTGTTATTTTTCAGTCAGTTTCAAAGTCATTTTGTGTCATTGACTTTTCAGTATTTATTCATGCATTTCAGTTTGAATTTTTTTTACCGTATTCGCCCAATGGTTAGGCACTTGTTCTACGGTGTTCTTGAACCTCCAAGGAGCTTCCATCCCCAATAAGGCCTATGTTAGTGTCAGAATATGCATTCTGCCATCAGTGATCAAAATCACTCTTTTCATATTCATTTTAGGGGTCCCACTCTGAAATTTTTATCATTTCATTAGGTCATGTAAAAAATTGATTCACTGAAGGTAGCCCTAGTCATAAAACCTCACTCTCCCTCACAAATTCTCATTTTTTGGCCCACCTTCATGTATTGTTGAGCATAAAAACACTTTTTAAAAGCTCATTTCATGTCAGTCAAAATCAACCGTGGAGACAAGTTATCCAAGGTTCAATTAGGTTAATTAGGTTTCATTATTAAAGTTCCAAAATGCACCACTTCATCTCAATAAGGTCAAAAAAGGATGTGAGAGTCACTCAATAAACATTTTATTATCATCTGTAGAGGATTATCAGCATGTAAATATGATATTTTTAAATTTGTAATTTTGATTTTTATGATTTTCATATCAAAATGTAATTTTGATATGAAAACAGAGATGTAATTTATTTTTAATTTTTTTGTATAATTTTATGCTCATAATATATAATAAGTTCTATCCCTAGCTACCAACTGAAATAAATTATGCCAACCTGAAAAGGAAAATGCCAAACTCCAACAACATCATCCTACAAAGAAGAAAAAAATCAGATGAAAGGGTAATGAGAAAATGTTTCAAAAAAGTGAAATGAGACATTAAGAAAGTAGGTTTTTCAATTAAAATTTAAATTCACTTAGACATTTATGATTCATTGACATCAATTCAAACTTATTTTCCTCCTCTGAACATCAAGCAAGCACTCCAAGAGACCAAATTTTCGAAATTCTGAGTGAAATTGGAAAAAGAGTAGAATTGATGGCGCAAATGCTAAAACAAGAGCGCAAATACTTAGAAGAGGGCGCAAATACGTAGAGGAGGGCTCAAATGTGTATAGGATGGCGCAAATGTGTAGGCAAGGGTACAAATATCCTGTCAAGGGTGCAAATGCATTATTCATGGTGCAAATGACCAGCAAGCTCTACAAAGTGTCCAAGTGATCAAAAATTTCCTTCTGTTGGCTTGTGTTTTTCGTGAATGGATAAAGGCAACACAAGGAGCTAATTAAATGAGGAACGGGAAGGGCTAAAGTGAAGGCCAATCAGTTCAAGCGTGGGTCGGGCAAAGACCCCGTGGTCAAAAGAAGAAATAATTCTTACCATTCACTTGTCCACTTCTTATCACAAAACACTTCTGATTGTGATTTGTGGGTGGGCCCCACTTCCATCTTACCATGTCATCCCCACTCACCGCACATCGCTCATCGCAGGGTATAACCCTTACCCTTCGTGTCTCATATCAAAATACTTCCAATTGCAATCTGCGGGCGGGCCCCACTTCCATCCTGCCACGTCACCTCTCCGCCCATTGAAAATCACACATCTCCTTTCATACCATTTACCCTTTTCTTACTCATAGCTAAAACTTGCGATCTGTGATGTGCAGGCAGCCCCACTTACGCCTTGCCACGCGCCCCCCCCCCCCCCCCCACCCCCGCCATCGCACTTCGCTAACCATAACCTTTACTCCTGCTTTCCCATATGTAAAACCTTATGATTGCGATTTGCGATGTAAGTGTGGCCCCACCTCCGTCTAGCCATGTCACCCTCCACTCGTCGCACTTTGCAAATCGCAAGTCTTAACATTTGTCCTCGCTTCTCATACGTAAAACATCCCAATTGCGATTTGCGATATGAGCTTGGGCCCCACCTCCCTGCCACGTCATAAATATCCCTTCCATGGCCTTTGTACCACTCTTTTTAGTGTTAATCATGCCGCTAAACTCCACCATCACTTCTGCCATCTCCCCTTCATCTCCACTCCCTATCATACATCTGACGGCTCATGATCTGTTTTAGCCCCCCTTTTACCTTATGAAGGTTAACACCCGGGGGGGGATCCGAAATGGCCAGTTTTGGAAACTGCCTTCGGTGCTACGTGTCAGCCAACAGTGATTGTGCACCCCCCCCCCCCCATTTAATACCACAAACTGGACATGCCCCCCTCTAAAATTTGATCCCTGATTTTGCAAGTCCTACACAGCATGAATTTTTGGGTGGAACAAGCACAATTATGGTTTATTCAGTTGCTCAATAACTCCCCGTCAAAGAGCGAGGCACGCACAAAATGAATGGTCATTCTGTAAAAGTTAGTGAAAATCATGAGAACAAGGGAATGGAGGCCTTCGACAGCAGGTGGAATTAAGTGATGGAAGCCAGACTGCCCCACCTATTCACGGTTACTCCTCGCTGACTCATTTTGAAGGTTCCAAGATTTCGCCTCCATGGCCAACTAAGTTGTTTCTTTTTACAGTTCGATTGTGATGTTTTGTTGGTGAAATCTCGATTTCACCCGATTCTGTTTTGATTTTCTGATTACATGAGTGATTGCTTGATGCACACTCGGTAAGTTAGTTAGGATATTTTGATTTTAAATGTTTGGGTCGATCATGGGGAATTTGATTCAATCGAAAACCCTCAAGAGAACTCTATATGTATAGAGTTCAAAGATGAAAGAAAGGTTCTGAATTTTGGAGAATTTTTTTGTAGTTCTGTGTGACTGTGCTCCTTGTGCTCTGAGATACATATTTGGAAGATCTATTTTGAACTTAATATGATATACAGCGTCGTTTATCTGGATGCTGGATGGGGCAATGAGTAGTATGTATATGTATTCTCTTTTTTTATCAGTAATCTTCTGTTTAATTATAGTCATCTTTCCATGCTCTATTGCTTTGATGATTCGTGTAATGTAGCTGTCGATGGTATGCATTTTTATTCATGAATTTGTGTATGAATAATGCTCATGTATTAAATTTTTTGTTCTCCCTTAATTTGCGCTCCACGAATCTCTATTTTTGGTCATATTCCACTTGCATCCACTTCTTTTGAGTTCATGGGAGACATATTCTTAAGACTTTTAAACATGTCTCTCAAGGGTTCCTCCTCCTCCATTCCTTATCAACACCTCTGCATATTTTGAAAGCCTTTGCTCATTGTTTCGTACTTGGCCCACTTGGAAAGCTACTGAGCCATATAGTCTCTTGAGCCCTCTTGCAGTATATGGTAATTCACATGAATCAGACTCCAAGGTCTTCTCCATTCCAAAACCACCAAATCCATTATTCTCTTTATCCATATTATGTCAGAGGCATCCTTATAATTGTCTACATTTAACCTCTAATTTTAAGATTTCCTAAGCACTGGTCTTTTGCAACTCAAGGTTGTCTCTAGGAGATACAACATCTTTTTGGTGTCGTTTCCGGGGATATGAATGAAGAATTATTTTCCCTCGGATACGACATTATCTTCACCCTTCAATCAGGTGAGCACAAAGGGTTGAGAGTTGCATAGCCCTCACCTTGGCGACTCCACTATTATCAAATTTCAAAGCAGTTGTAATTGTGGCTTACACAAGGTTTCATACTCAGTCAGATACTTCCCAGTAGAGAACCCCTTCTATATCTGATCCTGAAAAGATCATATTTAAGAGAGTATGGAAGGAGAAGCAACCCAGTCAGGCTGACCTGCCCTCATTTTCTCTATAATATTTGCCTTCCTCATCTCAGAAATCTAACATATATGGTCTTGGCTCCACAACCCATGTACTTGAGCATCCTCCAGAAACCTATGCTTTAGCCAGCTCAACCATAAAAGGAAAATTCGAATCCGTTGATACTTATCTGCCTCCCTTGCACCCTACACCCAAGTCTGAAGAAGTAAAATAAGTTGCAGCACTCCAAATCTCTTTACAGATAAATATCCAAACCTCTACTCAGCATATACCTATTATACCACAGCCAAATCATCCACATAACTTACCACCACCACCCCTCATGGATGTACCTGGTTTCCTCCTCAATAAATATGCTCCATTGACTCTACCTCAAATATTGAATGGCATGCTGCAAGATTATCTAAAGCTCCTGCCTTGGTTCACCGGGGAAGATATCACTTATGCGTAGAGACATATTGAAAACTTTTGCTTCTTTATTGAGAATGTGAATGTAGAGCACTTAGATGTGGTGTTAAGGCTTTTCTTCCAATCCTTGGATGGATAAGCCCGTAAATGGTTCAAGTCTCTAGCCAATAAAATAGTCACCACTTGGGAAGGAATGGACAATTTCTTCACACTAAAATGCGAACAAAATAGGGATCATGGATATGTTCTCACAGAGTTCAACGCTCTTAAAAAGAGACACAATGGGGATGTAACAGAATTCATAAAGAGGTTCAATAAGCTCTATAATAATCTCCCTACTAACATAAAACCTCCCCAAGCAGCTGCTAAGGTGGTCTTCGCAGGAGCTTTCGAACTAGATTTTGGGTTCACCATAAGAGAATAAAATCCACATCTCTAGTTCAGATCCAGACTGATGCATTGGAGGTATAAACAAACTTTTCTTCTATCAGTAAATTCAAAGGGAAGATAGAGTATGAAGCCATAAGAAAGAACAGGGAGGAGGCTTCTACTTCTAATCAGGAGAGGTAATCACAAGAGTATAGAATGGAAGAAATGAATAAGTTAATCAAGAACCTTACAAATAATTTTATTAAGCTTGAATTGGAGGCCAAAAATTCCCCTCCTCGTCCCAACCAAATAATTCCTAACCGAGGGTTTAATCCTCAGTATCAGAATCCCCCTCTGCAGCTGTTATAGCGAGAGAGGAAGGAATAGCAAGACCACATTCAACCTCCTCTATACTTGGAAGGAAAGCTAGAGGAACAGGCCGAGGAAGTCATAGACAGCTAACAGAATCAATTCCTTGCTTACTCTGATGATGAGGAAGGTGAACTCACCCTGCAAGGAAAGCAAGAAGAGAAGGAAGTCCCTTCAGAAGACCAAGATATTGACAATTAATACAGGTAGTTCATAGATTTCATGCAAGCTCAACTCCAAAATAAGTATGATCTTAGGTCCTCCAGGAAGAGAACCCGAGTGCAAGAACAAAAGGAAGAGTCAATATCAAGAGAACAGACCCCTCCTAGTTCTGTCAGTAAGGGGGGAAATCCATTAAAAGAGTCTACCCCTCATAAAGCCGCTACATCCACTTCCATGAAACAAGGCTCTGATCCTCCCAAAAATGAGAAATCCCCATCTATACCCTTGGGCCTGACTAACCTTCCTAAAGAACAGTTCAATGAATCCACTGTAGAAAAAGGTCCCACGTCCTTTAATCTCCAGAAAGAATTAGATAAGGTCAAGATCTCGGTCCCCCTGATTGAGCTCCTAAAACGGACTTCATACAAAGCTCAGATGTCTCAATTCATGCAACCCATGGTGTAAACCCACATCCTGACGGCCTCAACCTCCAAGAAGAACGACCCATGGTAGTTTTTGGACCTCATGTAGAAGAACAGGACTCAGCCACTCCCCCGTTCTATGTGACTCTAGTGATACATGACCTATTGTTACACAATTTCATGTTGGATTTCGGGGCTTCACATAATCTGTTGCCTTTTTCTGTCATGGAGTAATTGGGGTTGTAGATTACAAGGCCTTATAAAGACTTGTAATATTTTGATTCCAAGAGGGTGAAGTACTTGGGTATGATAAAAGATCTGGTAGTAAACTTAGCCTAGATTTCGTCCAAAAGTGTGGTAATGGACATTGTTGTAGCTGATATCCCAGCTCAGTTTGGAATGTTTTTATCCAGATCTTGGGGTTCCAAGATTGGAGAATCAATAAAACTTGACCTCACCTACGCCACTATTCCAGTGTTCGATGGGGAGGAAAGAAGATTATACCATGAATCCAGGTTTTTGAAGATGGTCACAAAAGCCTATGGTTCGACAAATTATCTGATATATGGTAAGGAGGGTGAATTATCTTGTCTTATGATTGATGAGGATGAAAATTTACTGCAAGAAAGGAAGGCCTGTCCTCTAATACAGGAGAATCCCATAGCAGAATGGAGAAAAAAAATTGGACCTTACAGTTTGATGGAGTTTATTCATGAGAAGGAAACGGAGCCGAGGTACTCTTGATATTGCCAAAAGGATGCTTAGTACCTCTCTCTTTCGAGCTGGAATTTGAAGCCACAAATAAAGTGGCCGAATATGAAACCCTGCTATTGGGATTGCAGGCGGCACGAAACATGAACATACAAAACCATAAGGTGTTCGGAGATTCAAAGCTAGTAGTGAGGCAATTCAGGAGCCAATGCCAAACTAAGCACTCACGGCTCAAAGCTTACAGGAATGAGGTATGGGATTTGGTTTAGAACTTATTTTCTGCTTTTAACATTCATTTCATGTCAAGGGATAAGAAAATAATGGCAGACTCACTAGCTGTGGCTGCTAGCAATTTCTACCCTCCGCATAATCCATTGCTCAGATATGACGTGGAAGTGATATATCGCCCCTCCATTCTGGAAAATGTAAAACATTGGCAGATCTTCAAGGACGAAGAGCAAGTCAAACGTTTTATGGAGATGGTGGGTGAATTCTCAAATTTGGTGATTGACTCAGTGACCAAGGATGATAGTGAAGAGACGAAAACTAGATGGGAAGAGACATTGGCCAGCCACCGAGTCTTGCAATTAAAGGGAAATATTATTCCCAGGGGTCTTGTACCATTGGAGGGATTGTTTTATAAAAATGATATCCCTGTGAACCCCAGCAAACCGACCCCCAACGAGCTAGTCAGGGATTTAAACATCGGGATAGAGGAAGACCCGAAGGTGGTGAAGTTGTCGAAAGGAGTCCCCGAAGAATATCAAAGACATTACCTGAAGCTCTTTTGATCATACAAAGACTTATTCGCTTGGTCATACCAGGACTTGAAGACCTTTGATATTGATTTCATAGAGCATAAGGTACCCCTAAAAGAAGACGCTAAGCCTCATAAGCAGAAGCTGAGGCAGATCAACCCTCTTCTTCTCCCAGCTATTGAAAAAGAAATAAATAATTTGTTGCAGGCAAAGATCAAATGTCCCTCTGAGGTACTCTGAATCGGTGGCGAACCTAGTGCCCGTAAGGAAGAAAAATGGCGAGATCAGGCTTTGTGTGGATTTCTGCAATCTGAACAGAGCCTCACTCAAAGACAACTATCCCCTCCCAAAGATGTACCACATCTTGCAAAAGGTGGTGGGATCCTCCCGCATGTCCATGATGGACGGTTTCTCAGGATATATTCAGGTGGTGGTGCTCCCGGAAGACCAAAATAAGACGGCGTTCACTATGCCTTGGGGAACCTTCATGTACGCCTGAATGCCTTTCGGCCTGATAAATGTCGGTGCCACATTCCAGCATGCTATGAACATTTCTTTCATAGGATACCAGGATAATTTTGTGGTGATTTACCTGGACGACATCACAGTCTTCTCTAGGGATAAATTTGTCTATGACAGGAGGAGAAGCACAGGAGAATACAGTTATACATCAGGGCATAGAATCTTCCACACAAAATAAACATGTAAAGTACCTATTATCCTTATGGTATAAAGATATAGTGTAATAAATTTTAGCCTTGAGGTGTCCCCATAACTGTAATATTCCTAATTTAGCTTCAGCTAATAGGAATATTAATTTTTCTTTTGAAATCTAGATGCATGAATAATTGAGCAAGGAGGCTCCTAATTTGCTCAAGTATGAATAAAAATCCTTCCTAATGTGAAAGGGAATCTTGAAATAACCAATTCAAGCATCCACATGTGTGAACAAGGTCTAAAATATGTGGACAAGGTCAAGTTTGACCAAGTCAACATGATTTATTCTCAAAGAAGTGGATTCTAAATAAAGACAACTCAATGTGAATAGAGATCAATCCAGCTAGATAAAATGAAGGCACCTTGAGTGTGAAAAGGGACAGGGCATGAAGAATCAGTCAAGGTTGACCAAGTCAACAAATATTTCTAGATACATTGCACCATCTTGATGGACAGCGCAGTTTTTGTGGAGGAGCTTTTGCATGGAAGCAACCTCATAGTGGGTGGGATCCTTGGTGAGTAAGCTCATCAATTATATAATGAAGGAGATGGAAAGCATATGGAAATATTGGAGATTATATTTTTATGTGGTCTGCTTAGACTTCCTACATACTTGGTTGTTTAGCTAAGTTGCTGCACTGCTTAGTGCAAGGGTTTTCTCGGGTGGGGATTCCCTACTCTTTCTTGGAGATCTTGTTGGAGAAATATAAGAGGAGACTTCTGATCTGAATTTTCCACTATCTGGTGTTGGGCCAAGCACTTAACTTTAGCAAAAACTCATTCCCTTCAGAAAACTGCGTTATTTCTTAAGGTGTGCAGTGGGAGGGGTCAAAACCCCAATTTGAGGAGCTATTTTCCCAAGAGGAGGATCAGCCTTTCTTTGGGAAAGCTAGAGGAAGCATCTACAGCCATTTATTTGCATGTTCAGCCATCTTATGCAGAGCTTCAGCCATACAACATTATTCAGCCACATATTTGCAGCAGCTTTCTCTTGTATATCTTTTCTGTCAAGAAACCCTTGCCTGGTCTTCTTGGATCTGTATAAAAGAGATTAGATCTCTGTTTTTATGCCTCATTGAGTATTATAATAAGAATATCAGATATATTTATCTATTTTCTAAGTTTAACCTCTATTAGACTACGCAGTCTCTTATGCAGCAGCTTCGGCATTTTGCAGTCTTGGGGTTTTGTCAATTTTAAGTTGTTTTGAGCATGGGAGACATGTTTAACTAAGCTAAAGGCATTTTTTTCTGAAATTATTTTGCATAGATGTCCTATATTGTCTATTCTAAGGGACGCAACTATTATTTTTCACTTTTATAACTCAATATTCAGAAAATAACATTTTTGGGGCTAAAACTGCTACTTTTCCCCGCTTGTTGACATTGTAAAAAGGCATAGTTTGTTGTTGTGATTGTTATGTTGAAGCTATGTGTTTAAATACATTATATGATTTGATCACTTTCTGCTCTCCAGATTTGGAATACCTTAGGGTATTCTTATTTTTGTAGAAAATTCCAGATTTGGAATAGTACAGTGGTATCGAAGCAACAATCTTGGCTCAGCCTGTGAGCTTCAAGCATCATGGAGTCTTCTCATGGGGAGGAGGATATTTGCAAAATAAATCAGAGCAAACCCTTGTTTTCTAGAGAAAAGAGGTTCTCAAAACTTCTCTTTTCAAATCTGCAGGGCAAAGGCAAGGGCATCAAAGAAATGAGGAGGGAAACACATGAAGATCCCTCACACAGATCTATACAGGAGGAAGATTCTAAGTCCTCATATTTTGGATATGAGCACTCAGCCATATCATCATATCTACCACGTTCTATCAGAAATTTCTTCATGAAGAGGAAGAAAGGAGATATGCCAAAGAGAGACACTCTTGGTGATTATTTGCAGGAATGTGAAGATCAATCCGAGGAGTTCAAAAATCACTTGAATTTCCAAGGGTTTTGCCAAATGAAGGAAAAGAGCACAAGGAGAAAGAAGTAGAGTGAGGGTAGATTCTTTCTATCCACTTTTTATGGATCACCTCTATGTCTAGCTAGGGCTTGGGTGAAGGAGCTAGACACCATTTTGCAGCAACATCAAGTTTCAGAATTTGAAGCCATCAAAGTAGCAGCGCTGCATTTTGAGGGTAAGGCCTATGCTTGGTTGTTGTTTGAATCCTTTTCCTTCAAGAATGAAAATACATATACTTATGCAAAGTTCATTAAAATATTAGTAGATAGGTTTGATGATATTTCATGTGAAACATCTTCTATTGCAACTATCAAACCACATCAAACAAAACTTTTGCATGAGTTGGGAGGGTCTATAAATCCAACTCCATTTCTGAAAACCAATGAAGAGGAGGTGAGATTTTTTGATACTTTACCAAGGGCAAGATCTCCTTTAGATTAAGGGCTTTCTTCTCAAAAGGAAGACATGAAGATTCCTTCTTCAAGAGAGGACCAAGATCTAAGGTCTCTTGTTGAAGGTAAGGCAACTTCAACTAGTGAAGAAGAGAAAGGAGAGGCAGGAGAAGATAACGCAGTCATAAAAAGGGCGCCCCAAGCACCTCATGAAGAAGAGGATGGAGCACTTTCTCCAAAGAAAGAAACTCTTGCACTCTTGCAAGGAGTTCCAAAAGGTCTCACACATAGAGCTCTTGGCATAACACATGAGCAGCATGTACCTTCATTTCCGAATGATGAGATCTTGAAGATAGGAGAAGAAAAAGAGAAGGAATGGCATCACAAGATGAAGAGAATGTACCCTTCTCTATTTAATAATTTTAAAGAACAAAGAAGGCAAGAGGAACCATGCAACAAAGGCAGGGGAAAATCTGTCCACCTACATTCACATCCTACTCTATGCCTTGATGCCTCTCTTCAAAAAGGCATTTCAGCATGAAGACCTCCTGATTAGAGGGAAACTAAAGTGTTCTCTTAACTATATGCAGCAGCAACCTATTTTTTAAAGAGGGAACCTTGGAAGGAGCCACTACAGCACTGAAAATCATTGATGGAAGGCTAGGCAAATTTCTAAAATTGACCTTGTTTTCTTCCATTCATCTATTTGCGTTGGAGGGAATAGATTCAGAAATTTGTGCTGATATGAGCATAGTATCAAAAGGCTACTCCATAGATTTGGGGCAGAAAAGGATACTCCAATATATAATGAATATTTCTTAACATAACAAAAAAATAATTTCATTTTTTTATGCAGGAGCAAAATTGTGGAAGTTTTTGAGAAAGAGAACCTTTCAAGGGGATGGTGACTCTCCTAAACTTCAATCTTGTCTTGAGCAAGATCAGCTGCAAGAAAGGCAGAAAAAGAAAGTTTGGAATACTCCAACATGTGACTTTGACATCAAGTATGTCAAGGAGGAGAGCCATCATATGACAAATGCATCATTTCATACTTCTACAGCGCTATCAATGTTGGGAAGCCTAGACCCTTATTGGGAATCCCAACTCTTGATGGAATATTCTAAGGACCTATTCACATGTAAGGTTCTTGATGGGCAAGCAATGGATGGAAGGTATAAATTAGTTAATGGAATCATTTATGTTCATGATCAGATCTACTTAACTAAAGATTCCAAGCTCAAGAAAAAACTACTTGACACAACCTATGAGGTCTTGCTTTCAAACCCCACTAGTTTCATTATAACATATCATACTATTTTAGATGGATTTATGTGGGAAAATTTCAAAGAGGAGATGCACTCTCATATGAGTAAGTGCATGGATCCTTTGTTTGTTGAGGAGGAACATAGCTCTTGGGCAGAGTTATCATTATCACCTCCTTATTCATTGAGTGTGAGGGGGAGCTCATCCATGAGCTACCTTGCTGATTTTAAACAAGTGTATGATGAAAATTGTATTGTTGAACCTCATGATGTATCTATTATATACTTGCATTTTCTTAACACTCATGTGCAGGTCTTGGCTCCAAAAGGGGGCACATTTTCTGACAAGCTTCATGAGCCACTTTGGGCCATGAACAATGGTGATGCTAGCCATTCCTTGGGAGATCTTGGAAAAGGGATGTACTCTTCATGGTGTGATTCCTTAACACCAACCATCATACACCTTCTCCAAACATGCAAGAAGGATGAGGCAACAAACAAGTGTTGGGGAGAACGCTTGTCATATCATATTCTATGGCAGTTAGGAGGAAAATTGCATTGGTTGCACATGAGGGACCATTGTCCTTCTCCCTTATTGTATATGGCAGCTAGCATGATCTTGCTTATGATCCCACATGCTGAAGATGTTCTTATCTTTGTTGGGGGCATGGTTGGAGGAGAGGCACACTTGTTGGATGTGTCTTTGGGGGAAGAGAGTCCCTAATTTTTTTGCACTACATGTTCCAAGGGGAGCATGAGAAATTATATGGCCACCATTGCATACCACTTTTTTCTTTATGATGTGGACCATATGTTTGGTTGGAGCACTTGGGGCATGCCTCTCATGAGCAATTGGGAGGATATTTTCTATGAATTACCAAGCTGGAAGGTGATTCATTTTATTAGGATGATAGCATGGAGGAGGGAGGCCTCCATTGATGATGAAATTCCCCATGATTGTCATCACTTCTATCTTGAGAAGGCCATGGATCAGCAAGAAGGTTTCCATAAAAACCTTCCACTCTTTTATGATGAGAGCCATTGGGTTTATTCACCAAAGGCCAACTTGCACACTTAGGAGGAGCCATTGGGAGATGGAATTTTTGCAGAAATTCTGAAGCAATGGAGGAGACTATGGGGTGAGAGAACCACAAGAGGAAGAGGGGAGATTTTGCAGCACCCTTACAGTTGTTTGAGGACAAGCAACATTTGGGAGGGGGAGACTGTAATATTCCTAATTTAGTTTCAGCTAATAGGAATATTAATTTTGCTTTTGAAATCTAGATGCATGAATAATTGAGCAAGGAGGCTCCTAATTTGCTCAAGTATGAATAAAAATCCTTCCTAATGTGAAAGGGGATCTTGGAATAACCAATTCAAGCATCCACATGTGTGAACAAGGTCTAAACTATATGGACAAGGTCAAGTTTGACCAAGTCAACATGATTTATTCTCAAAGAAGTGGATTCTAAATAAAGACAGCTCAATGTGAATAGAGATCAATCCAGCTAGATAAAATGAAGGCACCTTGAGTGTAAAAAGGGACAGGGCATGAAGAATCAGTCAAGGTTGACCAATTCAACAAATTTGTCTAGATACATTGCACCATCTTGATGGACAGCGCAGTTTTTGTGGAGAAGCCTTTGCATGGAAGCAACCTCATAGTGGGTGGGACCCTTGGTGAGGAAGCTCATCAATTATATAATGAAGGAGATGTCAAGCATATGGAAATATTGGAGATTATATTTTTATGTGGTCTGCTTAGACTTCCTGCATACTTGGTTTTTTAGCTAAGTTGTTACACTGCTTAGTGCAAGGTTTTTCCCGGGTGGGGATTCCCTACTCTTTCTTGGAGATCTTGTTGGAGAAATCTAAGAGGAGACTTCTGATATGAATTTTCCACTATCTAGTGTTGGTCCAAGCACTTACCTTCAGCAAAAATGTAGTCCCTTCAGAAAACTGCATTATTTCTTAAGGTGTGCAGTGGGAGGGGTCAAAACCCCAATTTGAGGAGCTAGTTTCCCAAGAGGAGGATCAGCCTTTCTTTGGGAAAGCTAGAGGAAGCATCTACAGCCATTTATTTAAATGTTCAACCATCTTATGCATATCTTCATCCATACAATTTTATTCAGCCACATATTTGCAACAGCTTTCTCTTGTATATCTTTTCTGTCAAGAAACCCTTGCCGGATCTTCTTGGATCTGTATAAAAGAGATTATATCTCTATTTTTATGCCTCATTGAGTATTATAATAATAATATCAGATATATTTCTCTATTTTCTTAGTTTAACCTCTATTATACGGTGCAGTCTCTTATGCAACAGCTCCAACATTTTGCAGTCTTGGGGTTTTGTCAATTTTAAGTTGTTTTGAGCATGGGAGACTTGTTTAACTAAGATAAAGGAATTTGTTTCTAAAACTATTTTTCATACATGTCCTATATTGTCTATTCTAAGGGAAAAAACCTTTTTTTTTCACTTTTATAACTCAATATTCAGAAAATAACGTTTTTGGGGCTAAAACTGCTACTTTTCCTCACTTGGTGACATTGTAAAAAGGCATAGTTTGCTGTTGTGATTGTTCTATTGAAGCTATGTGTTTAAATACATTATATGATTTGATCACTTACTGCTCTCCAACTTTGGAATACCTTAGGGCGACTGTATTGGAAGGACCCGGTTGGGATTTTACTACTATGTCTAACAGAGCAGGAGGTTGATGAAGTGATGACAAAGTTCCATGAAGGAATATGTGGTGGGCATTACAGCTGGCGATCCACTGCTCACAAGATCCTAAGAGCAGGCTTCTTTTGGCCCAATTTGTTTGGTGACGTACATGCTCGCGTATGGGCCTATGAAAAGTGTCAGACATTCACTGAAAAGAAAATGTTTGCACCTCTCCCATTGATCCCAGTCCATGTTGAAGGGCCCTTAAAACAATGGGTAATTGACTTTATAGGTGATATTCACATAAATTCCAGCAACCAAAATCGATGGATTCTCACCGCCATGGATATACCACGAATTACTTCACTAAGTGGGTTGAGGTTGTGCCTGTAAGGAATGCCACAAATGGGGTAGTGATCAAGTTCATGGAGGGGAATATAATAGCTAGGTTTGGATGCCATACTAAAATTTCCATCGATAATTCCCAGGATTTCAAATCATCTAAGTTCGTTAAATTCTGTCAGCACTATAATATCCTTCTAGGGCACTCCACTGCATATTACCCACAGGGGAACGGGCTGGCAGAGTCATCTAACAAGACACTGGTGAGGATCTTGAAAAATACCATCAATGAAAACCAAAAGAACTGGGATTCCCAGCTCAAGTTTTCACTCTGAGAGAATCGCATCACCACTAAAACATCCATAGGAAAGTCTCGTTATGAGTTGGTGTATGGTCGAGCAGCAGTCTTCCCTATTCGACTCACATTACCTATGGCTCAATTCTTACAAGAGAGCGAGGAATAGCCAAAAAACCTTATCAGAAGAATGAATCAATTGGTTGAGCTAAGTGAAACACGGGAACAGGTAAGCCTCAATCTAGCAGATTACCAGGAAAATATGAAAGGCTTATTTTATCAATGAGCTAAAGACAAGGAAATCCAAGTAGGGGATTTGGTGCTACAATGGGATGTCAGGCGGTCAGAAAAAGGGAAACATAGGGAGTTCGACCCTCTCTATTTTTTTCCATTTAGGGTGGTAGAGGTCAAAGGCAACAACACTTTTGTGCTGGAGAATTTGGAAGGAGATACACTCAAGATATCTGTCAATGGACAGTTTCTCAAGCCTTACTTCTAGCACTAATAGCGGGCTATGATGGTCCATTGTACATATCCTCAAAGTGTATATATGTAGTTTTTTTATTTCTACATGAATTCCTGTTTTGTTTTTGGTTAAATCTGCTTGAAAATGGTTCTAACGATGATCCAAGGCACATTAAGAAGAATACAAGCAAGGGGTCTGGGAGTTCCCGACACACTCGAACGAGTGTGTCGTCCCTAATGGAGCCAATGTTGGCTTGTGTTTTTCGTCAATGGATAAGGCAACACAAGGAGCTAATCAAATGAGGAACAGGAAGGGCTAAAGTGAAGGCCAATTAGTTCAAGCGCAGGTCAAGCAGACAACCCGCGTTCAAAAGAAGAAAGAATTATTACCATTCACCTTTCTGCATCACCAACCTCTCCACTCATCGCACTTTTCCCATTGCAAAACTTAATGCTTACCCTCTACTTCTTATCACAAAACTCTTATGATTATGATTTTCGGGCAGGCCCCGCTTCCATCATACCATGTCATCTCCCACTCACCGCACATCGCTCATCGCAGGGTATAACCCTTACCCTCTACGTATTATATCAAAATACTTCCGATTGCGATCTGCAGGTGGGCCCCACTTCCATCCTACCACGTCACCTCTCTGACCATCGCAAATTTCACATCGCCTTTTATACCATTTACCCTTCGCTTCCTCATAAATAAAACTTGTGATTTGCGATGTGCGGGCAGACCCACTTCCGCTTTGCCACATCACCCTCCTGTCATCGCACTTCGCTAACCATAACCTTTACTCTCACTTTCCCATATGTAAAACCTTCCGATTGTGATTTGCGATGTAAATGCAGCCCCACCTCCGTCTAGCCACGTCACCCTCCGCTCGTCGCACTTTGAAAATCACAAGTCTTAACATTTATACCCACTTCTCATACGTAAAACCTCCCGATTGCGATTTGCGATATGAGCTTGGGCCCCACCTCCCTACCACGTCATAAATAGCCCTTCTTAGGCCTTTGTCCCACTCTTTTCAGTGTTAATCAACCTGCTAAAATCCACCACCACTTCTGCCATCTCCCCTTCATCTCTACTCCCTATCATACATCTGACGGCTCATGATATGTTTCAGCCCCCTTTTACCTTCTGAAGGTTAACACCAGGGGGGGTCCAAAATGGCCGGTTTTGGAAACCACCTCTAAAGCTATGTGTCAGCCAACAGTGATTTCGCACCCCCCCCCATCCAATACCACAAGCTGGACAGGCCCCCCATGGAAATCTGGTCCCCGGTTTTGCAAGTCCTACACAGCATGAGTTTTTTGGTGAAACAAGCGCAATTATGGTTTATTCAGTTGCTCAAGAACTCCCCGTCAAAAAGCAAGGCATGCGCAGCATGACTGGCCGTTCCATAACGGTTAGTGAAAATCATGAGAATAAGGGAATGGAGGCCTTCGACAACATGTGGAATTAAGTGATGGAAGCCAGACTGCCCCACCTGTTCACGGTTACTCCTCGCCGACTCATTTTGAAGATTCCAAGATTTGGCCTCCATGGCCAACTAAGTTGTTTCTTTTTACTGTTTGATTGTGATGTTTTGCTAGTGAAATCTCGATTTCACCCGATTCTATTTTGATTTTATGATTACAGGAGTGATTGATTGATGCACGCTCAGTAAGTTAGTTAGGATATTTTGATTTCACATATTTGGGTCGATCATGGGGAATTTGATTCGATCCATAACCCTCAGGAGAACTCTATATGTAGATAGTTCAGAGATGGAAGAAAGGTTCTGAATTTTGGAGAATTTTGTTGTAGTTTTGTGTGACTATGAACCTTGTGCTCTGAGATACATATTTGGGAGAGATTTTTTGAACTTAATGTGATATACTTCGCCGTTTATTTGGATTCCATATGGGGCAATGAGTAGTATGTATATGTATTCTCTTTGTTTATCAGTAATCTCTTATTTATGTAGAGTCATCTTTCCATGCTCTGCTACTTTGATGATTCGTGTAATGTAGCTACCGGTGGTATGCATTTTTATTCATGAATTTGTGTATGAATAATGCTCATGTATTAAATTTGTTGTCCTCCCTTAATTCGCGCTCCACGAATTTCTGTTGTTGGTCATACTCCACTTGCATCCGCTTCTTTTGAGTTCATGGGAGACAGATTCTTAAGAATTTTAAGCCTGTCTCTTACGGGTTCCTCCTCCTCCATTCCTTCTCAACACCTCTGCATATTTTGAAAGCCTCTGCTCATTGTTTCATACTTGTCCCACTTGAAAATCTACCGAGCCATAAAACCTCTTGAGGCCTCTTGGAGTATAGGGTAATTCACATGAATCAGACTCCAAGGTCTTGTCCATTCTGAAACCACCAAATCCATTATTCTCTTTATCCATATTCTGTCAGAGGCATCCTTATCATTGTCTAAATTTAACCTTTGATTTTAGGATGTCCTAGGCACTGGTATTTTGCAACTCAAGGTTGTCTCTAGGAGCTGCAACACCTTCAAATCTCCACCAACTCAGCCATTGACCTACAGCAAACCAGTAAGAGGCACATGCCATGAAAATTTATCTTCTTAAGTTTATGTGTTTAATTTTTGCAAGTTGAAGTTGTAATTTGGTGTTTAAATTGAGCAAAAACCCTAGTATCCCATTACACTTGTGAAAAATATTAAAATTAACTCCCTTTCCCTTTGCATCCTTCCCACAGTTATAAAAACCCATTCCCAAACCCCTCATTTGCAAAATTCCCTTTTCCTACAAATTTCTTCGAAAACTCTGACTCCTAGGTGTTACATCTACCTAGGCTCCCAATTCCTAAATCCCTACCCTAAATATATCATATCATTACTCCCTATCCCCTCCCCATTTCAAATATTCCTATCAAACATCTCCCTCATTTTTCCTTTCCCATCTCCCTTTTCCATTTCCATTTCCTAATCCCAAGGGTTTTAACAAAAACACCATGGAAACAAAAGAGAAAAACACATCATTCAGTGAAGGAGAGGAAATAGAGATAAGGAGGCCACATAAAGGAGGAAGAGTGCTCAGACTTGAACCTGCCAACACTAGGGAACTCTTAGCTTCTCCATTTACCGTCACATGATTCAAACATGTTGGTTGTTATGATTTTTGTGAGAAAATTTAGAGGGTTAAAAACCACCCCATGCTAACTAGAGTTTTCATATCTGGACTCCATGGTAACCAAGTTAAATTAGTTGGGGTCACTTTTACCTTATCCATTGTTGTCATTTTAGATGCTACAGTAATCCCAAATGTTGGGGAGAAATGGTTCAAGAAAGGTAGGTTGAAGAAATAGGATTTTGACTTCTTCCTAAAACCAAGACACCAAAATCAAATAAGAGGTTCTTCCCTTTTTCACACCTTTTGGACAGATATGCACCAATGATGAAGATAATCATGAAATATTTTTCATGTGAAGGCGGATTTTCAAGGCTCTATTCCTATCACATCCGGCTATTGATGCATTTCACTAGGGTAAGGATGCTTAACATGCCGAATAAATTGATGGTTGATGGAGAGATTACCTACGAGTTGCACGTGCGCTTGACCTAGACGCCACCTCTGCAATTGGATCTCCTCTGCGCTTGAGGCCGCTAGCCTGCCTTGGCCCTCTGGCTACTTCGGAGGGCTCCCTTGTTCAACAGCTTGGTGCAGGGATTTTCAATAAGCGGTGTTGTTTTCCCTGCACGGTGCTTTGACAGGGTGTCGCGGCGCACTGGGCTGGCGCGACGCACTGAGTCGGCCCCCCTGTGCTGCTTTTGATCTTGCGCGACGCATTGTGCCCACACGGTGCATTGGCTCTGCTGCGCGGCGCATCTCAACTTTCTTCTTTTGGATTAAAACTTGGCTTTGGAAGGGTACTATCAATCACTTTTCTTGATCATTGATGTCTAGGCTTGGGAGAAAATGTTTTGAACGCTGAGAGCTGGCTGCGCGCATGTTTTCGCTCAAGCTAAGGCTCCGTTGCAGCAATGGAGGTTCTGGGTGTAGCCAAGCTTCCTCCCCCTCCACCTCCTCCATCTGATGCAGAAGCATTCCTCAAGCTTCTGGCCTCATTGCTGAAGAAGAAAGCACCTGAGGTAGCAAAGTTCGTTAAACGATTGGAAGATATCCCGGAGATTTCCCTCCCTCCTGAGGGACCGATCCAGGTCGCCCTCTCTTTAGCTGAACGTGCATTGGTGGGACAGTTCATGGGCCTCTGGCCCTCCCCCAAAACTACGAAGAGTTGGGTTGCTAGGAACTGGGCACCGCTGATCAAAAACAGAGTTACTTCGTATTTTCTAGGGAGGGGCTTCTTTCTGATTGAATTCTCTGATAAGGAGGATAAAGATCTGATCTTCCAGAATGGTCCCTATTTCATGGGCCCTAAAGGGTTGTATCTCAACAATTGGATGCCCAATTTCGATCTGCAGTTGACATCCCTACAGCCGTTCCTGTATGGGTAAGGCTGCCTAATCTGCCAGTGCATTGTTGGAATTAGGAGTCGCTTAAGCATATCGGGAACACTTTGGGAAAATTTATTGACCGAGAAAACAGCAAAGACTAATACGACTATGCAAGAATTTGTGTAGAAGTTGATCTGGAGGTTGGTCTGCCAGAGGCTATTAAAATCAGGGTAGGCAGTTGGACTCACGTTCAAAAGCTGGACTATGAGCAGCTCCCATTCAAATGCCAGAAATGCCATGTCTATGGCCATTTTTCTAGAGGTTGCCCAAAGAACAGTGAAGTGGAGAAAGGCAAGGAGGAAGGATGGAACCAAGTTAAAAGGACCAAAACTACCCATAAAGCCCCTAGATCTGGAAACTCAAATGGAAAAGGCCCTCAGGCAGCCCCTGTTACTCAAACCCCCTCCATGGAAGAACAAGGAAACAAGTTTGCGCAACTAAGTTCAGCATTTGAAGACATCCAAGAACCCGAGAAGAAAAAGGAGGACTCCCCCATAATGAGTCCCCCTCGGGATCAAAGCATGAAAAAATCAATGCAGACAGATCGAAAGAGAAACACATAGAAGATACAGAGGAAGTGCAAGTCTCAGAGGACTCAGAAGAAGAAGGTGAAATAGGGGATTCGCAAACCTCGGCTAGAAGATCAATGAGAGGCCGAAAATCTGCTCGTGAAAAAGGAGATTAGGAAACCTACAAAGATAAACTCCAAGGAAGCCAACCAACTCTTGAGAAACTTTTGGCAAGAACTCCAAAGATGACCAGAAACCAGTCTCAGAGCTCTAAGGGAGCTCACCATCCAAAAAGCAAGTGATGAAGATCGTCTCCTGGAACTGTAGGGGTATGGGGAGTAGAATAAAATAAGAAGCCATAAGAAGTCTAATAAGAATAGAATCTCCCGATATACTCCTCATTCAAGAGACCAAAATGGAGGACAAATATTTCCTCCATATTAGCAAGAAACTGTGGAAAAAAAGTGAAGGTCAAGCTGTCTCTGCTAGAGGTGCCTCAGGAGGCCTGGGCACTCTTTGGAATGGCATCAAATATTCAAGGATCAAAGAGGTCTTCAATACCCATTGGCTGCTTACAAAACTGCAACACGTTGACACAAAAGAGATCCTATGCCTCTTTAACGTGTATGCTCCTGTTAGTGCAGGGGATAAAAAGATCTGCTGGGACTCCATTAGAAGTCTGGCAAACTCTGAAAATCTGGTAAATATCATCATTGTAGGGGACCTTAATCTTACCTTATCGTTGTCTGAAAAGCGAGGAGGAAGCATAGTAAGGGATCCGGCGCGGGAATGGGTGGAGGATCTGTTGCAGGACTGGGATATGATCGACGTCAAGCCTTCCTCGGGTAAGTACACTTGGTCCAACAAAAGAGTCGGTCCGGGTCATATTGCTGCAAGGTTAGATAGATTTCTTGTTCAAAGCTCTTTTCTACTTCTTGGACTAGAGTCTAGAATTCATATTCTCCCATCCAGCATTTCTGATCATAGACCCATCAGACTTGAGCTTTTGGCCCATATGGACCAAGGTCCTATCCCTTTTAAATTCAGCCCTCAATGGGTCAAGGATCAGAATTTTATGCATATGGTAAAGGAATGCTGGAACCCACCATTCAAGGGCTCTGCCTTCTTTGTATGGGAGGAAAAACTCAGGAGAGTGAAAGCTGCACTAAAAAATTGGGTAAAATCCCTTCCTAATCCTACAGTGGAAAGGAAAAATATCCAAGAAAGTCTTGAGATTCATCATCTGAAATCGGAAAATGTAGAGATCACAAAAGAAGTTCTAGACAGGGAGGCTGACCTTCAACATAAGCTTCACAAGGCAAGTTTGGCAGAGGAAGAGTTTTGGAGAATCAAATCTCGAAGTCTTTGGCTTAAGGTGGGAGATAGGAACTCCTCCTTCTTCCACAAACAATCCCAAGCTCGTAAATGTCTCAACTCCATCTCAGAAATCAAGGAAGAGACCATCAGGCATAGAGATATCAGAAGCATAAAAAGAGCTGCTTTCCTTCATTTCAAAAATCTGTATAGTGAAGAGGAGGGTCTGGGGTATAACCCATACCAAGTGGATGAGGTTTCCTCACTGATTTCCCCCAGAAAGAATCAGTACTTGGAAGCAAAGGTCACTAATACTGAAATAAAAAATGCCCTATTTGCAATGGAGCCAGATAAGGCCCCAGGCCCAGATGGCTTTACTGCCAGATTCCTTCAGTCTTGTTGGCAGATTGTGGAAAAAGATTTATGCAGAATGGTACGGAAGTCACAAGACTGTCAGAAAATTGGGGGAAGCACCAATTCGGCGTTCCTTGCCCCAAGGAAAAAGGCGCCAACACCTTCAACAGATTTCGACCTATCTCCCTTTGCAATATAGGATACAAGCTAATAACAAAAGTGATTGCAAACAGATTGAAAACCATCCTTCCAGCCATCATTCCAGAGAACCAGGGAGGTTTTATCCAGGGCAGATAGATTGTGGACAATTTTATTCTGGTCCAAGATGCGATGCATTCAAGCCTGCTCCGAAAAGAGAAAGGAATGGTTTTCAAATTAGATCTTGAAAATGCCTTTGACAGGGTGAGACATAGATTCCTTATGGACGTTTTGCAAAAATTTGGCTTTGGCACCAAATTTATTAACTGGATCCAGGCTTGTATCAGTGAGCCATGGATAGCTCCATTGGTGAATGGGAGGGCTGCTGATTTCTTTAAAGCTTCTCAAGGACTGAGGCAAGGGTGTCCACTTTCTCCCCTGCTCTTTGTCCTCCAAGCTTTTGTTCTCAGCTTCCTCTTGAATAAGAAGCAGAAGGATCAAGAGATTATGGGCTTGAATATAGCAAGAGGTGTCAAAAATATAAACCACGCGTTATTCGCTGATGATTCCCTCTTGATGGGTGCAGCCACTGTGCTCTCGGCTAAAATATTTAAAGGTGTGGTGGATGACTATTGTGAAGTCTCAGGAAGCAAACTCAAAAATGGCAAATGTCACATCTTCTACTGGAACATTTCAGCCAACACTCTCCAAGCCATCTCCTACTATTTTGGTTTTGCTGCCTCTTCTACATGGTCATCCTTCAAGTATTTGGGGCTCCCCATTTTCCAAAAATGCACCCTCAGCAGAGATTGGCTACCTCTGTTGGAAAAATTTTAATCCAAGATCCAATCTTGGGGATTCAATTGGCTCAATTTGGCAGGAAAGGCAGTGCTCATAAAAGCTATATTAAACAGCCTTCCTATCTATCAGTTCGCAGTTATACTGGCTCCAATTGGCATTATGAGGAAAATGGAGGATCACATCAGGAAATTCTTCTGGAAAGGTGGAAAGTCGAATGAAAAGAAAATCCCTTTAATTAGCTGGGATAAAATATCCTTGCCCAGAATGGAAGGCGACCTGAATTTCAAGAGTATAAGCACACAGAATGTGGCGTTGGGTGAAAAACTGTTATGGAGGATTATTGCCCCAAATTCGGGTTGGGCCCAGCTAGCGCTGTGGAAAAAATACTTTCGTGGACAGAGAAAGCGTTGTTTAGACAATCCCATTTCAAATTCTGGTTCGATGATCCATAAGCTCTGCGCTAAAGCAACCTCTTTAATTAACCTCCATGCGCACTGGATTCCAGGTAATGGTAAACGAATCAGAATCTGGGAGGATCGAATCATGGACAACAATCCCCTGGCAGATGATCGATCTCTATTTGTGCTATGGCATTGGATGATCAGAGCTGGCTACGCAACTCTGTGGGACATTTCTCAATGGGAGGAAGGTGTATGGCAGAGTTGGGTTAAGTTAGAAGTGCCACAGAACCTGTCTAATGAGTACACTATTTTATTAGCTCACTTAAAAGGCAAGGCCCCTATAAACAGCAGGAAACCTGACTCTCGTGGCTGGGGATCGACTCCAAGGCGTTACACTATCTCACTGGGCTACAGGCAGCTGTCATTACACCCCCACGTTCCTCCTGATCCGGAGCCCTGGAAGGGGATATGGTCACAGACTTCCATCCCAAAAATAGACACTTTCTGCTGGCTCCTCTGTCATAAGAGAATTTTGACTAACGACAGGCTCCAGAAAAGAGGTTATCTTGGGCCTTCTAGATGCTCGCTGTGTAGAGAAAATGAAGAAAATGCCACCCATCTGATGCTAAATTGTAATTTTGCTGCAAAGATATGGCAAGCTCTCTTAGGCCCATGGAGTAGCGAATTCGCCTTCCCCATTCACATCTCAGACCTGTTCTCAAAATGGATGCTCAAGTATCCCGGAGCCACTCCTAAGAACAAACATATCAAGGCTGCCTGGCTCGCTCTCCCTAAAATAATCTGCTGGCAAATATGGCTTGAAAGAAATCAGAGGATTTTCAGAGACAAAAGGAATGATTTTAGGATAGTCTTGGTTAAAATTAAAAGTCAGTTGAAAGATAGCTTGGGAGACCAGCTGGATGGGGCAGACCTAAGTGAGCAAGATTCTGATTGGAGTACTATCCTTGACCTTCAATTCAAAGACATTGGAAGGCATCCCACTCCTCTAAAAGACTGGTAAATTCGAGTAAATACAACAGAATTCTCTGAATTTTGCACAAAGCAGGCACGAACTGCCCTCTTCTTTGACGGGGCAGCAAAAGGAAATCCAAGAATTTCAGGAGCAGGTGGAGTTGTCAAAAATGCAGAAGGTAAGACTGAGCTCAATTATGCCTGGGGTGTGGGCCACAACACCAGCATTCAAGCCGAAGCGTTGGCTCTCCTCCAAGGACTCAAGCAGCTCAAATATCTTGGTATCAAAGAAGCAAATGTCTTTGGGGATTCCCAGTCCATAATTAAATCCATTGTGGACAGTTCTTCACCTTCAGATTTAATATTATCAAGATTGATGACCAGAATTAGATTACTATCGAATTCCTTTCAAAGCTTGAATTTCTTCCACATAAAGAGAGAAAACAAAAAAGATGCTAATGCTGAAGCCAACAAAGTTGTTCTCCTCTCCCTCGGAGTCCTCCTAAGAGATGGAGACGAAGGCTGGGATCCCATCCCTTAGTTTTCTGGTTAATATGTTCTGCTGTCAGTTATTGAAGCAGTTTGTTTGTATCTATAAATTTGGGAAGATTGCGGAGATCGGTCGTATTATTGCTCGTAAAAATCGCTGGCTTATAAGTGTAAGGGCCATGTTGTTCCTGGCCGGAGAGAAAATCAGGGCATTGCCCTTTCTTCTTGTACCCTGAATGGAGGCATTAATGCCAAGAAATCAATATATCACACTAACCGTTTCTGTAAAAAAAAAAGGATGCTTAACATGCCCTATTATATTTTCTAGAGTATATCGAAGATGGCATACATTGCCCAGAAGAATGAATATGAACAGCATATGAGAAGCCTCTTCCACCATTCCCTCATAAAAATCATAGTCCTCCACCATCTCAATCAACTGAACATTGCATGGAGCACCTTCATAGCCAATGATATTTTCATTGAGCCATCCACTCAGCATGCACAAAATGTCCCTTCATCATCTCAACCCATCGCACACTCATCATCATCAGACCAGTCCCCTTCACCTCCTTCATCTCCATCTCATCATGATTTTTCATATACATCTCATCATGATCGTTCATATACATCTCATCATGATCCTTCACCTCCATCTCATCATGATTTTTGGTCACCTAGCATTATTGAGGACATTGAGCCTAAGTGGGCTAGTATGGTTGAGGTTGATCCATTGCCAAAAACCTACCAGAGAGGCCACAAGCATGTGTTTGCTCCACATGGAGTGGAATGAGCCATGCCTTCTACATCAGCACAATAGGTGGAAAAGGGTAAAAAAAGGTCATTGAGGCACTCATTCATGATGAGGACGACAATCATGAAACTGAGCAAGAATTTTATCTTGTTGACCTAGATGAGGATGAAGATGACAAAATCACAAATGCTGCTATCAAATCAAAGGATGCTTTAGTGAGCTCCAAGCTAATATTGAGAGGGATAAATATGTTGTACACTTCCTTGAGCAAGAAAATGAAAAATTGAAAACCAAACAAATCATTGATGAGGTTAAGTATTTCACTACACAAAGGGAGGCTCAAAAGGCCAAAGCCATGCTAGATGAAACACTGGAGAAGTATGGCTTACTTGATGATGAAAAGGAATAGGTACCAAGACAGAGACCTAGAACTAGAGGGCTGAAAAGAACTCTAGCTCTAGAAAGACAAAGGGAAGTTGAGCTAGTTGATCAGCTAACCCTAAATGAGCAGCTTTCTATAGATATCAATGAGAATAGGGAGCCATGGCTTGATAGAGACAATCAACACTTGGAAAAGTTGCTAGCAAAGGAAAATAAGGATAATGACTTGTTGAGGAGGAAAGTCAAACATCAGGAACAGAAGGAGAAAATTGCATTGACCAAGCTCAAAAGAGCCAATGCCAAAATTGAAGAGTTAACCATGGAGGAGAAGAAAAAGTTGGAAATTCTTGTTGAGGCTTCCCTCCAAGCTTAGACACATCATCATCAACCATTCCAACTATTGTAGCTCCTAGAGATAGCCTTGAGTTGCAAAATACCAGTGCCTAGGACATCTTAAAATCATAGGTTAAATGTAGACAACTATAAGGATGCCTCTGACAGAATATGGAAATAAGAGAATAATGGTTTGGTGGTTCAAGAATGGAGAAGACCTTGGAGTCTGATTCATGTGAATTACCCTATACTATGAGAGGGCTCAGGAAGATGTATGGTTGGATGGCTTCCAAATGGGCCAAATATGAAATAATGAACTGAGGCTTTCAAAATATGTATAGGTGTTGAGAAGGAACAAAGGAGGAGGAACCCGCGAGAGACAGGCTTAAGAGTCTTACGAATTTGTCTACCGTGAACTCAGAGGAGGGGGATGCAAGTGGAATATGACCAACAACAGATATTCGTGGAGCGTGAATTAAGGGAGCGAAGAAAATTTAACACATGAGTGTTATACATACACGAATTCATGGGTAAAAATGCATACCATGGGCAGCTACATTACACGAATCATCAAAGAAGCAGAACATTGAAAGATGATTATACATAAATAGCATATTATTGATAAAGAAAATAATATAGATACATACTACTCATTTCTCCATCTAGAATCCAAATAAACAACGATGTATATCAAATTATATTCAAAACAACTCTCCCAAATATGGATCTCAGAGCATAAAGAGCATAGTCGCACAAAACTACATCAAAAATTCTCCAAAATTTAGAACCTCTGTTTCATCCCTGAACTCTCTACATATAGAGTTCCTCTGAGGGTTTACGATCGAATCAAATTCCCATGATCTACCCACATATGTGAAATCAAAATATCCTGACTAACTTATAGAGCATGCATCAAGAAATCACTCCTATAATCAGATTATCAAAACAGAATCGGGTGAAATCGAGATTTCACTAGCAGAACATCATAATCAAAAAGTAAAAGTAAATTGCATAGTTGGCCATGGAGGCCAAATTCTGGAATCTTCAAAATGGGGCAGTGAGGAATGGCCATGAACAAGTGGGCAGTCTGACTTCCATCACTTGATTCCACTTGTTGTTGAAAGCCTCGACTCCCTTGTTTCCATGATTTCCATTAACCACTACGGAACGACCAATCATGTTGCGCGTGCCTCACTCTTTGACATGGAGTTATTGGGCGATTGAATAAACCATAAATACGCATGTTCCAACCAACAAGCCATGTTGTGTATGACTTGAGAAAATGGAGACCGGATTTCGGAGGGGGGGTCGTCCATTTTATGGTATTAGATGGGGGGGGGGGGGGTGCGAAATCACTGTGGGATGACACGTAGCACCAGAGGCAGTTTCCAAAATCATCCATTTTAGATCCCCCCCCCCTCCCCCTGGTGTTATCCTTCGGATGGTGAGAGGGGGGATGAAACAAATCATGAGCCATCGGATGTATGATAGGGAGCGAAGATGAAGGGGAGATGGCGGAAGTAATGGTGGAGTAGCGGGATGATTAACACTGAAAAGAGTGGAACAGAGGTTGAGGAAGGGCTTCGATGACGTGGTGAGGAGGTGGGTCCTACCTAAAAATTTAAATCAGAAGTGTTTTGTGATAATAAGCAGAGGGTAAGGGTTATACCCTGCGATGAGTGATGTGCGGTGAGTGGGAGATGACGTGGTCTGACGGAAGTGGGGCCCGAGCTCATATCGCAAATCGCAATTGGAGCCTTTTTTATGGGAAGGCGGAGGGTAAATGGTATGATATTTGATGTGTGATTATGATGGTGGAGAGGTGACGTGTCAAGAAGGAAGTGGGGCCACCTGCACATCGCAAATCGCAAGGTTTAACATACGAGCGGTGGAGGGTAACTGGTTGTGATCTGCGAAATGCGACGCGCAATGCGAAAATGTATATGGGTGCCGATAAAGGTTTAAAGTAGAGAGGAGTGAATCATTGATGATAAAGGTTCATGCGAAAAGGTGAAAAGGGATAAGTTTAATCACATCAGGGGTTTTGCGAAGGAGTGAAATGGTAAATGTATGGAGTTTTGCGATATGCGATCAGCGATTAAAGAAGGGGCCCACTTCTCCACCTTATGTGCGGTCACATGCCAACATTGGCTCCATCTGGGGACACCGTGTTGTTCTAAGTGCGTTGAGAACCTGCAGACCTGAACGTGTGTGCTTTATTGGTCACATGGAGTCGCAAATGCATACTGTAAGCCTGAATTAAAACTACAACCGAGCTATGCACTGCCAACTATCAAAATGGAAATCACTGTCGCACCCTAAAAATCTTGAATGCTGAATTCTGAACTATGTTGAAACTGGAAATTGAAACACACTTGAACTGAAAACTGCAAAGAAATCTAAAAATAAATTGGAAATATGCTCATATCACTGAGCTTATTTGCACATCTACCTACCCTAATCTTCTGGAATTAATTCTATTCTAAATGATACAATAATGCCAGTGTAACCAGGAAAGAAACTGCTCTAATAACTTTGTTCTTTCACTATTTTTCACCAAACTTAGGAACAAGCCTTTTAATGGTATTTGATAGGAATTCCCAGCCTGATATTCCTTGCAAGGAGCTTGGTAAACCTAAAGAACAACAAAAATTCTGGAAAAGTATGGTGGCCTTGTGATGAAAAATTTCTCAATATAGATAGCCACTGGATCAAGATGCACTTGACCTATTTCTGAATATTCTGACCCAATCGATCCAACTTCACAACTTGGTACTTCACATTTGTTCTCCATGTCTTCAAACAACTCGGAACATGTTTGAATTTTATCTGATGAGTTAAGGCATAAAGGTAAAGAATCAAACTAAATTAATTATTCCTTTGTTTTAAACTTTGTCTCTCTGTTCAGCGGGTTTACTTCCACATCAACTACACATTTTTCATTTCTTCAAGGGTTGCAGTGTCCCTTCTCTTATTTGGAATTCCATCCATGGATTAAAGGCATTTGGGTAGTTCCAAAGAGCTACTCCTGGGGGTGGCCTTATATCAGCAGGCATTGAATGATATGCCTTATTGGACCTGGATGAAAAATATTGTACTGTCTCCCCAAGTTGCCTTTTCAAATGTCCATATTCTTCTATGATAAGAAATACATTTCCCATGATTACCCATCAACTTAGGAAAACTTGCATGAATTGATGAAAATTTCTCATGCTACCAGCTGGAAGATTCTCAAACCATTTTTTTACTTTACTTTGCCATGGTAGGACAAACATCGTGATACCTACATCATCTTTTTCCTTTACTGAAGACTCATTCCAAACTGCTGCTTTGCTTGTGTGTTGAAAGCAATTCTCTTCAAACAGAAAGGGAACTAATTTTCTTTCCTCATTATCCATGGTAGTCGAGTAATCTGAGTGTTTTTTATCTTTCTCTTTGTCACACAGAAGCTTGCAAGGGAGCTGAAAACTCTCATTAATTTCGAGTGAAGGAACATGATTTGTAACAATCTGTTGTACTAATGAAAGAGAATTTGAGAGATGGTCTTCATCATGCAAATCTGACTAGTCTTTAATCTCTAAAGGAAACGCTGATTGTTGAGGATGCTCTTGTGGATCTAGACAATTAAGCTCTACTACCTCTTTTTCCGGATCACCAGACTGTTGTTGATTTTTAGTGCAATCCTCTGGGAAACACTCCATCTCTTCCCCTTCTTCATGGAGGGTAAGCTCGCCTCCCTCTTCTTTAGAGTAGGCTAGGAACTGGTTTTCTACATGCGGTCCAAAAACCACCGTGGGTCATTCTTCTTGGAGATTAAAGGGTGTGGGCCTTTTTTCCTGTAATGGCTTCTTTGAACTTCTCTTTAGGAGGGTCGAGAATTTTCAAGGGTATAGATGTGGACTTCTCATTTTTGGGAAGATCATATTCTTGCTTTGTGGAAGTGGATATAGTGGCCTTATGAGGGGTTGACTCTTCTAATGGCTTCTTCCCTTTACTAGCAGGAATAGGAGGGGTTTGTTCTCTTGATATTGACTCTTCATTTTTTCTTGCCCTCGGGTTCTCTTTCTGGAGGACCTAAGATGATACTTCTTGTGGATTTGAGCTTTCATGAAATCCATGAACTGCCAGGAGTAATTTTCAATATCTCAGCATTCTAGAGGGACTTCCTTCTCTTCTTTCTCCCATTGCAGGGTTAGTTCACCCTCTTCATCGTCAGACAGGGCAAGGAATAGATATTCTTGGTTGTCTATGACTTCCTCAGCATGTTCCTCCACTTCTCTCTCCCAGTATAGAGGAGGTTGAATGTGGTCTTACTATTCCTTCCTATACCATTGCAACAACAGCAGAGTGGGTTTCCGATACTGAGGATTAAACCATCGGTAAGGAATCATTTGGTTGGGACGAGGAGGGGAATTTTTGGCCGCAAATTCAAGCTTAATCAGCTTGTTTGAAAGGTTCTTGATTAACTTATTCAATTCTTCAATTCTACACTCTTGTGATTCCCTTCCTTGATTTGAAGTAGAAGCCTCCTCCCTGTTCTTTCTTTTGGCTTCATGTTCTATCTTCCCCTTGAATTTACTAGTAGAAGCAATTTTTTCTTCTACCTCCAATGCATTAGTCTGGATCTGATCTAAAGATGTGGATTTTCTTTCTCTTAGGGTGAACCCAAACTCCGGTTCGAAAGCTCCTGTGAATACCACCTTAGCAGCTGCTTGGGGAGGCTTCATTTCAGCAGAGAGATTATTATAGAGCTTATTGAACCTCTTTATAAATTTTGTTACATCCTCATTGTGTTTCTTTTTAAAGCATTGAAATTGATGAGAACGTATCCATGGTTCCTCTTTTCTCCCCATTTCAATGTGAAGAAATTTTCCATTTCTTCCCAACTGTGGATTGTGTTGTTGGCTACAGACTTGAACCATTTTTGGGCTTCTACCTCCAAGGATTAGATGAAAATCCTTAATACCACATCTAAGTGCTCTACTTTCACATTCTCAGCGAAGGTGCAGAAGGTTTCAATATGTCTCTGCGCAGAAGTATTATCTTCCCTGGTAAACCGAGGCAACCGTTCTAGATAGTCTTGCGGCATATCATTTAGAGGCTGAGGGAGGGCCAGGGGGCATACTTTTTCAAAAGTAAACTCGACATAGTCATATGATTTAGAGGTGGGGGTTGATGGTGGATTTGAATCTGGTGTGAGGCCTGGTGAAAGCCAGGATTACTTCTGATTCATACTATTTTACAGTGGAGTCGCCAAGGTGAGGAATACGCAAATCCAAACCCTTTGTGCTCACCTGTCTGAAGGGTAGAATTTATGTCGTCTCCTAGGGAAAATATTTCTTCATTCGTATCCCCAAAAACAGCACCAAAAATATGTTGTAGCTCCTAGAGACAGCCTTTAGTTTCTAAATACCAGTACCTAGGACATCTTAAAATCATATGTTAAATGTAGACAACTATAAGGATGCCTCTGACAGAATATGGAAATAAGAGAATAATGGTTTTGGTGGTTCATGAATGGAGAAGACCTTGGAGTCTTATTCATGTGAATTACCCTATAATGTGAGAGGGCTCAGGAGGTTTTATGGTTGTATGGCTTTCAAATGGGCCAAGTATGAAACAATGAGTAGAGTATTTCAAAATATGCAGAGGTGTTGAGAAGGAACGGAGGAGGAGGAACCTGCGAGAGACAGGATTAAAATTCTTAAGAATCTATCTACCATGAACTTAGAGGAGGCGGATTCAAGTGGAATATGACCAACAACAAATATTCGTGGAGTGAAAATTAAGGGAGCGAAGAAAATTCAACACATGAGCGTTATACATACACGAATTCATGGGTAAAAATGCATACCACCTGCAGCTACATTACATGAATAATAAAAGCAGCGGAACATTGAAAGATGATCTTACATAAACATGAGATTAATGAGAAACAAAATAATACAGATACATACTACTCATTGCTCCATCTGGAATCCAAATAAACAGTGTTTTATATTAGATTATATTCAATACAGCTCTCCCAAATATGTATCTCAGAGTATAAATAGCACAGTCACACAGAACTACAACAAAACTTCTCCAAAATTCAGAACCTTTGTTTCATCTCTGAACTCTCTACATATATATTTCCTTTGAGGGTTTACGATCGAATGAAATTCCCATGATCGGCCCACACATGTAAAATCAAAATATCCTAACTAACTTACAAAGCGTGCATCAAGAAATCACTCCTGTAATCAAAAAATCAAAACAGAATCAGGTGAAATCGAGATTTCAATAGCAAAACATCACAATAAAACAGTAAAAATAAACTGCATAGTTGGCCACGGAGGCCAAATTCCAAAATCTTCAAAATGGGGCAACGAGGAATGGCCATGAACAGGTGGGCAGTTTTACTTCCATCACTTGATTCCACCTATTGTTGAAAGCCTCCACTCCCTTGTTCTCATGATTTCCACTAACTGTTACGAAATGACCAGTCATGTTGTGTGTGCCTCACTCTTTGACAGAGAGTTCTTGGGTGATTGAATAAACCATAACTACGCTTGTTCCACCCAACAACCCATGTTGTGTAGGACTTGCAAAAATCGAGACCGGATTTCAGAGGGGGGCTTGTCTGATTTAAGGTATTCGATGGGGGGGGGGGTGCGAAATCACTGTGGGCTGACACGTAGCACTGGAGGAAATTTCCAAAACTGACCATTTCGGACCCCCCCTCCTCCCCCCGGTGTTATCCTTCGGAAGGTGAGAGGGGGGCCAAAACAGATCATGAGCCATCGAATGTATGATAGGGAGCAAAGATGAAGGGGAGATGGTGGAAGTAATGGTGGAGTTAGCGAGATGATTAACACTGAAAAGAGTGGGACAGAGGTCATGGAAAGGCTTTGATGATCTGGAAAGGAGGTGGGGCTCACCCACAAATCGCAATCGGAAGTGTTTTTTGATAAGAAGTGGAGGGTAAGGGTTAAACCCTATGATGAGCGATGTGAGGTGAGTGGGAGATGACGTGGTATGATGAAAGTGGGGCCCGAGCTCATATCGCAAATGGAAATCATAGATTTTGTTATGGGAAGGTGGAGGGTAAATGGTATGATATGCAATGCGCGATTGCGATGGCAAAGAGGTGACGTGTCAAGACGGAAGTGGGGCCGCTCACACATCGGAAATCGCAAGGTTTAACATATGAGCAGTGGAGGGTAAATGGATGTGATCTGCGAAATGCGAGCGCAATGTGAAAAGGTATATGGGTGTCGATAAAGGTTTAAAGAAAAGAGGAGTGAATCATTGATGATAAAGGTTCATGCGGAAAGGTGAAAAGGGCTAAGGTTTAATCGCATCGGGGGTTTTGCGAAGGAGTGCAATGGTAAATGTATGGGTTTTGATCAGAGATTAAAGAAAGGGACCACTTCTCCACCTTGTGTGCAGTCACAGGCCAACACCAACAATTTTGATACATTTCCTAACTTTTTTGCAAATTCTGGAAATTTCTGTGTTTTTTGGGATGATTATTTAGCAGAAAATTGGGCATTTGCGTAGCACCCTAGGCGCTACGCAAATAATTGTGGCACTTTTTGAGGGAAATAAAGGCACCATTGGATTCCTAATGACCAATGCGTCGCATAAAACCATGTTTCTAGCCTTGGTTTGCAGTTTTGATAGGTGAAAAGTGCAAAAAAACCATCAAAAAATCACCTTTCTGCCCCTTTTTTTACCTAGGAAATGCGCAATTACCAGTCTTAGGAGAATGACTTTTTGAGGGGGGGAATGACCACCATTTTCATAACTTAAGGCATATTCATAAAGAGGATAGGAAAGGCTCTCCATCAGCCATATTAGGCCTAATTTGGAGAGTGCTAGTAGGTCAGCCAAAAGTGGCCCTGAACACAGACGGCGCAAATGACACTAAGAGGGCGATAATGCACAATGGAGGGCGCAAAATGACCAATTTGCTGATTTTTCCAATTTTCTCTTAAATTTTCACTTTGCCTCAAGAAATCATGTTTCTACACAGGTAATTAATGATGGTAAATGTAATTATGTTTGAGATTAGTTACCTAGGGTAGATTCATCTGGTAAAAGTCATTAATGAGTCATAATGAATCAATTGAATGTAATGAGGAGTGAGTCACTTGGACCATCCTACACTTCAGTTTTCAGTTCAGCAATTAGTGGATCTCTTCCTCACCTCATGGATTCGACCCCTGAGGATGAGTGAAGCTTTTTTTTTATGTCTATTTAGCCCCTTTCTTCAAACTAAGCAAGGGTTGGAATGAGTTTGTATGTTTGCTTATTGATCAAGGAACTATTGTACTCAGTTTGTCTAGCTAATAAAGAGGAGTTGCAGCTATTTTATGGGATACTTGTGGTATTGATGTTTATCATTGTCTTTTCTTCAGTTTCATATGTTAGAATGTAATGTATTCATGTTCATTTCATTTCTATGGTATGATCTCTTTCAACTTTGATAATCAGAACACATGCTTTCTCATGCTCTGTTTTGGGCAATTGATCATAGTTTGTCCATTTTCATCAGTCTAGGAAGAATACATCTCCCATGCTCTTCCTAGCTTCTTTTTAGTCTCAACACCATTCCATCACAATCATCTTAAAGTGCCAAGACTTATGCCTACCTTGCCCCATTGAATCCCTGCAACCCTATCTCATTTTCCATGACCTAGCTCCCTTGACCTAATATCTTCATCTAGTGAAACCCCAACCAAATCAAATCAAAACAACCCCTGCACTCTATATCTAGCCTAAAAACCCTAATTCTTCCAGCCCTCCTGGTTGTGACCTTTTGGAGAGAGCCCTCTCCGACTTGATAGGGCTAGCTATCAAGTCAAAATCTTGGTCTGTGGTTACCTTTGTTGGGATTCCTTCTTCAGCCTTGGGAATTTGGCGGAGTTCTAACACACCAAAATCATGATCATAATGAGAGCATGAAACTGAAGAACCATTTTCTATTTCAGTTGTCGATTATGAAGTTGGTGGTGATGATGGCTTCGTTGAGCCTTCATTTCTCTTCAACTTTTCCAAGGATTCTTTTGTGTTTTGTAACTGAAGCTGCAACCCCTGCTTCTCCTCTCTTATGTTTCTTGCAGAAGTCTCCTCAGTTCAACATTCTCTACTTGTATTTTTTTGTTGACCTCCTCAAGTTATTAGAGCCATCCAATATTTGGTTCCCTTCTCATATTTGGTACAACACCTACTGCAATATTCATATCATCGCATGAATCAGAACCCAAGTCAATTGACCCATCTCTTGCAATCCCTATAGCTACGATCTTCATCTCACTACCTAAATAAAAAAACCAGTTAAATTGGTCCAAATCCTGCAAATCCAACATATGTGATCTTCACCTCATCATTTGAATCCAATTCATGGTCTTTTTGCACAGTAGCAGTTATCTTCTACTTCCCTTTTCTGTCATTCCTCTTTGGCTTCAATTCTAGATGTAGTTTCCAACAATGCTCCCAATTGTGCCCTTCATTCTCGCAATGACTGAAAGAGGGATTTGCTTTATTTTTCCTTGTTATCGTTTTATTCTTTACATGGTTGTCTTGTTCATACTTTCCCTTGCTTTCAAGGTGAATGGCTTTCACACTATCCAAATCAAGAGTAGCGGGTTCAAATAATAACAAAGAATGCCAAATATAATTATGTAAAGAACCACTATATTTTTTTCATAAAAAATCTTCTGGAAAATCACATTATGATTTAAAGATCCGACAAGTTTCGAACTACTCAATGTAGTTCATCATCACGAGAATGATGATTGTGTTGATCAAAATAATTCAATATATATATTGCAGATATGCAACCTTCATTAACAAACATAACTAGAAATTAATGAAAATGAACATTAAGAAAATAAAATATTATTAAACCTAGTTAATATAATTAGAAACAAGTATTTAAAATAATTAAATCGAATGAAAAATTAATAAAATAATAATAAAATTAGTAAAATTAATAAAATAATAATAATAATAATGGTGAAAATAACAAAAACAATGTCAAACAAATGGAAATTTAAACCAATAAACATAACCAAAAGACCACAAAATTAGCTTACCACTTTTAATAAACAATTGTTAATCCAAACTTAAAATTTAAAAATAACAAAACAAAATTAAAATTAAAGCAAGGGTTAAAATAAAAAACAAAAACAACAAATGAAAACCAAAGAAAACCCCAATAAAACTAATACTAATAAAATAATAAGGATAATAACCAAAACAAAATAAAACCCAAAAAAATCACTCATAAATTAATAATAATAAATATTAGAAGAACTATATATATAAACCACAAAAATACCAAAAAAAAAGAGACAAAAAAAAAACCAAGGACTAAGGAAAAGGAACCAAACTAAGAGAATAGAGACGAAATCCAGCAACTGTTGATTTTCCACCCGTCATCCCTATTAAGAGTATTAGATCTTTTCTCTATTTCAACGGCCTCCTGAAATTTGCGATGATGGAAATGCTCAACCCTAGCAATGACCTTGGACTCCTCCAAACAAATGTGGTGCTTAGTCTTCCTAGAATGGTTTGCAAGAGCAAAGGACCGAATCCTACAATGCCTTATATCAACAACGTGCTCTTGTATGCTATTATTTATCGAGCGGTCGGTTTCTCCAATGTACGAAATCCCACAGGAACATGGGATCAAATAGACACCTTTCATGATTTTGGGGTCCAATGGATCCTTAACCGATCTGATGGACCTACGAATGGTGTTCAAAGGTATAAAGGTGGAATAGATCAAATGCTTCCTTAAAATCCAAGAAATTCTGTTAGTAGTACCATATATAAATGGCAGTTGAACCCTACTAACTAATTCACCAAGATATTTTTTTGGTTTAGGACCTTTGCTTGCATTTGAGAAAGCCTTAAGACCTTGACGCTTAACATAACCATTCATCTCAAACACTCCAAGGAGATGGGCTTTCTCATCCTCCAAGTGCTCATCATCAAAGACCCTAAGAGCTCTAGGTAAGCTAATTTTGTAAGCTTATTAAAAATGGTAAGCTAATTTTCTTGTATTTTGGTTATGTTTATTGGTTTAAATGTCCATTTGTTTGACATTTTTTTTTTCACCATTTTTATTATTATTTTATTAATTTTACTATTTTTATTATTATTTTATTAGTTTTTCATTCGATTTAATTATTTTAAAAACTTGTTTCTGATTATATTAACTAGGTTTAATAATATTTTATTTTCTTAATGTTCATTTTCATTAATTTCTAGTTATGTTTTTCTGAATGATCGTTGCATATATACAGTATATATATTGAATTATTTTGATCAACACAATCATCATTCTCTTGATGATGAACTACACTGAGTAGTTCAAAACGCGTCGGCTCTTTAAATGATAATGTGATTTTCCAGAAGATTTTTGATAAAACAAATATTGATCATAAAAGTTTACACTCTCAACCAATATATTGTTGAGAAATCTAGGGCATATATGTTAGATGAGTTTTCTTATAATGATAACTGCTTGTGAGGACTTTTTACTTTTCTTAAATAGGTTCTTCATGTACTTGATTATTATTATGTGCTCTTATTCATCAAATAGCTATCAAACCGTAAAGAAAAACAAGACAAAGGACACAAGATGTAAGCGATCAGCCAGGGCCAAAACCTCTCCAACCTTAGAGGAAAATCCACAAGAATTATTCTTCTTATAGAATCTTCAATTGACAAATTCCAATACCTAGACCCTTGACCAAGAACAATTCTAAGACCAATTCAATGCTTCCTCTTCCATATGCTTATTCCAGCAAATTCGACCTACTTAGTAACTGCAACTGCAACTATAACTTCGACTTGCTCAGAAACTGTAAATTTGACTTGCCCGGAAACTGCAACTTTGAATTGCCCAGAAACTCCAACTTTGACTTGCCCAGAAACTGAAATTTGACTACAACTAGAAACTCCAACTTCATTCTTATTTATTTCATTTATCTTTCATGCTTCTTTATGATGATGTTGCAAGCTCTTAATTTCAACCGTATGCTTCTATGATGCCTTCCCCTAACGTGATGCATCCCATCATACTTATATTGATTCCTACCATGACAGTTATATTTTACAACAGAAGATTGAAAAAAACTAGGTGAGGAAGACCTACCTCAACAATAGTAAAGATAATTTACTTCCTCCATCTTGAATTTCCTCTTTTCATATTCTTACACTTCTTTAATGGTATGGGATTATTCCCCTTTCCGGTTGTTGTTTTCCTTCTTGATCTTAGGACAATATCTCTTGAAGTTCCTATATTCTTGACATCCCTGGGATTGTATCTGCGATATATTGATCTTCTTATTTTTCAAAGGACCAAACTTGCCAAATATCCATTTTCTTCTTGACATGACAACAAATTTTTGAACCTGCTTATCTAATCTTATATCACTTTTTCCTTCAACCTGTTTTATTCAATCTTGCATAGTGACCACAAATTATTGAATGGGATATCTTTCTCCTCTTCATAGTCCTTTGATACAAGGTTTCCTTATTCATCAGTTAGATTATTTAAAATAATGGTAATCATTTCTTTATCGGATATCGTTTCTCCTAGATCTTGAATTTGATTACTTATTTATGATGCTTTAGTAAGACATGTAGATATCCATTCATCCTTTTATGCTTTCAAATTGTATAGTTTAGACCTTAGTGATACGACTTGTCCTGTTGAGCTTTTAGACAATAAATCTGCTAGCTTATCATATATCTCTTTTGATGTCTCCAACCCTTATACATATGGGATGAGAGAATCCTTGATGGATTCTATGCAAATCCTTTGAGCTCTTAGATCCTTTTTTATATATTTAGATAGTGTTTTCTCTTTAGATGATTTGGAGACTTTTCCTTTGACATGATTAATAACTTCATTTTCTTCAAGGACTAATTCTATCATCCTTTTCCATGTAAGGAAGTTTGATGAACCAACGAACTTGTGGATCTCCTTGAAAATAAATTCATTTTACTAGAGTTAGATATATAAATATAAACACTTACTTGTAAAGTGAAGATAAACTTTTCAACTTGATGCCATGGTTCATGACGATTGAGGACGACTTCTTGATGATGCCTTGATGTTTCTTGGACGGCCTTCTTCAGGGATGAATGAGATAAGGATTCTATTTTGAGATGAACTCATTTTCTTTAATGAGAGGGAGATTTCCTTGATATATTTGATGATAATGACAACCCATTTCTTCTTTTTCCTTGAAGACTTCAAGATATTTTAAATTTCTTCATATCCCTTTGATGATTCATAGAGCAAGGGTCCTAAGAAAGCTTCAAGTGTCGATACCTTCTTTGAACGAACTAGGGTTTTGACTTCCTTGTAGCCTTTAATTTCAAAATGACTTGGGGATGAGATAATCTTCTTGATTCTTTTAGGCCTTGATATCCTTCTAGAACCTTGATCTTTGAGAGCTTCAGTGTCCCTTGTTGAACTTCCCTTCCTTGACTTGTCACCTTAGCTTTGATACCATGTTGAGAAATTTATCACAGAGATATTAGATGATTTCTCTTATAATGATAATTTTTTGTGAGGACTTTTTATTTTTATTAATTAGGTTCTTCTTGTACTTGATTATTATTATGTGTTCGTATTCATCGAAAAACTATCAAACCATAAAGAAAAATGAGACAAAGGACACCATATGTAGGTGATCAAGCAAGGCCAAAACCTATACAACCTAAGAGGAAAACCCATAAGAATTATTCTTCTTATAGAATATTCAATTGACGAATTCCAAGACCTAGACCCTTGACCCATAACCCCTCCAAGAACAAGTCAATGCTTCCTCTTTGATGTGATCCTTCTTCCGGAAACCAACCTACTCAGCAACTGCAACCACCACTATAACTTCAAATTTCTCAGAAACTACAACTTCAACTTGCCCAAAAACTGCAACTCCAACTTGCCTAGAAATTGCAACTTCGACATGCCCAAAAATTGTAACTTTGACTGGAACAAAAAATTACAACTTCGACTACAACCAGAAACTACAACTTGAAACTGAAACTTCGATTGCCCAAAAACTGCAACTTATCTTATTTACTTGGGTAGATTCTCTCTCCTAGATAATTTGTCTTCCATAACAACCCTTCTTGGTGACCTAATTTCAATTATGAAATTAGGCTTCACTACAATAATGTTGAAGAGGTAAATCCCCTCTGCGGACACAGGCGATCCCACTAGCCCAGATCGAGTCTAGCAACAATCAAGTCACGCAATGATTCTAGTTCCTAGTTACAAAAAGACAAAGATCGCGACAAGTAGCCTACCTCAAATCCCACGTAGTTGTCATTGAAGAAAAGATGACGTTTCCCGTCCCTCGCTTGACAGATCAAAATCCTTTCGTTTGACATGTCCGAACACCTGTACACATACAAGGAAACGACGACATACAACGTAAAATCTAAAGCATGTAACCATATATCATTCAGAGAGGATATAATTCATTGCATCACATAAAGAAATGAACACATGAATGGAACCAAAATCAGAGTCACTTATATTATAAATGACAAAAGGGAGATTACAACCAAATGCTCTGGACGAAGCTCTCTCTCTTCGGCTTGGCTCTCAATAGTTAATGGAGGAGGCAAGCTTTTATAGATGGAGGGAAGGAAGTTTGGATCCCTATAATCATGGGATAGGCCCTATCTCTTAGGAAGGTTCCATGATAGGTGGAAAACCACTTCCTATACATGGAGATCCGGAGCCAAGCCACTCAACTCCTTTTGATGATTCATTCAGAAGTTTGTTAGAATCAAACTTCCGCCATTTATTTTTTAAAAACATCCCTTAATAAGCTTGGCGCAAGTGAAACACAGGGACAGAGCGCCAGTTGGCGCGCCCTCTAGTGTGGATTTCCCCCATTGGCGCGAGGGATGAACTGGCTAGTCGCGCTAAGGCCAAAACATCTATTTCTAGGGTTTTTCAGAGGAAATGTTCTTCAGGAGAATGTTTTTCCTTATGCAAGAGGATGCCATGAAGGTGGTTTCAGGTCATTTTACTGTTCACAGGTCACGGGAATAGTCCTCCAATGTACGGGACAAGGGATTGCAGGGACGGTGAAAAAATGTTGTGTAACAAATAATATGTGCCCTAATTCCTTCGCAAATGTGGAGAGAAGTAGCCCAAAACAAAACCCAAAACTTTGACTTCTTATCCTTCCTTCCACCTCCTCTTCTCCACACTTATTTTCATCTTTATGATCAAACTTGTGTGAATAAGAGTGTGCTTTACAAATGAGGTCGAGGTCTTATTTATATAGGATTCACATAGGGTCGAATAACTTATTTTAGGGCAAATTGATGCTTGCACGTTTGACATGGTCTTGGAGGGTCTTTTGACTCTAGTTTGACTCAAATAATTTTTCTTACAATATGTAACATGCCCAAATGGGTCATTCATACATGAAAATGACTCAATGACTCTATAAAAAAACTAGAAGCACTCAATGGGTGCTTGATATATAAAATAAATTCTCTTGAGAATGAAACCCATGCCTCAAGACTTGCAATGATAATTATTTTTCTCTTTTCATTAAATACATAAAATCATGATTACATCTGTTATTATGAAAACTGAACCTAGTTACATATTTCAACATATATTTCATCAAAGTATCAGGTGAATTTAAATGAATGACCAATGCTAAATCTTGTTTCCTAAATTCTTCTGTGAAAATTTGAACATCTTGACCTTTGCCTTGTCTCAAATGTTTCCATTCTATCATGGCTTTCTATCGGTACCCTAATGGACTAAATTTTCCTTTTAAAGCATAAACAAATTCAGACTAGGAAGAAAGGAGTTTACCCGCATTCTTGATACCACTCTAAAGTTTTCTCTCCCACCATGCCTCCTAGCCGAAGAGATTTTAACTAGATATTTATCTCATCCTCTTCGATCTATTGTGTTATTCTATATACTTCAATCTATTTGATCCAATTATTTAACTTTTCTACATTATATTCTTCATTAAACATAGGAAAATCAAACTTTAAAACCAAATTAAAAAAAATAAAAATAATAATAAGTATTTCTAGAAGCATTACTATGTTGTTTGTTAAAATGATGAGAATGAGATGATGAAGAAGAAGGACATTCACTTGAAGATGGAGATGAAGGTTCAATAGGTTCTCCTCCATTTTCTTGATTCACCAAAGCATTGTCCTCTAGTTTCTCTTCCTTGCTATTTTCCGTCCTTGCCAATTTATTCTCATAATATGCAAAAAAAATTGTCTACCTTATTTTCCATGGTGTAGAAATCTTTATGGAAAGATTTCTCATTCTTGGTATGAACATCATCATCTACTATTTTCCTTCTATGTGTTGCACGTCCAATATTTGGATCAAAGGACTTACGTTTACCTTCACCTTTGTTGAGCTTGGCCATGGTTATCATTCACACTAGCAATTCACATCAACAAGAAGATCGCTATGATATCAAACCTAATCCGCGATCTCTGATTTACCGACATTAACTAAGATCTTTTCTTTGGTGATGTTTTCAGAATTGCATGAAAGAGCATGTAAAAACCATGCAAGCAAACACTTTAAGAAGAAGCAACATAATGGAAACCATAATTCAATGCAAACAAAAGTTTGATAATGAAGTTCATCATATGTGGAATACGTCTTTGGGCCCTGCCTCAATAGTGGGGAGGTCACTTCATTCATACCATTAAAAATAAAGGCAAGTACATGGAAAAATACATCATTATACCTCCATTCCTGGGAGTGACTTGAAATCTAGCTACTCAAATCATAGCAATCACAACACTAGTAGATCTATCTCATCCTTCTGAGACTTTTGACTGTAAACATGACCTACTTCTGAAAGGCACATTGTTGTCTCAAACTTTGTGCCTAACAATTAATGAAGAAGGTGAGTTTATGCTATGACCCCTGAATTTTGCTTCCTAGATGCAAAAAATCACTAAACCATTTTGATCCTTACAAAATTCTAGTTAAAATGATTATAAAGTCGACCACATTCTGCCACCTGCAATTCTGGCCCTACACAGAATCTTTTAGGTTCCTCACAACATCAAAAGGAATATTATGTCTTGAAAAACATGCTTAGGAAAGGTTTCACATTCCTGGTTCCGGACGTGTTAGGGTTTTTTTCGTCATGGTTCTAGACAATCCAGGTTCCAAGAACTGCACATTGTTCCGCTTCCTTGGTCTCTCAGCCTTCTCCACTCAATCTGATTGAAACAATTTTTTAAATAATATGGGTTGGAAAAATTACCAAATTTTGACCTTGTTTTGTTGGTAATTGACCCAATTGGTCTGTTGGTAACTGTCGACGGATATCATAACCGTGATCATTTATAAGTGTTGGTGTCAAGTTGTATTGGAACGTTAACTTGTCATACACCAAGCCATTTTAATATAATTGTTGGAACCATACGTCAACCGTTGATTAACATAGGCCCGTCGTTAAATTTATTTGGATCTAATCGCCAAATTAATCACGTCATTTGGTCAAATAATTCATATATGTTTGTCTATGCCATAACCATTTTGTTATTGGTCATCACATATTATATATAACATTGACCCCATTGTTTGATATATGAACCATATTCGTTGTCCGCCAAAAATCCGTGGCATTGTCGCTATATTAAACCATTCTATGCCAAATGTGTTCTTATGTTTGTTAATATATGGTAACGGTTGGAAGTTGATATATATATATATATATATATATATATATATATATATATATATATATATATATATATATATATACACACACCAAATTATTAAGCATTGATACGTTGAATTGTCCGTCGATTTGCAGGTTTAACGGGCCTTCTATGACCACACAATGGGTGCCATGTGGCACCATCAGATTAGGCCATGTGGCCCTGTCTTATTAGGTCCTCTAACTATCGCCATTTTCTGTGGGTGCCGCTGAATTTTGGCAGTTCTACCAATTTTATCCATTGTTAAAATGCTTCGCTAATTATGTCGAACTACTGCCAAATTTAGCTTATAATTGGTCAGACTGCCAAATTTGGTGACAACCAAATTTTATCGGACACCTACTAAATTTTGTCATTTTGCCCAGTTTGACCACAGTTTTGACTGCCCCTGACTCCCTCATACGAAGTCAGATTGAGGCACTTACTGTGCCATTGGAATCGAGACAAAAAACCCTTATATTTTGTCTTAGTTTCATAAAAATCCAAGGACTTCAATATTTTAGCCATCAGAGATCCATTTGGATCAAAGGGAACTCCTTTGAACTAATAAGCTTTATTGGCATCACAAAATTAATAAAAAAGGGGCCCTAGAGTGTAATGGCATAATTATGTTCACTAAATGTTCAAACATCAATATCATCTATATTAAGGGATCTCCGTAAAGTTGTCAACAATCATCCCAAGGTGTTTGGATGAATGCCTAAGGGTATTCCACCTAATCAAGATCATGACCATGCTATTCATTTGCAGCTACGAAGTGTACCAAAGATAAATGAAGAAGAGAAAACATACTAGAAGTAGAAACAATCCTTCAAACGAGGATTAAGTAGGCTAGTAATCCAACAATTGTGGAGTACATCATCAAACAGAAGAACCTGTAGAAATTATATAGAAGCTCTGATACCATGGATTCAATCTGATCTTGTGATGTACTAAAACAAGATATTGAATCCTTCTACAATAATTGTGGAATACAAAACACAAACGCTCAATATCATGCACGTAAGATAGAGAAGTAAAGCAATCGCACAACACAAGATATTCTTGGGGAAAGCAACTACTCAAAACCCCACTATCATATATTGTATAAAGTCAAGGAATCATGAACAAATACAATTCTTAATCTCTCATGATATTCTCCAGCACTCTGCCAATTGTCTCCCGCTGATCTAGGCAAAATTGGACAGACACATAGCCAATTCTCAGCCTTCCTTCAGCCTGCCTTGCTCACGCAATTCCTAAAGAATTTGACCCCTATTAAAGAGGAAAATCAGCCTTCCTTGATTGTGCAATCCATCATAGCTTCCTCATGGCTTTATAATTGCACATGTGCAATTCTCTAATAATAAAACTGATAGTTATGTTCCCTTTAGCCTCTGTCTCAAGTGGTTCTTCCTTAAAACTAACATGCATGTAGCTATTAATAGTGAATCATCAATTATCTGATTGATCACTACTTGTGAATTAAATCTAATTTAATTCACTGGACCTCTCAGTAATTCATCACTCAGTTATAACTAGTTAAACTGATTTTAACTCAATTAATTGAGTTAACTGATTACACCTGCACCCCACTACTACATTAACTGCAACAGGACCCTCAAAATATTAGAATCACTCTACATGCCTCATCTTAGACCCTCAACTCAAATTTCTTGAGCTAACTCAGTCATCATGAATTAGTTAACTGACACAAGTTGATATGGGATGAAAATACAATTTATTGTCCAATTTATTTAAGGGAAAAATAAATTATACACCCACATTCCTCACCAATGTGTAACCTCGCCAATGTGTAACCTCACCACTAATGTGTGTGTACTTTTTGTCCTTTCTGATTGTCAATTTCACTGTTTCTTGTTGCAAATTTAAACATAACGTACAAATGGAAGAGATGACATCGTAAGATGACTTATTCTTGCAAAATCACTAGCATTTAGTCAAGTGTTGAGTACAACATTTTTTTGACGTGGAGGGGCATGTTAATTCGTATATAAGCTCCATGTTAACCCTAAAACCCCTTATAAATCCCTGGATATTGAGTGATTACATTTCTATTGTTATATTGCTATGTAGGCTAAAACTCCCCATGCTCCCATTTTATTATAATTGTACCCCATTGTATCATGTATATATGTGTGTGTGTACTAAGGAGACTAGTCTTAAAATCATCAAATATTGTTTGTGTACGTTGTATTCATTGTAAAAGGAGGTTTCCCCCTTCAAGAGGACTATAATTATTGGATTATTATCATTTTTAAGGTGCGAGGTTCATAACATTTATTATAGGGAAGGGAACTTGTTGTGCGAGTCAAGGAGTTCAGTTGATTGTGTCCATTTTCCTCTCGATATTGGCCTGCATTGTTAGTTTTATGGGGGTTCTTGGTGGAACTAATAAAAATACCTTGTTGATCTCTAACTCTAGGCATAAAAAATTAGAAAAAAAATTATATCTAAAGTAACATGTTGTAAAGAAAGGATAAAAACATACCATGTCAACTGCCAAAAAAGAAATTTACTTAACTAAAGAAAGCAACAATCAAAATCAAGTAGCAAAAATCAGGTAACAAAACAACGATTGTATTATTGATAGTTCCTCGACAACATTGCCAAAAAGATATATATATATATATATATATATATATATATATATATAAGGAAACCTAGTCTTAAAATCACCAAATATTGTCTTTGTACATTGTATTCATTGTAAAAAGAGGTTTCCCCCTTGAAGTGGATTGTAAATTGGTTTCCTATCATTTTTAAGAAGCAAGGTTCATAACTTCTATTGTGAGGAAGGAAACCTGTTGTACGAGTCAAGGAGTTCTGTTGATTGTGTTCATTTTCCTCTTGAGATTGACCTGCATTGTTCGTTTCATCGGGGTTCTTGGTGGAACTAACAAATATACCTTGTTGATCTCTAACTCTGGGCATAAAAAATTACAAAAAACATTATATCTAAACTAGTATGTTGTAAATAAAGGTTAAAAACTTACAATGTCAACTACCAAAAAATAAATTTACTTAACTAAAGAAAGAAACAATCAAAATCAAGTAGAAAAAATCATGTAACAAAATAATGGTTGTATTATTGATAGTTCCTTGACAAAAATGCCAAAAAGGATGAGCCTTTTTATTATCTTTAAAATTGTTCAAAAATACAACCAAAATTTTGTGCATTTAATTGTCAACCTGAGACTCGTATGGAACTTGCAAATTGTTGTGCACCATAAATGCTAGTACAATTTGTTATGTGCTATTAAAGTTGTAGTATTCTAAATGAATGTCATACGACAATATATTAAGATGTTTTAACAAGTCACTAAGAAAACCACACCAAATGCAATCGAAACCACACTTGTAGGAAAGTAAACATGCTTGCAAAAAATTAAACACACTTGTAAGAAAATAAACATGCTTGTAGGAAATTAAACACGCTTGCAAGAAAGTGGACATGCTTGTAGGAAAATAAACACATTGGCATTAAAGGGTGGCTTGTTCAAGTATTTAGATAGTGTTGAATTCCGTAACATGAATGCACTTGAAATGTGATGGCTAACAAATTTGCAATAATCCACAAGTTGTAAAATATTCAAACAACATTGTGCTACACAGAATTACACTATGAAAATAATTGCAATTTTTGAAAAACAACAAAAAGTAGAAATAAATCTAAAAATAGAGTAATTAGTTAAATCCGTAAAATAGAGCATTGTAATGTTAATCTAAACTACGAGTTGCAACAATAATCTAAACTACGAGTTACAACTATGATCGCACATGAACTGCAATAGCAGTCAATTCATGAATTAGAAGGATATGATTTGTAATATTGTATACAATAGAGAGTTGTAGGACTATGTAAATTACAAGATTAAAATTAGAGTTGTACCAAGATAATAAACTAATAAAATTCAAGATATAAAATACTATAAATGAAACTACAACTACACTATAAAGTTACAATCAATAATTGGCTAAGGTAGAGGCCCTACCTCCTTAGGCAAGGCACTAGTTAAGGAAACATTGAAGTGTTAATCAATTAACACCATCAACTCATATTCGAAGAAAATATAAACTTATATTGCAAGAACTCAAATTACATATGGACTTCACTGGTTTTCTCCTATTAATTTATGTCTCTAATATCATGGTCTTTTATAACAAGTCATGCTATTAACAAATTGCAAGCACGTGTTGCGCCTAACCTAGAGGCTCCTTAATCGCGCAGCACCTGGGACTCTCACCACCATGGCTCACCCGGAGCCTGATCCAAGCGGGGCTCCCTCCAGCAACGCCCCTGTCTCTTCCCATCAATCCCAGCTTGATGAGGCCGCTTCTGCATTTGCCTCTCTGATTGCTTTAATGGGCCCTCAGAGAAATCGACCAATTATCTCCAAATTCGTCAAAAAACTCAATGCAATCCCCGAGATCAATCTGCCTCGCAAAGCAACGCTATCCTTGTCTAAAAAAGGTCTTGTTGGACAGTTCACTAGACTATGGCCTTCCCACAAAACTATCCAAAAATGGTTGGAATGAAACTGGGCACAAGTTACTCAAGGTAAGATCTCCATTTGATTCTGTGGCAGAGGTTATTACACTTTCCACTTCAAATCCAAGGATGATCGCGACTTAATCTTCAGAAGCGGTAGTTACTTCATGGATACTAGAGGTTTATATTTGAACAGATGGACTTTGGACTTCGATCTGGAACTGGATGTCCCTAACACAGTTTTGGTCTGGGTCAGACTTCCGCAGCTTCCCCTGCGTTGTTGGGGCGATGATTCTGAAAGAGAAATAGGGAATTTCATTGGAAATTATATCAACAGAAGTGAACCAAAAGATAATATGCAGGCATGTGCAAGGATCTGTGTCGAAGTTGACCTAGGAGAAGGACTCCCGGAAGCCATCAAGCTCAAAGTCGACAACTGGATGCACATCCAATAGCTGGATTATGAGGAAATACCCTTCAAGTGCAAGGTATGTCACGAATACAGCCATTTCTCTAATAGATGCTACAAAAAATATGATAATAATAAGCAAACTGAAGAAAGTAAAGATCAAAAATGGGAACAAGTGAAAAATAAAAAGACTGCAAACAAATCTCAGCTTGCCCCAACCCCCTCCTCCTCCATCTGGACCTCCCTCACCTTCTCACGGATAATCTGTCCAACCTTCCCCTTCTTTCCCTGAATCCTCCCCCATCCTGGACTCAAACCCTTTTGAGCCTCTCTTCATTCCATCAAATCCTCCCAACCCCTCCCTCTCCCTCCCCATCCCCCTCATCCCCCAGAATACCTTTAATCTTCCCTCCCCTCCCCCTCTGGGCCTTTTCCACACTGACCCTCCCCTTTTGGAGCCCCCCCCCCCTCCTCCCTCTTTTGACCAGATCCTTACAAGAAATCAATCCAAGGAATCCTTAATTTACACCGACCATTCCAAGAAGGTAGGAAGGAAGTCAAACAAATAACTAAGAGACGAGGCAGCTATGATGGACCTCGCCCTAGGAACACAACAACCAATGGAGAGCTACCTTGATAAAGGCAACAAGAGCAAAGAAAAAACCCATCAAATCCACAAAGGGAAAGGTCTCTCATCCTCAATCCTCAATAAATAATGATAATGGTCTCTTGGAATTGCAGGGGATTAGGTCACCCCTCCAAACTAAATATCATCAAAGACCTCATCAACAAGGAAAAACTAGACATCCTCCTCATCCAAGAGACAAATATCAGTAGTCAATAGATGGATAGTATCATAGCAAAAATAAAATAAAATAAAATTATGAAGGAATAGTTATTTCAGCCAATGGTGCATCCTGTGGGATTTGCACTCAATAGCATAAAGGAAAGTGGAAAATGAAAAATTCAAAAATGGAAGCTCACTGGAATAAAAAAAATCTGAAAAGTTCGGCCTTGGAAAATAAAATCATCTTATACGACATTTATTCCCCAAACCACTATAAAGACAAGGAAATCTGTTGGAAAACCTTAAAAGAAACAACAATGGAAGATCAAGAAGAAAATATAATCCTTGGATAAGACTTAAATCTAATTCTGAAAGCAGAGGAAGAAAGAGGTGGCCTCTTTCAACCAGATCCATCCAGGGAAGCCCTTGAAGAAATCATAGAGTAATTCTCCCAAAAATTGGAAATACACTTGAGACAACATGAGATTAGAGAAGCCCAACATTAAAGAAAGGCTGGATAGAATCCTCATTAGGGACAGCATGGTGGCCATATTTAGCAAAGTATCTTCCAAGATCATCCCATCAGTAGCTTTAGACAACAAACTGGTTTCCATCGAGCTTGGCTCAACAGAAAATTATGGGCCTCTCCCCTTCAAATATAGCCAGTTGTGGAGCAGCCATGAAAAGTTCAAGCAAGAAGTTGGAAAAATATGGAAACAGAAAATTAATGGATCTCCCAGTTATATATGGGAAACAAAACTAAATAGCATCAGAGCAAGAATGAAATATTGGGAAATACAAGCCATAAGAAACCGCAGAAAGATTTAAAAAAAAAAAAAGAGTTGCAACAAGAGTTAGCAAAAATAGAAGAGAAAATGGAAAACATGGACAACACAACAGAAAATCCGATTAAGGAAAAGGATATACATTGGAAAATATATAGAATTAACATGCAAGAGGAGGAAACCTGGAGGCTAAGGTCTAGGCAACTGTGGATCCAAGCAAGGGATAAAAATACTACCTTCTTCCACAATTCATCCAAAACCAGAATGATAAAAAATAATATAGAAAAAATCATGGGAAAAGGAGGGTCTGAGATAAAGGGTCAAGAAGATATCAAGAAATAATTTTTCCGACATTTCAAAACTCTCCTAATAGCTGTGGACAACCAAGCAAATTCAAAGGATTTTTTAATGCATATTCCAAAAATAATTGATGAGGAAGCAAAAAAAGATCTCTCTAAAGAAGTTTCAGAAAAAAAATTAAAAAATTAAAAATTAAAAAAAATAAATAAATAATTAAAAATTAAATTAAATTAAATTAAATTAAATTAATTAAAAAAATTAAAAAAATTAAAAACATTAAAAAAATAAAAAATAAAAAATAAAAAAATAAATAATAATAATAATAAATAATTAAAAATTAAAAATTAAATTAAATTAAATTAAATTTAAAAAAATAAAAATAAAAAAATCATGTCAGCAGTTTGGAGCCTTCATCCAGAAAAGGCACCAGGCACGAACGGCTTCCCCATCTCCTTCTAACACACCTTCTGGCATGTAATAAAGAAGGACTTGTTAAAAATGATAATATATGTCATCAAAAATAAAAATAAAAAGTGGGAGGATTCACAAATTCCACCTTTCTTTCCCTCATTCCAAAAGACCCTCGCCCCTCATCTCTTAATAGATTCTTCCCCATCTCCCTATGCAATGATTCCTACAAAATCATTTCTAAAATCTTAGATGGAAGACTTAAACCTCTCCTTCACTCCCTCATCTCTTAAAATCAAGGAGGCTTTGTCCCAAACCATCAAATAGTTAACAATATCATTCTTGTCCAAGGGGCCCTCCACTCAAGATTTTCTCGCAATGAATAGGGCTTCATCTTAAAAATGAACATGGCCAATGCTTTTGACAAAGTTAACGTATCTTATCTATCTATTGTCCTCAATAGATTTGGTTTCTCTGGTGACTTTATAGAAACTATAAAGGCTTGTTCCAATGGTCCTTGGATTTCCCCTCTTGTAAATGGTAGACCATGTGATTATTTTCAAAGCTCAAGAGGGCTCACGCAAGGTTGCCCCTTGTCTCCTTTCCTCTACATTCTAATGGTTGATTCATTAAGTAGAAAGATGGAACATTGTCGTAGAAACTCTTCCTTGATTGGCTTAACTATAAGCAGGGGCACCAAAAGCATCAACCATTCCTTGTTTGCAGATGACACCCTTCTCATGGGGGGAGCATCATGTATTGTGGCAAGAAGATTTAAATCTATTTTGGACAACTTCATGGATGTTTCGAGAGGGCTGGTTAATAATGGAAAATTTTGTTTATATGGCTGGAACACCCCTCCAAGAACTCTTCAAAGAATGTCACAAATTCTGAAAATTCCTTTCCAAACAAATTGGAGCCACTTTCAATATCTCGGGCTGCCTATCACCAAGAAAAATTTAAAGACCGAGATCTGGAATAAGTATGCCGAAAAAATGAAAAGAAAAAGCCAATATTAGGGGATGATATGGTTAAATCAGAGGGGAAGAGTCACTCTCATTAAATCAATCCTTTCAGCACTGCACCTATATCAATTTTCTCTAATAGTAACTCTTGCCAGCCTTCATAAACAAATTGAAATCATAATCAGAGGCTTCTTATGGCAAGGAGGAAAATCTGAAGAAAAAAAAAAATCAACCTTGTCAATTGGAACTAGGTCACTGCCCACTACAAGAATGGAGGCCTATCCATCTGAACCCCTGGAATAATGAATTTGGCCCTTGGAACTAAAACTGCCTGGAGGTTTCTTATAGGAGAAATATGCTAGTGGAAAATTGACTTAGAAGCAAAATACCTCAATGCTTCAAAGGTTCTAGTCCAACATCCCCTCCTTCCTCTACTGGCGGATTTGGCTAGCAAGGAATGGAAAGGTGTTTAAAAACAAAAAGCCAACTATGGAAAGAGTGACATCAAAGTTCTGGGCAAAATCACAGAGTTCCTATCAGCGAAAGGGATCAATGGAATCGACATGAATCAATTACAGAATGAAGAAAAAATTTGGATCAGCTTCGCCTTCAACAATATTGTTATCCAACATATGACAAAAATCACAAAGGAAAATCCAAACTAGAAAGTTAGAAAAGAGGGAGAATAATTCCAAAACTGGATCAAATCTCTCAACATGCCTTATCTTGTCTTCGACGGGGCTTCCAAAAGGAATCCGAGCAAAGATGGAGCTGGTGGAGTAATAATACACAGAGATAATTCTATCCCCATACAGTTCAGTTGGGGTATTGGCGCAATGTACAACAATAGAGTGGAAGCATATGGTCTCTGTCTGGGCATAAAAATTTTAAAAGATAGAGGCATTCACAACCCAATTATTTTTGGGGATTCCTCTATAATCATTCATACAATGGTAAGTAGCAACAGGCCAAATAATGCAGCGCTCCATCAAATTCCGAGTAGAGTGGACCAATATGCAATACAGGTTGGTGGGATTGAGTATTATCACATTCTAAGAAATAACAGCAAATTGGAAGACATTCAGGCAAACGAGGCAGTTAGCAAAGAAATCGGACAGGCTAGCATTGATGGACACATCACAACAATTCCCATCCCGTCATGGCTCATCTCATGCCCATCTTCATTTTGGATTTCCACTCCCTCAAAGGACATAATATTCTTAGCTCTGGTCTGACTCGATTCTTTGAGCACACTTATAATCAAATCCACAAAATTCAGAAGTGGATATCATTGAATCCTCTTAGGATCTCCTGCAATATTTTCCAGCGTATCCTCTCTCATAACTTTATTCTTCATCCCGTGAACTCTTTGTGCATTGGCGCTCTCCTCCTTTTATATACGCCTCCTAGCTCTTTAATCCATTTGTGCTCTTTGTTTCGCCCCTATGGAAGCCTTTTCTATCATATTATTGGTACAATCCTCTGCATCCCGATCCCATTCCATCTCTCTCTTTTGGCGAAATCCTCTTTGTTTTGTATCTCCTATCTGGCTCTTTCATATTTGCATCTCTCTACCCCCGATTTGGGAAATCGACCTTCGCTCTCCTCCCCTTCTCTTTCATCGTTTTCGCTACTCCTTTCTCTTCACTAGAATTCACCTACCTTCTCCCCCTTATTCACCTCCAGCATTATTCTTCAGCATCATCTACAGTATGCTATCTCCTCGGCCTCTAAGGTACTCCCTTCAATCATTTGAAACCTCAGTTGTCTTCTCCAAAGTTGCGACCTTCGTTCCACTAAATAAAGGCAGCAAATACTTCATCTTCCATCAACATATGAATATGGATCCCTCCGATGAGAAGAGTCTGTTGAGATTCAACAAGAAAATTCAGCACCCATGCCAAGTGCATTAAGCACCCACACTAGGGTGGGGCCCACAGTACTATTTTTTGGGTGCATGTCTATTTTGGCTATCCCTTAATTAAGATGGACATTAGATTGTAATCTATTAACAATGTGGACTTGAATCAGTTAACTGAAAGTGATAAATTTATTTAGCTAGTGGATTTCGAGTTAGAGGTAGTTGGTGAGGCATGTAGAGTAATTCTAGTTGTAACAGAGTTTGAAGTGCAGTGGTGGATTAGTTAATGCAAGTTGTAAATAGTTTAACTCAGTTAAGTGAGTTAAACTTGGTTGTTCTAGTTGTAACTGAAGATATACTAGTGAAAGATCTAGTGAATTAAATATTAATTAATTCACAATCAGTGATCTCACATGCAACTGAGGATTTACTATTATTAGTTGCATGCATGTCAGATCCAGTGGAGACCAAGTTTATTTCTAGGTGAAAGGGAAGTTGACTATCAGTTGTAGGATTATTAGGTTGCACACATGCAACCAAACACCCATTGAAGTACCCATGATACTTGTGCAATCAAGGTAGGCAAGAATTCCTATCTTTTAGGGATCTACACCATCAGGGATTGCGCAAGCAAGTCAGGTTGTTTGGAGGCTGAGAATTGGCTATGTGTTGGTCAATTTTTCATATGACAGTGTGAGACAATTAGCTGAGTACTGGAGGGCTCTTGTGAGAAGCGTTTTGTATGTAATTTTTTCATGATCCATGTTGTGAATATACAATAGAAGATAGCGGGGTTTTGAGCTGCAGGCTTTCCCCAAGAAATTATCTGTGTTGTGTGTGATTTGATTCTTCTTCGTGTTCATGTGACTAGTGATTGTGTTTTTAATTCCGCAAAATATTTGTAGAAGTGATTCACTATTTAACTTTAGTACATTTTTAGATCGAGTGAATCCAAGATATACATGTCTGTTGTATAATTTCTACATGGTATCAGAGCACAGGAAATTGCAGAAGTGAAGCAGGAGTTGAGTTTGTGACTAGATAGAATTCGAATTTGCAGAAAGACTTTCTTGGTGCTACATCTGATTCAAGATCGAAATAGATTTCAATGGCTTGAGGCTAGAGTATGCACTCGAGGGTAGCTCGAACTATATTTCTTAGAAGGATAGGATGGAGGCAGTACTCGAAGACAATGGCATGAAGGAATTCAGTGACAATGATGTTCTTAAGCCCGTTGTGGCAGATGCTGCAAATCTTGATGCATGAAAAAAGAAAGCGGAAAATGTGAGGAGGATCATGTTGGAGGGAGTACGAGACCACATTGTCTCAAGCCTCCATGGGAAATCCACAACATATGCAATGTGCAAGGCTTTGGCGGATCTATTCCAAAGCAGCAGCGACCATAGGAAATTGGTGCTCAAAGATAAACTGAGGAAGATCAAGATGAAAAAGGGCGACACCATTCCAAAATATCTAACAAAGTTTGTCCATTGTCAGGATGAACTGAGGAGCGTTGGAATAACAGTTGTTGATGATTATTTGGTGAGCTTGGCTCTCCTAGGACTTCCCAATAGTTGGAACAGTTATCAAGACTCTGTCAATGGAAGGGAAAATTTTCCAGATTGGAAATGACTGTGGTCAGATTTGGTGCAGGAGGAGTTCAGACGGAACACTAAAGATGGATCTTCATCCAAGAATTAAGATGAAGAGTATTGTGCTTTGTATGCTAAGGCAAGGAAGGGGAAGGGGAATAAATTCCATTCTAAATCTGAGTCCAAGAATGGCAAGAATCAGGACATGTCCAAGGTGAAGTGTTTTCATTGTCACGAACATGGGGATTTTGCTACTAACTATCCACAAAAGAAGAAGAACAAGAAGGCTGGAGGATCTGTAGTTGGTGAGGCCCGTGCCTCATAATTTGAGCTTGACTTCTCATTGATCGCATGCATGGTGTCCAGTGCATTGGGATCTGTGTGGTATTTGGATAGTGGCGCTTCCTTTAACATGATGGGAGATAAGGAACTTTTCAGTGACTTGGAGGAGAAATATCTCCAGATGCATATTGAAATGGGCGATGATGGGTGGTATAGTGCTACTGGGATTGGTACCATTACCATCTAGAGGTAGTAAGGTAAACCCTTTTAATTAAAATATGGAATGCATGTACCAGGTTTGAAGAAAAAATTAGTCTCAGTCACAATGTTGGAGGATAGAGGCTATGATGTTGTTTTTAGTGAAGGAAAAGCTTTCCTGTGACATAAGACAACAGGGCAAGCCAAGAGGATAGGGATTCGAGTTAATAATATCTACAAGCTGGAGGTAGATGGCTACGCATCAATGATGGGCAATGCAGATCAAGTGGTGAGCCGGGATGAGGGCGAATTATGGCACAGGATATTGGGCCATATTCATGATGGAGCCTTGAAAGTCATGCAACAGATTTCTATTGGTCTTCCAAGGGGTACACTTGTGCAGTCAGAAACATGCAAGGGATGTAGTGTGGGAAAATATGTAAAGGCCACCTTTCATGAGAAGGAGAACCGAGCTTCAAGGATCCTTGAGAGAGCTCACAGAGACGTGTGTGGTCCTTTCTCTATTGCTTTGATAGAAAAACATAAGTACTATGTAATATCTATTGAAGAATTTTATCATAAGTGTTGGATCTTCTTCATGCAGAAGAAAGATCAGACATTCTCTAAGTTTTGTGAGTTTAAAGCACTGGTGGAGAAAGAGTTGGGGAATCAATTGAAGGCTCTTAGGAGCGATAATGGTGGAGAATACATCTCTAATGAATTCAAGAACTTCTATAGCAAAGAAAGAATTTGAAGAGAACTCATAGCGCCTCATAACCCACAACAAAATGGGGTCACGGAGAGGAAGAATAGAACTATTGTGGTTGCAGCATGTGCGATGTTGCATGATCAAGGCTTACCAATGCATCTATGAGCAGAAGCACACAACATAGTGGTACATGTGCAGAACCATTGTTCTCACACGATACTTGGCATGAGTACACCTGAAGAGGCTTTCACTGGTAATAAACCTGATGTTTCACACTTTAAGATTTTTGGCTCATATGTTTATGTGCATGTGACAAGGGACACGAGGAAGAAGCTGGAACCAACAGCTGAGGTTGGGATTTTTTTGTGGTACACTAAAACACCCCATAATTATCATGTGTATTTTCCAAACAGCAGAATGGTTGTTGTGCAACGGGATATAAAATTTGATGAGGATAAAGCCATGCGGTTGTCCCTTAAGAGGGAGTTGGACTTGCATGCAGAGGAGGAATTGTTGGTTCCCAAGGATGAGTCTCAAGATGTGGATCAGCCACATGAGGAGGTTCATGGAGTGGAGTAAAACACTCATGCAGAGCCATCCATCAAAATGGCATAAGGCGAATCACGGAAGCTGGTAGATTGAGACTTGATGTTGTGGATAATGTAGGAGCCCCTACTTCACAGCAGAGACAAAGACAGCCTCCTGACCGATTTACTGGATACATGGATCTCATGATAAAATTTATTGTGACTGAACCATATTCCTTTCAGGAAGTGCAGCAACCAACTTGGGTTGATGCAATGCGGGAGGAGTATGACTCCATTGTTAAGAACAGTGCATGGGAGATAGTCCCAAGACTGGTCGAAAAATCAATGGTTGGATCGAGATGGATCTACAAGGTAAAGCAAGTTGCTAATGGGAGTGTGGATAAATACAAGGCCATATTTGTGGCTCAGGGATTCTCACAGATCGAGGGGATATATTATGATGAGACTTTTGCACCTGTTGCAAGGTACTCTTCCACAAGATCCATCCTTGCACTCTCAGCGCAGATGGGCTGGCACATTCATCAGATGAATGTGAAAACTGTGTTTAGCGAGGGGATCATTGGGGAAGAGGTGTACATAGAGCAGCCTGAAGGTGTATAGATCTTCAACAGTGAGTCGCGTGTACGTCAAGTCAAGAGAGCACTGTATGAACTAAAGCAAGCACCCCGTGCTTGGTACGGTTGGATAGACAGCTATTTCACCGGACTGGGCTTCACCAAAATTGAAGCAGATGCAAACTTGTACTAGATTGTGGTTGAGGGTAAGCTATCGATCATTTTTATTTATGTTGATGATCTAATTTTGACTGGTGATGAGCAGCTGATACACTCATGCAAGGAGGATCTTTCACAGGAGTTCGAAATGAAGGATATGGGCCTCCTTCATTATTTCCTTGGATTGGAAATATGGCAGCGGGATGGTGAAATTTTTGTGTCTCAAGGCAAGTATGCAAAGGAGATAGTGGTTAAGTTTAACATGGAGAGCTGCAAACCCATGGAAACTCCTCTTCCAGGAAATTAGAGGAAAGAGGATGTTACTTCTAGAGAGGTAGTGGATGTTGCTGTCTACAGGCAGTTAGTGGGTTCACTAATTTATTTGGTGAACATGAGACTGGACATTTGCTACGTAGTTACCAGCTGAGTCAAGTTATGGTTAACCCTACCAAGCTCTTTTGGAATGCGACGAAGCATGTCCTAAGATACCTAAGGGGCACATCAAATTATTTTCTATGGTACATACGGACAGAGGGAGTGAAGCTTCAAGGATTCACGGATGCAGATTGGGCAGGCAGTCCATTGGACAGAAAGAGCACATCAGGAGAGATATTTAATATCGGATCGACAACAGTTTCTTGGTACAGCAGGAAAAAACGATATGTGGCACTCAGTTCAGCGGAAGCGGAATACATGGCAGCAAGTCAAGCTGCATGTGAGGCTATCTGGATGAGAAAGATCTCGGTTGGTTTGTTTGGTTCTTAGATGGATCCGACAGTAATTCATTGTGATAATCAGAGTTGCATTAAACTCTCGATTAATCCTATGCTTCATGATAGGTCCAAGAATATAGATATATAATACCATCACCTCATATATTGTGTGCAGAGAAGGATAATGTTGCTTCAGTACATTCCCACGGAAGATCAGGCATGCAGATTAATTCTAGTTGTACAGAGTTTGAAGTGTAATGGTGCATTAGTTAATGCAAGTTGTAAATAGTTTAACAAAGTTAAGTGGGTTAAACTCAGTTGTGCTAGTTGTAATTGAAGATACACTAGTGAGATATCTAGTGAATTAAATATTAATTAATTCACAATCATTAATCTCACATGCAACTGAGGATTTACTATTATTATCTGCATGCATGTCAGATCCAGTGGAGACCCAGTTGAGTTCTAGGTGAAAGGGAAGTTGACTATCAGTTGTAGGATTATTGGGTTGCACACATGCAACCAAACACCCATTGGAGTGCCCATGATACTTGCGTAGTCAAGGCAGGCAAGAATTCCTATCTTTTAGGGATCTACACCATCAGGGATTACGCAAGCAAGGTAGGTTGTCTGGAGGCTGAGAATGGGCTATGTGTTGGTCAATTTGGTATATGACAGTGTGAAACAATTAGTTGAGTACTGGAGGGCTCTTGTGATTTAATTCTTCTTCATGTTCATGTGATTAGCGATTATGTTTTTAATTCCGAAAAATATTTGTAGAAGCGATTCAATATTTAACTTTAGTACATTGTTAGATCGGGTGAATCCAAGATATACAAGTTTGTTGTATAATTTCTACAGATTCATCCCTGTGCTTTTTGTAAATCTCACAAAGTAGTCATAGAGCAGTTGAAGAACCAAATGATCTAGAATAGGGCACACACCAAAGAATAACTAGCATTCCTTCAACAGCAATGGTCTACAAGCAGCAAGGACCTGATGGATGTTAAAAATTGTTGTACCCACCTTGAAAGAACCATTCTTTATCTGCAGGACCTTCTCACTAAAAATTCTAAGCATGGCTCCAACTCCCCGGATCAAGGAAATGGCCACGGTGACAGTGAAAATACTGTCAACAAATGAAATCTCTCCACCCTTTGGTCCTCACAGCTCATTCCACTGTTTATTAGGATTTAATATAGTTTATCATGAAAACAAAATTATCTTTTTGCTTAGTTAGTTTGTTAGAATCTATAGTCCAAATGTGATAGCCTCTATAGTTGAAAGGCATGTAAGAAGTAGCAGTAGTTGCAATGTATCAGCATTCAAGCACTTCCAACAATTACATCTATTTTGTATGCTGGGAGGAGTGAGCATGTAATTAGGAAGTCCCTCTTCCTCCCCTTTTCTGATAAATATATCATAACCAATCTTGTGTGAAAAACAATTAGCATGGTATTTTATACATGATATAAAATACCTAAATTAAATCAAGGATTTAATGTACTACCATGATAATCTAGTAGTTCCATCCAATTACAATTATTTCATCAGAATATAGAATCGAGCAAGTGTTGACTCAATTAGGTGTGTGACAAGTGGCAATTGGTTCATTCCTTTCTTATTGAGCAACTAATTGCCTTTGTCATTTTCTTCTTTAGGAGATTTATTCGTTGATTGATTTGGATGATTTTTTGTTGACAATTGTGAGGTTGAGATGATGCATTGTACCAGATGTCCCAGAGTTGCAACACATTTCCTGAACAATCCACTATCTCAAAGTTGCAGTAGTGATTTATGGAGTGATTTGCAACAACAATGTTGTGCAAATTGTAGCAACGAGAAGTCACAATGTGAGTGGAAACACGTCAGAGTTTTATCACTTTTGAGTTGCAACATTTATGCTAGAACGACGAGTCGCAACAAACAAAAATAGGGAGTTCCAACACTTGTCTTTGAGCAATGAGTTGCAACACCTACATTTTTCTCTTGTTTGTCTTTATGCCTCTTAGATGCCATTGGTTATAGAAAGGTGATTGTCTCCATAAAAGGCATAAGAATGAGCATTAAAATGGCATATTAAGAATATAATTGTAGCTTGACAAAAATGCATCTTCATGGAAAAAAGGTTGTTGGGATGAGATGAAAATGGGAAAAATATCTTCCCAAGGTCTTAAGCATGTGCTAAAAAAATCGAGCGCCCGTCAAAAAGCAGGCAAGAAATCAACCAAAGGAAAAAGAGAGGAGATTACTACTAAAGAAAAATACATCAACATCCAATGAACTATAAAAATGTCCTTGGGCTCAGGAGCGAGAAATTCTAAGAGACTTGGGACATAAGCTTTATCATGAGGTGGAGGTCACAAAACTCTAGGGAAATAATGATTATTGTCTATCAGAATTGCATAGGTTTGGGAAGCCGATATCAAGACTAATCATAAAAAGGTGTAATCAAAGATTAAAAACCTACCATCCTCCTCTCAAAAGCTAAAACGTAAGACTCATAAGCTAGCAATCAATAAATGAAAATGGAAATAATTTAAAGGAATAATGACCAATTCAAAGGGTGACTATGACGAATCATGTACATTATGGAGTAGACATTTTATCCACCTATATTACACATATCAAACACAACAGTGGATTTTTTCAAGCTTTACACATCAATAAATAAGAAACAAATTGATATATGTGTGTGTGTGTGTGCATCAATGGCCTACAAGGAGAAATAAATATATCAGTGTTATGTAGTTTCTTTAAGGGACTAAAAGTGTTCCCAAACTTGTATTATAACTGGATATTTTAATGTCATGTTAATCAATAGAGAAGAGCATGGGGGGGATATTGTTAAAGATCCTTTATGATAAAAATTGGAGGACCTAATTACATAATGGGATCTAATGGATATCAAGGAAACTAAACTAAATATTACTTGGTTGAAGAAAAGAATAAGTCTAGGCCATATTGCAATGTGATTGGACTATTCTGCAATCTAGAGCAATTTTCTCCTCGATGACTCCACCCTCTCTTCCAAAATTATTCCTTCAGCCATTTCAAATCACAAACCTACTGATTTGGAAATCCAAGATACTTTGTAGTATGGGTCACTCCCCTTTAGCTTCAAACATCTTTGGCTTCAAGGTCGCAATTCTCTTTAGATAATTTTAAAAGAGTGAAAGCCTTAGATTATTGGATCCCCAATATTTTTATGGGGACAAGAATTTAAACTTGTCAAAAGAGTTGTTAATAACTATATAAAATGTTTTGGTTCTCCATCCAAAAAAAAGAAGAGAAAGAATCCCTTAAGATACAACTCAAGTGAATACAAAGGAAAATGGAAGAACAAGAATTCAACAATAAAAAACAAAAAATAGAGTGAATGATCTCCTAAAATTTGCACAGAGCTCTAAGATCTAACTAAGAATCATGACATCTAAAGTCACGTAGTGCTTGGTTAAAACCAGGGATAGGAATACATCTTTCTTCCATTGATGAGCAAATAAAAGAGTGTGCATAAACAATGTGAAAGAAATATCTTTGGAAGATGAAACCAAGATCCTAGTTGAAATTAAAGACACCACTGAAGCTCATGATGAAAAGCTATATTTTGAGCAAGAGGAAGTTTATCCTAAACCAATGACTTGAATTTTCCAATATTTTGAAGGCAATATCTCGAAGGGAAAATTCCAAGTTTATAATATAAATGGAGGAGCCTGAACTAATTAATGCAATATGGAGCTTGCACCTTGATAAAGCACCAAGTTTGAATGTTTTTCAAATTAATTTCCATAGATCCCATTTGTGCATTATCATAGTTGACCTTAAGGGGATGTTGCAATATGCTCATAAAGCTTATAATTTTGAAGGAAACACAAGTCCCTCTTCCTTAGTACTCATCCCCGAAGAGGCAAACCAATCCTCGTTTGTAAGGTTTTGGTTGATCTCCCTTTGAAATTCTTCTTACAAAATTATAGCAAAGATTATAGCAAGTAGAATGAAAAATATTATATCAAAATTCATTTGTGGAAATTAGGGTGGTTTCATGCAAGGAAGGTTGTTGACAATATTATCATGGTTCAAGGAGTGGTATATTTTAGCAAGGAAGTGAGTGGAAAAGGTGTTATAATAAAAATTGACATGGAAATGTTGTTGTAAGAGTTAGGCATTATTTCTTGTTTGATGTAAAGTGAAAATTTGATTTTTGTTCATTATTTATAAAATTTGTCTCCTCGTGTATTCATAATCCCCACATTACCCTTTTGGCTATTCCCACTCTTTCTTCAAACGGTATAGAGGACTGGGGCAAGGTTGTCCTTTTTCCCCTCTACTTTATATCATTATGGAAGAATTATTGTTTAGCATGTTGGAAGTTGGTAGAGTAGCAAGTGATCTTTTGAGGATCAAAATTGTAAGGTGGGTCAAGAGCATCAACCATTATCAATTTGCATATGATACATTCATATTGGTTGGAGGCTCTAATATCATTGATGGGAGATTCAACCACAATATAGATCTCTTTTCTATTGCCTCATGAAGTAATATTAACAATATGAAAAGTAAAATTTTCATTTAGAATGTATATGTGCTTCTCCTTCAAGCGATATGCCATATATTCATTTTCCCCAGTCAAGAAACTTGGACATCATTTAAGTATTTGGGGATACTTATATCTCTCAGTTATCCAACCACACAGTCTTGGAGTATTGTCATTAGCAAATTAAAATTCATTTTTCAAAAGAGGGCTCTCAATGGCTTAGTCCTGTAGGTCAAGTAATAATTTTATAATTAATCTTCTCCACTCTACCAATTTTTCAATGTTGAGCCATGCTTGCACCCAAGGGTATAACGTGGCAAATTTCTCAAGAACTTTAAAAACAAAAAACAAAAAACCTTCCAAGGAGGAATATATTCTCCAAAGAAATATCACTTGATAAATGGGAAATTATAACATCCATAAAGGATAAAGGTGATTTGAGGAAAAAAACACCCTCTTTTCATAAATCTATCACTGATAGTGAATCTTATATGATGGATGATCCATGGTAAGTGGTATTGGTAAAAGAAGGTTCCATGCAACAAATACTTCCAAGGAGATAATAAAAGATGCATTAATGACACTTTGGGAACTAGAAGAGGATCACATCCACGGGGAAACCCAAAAATTATAGTTCCAATCATCTAATATAACATAATTTGGATCCCTATAAACATGTAATTAATAAAAATATGGACAAATGGCATAATGGGGAACAACCCTATTGAACAAAATAAGAGCTTCTTCCTCTAAAAATATATACATGCAGTCAAGATCGACATATATTATTTGACATTTCAAAATGGTTCAAATATTATAATTGATGGATTAGTTGTCCACTCGATTTCCTCCCTCATTTGCAAACTCTAGTTCCTCATTTTATCTTCACTCTTAAAATCTTTTTCCCCACTAGATTTATCTACTCCCAATTGAGGGGGTGGGGAAGTTTTGAACGTATATTTAAAAATGGGTACCTATTCTAGCTTCAATCCTGTTGAGATTGCAACAAGATGAGGAGCTTAGTGGAAAGGAGTCGCCTTCACTAAGTGGGCCCGCAGGGTATTTTTGGCGCAAATTCTATTTTTAGACATATAGATCATGTTCTATGAGTTGCAGGATGCTATTTGTGGATGGTTGGTCAAGTCGGAAGAAATAGATGGACTTATATTTTTAGACATACTGGGCGGAATCTATTTTTAGATTGCCAGTCTAAAAATAGATATGTCAAATATTATTAGCTCTTAATAATATTTGGACTATAAACATTATCTTATCCTCTTGGAGCACTTCAGTTTGATGCCTGGATGTGGCACATGCAGCTGACAGAAGGAATTACGCTATTCCTAGGGTTTAGTGAAGCTATTGCATGGTTGACTTCAGTTAGAACTCATGTGACATAGATTGGTGGAGTTGATGAGACAGTTAATGGAGTTGTGTTCAGTTTAACTTAGTTGAGCTAGTTGTATCTAGTCTAACTGATTGATACAATTAGTGAGAGTGGTGTGAATTAAGTATTAATTAATTCACTAATTATAAAATCATAAATCAACTAAAGAATACATCAGTTAACTACAGTGCATGGACAGTTTCAGTGGAGACCAGTGAAGAGGTAGGTGAAAGAGCAAGTGTGACTATCAGTTGTGACTATACTGGTGCATGAGATTTGCACACACATTGATTGAGAAGCCAATGAGAATTGCACAGTACATACTGGTGGGATTTGAACCTTGATCTCATGATTATCAATATTGGATTGCGCAGTAGAGGCTGGCTAACAGGTGGAGCAGATTGGAGCAAGTGTTTTGTATGATCTGAGCTTGTGTAGTGTGTAACAATTGGAGATAGTGCTGAAAGCTTGTGAGGAGTTTGTACTATGATTGTTACATGATCTCTATCATTCTAATATACAGATAGTTGGGGGTTTTTAGCTTTAAGCTTTCCCATAAATACTGTGTTTATATGTGTGATTGTTTATGGTTTTAATGTGCGCATGCGATTGTTTTTATTCCGCAAATTGATGATCAATAGTAGAAGAGGTTATGTATTATGCATGAAGCTCAAATAGTGTGTGATCAGGATAATCTCGGTGAATAATTTAACAGTTATTCAAATTTCTGCAAATCCCTCCCTCTTCTTCCATGGTAAACCATTTGGAAATAAGTCTAGCATTCCAACATCATTGCTAAAGGAAACGTACTTTATTGGTTAAAGGTCCAAAGTAAGATCATTACAGTGGAAAATATTCAAAAAAGAGGAATGTAAGGTCCATCCAAGTGGATGCCCTATTTCAAATAAGAATAAATAATTTGCCATCTCTTATTTGAATACTAATTTATATCTAAGATACAACATGTTTTTGTTCCAACCAAACATAGAGTGCAAAAGCCTAATACATGAAAATAATGTTTTATTTATGGAGAAAAAATTATAAGGGCTCTTTTAAAAATGAACCAATTTTCAAAAAACTCTCGATGGATTTCCAAAATATCTTTGTTAGAAAACATGCATGTCTTGAAATATAGTTATTTTCGAGTAGGAAAAGGATACCCAAAACCATATGAATTTAACCAAAAGGCCTTTTTGCTAAGTTTATCAACTCAATGAAAGCAATAAACTTAATGCATAAGACTCTAGATGTGGAAGAGGAAAGATGGATCTCCCAATTGTCTATCTCTCATTAATGAGATTTTTCATCTACAGGTAAACCAACCTATAATATAACTTGGAAACTAAGATTGAATAAACATGAATTTTTGAGCAAGTAATGCTCCCAAGGAACACGTATCCTACTCTTTGACAATGCTTCCAAAGGAAATCTAGGGGTGGTAGGTAAAATGGGGGAAATTTGGGACTCTGAGAGAAATATTGTTAATTCATTTGATTACGGACTAGGTTGGGTATGAAATACTCAAGCAAAGACTTATGCACTCTCCAAGGTATCCTTCTCGCAAAAAAAAGAGAACGATTTTTATGATCACCACTAGGGTTTCAAGCACAATCACATGTTTAACAATTTCAAATACCTCCTCTTCTAATAGAAAAATTACTTTATTTGGCCATCTATTCTAGTCTTGGCCATCTATGATAAGAACTTCACTAAGTTTTTGGTTTTCATTCTAGTATCTTATTTCATTTAAATTGTTTTGCAATCAATGCGAAAGAGGAATTTATTTGATGGTATTGGTTTTTTTCTTTTTTCTTTTTTTTTTTTCTTTTTTCTTTTTTAACAGTAACTGGTAAATATTTGTTTTGAGAAAATGTGTGACAAGAGCACGTAATAAGCGATAAAAATTAATGGCCTTGAGTTTAAAGTAAAATTGCCCGTTCCTTGTATGCCAAAAACTTAAAATACTTGTGACCTCAAAAACTTCATCTTTATATTTCTTACATGTGTAAATTCTAACAAATGGTTGACACAATAAATAACACAAAAACTAAATGACTAATTTGGATTACAAGCTGGACTCCTTGTCACTATTGGTTGTGTCATTGAAGGGTATTTTTTCCTCTCTACCACTATTGTCCAAATTTTCTTTGTCTTTAATGAGGTCTCTATTGTTCTTACATTTCCTAATTTATCTGGATCTATGGGTTCTAACTTCTCTTATTCCTCATCTTCTTTAACCTGATATGCCCAACTTACCTTAAAAGGTTCCATATATATTTGGTCGAGCCCCGTGTGTTTATTCTTACTGAAATGAAGGGTTCACTTGAGGGAGTATCCCTTTACTTCTCCATCTCCACCAAGGCATCCCTAATTTTTTTCAAATCCACTTTTATTTCTTCTACATATAGGCCTAATTTAGTTGGATCTTCCTTAGAAATCATTCAACGTTCTTACTTGGCTATAACCCACTAGGTTGGATTTCGTTGTTACTTCTTAGTCGCCCTTGCACCTTTTCACAAATTTTTTGCTAGGTGCTATATTATTTCAAAGCATGGTATACAACGAAAAGAAACATGTTCCTGATCTAGTTTTGGAGTCCATAAGTAGCTCTCACCTTGCAAATTCATTTCTACTAGAAACACTTTCTTGAATTCCATAACATATGTGAGCATATGCAATGGTTCTTTGTCTAGATTCAAAACCTTAGAAATATAGAGGTAGATCTGGAAATCTAACCCACACAAGATCCAAGGAGAGAGAAATATTTATAGGATTAAAGGAAGGAGCCTAATGTTTCATACACAAACTAAAGTTTCCCCAAAACTAAGGACCAAATGTTAAAGTCAAATCCTATTTTCAACAAGATCAAACTCAACAATGAAGTAACCTTGTGCATAAGGGTAAACAAAGACCTCTTATTTATACTGAGGTTTATAAGAGATTGAAATCCATTTATACAAGTCCACCAAACAAGGTTAGAAGTTGTTTAAATGACAAACAAGCCAATTTGAATGGTAGAATGCCTCATGAAAAGCATCTTCCACTATGGGAATAGTGGTTCTGAAAGCTTCATGAATGAGGAGAGAGGGAGAATAGGGAATGTTCTTAATTCACAATATCACTTAAATAAGATTTACCTACATTTCCATTTGGAAGAAGAGAAGAAAATCTACAATCTTTGGCCATATTAGCAACTAGAGAACAATATTTGTGTAATTTTTCTCCCTTAGACTTCCTTATGTCACCAAGATGGGTTCCCAAGTGAGAACTGGGAAAACCAGATAAGGGGCTTTGAGGAAATGTAAATACTCATTGCCATGCTTGGAACAAAATCACAAGGGAGAAAAGAGCCACTCTAAATTGTAGCCACAAAATAATAAGTTGAGAAAAATGACCTATAGAAAAGAGATAATCCATACAAGACCAAATTAAAGCAAATGAAGGATTGCTTGCACATATTGGAAAATCTCTAGCCGTTGCGAGTATAACCATTCATCAACATGTCAAATGCACCATGGTGATATTGGTTATTGGTCGTCCATCGCCTCTTGTATTTAGTCAATTTAACGCTCTCGTTATTATCCTTGGCCAACCCTTCGGCTTCTAGTTGCAATTTTGAATAACCAAATATCTATTTCTATGTTATGTATCTCTCTTTAGTGTTATTTTCTTGGTCAAACATGGATCATCGGCACTCGATTCCTTTTATTTTGGGTAATTCCTAACCTATTTATTTACTCTGGTTGATGTGGGAAATAATCCATGCACTTCTTGAGAGTCCTTGGTCTATTATCTAGACTTAAATTGGGGAAATCCATCATCAATGTTGGCTCTATTATTGTACGATTGTCAATATGGACTATATTGAGACAGGTGAATTTAGGAGGTTATTAAGAAATCATGAATAAACAATACAAAGTAACATAACCTTGATATTCTTAGTAGCCTCCAAGGTACATGAGAATGCACACCATTGTGCATCCAAAACTACTTCAATCATGAATTCTTTTATCCAAAAAAAGAAAAAATTTGATGATTTAGAGGTTGAATGTAGAGAATCGATGAACATGATCGTCAATTTGAGAAAAGATACACACTTAAAAACATCAAACTAGCGAATGTCTCTCAATTCAACATAGGCCTAGCCAAGGGAGGAAGACATTGTGTACTAGATGCTTAGGGACACAAAGTTGTAGAAACAAAATTCTCCTTGATCCAACAATGGACAAGATGAAGTGACTAGTTGCCATGATTTCTAATAAGTTTATATGTTTACTGAATTACTGAAAATATTGGGAGTTTTTATCTTTGGATTTATACTTGCATTCGGCATGGATCATCTAGATGTAATAATTTCAATCTCTTGCAGATTTTTTATTTATTTTGGAAGTCAGGCTTTCATACATCGAAACTCTAGTCAATGGTTTTGCAACTCTGCTACTTAGCCTTGTGTTGCAACTTTTAATATACGATTTCCTAGTTTTAGTTTTAAATAAATAAAATAAAAATAAATATTGGGTAATAGGTTTCAAACATTAGTCATGGGGGGGGGGGTATCTCAATTGGTTAATTCGAAGTTTGTGAAATCATGGAAACAAGGGAACCCATGCTGTTACACCATTTTTTGGTCATCTAACGTGTTACTATTAGATGGACCTAAGTATACCATGTAAGACCAATTTTACCCTAAGTAAAATTGCTTTCACTATGAAAAATAACTTAGTAAACTACATTTATTAAGTTGTTTATGGTCTAAACAGGAAACCTCGTGAGGAAATATTAAATAAATCCACATTTGTTTGATTTTCCTCAAGGAATAATTAGTTAAACAACACTTTAATTAATATTCCTGGTCATATTAGTTAAACAACTCTAGATCTTTCCACATGTGGTGTTCGTCTAACTCTATTACCGATGACTTTTTCCATCTTCGGTTGTTCCAACGTACGCTTACTGGTGAAGCTTCTAAGTGGTATGTTGATCAGGCTTCATCCTCTCATACCACCTTTGCGACTCTTGCCCAATCTTTTCTATCTTATTTCCAACTTCCCCTCTGTTATGACATTGGTACCGAACTTTTGACTTCTTTCCGTCAATCGTCTGTGACCCACCTATCTGATCATGTCAAGGAATGGCAAAGAAGAAAGAGCCTATGTCGAGCCCTACATTCGAAGACCATGTATACATGGACTAGTTCCTTAGATCCCTTTTGTCTGCTATAGGAAAAGATGTCACATCGCATTTCCCTCAAACTGAAGAAGCCGCTCTCCAGATTGCGTTAAAATATGACCTAACTTACGCTCAGTCGGGTTATGTTTATATTGTTCTACACAATCTTCCTAGACCCGATGGTGCCAACACATCGGGGGCATCTCATGCTCCCGAAGGTATCGTTGGAGCTCTTTCTCATCCATATGCTCGGCCTCCTATGGGCTATGTTTTCTCTAAGGGAGGGGCCATCACCTCCAGCACTTTTCCCCCTCCCGGTAGCATGTATCCAGGATACGACATGCCTCCTCCTTTTTCCCTACCTGTTTACCACAATGTTACTCAACCTCCTTATTATTCATATCCGCAGCCTGGTCCTCCAGCTCCTCAAGCATTAGCACCTCCGCCTCCCTTGCCTTCTCAACCCCCGCAACAGTAGCCACCACCCCCTCCGGGGCAGGTATATGCATAGTAGGGCGCAGCTAATCCTCCTCCTTCCAAAAAGAAGAGGAAAGGCACTCAAAATCAATCTTCCCTCAGTAATCCTCGACCTAATCCTCAAAATAATGCACCTAACACTGCTAACCAGCAACAGGGCACTCAGCCCAAGCAGGACAAGCATGTTTGCACGAATAAACCTTGTTCTTGTTGTGGTGTTTATGGTCATTACACTCACGATTATCCTCTTTTACCACAGCTGCAGCAGATGTGGGAGACTCAAGCAGCATTGCGAGGACAGCAAGCCTCCCCTTTCGTCCCTCCCCATGTTGCGCCTAGTCAGCCGGCTGTGTTTACTAATCCTTTCCCTCAGCAAGGATTCATTACTACTATACCACCTGAAGGTTAGGCGGCCACTCAACCTCCTCCATCTGGTACCTCTGATTACAAAATTCTCATGATGAACTCTGACCAACCTATCACCATAGACCTCAACCTTTAGACTCGTTCTTGTCAGTACAACAAGCCTCCCGCTACATCTGCCCCCGAGCCCCCTTCTTCAGGTTCTACAGAGCCTCTTTCGACACCTGATGGTCCTTTGCAGATCCCTCAACATAAGTCGGAGGTTCATAACAATATCCCTAAGGGACCATTACACTGAAATGCTACTTCTACCAAATTTTCCCATTCGTATAGTATAGTAGATGATTTGGCGCAATCTCCTGCTGCCATCTCAACGCTCGAACTCCTCCAATCGTGCCCTTCACAACACAAAGCCCTACTATCTTCCATGGGCATTGTAGATCCTTCAGATGATTGATTGATCATCTTCGATGTTGACCAGTCATAACATCCTCCTCTTACTGCTTCCATCACTTTCCAAATCCCAGTCAAGATCTGGAACGCCAACATTTCCCGTTGTATCATTGATGAGGGGGCATCAACCTTTGTGATGTCCACTTCGGTTTGGAAGCAACTCAGATTACCTAAGCTGGACCCTTCCATGATCACTCTTTGAGCATGGGATGGCCACGCTTCCAGGCCCATTGGCACATTATGCAATTTTCCTATTACTCTTGCGAGCAAGATTGTTTGCGTTGACGTAGAAGTCCTTGACACCCCCTTAGATTACAACATTCTATTGGGTCGTAGCTACAGCTATGCGATTTATGTTGTGCCATATGTGGTTCACCGTAAGATTTCCTTTCCCTATAATGGAAATATAGTCACCATTGACCAGTTGACATATTACGAACCGAAGTTTCAGACCTCCCTGAGTCCATCATATCTTCGGTGTCCAATAAGAAAACCGTCGATCCCTTGACCAGTGTCTCACCCAGATTCTACAATGACTCCTCTTTTCTTGGTAAATTCCCCAGTCTTCCTCCTCATGTCTCTGATCCCAGCTCATCGAATGTTTGCATGATGCAATCGTCTCAGGCTTCCCTAAAACTGCCCGCTTCGGCTAGTCAGCAACCCCGCCCTCCCCAACCTTCTCCTAGCCCTTCGATTTAGCCTTCTGGACCTCCTCCTCCTGGCCCTTCACCTGCAGCTGGTATCCATGAGCCTCTCTACCCTCCTATAATAGTTCCTCCAAGCCTTAACCATCTTGGATCCGTCCCACCTGGCCATTTCCCCTCCGGTCAGATACTGTTCCTAGCTCCCCCTCCTGGAGTGTTCTCGGTACTTGTCATGGCTACTATATCCCTTCCTAACCTGACCCTGGGGATTCCCGTCTAGTACATCGATCCCCCAGCTGCTACCTCGCCTAGTCAACCCAAACCTTATCTTGATTTGACCTTGATTCAACCGGTCCCCATGACTCCTCCCACTGCTACCGTGCCTCAGCCACCTCAACAGGAACATCCTCCTGTTGCGACAACTTCAGGTAAAAAGGGCAAAGCTCGCAAGAGGGCATCAAAAGACAAGGCTTCCCTGACTGACCCTACTCCTTCTCAGCCTCTAAAGCCTTGTGCTTTATGTGATGTCGTCGTTCATGCCACCCATACTTGTCCCAACTTGCCTCGTATCAAGCCCATGGTTAACGTTGCGTTACCTGATTCTATGGTCCCTGAAGCCTATGTTTCTTCCTCAACTGCAGCCAAGAACCCTAAGACTATTCACACCAACCAACCTTGTGCATTGTGTGATCTCCATGGACATTATTCCCACAACTGTCCCCGCCTCACGCATTACCGCACCTCTTTGGAGGTAGTTCGAGAGTATGAGATTAAACAGAACCAGTCTGCCTCTCCCGACCTTGCGCAGTATGCTTCGAGCCAGCCTGAGGATTTACCCGCTCCCATTGACATTCCCCCTCCTGATGTCGAGATGACGGAGCCTGCAGCCACCATCCTCTACCTATCATCATTCATGAGACCCTCGGTGGAAACTCCCTCTGAGACTCCCCCTTCTGTTTCGCTCTACCTCCCTTCAGTGATCACCCTGGGCTCAACATCTGTGGATCCCTTATCTGCCTATTCTTCCATCACCCCCTGTGATGATGCGCATGTGAACCTTTCTTCCCATGATGATGAGTCAGGTAGATTCGTCGTGTCATGTGGTCTCTCTTCCTCCAGTCTACCCATTTTCTATTGTGATGATGACATCATGGAAGCCTGGTCTACCCATGACTTCATATTTCCCGCCCATAAGAGGGATGGCACCATCCGTGTCTATGGTGACTTTCGTAGCCTAAGCACAAGCTACACCTCCAGTAGCTCCCACACAACATGTAACCATCAGCATGTGAGTAGTATACATCTTACCCAGATCACTCCCTCTCGTAGTGTTTGTTTGATTTCTACTTTGCACTTAGGTTGCCAGCATTTTTCATCATCCTCCTATTTATTTTCTTGTGGCACCTTTGAGATGGACCTCTCGTCCAGAACTTATATTGGTTATGCCGATGGTGCAAGTCTCTACTCCCAGAATCTAGCCTCGGCAGGTTGGGCCATTTTTACCCCTTACATTCGCTTGTTCTCTCGAATGGTGTATGCATTGGTACTGCCACCAATAATCAGGCTGAATATGATGCAGTGTGAGGTTTATTAGCCGATTCCCTTTCCCATCACATCCTCCACCATTATGTTCGTTTAGATTCCCTGCTTCTTGTCATGCAATTGAATGGTGTATATCGTGTGCATAATCCTATCCTTTTTAGAAGATATTTACGAGTGAAGATTTTGATGCGTGAATTTGAAATCATTACATTCAATCATGTACCTAGAGAAAAAAATCACTATGTAGATAGCATTACAAACAATATTCTAGATTGGAATTTAGCACATGAATTTAACACAAGACAATAACATAAAACCATCAAAACGATGCATATCCATAATATGTGTCGTATAACATATTTTAGAGTCCATCAACTCTGATACATATGATATGCCCATAACATGTTAAAAAAACTAAAAACTGGGGGCACCACCTGCCCCTACACACTAATCACTATCTGGAGAATCCCAAGCCAATGGCTTTGCTCCTATAGCTCGTAGATCGCGCATCCCCTGTCCGGCCATCGCCATGTGCTGCATGACCCCTCACCACTCTGAGGGTAGACCAATACATGGCGCTATGTATTGGTCATCCGAGTCTTGCCAGCTGCACTCTGAAACACAGGTCAGAATCCTCTCACATCTACGACGGATTTCCTCCAGGAGGGTTGTTGCATCCTCATTTTGCGGTGCTCTTGATCCACTAGGTCCGGCAGTTCCTTATACTGCAGGTTGTCCCATATACCCAGCCGATTTTACCGGTGTTTTATCTACATACCAAAATTGGAAGAATCAGTACCATATACAATATTTAGAAACTTTACAATGCACATAAAAGATTAGCAATTTGTCACTTACCATCGGGCCCCCATACTCGACCAAGCGGCAGTGGAAAATACGAGTCCCCACGATAACTCATCCCACTATAGGGATAGTTGTCTATGTACAAAGGCATCTGATCCCAATGAGAAAAGAACTTGGGTCGGAACACCTGTTCGACTGCCCCACCTCCTCCTCTGCACAGTAGTCGCCCCCACCGGCGCATCCTGGGCTCCCTTGGGTCCCCATCCAGGAGCTGTATACGAGGTCGAAGTATCAAGATCTTCTCAAAGAAGAGCGAGCACAACATTTTACCATATGCATAGTCATGGTTCACTTGCCACTTGCATAGCAACAACTTTCGTTTCAACGACGACAGCATCATCTAGGCCCACCCAAAGTAGGTCCCACTCAACACACTCTCCACAAGCATCATCTACCCTCCAGTGATGTGGTGGAGTGCCTAGTTTCCCAAGATCCGCAGCACCGCTGCAGCCATAGCACGAATCTCTAACCTCTCTAGATCCCTGATGGGTATCTGTGTCCCTTTGACATGGAGACCTAGTCAACAATGGTGCTTTACAAACTCCATGATGTTCCGCCCTTGCGGTAACACTGGCTGAGTATTCCCAATCATCCCAAGTGGTGGGAGACCAGTCAGAAAATATAAATCCAGGACCATCAACTCGATCCGGTGCCCTTGCACTATAAATACCTCATGGTCCAGATCCCAATAACTGACAATTTGGGCCAACAAAGGCTCTCCAGCTTTCATCAAATGGTTCTCCGCAAAATTCAGAACCCCAAACCTAGCCAATACACTGCGGACACCCTAATCCTCTCGGTTCTCCAACTGTAATGTGTCTAGGTCTCTCTCTCTCCAGTTGATCCGTAATTCTACCATATCTGGACAAAACCTTCATAATTTTCAGTGTACAGATAGGAAAGACTGTATCCAAACATCAAAACTTGGTTCTCAGCTAAAAAACAACACATAAAAACCCATCTCTGTCAGGTCGCACTTTTCAGGCTCAATCCTGGGACAGGTCGCAGTTTTCTGCCCAAAACCTACTACCCAGGTCGCAGTTTTTGCCCCAAAAAGTGCGACCCGGTCATGAAGAGGAGCAGGGGTCTATTCCTGGGCTCTAGGAACCTAAACTAAACCTTCAATCCACTGAAATGAAAGAGTAGGGTTATGCCTCTTACCTGCAACTCATGGATCTTGATTCCAACAATTGGTTTGTGCGCTACGATCGCCGCAAGATTTAGGGCCTTCTCTCCTCTCTACATTCACCACAGCTCCACTTGCAAATGAGTGAATTTGGAGGGAAAATGCCTTATTAAAAGAGAAACCCCTGATTTTTCTTTCATCTGTTGCGGCCAAACCGTAGCTCAGTTTGAAAAACCATATGTACCATTGGAAAGCTCTCACAGAGCCCTCAAATGGGTATCTATTAGTTTTTTGTGATTTTATACTTCACCATGACACATTTTTTTCCAAGAAGGGTCACTTCACCACTCCTCAAAATCGAATTTATTCACTTCCAACACTTGTACTTGGGGCACCACTTTTCCTCCATACTTGTCCATGCTCGTGCAGATTTTCTTCGTGAGTAACCATATTGTACTCATGTTTTTGTGGTCCCTGTTGGAAATTTTCCATGTGGCAGCATCATCAATTCGCCCTTGTTTAGAGCATCTGAGTTGAGTCATCATCTCATCCTTGCAGTCTATCCTGAGTCCCTTTGTATCCTGCTATAGTTCTCCATCCTTCATTGCTTGGTCCCTCTCTCATGTCGCACATTATGGCCTTCAGTCCTACTGTCCCCTATCCCCTTTGATATTGTGTCAGTCGCTGCCAGGTCATCCATGCCCTTTATGCTCTAACAAGGGAAGTCATATGTCTGTTACTTAGTACCACCCATTTCATCATCATCCCTGGTGTCAGTCTGTCAGTCACTCTACTATTTTCTCTCGTGCATTAGTTGAGGATCCCTTATTGCCTCACCTATGGCAAACCTCCTTCTGTTGACATCAGATCATTCATTCCAGAAGACAGGTCTAGAGGGCGGTGTACCTTGGTTCCCGCTTCCACTCTTGTTCGGTGCCTTGGATCAGGCAAAGGGAGTCCTTATTTCCCTTTGACTTGATTGTTTCTCAGCTCCAACCCCTTATAGCATGATCAAGATCCATATACTTGATGGTTTAGTGATGCAGCAGATGATACCAGTGATTCTCGGGTGTGTGTGAGATGTTTTCAGACCTCATGAGGGGGTGGCACTTCAGGTAGCCCCCCACATGCCCGGATGACCTCTTCAGTACAGCCTTCAATGCAGCTCCATAGATTTGATGATGTCCGTCTTAGACGCTTGTAGCACATTTTAGTCTGCATGTATCAGTTATATTTTTAGAGTCTTTCCTGTTTACAGGGGAACTTTGGTTGTACTCATATCTCATGTACTCAGATATTATTGTATAAGTCTTGGTTGTTATCCCAGGCACAGTATGTATGTGGGATTCATTATCATGTTTTTATATGGCTCATGTTTATGCTCACATGTACTATATAGTTCAGTCCCTTGTTTACTGGACACATTATTCTTTGTACTTTGTCTCAGCGGGCATAGGTATGCCTCCCCTGCCGCCTATAGCATAGGTACTCACTCATAAAAGAGACTTGTCACACCTGTAAGTCTCGCCTCCTCAGGGTTTATTCCTCTAAAGCTTTAGTCTACCTTATATTTCTCTCTCTCTGACTTCCCCTTCGGTGTCTAGTGATTGAGTTCTTACAACATACTTCGGTCATACGATTAGCTCCTAACACTCGCACACTGGGGGGCAATCTGTTACACCATTTTTTGGTCATCTAACCTGTTACTATTAGATGGACCCAAGTATACCATGTAAGAAAATCAGGAAAATTAATTAGATATATTATTATTTATCTTATTATTTTCTAGGAATAATTATTTAAACCTTTATTTAAATAATACTCCTTGTTAAATATGACTAAATCACTCATAAATAATCAAATAAATCATTATTTATTTGATTATTTTTAACCACATCCTTAAAATAATAAATAAATCATTTATTTATTTATTATTTACAAATAAAGGGATTTGACCCAAGTCAAATTCTTTTTCCCTCCAACAAATATAATAAAATATTCCATAAACGTTGGATCTAGAATTGGTTAATAATATTTTAATTATGCACCAATATCTAGACTAACTCAATATTTGGTTATAAATAGAAGGTTTTTTCCATTCACTCACTACCTTTTGTTGCCTAAAGATCACTATGGATCTATACTTTTGGTCTGACTTTGATCCACCATCATTGTCATATTTTGCTACCATTTTTCTTGCGAGCTCCCTTTGAGTTCCATTTTTTGTTTGGGTATTCTACACCATCAAGAGAGAGGGATTTTAGATCTGAAGTGCTGAGGAATTACAAGAACCCATCCCATTGAGGGGGACTGGTAACATATTTCTATGTTCCCTTCCCAGGTGTCAAAAAATACATAAATTCTTTAAAACAATCTTGTCTTGTCTATTGTATGCATGGAGCAACTCTTGCTTGTATTTACTGCTTAATGTCTTTTAATGCATAGATCTAGATTTTTTCAGCATTTATCTTGATCAACTAATTACAGATCTAAAGATATTAGCAGCCATCTTTGTTGTTAGGGCTATTTTTTATGCACGGCTAAAGTGAGCCTTTTTCATATGCTTGCGATTAAGATTCATACTAACACATGTTCAAAACCCCCTCGAAGTGACCCTGTTTACAACAAGGGGTATAGGTCATAAACCCCTAGAGGTTTACTAATAGTTACGTGTCAGGTGGGCTACTGGGTTCCTCTGGGATACAAAAAAATAAAAGTTTCAAACATTTGAGTTTGTATATGTTGAATGTTGCTTGAGGACCAAGAATAAGTGAAGAGAAGGCCCTCCTAAGAAGAAGAAAATTACGAAGGATGTAGATGATGATGAATTGGTTCTTCATTCATTTGTAGTGGTGCTTGAAGTTAATGACAGGGGGGAAGATTTTATAAGATAATGGATATAATACAAAGAACACCTACTATACATTCTTTTCATTTAAAATACAAACATAAATTGAAGCATCGAAAACAAATTGGAACCCGTAATATACTCACTACTATGGTATACTTTTCAATTTATGCAATCACATGTATTATATTATAATTTAAAATATACTCATCACACTTTATTTCTATGTTTCTACATGTAGTATGAAGAGGGAGAAAAATATCAAGCTAATCAACAAATATTGAAAAAAAATTAAGTTTATAATATCTCCTGCGAGTGATGAAGAAATGAGGCATGCAAATAGTTTGAGTAGTGGCAGTCGTTTGAATGATGCATTATTATTAATATGTTTGATTGTTTCAAGTTTTATACTATGAAATGATTGTTTATAAAAAATATACAGTTTGATTAAGCTTGAAATATTATCCCAATCGATATGACAACATGTTAACAATAATTGTGGTAATAAAAATACTTTCTTTTTTTATTGCAATACCAATGTTGTAAAGTATGTTGTTATCAATTTTTTTTTGTTCAATAACATCTTTGTGACTTGATAGACTAGATTGTGTTCTAAGAAACTTCAACCAAAGGGAATCTATGTCATCAAAATCGCCTTTGAATTGCACCTACCTTCCACCACACCAACCCTTAACATGGTTGGATTTTTTTGGGTGTCTCCTCTAAACTAACATGAGTTCGAAATCAATTCACGCCAATGAGATCTGGAATTTTATTGTCAATTAAATATATGGATGATTTCCATTATTAGAATGAAGGTATAATCCACTAGTGTATTTTCTTTAATAACATAATACAACAATGCAATGACTATATCCTATTGGAAAAATGCAATATGGAAACTATCAATTTAGATTCTCCTTAACCTTAATAATCACTTGTGAAATTTCTTTATATTCTTGTGTTTTCTTTAGATCCTCTTCATCGAACAATTATCAAGAGAAAAATAGTAAAGATAATAGACACAAAAATTAGGCTCCAAGCCAAGGAAAAAACCCTCCAAGGGGAAAACCCAAAAAATATTTCTTCACTTCTAATAGAATCTTCTTCAAATGAGATAACCAAGGCCCAAACCCTAGACCAAGTCATCCTCCAAGTACCAAGTCATCCCTCCAAGAAACCCTTCCAATAGGATCTGATCAACCAAGGCTCAATCCTTCACCAGCCAGCTTCTAGCTAAAACTTTGATCCCCAACTTCGACTCTGCGACTTCAATATTGTAGCTACTGCAGAAAATCTAAGAATACTATTCAAGAGATCCTCCTTTGATCAAGACAATATTTCCAAAGGAAAGCGAAGTCAAATCAAAGCATTAGCTCTTCCAACAACTCTGTCTTGCAACTTGATCTCCTGCAAATTGGACTGAGAATTTTGGCCTTCTTAGAAACTACAAAAACCCTAGATTTCACATATGTCAGAGAGATAGAGCCTATTAACCTCCACAATGTCCCAAGGCTAAGAAAGGATATCGACGGAGGTAACCTCAAACCAAGATTTCAGTTTGGTAGCTAGCCCTACCAAACCAGAGAGGGCTCTCTCTATGGAAATCACAGCCAAGGGTTTGACTCGATGAAGAGTGGATTTTAGGCTAGTTAGGTCAGCTAAAGGGTTTTGAAAGTTTGATGGTTTTTCTACTGGATTAGGGATAAAAAATAGGTAGCTAGGGTTACAACTGCAAATATATGAAGAAACAAGATAGAAATGCTTTAGTGATGGGATTAGGGCTTTGTTGGTGTCGTGTAGGATTTGAAAATGAAGGAGGATCTTAATGAGCATGTGTCATGAATTAATTAAAATGTAAGGAAGAAAACATAAAATGATATTCCTAAACAAAGCAAATCTTTATAAAGAATTACGCTTATCAAACTTTTATGAAGATCACTGGAGAAAGAAAGGTATGGAAAGAGAACATGTATATCATTTATAAAAGACTATAACATAGAAAATACAATATAAAAAACTCACTGCACATGAATTGCTAAATAATAGTTGTAATTGATCCTTTGATTTTCCGAATAAAAGTTGAAGCACAAGTTACAATAGTCTCGCCCTTTGATGTCCAACCATCAAAATGACTAAGAAATTCATACATATAGACAAAATACCATTTCCCCTCTCTCAAGGGTCGAATCCTAGAGTGGAGGATCAGTTCACATGATTCCCTCACCTAAAACCTAAAGACTAGGGAGGTTAATAAAACTCTCCTCAAGATAGAGAAAATAATACATTTGACCATAAAAGACATTTACAAGCATGTATCGACCTCATTTTTACTTTAACCCCTATAATTACACATGATTACATCATCACAAGTCAAAAAATGACAAATTACATCAGTGGAAGTAGAACTGGACTAATTCAACTAAGAATGGTGACTTTCAAGCAAAAACGCAGTGAAATATCAGCAAAATGCAGCATGCCAGGAGAAAACACAACAAATTTGGTGCAAGAACCTTTTGGAAGCCTTCTCGAGGTGTAAACCCTGATCTGAATGATGCTGGATAAAGTTCTTCATGATTGCTACATGATGTAATCCTCAAGAACTGAAAAAGGATTGTTCCTAGCCCTCCAAAAATCCATTCTCCCACATGTACTCCAAAAACGCAGCGAAATTTTGAAAAATAGGGCAGAAAGGTGTTTTTTGAGTGGTTATTTGACATTCTGACCCACCCAAAAGTGCTGACATGGTTGTCCTAAGGGATAAAGTTGATGTAGAAACCATTAGAAACCAAAATATGCAAACCATTTAGAATTTGGAGGCCCCCAGCAAAAGCGCAGCGTGAGGCGCGCTGCGTTTTTGGTCTAGGGACTGTGTAGAAATTGCCAAAAAGTTAAAAATCTTCAAAAAAAATCAAAATTTCTTCAAATTTGCTCAAAATTGCACCAGACCTACTCGATGAAGCCCTAAGATGGAATTCTATGCTATGAGGGAAGCGTCAACTAGCAAATCCAACTTACCCTTCTCTTCTTCCTTCATTAGGGTTTCTTTGAGTTTTGCCTCCAATTGCTTGATTTTTGCCTGAGCCATCAGATTTATTGTGTAATAGTGCATGTTCATGTGTCTATGAATGTTATTGTTCTTATTTTCCCTCTTTAGGAGCTTTTACAAATGATCATTGACTCTATCAAGCCAATATTCCCTTCCTACTCAATTTCTGCCAATATGAGCTCATTCATTGTCATTTGGGTCCTTGGTGGAGATGCCTTTCTTTGTTACTGAAGTGCCCTTTTTAGGCATCTAGTTCTTGGCATCTTCCTTCTCTCTTGCTCTTCATGCTCATCTAACTCATCTATGTCAACTACTACTTTTCCCTTTACATATGCCTTGCTTACATCAACTTTATGCCTATTCAAGTGTAGTTGATTTACCTTCAATTGAATATTCTCCTGCTCTAGGAATGAAATCAAGAAATTGGCCTTGGAAAAGCTGTCCTTGAGTTATCCGATCTCAGCATATTTATCCATGATGATCTACTCTATTGTTCTGTGCTCTTCATCCTCCTCTATGTCTTCCATGTCAGTGTCAAGATGGAATGGCTCCTCATCTTGCAAAGGTGCCTCATGATGTGATGGTGATCTCTATTTTGTTGATGTAGGCTTGGCCCCTTCCACAATGTTTGGAGCAAACACAAGCCTCCTAACTATTTGATATGTTTGAGTCACCTCAGACCCAGGTGTCCTCTTGACTGAATTTTTTCTAGATGAGCCAATCTCCCTTTGCTTGGATGGTGCTGATGTTGTTGCTCATGATGTACCTTGGCTACTAGGCTGACTAGCAGGGGGAAAAAATACATTGGACTAAATGAATGTCTCCCAAGTGATGTTCGTCTATGAAATATGGTGCAAGAAAATGATTTCGATGAGGGAATGGTGAAAATGGTTGGCTTGATGATCACTCTCTCTATGTTGCACTTTCTCTGCCATTTTAGCCAAGCTCTTGGAGAGGTAGTATGATAAGTTGAGAGGTTTTACCCCTATGAAGTGAATTAGAAATATGACATGATATTTGTACAATCTAGAAAATCTTCCCTCACATGTAAATTACTTCATAATTCCCCTCATCAATGAAACAAACTTATCAATCAGTTGTCCAAAAGGAAAAACTTTTTTAATGGCATCTTTGTAGTGACCTCTGATGAAGGGTTTGTAATTATGCACATCCAACTCTAAGCTCTTAAACCACTTTTCCCCCCTTGTTTGGTATCCATGTAGCTATAGTTATGGCCTCAGTTGAAATTTTGAAGCTCACCCCTGCAATTGTGACCTTATCTCTCCTAAGGTTAGTGGCAAACAGACTTGTTAATTTGGCATGATATTTCACTTGTTGAATTCGCTCACAAAACCCTAAACATCCTACATTGTGGAAACATTGATTGGCCAGTGAACCATACATCAACTCATGAGTGTTGAGTGGCTCAAACCTTGATATTTGACCTCCTTTGTTGTAAGATCTCCTTTCTCCCTCCATGTTGACAGTTTGCAAGGAAAAACCCTAGTGGGAAAAATAGAGGAAGTAGGTGAGGGGATAGGATGAAGGGATTAAGGAAGGGATATGAAGGTAGGAAACTTTAGGGAAGTAGATAGGAGTTTTAGGGAGCTTAGGGAAGTGGAAATGGTTGTAATGAGTGTAGGAATAATCCTAGGGAAATTATACACAGTCCTAACCCTAAAACTGCCCAAAACGCAGTGCAGGAGCTAGGGTTTGGGAAATGAGTGTGATGGGGTGTGAGGGTTGTGGGAAGTGTTTTTTAGTGTGAGGAAGGGTATAATGTGTCTGGGATAGGTACTTTTTCTTACATTTGACAAAATGAAGCTCACCAACCAAAAACGTAGTGTGGGGGCTACTAGAGGATTTTCACCACAAAAATAAGGAAATACAGTTGATATGATGTGTCAGGGGTTTAAAATTACTTGTAGACTAATGATGAAACCTTCATTTTCCCCTGAGAACCCTTGAAAACATTTTTTTTGGTTGTAGAAGTGAAAACACAACGTATTGGTGAAAAAGCAGTGTGGTTGCCTATAAACGCAGCATGCCAGCATGGAGAGGGTGCCAATCACTTGTTTAGAGTGCCATTTGATGTTGAAAGTGATGAGGTAGTATTTTCTGGTGAGTGAGAAAAATTTTTGCAGCTTTGGAACATTAGAGCATATTACATCATATTTGAAATAAAATTACATGTGAAACAAAACTTTATGAGCAATTTCCCTATTAATACTCCTTCATTTTCCAAATTTATTGATGAAACGACAGATTTTGGTGACTTAAACCCTAATGACCTAATGGTGACACTGAGATGAATGAGGACCATGATGGTATGACTGAGATGAAAATGTTTAATTTGCAATGATGACTCATCCAACTCAAATATAGCAATGGCCAGCACATGAAAGTTTTTGAAAGGAGCAGTAATATACCTAGACACAATAGCCAGTGACCAAATTTTTATTTGAAGACCTACTGAAACCATAAAAATTTGACTTGAAACCCTAACAAAAAAAATTGTAAGAGCATATTTGATCACTGGTGACAGGCAGAACTGGCTGACACTAACATTGGCTCCAACTGGGGATGGCAGCTCCTTGGAGGTGTCAAGAACATTGTAGACCAAGTAGCCTTATCCATTGGGCATGGAGTCAAAAATCAAAAGACTAAACTCGAAATAGAAAACCGACTGACAAACTAAACTGACTTTGACTGAAACAAAAACTAGCTGTACTTAGAAATCAGCAGCCAATCATGGAAACTTTATGGCCTTCACTTCGGGCTCCAAGCTTCAATGATTAACTCCTTCACACTTCGGCAAAAAAAGTAAAATGATATGTACAATTATGCTAAGAAATTTCAGAAATTCGATCAAAATAAGTAGTGCATGAGAAGCCTACCATTGACTGGTCCTCCTCTGTAGTCTTTCCCATTCATTTCCTCCAATAATTAAGCACTCTTTCCTCTTGAAGTTGAAATCTTGTACGATCCCTTCCATAAATTCTCAAACTTACTGTGCTTTCCTTTATCTTCATTTCGAGCATCCCAACGGAGGACCAAATCAACAATGTTGAAGTCATCTGCCTTTGATTTGCGATTATACACTTTCTTGAAGCTTAGAAGTGTTTTGAAACACTTCCTCCTGCGTTTGTTTCAAATGGATCATTTGGTTTATCTACCGCTGAACATCATTCAGTTTGTTGCCAATTTCCTGCAATATATTCATGACTAGAACAACAAGAGAAGTAGAAAATATTGTATCAACCCCATACACTAACTCAAAAGGCGACATGCCTATGGACATATTATTACTTACGATGTCTACCCACAAGGCATTGACGAGTTTCTAATGCCAATTTTCCCTTTTTACCTCCAACATCTTCTTGATAATGTTGACCAAAGACTTATTCGAAGACTCGACCAAACCATTACCTTGTGGGTAGTATGCAGTCGAATGAACCAATGTGATATTGTACCTCTCAAAAAATTCCACCATAATTTAAGACTTAAATGCAGCTACGTTATCCATGATGATCTTCTACGGACAACCAAATCTAGACAAGATATTAGATTCCAAAAATTGAATGATAACCAAATCAGTTGCTTGCCTGGTTGGGATTGCCTCAGTCCACTTTGTAAAATAATCTGTAGCTGTCATAATCCACTTGTGTTGGGCGTATGATGGAGGATTGATCTCACCTATGAAATCAAGACCACATTGTTGAAATGGTGCCTGGACTGATATGGGTTGCAAAGGCAGCGGGAGCAACTTCCTCTTCCCTTGGAAAATTTGACATTCATGACAACTCATCATGGTCTTGTACACATTAGCAAAAATAATAGGCCAATAGAAACCATCCCTCAAAACTTTTTTCATTGTGGTCTTCCAATATAAAGGACCACCAAAATCACCCTTGTGGAAGTCACTCGTCACTTCCTTCGCTTCACTTTCGATAAGACAATTCAGAAAGACACCTCCTGGGTATTTCCAATACTAAACACTGACTAAAATACAATACTTCGAAGCTTTTAATTTCAATGATCTACCTATGCTTTTAGACACACCCGCCGAAGGATTTAAATGTTGCAGAACATAAACTATATCAACATACCAAGGTGAAAAAAATGAAAATTTGAGATACATGTGTCATTGAATCATCAACTTCTTCATCAGAAAGAGCATAAATCATATTTATATCCAGCGCCTGTAGATTAGATTATGCCATCATCTTTTCCAAACCCTGCCCCTTGATCATCTTTGTCGTCTTGATCTCCAAATCATACTCAAGCATGGCTACAATCCATTTCCCTCGCCTCCCTTCTGGATCATTTTGCATCAGCACATCCTTCATTGTTGCATTTGGAACATAAGCTATGATATGAGAATGTAAGATGTATACCTGAAATTCCTTCAGCGCTTTCACCAAGGCCAAGGCTTGCTTCTCAATTATGTTGTATCTCAGCGTTGCATCTCTTATGGTCTAGCTGAAAAAGTAAATTGGTTGCTTCGTCTTTGAATCCTCTTTCTACATTAGTACGGCAACCAAAGAGTGCTTGGAAGCGAATGAAAATATTATGAAATCTAAAGTATAATCAAGGTTGATCAATGTGGGAGCACATGTTAAAGAATATTTGACTGAATTAAATGACTTATTTGCATGTTTTGACCATGTTACCTCGTTGTCCTTCTTCAGCATATCTATCATATCTCTAAGGTGCTCAGCGAGATTGGGTATGAATCTCTTCAAAAAGTTTATCTTTTCATTCAAAGACTGAATCTATTTTTTGTCCCTTAGGAAGTCCAATTTTTGAATTGCTTCGATCCTGGAGGGATCAATGTGAATTCCCTCTTTTGAAATAATGTGCCCAAGTAATTTTCCCTCCTCTGTGGAAAATAAACTTTTCTTAGGATCCAGCGAGATGCCAAATTTTCTGCATTTTTGAAACACTATCCTCAAGTGGTGTAAGTTCTCATCTTTTGACTGTGAAAATATCGTAACATCATCACGGTAAACTACAAGAAATGCATCCTTCTCATTAGAGAAAGCGATATCCATAGCCCGCTGAACAGTAGCTCTGCATTCTTAATCCCAAATGGCATTTTGGCGTACATGAAGGTACCCCATGGCGTGGTGAATGTTGTTTTCTCTTGGTCATCTTCATGCACCAAGATTTGTTTGTATCCTCAATATCCATCAAGAAGTGACATCCTTGAATCTCCAAAAACCCTCCGCAATATGTGGTCCATCTTCGGCCAAGGATAATTGTCTTTTAATGACACCTTGTTGATATTTATGAAATCTATGCAGAGATGAATCTCTCATGTCTTCTTCCTCACCAACACTAGGTTAGACATCCAATCTGAAAATAGAATAGGAACTATCATACTAGCCTTGTAAAGTCTATTTACCTCTTTTTCAATCGATGGCAGCAGCATGGGATTAATTCTCCTCAACTTCTGGAGGAAAGGCTTTTGATCCGGCTTGATTGGGATGGTGTGTTTGATGATAAATTTGTTTTAAACCTTTAGATATGAATAATCCCAATCAAAAACATCAGAAAATTCACTCAAGAGAGTTGTATATTTACCTTTCAACTCAGGGGCTAAAGATCTCAATAGCTTGACCATCTTGGGGTTATTTGTTGTACCAATGTTCACATCTTCGACACTTGCTTTTGTGGGGACCATCGTTGGATTTTTGGCTACATCATCATGTTCAAAAAACCCTTCCAAAGGCACTATACCTAGTGGAATTTTGTTGTCCTTCAACTGCAGCACCTCAACTTTAGCAGCCTCAATTACCTGATCATCTTCATTGTACACTTCATCAATGTGGGAGTTAGCAAACTCCTCTTCCATCTGCATAAAGTTATTTATCTGTTTTTCATCCCAAAGTACTTGCCAATATCTAAGATTGTCAGGGATAGTCGGGATATGCTTCACATGATTTTAAAAAATTTTAGTAGCATGAATAGGAATCTAAAAATTGTTGGCCGCTATGGAAAGTGAATCAACCATGAAATTTTGACCTATAAGAATCAAAGACAATGTATATTTTGGAAAAAAATTTACAACATCAAGAACAACATTACGATAAGCTCTCATCCTAGAATGTTTTTCTTGGTACTCCCCTTTTACATGCTTTATCGCCAACTCAGAGTCGCCATGTACTATGATTCTTTTCATGCCTAGCCTTTTCAAAATTCAAAGACCAGTGATCAAGGTCTCATATTCTGCTTCATTGTTAGAGCAATCAAAGGCTAGCTTGTAAGAACATAATCTTACATTCTATGGACTTTAGCTGACTGATGTATAGGGCTACGGATCCAGATTTTGATGCCAACTCCATATTTTCCCAAAGCACCATCGAAATCCATGGTCCAAAGACCCTCCTCATCATCGGGAAACTGAAATTTTGCGGGTTGAACTTTTTCTTCTTTCTAATCAACTGTCTCAATCTGATATTTACCTTTCTCTGATTCAACTGATCTCTATTATGACTATTCTGTTTTTTTCTATGAAGTGCTTGGCTGCAATATTTCAGAATTCTGATTTTTGTTTTCTTCATTCAAGACTTCTTGGACACTTTTTGAAAACTCTGAAATTTCTTCACCTTCTACAAGCTGAATATCTAAATCAATAGTACCACTATCATTATATAATATATATGACTCTAAATTAGTATGTATAGAGTGAATCAAGTGATTCTTAGGCTTATCCTTACTAGTGATCATGTATTTCATTTTCACTTCTCGGTATAGCTTCCTAAGTTGGCCAAATATCGGAATTGTTGCATATGAAAAATCAAGTTATAGAGTACCCCTTAATTTGGCTCCCCAAGATCGTGAAAGAAGCATGCCATACCTTGGAGGTATGTCAGCAACTACAGCATCCATCTATACATTTTTAGTGGGAATTTGATCCAAAGAAACAACTAAGTCTTTGATAAGACCAAGGCATCAAACTCTACTAAAATCAAAAGAATAGAGGTCATGATAGGGTCGGGTTATGTCCAGCCCCAACTTATCCATGATAGCCTTTGGCATTAAATTATGTGAAGCCACGAAATCCAGCATGGCATTATGGAGAATATAATCATGAACTCTCAAGCTAAGATAAAAGGGAGGGACTTCACTATCTTCAATATTTCCATCTACAGTTGGACCAAATAGAAGTTTGGGATGGTCATCACTAAAATTGACCATGTCTGACATGTGATATACTTTCAACATCTTGTCAATCTAAGATTTATATATATCATTCTTAACAAGCTCAGTAAGAGGAATATACACCTTTAACTTATAAATTTCACTCTCTAAGGTAAACAAGTTAGATTGTTTCTCTACCTCTTTCACAATGGTATCATGATTTTCAGGTTGTTCATTTGTTGGAATTTCCTTCCTTTGCATTTCTTTATCCTTCTTTGATGCACTTATAGATGGCTCACTGTTCTTGCTATGATTTATGGCAGTAGGCTCCTTCTCCTTGTTTTGACTAGCGTGGGGAGTTTATTTGGGTTGAGTATCTTTTTGCTGAGTTGTCCTATTTTGAGTAGGAGTGATAGGAACATCTCGGTTTCTCAAAGTGTATTGTCTCTGCGCTGAGCTGAGAGCATTTAGATACCCACTTTGATAGTCTTCGGATGGGATTGCCAACACATCATAATTTGCAAGTGCAATTTCATGTTCATCTGGCACATAAGTTTCTTCAATATACTCATCATCCTCTGTAAGATAAATAAGTCCCTAATATTTTGAAAATAGAAAGTTCTCTTCAACAATATCATCATCATCTTCTGGTGCTTGGGCATAGTTCTGATGCAATGGAGTCCGGATTTATTGTTGAACTTGCTGATCTGGAGCTCTCTGTTCTCTCTGCTTAATCCTAAATTGTGGTTGTTGCTATGCTAAGAAGTTGGGATTTCGTACTTGATTATGTTACCTCCTTTCTGAAATTGAAATTCTATCTACCATATTCTCTACAGTTCTTATCAAACTATCCAGCTTTGCTTCGGATGAACTTGATGGCTCTTCCTTTATTGTGACTCTCTTTTCCACTTTAATTTTTGACTTCTTTATCATAAAATTAGCTTCGACGCTGACTGCATTTTTCGGCATCTCCTACAATGAGGTAGGATTCCTTTCTCTAAGTTGATATTCCATATCAGGTTCAAAGGCATCTAGATAGTGCAACAAGGCTAAATCAGGTGGAGGTTTGATATTGGAGGGAATGGATTTGTATACCTTATTGAAGCGGGTGGTATAGTCTTTGACCGACTCATCAGGTTGTCTCTTCAGTGAATTATACTCGGCCAATATCTAAAGTGGTTTTTTCCTTTCCTCCCACTTGGCGAGGAAAAGATCTGTCAATTGTTGAGAATTCTGTATTAAACCATTTCTTTAATTCTCCTGAGAAACTATGAGCGAGGATTCTCATCTTGGCATCATCGTTGTCTAATTCCTATAAATATATGAAATCATGTGCTTCCTCACTGTAATGTCAGTGGTTTCATCAAAGAGAGGAAGCCTTTGCCCATAATTATGAGGTAAATCAATGAGTTTTCCCGGCAGAACTAATGGAGAAAATCTAGCCATGGTTGTCCTAGGAGGTAATATTTTAATCACAATAGAAAGTGATGGTATAAGAGGTGTTTATGTAGGAGGGAGGGTAGATGATGTAGAAGCAGCAGCATGGATGGATGAAACTGAAAGAGGATCAGCGGACAAGAGCTCATGCTGATATTGTATGAAAGCCTTCTCGGATGTATATTAGAGATGGTTTGCTAGTTTTTGAAGCTTATCAAATTGAATCTAAACCTTCCTATCAAAATCTGACTCTGAATTGGATTCTACAGACGATAAACTAGTTTCAGGCTTTAAAGAATCAAATACAACTTCATATAGAGATTTTACTTCAGACAACCTTAAAGGATAAAATACAATTACAGACAAAGATGTCTCTGATTTGGATCTAAACATTGATAACTCAAATTTTAGATCGAAAGCAATATCTTCAAGCGAAAACAATTCGGAAGGCAAAGATGTAGACCCTACAAAAATAGATGAAATCGATTGAATCTCTGAATGTTGAGGTCTTTTTTTTCTGATGAGCCTCTCCAGATCTTCAACAGGAGAAGCTGGATGCAGATCAGGATTCGATCATGTGTGCCTTTTAGGAGCCAGTGTATTCTTGCTTCTACACTTTAGCTCTCTGCAACTTGAATCAGCCTTCACAAAAACTAGATCCTATCACCCACAGGCCTAAAATTCGACGAAAAAAATAATGATACACCCGGAGAAGATCTTTCACTTTGGTTCATGGTAGTGGCACCAGAAATGTTAGCCTCCACAATGTCCCAAGGCTGAGAAAGGATATCGACAAAGGTAACCTCAAACCAAGCTTCCAGTTTGGTAGCTAGGCCTACTAAACCAGAGAGGGAAATCTCTATGGAAATCACAGCCAAGGGTTTGACTGCATGAATAGTGGATTTTAGGCCAGTTAGGTCAGCTCTAGGGTTTTTAAATTTTGATGGTTTTTCTGTTGGATCAGGGATGAAAACCAGGTATCTAGGTCAAAATGTGAAAGGGTTACAGCTGCAAATATATGAAGGAGAAAGATAGCAATGCTTTAGTGATGGGATTAGGGTTTTGTCAGTGTAGTGTAGGGTGTAAAATGAATGAGGATATTAATGAGCATGTATCATGAATTCATTAAAACATAAGGAAGAAAAATAAAATGATATTCCTAAAAAAATAGAGCTTTATAAAGAATTTTTCATATCAAACTTTTAGGAAGATCACTGAAGAAAGAGAACATGTATATCATATATAAAAGACTATAACAGAGAAAATACAACATAAAAAACTCACTGAACATGAAGTCTTGGATAATAGTTGTAATTGATCCTTCGATTTTCTGAATAAAGGTTGAAGCATAAGCTACAATAGTCTCACCCTCTGATGTCAAACCATCAAAATGACTAAGAAATGCATACATATAGAAAAAAAAAAACCATTTCCCCTCTCTTAGGGGTTGAATCCTAGAGTGGAGGAGCAGTTCACATGATTCCCTCACCTAAAACCTAAAGATCCTCAAGATAGAGAACCTGATACATTTGACCATAAAATACATTTACAAGCATGTATCAACCTCATTTTTACTCTAACCAACATAATTACACATGATTGCATCATCACAACTCAAAACATGACAAATTACATCAGTGGAAGTCGAACTGGACTGAGTCAACTGATAAAAGTGACTTTAACGCGAAAACGTAGCGAAATATCAGCAAAACGCAGCATGCAAGGAGAAAATGCAACAAATTTAGTGCAAGATGCTTTTGGAGGCCTTCTCGAGGTCCAAATCCTGATCTAAAAGATGCTGGAGAAATATATTCCTATCTGCTACATGATAGAATCCTCAAGCACTAAAAAATACTACTCCTATCCCTCCAAAAATCCATTCTCCCACAGGTACTCCAAAAACGCAGAAAACTATTTGAAAAAGATAGCAGAAAGGTGTTTTTTGAGTGGTTTTTTGACTTTTTGACCCACAAAAAAGTGTTGACATGGTTGTCCCAAGGGCTAAAGTTGATTTAGAAGCCATTTTAAACCCAAATATGCAAACCATTTAGCATTTGGAGGCCCCCAACAAAAGCGCAAAGTGAGGTATGTTGTGTTTTTGGCCTAGGGACTGCAGAAATTGCCAAAATGTCAAAAATCTTCAATTTGTTTTCAAAATCTCTTCAAATTTGCTAAAAATTGCTCCAGACCTGATCCATGCAGGCCTAAGATGGAATTTTATGCTATGTGGGAAGCATCAGCTAGCAAATCCAACTTACCCTTCTCTTCTTCCTTCATTAGGGTTTCTTTGAGTTTTGCCTCCAATTGCTTGATTTTTGCGTGAGCCACCTAATTTCTTGTGTAATAGTGCATGGTCATGTGTCTCTAAATGTTATTGTTCTTATTTTCCGTCTTCAGGATATTTTCCAAATGATCATTAACTCTATGAATCAAATATTCCTTGTCCTATTTAATTTCTGCCAATATGAGCTCATTCACTGTCATTTGGGTCCTTGGTGGAGATGCCTCTCTTTGATGTTGAAGTGCCCTTTTTTGGCCTCTAGTTCTTGGCCTCTCCCTTCTCACTTTCTCTTCCTGCTCATCTGACTCATAGATTTCAACCACTTCTATTCTCTTTACATCTTCCTTGCTAACATCAACTTTATGACTATTCAAGGGTAGTTGATTTACCTTCAATTGCATATTCTCCTACTCTTGGAATGAAATCAAGAAATTGGCCTTGGAGAAGTTGTCCTTAATTTCTCTGATCTTAGCATATTTATCCATGATGACCTGCTCTATTTTTTTGTGCTCTTCATCCACCTCCAAGTCTGCCATGTCAATGTCAAGATGGAATGGCTCTTCATCTTGCACAGGTGCCTCTTGTGTCTGATGGTGATCTATGTTTTTCTAATGTAGGCTTAGCCCCTTCCACAATGTTTGGAGAAAACACAAGCCTCCTACCTCTTTTATATGTTTGAGTCACCCTTGCCCTAGGCGTCCTATTGAATAAATTTCTACTAGATGAGCCAATATCCCTTTGCTTGGATGGTGCTGATGGTGTTGCTGAAGATGTACCTTGGCTAGTAGGCTCACTAGTAGGGGAAAAAAGACATTATACTGAATGAATGTCTCCCAAGTGATGTTCATTTGTGCAAGATGGTGCAAGGAAATGATTTTGATGAGGGCATGGTGAAAAATATTGGCTTGATGATCACTCTCTCTATGTTTCACTTTCTCTTCCATTTTAGCCAAGCTCTTGTAGAGGTAGTAAGATAAGTTGAGAGGTTTTACCCATGTGAAGTGCATTAGAAACTTGACATGATATTTGTACAATATATAAAATATAACCTCACATGTAAAGTACTTCATAATGGCCCTCATCAAGGGAGCAAACTTATCAAGCAGCTGTCCAAAAGGAAAAAAATTTCTTAATGGCATCTTTGTAGTGACCTTTGATGAAGGGTTTGTAATTCTGCACATCCAAATCTAAGAACTTAAACCACTTTTCCCCCTTTGTTTGGTATCCCTTTAGATATAACTATGGCCTCAATTGAAATTGTGAATCTCACCCCTGCAATTGTGACCTTAACTCTCCTAAGGTTAGTGGCAAACAAACTTGTCGATTTGGCATGATATTTCACTTACTGAATTTGCTCACAAAACCCTAAACATCCTACATTCTAGAAACATTGCTTGGTCAGTGAAGAATACATCAACTCATGAGTTTTGAGTGGCTCAAACCTTGATATTTGACCTCCTTTGCTGTAAGATTTCCTTTCTCCCTCCATGTTGACAGTTTGCAAGGCAAAACCCTAGTGGGAAAAACAGGGGAAGTAGGTGAGGGGATAGGATGAACGGATTAAGGAAGGGATATGGGGGTAGGAAAATTTATGGGAGTAGATAGGGGTTTTAGGGAGCTTAGGGAAGTGTAAAGGGATGAAATGAGTGTAGGAATTATCCTAGGGAAATTATACACAATCCTAGCCATAAAATTCCCCAAAACGCAGCGCAGGAGCTAAGGTTTGGGTGTATGGGTTTGGGAATTGAGTGTGAGGGGGTGTGAGGGTTGTGGGAAGTGTTTTTGAGTGCGAGGAAGGGTATAATGTGTATGGGATAGGTACTTTTTCTTTCAATCATAAAATTAATCTCACCCACCAAAACCGCGGCGTCGGGCTTATTGGAGGATTTTCACCACAAAAACAAGGAAATAAAGCTGATAGGAGGTGTCAAGGGTTTAAAATTACTCGTAGACTGATGATGAAACCTTCAGTTTCCCCTTAGAACCCTCGAAAACAATTTTTTTGGTTGTAGAAGTGAAAACACAGGGTATTGGTGAAAACGCAGTGTGGCAGCTTAGAGAGGGTGCTAATCACTTCTTTAGAGTGTCCTTTGATGTTGAAAGTGTTGAGGTAGTATTTGTTGGTGAGTGAGAGATCTATGCCCATGAAATGAGTGAGAGAAATTATTTTGATGGTCTTTTATAGCTCGTGGAAGTCAATTTATTCATAGTGGTGTGGTGGCCCACCATGTGCTTTTCACTTTTGCTTAGAAAAAAATTCAGCTTTGGAACATTAGAGCATATTACATCATATTTGAAATCAAATTACATGTGAAACAAAACTTTATGAGCAATTTCCCTATTACGACTCCTTCATTTTCCGGATTTATTGATGAAATGACAAATTTTGGTGACTTAAACCCTAATGACCTAATGGTGACACTGAGTTGAATGAGGACCATGATGGTATGACTAAGATGAAAATGGTGACTTTGCAATGATGACTCATCCAACTGAAAGATGGCAATGAACAACACATGAAATATTTGAAAGGTGCAGTAATAAAACTAGACACACTAGTGAGTGACCAAATTTTTATTTGAAGACCCACTGAAACCATAAAAAATTGACTTGACACCCTAACAAAAAAAATTGTAAGAGCATATTTGATCATTGGTGACATGCAGAATTGGCTGACACTAACAGATCCCAAAAACAAACTTTTCTCCTTCTTGGATTCTCCTTGTCTTCTGGACCTTCACTCTTCCTTTCTTGCTTCTCCCATATTTAGATCAAATTTATTCTTGAGATATCTAACTTGTGTGAGAGTGAATGTGTCAAAGGAGGTTAAAGTTTCCTATATTTTTAGCCTTTCCAAGGGGTCGAATTCCCTCCTTTAGATCAACTTGAAGTTGCCTGAGTTGACTTGTACTTTGGAGGTTTCCAAGACCTTCTAGACTCAAAATAAATTATTCTACAAGTCACATCTTTCCCGGAAGGGTCTTATAAACATGATATTTACTCTCTTGACTCATGACAATAAATGTTTTGACCTAACAAACCCTAGAAGCATGAAGAACACGTTTTTACCTAGAAGACCATCAATAAGAAGCATGAAACACATGCTTTAAAATAATAGCTTTTATTTCTTATTCTTTTTCTTATATAAGATATCCATATTGAAATGAATACAACAAAAATTATGAATACCAAAACTAGTTACATTTCCGAGACATCCAAACACGCAAATTAAAATATAAAAATCAATATTGCCAAAAATATTTAAGTTTTGATGATTAAAATAAATTTTATAAAAAAACTACGCGAATTATAGAAGCTCATTTAATAATGGTGATTGTGCTCCTATATACAGTGGTTAGGGTTTTTCTATAACCACTTATGTGCATCCTTTCTTGGATAATGGCCTCTACTACCATGGCTATATATAGCGCCTTCTTCTCAATAGCATTCTTCTTCATCGCAGATGGCCTCGGCTCCTTCTGCCTCCGCAACCCCTATTGGGTATGCGTATTCTTTTGGCATGCCTTCTTATGCCTTGTTAATGATTAATCCCATGTCTTCTTGTGATTTCCCAACATTAGATCTGTACATGATCTCTTGGAGTTATCTCTTTTAATGTCATGCTTCAACAATATTTTTCTTGTTCTTCCTCTATTTCGTTTCATGAAGCTCCCTCCATTTCCATTCCCATTGGCTCAAAGGACAATGAGGAAGTAGATTTTCTCATATATGGTATTTAAGTTTGTTGCTTTTTTTGTGTTTTGGCTACGGCTTGTAGATCATCATTCCCAAATCGTCACAAATTGGCTCTTTTTATAGAGCAAGAATTTTTCATCCACCCTTTTGAAAAAGGTTCTTTTTTTGCTAAATTTGATACTATTGAATATTGGGAATTGATCTTTACATAAATTCCATGATTTTTGGGGTAATGTTGGCATGTTTTTGAAGCCTTGGTCTAGTTATTTCAATCCATTTGCAGAATTTTTGACCTTTACTCTTGTTTGTGTGTGGCTCTAGAATCTCCCGCTGCATCTATGGATTTGACACTCTCTAGGCTATTGGACGTACTTTAGGAAAGGTCTATTTTGTCTATCATGAAACTCAACAAAGAAGCACTGCTACTTATGTTTGAAGTTGCGTAGAAATGGATTCAAGTCTCAAGTTCACAACTGAAATTATTTTTTATTGGAAAATATTTTTTGTGGACTCAAAAAATAGATTATGAGTGTGTTTCTTTGTGGTTTAGGGCTTGTTTTGACACTGGCCACATAGCCACCCACTGTCTAAATGGGTTAATAAATTGTAAAAAGAAGTAGTTAAAATCAACTTGATGGGTATGTTCTTATGAGGATCATCAATTGGTTTTGCAACCTAAATGTCTTCTAGCTCCTACTCCACCTCAAGTGACTCCAGAATCTCGAGAAAAACAACAAAAAATGGTTTCTAAAATTCCGTCAAACGTAGATATGGTCTCATAGGACTCGAACCATGAATCCCTCTGGTAAATCAGACCCTCAAATAACTAAAAGTTGGGAAGACTAATATGATGAAGCCAAATTTCAAGAACAAGAAGAATCCTCAACACAAAATTCTCTAGGTTTGAATATACTGGAAATCACTCCACCTACTTCAAAATAATTTTGGACAAATGCATGGAATAAGAAGAATAAATATCTTGTAGAATCCAATCCAATGGCCACAAGAAGTCATATTTGAGATACAGATTAATCATGTATTGGTTTTGTCTATTGTTATGTAATCAATTCATGAGAATATATCCATATTATAAATCTTGAACTATATTTCTTTTAAGTATTTGGAAAGTTAATTCAACTATGTTCTTCTTGGGCATGTTGACAATGTCTAAATTAGACCTTCTTGCCTCAAAATTTTGGCAAGATAGAAATTCTTGATGTAACTCCACTAGATAATTCTCTAGTGACTCTTTAACGAGAGAGAGAGAGAGAGAGAGAGAGATTTGCCTTTTCATACTTGCAACTCAAAACAATTTAGAAATGGAGCATAGCAATACATTATATTCATTTGAATCCAATAGTGTGTTTCAAACCCCTTTAAGCATTGATATGTTTAAATTGTTCTTTTGTATAGGTGCATAATCGTTAATAATTCAAACAAATGCTCAATAGTAGATAATTTTCCTTGGGGCTTTTAAAACATATGATAGGAATGGACACTTTGATAATAGCATAAACTTATCAATGCATTATATGTATGAAAATGCATTGTTACTTTTATTGTATTTGAAATCCATCAGCGCATAGTAAATATGTGTGCATTGATGTACTTTGTTATTTTAAATGTGTTGATAAAAAAAAATACTCTGTTATGGCTTCAGATTGACCATAGTTTTTAGTTTATTGAACATTTTCCAAATCCTCTACTAAAACCATTATTGTCAATAATAAAGGTTTCGATACTTTTTTTGGAAATTTTTTCTCAAACTTGTAACACTAAAAAACACTACTTAAACATCTATTATGTCGTGTCCTTATTGTTGTATTGCAATTTGAGTAATTTCAAAATCATGTACCATAGAGCTTATGATTTCACTTCGACCTCCAAGACATCATGATCACACTTTGAACAATTGTGTGATCAACGCACACAATAGGTGCTCTCGACCATCGTGATTATGATTTGAGCTCTAAGGTGTCAAAATTGCAATCCAAGGGATTGTGTAATCACAATTCTATAGGGGTTCGAGTGAAATCATGACAACTCGTATCTTAGAGTGAAATCATGATGGCCTAGAGTACCACTAAGGTGTAATGACTGCACTGTCATTTGGAGTGCAACCATGATGCCCCAAACCTTCAAGCATAATCATGATGATCTATTGTGAGTTTACAATCATGACGTGCTAGAGAATGTTTGTATTGCCATTACCATAGGTTATTTTTTGACAAGGGTTGTATGAACATGTTATGTGGCATCATGATTACGCTTTAAGCATGCACTATGGACCTTGTCAACCTCTATGTGCATATGTTATTTTTCATAGCCCTTACGCTATCGATACTTTGAAATCCCTGTATCTCTTCCAATAGGAATCCATTAAAAGTGAACTAAATGTATTGTGTTACTTGGTAGTGGATGATTCTTAGCAATTTATTGCATCAAAATAACTTTTAACCCAATATAAGGGAGATGTGTACTTCCTTTCATGCTCATAATGGAGTTGTGATCCACGTGGCTCTGGAGAATCTCAAAAATTGAAGTCTTCGTATCTCATTAAAACTAGGACCATATCAAAGAACTTGTCATCCTGATTCCAATGGCGCAGATGATGCCTAAATCCAACTTCATATGTGCAAGTTATGGCCAATCGAAGTTTCGGACAAACTAGGTCTAATGACAAGGTTTAGCAAAGCTACAACTAAATTTAGAACATATCTAACTTTGGAAGTCCGACTAAATTGAGTGGAACTCTACTAAATTTGGAGTCAAAAAAACACACGACAAATTCAACTTTAACGACGGATGGAACCGGTCAATTTGTCGCATTGTTAATTTTGTCAGTGTCCCTTAACGAAATCTGGCAGACCGACGGATGGTTGAGTTGTTCGATTGTTGGTAGGCACAATGGACCCTCCCAACTCCCAACCAACAACTATATATTACAATATATATGAGTCAGGGCCTCCGGGTCTGACCCCAGGACCCCGAACAATGGTCGACAACCCATTGAAAACAAGGTGGATAGGAGTTGAACCCGCACCAGTTGTCGATCAGTAGCCCTAAAACGGTGGTCAATAAACCATCTAAACAAACACCAACCATACTTTGTTTTATACACATAAAATAGTACGAGCGAGTATTCAACTCGGAACCCCCACCGTCCAACGTCCTAAATTCGACAAGCTAACCAAACGACACTGTGTTGGTAACTTTGCTAACACAAGTTTATTTAAACCATGATTTTCTGCCCATTCAAGGTAGCGAAGGAACCAGACCGAGAGGCAATGGAGCAGAACATCGATGAGTTATGGAGCCGTGCACATTTTGAACCATGAACTAGCAGAACCGTGACCAATGGAACCCTAATGTAGGGAATATTCTTTGATGATGTGAGGAATCTTTTAGATTCCTTGGAGGCCTAGATTTGACAATGTCGGAATGGGGTCAAATTTATACTCAGATTGCTTAGAATTAACAAGGATCATGATGGTGCAGTCCATTTCTATGTTTGATCATTTGATTTTTAGGTCATCTTCAAATTGGGAGATATAATGATGGATTTTTGTCATTTTACCTATTTTTATTTCGGCGAAAGGATGGATATTTATTGCAAGGTATGGTGATCTATGTATGTTTCAGCAGCGCAACAATATCTGAATCTTTGCTCAAAATTCGTCATTTGAGTCTTTGCACAAAAATCGAGATGGTGCAGTGTGGAAAGAGGGCCATGTTGACACTTTGTCATAAAGTATTCATGTTTACAACCATTAATCTCAGTGCGAGAAAATTATGATGATGATGAGTATGATTTGAATTTGATCAAGAGAGTCAAGAGGACCCATTTCCACTTATGTGAGAGTTTCCATTTTATGCCATTTTTGTGCGAAGTCATTTCTTTGTCTTGTTAAAGGAGAAGTCTTTGTGAGTGAGAGTTCTTTGTATGAGAACGTCTCTTTGGAGAGACATTGCCACTCGAGATGAGAGATCCATCCTTGTGTTGATGAATATTTTCCACGTACCCATTATCTTTTGTTGAGATCAATGAAGCGACCTCACCACTATTGACCCAGGGCCTGGAGATGTAGTCCACATTGGATAAACTCCGTTATCACGTATTTTTTTATGATTTCATCTTGATTATTTGTTTCTTGATTATGTTGATGGATTGGTGAAGCATTATTTAAAGAATGTATTTTCCATGTTCCATATGAAAATGTCAGTTTCAGTAAAAGGTCTTACAATAAATATTTTTGTTTAAGAATTATTCACAAAAGTATTTGGATCAAGTGGTATCAAACGAGTCTAACCATTTTTCCAGGGATTGTGAATGTCATCATGGGAAAGCGATAGAAGAAATTAATACTTCAAGAGTAGGAAGAGATTAACCATTGAATTCAAGTAGAGAATGCAAATCTTAGAAGTCTTCTACAAGATTTAGAGGAGGAGAAGCAAAAATTGAGGCTTGTGTTAGAACAAGTCATGGACGAATAAATGGGAGAATGTTCCACTACAAAAGGAGAGTTGGCCAAAGTGATGACAAACTATCGCCAACAGAATTGAAGATAAATTAAAATCCTTCTTCTCATGATGATATTTCTATTGGAAGCATTGAGATACCTATTTCAGGGACCAACATGAGACTCCTCACCATGACGGGGTAGAAAGGAGGAGGACTTGGTATTAATGGCCAATGAATTACTCAACCATTGGTGGTTGCAAGAAGTCCTCAGTTTACAGGATTGGGTTATATTGAAGTAGAATGTTCAAAGGTATCAGAAGCAATGGGTTCCTTAAACAAATAATCCAAGCTATTGCCAAAACCATATAGGAAAGAAGATGGTACATAAATTTCAAGGAACGATACCTCAAACCAGAGATCCAAGAAAAGAGAATGGTCCAAATATCCTTCTCAAGATTGTAGCAAGGAAAAGACTAAAATTTATGATCCACACCTGTATTCTAGCATTCTTTTCAATTATAAACAAACTAGAAATATTACACAAAATTTATGGCATAGAAAACCATGTATATTTTGTGTCTTGAATAACCATGTTGTTGCCAAGTGTTGGAAAAGATGGAAAACAGGAATAAGCCAAGCCATGAATAACTTGTTCACATTAGGGGTGATATGTACTTATGCAAGAATGCAATAAAATACATAAGTACACATAAATGCAGAGGTGGAGCAAAAATAAAACTTCATTTCATTAATATCAAACAACTGAAATATGCTTACAGACACAATGGAAATAAACTAGCTAGGGCGTTGGTAGCTTATCTATGAGAAGATATGTGGCAGCTAAAAGCCTCTAAATTGTGTTACAATGAGGCTCAAGGGCCTTTTTATTATTTAACAACATAGGAAAACCCTAAACAACCAAAACCCTAACCCCATGAGATGAAACGCCAAGAGTTTATGGGCCCCGTTGGAGTTAGTTGGGCAACCAACTTCCTCTAGTCGTAACTTGGTCATATTATCTCTATTTGGCGCGTACGATATATAATTAGAAATATCTCTCCAAGCACTGCAGCTTACAAGCCCCACGCCTATGGCTATGAGCTTGCTACAGACCTTAAAAAAACGTCGTTTAAGGGGTCATAACTGCTACAGAAGTTCAGGACCAGAAAAACTGCCATAAAAAAGGAAACTGATGAAACTGACTAGAGGTATAGGTGGAATACATGGGTGGCCATAAATATCCTCCTGGATCATTCCTCGCCCCTTAGGAAGCAAAGGTCCCCATTGCGTGCAGAGCCTCCATGAGGTGAGGAAATTTCTACTGAACCCGGTCCCTGGTGAATCACTTACCCTAGTGAAGGAGTTGGCCTGCTTTGACAACTCGATACAGTTGGATCCTTTATTGTGTCCATGATCTGATTAGTTGTGGCTTGTTCCATGAAGTTTAGGTAAATCTGTTGGTGTGAGTTGTTCTTCCATGTTGGATGTGTCCAGTAGAGGTGGAAAGTAGGGCCGAAGGCAGTCCACATTGAACACTGGGTGTGGACCAAGGAATGGTGGAATATTGAGCTTGAATGAATTGTCCCCTACGGACTTGGTGATGGTGTATGGCCCATAGCGGAGAGGGTGAAGCTTGCGGTGAGGTCCAATGAGGTGCTCCTTCTGCAAATGTAGCCACACTTTGTCGCCCATCTGGAAGTTGTGTGGAACTTGATGCTGATCATGTAGCTGCTTGTACTTAGCATTGGCTTTGTCCAATATGTCATGAAACTGTTGGCATATGTTTTGAATGCACTCAATCAAGTTGTTTTCCTTGTCTGCTTCAGACTGGACATGAACCGAAGCTGCCTGAGTAGCCGCAAATGGCATGGCTACGTCAATGGGACATATTGGTTGGAATCCCAAGCCCACCTGAAAGGGGTTGTGGCCAGTTGAGCTGTGTAGAGCCTGGTTATAGATGTGATGTACATTGGGTAGGATCTCATCCCATGTGCGTGGATTCTTTGAGTTGTACATGCGCATAATGTGTACAATCATCCTATTGACGACCTCTATTTGTCCATCGGTTTAGGGATGGAAAGTTGTGGACTTGGTGAGTTTGGTGTCCAACATCGATCAGAGGTTGGACCAAAATTTACTAAGGAACCTATTATCCCGATCTGAGATGATCGACTGTTTGATCCCAAAGTATACCCACACTCATTCAAAGAAGAGTTTAGTAGTGGCTTCTGCTATGATATTCTTCTTACAGGCCGCCATAATGGCCATCTTCGAGAATCTATCGACGAACAAAAAAACATAGTCTTTGCCATGCTTAGTAGAAGGAAGGACCAATATGTAATCCATGGAGATCGATTCCCAAGGTCGACTAGGGGTAGGCAGTGGAGTATAGAGGCCTTTCTTCTTGATTGTCGGTTTGGCAATGGCGCAGGCAGTGCAGGATTTGATGTACTTCCCGACATCTTACCGAAGGTTTGGCCAATAGAAATACTTTTGTGGTATTGACACTATTTAATTGACCCCAAAATGTCCAATGACCTGACTATAGTACACTTCCCAAACCATCTTGGCACGCTTGCTTGAAGGAACACAAAGGTGTCCCAAGTGACATGGCAGTGCATCCTGGAGGTGAAAATTTGGAACTTTCTTACCCTCCAAGAGCATCTTGTATGTGTGGCCAAATTCATGGATCACTTCTGTAGAGAAGCGGCCAATCAGAAGTCTCGTGCCCACAAGATTTGAGCGCGGTGGTTGGTGCCACAATCGGTGGTCGACTGAGGCAATATGCAACATTATTGGTGTTACCCTTCTTGTACTTGATGTTCAAATGAAATTGTGGCAGGTATATGGACCACTTTTGATGGTTATCGTTCTGCAACTTCCCTTGTGTCTGTATGAATAGCAGGGTTCAGTGATCTGTGTCGATGATTGTTTCCTTCCCCAAAATGTAATGCTTCCATTGTCGGCAAGCCTCCACAATGGAATACATCTCTTTGTTATAAGTGGGATACTTCTGGACTATGTCAGAAAGTCTCTCACTATCATATGCCACTGGATGTCCATGTTGTGTAAGAACTGCTCCAATAGCATAGTCAGAGGCATTTGTCTCGATCTCAAAAGGTTGTCGCAAGTCTGGTAATGTGAGCACTGGTGCAGAGCAGAGGCAATGTTTCAACTCTACGAACACCTTATGTTGAGATTCAGACCAAAAAAAAATTGCTTTCACTCCTCCCTTGGTGACTTGACTCAAGGGTTAATTGATATGATAGAATCCCAACACAAACTTGTGTTAGAAATTGGCAAGACCCTGAAAGCTGCAAAGCTTTGTTAGAGTGTTTGGGCCTGGGAAATCCCCAATGACTTGGATCTTGGCTAGATCCACATGCACCCTCCGCTCATCAATAATGTATCCCATATACTGAGCCTGAGTCATGCCAAAAGTGCACTTCTCAAAATTGGCACATAGCTTGTGTTGTCGCAGTGTTTGGAGGACCTGTGGGATGTGGTGGAGGTGCTTTTCCCAAGTCTGGTTGAAGACCAGGATGTCATCCAAGTACACCACAAAAAATGAGTTGGTGAATGGCTACAAGATGTCGTCCATCAACCTCATGAAGGTTGCAGGAGCATTTATCAACCTGAAAGCCATGACCAGCCATTCGAAAAGGCCCTCCTTGGCTTTGAAGGTAGTCTTCCACATGTCATAGGTTTCGAATGGTACCTGGTGAATCCTGGAATTCAATTCAATCTTGCTGAAATATTTCCCCCCCTTGATTTGATCAAGAAGGTCATCAATCCATGGGATCGGGTACCTATTCCATATAGTGATCCTGTTCAACACTATATAGTCAATGTAGAGTCTCCAAGTCCCATCCTTCTTCTACACCAACATGATCAGGCTCTCCCAGGGCGATGAAATAAGTCAAACATCACCTTTCTGTAGCATCTCCTAAATCTGCCTCTTTATTTCGTCGTTATCTAGAACAAAGCACCCATAGATTGGTCCATTGGGCAGTGACGCACCTAGGGTTAGATCGATGGAGTGCTTGACCTGACAGTGCAGAGACACCCTTGCGGGTGAGGTGAAGATGTCCCCATACTCCTCCATGACCTTTTTCATCTGTTTTTGTCATGCATAAGAGCCCTGTCTAGAGGTCGTGGCCACAATATTCTTACTAAACTAAGGGCAAACCATCAGGAAAACAAATTTCTCAATTTTGGAAATGAGCTTACTGCATTGTTTTACAGTGACTAAAGAGATGGTGGTAGGCGATGCTACCTCTGGTATCCTGCACAACTTATTGCCCAAAGTAATAATAACAGCGTGAGGCCTAGACTCATACACAACATGTCGCTTCCATAAGTATGGTTGGCCTAATAATACATCATAAACATCGAGAGGAGAAATGTCACATAATACCTCATCTGTGAAGGGCTTGATGATGTAGGGAAGGCGACACTATTGGATGATGCAGAGATCCCATCCTTGGTGAAGCCACCCGATGGTGTATGATTGTGGGTGTGTTGTGGTTGGCAAGCCCAACCGCTTCACAACCTCTACTAAAATGAGGTTATTTTTCCTCCCGCTGTCGACAATGAACTGTAACGAGAACCCTTTACCCACGTATGGGAATGGAAGAGGCACTACTCCTCCTATGGATTTTCTGGTTCCTCCTTCTAGATATTCATGGTGGAAATGGTGGCATTGGGTTATGCATCGATAATCTGCTTCCCTTTGTCATTCCGCTTGTCGGTTTCTGATTCAAAGTCGGATTATGCATCCGATTCAAAAGCCTTCAGCTCGGCCACTAGTGACTACTTGGCCCGACACTCACTTGCGTTGTGAGTGGACCTGTTATGGAACTCACACCACTTTCCTGTGTCCTTCTTTGGCTTCGCGACGTTGTTCTGTGCATGTCTCACTTCTTTTGTTTGAATTTTTACTCAATATTGGCAACATACCAGTATGCGACACCAAGCAAGGAGATGTTGAGGAAATCCATTTCCTCCTGAATGTATCTATGTGGACAACTGCGGTACTTCGACACCAAATTTTTCTCTGAATATTTGATACCTAACTTTGTGTGCAAGATATGGAACAAATTTGTTAGCCCATGCACATCTTGATCCCTTTGTTGCCGCAATGTAGTCCATTGTATGTACTTGTCCTCATATATCCCTATAGGATAATATTGTTCCTTGATGTTGTCTCAGAAAGAATCCCAAGTGGGTATGCCCGATAACACAGAGGGTTCCCTCTTATACTTTTGCTCACAATAGGTTTCCAACCATTCCTTGACATGGGGAGCGACTTTGAGGAGTGCAAAAATAATCATTTGTTGGTTGGAAAAGTCATGAACCGATAAATATCCTTCTAATAGATTCAACCATCTATCTGTCTCGTCTACATCTATTTGGCCCTCAAATATGGGAATTTCAAAGTTTATTTGTACCTTAAAAAGAGTGGTGCCTCCAAATTGGTTGTTGGATGCAGATGCGTCGTCGGTGGGCAGTCGTTGAAGGATCTAGGCAAAGTTATCCATCATCGCATTCCTTTGTTTCTCAAGGGCCTCCTCGAGCAATATTTTGATAGGATATCCTGCTCCCTCATCTTTCTTTTCTTCCCCCATGGGTGGTCATCGGAGTTTGATAGGTTGATCTTGCAAAGGTTCCACCAGATCGAGCCCTAACTCCTTATACCCCGACCGCGTTGGGGCCATGCAAAGAATGATTGAGAAATATCAGACCGCTTTGATAAAATTGATCCAGACTTATACAGGAATGCAATAAAATACAGAAATACACATAAACGCAAAGGTGAAGAAGAAATAAAACTTCATTTCATTAATATCAAATAACTAAAATATGTTTACACATGGAATGGAAAAAAACTAGCTAGGGCGCTGGTAGCTTATCTCTGAGAAGATATGTGGCAGCTACAGGTCTCTGAACAGTGTTACAATGAGGTTTAGGAGCATTTTTATTATTGAAAAACATAGGAAAACCATAAACAACCAAGAGATGAAACGCCAAGAGTTTGTGGGCCCCGTTTGGGTTAGTTGGGCAACCAACTTCCAGGGGTTGTAACTTGGTCATATTATCTTCGTTTGGCGTGTACGATATATCGTCAGAAATATCTCTCCAAGTAATAGAGGTTTTCTTGTAGGCCCATGCCTATGGCTAAGAGCTTACTGCACACCTAAAAAAGACGCTATTTAGGGGGTTCAAAACTGCTCCGGAAGTTCAGGACCCAAAAAACTGTTAAAAATAGTAAATGTTGCTATAAAAAAGGAAACAAATGAAACTGACTAGAGTTCTATGTGGAATAGGTGGGTGGTCACCAATATCCACCTAGATCAAGGGGAAAAATAAGGTCATGAAAGTTTGGGAAATAAATAATTTTGCAGCCATTGCAACAAGAAAGGACCCGAGAGAGCTACATGTTGGAAGCTCCATCTAGAGTTGCATCTCAAGGAGGACCAAAAAGTACCTGTCAAGGAACTATTCAATGAAGTTTTTCAACAAGAGAATAAACTACAGGAAGAAGAACCATTAACCTAGTTGGGTAGGAGATGGGTAGCATTTCTAAGTAGTTTAGCGTGGCCACATTTGTAAATCGCATGTTGTGGTTGTTTGTAAATGTGATGATAACTTCACTTGTTTTAACAACATGGTGGTATTTTGGCTTTTTATTTGGATAACATGGGTATTGGTTTTTGTTATAATATTGACCATGAATGTGTTATAAACTCTTGGAAAGTATGGGTTTTTCTTGGGTCTCATAAGTTGTACATGTATTAACAGCTACATGTTGCATATGGATACAGGTGTCGATTTCATCATTCCAAATTCTAAAGTATAAAGGTGAAGGAAAAGGAAGGTGACTTGTTAGAGGAATCTATTATGTATATTGAGATTGAAAATCATATTTATGCTTTTGGAGGACCAAAGGCTTGTCAGTGAGGAGGAATGAGCCAGGTGGCTCTGGAAAAGCTCAAAAATTGAATTCTTCATATCTCATTAAAACCAGGGCTAGATTAAAGAGCTCTTTGTCTTAATTCCGACAATGTAAACAATGCCTCAATCCAACTTCGTATGAGCAAGTTATGGCCATTTAAATTTTCGGTAAAACTAGGCTTAATGACAGGGTTTAACAGAACTCCAACTAAATTTGGAGCATAGATAACTTTGCAATTCGACAAAACTCCACTAAATTTGGAGGTAGCAAACCACACAACAAAATCAGCTTTAATGACGGGTGGAATCGATCAAATTGTCGCATTGTTAATTTTTTCGATGTTCCCTAATAACCAAATATATATATATATATATATATATATATATATATAATGGGTTGGTGGTCCTGACAGACTCGCCCAACCCGCAACCAACAACCATATATTACAATATATATGGGTTGGGGCCCGCGGGTCTGACCTTGACACCCTACCCAACCGTCAACAACCCATTCAAAACAAAGTCGGAAGGATTTGAACCTACATCGACCGCTGACAACCCCAAATGACAGTTAACAAACTGTCCAATAAAGAAACACCAACCATATTTTGTTTTATATGCATAAAAGAATGAAAACATGTATTGAACCCGAAACCCCCATCGTTCAACATCCTAAATCCAACGTGTTAACCAAATGGCCCAACAGCCCTTTGTTGGTCACTCTACTAATGCAATTTTATTTAAAGCATGATTTTTGCCCATTATAGGCAACGGAGGAACCAAATCGAGAGCGAACGGAGCAAAACAACGACAAGTTGTGAAACCGTGCACCTTTGGAACAATAAACTAACAAAAATGTGACTAGTGGAACCCTAATGCAGGGATTATTCTTTGATGTTATGAGGAATATTTTAGATTCCCTAGAGGCACAAATTTGGCAGTGTCATAATGGCGTCAATTTTATACTCAAATTGCTCAAAATTTCACAAGGATTGCGATGGTGTAGTGTTTTTTTGCATTTGAGCAGCCGATTTTCGGTTCATCTTCAGATTGGGAAGTATAATGATGCATTTTGGCCATTTTACTTGTTTTTATTTCGATAAAAGGATGGTTGTTTGTTGCAAGATCTGGTAATCTATGTATGCTACAACAAGACAACAAGATAAGAATCTTTGCAGAAAATTCATCGTTTGAGCCTTTCCACGAAAACCAAGATGGTGTAGTGCTAAAAGAGGACCATGTTGACACTTTGTCGGAAAGTAGTCATGTTTACAATCATTGGTCTCAAAATCACAAGATTATTATGAGTATGATTTGAATCTGATTACCGTATTCAAGACAACCTATTGCCACTTACATGAGAATGTCCATTTTATGCCACTTTAGTGAGAAGTCATTTCTTCGTCTTGTTAAAGGAGAAGTATTCATGAGTGATATTTCTTTGTAGGAGAACGTTTCTTTGGAGATACATTGCCACTCGAGATGAGAGATCCATCCTTGTGTTGATGAAGATCTGCCATTTAATCATTATCTTTTGCTGAGATCAATGAAGCGACCTCCCCACTATTGACCCAGGGCACGGAGATGTAGTCCACATTGGACGAACTCTGTTATCACGCTTGTGTTATGATTGCATCTCGATTATTTGTTTCTTCATTATGTTGATGGATTGGTGAAGTAGTGTCTAAAGAATGTATTACTCATGTTTCACATGCAATTATAAGTGTCAAAAAAGGTCCTGCAATGAAGATTTTTGTTTAAGAAGTATTCACAAAATCTTCGAATCAAGTTGACATGACGCAATGGAGATTGAAGTGCAATCATGATAATTCAGATCTTAGAGTGTAATCACGCTGGCATAGAGAACCATTGAAGTGTAATTATTTCCAATCCTTTGGAGTATAATCAGGATATTTGAAAACTTGGAGCATAATCATGATGACCTATAGTGAATTTTTAATCATAATTCCCTCGAGCATGTCTGTATTGCCATTGCCATAGGTTAGCTTATGCCAAGGGAAATATGAACATGTTATGGGGGATCATGATTGTATGAGCATCATCTAGAGGCCTTGCCAATTTCCATGTGCACATGTTATTTCTCATGGCCCTTGCCCTATCAACGCTCCAAAATCCCCACATCTCTTTGAATAGGCAATTGCCCATTAAAAGTGAACTGCATTTATTGTGTTACTTCGTAGTGGATTATAATTTTCAAACGAATACATGGAAAATTAGTTTATATATATATATATATAGAGAGAGAGAGAGAGAGAGATTCATAAACTATTGTGGATATTCCACTAAATAGTTCATCACAATGGATTTGTTAAGGTAAATCAAAATATATATTATGAAGGGTTAATTCCTTTAAATTCCACATCCCTTATAGCTAATTTTGTTGTTTATGTAAGTAATAGATAAAATGCGGAAAATAGAGAACAATGAAATACAATCACACACCTACCACAATGACCACTAAGATATTTCATGGGAAACCCTTTTGGGAGAAAATACAATTGGAAGGTGAGGCTACTCTGCTCTCTTTTGTCTAGAATGGAAATAATGCAAATAGAAAGGAGAAAGCACTCTCTATGGACTTACTCGAGACCTATAGCCAATGAGATGTTACACAACATAAACCCCTTATGTTATCCTCTCTCACTCCAACTCCCGAGTTGTTCTTCTCTACAATGGCATAAGATACAATCAAAATGAATGGAATCCCTTTTCCTCCTAGCGACTAAGTTATAACATGGACCAATAGACAACTAGGGTTTAAGTTTGACTCCTTCAACTCTTAACTAGAGTTACACATTTGACCCCTCTAGAGTCTTATTCATGGTCTCCACATGGCTAACCCCTTTTCCCATGAGCAACATGTGTTGACATGGCATCCTCTTGGATTACGGTGGTTAATCACAATAGGTAAACTTCCGAGAGGCATAAGTATTTCATTTAAACTTCAATTGACATATTTCTTCCATCGTTGGAAAGGTCTCCAAGTGTAGAATAATGTCATGGGGTCTGATGGTTGTGTATGACAGTTTTTACTGGCCCTAAAATATTTCAGACCCCAATTCTCCAAACTATATCCTACTGATAATTACTTTTGTACATTGATTCCTTCAATTTTTTGACTCAAAAAGCATTGAGATGGATGAAAAAAATATATAGTGATCCAATTTGCACTAGAGTGAGAGAGAGAGAGATGCTTTATACAACCCAATATAGGTGGGATATGCAATTCCTTCCATGCTCAATGTGGAGTTGACATATAGCATTTAAATGAATATTAATAACAAAAAAATTAGTGTTCACCATAAAAAAAATTATTTGAATGCTCACCTTAAGTGAACTAACTTTATATCAGCTTTATATGTATAAAGAAAAAAATGAAATTGAAAGTAAAAGAAATAAATAAAAATTCTTATTATATTCATAGGCAATTTCTATTTTTTAGTGTGAGGGAGATGTGTAATTCATTCAAATATTTAATATGGTGTTGACATATGGCATTTAGAAAATGTCAATAACAAAAAAATATAATATAAGTTAATTAAATCATTTCAATACCAACTGTGTGTGTAAAGCAATTGAAAAATAAAAAATAAATTAATGGTCATAACATCTGAAGGGTGGGAGGGATAAAAAATTGATTATAGGTTCGAACCTTTAAGAACTTTATTGCTCCATGTACATGGTGGTTAAAACATTTCAATGGTGTGTGTTGCTCAATATGGGGGAGATGTGTAATTTCTTCCATGCTTAACATGAATTTCACATGTGGCATATTAAGAACTTGCATAGATCCATCTTAACTTTGGATCTATCAGGTATTGAGATGGATCAAAGTTTGAGGAAAGGCTTCCACCATTAGGGATTTGATCCCTCTTGGTGCACAATAGATTCATAGTTAAGATAGATCTATGGTAGCCTATGAGTATATTGGTGGAAATGTAGTTTGGGAGATTAAATTTTCTAAGGAAACACTTCTATTAACCAACTGATTTATATGTAAAAAAAAATATAAAAAAATCATGATTTTTTATACTTGCAGGCTATTCAACATGAATCATACAAACCTAATAATTTAAAACTCTTGTATTTCTACTTTAAAAATTTGGAAGATACGCTTTCATGCTTGGAAACTCTAATGAGTTGTTTTGTAACTGTTGGAGCAGGGTCTCCTAAAGCTGCGAATTTTGTCCGTTTTTTGTATATTTTTTGTATTATTTAGTCTAGCGCAGGGGTTTTGGGGTGGGTCAAAGCTCCAAAGGCATTGTAATGGGTCAAGGGTAGACCAAGAGTCCGCAAACCACGGTTTGCGAACCATTGGATGCATAGCCTAAATCGGTATAAATAGATGAACCTTTTTGAGTCTAAGGTAGGAAAGAATTGAGATTGATGTAAGCACAAATTGTTACATCTATTGTTGGGTTGTTTGGGGAAGGACTCCTATTGGCTGTGTGCGTGGAGCTCCTCAGTCCCATTGTGTGCGGACCCTGCTGGCTGTGTGCGCAGGCAGTATTTTGGGATTGTAAGAAGATTTTGGTATTAATATATGTGTGAAGTACTATGGATATCTGATGTTATCTGGATCTGTTTTGTTATGATTGATGCAAACTTGGGTTGTATTATTAAGCTGCGAAATTATCTGTTTGATAGTTGCGAAAGTATCTTTGTTTCTGTTATATCAATCTATGATCTGTTAATTGTTGTGATTATAGTTGATGTGCTGATAGATTGGTATTCCGCACATGGATGCAAAGGTAATTGCTAGATTTTTTCTATGTTATATAAGCTTGTAACTAGATCTGTTAAATGTGATCTTGATAAGCCGGGATCGCAGATCTGCTTGACTTACCTACTCTCTCTCAGCGTGTGGAAACCTGGTTCCAACACCCTCCCATACTGCTTCAGGTGATACTTTGGCATGCGCGAGTAGGTCACTGCCGAAAGGGCTGGTAGTATAGGGGTTTGTTGGAAAAACTTAACCTCTGAACCTGGGTCAGGACCCCTCAAGCCAAAAAATGGTTCCGTTGCCAGGACCGGGAGCATTTTGAGAGAGATATCGGGTAATGCCAAGAATGCATTAGAGACCTGAGAAGAAAGAGATCGACGAGTGGTTCGAAAAGCAAATTCAGGAATTCGGAGTAAGAGAGAATCGTAGTGCAAAGCTAACCACAGAGAAGTGGAAGAATAAGTACATTTTCACATAGATCTACAAGATTTTATTTGTGACATTTGCGATCGAGCTTCGGGAGTGGCTCACAAGGCTTGTAGATTTCCAAAAGTGTTGGAAGGAAAAACAGGTCACGCAGTGGACCCCAGAGCTGATTCAACAGTTAGAAAAGACTGATAACACCATCACTCGCACGGTAGATCACTGGGTGGACAGTGTGATAGGAGGGTTTGTGACAAAATTTACAATTGATTAATTTGTGTCCTACTCTAAGGCAAAACGAAGATTCTTCAAGGGTTTCTGGGGTAAGTTTCTAAAAACTCTGCCATTACTGATTAAGATCTTATCGTGAAAAAAAAACCATTTTGTGTAGTCGTACAGAGTGAATGAGCTCCGATCAAAGTGAGGGTACAACGCGCAGTGGTAAATATTACAGAACTAATCAAGAAGGAGATCGATCTGTCTATAGTCCAGTAAGAAATTTTGTTGCGCATAGCTCTTCGTCTATGACACCATTGAACCCTCATAGGGGTAAGAACTCACCTCCACCACCACCAGAAGACGATATGGCCTCGCACATGAAGCTACCCACCTTCAAGGGCATAGGGGATGAAGATATGGATCGGTTTTGGTTTGTCGCAGGATCGGTATAGACTGCGCAGAACGTGGCCAGTGATGCTGTGAAAAGGGCGCAGCTATCCCTTGCCTTTGAAGGGAGAGCCTTGGACTGGCATATGGGATACATAGACTAGCATGAAAATGTGACCATCGAAGAGATTAAAAATGGCTTGAAATAGTAGTTCAAGAAGCCTAAGTCCTAGTCTCAGATAGTGAATAATCTGAAATATTTCAAGCAAGGACCGACCGAGTCTGTATGGGAGGCTGACCAATGGTTAAAGAAGGTAATTAGAGAAGGAGGATTTTTGTATGATGACAGGTAGCACACGGAATGGTTCATTGCTATGTTGTTGCCCCACCTGCGCGTGCCAATGGGTCATTAAGCCATTGAGTCGCAGCAGAAGGCCTTGGAGATTGCTATGAAGCTGGAATTTGTGCCAAGGGATGATACCCAGTTAGGAGTACAACAAATACAAGGCTAGCTATAAGCAATGCACATGGAGATCCAGAATTTTCGGAAGGAGCGAGGAACATAGGTTAGCCCTGAAAGATGGTGCATACGATGTAGGGTGAATGGCCACACCAAATATAATTGTCCTCTGTTAGCAAACTACGTGCAGGACGGGGGACCCAGCCCGTTGCGTCTTAGGGAAGCTACAGGACCAAGTGGGTCGGTGCTGTGGTGCGATGATTATCGCGTTTCTGGGTTGCACGATACCAACCACTGCCCCCACCTTGTCGCATATGTCCCATAAATAAAGCAACAATTGTGCAGGTTCTGCAGATATCTAGGCCACGATGAGCAGAACTGTCGGACTTATGATCTGTTGATAGACATAGGAAACCTATATAGGGTAAAATCATACCCCTCTTCACCAAGATCCCCCTCCGGTTTGGGTGGCTCCCCAACTAGGGGTAGGGGAGGGGGCCGAGGTGGAAACGCAGGTAGGGGGGAGAGGACAACTGATTTGCTATAACTGTGGGGAAATAGGGCACTTTGCAAGGGATTGCATGAACCCTGCGAGACAATCCTGGAGATACTCTAGACAGCTGGGTCATGTGATTGAAGATTGTCCAATCCTGATAGCCAAGATGCAGGAGAAGCAGTAGACACCCACGCATAATGTACAAAGGGTCAAGACGGAACCTCGAGATGAAGGACCAAGTGTTAATGTTAAAACACACAGTGGCATGGCCATTGGAGGGGCTGAGGCGAAGCCTCTTATATGGAAAGAAGCCATTAAACAATAAGGTTTGGACTTATAGAAGGAAAAATAAACTTTTTTGCATCTCGCCAAGACTTTGCTAAGGCTGCAACATCTACTCCTAAAGCCCCCATGAACCTCAGAGTAGATGATGAGGTCGAACCATTCTTGCAGGCATGTATGAAGCTGTTGTGCGACCAAAGGGTCGTAGAAAACCTACAAGCTTTGATAGATAGCTGCATAGAAAGAACAACGCTAGCTATGGAAATTAAGGACGTACACAAACTATATAAGCATAAGAGACGCATTGGTAGGGAGATGCGGTTAACCGCGCAGATTGGTGACTATGAGATGGATCAGGTTATTCTAGACCTAGGCTTGGATGTGAACATACTACCTAAGCAAACTTGGCAACGAATGGGAGAACCTAAGTTAGAATGGTCCACTATCCAGTTGCGCATGGCTAATTAGCATAAGATCATACCATTGGGGAGATTATCAAAGATCATGGTAAATATCGCAGGGGTTAAGGTTCGGGCTGACTTCGAGGTCATTTAGATTGTAGAAGATGCGGACCCCTATCCTGCGCTCCTAGGATTGGACTGGGCCATAGATATGGGTGGTATTATCAATTTGAAAAAGAGAAGCATGGTGTTTGAAAGTGAAGGAACATGGGTGGTAGTACCACTAGATCCCACAGAGGGAGAAAGGTATACAGAGCCAGTGCGTGAGGAAGAAGAGGTGGATCACATCTATAAGTTAACTGTAAGAGATGAAGACTCGATCAATCCTACGGCGGATGGTATGATGTGTTGGGAAAAAGATAGTGAATGCTTTTCCGACTCTAACGAAGAAATGGAAAATTGGCAAAATTGGTTACATGATGTCTTTGCGCTGCGTTGCCTACGAATCACAAGGGACTTTCAATGCATATCCTCAGAAGTAAGAGAAATGCCCTACTTTGATGGCTCCAGTAGCATAGAGGATATTTTGCGAACATTTGAGGCCGAGGTTCCAAGGGAACGAAGGCTATGGGCCCTTAACCTAGATATGCGCGCAACACCTGCAAGATGGTGGGACACACATAAGGGGGCATTCCAGGATTGGGAGAAATGTCGAGATATGATGATCCTACGATTTGAGCCTCCAAACGACGTGCGCGTCAAGATATTTCTTGGCCCAGGGGATCTACGTGAACATTTGTTCACTTGGATGGAGAAATGGTGGGATCGCACTACAGAAGAATCGGTTCACTTGTTTATTCATGCCTTGGGACCAATTCCCACCGCATGGTACTTAGATGCGGAGCTAAATCAACGCACCTGCCATTGGGAAACCTTAAAGGATGAATTTTTTGGGACATTTGAGTTAATAGGAGGATCAGAGGCGCTTGACGAAGCTCTGCAGGATATAGATACCTTTGTATTTGGTGAATCCAGCCCCTACTCATCAGTAGGGATACCAACATGGGAAGCACAAATGTAGGATATTGTTAACTACCGCAATATCACCATAGAAGAATGTGATGAAGAACCGCGCAATGTCTCAATCCTAGAATCATAAGGGGAGCGCGAAGTTGAAGGACCTCCGCTACACACTATGGATGTTACGAAGCCTCTGAAACTGCGAGAAGTTAACATTGGCACGGAGGAGCAACCCAAGTTGGCTAAAACTGAGGATTACTGGGATGATGAGACAATAGGAAAGGTTGCGGAACTACTGACGGAATATCAAGACTTATTTATGACAAAGTTTTCAGAGCTTAAGGGGATCACGGGGGACTTAGGGGTTATGCGCATCACACTGAAGCCAGATGCGCGCCCTGTAAAGCAGCGTCCTTATCGGTTGAACACTAAGTATAAGCAAAAGGTTAGGGACTAAATCGATAAAATTCTCACTTCAGGCATCATCGAACCAGTCGGACTGGGTGAGTCCTATGGTGGTTCAGGAAAAGAAGACGAAGGGGGAAATCCGCATCTGCGTGGACTTGCGCAAGCTGAATGATGCATGCGTACATGATCCTTTCCAAACACCATTCTCCAATGAGATCCTGGACAACGTAGGAGGCCAGGAGGCGTATTCATTCACTGATGGGTTCTCAGGGTAACATCATATCAGAATCGCACTTGAAGATCGCAGCAAAACTACATTTTCCACTGAATGGGGATCCTTTCAGTATAAGGTCATGCCGTTTGGACTCAAAAATGCTCCCGCCATCTTCTCACGGGTAGTAGTCACAGTATTCAAAGAGTTCATTCATAAATTTCTGGAGGTATAATTTGATGATTGGACTGTCTTTGGCTTAGTAAAGACACATGTTTCGAACCTTCACCTGATGTTGGATGCTTGTCGGAAGCACCATATTTCCCTAAATATCAAGAAGTGTATCTTCTGCGTACCCTTCGGAATCTTGCTCGGACATATAGTTTGCCGACAAGGGCTAATGGTGGACCCTGCAAAAGTTGCAGTGATCATCAATCTGGTAGTCCCTACGACTGAGAAGCAATTGCGTTCGATCCTCGGACATACGAGCTATTACAGAAAGTTCATTCAGGGATACGCGCTGATCATAGCCCCTCTGGAAAAATTGCTTAAAAAGGATGTTTCATTCTTTTGGGATGACGAGTGTCAAAATAGCTTCGAGCTACTCAAGGAAAATATGGTCTTTGCGCCTATCCTTATTTTCCCTTATTGGGTGAGGTATTTCATGTCCACGTTGATGCTTCCGGAATCGCCCTAGGTGCGGTCCTTACGCAACCTCGCGAGGGAGACATTGATCACCCAATCGCATTTGCTAGTTGAAAACTCTCGGGTGCGGAACGCAACTATGCCACCATGGAGCGGGAGGGATTGGCCATGGTCTATGCATTACAAAAGTATCGACATTACTTGTTAGGGGGGCACTTCAAAATGTTTACGGATCATTCGGATTTGAAGTACCTAGTGAATAAGCCTATGTTTTCGGGGGGGGGGAATCTATCGATGGATTCTGTTGTTCCAGTAGTACGACTTTGAAATCATTGTCAAACCATGGAGGTTGAATGTAGAGCCCGATCACTTGTCCCGAATTGAGACTGGCGAGGAACCAACTAACCTAGAAGAAGGATTGCTTGATGCGCATCTGTTTGCTATTAAGGTATTCGATGTGTCGTTCGCTGCCATTATTCAGTTCCTGACTACAGGCATGGCACCCGCGGGATATTCGATGCAACAGAATAAATAATTGGTAACCCGCGCTGCAGATTTTACCATCATCGCAGGTCACCTCTATAAGATGGGAGCAGATGAAGTGCTGTGAAAGTACGTTTTGGAACATGAGTGGCATGTTATCTTGGCAGAGCCCACAATGGGGTGGCAGGAGGTCACTACGTAGGGAACGCCACAACACAGAAGATCTTAAGAGATGGATTATGGTGGCCTACCCTACATAGTGACTCTCATGACTATTGTAAGGCATGCAATACATGCCAACACACCAGAAGGTCATCTCACAGGGATGAAATGCCCCTCCAACCGCAAATGGCTCTACAAGAATTTGAAAAGTGGGCCATCGATTTCGTAGGACCTATCAACCCACCCGGAAAGAAGACAGGTGCACGTTACATTATAAATGTTTCTAATTATGTAACTAGGTGGGCCGAGGCACAAGCAGTGAAGGACTACACTGCAGATACCACTGTGCACTTCATCTTTGAGCAGATTCTGACCAGATTTGGATGTCCGAAAATCCTAATGAGCGATAGAGGTACGCACTTTGTTAATGAAACAATACAGGCCTTGACGAAATAATTTTGGATCCATCATGCAAAATGCACTCCATATCATCCTCAGGCAAACGACGCAATTGAAGCTTTTAATAAGGTCTTGGAGCACGCACTGACCAAGGTCTGTAATGTCGATCACAGTGACTGGGACGTGCGCATTCCGTCTATTCTATGGGCTCACCGAACAACCTGTAAGAAGTTGACAGGGAAGACACCGTTTAGGATGTTTTATGGTAAGGAGGCCGTTGTGCCCATGGAATATATTGTTCCTAGTCTGCGCATCACAACCTTCACAAATATGGCAAAGTCTGATATTATGGAGGAGCGGTTAGCACAGCTTGTGGCTTTGGAGGAAGACCATTTCATCACCAATTTCCATTAGCAGGTACAAAAGGCATGCAACAAGGCCTAGAACGATCGACATATTCGTCAAAAAACCTTTGCAGAGGATGACTTAGTCCTGCTATATGATAGTCAGTTTACAAAACACCCAAGGAAGTTCCGACAGCACTAGCTTGGGCCCTATATAGTTAATGAAATCACGGACGACGAAGTTGTTTGATAAGCTACCTTGCCTAGCGATATGCTACCCAGTTATATCAATGGCAGTCGGCTCAAACCATATCGGATCAAATGACTATATGGCCGGAGTAGCTGTACGAAGTGGGATAGCCCCACCAAGGAAGGTAAGTGCAGCAGGTACCATGCTCAGCGCAAGAGGAAGCCGCAGGATTGGAAGCCCGGGGGAGTGCGCCGAAGACGCAGGATTAAACTCAGGACGCAACAAGTGCGCTAGAGGTATGCTCAAAGCGTAGGGGTGTGCTGAGCGCACTAGGGGTGCGAAAATTAGCAGTTGGAACAGTCAAATTGGGTTTTAAAAAAAAAATTTACTGTTGGACGGAGCGGGCGACTGGCATTTAATGAGGCGATTTTTGGAGTTTTTTACCGTTTACTTAATGGTAAGTTCCAATTGAAGTTTACCCTACCATTGGGTGATCTCCAAAGCTATAAAAAGGGTAGGCTAGATCAGACAAGGGTTCCGTATCGCTTGACTAGCTTGTACTTGGCATGTTTGTCCTTGACGAATTTGTGTTGTAAGAATTTATGTTCTTTTAGCGTCTCTTTTATGATTGGGCAACCTACTCCCTCTGACAGTAGCAATCTCGAGTTTGTCTTTCCCGCCAGGATGACGACCACGAATCCTGCTGAACCCTCAGAACCAGCGACCTCGAAGGAACAAGGAACTGAGGAAGTGGTGGAGATTGAGTCTAAAACTGAAGAAGTTTTCTCCATGCCAGTCACAAAGAAGGGAAAGGAAAAGGCAGAAGGCTCAGGGAATCCCCCGAAACCTACAAAATGGGTTGGAGGGAAGCCCCGTACTTCCCCGAGGAACGTAAAATCCTCGCGGGCGACGCCCCAGGCGTGTGCTGCTCAGGAGGAGGCCTAGTCGGCCGACCCAATCAGCTGGTTACCTCCCTTCGTCTGGTCGCGTAGGCCCCCGACGCGTACGCCGAAGAACCTCGACGGTCTGATCACTTATCTGCAAATGCCACTAACCCCGGGAGAGGTCCTTATCATTGATGAATCTTTTGGAAGGCTCCATGAGATCAAATTTTATGATCATGACTTGGGCCAGTTTGGAGGCCTTCCCTGAGCTAGCACATGAGTTATACCTTGACACGATTCAGGTAGACGATGGGATCAAAATTGTTCCCCAACGATGGGTGCGTGGATTGGCTGGGTCTGGGCTCCTGAACTTTCTAAGGATGCCACACTTCGGTCACTACAACGTTACGGACCGGCTAGCCCGACCTCACCCTAATTCACGATAGCTGCCTAAGGATCCAGGACAGGATCCCCATCGATGCTGCACTGGTTCATAGAATTACTGGCCTTCCCATGAACGAACTGAACCCTATGGAGCACGTGGGCAAGAAATATGAGGGGGAAACTGCTAAGTATGTGCGCAAAACCTACCATGTGGAGCGAAATAATCGAGGATTTATAATCAAGTCCATCAGCGACCAAGGCACGCAATTGAGCACCATGTTGTTTGCGTGGAAAATGATGAGAAAATGTCAGGTCACATCTGTCCTTGCATACATAATTTAGTTAGCAGGCCAATGGGGGAAAGGGGTATGCTTTAACTGGGCCCAATATTTGTGCGATGAGTTTACGGCTAATGTCTGAGAGTCCCAGGAGCAGGGCCGAGCCTTTTGTTATTCCTGGTTGTTGTTCCTCATAGCTTTGGTTGCCTGGGAAGCCCCTGCGGAGTCAGTCCTCCCTGAGCTTACCCTAGACATGTGTGAAGGGGCTCATTATGCGCACTTATGGGATTCTAAGGATTCGCAACGTCTCAAGGACAACCAAGTTTTCTGGGTCATTTTTCAAAGTAGCTTGGCCGCAACTATTTATTCCCAACCATGGTTGTCCCCAGCCATGTATGACAGATATAAGGGAATTACGACATTCCAAATCACCATGCACAACGTCCAAATCAAAGCACATAAGGATAAAGCCTGGACTTCTCTCCCTTATATGGTGGCGGATGAAGAAATTGAAAATGTCATTGCGCTTTGGCCTCCGAACTGGAAGATCGGCTTCAAAATTGGTGTGAAGGGCACCGAAGGAACCAGAACACCCAAAGTAATCCCACCTGTTGTCATCAAGGATACCAGAGGCGCGAGAAAGAGCACCGGGAAGGACATGGGCGCAAAAGCACAAAAGGATGCGCAGCAGAAACAAACCACTGAGAAGGACGTATAAGTAGAGACTCAGCTAGATTCACCGCAAGACCCGTGTACAGAAGGATTGAATGCAGGAGGACCTAACTCCCCCTGAGGCACGAAGCGAACAAGCGAGCCTGTCAAAGGATCCCGGAAAAAGCAGCGCTCGCAGCGGGCGGAACGAGATGAGATAGTCACGGTGACCGATGGGGACCTCGAACAGATTGCTGACGAGGTCACTTTGGCCATAGAAGATCGATGGTTAGCCTTAGAGGAACAACAGAAAGCTACGATCAACACTCTTCAAGGCAAGCTCTATGCCCTCCAGTTGAAAATAGACACGCTGCAGACGAATGTGATTTGGGTACGCACGCCCTCGGCAACCAGCAGTGCAACGCTAGTTACAGAAGAAATCCGCCTCTTTTCTGTACCGGGCGCAACCCTTATGATCAGTCCACCCGACCTGGGAATGCAAGTCCAGGCCAGTACAGAAGTCCAGCTGAATTTAGGCAAGCTACCACATGAGGCATTGCAGGGTCCCCACACCTCCTTATTTCAGGAAATTCACCATCGGGACCAAAAAGTGCACTAATAGCTCGGTGTGGTTGAACAGACAATCAATGCAAAGAATGCTGAAGTGTGCCTCGCCACCGCGAAGCAAACAGAGCTTGAAAATTTGATTCACCAACTCTGTGCAGATGTTCCAGCATAAATTTCGGCCACAGCCACCCCCTAGTCTAAGATTGAAGGGTTGGTCGCAACATTGAAGGCCTCCAGGACAAAAGTTCAGTTGGTCAAGACACAAATGGAGCAACAAATCGCGGGTCTGCAAGCTAAGTTTCAGCCCGAAACGCCTCTGGAGGTATGGGCCCAGCGAGCTGCGTTGTTTACCGCGGTTACGAATGTCATTACAGGGCATATCGCGCAGGGTGCCCAATTACTGGAAACAACCATGCAGATATGGACCAAGGTCCAGCGCAACCCGATCCTATGAAAAATAAACCAGGACCTGCGACAGAAGGAAAAAGAGTTCGAGCATATAGAAGCCACCCTACCCACTATGGTTCCTGCTCAATGCTTGGCACGACTACAAACCATCCACACCCTCCAAAATGATATGGATGAACTTTGACATAAAAAGAAGGTCCTCGGTGACCACCTGAAGCCTTGGGCTGACGAAGCCCTCAAGCTCTCACAAGATGTCGATGTTGCTATTAAGCAGCTAAACCAAACTCTGGAGAGTGTCACCGCCGCGACAAATGGTCTGATTTCACAGAAATTGGTCGATATTGCGCAAAATGCTGCAGCTCAGAGTGAAGGTGTGTTGCCTCCATTGGTTGAAGAGATCAGATTACTGCGGGCGCAGGTTGAGACCCCACCATCACAGTGACTCGAGATGAGTCACAAGATTGTGTTGGGGGACTGTTGGAGAAGGGTCTCTTAAAGTTACAAATTTTGTTTGTTTTGTATATTTTTCATATTATTTAGTCTAGCGCAGGGGTTTTGGGGTGGGTCAAAGCCCCGAAGGCATTGTAATGGTCAAGGGTAGACCAAGAGTGCGCAAACCATAGTTTGTTGACCATTGGATGCATAGGTTAAATCGCTGTAAATAAATGAACCTTTTTAAGTCTAAGGCAGGAAAGAATTGAGATTGATGTAAGCATGAATTGTTAGATCTGTTGTTGGGTTGTTTGGAGAAGGACTCCTGTTGGCTATGTACGCGGAGCTCCTCAGTCCTGCTATGTGTGGACCCTGTTGGCTGTGTGCGCAGACGGTATTTTGGGACAGTAAGAAGATTTTGGTATTAATATATATGCGAAGTACTATGGATATCTGATGTTATCTGGATCTGTTTTGTTATGATTGATGCAAACTTGGGTTGTATGGTTGATGCAAACTTGGGTTGTATGATTGATGCAAACTTGGGTTATGTTTGATAGATGCGAAAGTATCTTTGTTTCTGTTATATCAAACTATGATCTGTTAATTATTGAGATTATAGTTGCTGTGATGATAGATTGGTATTACGCATGTGGATGCGAAGTTAATTGCTAGATATGTGCTCTGTTATATAAGCCTGTAACTAGATATGTTAAGTGCGAGCTTGATAAGCCGGGATCGCAGATCTACTTGACTTACCTACTCTCTCTCAGGGTGCGGAAACCTAGTTCCAACACCCTCCCATACTGCTTCGGGTGAGACTTTGGCTTGTGCGAGCAGGTCACTGCCAAAAGGGCCAATAGTATAGGGGTTTGTTGACAAACCTTAACCTTTGAACCTGGGTCGGGACCCCTCGAGCCAACAGTAACATTGTAACTTGGCCTTGAGTTGCAATGTTTATAATATAGTTTTTTCCAACTTTAGTTTTAAAAAACAATACTATCTAATAGGTTTCAAACATTTGAGTTCCATATGTTGAATGTTGTTTAGGGATTGAGAATACGGGAAGAAAAGGCCTTTCAGAGAATAATTTTTATGAAGGGTGTAAATGATGTTGAATTGGGGGTTACTTCATCTAGAGCAGTGCTAGAAGTTAATGATGGAGGGGGGATTTAATAAAAGCATGATGAATATAGCGCAAAGAATGTCTACTAGATGTTCTAAAAATCAATCAAGTGAATCTAAAAAGTTGGAATCAACTCAATCCTTTCTATTATGATACACTTGTCAATTTATAGAATCATGTATATTATATTGCAATTGTAGATATACTCATTACACTTTATTTCTATGTTTTTACTTGTGATGTCAAGAGGCAAAACAAAATCAAGCTACAACAAAAATTGCAAACAACTCGAGTATAATTTCCCTTGCAATTGATGAAGAAAAAAGGCATGTAAGTAGTTAAAGTAGTGGAAACAGTTTAAGTGATGAGTGATGAACAATATAATTGAATGTTTCAAGTTTTATATTTTGAAATGTTTGTTTGTAAAATATAGACATTTTGTTTAAGGTCAACTTATCGTCCAAATTGAAATGACGAAAAGCTATTAGTAATTGTGACAATAAAAATAATTTATTTTCTATTGCAATACCAACAATGTAAAATATTATGTTGGCTGATTAAATATATGGATTATTTACTTTATTACAATGAATAGAGGTATAATTCACTAGTTTTTTTTAGTTGTTAGTATTATTATTTGTCATATGAAGAATATAGATGTTTTGGTCCTCGAGGGACTCTCAGGTACCAAGGTTTAAATCCATTACAAGGATATACTCATTACGAGCTCACCATGTCACATGCGAGAATTAGAATCAAGTGGGGAGGATAATAACATTTCTCCCTACCACCCAAGCTACAACCAATTGACACATAATTTGCTATTGTTTTAATGATATAATACATTAATGAAATGACTATATCCAAACACATTAATTCAAATATAAAATCAATATGTTCAAAATTATTTAACTTACGATGATTAATAGAAATTTTATAAAAAATGAAAGTTGCATTTGCATACTTACAAAGAAAAACAATTCAACAATGGAACATATCACTGTTAATCTAGGTTGTCATTGATGTAGATATGGCAATAGGATGTTAGATGATGATGAAGAAGTATTAGTCATGTACCTTGATGACCATACTTGTTGAAGGATTAGATGATGCCCTTTGGTCATCTAGATGATCCAAGACTACATGAAGACATATATCACTATGGCATGGTAACCTTATGATGAATAAAGTTATGATGAAGAATCAAAGAAGCCCAAGACATTCTGCCCTACCTCCATTTATGACCAATACATGACCAGTCACATTGAAAAATATTTTTCACTACAGTGGAGGCAAAATTTATCTACTAAACCTTCACTATCATCTAGAGCATAATTTGTCCTTTCCAATGAGCTATTACTTGGCCCGAAACTCCAAATATTATAGGAGAAATTGATTTTTGAATATTATATATCTTATTTTTGACATATAGCCGACCTATGCCCTATTCCTAATGTCGACCTCCCTCCAAGGGCCACCTCCCCTCATTTCACATAATAATGCGTATAAATAAGACCTTAGATCTCATTTCTTTCCAAACAATTTGGTGAGAATCCACAAAACAAAGGATTACAATTTACAACTCGTGAACTTGAAGACACCGAAGAGAAGGAGCTTAAAAACTAAGGAAAATGCGTTGCATATGGTCCTGGAAACTTTGATTTGGGAATAATCTTGATGCTCAGACTTCTATTATAGAACTTGTGTGCACCTACCAGGATTCTAGGTTGATCTTTCTTATTGGATCTGGATTAGGGTCATAACACCTTGATTTAGTGCCGCAAAACATTCAGACCAGCACAAAGATACAAGGTCTTGCAACCTTCACTAGTAATCTTTGGAAACGTAGCTACAGCTCAGACTAACCCACACTTAATCACGGAACTCAGGCACCTTCAACACCTCAGAATTGTGTTACAGTTGGGAGCTCGGTCACTTACAAGAGATCTGTGGTATATTCTTTGTGGACAAGTTCAGTATCTCTATGCCTCGAACCAAGAGATAGCTCTGGATTTCGGCTACATCTGTAGACACCTTTAGTCCAAGCTATAGTCATCACCACATGCATCACATAACCACAAATTATTAATATACCCTCGGACTTGGTGTAGTACAATGGCTTGAATGGATTTAAGTTTGGTGCAAAAAATATAGTCTTAAAGCTTGTTCAACCAACCTTGGTATAGAAGTCTCGGAGAAGCTTTTGATCTGTGGAGTGTTTACACTTTTAGGCCTCTACTTGTTTCAGCTTTAGACCTGTGTGATGAATAAGAAGACTTGTGTGATGAAATTAAATGCATGACTCTTAACAGTGAAGTAAAAATTAGTGAGCAGTGAGGCATTAAGTGTTTTGAAGCTATAGGACATGTGAAGCATTGAAAAATGTAGAATATTGTGAAGATATTCAAGTAAGCAAGTAAGTACATTACTCATTTTATCAAGACTGAAGGACTGGTGTCCTAGAGGTTGGAGCCTTGGAGAATATAGGGTCGAAGCCCTAGAGGTTGGAGCCTCATTAAGTCCAAGTTGGTTCTTGGAAATCATTATACTCATTCATTTGTAAAAGGATCATTATCCTTCTTTATATAATAAAATTATTCATTTCTTTGATTTTTGTGCAGAATTTGATTGGTTATAATAACAATTGAAAATAAATATTGATTCACCCCCTCTCATTATTTCCAACAATTGGAATCAGAGCCAACTTCTTCATTATCAACCTAACACCTGTAAGAAGGATTCTTAGACACAATGAAGAACATAGAAGTGACAGGGAAGCTGCTTGTGTTTGATGGAACAAATTTTGGTTTTTGGAAGAAGAGGATGTCTTACTATTTAATGTTCCTCGGTCTTGAAGTGTGGAATTCTGTTTTAAATGGGTACAAAGCTCCCTCCACTCTTCCAAATGATCCAGAAGAAATAAAAGCCTACATTTCTAATGCCAAAGCTCTAAATTCCATCTCTAGTGGAATCTCCGATTTTGAATTCACAAAATTCATGAATTGTGACTTGGCCAAAGAAGTATGGGATAAGTTGATTGCCCTCTATTATGGGGACTCCAAAGTTAAGAAGGAAAAGCTTAAAACTCATAGAAATCAATTGGAAAGTCTGAAAATGGATGGCGAAGAAGATATTGCATCTTACTTTCTCCGAGTAGCTGAAGTGGTTAACGCCCTTAGAGGATTAGGAGAAAAAGTTGAAGAAAGCACTATTGTTCAAAAAATCCTGAGATCTCTTCTTGACATATTTGACTCCAAAGTAAGTGCCATAGAATAAATTAAGGACCTAGATACTCTCAATATGGATGGACTTCATGGAATTTTCATTGCCTATGAGACGAGGAAAAGAACTCCAAATTCCAAAGAAGCAACATTCAAAGCCTCAAAATCAACAAAAAGAGGAAAAGGATGGAATAACAACAACGATGACTCTGATGATGAAACCGAATTAGCTCAATTTGTACGAAGACTAAAGAAGGGATCTAGGCTAAAAGGTAAGTACCCTCTTATTTGTTTCAAATGTGGAAGACTAGGTCATTACGCTGCAAAATGTCCTCATAAACATGATAGTGATGATGAAGAGGATTCCAAAAGGATGGTGTACAAAAAGAAAGGGTTTAATAAGAAGAAATTCTTCTCCAAACAATATGAGTCTGATGAAGATGAATTTGTAGTCATCAAGAAGAAATCAACTAGAAATATGCCTCATCACAAAGGAAGTGATGATGAATCAGATGAGGAAATTGACTATGTTGTAAGCAAAGAAGTGTTATTCATTGCATTCACAAATGATGATGATTCAGAACTGGAAGATGAAGGAAAGTTGTATAAATTAATAATAAGTGCCATTGGATAAAATGAGAATTTAAGAAAGAAGATAATTTCTCTCAAAGTAGAAAAGGAGGAAGCAAAAAGAAGGGAAGACTTCTTGAACAATAAGCTAAAAGAGAAGGAAGATATTTGTGAAAAACGTGAAGCTGAAATAGTATCTCTAAGAAAGGAATTGGAGCAAGTTAAAAGGAATTGGCAAAGCTCTCAAGCACTTGATAACATTCTTAATACTCAGAAACCTCAATATGACAAATTTGGAATTGGTTTCAAAGGAGAATCATCAAGTATGAAGAATAATTCAAGGGTTTATGCCGCCATACTCTCTTTCCATCCAAAAGAAGAGAATTCATCTCGCCAAGAACAAAGGCCCATCTCAAAAACAAGAATTGAAGGAAGAGCAAATCCAAGGAAGAATGTTGATTCAAGTTATGGCTACTACAACAGGTACCAAACTATTTGTCTTGGGTATTGTTACTATTGTAAAAACTTTGGTCATCAAGCTGAGCATTGCAAGGCTCATAAGAATGAAGCACCAAGATTGAAAGATCAAACAAAAAAACTACGTGGTCCTAAAGAGCAAGGACAAATAAAAAATTACAATTATTTTGATCCTTTGGCTAAGTTTGATCTTACTTGTTCATTATGTAATAATTATGATGATAATGAAAAAAAATTTCCTCTCAAAAGGGAGGAAGCTAAAAGCGTAAATTTCAAAACATATAAATGTGGCCTAGCTCTATGTGCTCATAGTGAAGAAAATCATTGGTTCATGGATAATGGATGCTCAAGACACATGACAGGTGACCAAAAGAAGTTTGTCTCATTGAATAAGAAAAATGGAAATGTATCCTTTGGAAGTGGACCTGCTAAAATCACTAGAAAAGGAACTACTACCCTTGTCAATGGACAAGGAAAGGCTCAAAATAATTTTATGGTAGAAGGGCTCAAACACAATCTCTTAAGTGTTAGCCAAATTTGTGACCAAGGACATAATGTTGTATTTAGTACTAAAAATTGTGAAATAAGTGACTCATCCTCAGGAGAACTTGTGGCGAACGAGTAAGAACACCAGATAATGTTTACATTCTCAGTAAAATCCAAGAAGATAAATGTTACTTAAGTAAAACATATGAAATTTGGTTATGACACAAGCGATTGGGGCATACAAGTTTTGATAACTTGGTTAACATCAACAAAATTAATGCAATAAGGGACATTTCAAAGATTTTCAAGCAAAATCAAGTTGTACGTGGCCCATGCCAACATGGAAATCAAACTAGAACCAACCACAAAACTAGGGAGTTCTCAACATCAAAACCTCTCGAGATCATTCATGCAGATTTATGTGGGCCAACTAGAACTCCATCTCTTCAAGGTGAAAGGTACTTTTCTCTATTTGTTGATGACTATACTAGAATGATGTGGGTATATTTCATAAAATATAAATCCGAAGCATTTGAATGTTTTAAGAATATTAAAGCTCTCCTTGAAAATGAGAAAGATTCTAAGATTAAATGTCTTAGAACAAATAGAGGAGGAGAATTCACCTTAAAAGAATTTGATGAATTCTGTAAAGAGCATGGAATCGAAAGAGAAATATCTGCTGCTAGGACACCCAAGAAAAATGGAGTAGTTGAAAGAAGGAATCGAACCGTTCAAGAAATGGCAAGGACAATGCTACTAGCAGTTGATTTGCAACCAAAATTTTGGAGAGAAGGAGTTGGGACGACAATTTATACCTTAAATCAAACTCAACTAAGACCAAATAATGAAAATACTCCTTATGAATTATGGAAAGGAAGACCTGCCTCAGTAAAATATTTCAGGATTTTTGGAAGCAAATGCTTCATAAAAATCAATGGTGACTCACCAGCAAAATTTGATTCTCGGGTTGATGAAGGAATATTTCTTGGATATTCCACAAGGAGAAAAGCTTACAAATGTTACAATAATCATCCACGGAAAATAGTGGAAAGCATTAATGTGAAAATTGATGAAGTTCTTCCAGAAAAGGAAATTGAATATCATGAAGTTGAGGTCTTCCTTGAAGAAAGTGAAGAAGAACCTAAAAAGGAAGAAAAGGATGAAGAACCTCAAAGTGAACCTTCACAAACTCCTTCTAAGATCATATTCCTTCAAAAAAATCATTCGGAAGAACAGGTTATCGGGAATATAGATGACGGAATTCAAACTCGAAGAAGGATGAAAAATTCTCCAAGAAAAGATGATGTTGCTCTCTTATCTTTAATAGAACCTGAATTTTTTTCTCAAGCAAGTAAATATCCTTATTGGATAAAGGCCATGGAAGAATAAATGTCTCAAATCGAAAATAATGAGACTTGGGAGCTGGTACCTCGCCCAAAAGATAGAAATATAATTGGAACAAAATTGGTATTCAAAAACAAGATGAATGAGGATGGACAAATTATCAGAAATAAAGCTAGGCTTGTTTGCAAAGGATACTCGCAAATTGAAGGAATTGACTTCGAATAAATCTTTGCACCAGTAGCTCGATTGGAAGCTATAAGAATGTTTTTGGCATTTACTTGCTCAAAAGGATTCAAGGTTTATCAAATGGATGTAAAATCAACATTTCTGAGTGGAGAACTTAAGGAAGAAGTTTACATGGAGCAACCAAAAGCATTTGATCTTGTTGAGGGGAAGGACTTTGTATGCAAGCTAAAAAAGGCCTTGTATGGGTTAAAACAAGCCCCTAGAGCATGGTATACAAATTTGGATCACTAACTGCAACAAGAAGGTTTCAAAAAGGGAGTAGCCGGTAGCAATCTCTACATGAAGATGGAGGAGGAAAAAATTTTCATCACTCTTGTATACGTTGACGATCTAATATTTGCTAGCAATGATGATAAGATGAGCCATCAATTTGCTCTAGATATGTCCAAAAGGTTCAAAATGTAAATGATTGGTGAGCTATCTTACTTTCTTGGACTACAAATATCTCAAACCATTGTAGGCATGTTTATATCTCAAACAAAATATCTTAAATACATGCTCAAAAGATATGGGATGGAAGATTGTGCCCCTATGAGCACACCAATGACCACAAATTGTAAATTAGGCAAAGATAATGATTCCCCTCTCATCAATGCAACTACTTATAGGTCAATTATTGGAGCTCTTCTATACTTAACTACCACAAGACCAGACATTATGCAAGCAGTTGGAATGGTGGAAAGATTTCAATCAAGTCCTAAACAATCTCATCTAATAGCTATGAAGAGAATACTTAGATATTTGAAAGGAACTAATCATTTTGGTCTTTGGTATCCCAAGAGCTCAACACTTACTGTAATAGCTTACTCTAATGTTGATTGGGCTGGAAGCATGGATGATCGAAAAATCACCAATGGAAATGCATTCTTTATGGGAGATTGTCTTGTATATTGGCTCAGCAAAAAGCAATCATCTATATCCATTTCTACAGCTGAAGCTAGATATATAGTTGTTGCTGATTGTTGTACACAAATATTGTGGATGAAGGAAGATTTGAAAGATGTCAACATAGAAACTAAGCAACCAATCACCATTTTTTGTGACAACACTAGCGCCATCAGTCTTTCAAATAATCTGGTGATGCACTCGAAGACCAAACATATTCCAATCAAATACCACTTTCTTCGTGAACAGGTTGCTGAACAAAATATAAAGTTGGAATACGTCAACACAAAGGAACAAATTGCAGATATATCTACAAAAACCCTTCCTTGAGAAGCATTTGAATATCTTCGTCAAAATATGGGGGTCATTGCGCTTGCCTCACATTAAAGAAACCAAGCAAAGGAGCAACGTAATAGGGGGAGAAACATGACAGGGGGAGTACGTTGGCACCCCATTTTACATTGATGTCAAAGGGGGAGAAAAAGGTGGAATATTTCCATCAATGACAAAGGGGGAGATCGTTAATCTAGGTTGTCATTGATGTAAATATGGCAATAAGATGCTAGATTGTGATGAAGAAGTGTCAGTCATGTACCTTGATGGCCATACTTATTGAAGGATTAGATGATGCCCTTTGGTAATCTGGATGATCCAAGACTACATTACAACATATATCACTATGGCACGGTAACCTTATGACGAAGAATCAAAGAAGCCCAAGACATTCTGCCCTACCTCCATTTCTGCACCAATACATGACAAGTCACGTTGAAAAATATTTTTCACTACCTTGGAGGCAAAATTTCTCTATGAAACCTTCACCATCATCTAGAGCATACATTTTCCTTTCCAATGAGATACTGCTTGGCTTGAAACTCCAAATATTCTAGGAGAAATTGATTTTTGAATATTATATATCCTATTTTTTACATATAGCTGACCTATGCCCTATCCCTAATGTCGGTCTCCCTCCAAGGGCCACATCCCCTCATTTCACATCATTATGCATATAAATAAGACCTCAAATCTCATTTATTTCGAAGCAATTCGGTGAGAATCCACAGAACAAAGGATTACAATTCACAACTCATTAACTTGAAGATACCGAAGAGAAGGAGCTTAAAAACTGAGGAAAAAGGGTTGCGGATGGTCCTAAAAACTTTGATTTGGGAATAATATTGATGCTCAGACTTCTATTACAGAACTTGTGTGCACCTACCAAGATTCTGGGTTGATCTTTCTTACCGGATCTGGATTAGGGTCACAACACCTTGATTTAGTGCCACAAAACATTCAGACCAACACAGAGATACAAGATCTTGCAACCTTCAGTAGAAATCTTTGGACAGGCAGATACAGCTCAGACTAACCCACACTTAATCACAAAAAATGGACACCTTCAACACCTCATAATTGTGTCATAGTTGGGAGCTCGATCACTTACAACAGATCTGTGGTATATTCTCTGTGGACAGGTTGAGTATCTCTGTGCCTCAGACCAGGAGATACCTAAGGATTTCAACTACTTATGTAGACACCTTCATTCAAAACTATAGTCATCACCACATGTAGAAATTATACAAGATGCATGTATATCTTGGATTCACCCGATCTAACAATATGCTAAAGTTAAATACTCTACAAATATTTTGCGGAATTAAAAACAACACAATTTCCAATCACACGAAGCAAAGAAGAATAGATCAAAACTAGAACATCAGATATTCCCGGGGAAAGATTACTGCTCAAAACCCCTTTATCATATATTGTATATTCCACAAGGAATCATGAAACAATTACATACAAAAATCTTCTCACAAGAGCCCTTAGGACATCAGCTAATTGTCTAACACTGTCATACAAAAAATGGCAAGTTCCTTAGCCAATTTATTGTCTCCAGACAGCCTGCCTTGCTCACGTAATTCCTGATGAATGAAATCCTTAATCACAAAGAATTTCAGCCTTCCTCAACTGCACTGAGTATCATGGGCATCCCGTGGTGTTATAACTACACTTGGGTAGACTGCTAATATCACAACTGATAGTTACATTGCCCTTTCACCTAGTCTCAACTGGGTCTCCACTGGATCTGAAATGCATGCAGTTAATAATAGTAAAAACATCAGTTGCATGTGAGATCACTACATGTGACTTAATTAATATTTGATTCACTTGATCTCTCACTAGTGTATCTGCAATTACAACTAGCACAACTGACTTTAACTCACTTAACTAAGTTAAACTGATTTACAACTTGCATTGACTAATGCACCAATGCACTTCCAACTCAGTTACAACTAGAATCGCTCTGTTACAACTCAAGTCAACCTGCATGTCCCACCAACCAACCTCTGAACTTGAAATTTCTTCAGCTAACTGGTTTTCCACTTCAGTTAACTAATTCCAAGTGCTCCATGAGAATAGATTAATATTTACTGTCCAACTATTATTAAGGGATAATAATAGTCGACATGCATCTATAAATAGACACACTATCTATAAATAGAACTTGCACATACATCTATAAATAGACCTCATCTATAAATAGAATTTTCTCATGCCTCTATAAATAGACATCCACCTAAAAATAGCTAGTGTGGGCCCCACCTAGTGTAGGTGCTTAATTTTCACTAGGATCAAGGATGTTGTTTCCAGATGCCAATTTCACTGTTTCTTGTTGCAAACTTCAACACTCCCTCTCAACAAGAAAGGAATGTCCTTGCATGCGACATGCAACTCCATGCATGCGCCATGCAACCTTTGCATGCAACACTTCTCTAGTGTTTCTCGCACATGCAACTCTTGCATGCAACACTTCACTAATGTTTATCGCACATGCAACCTTTGCATGCAACTCTTCTGAAACTGAATAGCCTCCAAACAACTGAATCAATATAATGCATTTGTAATCAAAGTATTATGACTTCTGCTTACATGTCTTCAGGAACCACTGCGCTGTTGACACCTGCATCCATGCGCTCTACACTTCCTGCCAACTCCGATCTGTGCTCTAGTATCTGACACTGTCACTTTGATTTCATGTCCTCATGACTTCTGACTGCATCAATCCAACTGATCCTACTACTGCTGCTCTGTGGGCTCCTCGTAGCCAGGCTCGATTCATGAGATCCACACCATCTCATTGAATTCTGCCCAGAAAATTCTTCTTGGGATTACTCATGCATGTCGCCCCACCTCTCACTTGGTGGTATAGCTGCATGCACTCCCTCTGCCCATCTGGCACGAAAATTCTCCGCATGAGTGGTTGCTCCCAGTCCATGATCCTCATCTTGTGGCTGCTCTACATCCTGAGGTTCACTCTTACCTGCATGCAAATCCATCTCCCTCTCAAGGGTCAATTTCATGGCTTTCTCACACTTCCCAATGGTAGGAAGCTCTGTAGAAATAACATCTACATCAAATCTATACAGATTCTTCTGCATCTCCAGTTGTGGCTGCTCCACAACCTTCTGAGACTACTTCTCAGGCTGCATGTTGAGAGGCTCCCTCTCAACCACCAAGTCACTAACCTTTGCTTTTCTCCTCAAAGCTTTTCATGCATCTTGTACCTCATTGCATGTAGGTTCTTGGCTCGCGCACATTGTAATTGTCTCACCATCGCAAAATTTTCTAACAAAAGAGCTGATTTTAAATCGACAATATCTCCCTCATCCGAGCTCCGATTCGACCAATTTTTTTTTTCAATTTAGGTATTTTTTAGCAAGGAATCCAAATATTCTATTTGTTTCTGAAAATTTTGCATCTAAATTTTCAGATATTCTCTGCAAACTTGCACACCCAAATATTTCCTGCTCTCATACCATGTAGAAAATTTATAACACAGCTCTGATATGGGCCCCACCTAGTGTAGGTGCTTAATTTTCACTAGGATCAAGGTTGTTGTTTATGGATGCAAATTTCACTGTTTCTTGTTGCAAACTTCAACACCACAGGCATCGCAGAACCACAGATTATTAATATACCGTCGGACCTGGTGCAGTACAATGGCTTGATTAGAGCTAAGTTTGGTGCAAAAATTACAGTCTTAAAGCTCGTTCAACCAACCTCGGTATATCAGTCTCGGTAAAGATTTTGATCTGTGGAGTGTTTACACTTTTAGGCCTCTACTTGTTGTAGCCTCAGACCCGTGTGATGAATAAGAAGATTTGGATGTTGAGACAGTGATGAACTTGAAGGCATAAATTTAAACAGTGAACTAAAAATCAGTGAGCAATGAGGCATTAAGTGTTTTGAAGCTATAGGGCATGTGAAGCATTGAACAATGCAGAATCTTGTGAAGATATTCAAGCAAGCAAGTAAGTACATTACTCATTTTATCAAGATTGAATGACAGGTGTCCTAGAGGTTGGAGCCTCTAAAGTTCAAGGTTGGAGCCTTGGAGAAGATAGGGTCGAAGCCCTACAGGTCAAAGCCTCATTCAGTCCAAGTTGGTGCTTGGCAATCATTATACTCATTCATTTGTAAAAGGATTATTATCCTTCTTTCTATAATAAAATTATTTGTTTCTTTGTTTTTTGTGTAGAATCTAACTAGTTATAATAACATATGAAAAGAAATACTGATTCACCCCCCTCTCAGTATTTTTAAGAATCGCTGAATTATATTCGTTTGAATTCAATGGTGTATTTCACACCTCTTTAAGCATTGTTGCATTTAAATTGTTTTTATGTGCTATTGCACAATAGTAGGTGATTCACACTAATGCTCAATTGTAGATAATTTGTCTTGGGGATTTTAAAATATATGATAGGCTTTAGTTATTTCATCATAGTATAAACATGCACTCATACTTTTAATATATTAAAATCCGTCAGTGCACAATAAATATGTGCACATTGATGTACCTTGTTATTTTAAACACATTAGCAAAAAAAAACCTCCACTATGGCTTTTGATCACCCATGATTTTTATTCATATTGAACATTTGCTAAATCCTCCACTAAAAACTTTATTAGCAATAACAAGGATTTAACTCTTTTTTTGTTGGGAAAAATTTGCTTAATGTTGTAACACAAATACCTCAACCAAAACATATGTTATGTGGTGTTTTTCTTGTAGTGAGATTGTGAGATATGAGCGATTGCACAATCATGACACCATAGAGATCATGATTGTGCTTTGAGCTCTGGGACATCATGATTGCACTTCAAACAATTGCGTATTCATGACACCCCATAGGTGCTCCAAGTCTTCATGATTACACTTTGAGCTCCAGGGCATCATGATCATGATTCGAGCAATTTTTCAATGATAAATGCCATATAGCTCAGAGTGTAATAATGACACCCTATATCTTGTAGAGCAATCATGATAGCCTAGAGCACCATTAAGGTGCCATGACTGCATAAGCATTTGGAGTGCAATCATGATGTCGTAGAGCTTGGAGCATAATCATTATGGCCTATAGCAATTTTGTAATCACTGTGCTCTAGAGCATGTTCGTACTACCATCACCACAAGTAAGATTGTGGCAATGGAAATATGGACATGCTCTCATGATACTAATGAATTTGGAGTGCAATCATGGTGCTAGAGAGCTTGGAGGGTAATTATGACAACCTAGATCTTAGAGAGCAATCATGATGGCCTGGAGCACCCCCAAGGTGTCCTGATTGTAGAAAATTTGAATAACTGATATATTATTCACCGAGATTCTCCTGATCACACACTATTTTAACTTCATGCACAATACAGAATCTCTTCTACCATTGATCATTACATGCAGAAATAAAATCAATTGCATGCGCACATTAAAACCATAAACAATCACACATATGAACACAATATTTCATGGGAAAGCTTAAAGGCGAAAACCCCCACTATCTATATATTATATGTCATAGAGATCATGTAACAATCATTGTACAAAGCTCCTCACAAGCTCTCCAAACACAACCTCAGTGCTACACACTAATCATATTAGATCTGTAAAACACATGTTCCAATCTTTGCCACACTATAGCCGGCCTCTATTGCGTAAATGATGCGTAGGATGGCTCATTAAATAACTTGAACCACGGCTTGTACCGCCTTGATCCTCATGGGCTCCTCCAATCCTTGGTTGTTGCAAATATGCAACGATATAAATGCATAAACTAATAGTTAACTTGTTCTTTCACCTACTCTACCTTTGGTCTTCTTGAAGCTGTCCATGCCTTTAGAGTTAGCGTGTATTCTTTAGTTGATTTATGAGTTAATAATTAGTGAATTCATTAATAATTAATTCACACCACTCATCACTAGTGTATTAATCAGTTAGACTAATCACAACTAGTTCAACTAAGTAAAACTGAACACAACTCCATTAACTCCTCAATCAACTCTACCAAACTCTCTCACATGAGTTCTAGCGAAGTATCATACATGCTCCACTTAACCCTTAGGAATAGCATAATTCCTTCTGTCAGCTCCTGTGCCACATCTGTGCACTTAATTGAAGTGTTCCAAGAGAATAAGATAATGTTTAGAGTCCAAATATTATTAAGAGCTAATAATATTCGACATATCTATTTTTAGACTGGCAATCTAAAAATAGATTCCGCCCAATATGTATAAAAATAGAAGTCCATCTATTTTTTCCAACTTGACCAACCATCCACAAATAACATCTTGCAACTCATAGAACATGATCCATATGTCTAAAAATAGACTTTGCGCCAAAAATAGCCTGCGGGCCCACTTAGTGAAGGCGACTTCTTTCCACTAAGCTCATCATCTTGTTGCAATCTCAACACTGATTGCATAATCACTTGGAGTAAAATCATGATGTCCTAGAGCTCGACACATAGTCATGATGACCTACAATGAATTTGTAATCATGATGGTGTAAAACATATTCACATTGCAATCGCTACAAATAAGCTTGTGGCAAGGGCGTTACAAACATAACATGTTCCGGGGAGTCATGATTATGGTTTTAACATGCTCTAGGGCCCCTTGTTAATCTCCATATTCATAGGTTATTAGGCACGACCCTTGCCATATCAACACTGTGTCATCTTCATGTCTCTTCCAAAATGCAATTACCCATTAAAAGTGAATTACATATATTATGTTACTTTGTAGTGGATGATGGTTATCAAGGGATTTATGAAACTAGTGGTGGAAATGTAGATGAAAAGATTAAATTTTCTAAGGCAACCCCTCCATCAAACAAATGTGTTCCATGTAAAAATAAAATAATAACTATTAAACTGTTCAACGATTCTTAATATTTCATTTAATAATATTCCTAAAAAGTATGAAAGAACCCAACACTTGTTTCTTAGGTGATTTTGTGTGGATAAGTATTTGATGCAATGAGAACTAAACACTATATTAATAAGTTTTACAAGTAACATCTATATTCATATATAAAAAATATTGCAAATTAAAATTTCTGAATACTTTGATTATCAAATATTTATTACTTAATAAAATGTAAATTGTCATTATGTGTGACTTAAAACTTCCACTTTGACAAAATGTAAATTGTCATGATGTGTGTCTTAAAATTTCCACTTTAAAAATAACCCTTTCATATAAGGACATAAACCGAAAACCAATCCTTTTATATAAAATCATAAACCAACAAAAAACAAACAAGTAGTATAGGTAATGAGACTCATAAAAACAATAATAGTATCAAAGCTTTACCAAGGAGTCACCCAGGAGTATAGTATACTCCTATCACAACGCACAAGTTTTGTTTTTTTGTTTTGATAGGGGTATACTCCTTGGTAAAGCTTTGATACTATTATTGTTTTTATGAGTCTCATTACCTATACTACTTGTTTGTTTTTTTGGTTTATGCTTTTATATAAAAGGGTTGTTTTTCGGTTTATGTCTTTATATGAAAGGGTTATTTTTAAAGTGGAAATTTTAAGACACACATCATGACAATTTACATTTTATCAAAGTGGAAGTTTTAAGTCACACATAATGACAATTTACATTTTATTAAGTAATAAATATTTGATAATCAAAGTATTAAGAAATTTTAATTTGCAATATTTTTTATATATAATTATAGATGTTACTTGTAAAACTTATTAATATAGTGTTTAGTTCTCATTGCATCAAATACTTATCCACACAAAATCACCTAAGAAACAAGTGTTGGGTTGTTTCATACTTTGTAGGAATATTATTAAATGAAATATTAAGAATCGTTGAACAGTTTAATAGTTATATATATATATATATTGGTTTTTTTCGTTTTATTTTTTATTTTTTAAATATATTTTTGAATGTATAAATGAATTTAGTGCTCCATTTTTTTTGTGACAATCATATTTTTAAAGTGTATTTTGGAAAGTATAAATGAATTCAATGTCCTAAATTTTTTTGCAACACTGAAATTTTTATTTATTTTTTTGTTAATTTATTTGCATTAATTAAATCATAATTTAGTCATACAATCATAGTTGTCTTGTTATTGTGGTCTCTCAAAAGGGAAACTAGGCCATCAATACTCAAGATACTTTAAAGTTCTTTTGTCTATCAAAATAAACCAAATGAAAACTACAACATGTTATGAAGAAATCTTTCGGTAATAATCACATTATCATGAACAAAGTCGACGCGTTTCGAACCAACCAGTGTGGTTATTCATCAGGACTAGTGTAGTCCTAATGATGAACCACACTGGTTGGTTCGAAACGCGTCGACTTTGTTCATGATAATGTGATTATTACCGAAAGATTTCTTCATAATTTATTGATGGATCACAGAAGCCAAAAATCTACTAACTACAACATGACTATCACTAAGCCATGATAGATGTCTGATAGAGTTTCCATGGATGTTAAGAAATATTAGTTGGGTATAACAGATAAGCCACGACTATAAAACACAAACAACAGTAAAAGGAAATTCATAAGACATAATAAAAAAATTAAAATGAACTTAGACATTCATCGTTCCTCAAAAGAAGTAGCAACAACGAGATGTTGTGTGCTTGGCCCTATTGGGGTTTGTCTCCCACATCAAAGATGCATCTCAATATGTGTCAATCAAACATCTAGGTTGACGAGGCAAGAACACCGATGCTTTTGGACCCACTGGATGTCATTGAGATTAACAACAATTTCATTGCAATCCTCTTGCTTTCCCGTGATGACATGGGCCAACATTGTTTTCATCTGCCAATATAGAGTAATGGAATGAAAGTACTGGTTCTTGAGACTCCTTGTATGTGTAGGATCCATAATCCAATCTGAAACTTCAGCACAAACCTCTGAGTCTGAATGGACATTTTGGTCGCGAATCGCCCAAGCTTCAAATAGATGAATTTGGTCTTGAATTTATGGGAAAGTGGTTGAATGATAGATTTTCGTTACATACCAGGCTTGAGATTGTGCTCAAGGCCTGTCGGTTGGACCTCGACCACTAGAACTGTGCCTTGGGTGCATGTGTTGCCGAGGCATGACACTAGGGAAAGCCTAATTCCCAACTAAAGATGATGTAGGAGATAAAGGAAGGGTAGGGGCCTAAAGATCATAAGAGGGCCTACATAAAGCATTCAGGAAGAAAAGTGTCAGGAGTAGGGAGGTTAACTGTAGCCAGAACCATGGAAGTTGCAAACATGAGTAGGGAACAACATTAGACAACATAGGGTCCTCCTTGAGGTGTAAAAGAGCAAGGTAATCTCTCCACAAACAATAACTTGTTACTATCTCTACCTAGAGGGACAAGACCAATTTCTTAGACAAAAAGACCAAAACTATAACACTATAATTGCAACACCAACAAGAGGAACCAAAATTTTGCAATTTTACCAATAGGTCTAGTGTAGGTGTGTTCTAGCAGACCTAAGTGGAATCTTGGCATTACCCCCCCACTAACTATCGCTCTAACCAACTACATTCACCCTTGTGGCCATTTGAAGTTTGTAGAGTATCCAACTAACTATAAAGAATAAAAGTTGGAAAGCCTGACTAGGAGGGCCCGAGCCTTCCTTCACAGACATACCACAATTCCGGGTGCAAGGGAGGAAATATCCCACAAGCAACCCGATGTTGCAGTGAAGTCTCCAGGCAACTCAATTAATACTAGAAAAACAAGACAAATGAGTACATTTCTAATTTAATATTCCATATCACCATAACTCGTAAATATATTGATTGTATGAAAATGGTTAGTCATGCCACCCCATCTTTAATGCCTTGAGTGCAAACCGTCTCCTCTTTTTCCTTCGACACACATTTCAACACCTTTATTAAAGTCTTGTAACCCTCATACAAATTTCACAGTTCAAAATTATAATTCCAACCTATCACACTAACATTCGAATTTGTGATTCCAATATATCACACTTACTTATACCATTAATTAAAAAAAAGATGAGAAAAGAAAAAAAGATTTATATATACGGCGAACTGTTATAAACTTCCTTTTAATTTGTCGGAATTTAGATGTAAAATAGGAAAGTACATATTTAAAATTTGGGAAAATATATTTGTATGAGTCATATCTGCATCCTTATTTTGTAAAGCATGGCTTTTTGAACAACTGGATTTTTGGATTTTTGAAGGAGACGCACAATACGATTTTTCTTCGCTCGCGCAGTGACAGAGGATAGCTTCCGCTTGAAGATCTGTTCATCTGTGGAGTACGAAGACGAGGGCAGTTTGAAGAGGGCAAGAGGTCGGTGAATCGTTCTCTGTTTAGCTAAACCCACCGCCACCCAGTTCTAATATTGGTCCACTTTCCATTCCTCACTCGGAACCCACACCATGTAAAACTCCAGCTCTCCTTGTAGAGCCGCTGAAACTGGAGAAATTTGTCAAACCACGCGTATTGAACAAGTGTATTTTTCTAGGGTGTCTTTCCTTGTATGCTATGATACAAATGAACGCCATTCTCAGGTTGTGGGTTCAAATAAATAGAGTGGCTTGTGTCAATAATGAAGAGCTGTAATATAATTTAGGTATGTGATTAGATTTTGTATGTTAAAAGCCTCAATATACTGGATACTGGAGCTTCTTGACGTGGTTTTGCCTTATAGCATTATACTTGAAGTGTTCTTGGAATGGGTTTAAAGTATTGTATATATTTGGTGAAAGCTGTTTTTATAATGGGATTTTGCATGTAGTGTTATTTCAAACATCTCAACAACGAAAAATATTAAAATGGTATTTGCTGGTTCCCTTCGTTTTTGGGATCAGTTTACTTCTGGGCTTTTGTTAGTAACGGCAAGCTGCGGTATAACGTAAGCACGTGTTTCGATCCTGTGCATTTGCCAGTAAAAACCTCAACACAATCGAGCTTCTTGACGTGGTTTTGCTTTATTGTATAATAATTAAAGGCTCTCACAATATTGTTTATATTCGGTGACAATTGAATTCTGTTTCTTTTGGGAAGTTTGCATATAGTGTTGTTGAAAGTTCGCAGGTTTTTTGTTGAAATTGAGTCTCTGCAGTTGTTTGCATAGTCACCCAATTAAACTTGGCAAATTACTTGGTGAGGCAAATGGGTCAAGAGTTTGGCCTGGCTCGAGAAAATACTTGGCTCATTCATAGACTGCTGGTGTGAGTTTTTTGGCGAGTCAAAGGTTTTTGACCCATCAATGATCTGTAAGTACTTGTGGGTTGAAGCTGCACTTGGTGAGCCAACTTATTGAAGGCGAATTTGACTCACTGGCACTTTGTAACAACTTGCCTAGGCCAGGAAGCTGGGTTTTGACCCCACAAGTTTGGGTCAAACCTGGGAGTCTGGTAACCATGGTTGCTTTAAAATTTGTTTGTTCATGGAACAAGCTTCTCTTGCAACCTTTTTTTGTTTTTTTGTTTTAAACCGGCTTCCTCATAGCTTGATGTGGTAACCACAACTAACATCATTCAATTTGGAATGTTTGGCTAAGAGGGCACAAGTGGGGGGTATCTATTCCACCAAAGACATCTATGACTTGAACCTGGCCCCAACTGCTGTTGTGTGTGCTGATGCCTATATGATCATGAGCACAAACATGAGCTTGTCATTGGAGAGACTTGAACCCTGGTGGGGTGCAATATCAGTATTTCGTTTTCGGTGATTATCAAGCCACCATTGACCCTTTCAACCTTCATTTCAGGTTTTTGCTCAGGTATTTTATGTTGATTTCTGGTAGCATTGGATGTGCTCTAAGTCTCAAAATTTGCAGGGAGGCTTAGACATATATATTCCAGATAACCCAAAAATCGTTTTGGGAAATCCCCCCTGGATTGTATTTTATTGAAAAAATTTAATTATTTTAAAATGATACTAAGTATAAACTTAGGAAAATAAAATAATTAAAGTGAACTAATAGAATATTGGTGTAAATGTTCTAGAAAAGCGGATTAAGTCAAAAGTTAATCTTAGTCGTTGATTAGACTCTAGAGATTTAATCTCGGCCGTTGAAGTTTCAATGAGAAGACTATAAGAAAGGCTTGAAGGGTAATTTGGAAAACACACGGAGACAGAGAAAGGATCAAGAGATTGGATTTTTGAAGTGAACAATGCTTTGAGGAAAGATCTATCTAGAGATTCTATACAGAGAGAGGCAATAATTCCTGTTGGAAAGTCTATTTCCTGAGTCGAAGAATACACAACAGAGAAGACAAAAATTAGTACCAACAGAGGTAGTGTAGCAACTATGCAGAGCCAACGTAGAGCCATGCAAAGGCAGCGCTGCAGCCTTGAGGAGGTCCGTTATTCAGCTGAGGATCAGTCAGATCCAGTGCAGGAGAGTCAAGGTGTGAGACCGGAAGGGGCCAGAGGGTCAGATCCAGCCAACAGAAGAGACAAAACGTAGAAGCCATGCAGTCCCCATGCAAAGTGACACAGAGACTGCGCAGAGGCCGTGGAGGGCTTGCCATCCGGGGTTTTGGCTAGTTGGGCTTCCAGTGTCAGTGTGTGAGGTAATCTCACCAGCTTTCTTGTCAGTAAGATTCTTCGTGAGGATAGCGAGAAAGGCATCTAGTTTGTATTTAGGAAAATTACTGCATAATAATAAAGCCCTCAGCTGCTGCATCGGTTTTCCCGCATTGGGTTTTTCCGAGGACATTAGTCCAAAAACAACTGTGTCACATGTGTTTATGATTTCTTGTTCAGTTTTGCTTCCGCTCTTGTAATTTTCCGCAGTTTATTTAATGAAGGTTGCAATGTGTTAAATTTGATGTTGCCGTAGCAATAAACTGAATAATTAATTTATAAGTTAGAAGAATTAACACCATTTGCTGCAATATGATTCCAGATTTGAGGATTTTTCACATGGTATTAGAGCTTGTATAGCTGAGTGCAGGAAGAATAGAAGAACAAATCCGTAGATCGAGCGTCGGTGAAGCCGAGATCAAAGAGCTGCGTAAGCAGCAGTTCGATCTCCTAGCAGATTGCACAGTCCAAGCTAGGAGGGCCAAAACCAACAAGGAAAATCTCTCTCCGAGTGAGTCGACAGAGAGGAAAGATTTTTTCAGATTGCAGTTTGGCAGAGGTAGAGGGAGCATCGCAGCAGATCAGTAGTAGGAGGGACCCAGTTTCTGCACAACAAAGTTTGTGGGTGTAGAAGCGTCAGAAGAGAGATCTGGAGACACTTCGAGGGAATTTTCTTCCTCAAGGAATTCCAACCTGGGGAATTCTATTTTTCGAGAGCCAAGGAGCAGTTTTGGGTGGCAGATCTACCATCTCCAGCAAGGAGTGTGTAAGCCAATCCAACGCTGCGTAGAGGAGAAAGAGAGGGAGCTAGATTCAACATTTTTCAATCGGTAGAAATGGCAGCAAGCGAGTTGAGAGATAAAGACAGGTTGGAGGGAGCCTCCAACTATATGTGATCTGGCAGGCAAGAATCAAATGCTTGCTAGATAAGCATGATCTCAAGGACTTTGTCGAAGGTACAGTGGCTGTTCCAGTAGATGCAGATCCTCTAAAAGAATACAAGAAGAATATGGCGAAGGCAAAGCGCTTGATCCTTGATGGAATTAGGGATTGTGTCGTATGTAACATAGCTAGCAAAGGGACTGCTAGAGAAATGTCGCAGGCTTTGGAGAAGCTATATCAAGTATCTTCCGAGCAGCAGAAGATGTATCTGGAGGAGAAGATGCAAACTACTAGGATGAAGAAAGTTGAGTGCATTGATCCATTCCTATCTAGACTTCAGGAGAACCGAGATCAACTGTCAGCTGTGGGATCAACTCCTCAGGCCATCGAGATGGTCAAATTGGCCCTCAACTCAGTGTCCGAAGACTATCAGGTCTTTGTCTAGAGCATCCTGGGCAGAGAGAATTTACTAGACTGGGAATCAATGTGGGCTGCTCTTCAGCAAGAAGAGATGAGGAGGGACTTAATCAAGTGTCAACTTGGGAGCAACAACTTTAGTGGGAAGAAGCCGAAGGAGGAGGAGGATAATGTGGCCCTTGCATCAAAGGGGCAACAGGAGCAACGCAGAAGGAAGAAGGATCTTTCCAAGATCAAATGCTTCCGGTGTGGTGAAATGGGTTATTATGCCACACAGTGTCCTCTCAAGAAGAAGGATAAGGACGAGAAGCACGATCTGCAAGCAGCACATGCTAGGATCGATGAGGAAGGGTTCGCCATGATAGCTCATATACCTCCAGGAGGGAAGTGGGCTAACTTGGAGCTTTAGACCTAGAGATATACAGATGGGCAGGATCCTTGAGGAGTCCACCTCTCCGATCAATTCCTTGCTACGGAAGCCCCTAATCAGATGTAGTAGGATGGACGAGTGCCAGTTGGTGCAAAGGAGTGCAAAAGTGACAGAGTAGTGGTTAGCAGCGCTAGAACCTGAGCAGCACAAAGCAGAGTTGGCAGCAGTGCAGTGAGGCACAACGCAGAGTCAGTAGCAACGCAACAGCTTCAGAGGGACAACGCAGAAGCTAGCAGCAGTTAGATCTTCAGTGCCGAGATGCATCATGCTGAACATTGGTTCAGTTTTGGATGTTTTTCAGTTGCAGTAAGCAACATTATTGCAGTGAAGTAGCAGTTGGCAGTGGCAGTGTCAACAACAACACATGAAAAATTTGAGAGGGAGTTGTAGTATGGATGCAGTGTTGATAGTGGCAGTGTCAGAAGCAGTACAGATGCAACGTTTGCGCAGAGTTGGTGGGCAGCAGTGTCAGACATCAGCAATGTAGAGGGAGATGTTGTAGAATCAGAGCAGTACTCAACATGGTGTATTGCTAGAGCACATTCCTCGCTAAGAGGTAGTGTTGATTTCTAGTAGCATTGGATGTGCTCTAAGTTTCAAAATTTGCAGGGAGGCTTAGACACATGTATTCCAGGTAATCAAGAAATGATTTTGGGAAATTCCACCTGGATTGTATTTTATTGAAAAAATTAATTATTTTAAAAGGACTCTAAGCATAAAGTTAGGAAAATAAAACAATTAAAGTGAATTAATAGAATATGGGTGTGAATGTTCTAGAAAAAGTGGATCAAGTCAAAAGTTAAACTTAGCCGTTGATTAGAGATTTAATCTCGGTCGTTGGAGTTTCAATGAGAAGATTATAAGAAAGGCTTGAAGGGTCATTTGGAAAACACACAGAGACAGAGAAAGGATCAAGAGATCGGATTTCTGAAGTGAGCAGTGCTTAGAGGAAAGATTGATCTAGAGATTCTATGTAGAGAGCGACAGTAATTCCGGTTGGAAAGTCTATTTCCTGAGCCGGAGAATACACAAAAGAGAAGACATAAAGTAGTATCAGCAGAGGCAACATTGTAGCCTTGAGGAGGTTCGTTATTCAGCTGAGGATCAGTCAGATCCAGTGCCAGAGAGCCAGGGTGTGAGACCGGAAGGGGACAAAGGTTCAGATCCAGCCAGCAGAAGAGCCAAAACGCAGAAGCCATGCAGTCCCCACGCAGAGTGACGCAGAGACTGCGCAGAGGCTATGGAGGGTTTGCCATCCGAGGTTTTGGCCAGTTGGGCTTCCAGTGTTAGTGTGTGAGGTAATCTCACCAGATTTCTTGTCATTCAAATTCTCTGTGAGGATAGCCAGAAAGGCATCTAGTTTGTATTCTAGAAAATTACTGCATTATAGTAAAACCCTCAACTGCTGCACCAATTTTCCCGCATTGGATTTTTCTGGGGACATTAGTCCAAAAACAATTGTGTCACATATGTTATGATTTCTTCTTTTTCAGTTTTGTTTCCACACTTGTAATTTTCCACATCTTATTTAGTGAAGGTTGCAGGGTGTTTAATTCGATGTTGTCGTAGCAATAAACTGAATAATTAATTTATCAGTTAGAAGAATTAATACCAGTTGATGCAATAGGATTCCAGATTTGAGGAATTTTCACATTTTAAAGAACCCTTTTATGGTTGTTCTTTTAATTGTTTGCTAAGTTGTAAGACCATACATAATTCCCAGTTTCATCCTATCTTTTTTGTTGTCCATGAATTAGCGACGCACCATCAACATATGATGTTTATGCTATTAAATTCAATTGTCGGCTTCACCTTGAAGAATTGTAATCGAACTTTGGGACCCCATGTAGAGAAATCATGTCTTTTTATGGCTATTTATTTGTTGAGCTGTAATATGCAATGCCCAATTTGATTTTTTTTTAATTTTCTTTAACACTTTCTAGCCTTGAAGTTTTCAAAGGCTTGGTAATTGCTCTTTATAGCAAAGGATTATTTTAAAGGATGTAGCATAACCAATATGCCATCTATAAATTACACGAACTATGTAATTATGGCCAGCTATGAAATTAAACCTGTGACTGTTTAAAACTATAATTTCAATTTAAATTCATACTCCCTGAAAATGCACACTGATTACTCTACAATTGGAGCTTATTATACTTGAATTTCAATTTTGAAAGGGCTTGGGTTGCATTACACTTAAACCATCAGATCTCTCGTAGGCAATCAAGCTTTTAAATACATATTTGGTCACCATATGGTAAAAAAAAATGTTGGGTTCTCATCTAGTCATTGATAGAATGAATCCATTGTCCAAGTTGTAGACATAACATGTGCGCTGGCCCAGATGTTTTCCACCTTTGAGACAAGTTTTCATGTATGTAATCATTTCGGCATAAAGTCAGATGTGGATTGGTTGAAAAACAATTCAGTCATTGTTTAATGTTGAATCAGATAATTTACATGGATAATTAAGTTTGGACAGAAATCCATAGTTTTTAAAAGTAGTGCAGTATGCGTTGGTTATATATATTCGGAAATTATATTTCTGCAGAAGTACAATTTTTATGGGTCATGTTGCCTCAATATCTAGCAGGCCTTGTGAGATACTTCACAAGAGCTAGACCCTAATGCAACAATGAGGTGGACAACCACTGTCGTCTCAACAATTTGCCTCTTACTCTCTAGTGGAATTTCATCACATGGGAGGCTTCCCAATTTTCACCTATAAAGGATATTCTAAGTCAATTGGCTCAAGGTGATATGTGTGAGAAGCACTAAGTAAGGTACTTCTTAGATGGACAAGGGCACAAATTCCCTATGTATGCGAACAACGTACCACAAACAAAGCATCTAGAAAAATGTTTGATACCTAGGGTTTCAAGGTGTAGTTCAACAATGGAGTATCTAGGCATACAAACATGAAGAAAAGGTTTGCTAATGATGAAATCAATAACAAGAGATGACAAACCTTTAAGGTAAGCCCTAAGTTGAAGCCCTAAATAAGACTAGGGTTTTGTAGGGCACAAATTTCCTAGGTGGCTAACGTAACCCTAATAGGGCAAATCTCACCACGCGAAAAGCTAAATTTTGAGTTTATGAGATCAATCAAAGTGAGATCAAGGCAAGACAACCTCATCGTTTTCCTTGTAAAGGCCCTCGTTGAATTTGGCCCTATGTCCTAGCCCTAGATGTTAGAAAATCAAGGGTTTTGATCACAATAACTTGATTTTCTTATTCTTGATAATTACTTGTGAATTATATGAGTCTTCTTATTACTTCTTAGATGTTCTTCTTATTCATCAAGCAATTATACAGTAATTCCAGTATCACAGAAACACAATACACAAGACACAAAGATTTACCTTGGGAAAACCCCTCTCATAGGGGAAAAACCCAACAATCTTTTCTTATACCAATAAGCAATATCAAAGTCAACCTTGCCACCCAAGATCAAGTCAAGCCCTCTCCAAACTAGGCTTCCTGAGTCCAGGTCAAACCTGGACAAACCTTCCCTAGCAAACCCTAGCCAACTAGCTTCAAATTTTGGCACGATGCTGTAGTTCGACCCTATAACTAGTAGAGCGAAATTCGGACCTTTAGTTGTTAAAATTGGAAACTAGGGCCAAATTCCACCTTGGGACAACTCATTTAATGGAGATGATGATTGCATTAAATTCCTCTTTTCGAGAGGACCAAAATTGATCTAACGATCATCTCATTCGGACAAGCAGAAGTGTGATTTTGAATTTATGCCCACACATGTGCAAATTGTTCAGGTCGGCCTCAGCTAAATGTAGGCTCAAGAAGCCCAATATTCATGTCTCTTCACCCACAGCGAATTGTATAAATACAAGTGACCTCACACCTCATTTGGCATCATCATCACTCACACATTCTTCTCTCTCTTCATCAGATTGGTTCATAGAACTATTGGGCAGCCTCTTTCTTTCACACGTGGCAAGGAGGACGAAATTTTTTGGGTAGAATTGCAGGTCAAATTTCAGACCTTAGGGATAGGTTTGATGAGCATTGACTGAGGTGTTTTTGACTGAGTTTGACTTTGGTTTTTAGGTCAAAATTTTGATTTTCTTAGGCCGCATTGTTGGGCACAAAAATCGAGAATTTCTGGGCTGGTTGACCTGCGTTGACTTCATGTTTGAATGCTATTTGACTGCAGAAAATTTACAATAGTTTTCTCTCTCCTTTGATAGAGTTTGATTGCGCTGTTTTGAGCTGAAATTGACCTCCTAATCAGGCCGAGTTTGACCAAGGAAGACTGAGCTACTTCAAGGAAGAATTGTTGCTATTTTGACCAATGTTGACTTTTTTGGCTAGGGCTGAAGTTTGACTGCAGAATTTTACAGGGCTGATTTGACTTTGAATTGGGCAAGCCAATTTGATTTTTGTACTCTCTCTCTCTTTGCTGAACTTTTGATATAATAATAAGAAGAATTGATCAAAGGGTTTTCCCCACATTGGCGTTTTTCCCTAGCATTCGCCTAATCTGGTGTTCCCTTGTCTTGGGTTTTCCCCACATTGGGGTTTTTCCCTGGCATCCGCCAAATCTGGGTTTTTCCCTTCAAGTGAGAGTCAAACTAACGACATTCTTCAATTGGTCCATTTTGATCTATCTGCTATGTTGCTTGTAACATCTCTAGGAGGATACTTATACTATGTAATCTTTGTGGATGACTTCTCTCGCAAAACATGGATCTATTTCTTGAAGAAGAAGGACAAAGTGTTCAAATGGTTTTGTGCTTTCAAAGCCCTGGTCGAAAATCAAACAGGGACCAAGATTAAAATATTGAGGACCGATAATGGAACCAAATATGAATCAAATGAATTTAATGACTATTGTAGAGAGGCTGGCATTAAGAGGGAGACCACTACTACATATACTCCTGAGCAAAATGGAGTTGCCGAAAGGAAGAGTCGAACAATCATAGAAGTTAACCATGCTATGCTTCATGACCAAGGCCTACCGAAGTTCTTATGGGGAAAAGCTACCAACACTGCCGTATATGTTCAAAATAGATGGCTGCATTAAGCATTGGATATCAAGACACCCGAAGAAGTTTTCACTGGTAAGAAATTTGATGTTTCTCAATTTAGAATTTTTGGTTGTTTCGTATATTTTCATGTGCCGAAAAAGAAAAGAAACAAGTTAGAAGCATCTGGGAAGAAAGGAACATTTGTAGGCTACAATGAAACTTCGAACACATATGAATCTATGTGCCTGGTCAAAGAGAAGTGGAAATAAGTCATGATGTTACCTTCGATGAAGATTTTACCCTTGGGAAAGTCAAAGATCTTCCTATCCCAAGAAAGGACAATGATGATGATGCATGAAAGAAGGATGAATCTCCGACAAATGAACCGATGACCAATGTTGAAGGCTCAATGGATCCCATTGATCCTTCTCCTAGTGATCCCTCTACCTCAAGGAAAATACCTTTGTGGCTCAAATACACTCTCGAAGATGCTGAAAGACATGTTGCACCAAGGGGGACATTTTGTGAAAGAAAGAAGCCAAACTGGTACCAAGGGTACTTAGTTGCTATGAGTACCATTGTTCAATTTGAGCCATGCACGTTCGAAGAAGCCGTGAAACATTAAGTATGGAAGGATGCAATGAATGAAGAGTACGAATCAATCATGAAGAATGATGATTGGGATTTGGTTCCTAGATCAAAGGACAAGTCTGTGGTCACTTCAAAATGGCTTTACAAAATCAAACATGGAGCTGATTGGAGAGCTGAAAATTTCAAGGCCAGGTTCGTTGCTTGAGGCTTCTCTCAAAAGGAAGGAGTGGACCATGACGAGATATTTGCACCAGTTGCCTGATACATCACTATTTGATCTATCATTGCTCTCGCTGCCTCTCAAGGATGGAGCTTACACCAAATGGATGTCAAAATTGCTTTTTTGCATGACTCGCTTAAGGAGGAAGTCTATGTAGAGCAAGCTGAGGGGTTTGAAGTTCAAGATCGAAAGACAGATGTATGCAAGTTGAAGAAAGCCCTTTATGGGTTGAAGCAAGTCCCTAGGGCTTGGTCTGAGAGGATTGATAGCTTCTTATGAAGCTGGGATTTTCAAGGAGCGAAGCTGACCCTAACCTATACTTCAAGGTTGAAAAGGAAAGGCTTCTCATTCTGGTCCTTTATGTGGATGATCTCTTTTTGACAGGTGCAAACCCTCTCATTTATCATTGCAAGAGGGAGTTGCCTTCCGAATTCGAGATGAAGGACCTAAGTTTGATGCACTGCTTCGTAGGGTTGGAGGTCTGGAAAAAGCTAGGTGAGATTTTCCTTTCTCAAGGAAAATACATTGTGAAGCTGCTCGAGAGATGTGGGATGGTGGAATGCAAGTCTGTATCTACTCCGATGGAACTTAACTTCAAGAAGCTATGTTGAAGTGCTGCTGGGCTCGAATTGGCAAATCCTTCCCAATATCAACTTGTGGGGGCCTTGATGTTCTTGGTAAACTCCTGTTCGGACATATGCTTCGCCGTGAATACATTGAATCATTTTATTGTTGAGCCTCATTACATACATTGGATTCCTACCAAGAATCTCTTGAGATTTCTCCGTGGCACAATCAACTATGGTTTGAGATACACTGTTAGGAATTTGAGGTTACATGGATATACTGATGCTCATTGGGCTGGCAGTGTGGTGATTCGTAAGAGCACATCTGAATGTTGCTTCTCATTGGGGTCTGCTTCAATATCTTGGATGAGCAGGAAGCATAAATCAGTTGCTTTAAGCACCGCCGAGGCCGAATACATCGCTGCTAGTATGGCCTGTTATGAAGCTGTTTGGTTGAGGAAGCTCTTCAATGAGCTATTTGAGCGTGTGTTGGATACCACCGTGATCTATTGCGACAACCATAGAACAATCATAGAAGCTACCCGTGCTGTGCTTCATGACCAAGGCCTATCGAAGTTCTTATGGGGGGAAGCTGCCAACACTGCCGTATATTTTCTAAATAGATGCCCGCATGAAGCATTGGATTTCAAGACAATCGAAGAAGTTGACTAGTAAGAAACCTAACTTGTTTCTCATTTTAGAATTTTTGGTTGTCTCGTATATTTTCATGTGCCGAAAGAGAAAAGAAACAAGTTAGAAGCATCTGGGAAGAAAGCAACATTTGTGGGCTACAATGAAACTTCGAAGGGATATAGAATCTATGTGTCTGGTCAAAGAGAAGTGGGAATAAGCCATGATGTCACCTTCGATGAAGATTCTGCCCTTGGGAAAGTTAGAGATCTTCCTATACCAAGGAAGGACAATGATGATGATGCAGGAAAGAAGGATGAATCTCCGACAGATGAACCGATGCTCGATGTTGAAGGCTCGATGGATCCCATTTATCCACCTCCCGGTGATCCCTCTACCTCAAGGAAAATACCTCGTGGCTCAAAGACACTCTTGAAGATGCTAAAAGACGTGTTGCACCAAGGGGGACATTTTGTGAAAGCAAGAAGCCAAACAGGTACCAAGGGTACTTAGTTGCTATGAGTACCATTGTTCAATATGAGCCATGCATGTTCGAAGAAGCCGTGAAACATCAAGTATGGAATGATTCAATGAATGAGGAGTACGGATTAGTCATGAAGAATGATGTCTGGGATGTGGTTCCTAGACCTAAGGACAAGTCTGTGGTCACTTCAAAATGTATTTACAAAATCAAACATGGTGCTGATGGGAGTGCTAAAAAATTCAAGGCTAGGATCATAGCTCGAGGCTTCTCTCAAAAGGAAGGAGTGGACTATGACGATATATTTGCACTAGTTGCCCGATACACCACTATCCGATCTATCATTGCTCTTGCTGCCTCTCAAGGATGGAGCTTACACCAAATGGATGTCAAAACTGCTTTCTTGCATGGCTCGCTTAAGGAGGAATTCTATGTAGAGCAAACTGAGGGGTTCAAAGTTCAAGATCGAAAGACACATGTGTGAAGGTTGAAGAAAGCCCTCTATGGGTGGAAGCAAGCCCCTAGGGCTTGGTATGAGAGGATTGATAGCTATCTTATGAAGCTAGGATTTACAAGAAGAGAAGCTGACCCTAACCTATACCTCAAGGTTGAAAAGGACATGCCTCTCATTTTGATCCTTTATGTGGATGATCTCTTTCTGATAGGTGCAGACCCTCTCATTTATCAATACAAGAGGGAGTTGGCTTCCGAATTCGAGATGAAGGACCTATGTTTGATGCACTACTTCCTAGGCTTGGAGGTCTGGCAAAAGCCAGGTGAGATTTTCCTTTCTCAAGGAAAATACATTGTGAAGCTGCTCAAGAGATGTTGGATGGTGGAATGCAAGTCTTTATCTACTCTGATGGAACTCAACTTCAAGAAGCTATGTGGAAGTGATGTTGTGCCCGAATTGGTAAATCCTTCCGAGTATCGACAACTTGTGGGGGCCCTGATGTTCTTGGTGAAATCCCGTCTGGACATATGCTTTGTCGTGAATACATTGAGTCAATTTATGGTTGAGGCTCATCACATACATTGGATTGCTGCCAAGAATCTCTTGAGATATCTCCGTGGCACAATCAACTATGGTTTGAGATACACTGCTAGGAATTTGAGGTTACATGGATATATTGATGCTGACTGGGCTGGCAGTGTGGTGGATCATAAGAGCACATATGGATGTTGCTTTTCATTGGGGTCTGATTCAATATCTTGGATGAGCAGGAAGCAGAAATTGGTTGCTTTAACCATCGCTGAGGCCGAATACATTGCTGCTAGTATGACCTGTTGTGAAGCTGTTTGGTTGAGGAAGCTCTTCTGTGAGTTATTTGAGCATGTGTTGGATACCACTGTGATCTACTGCAACAACCAAAGTGGGATTCGCCTTTGAGAGAATCCCGTGTTACACGACCACTCCAAGCACATTGATATCAGGTACCACTTTATTCGGGATATGTTACATCGAGGAGTAATAAGGCTCCATCACATCAGGACTGATGAGCAGGTCATAAACATTCTCACGAAGTAAGGCTCCATCACATCAGGACTGATGAGCAGGTCATAAACATTCTCACGAAGCCCTTAGGGAAGGTCAAATTCTTAGCCTTTCGTGAGAGACTTGGAGTTGTGGAAAGACCCTCCTATGAGGGTCTCGCTTGAGTTGAACACTGAGCTGTGGGAGCTCTTGGGGGCTTGGGGTACTTCTTGGAGCTATGAATGACCATAGGGTGAGTGGTTCACCCTCCCTTATAGGTGCGCTATGTACACTTTGAGTGGTTCACCTTCCCCTGTGATACCCCATGATGGTTGACATGTGTGTAGGGTGAGTGGTTCACCTTCCCCTATGATTGCAGACACTTGTATGTAGGGTGAGCTGTTCACCTTCCCCTACGATTGACGTATGCATAAGATGAGTGGTTCACCTTCTCCTATGGCATATGAGTAGTATGAGTGGTTCACCTTCTCCTGTTGATGCCCTAACATACATCTTACCCATGTCCGAGACTCATGGGAAGTACCTCTCATCTGGATGCATAACACTACCGATCGGCGATGGACGCATCGTGTACTGCCGTACTCCCTATGTCTAAGGTGCATGGTGTTCAACAACTTGATCTGGGATCAACTGAGGTTCTGCCTTTGGACTAACTTTTGTCAGTGAAGTGTGGTAAGGTCTTGTGACTCACTCTCGATCAATACTTCTTCATTATTACATCATGGTTTCTACAGAGCAAAGCAGAAATAACAGAGATGGTACATGACGATAGATGGATTGGCAGGTGGAATTCTCCCTAGCTGAGAGGGAGTGTTAAAATTGGAAACTAGGGCCGAATTCCACCTTGGGACAACTCATTTGATGGAGATGATGATGATGATTGCATTAAATTCCTCTTTTCGAGAGGACCAAAATTGATCTAAAGATCATCTCATTCGGACAAGCAGAAGTGTGATTTTGAATTTATGCCCACACGTGCAAATTGTTCAGGTCAGCCTTAGCTACATGTATGCTCAAGAAGCCCAATGGTCGTGTCTCTTCACCCACAACAAAGTGTATAAATACAAGTGACCTCACACCTCGTTTGGCATCATCATGACTCACACATTCTTCTCTCTCTTCATAAGATTGGTTCGTACAACTATTGGGCGGCCTCTTTCTCTCACACATGTGGCAAGGAGGACGAAATTTTCTGGGTAGAATTGTTGGCCAAATTTCAGACTTCAGGGACAGGTTTGACCAACGTTGACTGAGGTGTTTTTGATTGAGTTTGACTTTGGTTTTTGGGTCAAAAGTTCAATTTTCTTAGGCCGCATTGCTAGGCACAAAAATCGAGAATTTCTAGGTTGGTTGACCTGCGTTAACTTCATGATTGACTATTGTTTGACCGCAAAAAATTTACATCAATTTTCTCTCTCCTTTGACCGACCTGGTTTGGGCTGAAATTGACCTCCTAATCAGGCCAAGTTTGACGAAGGAAGACCATGCTGCTTCAAGTTAGAATTGCTGTTGTTTTGACCAGTGTTGAATTTTTGGTTAGGGCTGAAGTTTGACTGCAGGTTATTGCAGAATTTGACAGGGCTAATTTGACTTTGAATTGGGCAAGTCAATTTGATTTTTGTACTTTCTCTCTGCTAAAGTTTTGATATAATAATAAGAAGAATTGATCAAAGGGTTTTCCCCACATTGAGGTTTTTCCCTGGCATCTGCCAAATTTGGTGTTCTCTTTACTTGGCTTGTCTTCTACCTTTTGTTTTATGTTCTATCTACATTTATTGTCAATGTGATTAATGGTTAATGTGATTGCTACTGGAAATAATTTGAAATTGTCATTGGCATGCAAAAGGAACATTGACCTAAGTGGCTTCTACATCTTACTTCAAATCTGAGTATAAGCTCAATGATAAAGCTGACTATCATGCATGGAAGATGTCTTTGGACTTGACTTTGGAAGAAAATGTTGTTATGGACTATGTGTAGGGAAAAGTTGTGGAGCCTCCTTCAAATGCACTGGCTGCTGCTAAAGACAAAGTACAAGAAAGGTGAGGTCAAAGCTAAGAAGATTATCAGAGACTCCATCCAAAAACATTTGGTTGCTTACATTTCTGATTTAGAAACCTCTAAGGAGATGTATCACAAGTTGGTTGGGATGTTCAAAGGAAACAATGCAAACCAAATCCTCTTTCTCAAGAACAAGCTGAAGGACATCAAGATGGATAGAGGGGAGTTTATTGAATCCTACTTCATGAGCATCACCGAAATCAAGAATGACCTTCTATGTATTGGAGAAGTTGTTTCTGAACGGGAGCTCACTCTTATTGCCCTTGGAGGTCTCCCACGAGCATGGGATGTGTTTAACACCACTATTCTTAACAATGACAAGATTCCTGGTTTCGACGAATTATTGACTAGATGCACTCAAGAAGAGACGAGGATGATGGAGAGAGACAAGCCTTCAAATGGAAATGAGCCCACTGCATTTTCCACTCATGCTAAGAGGAAGAACAATGCTGGTCCAAAGAGACAGGGTCAAGGACTCAAGTAGGGATTCAAAGAAGGAAGAAAGGGAAGATGCTACAATTGTAACAAGTTAGGACACTATGCTAGAGAGTGTCCTCATAAGAAGGATACTCCACTGGATGACGACAACAACAATAATTGCAACAATTTCCAAGGAAATGGGAATCAAAGGAATAACGGGAACAACAAAGGAAAGAGGAATGCTCCTGCTACTCGATATGGAAATGGTCGACCTCCCAAAAGGTTGAGAAACTCCAGTTATGAGGAGACCAATGTTGTAGATAAGCAAAATGAATTTTATCTTATTTCTGCCCTCACTACTGCCTCTTCTCTGGACACTTTGGATAATTGGTTGATTGATAGTGGTGCCTCAAGGCACTTCACTGGGTACAAAGAGGCCCTCTCAAATTTGATTGAAAATAAGACAAATTTGGAGATCATACTGGGAGACAATGCAACCTATCTCGTGAAAGTGATAGGGACTGTCACTCTTCACTTGAATCAAGGTTGAATCCTTCATTTACAAGAAGTATTGTATGTACCTGATTTGAAAAAGAACCTGGTATCTATTTCTGCGATGGAAGATAAAGGCTTCAAGGTAGAATTCGTTGATGGGAAGGTACGTATTTGGCAAAGAAACCTGAAAGATGCATTTACACTTGGATTTAGGGTTAAAGGTCTCTATTAGGTTGGAGGAAGTCCTTTGGGAACTATGACTTGTGATACTTCTCTTCAATTCGAATTATGGCACCAAAGATTTGCCTACCTTCACTAAAAGCCATACCAGATGTAAGGAAGATGGTCATAGGTATGCCTGAATTCAACATAGATCACGAAGGTGTTTGTTAGGGTTCTGCAGCTGGAAAACATACAAGGGGACCATTCCCTAGTGAGAGTCAAACTATCGATATTCTTCAATTGGTCCATTTTGATCTATTTGGTATGTTGCTCGTAACATCTCTGGGAGGATACTTATACTATGCAATCTTTGTGAATGACTTCTCTCGCAAAACATGGATCTATTTCCTGAAGAAGAAGGATGAAGTGTTCAAATGGTTCCGTGCTTTCAAAGCCCTGGTCGAAAATCAAACAAGGAAGAATATTAAAATATCGAGGCCTGATAATGAAACCGAATATGAATCAAATGAATTTAATGACTACTGTAGGGAGGCTAGCATTAAGAGGGAGACCACTATTGCATATACTCCTGAGCAAAATTGAGTTGCCGAAAGGAAGAATCGAACAATTATTGAAGCTACCCTTGCTATGCTTCATGACTAAGGCCTACTGAAGTTCTTATGGGGAGAAGCTGCCAACACTGCCTTATATGTTGAAAATAGATGCCTGCATCAAGCATTGGATTTCAAGACACCCGAAGAATTTTTAATTCGTAAGAAACTTGATGTTTCTCATTTTGGAACTTTTGGTTGTCCCATATATTTTCATGTGCCGAAAGAGGAAAGAAACAAGTTAGAAGCATTTGGGAAGAAAGGAACATTTGTGGGCTACAGTGAAACTTCGAAGGAATATAGAATCTATGTGCCTGGTCAAAGAGAAGTGGAAAAATGTCATGATGTCACCTTCGATGAAGATTTTGCCCTTGGGAAAGTCAAAGATCTTCCTATCCCAAGGAAGGACAATGATGATGATGTAGGAAAGAAGGATGAATCTCCGACAATTGAATCGATGCCCGATGTTGAAGGCCCGATGGATCCCATTTATCCACCTCCTGGTGATCCCTCTACCTCAAGGAAAAGACCTCGTGGCTCAAAGACACTCTCGAAGATGTTAAAGACATGTTGCACCAAGGGGGACATTTTATGAAAGCAAGAAGCCAAACAGGTACCAAGGGTACTTAGTTGTTATGAGTACCATTGTTCAATCTGAGCCATGCATGTTCGAAGAAGTCGTGAAACATCAAGTATGAAAGGATGCAATGAATGAGGAGTACGAATTAGTCATGAAGAATGATGTCTGGAATGTGGTTCATAAACCTAAGGACAAGTCTGTGGCCACTTCAAAATGTATTTACAAAATCAAAGATGGAGTTGATGGGAGTGCTGAAAAATTCAAGGCCAGGTTCATAGCTCGAGGCTTCTCTCAAAAGGAAGGAGTGGACTATGACGAGATATTTGCACCAGTTGCCCGATACACCACTATCCGATCTATCATTGCTCTCTTTGCCTCTCAAGGATGGAGCTTACACCAAATGGATGTCAAAACTGCTTTCTTGCATGGCTCGCTTAAGGAGGAATTCTATGTAGTGCAACTTGAGGGGTTCAAAGTTCAAGATAGAAAGACACATGTATGAAGGTTGAAGAAAGCCCTCTATGGGTTGAAGCAAGCCACTAGGGCTTGGTATGAGAGGATTGATAACTATCTTATGAAGTTGGGAATTACAAGGATCGAAGCTGACCCTAACCTATACTTCAAGGTTGAAAAGGACATGCCTCTCATTCTGGTCCTTTTTGTGGATGATCTCTTTCTGACAGGTGTAGGCCCTCTCATTTATCAATGCAAGAGGGAGATGGCTTCCTAATTGGAGATGAAGGACCTAATTTTGATGCTCTACTTCCTGGGGTGTGACAAAATCTAGGCGAGATTTTCCTTTCTCAAGGAAAATACATTGTGAAGCTATTTGAGAGATGTGGGATGGTGGAATGCAAGTCTGTATCTACTCTGATGGAACTCAACTTCAAGAAGCTATGTGGAAGTGTTGCTGGGCCCGAATTGGCAAATCCTTTCGAGTATCAACAACTTGTGAGGGCCTTGATGTTCATGGTAAACTCCTGTCTGGACATATGCTTCGCTGTGAATACATTGAGTCAATTTATGGTCGAGCCTCATCACATACATTGGATTGCTGCCAAGAATCTCTTGAGATATATCTGTGGCACAACCAACTATGGTTTGAGATACATTGCCAGGAATTTGAGGTTACATGGATATATTGATGTTGACTGGGCTGACATTGTGGTGGATCGTAAGAGCACATCTTGATGTTGCTTCTCATTGGGGTCTGCTTCAATATCTTGGATGAGCAGGAAGCAGAAATCGATTGCTTTAAGCACTGCCGAGGCCGAATACATTGCTGCTAGTATGGCCTGTTGTGAAGTTGTTTGGTTGGGGAAGCTCTTCATTGAGCTATTTGAGCATGTGTTGGATACCACACTGATCTACTGCAACAACCAAAGTGGGATTCACCTTTCAGAGAATCCCGTATTACACGACTGATCCAATCGCATTGATATCTAGTACTGCTTTATCTGGGATATGGTATAACGGGGAGAAATAAGGCTCCATCACCTTAGGATTGATGAGCAGGTCGCAAACATTCTCACGAAGCCCTTAGGGAAGGTCAAATTCTTAGCCTTCCGCGAGAGACTTGGAGTCGTGGAAAGACTCTCCTACGAGGGTCCCGCTTGAGTTGAACACTGAGCTCTGGGAACTCCTGGGGGCTTGGGGTACTTCTTGAAGCTATGAGTGACCATAGGGTGAGTGGTTGACCTTCCCCTCTAGTTGCGCTATGTACAGGGTGAGTGGTTCACCTTCCCCTCTGATAGCCCATGATGGTTGACATGTGTGTAGGGTGAGTGGTTCACCTTCCCCTACGATTGTGGACACATGTATGTAAGGTCAGTGGTTCACCTTCCCCTACGATTGACATATGCATAGGATGAGTGGTTCACCTTCTCCTATGGCATATGAGCAGGATGAGTGGTTCACCTCCTCCTATTGATGTCCCAACATACATCCTACCCAAGTAGTCCGGGACTCATGGGAAGTACCTCTCATTTGGCCAATGAGTTGGGAAACGTGCATAGGGACCATAACACTATCGATGGATGCATCGTGTACTGTTGTACTGCCTATGTCTAGGATGCATGGTGTTCAACAACTTGATCTGGGATCAACTGATTTTCTACCTTTGGGCTGACTTTTGTCTGTGGAGAGTGGTAAGGTCTTGTGACTCACTCTCGATCTATTCTTCTTCATTATTACATCATGGTTCAACAGAGCAAAGCATAAATAACAAAGATGGTACATGACGACAGATGGAATTCTCCCTAGTTGAGAGGGAGTGTTAAAATTGGCATCTGGGTCCAAATTCCACCTTGGGACAACTCATTTGATGGAGATGATGATTGCATTAAATTCCTCTTTTCGAGAGGACCAAAATTGATCTAAACATCATCTCATTTGGACAAGTTGAAGTGTGATTTTGAATTTAAGCCCACACATGTGCAAATTGTTTAGGTCGGCCTCAGCGAAATGTAGGCTCAAGAAGCCCAATGGTCGCATCTCTTCACCCACAACGAATTGTATAAATACAAGTGACCTCGCACCTGATTTGGCATCATCATCACTCGCACATTCTTCTCTTTCTTCATCAGAGTGGTTCGTACAACTATTGGGCGACCTCTTTCTCTCACACATGTGGCAAGGAGGATGAAATTTTTTGGGCAGAATTGTAGGCCGAATTTCAAACTTTCGAGACAGGTTTGACTGGTGTTGATCAAGGTGTTTTTGACTGAGTTTGAATTTGGTTTTTGGGACAAAAGTTTGATTTTCTTAGGCCACATTGCTGGGCACAAAAATCGAGAATTTCTAGGCTGGTTGACTTGCATTGAGTTCAAGATTGACTCTGTTTGACCATAGAAAATTTACAATAGCTTTCTCTCTCCTTTGACCGAGCTGTTTTGGGCTTAAATTGACCTCCTAATCAGGCTGAGTTTGTCCAAGGAAGACTGAGCTGGTTCAAGGAAGAATTGCTGCTGTTTTGACCAACGTTGACTTTTTGGTGAGGGCTGAAGTTTGAATGTAGTTGACTACATAATTTGACAGGGTTGATTTGACTTTGAATTGGGCAAGTCAGTTTGATTTTTGTACTCTCTCTCTTTGTTGAACTTTTGATATAATAATAACAAGAATTGATCAAAGGGTTTTCCCCACATTGGGGTTTTTCCCTAGCATCCGCCAAATCTAGTGTTCTCTTGTCTTGGCCTGGCTTTTGCAATTTGTTTTATGTTCTATCTACATTTACTGTCAAAGTGATTAATGGTTAATGTGATTGCTACCAGAAATAATTGGATATTTTCATTGGGCTGCTAAAGGAACATTGAATTAAATTTTGCTAAGCATAGAACATACCATTGTTAACTAAAATTAACAGCAGTAGACGCCAGAAACTCGACTCCCAACAACAAAAACTGCCTCCCACACGTGTGAACTATTGGAGAGAGAAACTATGTCAAAAACATAAATTTTCTTCTTCTTGAGAGCAAAAAATCTTCCTTCCAGGCTCCATAGTTTTAAAAACTGAAACTGGTGACTGGACCGGTCTACCTAATAAACCGGGTTTCAAACTAAAACCGGTCAAACCGGGACTGGTCAGAGCTTAATGAACCGATTTTTAAAAAAATGCATTAAATAATTAATTTATAATGAAAAAAAACTATTTTTAAGATTTAAAACCATGTTTCCAAGCCAATAGAGACAAAATATGCAAAGTTTGCTCATCTATATACCATGTAAAGGTGAATATATCAAATGGCACCGAGTGCAATACATATCATCGATAAAGTACATAAGCAATGAGGCTCTAAATGGCCTATAAATTCCAGAAACAATGCTACAAGGTATGAGGCCATTGGCCTACTTCAAAACTACAAGTTTAGACATGATCAATCATCAAATTCGTCACCACTACTAGACACAGGATCATCATTAGGAGCTACGTAGACATCATCTGGTTCAAAGTTTGAGGATGCCTCAGACTCATCTGCAACCCTAGTAGTAATACTGCTGCCAAAAACAGTAGACGTGGACCTAATGGAAGCACGAGTTCGTTGAGCTGCATGACTAGTGCCTTCCATTGGTTGTTTGCCTTTGCTTGATGCGACTACTAATCCTGGTTCTAATGGCACTACCAAATCTGCTTCATCCCCCGCTAATGCCATGTCAGTATCAAAATCGACATCAAACACGGGATCTTCAGTCTTCTCCACCCATTTTGATGTTGGATAAATATCGTCCAACACAATGGGATAGCATAAACGGTTAAATGATCTTGTCTTCGTGCAATACAACCTTCAACTAAGGCGAAACCAAATGATGAATAGAACACTTGATAGATTCGGCCCTTGAGGCCCTTAGATCTTCAAACAGGTGTATCCTTTTTCGGCCTTACTATAGAAGTAGTTTAAGGTTTTCGGTCTCGTAGATATGGTTGACCTCCTACAATTATCTTTTTCCTCTGAGATGTTTGGGATCTCTGAGATCATGATTGAAGCTTTGACAAGTTTTGAGGTCTTTTGGAGATTCAGATCAAGGCTCATCTTGGCTTATTCAAGACCTGACGCCATTCGACCTACCTTCAGTACAAATTTACAAATGCAAGAGAGAAAGAGACTTTGAACTTGAATTATGTAATATCCCCAAAGGGAAATAACCAGTAATAAACAGAAATACGCCAGACAGATATAGAAAATACAATGCTGAACCAGATCATGGAACAATTACACATAGAATGCCAGAAAACTGAGCCATTTTATTAATCTGAAAGTACATAGAGAGGAGTACAAGAAAATCAGAATGAGGGCACCTATCCTTGCTCAATGCAAGTGAAGAATCCTCTCAGAAAATAGGAAATGGCTTCTACAGAAACTGCATCCCAGCTGCTGGGAGAAACTGCCGTATACTGCTGCTGCTGGAGTGAAATGAAGCTAGGGGCTGATCCCCTTGCCGGAATGAGCTAAAAATCTACAGATCACCTATACTCGCTGCTCCGGACAAAACCCAGAAACCGTGAAGCAAATGGACCACCTCCGAAAATCGCCCCCAGAAACCCTCCTCCTACAAAAACGCTGTGCCTTCAGGAACAGCTCAGAAGCTCAAGAAATATGCTGGCAAAAGGGCCGGATCTACCCACAAATCCTCCAGATGAGATGACCAACTCCTCAAGGCTGAAAACACTGAAAAATGCTGCCAGAACCCCACATAAAGACCCTACTCATCAGATCTGCGTCCTCCCTGACTGGATCTGCGTCCTCTCTGCCCAGATCTGCTGGATCTGAGTCATACAAGGCTGGATCTGCTACTATCTCTCCGGATCTGCGTCCCACAAGGCTAGATCTGCTGCTAGCTCTTCAGATCTATGCTAGATCTGCCAATATCTCCTCAGATCTGCAACCTCAAAGGCTGGATCTGATGTTATCTCTTCAGATCTAGGCTGGATCTACCAATATCTCCTCAGATCTGCAATCTCCCAAGCTGGATCTAGTGCTACCCCTCCAGATCTGCAACCTACAGAACCAGATCTGCAATTATCTGCTCAGATCTACAATCTCCAAGGCTGGATCTATCACTGTGCCTTCAGATCTGCGTCCTTCCTCTTCCTACTGGAACAGCGTCCTCACTCCAAACTGATCTGCGTCCTTCCTGCTGCTGAAACTGCGTTTTTCCTGCTAGATCTGCGAAGCCACTAGAGGGCTTCTTCCTCTCCGACTCTCCACCTGAAACTGCTACTGAAACTGAAAGATAGAACTCAGAAATTAACCTTACTAGGGCGGGCACTCGAAGTCCCCCGAAGCTAAGGGTGAAACCAGAAATAACCTTACCAGGGCAGGCACTCGAAGTCCCCCGAGGCTAAGGGTGAGATCTCCGACCGGAGACACTCGTGCACTAAACGGTGCTGCAGACCGACTAAACAACCGGCGTGCTGAAGCAGACAAAAGTCTAGCTCTCAATATCAATATCAAAATATGCATGATCCAAATGAGGTGAGAACCTCTCCTTTTATAATGCCAAACTCCCTCCAAAACTTAACTGCGTCCTTACTCTCCTTTGACCTGCGCAGTTTACCTTGGGTCAGCCTGATGCCTCCCCCATCATACTCATGTGGACCCCCAAGGCCCCCTCTCTAAGTTATAACGTCAATCTACTAGGGAAAGAACACTTTATTTATAAAGTGAGGTGACTAAAGTGAGGTGACCCCTCTTATTTCTCACTTTATTTATTATTTCTAGCTAAAGCGGCAAAATAAAGCAAAAATGAAATATTCCAATTAGCAAGGCTAATTGGGAATATTACAAATTAGAAGTCGGTCTAGGGTTTCTCAAACCACAATTTTGCTTCACAAGTACCTCGGCTTCGATGTTAATATGTGATCTTTTCAACCTCCTAAAACCTAACAGAGGTTTCTACAGTCCTTCTGAGATTTTCGAGTTTTTGAGGCTCCTTCGTCCTGAGGATTCTTTTTGCGATTGATTTTAGATTTGAGATCACCTTGTCCTTCATGTACAGTTCCAACAATGAGACTTAAACTAGGGCGCAAATTTTCGTCCTAAATTTTGGAGTGTGATCTTAGTGCTTCTTCTTTTAACCTCGCTGTGATTCCATGTTGATTTTTCTAGTACAATAGATGCAAGTATTTTATTTCCGAACTATGATAATTACTTCCAATGATATAGATGTTATTTAGCGCAACAATATGATCATTAAGTAACTATACTTCAGAAATTCAACACCATAGATAATAGAACAATAGAGATCACAAATGCACAAAGCGACTAGAAGATTTTACCTTGGGAAAACCCTCTAAGGGGGAAAAACCCAACCAAACTTTTCCTTAGAGAATCAACTCAACAAGAGATACATCAAAGTAAAAATGATAGACAACTGACGAGCATAGATGACAAGCTCAACCTCTCACCAAGAAACCAAGTTAGGCCTCGAAACTGTCCACAAAATGCCTCTTGAAGAATTTTGTCAAGTTTGAACTAGGTCTGCTCCAAGAATCTTAAATTCGATCTCTACCTCAGTGATAAGAGTTTGATACTGTACCACAGAAAGGGCTCGTATATACTTTAGAAAGATACGACATAACTTCAATCCTTGCCTAAGATAGATACCACAGACTCACACTTGATCTCTGCATTCTTTCCTTGCTTGAACGAGGGCAGAACCAATCACTTCCTTCTCCTACTATTTTAGGACTCCCTTTCACCTTGTATTGTAGAGATATCGTACTTGAGAGATAAGAGATGTGAAGAGCCTTGAGGGAAGATGAGTCACTTGTATTTATAGCCTTCCTTGAGGGTCAAATGAGTGCCATAAGGGGTTGAGCCGACTTGGTCTTCTTTTGGAGGGAAAATCATAATTTCAAAAATTCAAAATTTTCTTTTGAATAAAAGCAAATAAATATTTTCTTTTTCTTTGAAGCATCAATATGCTTCATATATATATATATATATATATATATATTTTTAATCCTTATTTTGTTTAAATATAATTTATATTTCATCATTACATTATGAAGAGCGACCATCGCTACAAAATTCAACTTATCCCCACTCCTGCACTTTTCCATCTCGGAAACTCGGTGGAAAATTGAAAAATAGCAAAATTGCCATGAAAGGGAGGCACACTCTGCTAGGGTAAAAATATTATAGATGTCAACCACAAGAAGTGTCGATAAAGCTCCTCTACAAGTGTGTCTTAGGGCTAGGAATAGTAACTTCTCTGCAAGTTAACAACTTCCAAGAATAGTAACTTACTTTTAACTCAAGTGAAGTGAAGTGTAAAGGGATCAATGCACTTAAGATTCCCTCATAATAGCAAATATTTCTAATGTGGGACCTACCTGGCACCAAGCACTCCCTACAAGCTATGAAAATGGATATGGACCTTGAAAATCAAACTCAAAATGGCTTGAAATTTGGCACTTCCTATACTTTATCTATGAACCATCTCTAGCAAGTGCCCAAAATTGATTTTGGTAAAATCCATCTTTGGTGCTAACGGACCTTGTAAAGGAATTGACATGTGGTTGGTATGGATGTTCTTGTGTGAGAAAGGATTAACAATTTCTACCAAGGTTATACATTCATGTATCCTTTAAACTTCAAAAGTTTTGTTTTTAATCTATGTTCATTTTTATGGGTTATAGTTTTTCACTATTACATGTTTGATTGCTGGAATCTCACATTTTTTGACAAGAATATTGTGAGTAATTGCAAAAAATTATCCCTTTCGTTGATGGATTGTTAAAATTATTTTTTTGTAAACTGATATGGGGGGAGAGAGAACAAGATGGAAGAACATGAATTCGAACTTCTTAGTGAGCAAAGAGGACACTAGGCTTTCTTGGAAAATCGAGTTTGCATTTTTAACTTTAGATGAATGTACATAGAAGTTGAGATTGTTAAATATAGAGAAGAGTTCTTGTGATGATTACGATGTGGCCTCTTCTAATGGTATATTTGCATTGCATTCATATTGTTACAAATATAATTTACCCCTTAATTGTAGGGATGAGGTAGAATTAGTTACATGTCTATGCATACACTTGGAATATTCATAGTACAAACAATATAAAATTTAAATACAACAAGGTACTCATTGTAAGCAACATAAATATGTTAAATTTCCATGAAACTCTGCAACTACTTAGTGAATTATTGAAAACTAGGCAACTGAAAACAGAAACCAAATACAATTTCACCAAGATATAAAGTTTCTTAACAACTTATAAGCAACGGAATAAAAGCACAGAGATAAAATACACAACACAAAATTGACATGCTTGTTTACTCAAGAAACCGAAATGGGAACACCTGCTTTCTTTGTTGTAGTATTTTATTGATTGAGCTTGAGCAATTGAATCTCTTACAAGGCAATCTGTCTCTTTGAGAACGCACTTGTTCTCTTGCTAAATTAGCTTGGAATCACCCTTCGAACTCTTGATCCTTGCTCCTAATCCTTTGTGCAGTTCTTGCCCCTATTTCGTTGCGCACTAGGCCTATCTCCTTGCGCACAAAATCTCCTATTTGTAGCGCACTGGGCTCCTATTTTTGTGCGCACTTGGCCTCCTATTTTGTAGCGCAAATCTGCTTCCAAAAGTTGTGCACTAATGCTCCTCAAGAATACGCACACCACAAAAAAGAATTGTTCTCCCAAAACTTGTGCACACAACAATGAATAATCCTCGTGCCTTCATCCTTCCTTTATAGATTCAAGCCATTCTAAATTAGGCTAGTACAAATTTAGAACTCGAGTGGTTGATTGACAAGTTAGCTGAGAGTGAACTCTTTCTCTCTCCAATCAACACTGGAGTCACAACTCGTCCTTCCTTTAATCAATCACTGAAGTTCCAACTCATTATATTTGAACTAGTAATTGCCATGCAATCTTGTAGTTAAACTGAAGAAGGCTCCATGTAGTTAAACCTCCAACACTACGCATGAACTAAAGTCCATGTAATGATTTCAAACCATGCTAAGAGAAGGACAAACTCGTGGTCTTTCTGGCTTAGACATAATCCAGAAGACCTTCACTCGCTGCAATTTTCAACACTTCCTCTTGGCGAGGAAGGGATTCTGTACAACTCCTAACTATCTCTGAAATAGACGAAACTACCTCTTGCCAATGCCTTTGTCAAGATATCTGTTGTCTAATCCTCTGTTGGAATGTAAGTTAGCTTCACTATCGCTTTCTGTACACAATCCCTGAGATGATGATGCCTGATCTCAATATGCTTTGAGCGATAATGAAACACTAGATTCTTAGAGAGCTTAATGCAACTTTGATTGTCAAAATGTATCACAGTAGGCTCCATACCTTGTCTTAAAAGTCCCACAAGCAAGTTCCTCATCAAGATATCCTCACATTGCCAAAATGGCAACCATGTACTAGGCCTCTGCTAAATTGAGTGCAACTGATCTATGTTTTTTGCTAAACGAAGAAACAACTGTTTTATCATTGTAAACCCAATTTCTGCAAGTTATATTGTAAATGATGCTAGTATGACTGTTTAATTATGTAACAACACCTAGGTAAGCCTATGAATTTGGCGACGAATTTCATCCTAGGAGGGTTTTTAGCCTCACTGAATTATGTGTGTTTCTAAACACGAAAAATCTACAAAGTTTTTCGTCCATCTTAAACCCCAAAGCTAGGGTGGGATTCATTGACAAGGTCTTAGGTGAGTCCTAATGTTATACCTAGTCTTTGTAAAAGTGGTTTGGGAATAATTTAAGCACATTTGGCTAAATTATTTTATTACAAAACACTTGGTCCATACTAGATCATATTGTGTTGCAAAATTGGGTAATATCATGAGGGTCTATGTGTAAATGTGTATTCCTCCTTTGAGGGTTGAATTAATTGTAATATTTGATGTCAAAAATATTTTAGTGCATGGTCCCTCATACTTAGACACCATGGCTAAAATATTTGAAGGTGGAAAAATTGTTAATTCCCCCTTGTGTCAATTAATTAGTTTTTCTGTATAAATTAAATAAAAATCCTAAGCCAAAAAATTAATTGATTTTTAGTTAAAAATAATTATAGAGAAATTAATTTCTCTCCAAGTGGAAAATTCGTGGGTCAAACAAAAAACAAATTTTGGAGGTCCCCCACCAAGGCAAAAAATGGATATTTTAAGAAAAATTGAGCCCTTCGACCTTGGTGGTTAAGTTAGTCAAATTTTTGAGGAAATTAATCCAAAATATTATTTTTTTGATTAATTAAAAATGGGTTTTTAGAAAATTTCGAATTTTTCCTCAAAATTAAAAATTCGACTGTGGAGATTAAAAGATGACGGTATTATTTTCGATGTTCGAGATTATTTTGATGAGGATCAAGCCAACTAGTCGTTATTTTCCACTTGGAGGGGATTTCTCTATAAATAGAAGTCATTTTGCTTCTATTTGATATCTTTGGATGATGTAAAATTTTGTAAAGCTGGTATTGAGCCATTGCTTTGCTGGCAACATTTTTATATCATAATAGAAAGACTTTGGGGTTCAGTTCATGGTGTTTTTCTTCCATTGATCTGTGGTACGTGCTAGTTATGTGCTTTCCTATATTGCGGTAAATTTGTTATGAACTTGTTACTTCATTTGTCAGTGATAAGAGCATTCTACTGGCAAATTTTTTTATCTTAGGTGATTTGATTCACCATATGATCTAACAGTTCTACTTGAAGAAAATTATAGAGATTTGCAGGTACACTGGCCCTTGGGCTCTAGGTTCACAGACTGTGCGGAAGAGCAGACTATGTTTGGGCTCTAAGATTTCTATATAGTATTTTAATTTTGCAGAAGGGATTTTGGCCAATATTCAATTTTTTTCGAAATATACATTCATCCAACTGCTATTACTCAAAAACAAATATTTCTCCATTTTTTTTTTAAATTTGCAAACATTGTTTATTTGTAAATAATTTGTAAATTAATTCTAACTCATTTGTTTGCATCAATTGGTGTTTTATTATTTTTTGGGGTTTCTATATTTTTGTATATATTTGGGGTTGTGGGATATTTTGATTCATTTGTGCAGGCGAGCTTCAGATTGATCAAAGGGATTTTTGCTGGGTTTTTGAGGCAGATCTAGGCCTAGGAAGGCAAGGTCTGGCCTCCATTTATCCTCCAAGCCCAGCGTGCAACATTTTGCATTGTTTTGTGGCAAGTTTTGGCAGTTGCAGGCATTGGAAATTCTTTTTAGGCCCTAAGGCCTAGCTGTCCATCCCTAGCCATGGGCCTAGAAAGGCCTCAACCCCCCTCTAGAGGAGCCGTCCAGCCTCTTAGAGGCCTCAACCCCCTCCTTTAGCCCCTGCCACAACCCTTTTAGGGCCTTTTTCCCAGCGACAGCTCTTTAAGGCTTGGCCGAAGTCCCAAGGGGCTTTCCCTCCTAGCTGCAGGCCCATTTGGGCTAGAGGCTGCCCTTCTAGGGCTTTTCTGCCCTAGCTGCAGGCCCTGGTGGCCTTTTCTGCCCTAGCCGCACGCCTTAGAAGCCTTGCAGCCCTAGCCGTTATCCCTTTTGAGCCTTTCCCTTTCTTCGTTGGGGTTGTTGTGGGGTTTTGCAGTCATTTCAACTAAGTTGTGGGGTTTTGCAACGTTTCATCAGCTAATTTTTGTGGTTACAGGCTTGGGGCATCATTGAAAATTCTTTGGCATTGGTTATGGTAATTTGAATTAAAAAAATTGAGTTTATTTGGCTAAAACTTGGTTTTTCAGATTAACTAGCCTCTTGGGCTAGGGTTTCAAGGGCCAAATTTGCCAAGCAAGGCCTCAACCAGACATTACTACCCTAATTGCAGTTGTAAGAGGGCTGGTCTATTTGTTTTCAGCTAACAATTTGTGTTGCAGGTCATCGGCTCAAGTCCAAGTCAATTGAAGGACAATTAGTGACCAAACTAGGCCTTAAGGCCTAAGGGTTTGCTCTCTTTCCCAACATTTTCCTTGCTGTTCTGTTCTTCAATTCTGAATCATTTTGTTACAGCAGTGTATTCAGTACTAGAACACTCTAAATCTAAGCCCAAATCCACTAATAAATCACATAAGATATTGAAAAATAGCCTTAAGTCGCTAAAGATAAAATCTTGGGATCTTATTGATTGTATGCAAGTGGATTTAGTTGATTTTAATTAGTTTTTCAGATCTGATTCATATGTTACAACCATCTACATTTAGCCTACAACAATGATTCAGTTCATAACAATGGCATAAAAGCTTGTTGATAATCATATTGCATGTTTATACTGTCATTTGCATTGATTGGACTTATATTTCTTGGCATAATTCATCATTTTGAAGGCTGTAATAATTAATTTAAGATCTGATATAAACAATTGCAGCAGTGTTTGAAGTGCTGAAGTTCATCTAATTTCACTTGGTTATTGTTCCTTGTACTTTGTGAAATTTGGATAAGCACTTAGGAGTGTAATTGGGTGATTTTTCTACTGCCTGATCTATAGTTCTCTTTTGCACTATTGGCATCTATGTTCACTCTTGCATCCTCACACACAAGTGCTCTAATCAAGTTGACAAGTGTTTAACAAGTTTGGCTAATTGCTCTAAGTGATATTGTTGGATAAGTAGATACATTGCTCATTGGTGAATTGGATATCTCTCGTGGTTCTCATAATCAAGTCTAATCATAAGTGTGATAAGAGAATCTAATTTTTCATCTTGGCATATTGGTTATCATTGACTTTAATCCTGATGTTGCTAATTGTATTGAAGTAGCATTGATTTTGTCTTTCAAGCAATTGTTCATTTGCTTGTCACATTTTTTGGCACCGTTAAGCTTAAGGACTGTCTCTTGTGGTTGAGGTTGTTTATTGTTTAACTACCTTCATTAAAGATCATTATAATCGAATACTTGAATAATTAAGTGATCACATCTTAAGAGCACTCACCCATCTTGCACTTGCATCCTAGTCCTAGTTTTGCATTAATTAATTGACCTCCAAGCATAATCTTGGTTGATAGGTAATAAGACCACCTTCCTCATCTAGCTTGAGGAGCCTAGCACCTCTTTAGTAGTTAACACGGTGACCTTGCAGTCGTTAAAGCCACAGTCTCTGCAACGCCGAAGGCATCGGGTTGCTAGAACCTAAGGGGAGGGATCGTTAACCAGGCCCTAGCCTGCTTCTCATTGGCTTCTCTCTTACAACCTACTCTAAATACTAGCTTCAAAAGAGTTAAGAGGATGGATACATTTAGAGTAGGCATGTAACTAAAATAAACCAAGATTTCGCATCTCACCTAGATTCTAGGACTTGCATTTCATATAGGATAGCAAAGCATCTCCAAGAAGCAACTGTTCATCTATTCATTTGGTATATAATTGATATAAAACAAGTAATTGACTCCATAAGACACTGGTCTCACATAACAATCTAATCTAATTTTTCAAACTTGCTAAATTAACCAAGTGGCTAGGCCATTCAGTTGTGTCTCTCAGACTTGTTGATTGCCAACAAGTCTTGCATTCTCACATTCCATAGGGACTACCCCCCATTGCCTGTTGTTGGGAGACAACTAGAATGGAGAGGGCAAGGATTAGAGTGACAGCGCCCGGCCTGAGTTGTTGTCACACCGTGCCTGTACAATTTGAGCGACAGGCTACAACAGGTCTCATAGCCTTAGCCCAAGGAAGAATGTCCATAATATGATGCTTTGTCAACACATCAACAACTTGTTCATCAGTAGGGACATACTCTAGCCTCACAACTCTCTGGACAATATTATAGATGTAGTGATATTTGATCTCGATGTGCTTAGACCTGTCATGGATCAACGGGTTCTCACTTTACACAACTTTGATTATCACAATATATAATGGTCGGCTCCAACACTTGATCAAACACACTAGCAAACAGCTTTCGTAACCATACAACCTCACAACAGGCTGAGCTTGCAACTATGTATTCAACCTCAGTCGTACTCAGAGCAACATAAGTTTGCTTCCTACTAGACCATGAAACCATAAGTTATAACAAACACCAAGCTAAAACATTATCCAGAGGTGATCTTTCTATCGTTAGAGCTACCAACCCAATCAACATCAGTGAAACCATATAGTTTCCATTCTCCATTAGAAGCATACTTCAGACCATACTTGATGGTACCTCGAAAGTATTTCAATATGTGCATAGCTGCAACCCAATGTACATGATGGGGCTCAACCAAGAATTGGCTCAATGTATTCACAACATAACAAATATTAGGCTTGGTGCTCACAAGATAATTCAGTGAGCCAATCAATTTGCGATACATAGATGGATTAATCAAATCAGAATCGCTGTCCCGAATCTTCTTCAAATTTGTCACCATAGGATTGCCCATGGATTTGCAGCCCATCATGCCAAATCTCTGAAGAATCGAAATAGTGTACTTGCCTTGGCATACAAAGATTCGATCAAGCTTTTGCCAAATTTACAATCCCAAATAGTAATGCATGAGGCCAAGATCCTTCATCTCAAATTTAGAAACTGGATCCCTCTTACACTTGACAATCAGAACTTAAACCCTTGTCAAAAATAAGTTATCTACATATAACAACAATATTAAGGCCTTCAACAACTTTGTAATACAGGTTCGTATCAACATTGCTCTTCTTGAAGCCAAGACTTAACATATAACCATCAATACAGGAGTACCATGCACGAGGGGTTTGCTTCAGCCCATACAGGGCCTTATTCAATTTACAAACTGTGAAAATTTCTGAATATTACTTTATGCAGAAATCCCACTGTTAAATCTGGTTGTACTTCTCCTACCTAAACAAGTTAATAATGCTGAAATCAGATTAATATCGAAGTAAACACATAACAGACTTTCATCGATTTAGATCTAAGCAAAGATACATGCACATAGACAAAGGACACACAAGATTTTGTGGACAACTGTCCTCGGAAAAACCCAATGCGGAAAAACTAGTCTTCTAGCTGCTGGAGGGTTTATATTATTAAGTAGTTTCTGAATACAGCAAATCTGGGCACCTTATTGGTTAACTCAACAGAGAAAAATAAGATCTGCGGCTAACCTGCTATTCCTGAGATTGAAACTTTGACTGATCCACACCCTCAAACGGGATTTACAAGACTCAGCGAAATTCTGCCTGTAGAAACCCCAGCGCTGCCCCTGAAGCCCCTGCTAGCCTCTGTGCTGGCCTAGAGAGGGCTGCGTAACCCCAGACTGGGTGATGCAGTCCTTACACTGCCTTAGAAGGCCTTTGCGTAACCCTGAAGGGCCTATTGCTGCTCAGCGTTGCCCTTTCTGGGCCTGCGTAGCGGCTTAAGCCCTTTGCGTTGCGCAACTGGTGTTGTTGCCCTTGCTCCTCTGTGCTGCTCCTAGTTGCTGCCTCTCTGCCTCTTGCTGATTCTTGGCACTGAGATCATATCATCCCCTTAGCCAATATTGCCCCTCTTTGTAGCTGAAACACTTCTGAAAATTCTTAGCAAACCCGCCTTAGAATTTCAGCTTAGTCTCTGTGCTCTGCCTCTGTGTGTGTGTTCTCCAACTGACCCCAAGCCTTTCCTTTATACTTTCTCGTTGGGAAACCAACGACCACGATCTAATCTTGAATCGATGGCTAAGATCAAAAGAAAGCTTGATCCGTGTGACTTGAGTCATTTCCATCACATGTTTTAATTAATTACCTTTAATATTTTAATTTTCCTAATTTAGACTTGGGGTCCTTAATTAAAAATATTAATTAATTAATTATCTCCCAAACTGGATGGAATTTCCCAAATCCCTTTTTGGGTCTTGGAGATCTCATGTACTCTAGTCCCTCCACAAGTTTTCGGAGCTAGAGCACATCCGATGCTCCCCCAACACTCAAGAAAACTCAACACTCCCTCTTAGCGAGGAATGTGCTCTAGTACAACTTTGCTTCACCCTGAAGCTCTGCATTGATCTCTGGTGTGGGTCTCTGCACTGATGCTGGACCTGCTGCCCTTCATCACTGTGCTGCTGCCCATGACACTGCCACCGCCATTGCCACATCTGTACTGCAGCTCCCTCTCAATCTGCTGCATCGTGCTGCCATCTGCTGCACTGCAACTTCAGTTGCTGAGAGAAACAACTAAAGGTCCTGCCCAATCTTTGACAGACAAGTCAGTTGGGCTGCATCCTCATCACTGAAGCTCCATAGGTTGCAGATCTCTGCTGACATTTGGAGACAGCTACACAGCTACAACTCTGCACTTTGTAAGCAGACCTTCGCTGTGCTGCTGAAGTCACATCAGCCCCTGCACTAAAATCTCCCATGCTGCTGCTGTGCTGTGCTGTCCTCCTGAAGCCTCTACGCTGCTGTAGCTCTGCACTGCGTAAGCAGCTCTGCTCTGCGCGACTGAAGTCACATCATCCCCTGCGCTGTTGCTGCATCTGCACTGCGCTGCTTCCTTCAACTTTCAGCGCCACCTTTGCTCCATTTGTGAATCTCTACACCAACTGCTCCACTTGTCTCGCTACTATCTTAAGGCTCTCGTAGCTCGGATGTGATCCAAGAGATGAGTTGCTCAAGGATCCCGCCACCACTCTGTAGCTGCTCTACAGATCCATGTCGCCCCACTTTCGTGGTTCATGAGCGCTCATGGCTACGTCATCTTCTGAACCATCATCTTCCTTGTCCTTCTTCTTCTGAGGACAATTGCTGGCAAAATGTCCTAGTTCCCTACACTGAAAACACTTGATCTTGAATAGATCACACTTCTTCTTCTCTTGCTGCCTCTTTGATGCCAAGGCTGCATCTTCTTCCTCTTCCTTCTTCACCTTACTTGATCCCGTGCTGTAATGCCTCTTGGTGAATCGACGAAGTTCTTCTTGATGAAGGATTGCCCACATACTGTCCCGGTTGGGAAGGTCCGCTCTACCCAAGACACTTTGGACAAAAGTTTGCCAGTCCTCTGTGACTGCATTAAGTGCAGTCCTTACCATCACATCATCCTCCACCTTTGCTCCCATGGCAGACAATTGATCTCTGATTGCCTGTAATCTGAAAAAGAAGGGCTCTATTTCTTCTCCCTTGGCCATCATGAATGACCGCACTGATTCTCCAGAAGCATTCTCCTCTGGACAAACTTTCCCTCATATAGGGCAATTAAGGCCTTCCACATCTCATTAGCCGTTTTCTTTTCGGCTATGTGTGGAACTATATGATCCTTAACCCCATCCATTATGAAGCGTTTGGCATGTGCCACAGCTTCCTCATGCTTCTTCAAGAGATCTGCATCGGTCGACGTGGCCAAGAATTTTTCTGCATGGTCCCTTAGACCGTATGCCTCCATGACTACCAGGATTCTGGCCTTCCAGATTGCAAAGTTGGACAGGCTGTCCAACCTATCCTGATCACGTAGTCCGTGAGGTGCCATTTGCTTAGAAAATCTGTCGGAACTCCTCTTCTCTATGCTAGAGATTTGGATCTAGGGTCCTTGGCGAAACAGGCACCCTCTGCTCCCTTTAACAACTAACCTCCTCTCTTGGAAATCTGCCAAATCAACAATGAAACAGCGCTCTTCAATCCCTTGATCGATCTGCAAATTTCTTTGTCTAGAAACCCTCTGAGAAGCTGGTATCCTCCTGCTCTTTGTCACCTAATGCTTAGGCTAAATTCTGAATCTTCAGAAATTTAACCCCAGCACCAACTTTTGAAGCTCTGCAGCACTGCTTCTGGCTCTCTGAATCAGCAACGGCTTCAGATTCGCGTCACCCTAGCTGCCCTCTACGAAAGGAGACAGTCCCAATGCTGTCTCTGCATTGCCTCTGCGCAGTATGTATGCGAGTTTGCGTGGAGACTATGTAGGACTGCGTCACTCTGGCCTCTGCGTGGCTCTGCTCTTGTTGCTGCGCTGCCCCTTCCGGTCCGGCTTTCTGCGGCTGCTACTGCTCTCTTTGTTGCTTTCTGCAGCAAAGATTCTTTAGTCTTGTGCTTGTGATTCTGCTAGATCTGCAATCGCTCTGATACCATGTGAAAATTTCTGAATATTACTTTATGCAGAAACCCTACTGTTAAATCTGGTTATACCTCTCCTACTTAAACAAGTTATTAATGCTGAAATCAGATTAATATCGAAGTAAACACATAACAGACTTTCACTGATTCAGATCTAAGCAAAGATACATGCACATAGACAAAGGACACACAAGATTTTCTGGACAATTGTCCCTGGAAAAACCCAATGTGGGAAAACCGATCTTCTAGCTGCTGGAGGGTTTATATTATTAAGTAGTTTATGAATACAACAAATCTGGGCACCTTACTGGGTAACCCGACAAAGAAAAATAAGATCTGCAACTAACTTGTTGTTCTGGAGACTGAAACTTTGACTGATCCACACCCTCAAATGGGGTTTATAAGACTCAGCCAAATTCTGCCTCTACAAACCCTAGCGCTGCCCCTGAAGCCCCTGTGTCAGCCCTGCTAGCCTATGCGCTGGCTTGGAGAGGGCTGCATAACCCTAGATTGGGTGACGCAGTCCCTACGCTGCCCTACAAGGCCTCTGTGTAACCCCGGAGGGCCTCTTGCTGCTCAGCGCTGCCCTTTTTAGGCCTGCGTAGCAGCTGAAGCCCTCTGCGCTGCGTAGCTATTGCCTTTGCTCCTTTGTGCTACTCCTGTTTGCTGCCTCTCTACCTCTTGCTGATTCTTGGCACTGGGATCAGATCATCCCCTTAGCCAATACTACCCCTCTCTGCAGCTGAAACGCTTCTGAAAATTCTTAGCAAACCCACCCTAGAATTTCAACTTAGTCTCAGTGTTGTGCCTCCGTGTGTGTGTTCTCCAACTGACCCCAACTCTTTCCTTTATACTTTCTCGTTGGGAAACCAACGACCACGATCTAATCTTGAATCGATGGCTAAGATTAAAAGAAAGCTTGATCCGTATGACTTGAGTCATTTCCATCACATGTTTTAATTACTTATCTTTAATATTTTAATTTTCCTAAGTTCGATTGGGGGTCCTTAATTAAAAATATTAATTAATTAATTATCTCTCAAATTGGATGGAATTTCCCAAATCCCTTTCTTGGTCTTGGAGATCTCATGTATTCTAGTCCCTCCACAAATTTTGGAAGCTAGAGCACATCCGATGCTACCCCAACACTCAAGAAAACTCAACACAAACATGTGATTCTCTATCATGGAACTTCTTACCCACCACTTCGTGGGTGATATCCCTAAGAGAAATTTTTTCTCCATGACAGACCTCAGCTGACAACCAACAACCCCTTTCAGCCTTCAAGTAGCTTGTTGTGCCATTTCTTTGCCCCCTGAGCCAGCCATGTGGTCCCTCACCCATCTATATTGATTGTATGTTTGAAGGTGGGCCTCCTGAACCTAAAGGTATGTCTTGTCATTTGGTAATTGAGTATTGGGTTTATTTATCATAGAAACTTTTGGGCATGGATTGATGGGGGGATTTGGCAGAAAGAGTGGGCTTAGTTTGTGTTCCTGTCTTCTTGACTTCTTTAGGATGTTACCCTTGGATTTTAGTCTCGTGCAATCTCCTTTACTGACCATTTCTTTTTAGGGTGGTACTGCTTGGGAAACCCTGACTTTGGTTGCGTGGTCTCGCTCCTTTATCCACATATACCACTCCCCTTCCATTCACTATACCCCCATTCATCTTCTCTCCCACCTGGGTCCACATTTCCTCACTGGATCCACATAGGGTTAGCCTCCCCATTCCCTTGCCCCCACCTTGGGTCATGCTTGGAATGATGCCCCAGAGGTTGAAGCAGTTGAATAAGAAATGTAAAACATAAATGGTCACATTCAACAGGATAATGTACCACAAGACGGAAAAGATGGTCGGGACAAACATAATTAACACGTGGGCAAAAGCCAATGCATGAGTTCTACCCCGTACCCATGGCCATCACCTTGGTTCCTAGGCCCTAGATGAGCCTTTGTTATCATTTAGGAACCCATGATTGTCCCAACCCCTGGAGGGCAATGAACCGCCCTACCAAAAAGGGGGTAATCACTGCTATAGTTTACACATCATGCTCTTATCCTTTGAGCCTCGAGTGGTTAATCAAAGAAAATTCATAAAAGGCAAAAGGCAAATAAAAAAGGGTGGAAAAATCAAGGTCGGGAACCTCATGTACCATGATTGCTCCCCCCTACCCATTATATACGCAGGAGTGGGCTTCCCTTCTTCTAGCCACCCTTGTGCCTCGATATGTGGCCCAAGATTGTCCCTCTTATTCCCTATTCCATTTCACCTCTTTATCACATGCCACCACCATTTGAGGGATATACCTTGAACGTACTATCCCCTCTAAAGAGGAAACCACCTAATAAGGTACTCGGCTAACCCCCTTTGGAGCTTGGAGACAGTAGCACATGCCAAAGCCCTCTATGGAAGGGCATGCCATTATGAAGTGTCCACTTGTTGTCCATGATTTGTAAGCTCTTTTACCCGATTACTTTAATGACTTGTTGTAGTGGAAGAATAGGGGACACATTGGATCCTATGTAGGATTGTAGATGGTGTCCATTTGGGTTTGGTCTCCCTATACGAGGTCCTAACCCTCCAGAGGGCTACATTGACACATATAGGGTGTGTGTAGAGAGCCATGGGCCTCCACAACAGTAGGCAACACTCCATGGATCCCTAGAGATGTTCAGAGATCACTAGAGATCCACTTTTTGGACGAGGAAGATGCATTTGGTACACTATGCCCAGTTGACCCCACATGTGCACCACACACCTGACAGGTGTCCCAGGACTTGTACAATGACATGGCAACATTCATTCCATCATCTGAGCCCTTACAGATGGTCTACAAGTATCTTTGGCACATATAGGGTGTGTGTAGAGTGCCATGGGCCTCCACAACAGTAGACAACACTCCGTGGATCCCCAGAGATGTTTAGAAGTCGCTAGAGATCCATTTTTTGGACGAGGGAGATGCATTTGGTTCACTATGCCCAACTGACCCTGCATGTGCACCACACACTTGGCAGATGTCCCAGGACTTGTACGATGACATGGCAACATTCATTCCATCATCTGAGCCCTTACAGATGGTCTACATGCATCTTTGACTCACATGGAGACCCATTAGGTCATTAATGTGCCCCCACACCCATTGGGAGTACCACAGGTTTGTTGTTTGGAGAACAAGTGGCCACCCCCTTGTCCATCACTTTTGAGAATTTTATTCATCATTATGGAAATTATGGACCTCATCAGGCCTCTTGGAGGGCGCTACGACATGCATAGATTATTATTTGACCTCTTGACAGGCTTATTATTTCATTTGTGAGCTAGTTTGGTGGGCTTGTTACCAAAAGTTAGTTAATTTGCACATTATTTTATTTTTAGGGGCTAATGTAAGCCCATTAGGTAATTCGAACTCCTAATGAGCGTGTAAATAGGAGTTGGATGGTTTCATTTGTATTATCATCACTTGGATTTGGATCATTCTCTCATTAGAGAACTTCACACTTTTTCTTTGGTGGATATATTTGGATAATGGATGAATTTTGATGTATGGATTGAGTTCTTCTTATCTTGGAACTTCTTATATTGCAAATGTGATGTTGATTGGATATATTCTCTTACATGTAAGTGGAATTTTAACACTATTTTCTTTCATTTTGCTACATACATTGGTTATGAGTTTTTTGCTATTTTAGGGCTAATTGCTGCATGCATTTACAACATCAATGTGGAATTATGTTTCTATTTAGCTTATCTCTATGTGTGGACCATGTTTGATGAATGATTTGTCCTAGAGATCGGGTTATCTCAATATGCATCTTCCATTTGCAACAAAGTATAAATGCTTTTAAGGTCACTTTTCTTCTGTTGCCCTTAACATTGGACGAAGTCGACTTTGAGAGCCTCCTTGAACAAGAAACAAATTCCATCTTCATGATTCTCCTTGACTCCATATCCCCAAGAGGAATTAGGCACTGAAATTAAGCACTGATCCATCAAAGGGTGGTCATTTAAACCATATTTTTCGCCTTTAACTCCCTCTTCTAGGTCAAGTCCCATTGGGTCACCTAGGGCGTCAATTTCCCAAGAAACTAGCCCTAGAAAAATTTCGATCTCCTAGGGTCTACTGTGCCGGTGTGTCCTCAAGGTATCCTCCGAATTTGAGGAAATTTTGACGGTGGTATTGCGAGATATCTCAAGCCCTAGGTGTAAGATCAAATTTTGCCCTACTGTTCCCAAGGCTAGTACCTCGTAGGATCAATTTGACATTTTTGGTGACAATTCTTGTTTGATCCTTTCTCCTTGCCTTGGTCAGTTTAAGGATATCGTCGGTTGCTAGAGTCCATTCCCTTAACCAGGGTTGTGTCAACTTGGCCCTGTGTGGTCCCATTTCTTATCAAAGCCAATTCATCAAAGACAAATCGGGAATCCAAGTTCTATAAGGATTTTAGGGATTGGGAAATTCCCTTTCAAGCTATATTCCTCTAGCCTAACCCTTAAATCCTCATCTCCTTTCCCTAGAAGGTCTTGTACCTTGCTTAAAGAGCAAGCAAGCTTCATTCTTAATCCTATCTTTGGGAAAGGGTCTCTAAGGTCACTTGACACCTATTTGTTGATCTATCCTTACCAGTGACTTCCTAATTATCGGGTCTCCTCCCATTAGTGAAAGTTCGTAAAGAGCAGGGAGTCTTAGTTGTGGTGACAGTGGGCTGAGTCTCCATCGTTGCCCTTGACCTAGCAGTTGCCCTCTTAGGAGCCCCTTTTAGGTCCCCTGCTGGTTTGACTGGTAACAAACCTCAAAACGTTGAGGTTGCTCAATATAGACTTCTTCTGCAATGACCCCATTCAGAAAAGCAGTTTTGACATCCTTTTTATATAATTTCCAACCTGCAATAGATGCAAGAGCAATAACAGATCTAATAGATGCATACTTAGCAACATGAGCAAAAATGTCTTCATAATCCTCTCCCTCGTTTTGGGAGAATCCACGAGTCACAAATCTAGCCTTGTATTTTTCAACACTTGCATCAACAACATGCTTTATCTTGTTTATCCACTTTGAAGGCACAACAAACTTTCGTTCAAGCCTTGGCACAATTTCCCAAACACCATTCTTCAATATGGATTGATATTCTTCAGTCATAACATCTTTCTAAACTTGTTCTTCAACAACTTCTTCATAGGTGGATGGCTCAGACTCAATGATCTTGGACATCAAGGCTGTATAACCAGAGTACTTCTTTGGCTTCTTGCTTTCCTTGAAGGTACTACGAGCTGCAACATGTCCTTTAGCTTCCTTAAACGTCCTTTCAAGCCAGGCAAGTCTCTTTCTTATCTCAGGTACACAGGCTCTCGTAGATTCAACAGGTTCATGATCATTGGATTCTTCATGAAAGGGCTTGATCCATTGATTCAGGTATTTTAGACTTTGATTCCAGATTCTTTGGGGCCACCTGTACTTCATCATCAAATTCCAAGTGTGAACCCTTGGACTTCCAGAACACAACATCCTCATAAAAAATAACACCGCTGCAAGTCTCAATGTAACGTTGTCTTGGAACATAGACCCTAAAGGCCTTTGAATTCTCACTATAGCCAACAAAAGTTCCATTCTTCCTGGATGGTTCCAATTTGTGCTTTTCTCTTTCGGCACATGAACAAAAACAGGACAACCAAAGATTCTTAAATGCTTAACATTTGGTCTCACTTGTGAAGACTTCTTCGAGATCCAATATTCGATGTTGTCATCAGTTTTGAATGTAGACAACGGTTCTTGCAACTTCTCCCCAAAGAAACATAGGCAACTCTTGATCATGAAGCATATCTTTGGCAACTTCCATAATTGTCCTGTTCTTCCTTTCAACAATTCCATTTTGTTTGGGATAGTAGGGAATTATCAACTACCTCTGAATTCCAACATCCCTGCAAAAGTCAATCAATTCCTTTGATACATATTCTCCACCATTATCAGACCTTAGAGTCTTGATTCTTCTTCTTGTAGCATTTTCAACCTGTGCTTTGAATTCACGAAACTTTTCAAATACTTGATCCTCGGTCTTTAAGAGATCTATCCATGTTTTGCGAGAATAATCATCAATGAAAGATACATAATACAAGCATCCACCCAAGGTTTGATGAGGCATTGGCCCACAAACATCAGAATGCACTAGATCCAATATTCCTTTGGTTCTACTATCACTGCTAGTGCATCTTCCTTTTAACATTTTTCCCAAGGGAACATCCTTTACATACTTCATGTTTTGTCTTCAGCTCAGGTACACCTTTAACAAAATCTTTCAATCTAGACAAAGCTTTATAATGCACATGAGCGTACCTTCGATGCCATAACTCACAAAGCTCTGTAGTGTTATGTAGTAGGGCTTGGATTGAGCGACCAAGGAGACAATATAGTCCTCCAATTCATACAACAATGACTTTAGCAGATTCAAAAGAGGCATCCTTCTTCCATGCTAATACTTGCCCATCAACAAAAGCAACTCTATATCCTTTGTCTTCAAGAAATGATATGGATAACAAATTCTTCTTTAAACCAAGAACATATAAAATATTGTTCATAGATACCTATGTTGCAGGAAACGTTGGGTAGGAGGTCGTTTCGGGCAAAAAACGAAACAAAAACTCGGAAACGCGTATGGTACGACCTAGAAATGCTTTTCAGGCCGTACTGGCACATTTCATGTAATATTCCTAAATTAGCATGCAACTAATAGGAATATTAATTTTTCTCTTAATATATAGTTAGATGAATAAATGGGTAAGGTGGCCCATAAGTTGCTTACGTAGGCATAAAATCCCTCTTAATGTGAAAAGGGATCATGTTAATAACTAGATCAAACATCCTCATGTGTGAACAAGGTCTAATATGTATGGACAAGGTCAAGTTTGACCAAGTCAACAACATTAATATGTGAGGAGTGGATCATAAATAAGACAGCTCAATGTGAATGAAGATCAATCTAGCTAGTAAGAATAAAGACACCTTGGGTGTAAATGGAGACAATGAATGGAGACTAAGTCATGGTTGACCAATCAAACAACGCTGTAAATAGATGAGTGGGACTCATGGAGACAGCGTAATTTTGGAAGAGGAACCTTTGCATGGAAGTAACCTCATAAATGGGTGGGACCCATGGTGAGGAAGCTAAGTTTGCTGCACTGTTTAGTGCAAGGGTTTTCTCATGTGAGAATTCCCCACTTATTCTTGGAGAACTTGTTTAAGGGATCTAAGAGGTGCATTTTGTGCTACATTTTCCACTATCGGGTGTTAGGCTAAGCAGTCACCTTCAGCAACAACGCAGTCCCTTGCAGAAACTGCGTTATTTCTTAGGGTGTTGCAGTGGGAGGGTTTAATCCCTTGTTTTATGAGCTAGTTTCCCAGGAGGAGGATCAACCTTTTTCCCAGAAAGCTAGTAGGAGGAGCTACATCCATTTCTTTACATGATCAGCCATATTTATGCAGTGCTTCAGCCATACAGCGTGATTCAGCCATAAATCTGCAACAAATACTTCATGTATCTCATGTTTGTCAAGAAACCCTTGCTGGGTCATCTTGGATCTATGTAAAAGAGACTAGATCTCTGTTTTTGTGCTCTATTGATTAATAATTCATCAGATCTGTTTTGTCTCTATATTTCTGAGTATAAACCCTCAAATAACTACGCTGTCACTTTCTGCAGAAATTTCTGTGTTGCAGTAGTCTTGGGGTTTCAGTGTTTTTGGGTTGTTTTGAGCATAGGAGGCCTGTTTAACTAGGCTATAATGATTTGTTTATGATTTCCTTTCAGATTTGGTTGTTATAATGTCAGATCTAATGGATCCATGGGCTGCATTCATCTGTTAATGCATAATTTTCTGGAAAATGCGTTTTCTGTGCATATATTGCTGATTTTCCCATTCGGGAATATTACAGTGGTGTCAGAGCTTTAATCTTGGCTCAACCAGTGCATTTCAACCATTATGGAGTCTTCTCATGGGAGGGAGAGGATCTGCAAAAGGGATCAAGGCAAACCCTTATTGTCTAGAGGGAAGAAGTTCTCAAAACTTCTTCTACACACTTTGCATGGCATCAGTAAAAACATCAAAGAAATGAGGAGGGGAAAACATGGAGATCCCTCAACAAGATTTGGACATGAGGAAAGCTCTAATTCCTCATATTATGGGTGTGAGTATTCAGCCACACCATCAGATTTAAAACGCTCTACCAGCCATATGTTCATGACAAATGAGATGGAGAAAGGAGATGGGCCGCCAAAGAAGGACTCTTGGTGATTATTTGCAAGAGTATGAATCTGAATCTAAGAGGTTCAAAGATCACCTAAACTTCCAAGGGTTTTGCAAGATCAAGGAGGAAAGAAGCACAAGGAGCAAGAAGCAAGGTGTGGGTAGATTCTTTCTATCTACTTTTGATGGCTCACCTAAATGTTCAGCTAGGGTTTGGGTGGAGGAGCTAGACACCTATGTGCAACAACATCAAGTTTCTAAAGATGAAGCCATTAAAGTAGCAGCGCTGCATTTTGAAGGTAAGGCTTATGCTTGGTGGTTGTTTGAGTCCTTTTCCTTAAAGAATGCAAATACTTATGCAAAGTTTATTAGAAGAGTAGTGGAAAGGTTTGATGAAAATTTTTATGAAACACCTTCTATGGAGCCTATCAAATCAAAACAAACAAAACCTTTGCATGAGTTGGAAGAATCTATAAATTCAACTCCATTTCAGAAAACCATTGAGGGGAATGAAAACTTGTATACCTTGTCAAGGGCCAAGTCCCCATTGCATGATGAGCTTTCTTCTCAAGAGAAAGACATGGAGATTCCTTCTTCAAGGGAAGACCAAGATCTAAGGTCTCTCATTGTTGATGAGGCATTTTCAACTATTAATGAGGAGGAAGAAGGCTGGAAAGAACAACGCAGTCATATCAAGAGCACATCCAGTACCTCATGAAGAGGAAGATGGAGCGTTGGCTCCAAAGAGAGAAACTCTTGCACTCTTGCAAGGAGTTCCAAAGAATCTCACATATAGAGATCATGGTACAGTCCCTGTGCAGCATGTGCCATCATTGTCAAATAGTGAGATCTTGAAGATAGAAGATGATGAAGGGGAGGGCAAGCATCATATGACGAGGAGCACACATCCCTCTCTATTTTAGAAGTTTGATGCACAAAGGAGGCAAGAGGATTTGTGCAGTGAAGGCAAGGACAAATCAATCCACACACATGAACATCCTGCTCTATGCCTTGATGTCTCTTTGCATGGAGGCATTCCACTAGGGAGACCCCCTGATTGGAAGAAAAATAAAGTGTTCTCTCAACTATGTGCAATAATGACATACATATTTGGCTAAGGAAGGAGCCTTGGGAGAAGCTAGCACAACGTAGAGAACCTTTGATGGGATCAAAGGAGAGGTAAGCAATTTTCTGAAATGGACATTGCTATCTCCCACTCAGCTATTTGCGTTGGAAAAAGAGGATTCAAAAATCTATGATGACATGAGCATGATATCAAATGGCCACTCCATATCTTTTGAGCAGCCAATGATATTTCCACACACAAGAAAGATTTCTGAACATGACAAGAGGATATCAACACTCTTGCATGCATGGGCCAAATTAAGGAAGTTTTGGAAGGAAAAAACTTTCCAAGGGGAGGTTGACTTCCACCTACTTCAGTCTTGTCTTGAGCAAGATCAGCTGCAAGAGAGGCAACAAAAGAAAGATGATAGTACTCCAACATGTGACTTTGGCATCAAGCATGTCAAAGAGGAGAGCCATGTTATGACAAGAGCTGCATTTCAGATTTCTACAATGTTGTCATTGTTGGGAAGCCTAGATCCATATTGGGATTCCCAACTCTTGATGGAATATTCCAAGAACCTCTTCACATGTAAGGTTCTTGATGGGCAAGTGATGGATAGGAGGTATAAAGTGGTTGATGGAGTCATTTATTCTCATGATCAAATCTATTTAACTAGAGACTCCAAGCTCAAAGATAAACTACTTAATGTAGCCTATGAGATCTTGCTTTCTAAACCCACTGGATTTATTAAAGCATATCGTACCATCTTGGAGGGATTTGTGTGGGAAGATTTCAAAAAGGAGACGCACTATCACATGAGAAAGTGCATAGATTATTTGCTGGTTGAGGAGGAACATAGCTCTTGGGAAGAATTATCATTGCCACCTCCTTATTCATTGGGTGTGAGAAGGAGCTCATCCATGAGCTACCTCACTGATTCAAATCAAGTGTATGGTAAGAATTGTATTTATGAACATCATGATGTATTTACTATATGCTTGTATTTTCTTAACACTCATGTACAGGGCATTGCTCCAAGAGGGGGCACCTTTTCTTGTGGGCTTCATGGGCTACTTGGGGTCATGAGCAATGGAAATGTTGACCATTCCCTAAAAGATTTTGGGGAGATGTTGTATTCTTCATGGTGTGCTCCATTAACACCAACCATCATACACCTTCTCCAAGCATGCAAGAAGAATGGGACAGCAAACAAGTGGCGGGAGAAACACTTGTTATATCATATTCTATGGTAGTTAGGAGTAAAACTGCGCTGGTTGCACATGAGGGACCATTGTCCTTCTCCTTTACTACATATGGCAGCTAGCATGACTTTAATTATGATTCCATATGCTGAAGATGTTCTTATCTTTGTTGGGAACATGATTGGAGAAGAGACACATTGGTTGGATGTGTCCTTGGGGGAAGAAATTTCCCACACTTTTCGCACTACAGGTTTCAAGGGAAGCATGGGAGATGATATGGCCACTATAGTAGATCACTTGTTTCTTTATGAGGTGGACCGTATGATTGTTTGGAGCACTTGGGATATGCCTCTCATGAGCATTTGGGAGGAGCGTTTCTATGAATTGCCAAGCTGGGAGGTGATTCATTTCATTTGGATGATAGCATGGAGATGGGAGTCTTTCATTGGTAATGAAGTTCCCCATGATTGTCATCACTTCTATCTTGAGGAGGCCATTGATCAACAAGAAGGTTTCCATATAGACATTCCATTCTTTCATGATGAGAGCCATTTGGTTTGTCCACCAAAGGCCAACTTACACACTTGGGAGGAACCATTGGGAGACAGAATTGTTGCAGAATAACTAAAGCAATGGTGGAGACTATTGGATGTTGAGGCCCTAAGAGGAGGAGAGGAGATTTTGCAGCATCCTTGTAGTTGCTTGAGGACAAGCAACATTTGGGAGGGGAACACTGTAATATTCCTAAATTAGCATGCAGCGAATAGGAATATTAATTTTGCTCTTAATATCTAGTTAGATGAATAAATGGGTAAAGAGGCCCATAAGTTGCTTACGTAGGCATAAAATCCCTCTTAATGTGAAAAGGGATCATGTTAATAACTAGATCAAACATCCTCATGTGTGAACAAGGTCTAACATGTATGGACAAGGTCAAGTTTGACTAAGTCAACAACATTAATATGTGAGGAGTGGATCATAAATAAGACAACTCAGTGTGAATGAAGATCAATCTAGCTAGTCAGAATAAAGACACCTTGGGTGTGAATGGAGACAATGCATGGAGACTAAGTCATGGTTGACCAAATCAAACAGTGCTGTAAATAGATGAGTGGGACTCATGGAGACAGCGTAATTTTGGAGGAGGAACCTTTGCATGGAAGTAACCTCATAAATGGGTGGGACCCATGGCGAGGAAGCTCATCAACTATATAACGAAGGGAATGGCAGCCATATGGGGCATGATTGAAGATTATATTTTGTATGTGGTCTGTTTAGACTTCTTGCATCCTTTGGCTGTTTAGCTAAGTTTGCTGCACTGTTTAGTGCAAGGGTTTTCTCATGATTCCCCACTTCTTCTTGGAGAACTTGTTTAAGGGATCTAAGAGGTGCATCCTGTGCTACATTTTCCACTATTGGGTGTTAGGCCAAGTAGTCACCTTCAGCAACAACGCAGTCCCTTGCAGAAACTACGTTATTTCTTAGGGTGTTGCAGTGGGAGGGTTTAATCCCTTGTTTTATGAGCTAGTTTCCCAGGAGGAGGATCAACCTTTTTCCCGGAAAGCTAGTAGCAGGAGCTACAACCATTTCTTTGCATCATCAACCATATTTATGCAGTGCTTTAGCCATATAGTGTGATTCAGCCATAGATCTGCAGCAAATACTTCATGTATCTCATGTTTGTGAAGAAACCCTTGCCGGGTCATCTTGGATCTATGTAAAAGAGACTAGATCTTTGTTTTTGTGCTCTAGTGATTAATAAATCATCAGATATGTTTTGTCTCTATATTTATGAGTATAAACCCTCAATAACTATGCTGTCACTTTTTGCAGAAATTTTTGTGTTGCAGTAGTCTTGGGGTTTCAGTGTTTTTGGGTTGTTTTGAGCATGGGAGGCCTGTTTAACTAGGCTATAATGATTTGTTTATGATTTCCTTTTAGATTTGGTGGTTATAATGTTTGATCTAATGGATCCATGGGTTGCATTCATCTGTTGATGCATAATTTTCTAAAAAATGTGTTTTCTGTGCATATATTGTTGATTTTCCCATTCGGGAATATTACATTTCATGAGGCCGAAACGACACTCGTGTTTCAGGCCGCATGGCCATGTTTCTGGAAAAAAAAAAAGGTGCCTTTTTTGCGTTTTTTTTTTGTTCTTATATTTCGTTTTTATTTTTTTATTTGGTTATAAAAATATTTTTGTGGATGTTTATAGATGTCTCTTGCAAGTTATAGATGTCTCTTGAAATTAAACAAGTCGTTTCACTTTTGAAATGGGCGATTTTAGCAAGGAGAAAAGAGGAAGAGAGCAGTGGTTTCAGCTAGGGCATTTTCACTATTGAGCATGCTTCTGCTTTTATTTTTGACAAGGATTATGATAATGAGGAGGAAGATTGAAGACTATTAGTCTTTAGTCTCTATATTACTTGCAACCTCATAGTCTTTATTGTTCTTGTAGCCTCCTATATATAATAAAGGTTGATTTTGGATATATATTTATAATAAAGCTTGTTTATCAAGGCTGTTTTTGGGTATTGTTGCTTTCATTATGTGATCATTCTTGAGTAAATGTGATGTAAATTTAGAGACTTGTAGTTTATGCGTTGACATTGTACAATTTAATCATAATGTAATAATGTATCATGTATGCTTTATTTGGGGAGGTCACGTTCCGTACCAGTATTCGTTTCTGAAACTCATACTCATTTCCCCGTTTCCGAAATTTTGGGAGGTTACGTTTTGTACCCGCATTCATTTCTGAAACTCATACCTGTTTCCCCATATCATGCAACTTAGATAGAGACATTACCTCCGGATTCCAGTTGGAAGGATGACATACCAATGCCCTTGACTTCATATTTTCCATTATCTCCAAGCTCAACTATTTCAACAATCTTCTTTTCAACCAATTCAGAGAGATGTCCGTGATTCCTAGTCATGTGTCTAGAGGCACCACTGTCCACCAACCATATTTCATCAGGACCTACAATGGAACCTGTAAGAGTAGAATAAAATGAGTATTTAGAATCAGAATCATGTTTCTTATGCCTCCTCTTTTGAGATGGTTCATTTAGATCAACAACAGAAGCATGATGCTTCCCTCTTCTCTTACGATTATCATTCCTTTCATAGTCATCTCTTCGATTCTTTTGAGGGAAATGAACTTGTTAGTGACCATATACTTGGCAATGAAAACATTGAACATTTGTTAGATAATCTCTATCTCTTTTATCTCTTCTATCTTGAGAGGGAGGAGGAGGTCTTCTTTCTAAAGCAGATTCCCTTCTAGGAGCAGGTCTAGGATTTTGTCTTTTACCAGAACTTCTTTGAAACCTTCCAAAATTAGGCCTCCTTTTATTACCCTTAGCATGAGCTGCAAAGGCTTTCTCACTTGGATCTTCAATAAGATCTCTAAAATGGAGTCTTGATTCTTCTCGAGTGCAGGAGGCCCATAGCTTCTCAAAATATGGAGCATTTTCCCTTGCACTAATGCTTGATGCAAAGGGGTCCCAAGATCTTAGCAAACCACCCAAGGCCACAACTACAAATTATTTGTTGGAGGCTTCTTCATTAATGGCTTTGAGTTGATTTCTTATTTGAGATATCCTGACAAAGTATGATGCCACTGTATCATTCTTTGTCATCTTGATGTTGCGAAGTTGACCCCTTAGATTGATGGATTGGTTGATGTTGTTGATTGTGTACAATCCATTAATAACATCATACATCTCCTTGGAATATTTGAGATTTTTGCTATATAGGGAATTAGATTATCGCTAATAGATTCAATAAGAATGATCCTTGCCAAAATGTCAACTTCCTGAAATTTGTCCTCCCCTGTTTGATCAGTTGGTTCAATAACTTTACCTATAACAATGCCCAAAACTTTGTGCCTTGTTAATACTAGGTCAATCCTAGCTTTCCATGCTCTGTAATTTGTAGCTCCTTGAAGCTTGTTCTCGGTCTTCGTGAAGAAATTCATGATGAAGATGAAGATGACCAGCCAAAAACCAAAAAATATGATGAATCCCAAAGCCCTTCAAGATGCTCTTAAGGTTATCTCACAACTCTGATACCATGTTGATTATCTAGTGTAGTCAAGACTAGAGTAGTTTTTCACAATTGATAACTACTTCTAATGATATAACTAGTCCTTACTTTATATTTAAATCATCAAGTAGCTATACATGAAAAACTTCAACCATTAATTTCATCAATGGAGCAATATAGAGATCACAGTGAACAGTAAACAATAGACAAGAGGCACCAAGAATTAAGTTCACATCTAGGGAAAAATCCACAGGGAGAAAACCCAATCAATTCTTTCCTTATGAGAGAGATTTTGTTCATCAATAGTACATCAAAGAATATTCCAACAAGATTCAAATTTGACCTCAATAATGTTCTAGTGAAAACTAGTCAACTAGGAGAGGGAAAAGTCAACATTGGTCAATAATTACAGTCTTCACAGAGAGACTGAATTTTGACCTTGAGGTGGTTGAACATAGGGTTGAAATTCGGTCCTGAAGTAGCCTCATAAAATAGTCAATGAACTAGTTAAAGTCTTCGGTCAAACCTCCAGTCAATGCTAGTCAACGAGTCAAAATAAGGACGAAATCTTAGTCAAACAAAGTCAAATTATTTCTGCAGTCTTCAGCCCTCCAAGATGGTCAAATATTCTGTCAAATAGATGCCCAATTGCCCAAGTCAAAGAAAGTCAAAGCAAATCCAAAGAAAATAGTCAACACAGATTATAAAAGTTTCCTCTCTCCTTCGCATGTGTGATGTCTTTGAAATAGCAGATCGAATTGTGTTGTGTGATGATGCTCCAAATGGATTCCAAGGATACCATATTTATATGAGTGTGAGGAGGGCTAATTAGCACATATGGTGCCGACTTGTAGGACATGAGGCCGACTTCAAGACTTGGTCAAACATCAAATTTTGAATTTTCTCCATTGCTTGCCAACGATGCAGCGACTCAAATTTTCAACAAGTCTATGCTCTCAATGTGTGAGGAGCCCTTGGCCACAAATCTAGCCTTATACTTCTCCACACGTCCATCTGCTCCATGCTTCACTTTGTACACCCAACGCGAGCTTACTACTGATTTGACCTTTGGTCGTGGGACAATCTTCCAAACATCATTCTTCTGTTGATTTGGTGTAGCATCGAATGTGCTCTAAGTCTCAAATTTTGTGGAGAGGCTTAGACACATGTATTCCAGATAACCCAAAAATCGTTTGGGGAAATTCCACCTGGAGACAATTTTATTTGATAAATTAATTATTTTTAATGGGACCCTAAGTCTAAACCGAGGAAATTAAAATAATTAATGGGTATTAATCTAAACTGTGGGTGTAACTTCTAGAAGAAGACGAGGATAAAGTCAAAATGATCCTAGCCATTGATTAGCTTCTAATTTGGGTCGTTGAATGTCAACTAGAAGATTATTTAAGAAAGCTTGAGGGTCATTTGGAAAATACACCAGGCAAATATTCAATTGCCCGAGTAAGATTGATTTTTCAGAAAGAAGAAATTGATTCAAAGGGAGAGTTGCAGGTGGAGAGGAGAGAGAGGGTATTAGTATTAGTCAGGAGTGCAAGAGCTGGCAACGCAGTGCAAAGAAGGGACAATGCAAAAGCAGGAGAGGGATAGTGTAGTGTAGTGATGCAGAACTATGTAGTCCTCACGCAGTGGTGATGTAGAGGAGGTAGCAGGGCCTCTCAGGGATCAAGTTCTCATCTATATATGTGAGAAATTTTTCTATAGTGTTATCACAAAGATTTCTCTTCATTATTGCTGATTGTTCTTTGTACAAGAGATTTTTGCTGAAGAATAATAAAGAAAACCTCATTTGCTGCACCAGTTTTCCCGCATTGGGTTTTTCTAGGGAATTTTGTCCAAAAATAATTGTGTCATTCTTGTGCTTGTATTTCTTTATATATTGTCTCAGTATTTTAATTGTGAATGCTGCGGTAGAATTTATTTCGATATGTACTGAAGTAATTTTTGTAAATAACTTGTTTTTTTTTTCTTTTTTCCTAAGTTGGTTTAATCTATTAATATGGAATATAATGTGCATAGCGAGGTTCACCTCCAGGGTTGCAAAACTAGCCAACTCCGGAGGGAAGCAAATTCAAAAAAACATAGTAGAGGCTGCCCTTAACCGGGAAACCAACCCAAAAATTGCTGCCCTTAAACGGGAAACCAGCATACTGACATTGTCCCAAGAAACTGAAGTTGCAGAAAAGACTAGTACTACTAGGGAAAATACATTCAACATTTCCGAAGTTGCAACGATTCATAGACAAAAATCCCAAAAAAGAGAGGAAGTAGACCGGTCATCAGGGTAGCTGTCGTTGTGGGGAGGAATCTCTTCCATAATTGGGCAGCTGTAGTCTTCGTCCGGGTCGTCCACATCTTTTTTGGATTGTTGGGCCGAGTTCTCAGAAGAAGAGGGAGAGCTTGTGTTCTTCAGCTCCTTATCCGCGCGCGCAGAGCTGCTGCTGCTAGTGCCTGCACTGCTAGAAGTTTGGTAGCAAGATTTAATAGGGAGGGCAGTAGATTTTCTGGTTGTTGGAGGAGGCATAACCGAAATGGTCGATTTCCTTCTGCGCTTTCGGGAACCAGAAGCTACGTCTCCAGAATTTTCCTCCTGAAAAACAACTGAAATTGTTGCTGTGACTAGCGGCTTGTCCAAGGCACTGCTGAAGATGAAGCGGGCTTCATTGTTGGCTGAAGGCTGGTAAGTGCAGTCGTCGCTATCAGAGAGGGGCGGACGAGAGCCACCGCTACGCCTTCTGCCACCTCCCCTACCACTTCCACCCCTTTTGTTGATAGTCAAAGGACAGAGAGGGAGGCCTGGACGTCGGAGGAGACGAGAGGGAAGCCGAACGGGTGGGCGAGAAGGGTTGAGTAGAGAGCGGAGAAGAATTCCGCGAAGTAATAATCGGCAGACACTGAGAATAGAGGCTGCGTAGAGCCGAAGGCTCAGTTTCGTCGCGCGGAGAAGGAAGGCCTGCTCCTCTGGTTGGCTGGGATGCTAAGCGAAAGCAAAAATGAAACAACGGAATGGAGCTAAGGAGCCGAGGCAAATTGAAGGCCAGAGCAAATGAATGGCGAACAGGGGAGTGGGTCTCCATTGAAGGCAACGAGCGGGCTGAGTAATTGCAGCGCGAGGGAATAAGGAGTACTGAACAAGCCACCACGAGAGCCTTTAAGGCGGAGTTACCACGGTCAGGTGCAGGCAGGTGGCCAGGCTAGCTGTTGCCTTCAATGCCTACCACGAAATGTCCTCTAACCATCACCCACATCTGGGATATAGAGATCCTTGTGCACCAAAAGAGTGCAGTCATGAATAAGGGAAGCATCATCAGAATTGTGGAGAGAGCCTTTGAAGAGGAGGAGTTGCTGATCTACTCCTTTGTTAGCTAAGTGATCTGCGACCTTGTTTGCAGTGCGACGGATATGCTTGAATGAAATTGCATGGGGAGCTTTGAGCTAATGTTCAACATGCTCCAGCCTAGTCAAAATCCTCCAGCTGGTAGCCACTTTGGAGGCAGGGGTGCCATGTTGGATGTGTAAGGCAACTTCTATAAGAATCTGAGAGTCACCTTCAACTTCCAAGGGGAAGAAATTCTCTTCTTCTGCAGTAAGGAGACCCTGCCATAATCCTTCAAGTTCAGCTGAATTGTTGGAATCTTGCCCTAGCGAACCGAAGTAGATTTTAAGAGTGTTGCCTGCTGCGTTCCTGAAGATACTTCCATAGCCTGCCTTCCCTGGATTACCTTTGGAAGCACCATCAAAGTTCATCTTAATAGTGCTGTTTGGAGGAGGAGTCCAAGAACTGGGAGAATCAGGATGAGGGGATAAGTTAGGGAGGGGAGGGGTAAGAGGGTTGAAGGAAAGGTTCCAGTTATCCCAAATGATGCTTTCAGGGGGAGAGGAGGGGAGGTCCGATTCCTGCCAATGCTGGAGAGCAATAGTTTCTTGAAGGTTGCTACGGAGGTTGGACCAAAGAATGTCAAGAGGAGAGCTTTCATCTTTGAAGATCCGTTTATTTCTTTCTTTCCAAACAGTCCAGAGGATGAAACCAGGTATCAAAGCCCAAATGGAGTTAAGCAAATTGCTCTTAAAGGGCTCAGAGGGCCAATGACGAATGGTATTGATGATATCTCCCTTGCGTCTTCCAGTTCTTCTGCAACAAATATCTATGTTCTCCCACAGTTGATTGGCATTTGTATAGGTATCCAAAAGGTGGGAGATGTCCTCAGCATGATTGGCGCAATTGGGACACCGGGATGTCCCAATGAAACCTTTTTTAAGGAGGTTGTCCCAGGTGAGAAGCCTCTTCTTGCTTAAGAGCCATAGGAAAGTGGAAATTTTTGGCCAGATGCCTGGTTTCCAAACTTGTATCCAAAGACTATCCTTTTGAGCTGGCGCAATGAGATAGAGCAGCTAGTATGCTTCTTTAGTGGTAAAGCACCCACGAGGAGTGTACCCCCACCGAAGCTTGTCCTCTTGGGTTGAGAATTTGATTTTCCGTTGACATAGTTCTTGGTCAATTTCCTCATGGGTTTCGTTTTGCCAGTTCACCTGCCAGTGACGAAAGCCTTGACTTGGTTGTTGATGCTAGAAGCAGTTGACTAGATTGTTGAGGGACTGCTTGCCATTTTGGTTTTTGGAATAGATTGGCCAGCTTGGGTAATTGCTGCCAAGATTCTTCCCAAAATTTGGCAGAGTTACCCGAGTTGATCTCCCAGAAACTATGAGCTTGAATGAAGGCACTGTGTTGTTTTGCAGAATTCTAAATGAGAGAGCTAGAGATATCAGGGGAGAGTCTGATAAGATCATCTGGAGGTCTGCCAGTAGCATACTTGGCGATCCATAGTCGAGCCCAAGGAGTGTGCGGCATAGAGAGCCATTTCCACCAGATTTGAGCTCCCATAGTGGCATTGCTGTGCTGGGGATCTCTTATTCTGAGACCGCCTTCAGATTTAGGAAGACAAACCTCTGTCCATTTAACAAGTGCCCATTTTTTATTAAGCCTAGTGGAGCCCCAAAGGAAATTTTGCTGAAGATTGCGGATTTGTTTTAGAACCCATTTAGGTGCAACCAGGATGGAGAAAAGATAAAGTGGCATTGCTTGGAGCACAGATTCTATGAGAATGAGTCTGCTGGCAATGTTGAGCAATCTGTAGGTCCACGAGGAGAGTTGAGCTTCATGCTTGTCAAGGAGTTTTCTCCAAGAGGTGTGTTTGTTGTAAATAACTTGTTACTGGAATGATAAGTAGAAGAAATAATATCAGTCACTGCAGTTGGATTTCGATTTAGAAATTTTAACATCTTTATGATGGAGGAATATTCCTCAACCATGGCATCCTACCAAACCTACTGAGAGGCTGTATCCTGATAACAAGAAGGTTCCGTGTCCAACAACTCTGTCATCAATGCCGTATACCCAGTGCACCTCTATGGCTACTTGCTCTGCCTAAACATAGAGCTAGGAGCTTCAACATGATCTTGGGCCTCCTGAATCAACCTGTTGGCCCACTTGGCTCTCTTCCTCATTTTGGGAGTGGTTGTCTCTACTCATCCCGGTCTCTCCTCCTCATCCTGTACTGACCCCTGGTCATCCTGCTATGCGGCTCTCTTGCCACTTGGATGAAACTCAATCTGTGATCCTGTTTGAGGCTCCTCCTTGGGAACAAGTAGCTCCTACTCAGGTACTGCAACCTGCTCTCACTCTAAGGACTCCCTTAGAGCTTTGTCTTCCTCAAACCTCACGTCTTGTATGATAATTGTCTTCTTGAGTAATGGAATATACATCCTATACGCCTGAGATGTCTCACCCAAACCCACGAAAATACCAATGTTCCACCAAGTACCCTAGAGGTGGGGGTGACGTCGGGGTCTTAAAAACATGGGGGGACGTCGGGGTCTTAAAAACTTATAAATATAAAAATATATGATATATAATTGAAATTTTAATATTTATAGTGTAAATGTCTTTATCATTATATAATATATAACACTTACTTCATGAAGGATATCATACATATAAGTTTGTAACTGTGATCATTTAAAAAACTAGAGACCATGGCCTTTATGTCAAATAATAGAAGATAAGAAGGGAATAAAAATACATTATATTCTTGCGAATTTTGATAATGGTTTCCTTTCTCATAACTAAAGGTGGCAGGAACTTAAAATAATCTACTTCTCAGCAAAGCAGTTACGTATTTAGATCTAATCGAAAATTACTCATGAGCAATTTGTGTGTGAGAATGATTTAAATGTTCAGCACTGCCTTCATGTTGTAAGAGGGGTTGATTAATGTCAATGTTAGACTCTTATGTTGTTGTAATTATGCTGTTGTTGTTGGATTCATTTTCAAGTCCATTATTTTCTGTGCTGGTATCCAATTTGGATTGATCCTTTGCCTTACCCCACAATACAACATAAAGTCGGGCAATAGCAACAACTTCAACGTAAATGAAATGTGAAACTAACAATTAAACATTGAAATAAACTTTTAAGTTAACTCAAACCCTTATAAATTTGGATTTTTTTTTTCATTAAAAAATTGCATTGCTAGGGAACGACCCCTCACGTCCCCTTTTTCCTAGGAAACGACCCCTCACGTCCTCTCATGTCCCCTTTTTCCTAGGAAATGACCCCGCACATCCCCTTGCGTACCCTGTTTTTTTGGGAGCGTGGGGAAACGTCCCCCAGCCGTCCCCAAGTCCCCAGAGTGCGAGGGAGCTAGGAAACTCGACCCCCAGGTGGGGGGACGCGACCCCGTGGAACACTGGACAATACCCTTTTCAGCTGTGGGCTCTAGCTTCTTCCTGCTATCTTTGGACACATGGAAGTAACCTTTTCTGCCAAAGATGTAGAAGTGTGAAACATCAAGCTTGCTTGTGAAAGCCTCCTCTGGTGTAGCTCGTCCAAGCGCCCTGTGTGGACTCCTGTTCTGTAGAAATACTGCAGTGTTGCATCCTTTTGCCCATAAGAACATAGGTAGTCCCTGATCATTCAACATGACCTTGGTTGCTCCAACTATGCTGCAGTTATTTTGCTCAACCACCCCATTTGGTTCAAGGTTATAGGGTGTTGTCAGCTCTCTCCTAATGCCCTCCTTGGCACACTCAACCCTGAAGGCATTGGAGACATATTCCCCGCCATTGTCACCCCTCAATGCTTTGATCTTCTTCCCATTTTGGTTTTCTACCAAGTCCTTAAACTGCATAACTTGGAAAAGAGCTCCTCCTTCCTCATGAAGATGATCCATGTCTTCTGGGAATAATCATCTATGAAATTAACATAATACTTGTATATCATAAGTGATGGAGAAGAGAAGGGCTTGAATACACCTAAATGCACCAACTCCAAATCCCCTTTAGCTTCGCTGTCTGGGACTTGGAAAGACGACTTGGCATAATTGCCAAGTGTGCACCCCTTGCACACTCCATTATTGTCGAGATTGTATTGTGGTAGCCCTGTGGCTATCTATTGAAGGATCTTCAGCAACCCATGATGCAAGTGTCCCATGCGCCTGAACGAAAGTTCTCCTACATCAATGCTTCGCACACCGCTTGCCTTGCTGCTCAAGGCTGCGCATCTCTCAACTTGCAACGTGTAGAAATTCTTCATCCTCACACCTATTTGCTTCACTGATCTAGAATCTTGATGCTTGAGGTAAGCCTTACCTCTCCTGAAGATGACATCATAACCCTTGTCCTCTAGGGTTGCCACTGAAACAAGGTTCTTCTTTAGGCCTGGAATTTAGAGAACATCTTTGAGATGGAGAGAGCGCCCAGACTCCCTCTCAAACCTAACAGTACCAACTCCCCTAGTTGTGTACTTCCCATCATCTCCTAGCTCAATATGAGATTGCATGTTCTTCTCCTCCAACTGGCTGAAATACTCCTTGTTCCCGGTCATATGGAAGGATTCTCCTGAATAAATATACCACACGCTGCTGCCTACTGAGCTTTCCATGCAATCTATCAATGAGAAATATTTCTCGTATTGAGAAGAAAACCCATCTACCTCAGCTGTTGCAGCCTCATGATCCTTACTAGACCCCTTCTTCATGTTAGGACACTTGGTGGCATAGTGCCCGAACTCATGGCAATGGAAGCACTTGATCTTGCTCAGATCCTTCTTCTTCTTCTCGCCCTTTTGACTGGTCTCAGCCTTGCCTTTGCCCTTCTTGCCCTTGGCCCGACTACCTTTGCTTGCTAGGGAAAAGCTCTCCTCGTCCTCTGCTGGAGCTTCTCTACCAGCTCTCGTGCCTCTCCGGATCTCTTCTTGAACACAATCACTCCATAACCTTTCCCAACTAGGAATATTATCTCTGCACTTATTGCATCCTAGAAACTATACCAAGACTTATGGAGTCACAGAAGCACAAGACTCACAGGGTCTTTTTCTGCTACTATCTTGCCCACACCACCTAGCTCATCCCAAACTTGAGTGAACTTTGAAAGATATGTGATGATGGGCTCTCCTTTGCTCATCCAGATACTTTTTAGCTTCTTTTTGAGAGCAAGCTTCTTGGCATCACTGGAATCCTGATACAAATCTAAGATGGCTTTAAACATATCATATGTTGTTTTCTTCTCATGGAGATGAGGGGTAATATGGTCTCTGATCCCCTTAAGAATGATCCTCCTCGCCTTTGTGTCATTCTTGTTATGCTGGGCCAACTGTTGGGCATCTGTACATGGCACTATTCGCTGCTTCACAAACTCTACCACCCCATTATCTTCACTTATATTTGCTCCTTCAGCGCACAGAAATTTGAGGCTCCCTCTAAACAATGATATGCCCTCAATCCTTGGAACACCTTACTTCTATCCAAAGAACTGCTCTTCGAAACTGTGATCTGTGCTCTTCACTAATTGATCAACTTGGTGATAGTTTTTATACTGATCTCTGCTCTGATACCATTTTAATTTTCTTTGAAACTCTGCAACTACTTGCTGAATTATTGTAAAATAGGAAACTGAAAAATGAAATCAAATTCGCTTTCACCAAGATACAAAGTTTCTTAACAACTTATATGCAACGGAATAAAAACACAAGATAAAAAACATATCACACAAAATTTTCATGCTTGTTTACCCAGGATACCCAAATGGGAAAACTTGCTTTCTTTGTCATAGTATTTTATTGATTGAGCTTGAGCAATTGAATCTCTTACAAGACAATCTGTCTCTCTGAGAACACACTTGTTCTTCTGCTAAACTTGCTTGGACTCACCCTACAAACTCTTGATCCTTGCTCCTAATCCTTTGTGCACTTCCTGGCCCTATTTCCTTGCGCACTAGGCCTATCTCCTTGCGGACAAAATCTCATATTTTATAGTGCACTAGGCTCCTGTTTTTTTGCGCACTTGGCCTCCTATTTTGTAGCGCAAATCTGCTCCAAAAATTTGTACGTTCTTGCTCCTCAAGGATACGCACACCAAAACAAATTGAATTGTTTTCACAAAACTTGTGCACACAACAATGAATAATTCTTGTGCTTTTGTCCTTCCTTTATAGATTCGATCCATGCTGAATTAGGTTAGTACAAATTTAGAACTCAAGTGGTTGATTGACAGGTTAACTGAGAGTGACTCGTTCTCTCTCCAATCAACACTGGAGTCACAACTCCCCTTTCCTACAATCAATGACTGAAGTTCCAACTCGTTCTATTTGAACTCGTAACTGCTACCCAATCCTGTAGTTAAACTGAAGAAGGCTCCACGTAACTGAGCCTCCAACACTATGCATGAACTGGAGTCTATCTCATGATTTCGAACCATGCTAAGAGAAGGACAAACTCATGGTCTTTCTGGCCAAGGCACAAGCCAGAGGACCTTCACTCGCTACAATTTTCAACAAAACAGATGTAGGATTTAAAATATAAATCATTCCCTAAGAGAACACACACTATGAAAAGAGGAAAGGAATAGATGCTGTTAGAGTGGTAATACTTAATAACATTTATGTTAGGAGTCATTAAGATTTATGTCACTTTATATTCATGACTTAAGAGCAATGTAATGATAAATGTTGAGATTAGAGATTATATGGTTTAACCATCTAACCACTTATTAACATTTATGTTAGAAGTCATTCATATTTTTGTCTCTTTATGTTAGTGACTTGAGCGCTATGTAGTGATAATTATGGAGGTGAGAGGGTTAAACCACCTAACCAAGTAGGGGTGCTATAAATATGATGTATGATGAATTACAAGTGTCTGATGTATTGCTGCAACGATAGTAATAGAGGCCATTTTTTACTCTCTCCACTGTTATTATGAAATGTATGCATCCTATTTCCTAAAGAGGGAAATGGAATTTGGTTTGAACTGATTTTTGTTTTGGATTAGTAAGGAAGATGCAAATGACTTCAAGAAAAGGGAAAATTCCGACAAACAAACTATAATTGCCTCTCTTTTTGACTTGCACCACACAATGTCAACATTTATTTCCAAGATATTCATATAAACAAGTTCATTTTTTTTGCTAAAAAGAATGTCAAATTGCTGTATTGCGTTTCCAAAGTGGTCTTAGTGTGTATGTAACATGTGTGCCCTGTTTAAACTTTAGACTGATGGTAAGGGATATGATCTCTTATAAAAGGATGCATTGTTAGCACTCATTTCAATACAAACGCCATTTTCAGCAAGTTTTTGTTTTTCTAAGTAAAAAACTTTGATATATCTTGATTCTATTTGTTTTCTGCAGGAAAATAAATCTTGCCTTAAAAGAAAGAATGACATTTTCATTCAATTTGTTTTCTGCAGGAAAATAAGTGGTGTTACTATGGAATTGGGCTCTGCTGAAAATCCAAGTTCTTCAACTTTTGCATTCAATGACGAGGACCATACTCTTGGAAATTCTCTTCGTTATGTTCTGAATCATGAGTTAGTATTTGATTGCATTTTCATTTTAGTGCATCCCATTTTTGACTTGAGAGGGAGAGAGAAACATACAAGTACATTGAGTGTTGGCTTGATGATGGTATGTTTAGATAATTTGTTGTTGGGTACATGTTTTGAAAATTCTAGCTTCATTTAGTTATGCGTTGAATAACATTAATTGTTAAAAGTTTGATCATTGAAATGAAGTGAAGGTGGGGCAAAGGAAAAGCTAGGTAACCTTTAGCCCCAGATGTAACACATGAAGGAATCTTATTGTTCCTCTTTTTGCTAATAGAAGAAAATCATACTAGGATTTTACGGAAAATTACAAATCAATATAAGCAGTGAAAAGGTTCCTACTATGAAATTCGACTGTTTTTCCTGAGTTTTTAGACAAAGAAACAGCATCACAAGAAGATAAAATGTCTTTTGGTCGAAAAAATAATCTCACCCCACCCTCAACACTTAAGCGAAGAATGAGGCTTCTAATACCATCCCTCCCCTTGTGGATCTCTCCCATTTCTTTGTCAGAATTTCTGATGGAAGACAGATTGATTGCCAGCTGCTGGTAATGTTGAGAAATCTAGGGCATTATGATTAGGTGATTTCTCTTACTTTGATAACTGCTTGTGAATACTTTTTACTCCATTAGATCATGATCTTTTCTTTAGTTAGATTATTATAGTGTTCTTCATCAAACAGCTAACAAGGCATAAACAATAAAGAGACAAAAGACACAGAATATAGGCCATCAGTCAGGGCCAAAACCTCTCCCACTTGAGAGGAAAAACCCGAGCTGTTAAATTTTGGGTACCAAGGACAAGTGGTTCCCCATGGCTTTGATCTTTTGCCTAGGGAAAAGTGTCCACTCTATTGTACCTCTTCTTCTAAAAGTGACTTTATAAGTGGTAAAGTCGGTCTAATTTAAAAGTGATTTTATAAGTGATAAAGTTACGTTCTAATTTGAAAGTGACTTTATTAAAGTCAATGAAGAATTGGAAAGTGAAAAAGTGACTATGGAAATAAAAGGCTAAGTGGGTATTTATTTAAGTGAGTAAGTGAATAAATAGAAAAAGTGAAAATAATGCACATTTATTTTCAGCCCTTGATCTAAAACTTTCTCAGCCATTGGATCTAGGGATCACTCAAAAGTCACTTAGGTTAGGGTAAAAGGAGAGAAGAGGAGGAAAATATCACATTATTCTTTCATGAGCATTTTGAGAGAAAGCAAGAGAGAGCAAAGGAAAAATTTTTGAGCAGGGAGGAAATGAAGAAGAACAACAGGAGTTTGGCACACATCCCAAGACATCAGATCCGTACAGCAGGAGTTTGGCATGCATCCCAAGATAGTAGAACCATACAACAGTTTGGCACGCATTCCAAGGAGGGTGACAGCACAAATTTCAAGGAAAAAGGCTTTAGGTTGAAGGCGCGAAAATCAAGGCAAAGCTGGGCACGATTTTCGAGGAGAAAATACGCTGTACCTTTTATGTACAGTCCGTATAGGTCATACACTTTTTTTGGGCACATTTCCCGAGGCTGTCTGTACAACATTTATTGCTGTATTTTTACTGTTTGAACTGGTTTTCCTGTGGCATGGTTTTAGAGGTGAGTTTTGCACGGAAATCGAGATAAGTCTGTTTTTGTAATTCCTGGAATATTTTTTTGTGTATTTCATTTTCTCTGTAATAGATTTCAGAAATAAGAAAGAGCTCTCAAATTGGTTTTCCCCAAGAGTTGTAGGGGGTTTTTCGAGGGTCACATTGACCAAAAATCACTGTGTTATTTTCTGTGTGTGGTTGTTATAATTTTTCTGTGTTATTTCCAACAGTAGTAGAATCTCCTAATTTTTATTTTCAGAAATAAATTTCATTTCCATATTTTAGTGTTTTAATCATGCTTGGATTTCACATTAAAACAATGGAGTGATAAGGGAAAACTGTTAATCGAAGTGGGGACTGAATTTTTACATGGTATTGGAGCAAAGTTGGCTGGAAAGTGTTATTTGGGACAACAGTGTATAAATTACAGCAGTCTGATTTTTACACAGAAAACATAAAAACTTTTACCCAGATTTGAAACTTCATTTTTATAGGACAGTGAATCATGACTTTGGGATTGAGGGTTGAAGACAGGTTAGATGGGAAGAGTAACTGTAGTGCATGGAGGGAGAGAATCCAATGTATCTTTGAGGACGCAGAGGTCTGGGGCATTATGGTACATACCACCCAACACCCAGTAGCAGTTCCTGCTGATCCAACACAGTTAGCAGAGTTCACTAAAAAGAATGCTAAAGCCAAAAGACTGATTTGGATGGAGTCAAAGATCATGTCATTCCTTATGTGAGAGGAAAGACTTATGCACATGAAATGTGGACTGCTTTGACCGGGCTTTACCAGAGCTCAAATGAGAACCGTAAGATGGTCCTAAAGGAGAAACTGAAGGCCATAAGAATGGCTAAGATTGACAGTGCTACAACATACCTCACCAAGAACACTTTGGTGAGAGATGAGTTGGCCGCTGTAGGAGAGACAATTGCACCCACTAAGTTGGTGAGGATAGCTTTGCATGGTCTTCCCAAGACTTGGGAGAGTTTTGTAGATGGTATTGTTGCACGAGAGAACCTTCTCGGATGGGAAAGGTTGTGTGATGATTGCATTCAGAATGAGATCAAGAAGAACCATCTAGGGGCAGCCAAACAGGGAGATGAGGATGACAATGTGGCATTGTTGGCAAGAGGCAAGAAAGGAAAATCAAAGAAGGGAGCTTCCACTAGTGGAGGCAAAGGAAAAGGTAAAGGCAAACAACAGAGGAAAGAAAAGGACTATTCCAAAGTCAAATGTTGGAATTGTCAAAACATGGGACACTATGCTGTTGTGTCCTGAGAAGAAAAATAAGAAAGGGAAAGAGACAACCATGGTAGCTTCTGCAGAGATAAAGGTCTTCTCAGAGAGTTTTGATCGAGAGTTTGGATTCATAGCTTGTGAGTCCTCCACTGCAGTATCACTTGCCATACAGGTTCAGAGGGAGTATGCACTCGCCTCTACTAGCAAAGCATCTTCTAGTGTTTGGTATGTTGACAGTGGTGCTTCTCGCCATATGACAGGAGTCAAGGAGTACTTCTCAGACCTATCAGAGAGTGATACTGATATTGAGGGAGTACTTGGTGATGACAACATTGTTAGAGCAGTCGGTGTTGGAATATTAACATTTGATAGGGAACCCAAACCTCCCTTGAAAGTGTTAGATGTTCTCTGTGTGCCTGGAATGAAGAAGAACTTGAAATCCTTCTCAGCACTTGAGGACAAAGGGTATGAGGTGTTGTTCAGGAATGGACAAGTGCTCATATATCCTAAGGGAACTCCAACTGCTTCAGCTAGAGTGATTGGAGTGCGCCATGCTAAGGTGTACAAGTTCTCATTCCAGCCACTAATGGCATTGAGTAGCAGTACCAGGGACAGGACTGATAACAACTCTATCAGTTCAGAATTGTGTGAGATCTGGCATTGCAAGATGGGTCACATGTATCATGGGGCCTTAAGGACATTGTGGGAGATCACCATTGGTGTGCCAGATTTCAATTCTGATCACCTTGATGTATGCAGAGGATGTGCTTTGGGGAAGTTTGCAAAATCTCCTTTTCCCAACAGTGACAACAGGACGACAGGGATCCTTGACTTGATTCATTTCGATGTGAGTGGTCGGATGTCTCATGTGTCCTTGAGTGGCTTTGAATATTATGTCTTATTCATTGATGACCACTCCAGGAAGACCTGGATCTATTTCTTGAAGACCAAGAACGAGGTCTTCAAGCGGTTTCGAGAGTTCAAAGCTCTCGTGGAAACCCAAACAGGTAGGAAGATCAAGGTACTAAGGTCGGACAATGGAGGTGAGTATACTCTTGGCGAGTTTGTGGATTTTTGTGCCGAGGCAGGCATTAAGAGGGAGTTCATTGTTCCTTACAACCCCCAACAGAATGGGGTGTCAGAGAGGAAGAACAGATCCATTGTAGGGGGCGGGGCTGCCAAAGCCATGCTTCACGATCAGGGGTTACCTTTATTTTTGTGGGCAGAGGCCTGCAACATTGTTGTTTACTTACAGAACAGGAGCCCACATCGTGCCTTGGGGAATGTGATTCCTGAGGAGAATTTCACAGGGAAGAAGCCTGACGTTGGGCACTTTCGTATCTTTGGGTGCCTTACATACTCTTATGTCCCAAGGAGAGCAAAACCAAGTTAGAACCTACCGCAGACAAGGGCATCTTTATGGGTTATAGCGAGACCTCGAAAGCCTACCAGATTTACATTCCTGCAAAGAGGAAAGTGGTTGTCAGGAGGGATGTAAAGTTCGAGGAGGAGAGAGCTTTTAGGAGGTCATGGGAGTTATAGTACATAGAGTCAGCAGACACTCAACAACAGTTGAGTCAGTCACAGGGATCCAATGCATAGAGTGCAGGAGGCCAGGGATCAGGAAGTACATCTATTACAGTTTCAGGTCCATCAGTGAGCAGTGGCTCTCAGAGTCAGGTGAGTGGATATTTGGGCAACTTATAGGGAAGTTCGCAGTACAATTCACAGGATAGTTCACTGATGGACAACTCGCATGGTACATCAGGTTCTACAGGCACAGGTACAGGTATGGAGTTAGTTGGCAGGCCTTTAGGAGTTCAGGCTTCTGATGATGATGAGGATTCTTTCACTCCGGTGGAAGAAGTAGTTTCAGGGAAGAGGAAGCCCAAGTGGCTTCAAGACATCCAGCGCGAGGCAACATCAATTGCTGGACCAAAGAGACAGGTCAGAGAGAGTAGACCACCTGAGCGGTTCTGTAGTTACATGGCATTGGTAACAAGCATTGTTGATATTGAGCCTTCTAGTTATGAGGAGGTAGCTAGCCAACAGGTCTTGAGAGAGTCCATGATGGAGGAGTATTCTTCTCTTATGCAGAATGATGTTTGGGAGGTAGTGCCTAGGCCTGAAGGTAAATCAGTTGTTACTTCCAGATGGCTCTACAAGATAAAGCATGCCGCAGATGGCAACATAGAGAAGTTCAAGGCTCGTTTTGTGGCGAGAGGGTTCTCATAGGTAGAGAGAGTTGACTATGAGGAGACCTTTGCTCCCGTAGCTTGGTATACATCTATTCACTCCATTATATCGATTGCAGCAGAGATGGGTTGGAAGATCCACCAGATGAATGTGAAGACCGCCTTTCTCAATGGCTTCATTCAGGTGGAAGTTTATATTGAGCAGCCGCAGGGCTTTGAGGTGCATGGGCGGGAGACGCATGTATGCAGGTTGAAAAAGGCACTCTATGGCCTAAAGCAAGCTCGTAGAGCTTGGTACTCTCGTATTGACGCATACTTGCAAGTAGTTGGGTTTCACTAAGAATGAGGCTGATCCGAACCTATACTTCATTGTGGTAGGCGAGGAGCCTCTCATTTTGGTGTTGTATGTTGATGACTTGTTCATCACTGGAGCGGAGAGACTCATTGAGGGTTGCAAGAGAGATCTTGCTTCAGAGTTTGAGATGAAAGATATTGGCTTGATGCATTATTTTTTGGGATTGGAGGTGTGGCAGGAGGAGGGGCATATCTTCCTGGGACAGGGGAAGTACACAGTGGATATTCTTAGCAGATTTCACATGGAGGACTGCAAACCCATGTCTACACCTATGATCACTAACTGGAAGAAGCTTCACGCTTCCAATTTCGAGTTGGTGGATCCTACACTATACAGGCAGCTGATTGGATCATTGATGTATTTGGTCAACACTCGGCCAGATATATGTTTTGCAGTTAACACTATGAGTCAGTTCATGTGTGAGCCCAGGAGAGTGCATTGGGTGGCTGCAAAACACATTCTTCGTTACTTGCAAGGTACTGTGGATTATGGTCTGGACTATAGACAGGGTGATGGAGAGAGATTGGCAGGATACACAGATTCAAATTGGGCAGGATGTGCTTCAGACAGGAAGAGCACTTCAGGGTGCTGTTTTGGGTTCGGTTCGGCAGTTGTGTCGTGGTTCAGTCGGAAACAACAGTTAGTTGCATTGAACTCAACTGAGGCAGAGTATATGGCTGCTAGTTTGGCTAGATGTGAGGCCATATGGCTTCGCAAGATGTTGTTTGGTTTATTTGGTCAGGCATTGAGACCTTCTGTGATTCACTGCGATAATAAGAGTTGCATAAAACTCACGGAGAATCCAGTTTTCCATGACAGGTCAAAACATATTGGGATCAAGTATCACTTCATTCGAGACTATGTCCAAAAGGGAGCAGTCAAGCTTGAGTACATCTCCACAAATTAGCGGATATCTTCACCAAAGCCTTACCAGGGGGCAAACATGTCTACTTCAGAGACAAGATGGGAGTGGTGAGGAACACTTTCCTCGGTAAGAGGGAGTGTTAAATTTTGGGTACCAAGGACAAGTGGTTCACCATGGATTTGATCTTTTGCCTAGGGAAAAGTGTCCACTCTATTGTACCTCTTCTTCTAAAGGTGACTTTATAAGTGGTAAGGTCAGTCTAATTTAAAAGTGACTTTAGAAGTGATAAAGTTATGTTCTAATTTGAAAGTGACTTTATTAAAGTCAATGAAGAATTAGAAAGTGAAAAAGTGACTATGGGAATAAAAGGCTAAGTGGGTGAGTAAATAAATAGAAAAAGTGAAAATAATGCACATTTATTTTCAACCCTTGATCTAAAGCTTTCTTAGCCATTGGATCTAGGCATCACTCAAAAGTCACTTAGGTTAGGGTAAAAGGAGAGAAGAAGAGGAAAATATCACATTATTCTTTCATGAGCATTTTGAGAGAAAGCAAGAGAGAGCAAAGGAGAAATTTCTGAGCAGGGAGGAAGTGAAGAAGAACAACAGGAGTTTGGCATGCATCCCAAGACAACAGATCAATACAACAGGAGTTTGGCATGCATCTCAAGACAACAAAACCGTACAGTAGTTTGGCACGCATTCCAAGGAGGGTGACAACACAATTTTCGAGGAAAAATGCTTCAGGTTGAAGGCACGAAAATCGAGGCAGAGCTAGGCACGATTTTCGAGGAGAAAATCTGCTGTATCTTTTCTGTACAGTCCACACAGTCTGTACAGGCCGTACATTGTTTTATGGGCACATTTCTTGAGTCTGTCCGTACAACATTTATTGTTGTATTTTTCCTGTCTGAACTGGTTTTCCTGTGGCACGGTTTTCGAGGTGGAGTTTTTCACAGAAATCGAGATAAGTCTATTTTTGTAATTGCTGGAATATTTTCCTGTGTATTTAATTTTCACTATAACAGATTTCAGAAATAAGAAAGAGCTCTCAAACTGGTTTTCCCCAAGAGTTGTAGGGGGGTTTTCGAGGGTCACATTTACCAAAAATCACTATGTGATTTTCTGTGTGTGGTTGTTATAATTTTTCTGTGTTATTTCCAACAATAGTAGAATCTCCTAATTTGTATTTTCAGAAATAAATTTCATTTCCAGGTTTTAGTGTTTAAATCATGCCTGGATTGTAGAGACCTTGGTTGTTAATTTCTTAAATTTTACACTTAATTTCAGGGAATTTCAGAGTTTTTGCTGGAGGGAAAGACTTAGCTAAATCAACTAACAGGGAATCACTGCTGCTTCTAAAAATTATTCCAAGTTTTTACACTTAATTAAGACAATTGTTACAAACTATCATTCTTCCCCTAAATACAATTTAAGACATCATTTCCATGAATACATCTAAGCATATATAAACATAAATCAGTAGTAATACGATTTCATGCAGTTCAGAAATGAAATTTCAATTTTAGCTACATGGGAAATACCTGGAATGCAGCAGATGATTTAATGGTGGCACTCTTCAGGCACTCCTCCTGTGATGCTGTGGACAGAATGAACAGTTCACCGAAACAATATAAATGAATAGTTCACCGAAACAATATAATCCTCCCATCCGATCTAGGAACAATCCTAGACCCAAAAGATCACTCTTCTGTCTCCATGCCCAGAATCCCAAGGACGATGAGACTCCCTTCCAAACATTTCGTATCCTTCAATCCTTTCTGTGGACAGAATGCAGAATTTTTCTCCAAAAGACCACCCCCCGTCCTTCACATCCTTTTCACTTATATTGATTTTCTCCACCGCCTCAACTCCCGTAGATATTATCTCATTTATGAGGGTGGGTATGCATTTAAGGGGATATTATGTTCATTTAATGAGATATTTAACTTTGAGATAAGGTTTTGGGGTTAAGTGCATGAAATATCCATTTTGAATCCTTATCTAGTTACGTAGATGTGATGGCTTTATGGAGAGCTTAACTTGGCTTTGTATTGTGTTTTTTAATAACTTAATTAATTTGCCTTAATTAAATTATTTTATTACTTTATTGGTTCACCCACATATAATTTTTTTTTTTTTTTTTAAAACTAAATTAAAATCTGATTTTCCTAAATAACACTCTCCCATGCCTGTTGATATTTCGTTATATCATGGCGAGATAAAATGTATAGTAATATTCAATTCGTTATTCTTACTTAGGTAGCCTTAATACTAGTGCGGGGTATGCGATGTAGGCATATGTAGCTATCACATGCGTATGTCGTATACTCGCTAATGGTATTTTACTTATCAATTAGGAATGGGTCGTTACATGGATTTCACATTAAAACAATGGAGTGATAAGGGAAAACTGTTAATTGAAGCGGGGACTGAATTTTTACAAATTCTTCTTCTTATAGAGACTTCAATTAACGAATACCAAGACCTAGACCCTTGACACAACAACCTTTCCAAGACCAAGTTATTAGCCTTCTTGTTTGATTTCTTCCTTTAGTCAATGATAGTCAAACCTCCTTCCCTCCTTCACTTTCTCGACTCTTTTATGAACTTCGATTCCTTGATTCTACTCTGCAATTCTCGGCCCTACTTATGAACTCCTAACAGTAGCATATGAGGGAGATAAACACCTTGATTCCCTTTGCTTTGGATGGAGGACTTTCCTCCTTTAACTTGGATAGGGAATCACCTTGTTCTTCTTCAAAAACTGTCATTACAATATGACTGTGATATCTTGCTCTTCCTGCAGTAAGCAGCAGCGGATTCTCGCATGTGTATAGTGTACTTCACCCAAAACAGACCCAAAAATAGTACCACTGACTTCGCTTTTCCTTTCCTTGTCTTTGCTAGTTATGAGGCTCCTTGCTTAGTGATTCTCGCACTTCTAGATGCAGACTGCTCCTTGACCGATATTTTGACTTCCAAGTGAAGGCTGCGCTGCCTATTTATAGTGGTTTGTCCATCAAATAAGCCAACTTGAGTTGTGGGTGAGCCGACATGTCCTTTGGTGAAGCTTCACAATTTCGTTTAAGGCCGACTTGAGGGAGATGCTTGAATTTGGTCTTGGAGGGTTTCTTTGACTCTTTCAATGACTCAAATATATTTGTAACATGCCCAAGAAGGGTCTTCCATACATGACTTTGACTCAATAGACTTTTATGAATTGAAGACAAACTTAAAGGCTCACAATGGGAACCTTAACTAAAATAAAATTCCTTGATCATGAAACCCATGATTCAAACATAATTTTATTTTCTTCTTTACATCAATTACATAAAATCATATTTACACATATCATTATGAAGACCGAACCTAGTTACACTATTCAACATTTCCTCTTAACTAGGGAGGTATTCATAATGGTACTTGGTCATTCTCAATCTGAAGAATTCTCATAAGAAGAGTCAGATTGGTAACCCATTTGTATAGCATCATATCAACCAACATTGTCACATAGCAAGGCCTTGACTAACAACTCTATCTCTCCACAAGATCAGAGCACAATGCTAGCGAGACCAATGATGTATAAACACCCTCATCATTGTCTCTCTCGAAACATACTCCACCCAGGTTCTCAGAGTGTGTTCCACCAGGACTATTCTTATCTTGGATTCCCAGTCCTCAAAGAATATCGGTCCTCTACGACTACTCTTATCTTGGATGCCCTAACTCATCCTCAAAGAGCATCAGATGCCAAATGTTTACCCAATCGTCCATTTTGTCTTCCCAGGTGAAGACAAAAATGATGTGTATATCTCTCCTTCTCAACTTAGGGAGGACATACCCATTCGACTGAAGGAATGTACCCATTCCAATAAAGGAATGTACCCAAGCTCCCTCTTAACCAGGGACTTGATCAAGCTCCCTTGTGTCCAGGGACTTGCTTCCAACAACTCATCAGGGGGAGATCACGGGATAACCAACTGCTTGTAGAACTCCTTCCTTCGATGTCATGAGTTTCTTCTTTGTCACAGAGTCTACATTGATTGGGACTTTTTCGTAGGGCATAGATCATCCGTCACTGTCATCCTTGAGTCATGTCATCATTCCTTTCATCGGAAAGTGATCCATCAGTTCATATCTGGCCTTCCTTCACGCCATGTTGCCTTTCTTCATGCCATGTTTCTTTAAGGAATTTTCATCCTATTACATAGTCATCTGCGATGGAAGACATCCACAACTCTTCCCTTGGCAGCCCTGCATAACCCCATCGAGATGTTTGTTCACAAACAAGAATTGAACACTAAATCAAAATTACGTTTGTGATGGTCTTTCATCATGTCATCTTCTGGTTTGCATCAACATCCTGCATACATATTGACACATCTCCAAAAGATATCCATTGTCAAGGGTCTCCTTCTTTTTCAGACTTCCATCGGAGTCTTCATATCTTTCCTGGAGATATCATAGTCAAATCTTTTAATCCTTGGATGTTGATTGCCATCATCGTTGCACATTCCATGATCTCTTCCTTTCTTTCTTCACACATTTTCTTCCAGGACTGTCAATCATAGTTCCTCTAATTATAGTCAACCACCTCACATTTTAGATGAGGACGCATTATGTTGATTTCATCTAGTCAATGTGTGACCCATGCCTTCCTGCATCTTCTTAATGGAGGAGATCCTTTTCTCTCGATTCTTCTCTTGAAGTAGAGTATTCATCTATGTTGTCTGCAACCATATGACACGACTTGAATTATCAAATAAAAGCATATATACCTTATTCTTATTTTAGGTCATATTTCTGCAACAACTTCCATGATTGAAAGAACTTCAATCGCTAGATCTGTTTATAACTTTATTGACGTCATACCATCCTTTCATGAATTCTTCCAAGTAGGAATTCTTGATGAAACATTTGCTCCCTTTTGATTAGTGAACCTTCCGATGAAGATTTCAATAGAGGATCTTAAGTATTCTCATCCAGCAGATGTTTCCTCTTAACTGATGTATGATGAGCTTTGTACCAGATGACTTTCCCTTAAGTGCTTCTAATGAGGTTACCAAGAGCTATCTTCTTTCATAGACCTATTCCCACTATCATTCATGTCTCCCTATGATGATGTCACGAGCTCTTGCTTCTAATGCTTCTATGATGCCATGATGCATCCTATCATCCTATCATAGTAGAGATCTTTTACTTCCTCTTTCTTGGACTTCTTCTTTTCGGCTTCCTCTACTTCCTCGGTGATATGGGCTTCTTCTCTTCCTCTTTTGTTATTGTCCTTCTTGATCTCAATACAATCTCTTTTGTAATGCCCATATTCTTGACACCAATATCATTGAATCTTAGCCATGTTCTTCTTCTTTTTCTGAGGTCCAAACTTTACAAATTTTCCCTTTCTCTTTGTCATTGCAACATATTCTTGATTTTGCTCACCTGATCCTACTTCAGATTTTGCCTTTAGCTTAGATTCTTCAATCTTGCACAATGACCATAGTTCTTGGAATGGAGTAGCTGCTTTCTTCCCATAAATACTTGAAGTAAAGTTACCCCACTCCTCCTGTAGTGCATTTAGTACTATTGTAGTCATTTCTCTATCAGACATGACTTCTCCTAGTTCTTGAAGTTGATCCTTGATTTTAGATATCCTCATAAAGTATGAGGCTATTCCTTCTTATGACATTTTCAACTTGTAGATCTCTTGCCTTAATGAGATAACTTCTCCTGCAGTGCTTACATAATACAACTCTACCAATTTTTCATATATTTCTTTTGAAGTTTCGAGTTTTGATACATATGGAATGAGGGGATCCTTGTTGGATTCTATGAGAATCCTTTAAGCCCTAACTTCCCCCTTCATAAACTTTGCAAGTGCTTGAGCATCTTCTTTCGCTGGTTTGGTGATAGATCCTTTGACATGATCCATGACCTCATTTTCAATAAGATTTAGATATGTCCTCTTCTTCCATGCAAGATAGTTTGAAGCACCAACCAATTTATTGCTTTCCTTGCAAAAAGAATTTTTGATAGATTTAAATGTGGACATAAATATACTTACTTGTTAAGATGCTTTTTCCACTTGTTGCTTCCTTGAATTTGATGATGATATAGACAATAGAAAACTTCTTCTTGTTGAACATAGTTCTCTTCAAGAATGATCCTTGATCCCACAGAGAGGGAGATCACTTTAGATCCTTTGATGGAGATGTCTTTGTTGAAAATGATCAAAGACGACTTCTTGATGGTATTCTTCAATGGTAAGAATCTTGCTTCAATGAGAGGGAAATTGCCTTGTAACCTTTTGAATATGATGACAACGCCCTTTGATCTAGCCTTCTTTGGATGAATAGTCTTTAAGATACTTCAACTCAAAAACTTTGAGGTTTCCTTTGGTGATGATTGAATGCGGATCCCAAAAATGCTTCTAGGGTTTTGACTTTTTCCAAGATGATGATGTGATCTTTGTCCTTGAAGTGTTTCTCTTAGATGAATAGACTTCTTGATGCTTTGATTTATAGATCTCTTCACCTTGAGTAGATGTAGGGTTTTGGTCTTGCTTTTCTTGATGATTATTTGAGTGATGATCCCAAGACTTAGATCTAGGATTTTGATAACTTCACTTTAATATACTTCGATTTGCTTCGATGTCTTTCTCGAGATTTGATCCTTGTGTGTCTCTTGATAAGATGCCCTTCCTTGACTTTGTTACCTTAGCTCTGATACCATGTTGAGAAATCTAGGGCATTATGATTAGGTGATTTCTCCTACTTAGATAACTACTTGTGAATACTTTTTACTCCATTAGATTATGATCTTCTCTTTAGTTAGATTATTATAGTGTTCTTCATCGAACAACTAACAAGGCTTAAATAATAAAGAAACAAGAGACACAGAATATAAGCGATCAGCCAAGGCCAAAACCTCTCCCACTTGAGAGGAAAAACCTGAACAAATTCTTCTTCTTATAAAGACTTCAATTGACGAATACCAAGACCTGGACCCTTGACACAACGACCTCTCCAAGACCAAGTCACAAGCCTTCTTGTTTGATTTCTTCCTTCAGTCAATGAACCGAGGAGAGAGTGAACCGTCGGATCACTACAAATCGTGACCGTCGAATTATAAGTTACAAATGTACATAGTAAAGAAACACACGTTACCTAACTCTACACTAGACCAAGTTATACTTAACTATTTCTTATGTGTCGGAATATCCTAACATCCCCCCTTAAGAACAACTTGGGATAGGATTGAAGGATTTACAAAGGTGAGACAGAAGGAGCCTATTTCCTATGTGCCGAAATATCCTAACATCCCCCCTTAAGAACAACTTGGGATAGGATTGAAGGATTTACAAAGGTGACACAATATGAGGAAGGAGGCATTAGAGCCTATCCCCCCTTAATGATAACTTTCCTGAACTCCAAGCATGGATCAAAGTTTGGTAAACTTCGCTTTTGTGAGAGCCTTTGTAAAGATATCGACAACTTGATCATTGGTTGAACAATATTGTACTTCAAGAACACGATCATGAATGAGCTTTCTGATGAAGTGTATATGAAGCTCAATGTGTTTCATACACTGATGTTGGACTGGATCTTTGCATAGCTGAATGGCACTTTGATTATCACACCAAAGTGTAGTTGGATGTTGCTGATGAAGCCCAAATTCAGACAGGATCTATCGAAGCCACATGGCTTCCTTGCTGGCTTCAACGATACCACGATACTCTGCTTCTGCCGAAGAAAGAGAGATGGTACTTTGTTTCTTACAAGACCAAGTAATGGGTCCTGAACCAAGAGTGAATACATATCCTGTAGTAGACTTTCGATCATCAGCGTCACCAGCCCAATCAGAATCAGTGAAACTAATCAACAATGGAGATGCTCTTGCACTGTAATGAATCCCGAACTGAACTGTACCTCGAATATATCGAAGTATTCTTTTCGCTGCTTTCCAGTGACTTTCATGAGGTTGGTGAATAAACCGGGCAACAAGACCAACGACAAAGGAAAGGTCAGGACGGGTATGGGTTAGATACAGAAGTTTACCAACAAGTTGACGGTATAAGGTAGCATCAACTTCAGGGGTAGTACAAGTGACTGAAAGCTTGACTCCAGACTGAAAGGGAGAAGGGGCTGGTTTATAGTCTTCCATGTGAAAGTGGCGTAGAAGATCACAGGCATACTTGGACTGAGAAAGGGTAATACCTTCTGTGGATTGCAAGACTTGAAGACCAAGGAAATAATGCAAGTGTCCTAAGTCTGTCCTTTCAAACTTCTTTTTGAGGCTAGACTTCACATGGTTTATATGGTTGGGATAACTACCAGTAAGGATAATATCATCAAAATAAAGAACAAGGATGGTGAAGGACTTACCCACTTTCTTGGTGTAGACAGTGTTGTCAGAATGACACCTAGAAAAGCCATTATCTAATAGAAATCTATCCATTTTGGCATACAAAACCCGAGGAGCTTGTTTGAGACCACAGAGAGACTTCCTAAGGCGACAAACAAGGCTATAGTTGTTTTGGATAAAGCCAGGGGGTTGTTCCATGTAGATTTCTTCATGCAAATCTCCATGTAAGAAGGCAGATTTAACATCCATTTGATGGACTTCCCATCTAAAGTAGGCAACAAGGGAAAGAACAAGGCGGATATAATTCATTTTGGCAACAGGGGAGAAGGTTTCAGTATAGTCAATTCCTTCAACTTGTGAAAATCCTTTATCAACAAGACGAGCTTTATGTCTATCCACTTTTCCATCTGGTCCAAACTTTGTTTTGTAAACCCATCTGCATTTGACAAGTTTTCTTCCTTTTAGAAGAGGAACAAGATCCCAAGTATCGTTTGCCAATAAGGAATGATATTCTTCATTCATAACTTTATCCCAATCTGGATGATCGGAAGCTTCTTCAAAGGTGTCTGGATCAAGATTTTTTGGAACTTGAGCCAGTAAGGAAGAGGCTCTTTCGAACTGAGAATGTGTACGTCGTCGATCTACAGGGTCACCTGCAGGAGAACCTGCTCCATCTCGAGTAGAGCAGACCCATCTTGGAAGCTGTGGAGTGGAAGGAATATCTTCAAGAGGTGGAGGAAGATTGTCATCCTCGTTGTCATCATCTGAACTAGAAGGAATGCTATAAAAAATAGAAGAGATAGAGAGAGGTGGCACATATGCCGAATCAGGCTTGCAGGCCAAAGGTGGCACACCCGCTCAACTAGGCTCGCAAGCCGATATATTTTCATCAAATTTTGCATCTCATCTAATGTTATATTTTTGGATTTTGGTTGAAGAAGTCTATATCCTTTGACATCTTCAGAATATCCAACAAAAATACATTTTTCACTCTTAGGTTCTAAAGCTTTATGTTTCGCATCTGGAATGTGGGCCCAAGCATCACTTCCAAAAACATGAAAGTGACTTACATTTGGTTTGATTGAGCTCTAGGCTTCTTCTGGAGTTATATTCCTTAAAACCTTAGTAGGAGTGCGATTTACTACGTAATTTGCACAGTTAATTGCTTCTGCCCAAAAATTGAGACCAAGTCCTTTAGATTGAAGCATACAATTAGCCATTTCTTTTAAGGTGCAATTCTTCCTTTCAACTACACCATTTTGTTGTGGAGTATATGGAACAGTATGTTGCAATTGACTGCGATGCTCGGTGCAGAAGTTGTTAAATTTGTTGTTAACATATTTTCCTCCATTGTCTGATCTTAACTTAAGAATTTGTTGTCCAGATTGTTTCTCAACAAAGGCCTTAAAGGCCAAGAACATGTTAAAAACTTCACTCTTGAGTTTTAAGAAGTATACCCAAGTGCGTTTGGAAAAATCATCAATGAAAGTTAAGAAGTACTTGCAACCAGAGAAAGAAACAACAGGAAGTGGACCACATAAGTCACTATGCACAAGTTGCAAAGGGGTTGAAGCGTGCCAAGAGGCACGTTTGTCAAAACTATCTCGATGATGTTTTCTGAGTACACATCTGGAGCAAACACCATCTCGGCAAGATACCATAGGAAGACCTGTCACCATATTTTCTTTACATAGAGTTTGAAGAGAGCGATAGTTTAAGTGACCAAATCGCTCATGCCAAAGTTTGCTCACTTAATCATTATGAGCAACAAAAACGGAGGGAAGACATGATGAGCCAAAGTTGTCAAACTTATACAACCTTGTGGAATCATCAACAATGCCAGTAGCTAAAATATGTCTAGGATCTTTGAAGTCCTTGAGTACAACATCATGAGGTGAGAATTCTACTATTTTCCCTTCCCCTGAATCAGTTATCTGATAAACAGTTAGAAGGTTACATGACAAGGTAGGAACACATAGTACATCATTAAACTGACCATTATCTAGCTGAATGGTTCCAAATCCTACAACACTAAGAGATCTATCATCACCAACATAAATATGTTTGGTGTTACAATCATTTAAAGAAGAAAACATGGCTTAATTTTGGCCATGTGGTAAGAAGCTCCAGAATCAATGAGCCACTCATGAGAATGAGAAGAATGTACATTTAATGCATAACTAGATGCTTGACAACCACAGGCAGAAAGTGCCATTCTTGAAGATGAAGTTGAAGAGGTCTCCAAATTTATGTGGTGCTTCTTCATTGCTGCTTCCAAGGCTTCCATCTTTTTAAAACATTTGGACTCTACATGGCCATCACGATTACAAAAGTTGCAATGTCTATCTGTTTTCTTCCCTTTGTTTTTAGTTGCCTTATCAGTTTGGTGAGTTGCTTTATCTGTTTGCGGCTGAAATTGCTTATAAGGACCCTTTGGCTTAGGACCATACCTTTTAGGATACTGCCTCTTGGGATTCTTTTGATATGGTTGCTGTTGGGCTGCTAAGGATTTCTTAGAAGCATTTCCAGAAGTGATAAGACCAAGGTGTAAGAGTTTTTCTTGTTCTCTTATCAAAGAATTGCAAAAGGCATCAAAAGAGGGGTTCTTGTAGGCTGTTCCCTGAGAAATGAGGGCTTTTCTAGTGGAATGGAAGGTGGAAACAAATATAGAGTATGCAGGGCCAAGCTTAGCAAGAATGGAATAGATGAGGCTACCATCTTCCTTTTTGACCTTACAACCTTCTAAAAGAAGTCTAAGGGTCTTGAATTTGGACAAAAAATCTTCAATAGAGGAGAAATTATTGGGGTCCAAAGTAAGCAACTTATTTTCAAGCTGGTGGGCCTTGTTTTTATTTTGAATGCCAAAAACAATATTTAACTTTTTCAGGGGTTCATCAGGGGTGTCAATAACAAGGATATGAAATCGAAGATCTTGAGCAATAGACATTCCTATCAACCCTCGTGCTTGTTCTTGTTTATTTTCCCATTTAGCAGCTTTATCTTCATCGGAAGGTTTACTTTCTTGTCTTGTGGCTATTCTATAAAACCCTTTACTTTTAAGTAAATCTACCATGTGAGGTAGCCATTGGAAATAATTGGTGCTGTTAAGAATAATTGGGCATGCACTTTCCATTTTTAAAAAAATTTGAAGCTGAAAAGCGCTGAAACGAACTACTCCAATGGAAAGGTCTCGAAAAATTAGGCCAATTAAAAAAAAAACAACTCGAAAAATGGCTTCCGGATGAAGAAGTTATGCGTTGTTGAAAAAATTGAGTTGTAGATGCCGAATAGTTACGGGAACGGTTGAAATTTGATGATGAAGTTCTACTTCAAAAAAAAATCCCGCCCCTTTAACAAAAACCTTTTTAGAAAAAGAAGCTTAAGAAAGAGACTTGAACCCAAGACCTCTATTCTCATAAACTAACTTCTTACCAAGTGAGCTAGTAAAAGGATTCTGTAATTGTTTGAAAGGAGGAAAGGTTTTTATTTTTTTATTTTCCTCTTCGGTGTTTGTGCTTTTTCATGCAAAAAAACACAAAATCCGTGCACAAAAAAAACGAAATGCAAGCCTTACGGAAAAATGTTAGCTTTTCGGTTAGCCTTACCAGCAACTATCCTTTTTTTCACTATTTCTGATTTCCCGAGATCGCACAAAGACCCGAAAGAGCATACATAGCAAAAAAAATCCCTTCTTCCTGTTTCTGATTTCTCGAGATCGCACATAGTGCAGAGCAAAGAGCATGCACAGGGAAGAGGGTATAGATCCGACAAATAAATAAAAAATATAAACTGAAATAAACAGAGGGAACCGAAATAAGCAGAACGATTAACAAATATAACTGCAAAGAAGATACTTTATACCTTCAGATCTAAACTGACATAACTTGGGCAACTGGAAACCTTTTCGCATGAAACGAAAGCGATTCCTCATTGTAATAGACGCTCCAGACACAACAGAGCAGTTCTCCAGGCCCGAAAAAGTTTAGAAATAGTAGATTTACAAAACGACAGTCACATGCAGTCAAATTGACTTCGGATTTGGATCAACAACGGATGCGGCCCTCAAAATAGCTACGATACCATATAGGAATTTACAGGGTAAGCTACTTAGATAAAAAACCAAAGGTCACTGCTCACAAACAGACCACAAATCAGTACACCAGTATATCACGTGGTTAAAATCCTCGAAGAGGGAAACAGTCCACGGCCTGAGCCAACATGGCCACTACAGGCAATTTATTAATATAATTTTTTTTTACATATGTTTCTCTCATAAACGGTTATCGGACAAATGACCCTCCATGCTCTTTAAATAGAGATCATGGATCAATTGGGTGTTAAGCCACGGATCAAGTGTCTTTAATACCGAGGAGAGTGAACCGTCAGATCGCTACAAATCGTGACTGTCAGATTATAAGTTACAAATGTACATAGTAAAGAAACACACTTTACCTAACTCTACACTAGACCAAGTTATACTTAACTATTTCCTATGTGTCGGAATATCCTAACAGTATTTTGAAGTTACTCATGGGTTTGCTGCTGTAAGTTAGGGTTGATATGTGCCCTAACTAGAATTGTAATTTTTCCTAGATTCAAACTATTTTGGGTGTTTTATCTTCATCTCATAAGGCCACATTTATTGATCCAGGATCGGGTTCCTTTTGAAGTCAATTTTGCAGTTGCTTTGACCATCATTGGTCTCTGGTTAGGGTGTGAGACTGAAATGCAGACTTGACTGGGCTATCTCCTTAGTATTTGGACAGTGGTATTGGCAAGACGATCTTGACTCCTTATTGTACTCCCTCTCTATGATGAACATTTGATTAGAATAATAAGAAGAATTGTTCAAGGGTTTTCCCTATCATGGGGTTTTTCCCTGACTTGAGCTATATCTTTGTGTTCTCTTGTCTTGCCTTGTCTTTTGCATCTATCACTTATGTTCTTTCATTAGTTACTGTCAATGTAATAATGACTCATGCGATTGTAAATGGAATTAAGTGGTCTGATGAATGGGATAAGATGGAACATTAAAGTAACTATCCTAAGCAAAGAACATGTTACCTAAATTTAGCAAGATGTTTACCCAATCCTCCATTTTGTCTTCCTAGGTGAAGACAAGAATGATGTGTCTATCTCTCCCTCTCAACTTAGGGAGGACATACCCATTCCACTGAAGGAATGTACCCATTCCAATAAAGGAAGGCACTCATTCCAATAAAGGAATGTACCCAAGCTCCCTCTTAACTAGGGACTTGACCAAGCTCCCTTGTGTCCAGGTACTTGCTTCCAGCAACTCATCAGGTGGAGATCATGGGACAACCAGCTGCTTGTAGAACTCCTTCCTTCAATGTCATGAGTTTCTTCTTTGTCACAAAGTCTACATTCATTGGGATTTTTTCGTGGCGCATATATCATCCATCACTTTCATCCTCGAATCATGTCATCATTCCTTTCATCGGAAAGTGATCCATCAGTTCATATTTGGCATTCCTTCATGCCATGTTGCCTTTCTTCATGCCATGTTTCTTTAAGGATCTTTCATCCTATTACATGGTCATCAACGATGGAAGACATCCACAACTCTTCCCTTGGCAGTCCTGCATAAGCCCATCTAGATATTTGTTCACAAACAAGAAATGAGCACTAAATCAAAATTACCTTTGTGATGGTCTTTCATCATGACATCTTCCGGTTTGCATCAGCATCTTGCATACATATTGACACATCTCTAAAAGAAATCCACTGTCAAGGGTCTCCTTTTTCAAACTTCCATTAGAGTCTTCATATATTTCCTGGAGATATCATAGTCAAATCTTTCAGTTCTCGGATGTTGAGTTCCATCATGGTTGCACATTCCACGATCTCTTCCTTTCTTTCTTCACACATTTTCATCTAGGAACTTTCGATCATAGTTCCTTTGATTATAGTCAACCACCTCATATTTTAGATGAAGACGTATTATGATGATTTCATCTAGTCAATGTGTGACCAATGCCTTCCTGCATCTTCTTAATGGAGGAGATCCTTTTCTCTTGATCTTTCTCTTGAAGTAGAGTATTCATCTATGTTGACTGCAACCATATGACATGACTTGAATTATCAAATAAAAGCATGCATACCTCATTCTTATTTTAGGTCATCTTTCTGCAACAACTTCCATGATTGAAAGAACTTCAATCCCTTGATATGCTTATTGACATCATACCATCCTTTCATGAATTCTTCCAAGTAGAAATTCTTGATGAAACATTTGCTCCCTTTTGATTAGTGAACCTTCCGATGAAGATTTCAATAGAGGATCTTAAGTATCATTATCATTAGATCCTCTTTGTCATGCCGATTCCAACAATATATGGCATGTCACGAGGCTCCTCACGGTTTGAGAAATATGTTAAATTAAAGATGGTGCCCCCATATTGTGGCCAAAGTCCCCAAAAGGGGTGATGATGTGGTGACATATTATTGGCTAAAGCTATGGCACATATCATGTGGATAGAAAGGACCTTCATTAAAAGGTTAAATATTTATAAAGGGGTTAAATTTAATTGTTGAGGTCAAAAATAATTTTTTATTAATTCAAAATTAGAATTATATGGCCCAAAACGGAGGGAGTATTTGGCTCTAATTGAAATTGAAATTTCCCTCCTAGCTCATGTTGGCTCCTAGACTCCTCTTTCTCCTCTATAAAAGAAGGAATGTTCTCCAAATTGTGTGTGATTCAATCTTGATTTGAAGCAACTCGGATTATCCCTTTGATCTTGCATCTGCAACCTTGAGGAGTCTTGAATATTTGCATGGAGGTCGATTTCTGAAGGTTTTTGTGGCTTCTGGGATTTGGTTATTTGCTGGCTCTTTGATACATTTCTAATGCCTATCTTTGGTTCTTTCCTAGAACGGATCTGCTTGATCGAGGGTTTATGGTGCTAGACTTCATCTAAAACTAATGCATATTCCTTTCAATGTTGAAATTGTAATCCGAGGAAAACGTTATTTGAAGTCTTGAAGTTGTTCTGAAGGTGACGTTGGCCCCATTCAAATTAGACCGAGCCCTATACAGACATACTTCTGTGGAAGCCAAGATCTGTGATTTATTCATGAAGAATAAGGGCAGAGATCCAAGCTGTTGAAGGGTCCTTATGTTGGAAATTTCGTGCTCTAACCAAATATTTTTCGGCCCTCGTTTGGAAGAAGACTTACATTACAAATTCATGGCTTGATTTAGTCTGAGACAAGGGTAGCTGAAGTGATTCAAAGTCCTGAAGCATTGGGTTTCATGATCTCTGTACCGGTGTATCCTTCCCAACCCTCTCAAAAATCTGAAGTAGCATAATCTAGCATTATGAAATCTGAAGATCAACGTCACTCTGTCCTGAGATTGACTGTCCACTTTTGAAGCTTTGTATTGGTTGAGGGGTTAGAAAATGTTATGTTACCCTTCTTTCGTCAAGGGTTTAGCCCTCTTAAAACATGAAATCATGACATAAACTGAACCAGGTCTAACCTCATAAAATTTTGTCTTGTTCTCTGGCGTGAGGACTGAGGGTATACACGTCCAGTAATTAATCCAAATTTGCTGTGGCATAGTTGTATTGTTTTGTGGTATGTTTAGGGTTTGATCCTACAAAGAACATATGTTGTGGTTCGAGTCATTGTTCCAGGAGTCAGTGCATCTGTAGTTTAAGGGTTTGAATGTTTTGGTTTATGGAAGGGCACTTAAATCACATACCCACTGTGGAAGCGACATCAGTTGTATAAGGTTTTCAGATTTCCAGTTGTTTAGTTAAGGACATACTTGCATCCTTGTCCTCTGTACTGCATCATTTGAAGTTTTCAGAATGGTCTACGGTTTGCAGAATTTATGACATCGTAACCTTGATATTGAAATAAAGGAATAATACTAACAAAAGTTGAAGGCAATGACTTTTGTCGCACAATTTTTCTTTGGTCCATTGGTGTCATCATCATTTGAAGACAACAACAGACTAGTTTCCATACAACATTGAATACAGTGATAGAGATACATCTTTAAGGCAAGGTCATAAACAGAAGAAACTGAGGTATGTTTTCAATTTGATTGGTTGAAGTTTGTGTATCCTCCTGCCGTTTGAATTTGGATGTTTTGGTTATTTTGAAGTTGGGCATTATTGTGTATTCTTCATCAATTTGAATTGGACAATTGTTAGGTTTCATTGGATATCCTTTTGTAAGTGGGTCATTGTCCCTGATACAAGAGCCCACAACTATTTCTCTATCCTTTATATTTCAGGGTGATTGGGTGGTATGTTGAGATTTTGTGTAGTGGGGGTATCATCGGATGTGCTCTAGCTCCTAAAATTTGTGGAGGGACTAGAGTACACATGATCTACAAGACCTAGAAAGGGATTTGGGAAATTTCATCTGGTTTGGGAGATTTAATTAATTATTTATTTTAATGTATTTCCTAAGTCTAAACTTAGGAAAATTAAATAATTAAAGTTAATTAAATTAGACATGTGATGAAATTGTCTTAAGTCACACGGATCAAGTTTTCTTTTAATCTTAGCCATTGATTCAAGATCTGATCATGGCCGTTGGTTTCCCAACGAGAAAAGTATAAAGGAAAGGCTTGGGGTCATTTGTAAAGACGCACAGAGGTAGAGCACTGAAGCTAAGCTGAGATTCTAGGGCAGGGTTTGCTAAGAATTCTCAGAAGTGTTTCAGATGCAGAGAGCGGAGTTTAGGCAAAGGGGAATTCTGATCCTAGGGTCTAGAATCAGCAAGAGGTAGAGAGCAGCTTTCAGAGGCAGCGCAGAGAAGCATGAGTGGCAGCAGCAGAGACGGCAACAACTGCGCAACGCAGAGGCAGCTTCAGCTATGCAGGTGCTGCACAGTCTCTCCCAGAGCAGTGTTAGGCAGCAGGATACCCTTAGGGGTTACGCAGAGACCCTCAGGGGCAACGTAGAGACTGCGTCACCCAGTCTGGGGTTACGCAACCTTTTCCAGGTCAGCGCAGAGAGACGCAGAGGCTGCCACAGGAGCTTTAGGGGCGGCGCTGGGGTTTCTAGGGCCTAGATTTGGCCGAGTCTTGTAAATCCTGTTTGAGGGTGTGGATCGGTCAATACTTGGCTTCAGAATAGTCGGTGAGCTACAGATCTATATTTTCTCTGTCGGGCTTTCCAGATCTAGAACCCAGATTTGTTGTATTCAGAAATACTCTTAATAATAAAACCTTGCAACAGCCAGAGACCCGTTTTTCCCCATTGGGTTTTTCCGGGGACTACTTTCCAGAAAATCATTGTGTCACTTTGTCTATGTGTGCATGTACTTTTTCTAGATCTGAATTGGTGAAAGTTTGTTATATGTTTTGCTTCGATATTAATCTGAATTTTCAACTTAATAACTTAATTAAGTAGGAGGAGCATAACCAGATCTAATAGTAGATTTCTGCATGAGTAACATTCACAAATTTTCACATGGTACACGACAGAAGAGTGAAGTTTCCTTTAGGTTGGAGCCTGAAATTACTTCAAGGTGGTAGGGTGGTGCTGGGGGAAGTTGAAGCTTGAAGGGTGTTGGAGCATCCTTCCAGTAGGAGCTGGTAAAATTGGGTGTAGGAGCATCTTTACAGGGGTCAAAGCTGCCTGATAAAACTTCAATGATTTTCTAGAGTATTAGGGAGTTGGGGCTTCCCTTTTAGTTGGAGTTGAAGCATTGTACTCGTAAACTACATTAGAAAAGCGTTCAGTGGTTTTTCTCCTGGAAGGTTTTCCACCTAAAATTTCTTGTGCATTGTTCTTTTGACGTGTCTAAGTTTTCTTTATTGTTAATGCTCTGAAAAAAATAATAAATACAAATTGTAATAAGAAGTATTGATTCACCCCCATCTCAGTGTTTCCAACAAATAGTGGAAATGTTTTTTTTGGATGGAAAATATATAAGAAATATGTAACAAAGTCAAAGGGAAAATGAAGATTTGGGCCAAATAGAGGACTGCTGATTCTATTATTGTTAAATTTTAAAGCAAAGATAGATGAGAGAACACTAGATACCACTGGGATTTTTTGAAATTGAATTCTTATTCCTTATGGTATGACATACACATCCGACAAAAAATTCTATAATTTAATCCATCCAATCTTTCCTTGACTAATTATTGTGTTTATGCTTCTAACTATTTTGCATGTATAGAATCTTATTCTAACTAATTGTAATTCAAGTTGTGTGCATGTCTTATTTCATCTCAAGTGCTATTGTGGCACTGTTGATATGGAAATACTAATGTGACAATGCTTCTTGTGACATTGTGGACGTAGCAACTAGAATGGAAAAAGAGCATAAATTTCTAATGTGCCCATTAATGGGCATTTTGTTTTCTCCCGCCCAAGCATCTCCCTAGACCTTTCAAATTTACTGTTGTGTAAATGCCTTGGGCAAAAATTTTTTTTTTTTAAAGAGTAAAACTAGGGGCTAATTCCCCTTCCTAAAAGTCTTTTATGAATAATATATATATGTATATATAATCACAATAATAATTCATAAATAATGAATAATTAACAAATAATTCATAAATAATGAATAATTAACTAATAATTGGCGTTGAAGAGTCATGTCTCTAACGACATGACCATTCATTGAAAATAGCTCATACTCACGTAAATAACATATTTACCATAAGTTACTAACCACCATAATTTAAGCAAATATTTGCGTAAAAGTGGGATAAGGAAAAATATGTAAATAAATATACTTACCAGGAGTTACTAGCCACCATTATTTATGGGTTCTTCAACACTTTAACAAATATGGGTAAAAATGTAAATGTGCAAACTTAATAAAATTTAATTTACAAAGAGACACGTCTCTTGGGTATCTTGAGTATAAAATTCACTTGAAACTTTTCATTTTATACAATTCACTTATTATCTCATACCTTCTTGTACTTATTGTTGATGTTCTATCTACGATCACTGTCAATGATGATCTAAAGTGAATGCTACAAACGTTTTAATGTGATTGCTATTGGAATCTGAAGTAAAGTTTTTATTGGGATAATAAGACATTGAAGTAATTGTTGCAAGCATTAAACATACCATAAAATCTAACATGGTATCAGAGCCCAGGTGAAGACAAGCCCAAGGAACAAGAGAAGCAATCATTGTTGAATAATTGCTGCTGTTGAACAAGGTCTGTTGTAACAAGTCTCCATGGCTACTCACTCTTATTTCATGACAGAGGATAAGATCAATGACAAATCAAATTATCAAGCCTAGAAGATGACTCTTGATTTGAACTTGGAGGAACATGAAGTATTGGATTATGTGCAAGGGAAAGTGGTGGAGCCTCCTTCAAATGCTCTTGTTGTTGCTAGAACGAAGTATAGAAAAGTAGAGGTCAAAGCTAAGAAAAGCTTAGTTGACTCCATTCAAAAGCATTTAATCTCTTATATGTCTGATCTGGGAACTTCCAAGGAAATGTATGATACGTTGATAGGGATGTTCAAAGTCAACAATGCAAATCAATTTCTCTTTCTCAAGAACAAGTTGAAGGATATCAAAATGGACAAAGGGGAGTCTATACAAGCATATTTCATGAAAATAACTCAAGTAAAGAATGATTTGCTATCTATTGGAGAAGTTACCACTGACAGGGAACTCACCCTTATTGCACTTGGAGGACTTACAAGGCCATGGGAAACATTTGTCACGACCATTCTCAACAATGACAAGATACCTGGTTTTGATGAGCTATTGGCTAGATGCACTCAAGAGAAAATAAGGATGATGGAGAGAGATAAGTTTGTTAATGGAAATGAGCCTACTGCTTTCTCGACACATGCTAAAAGGAGAATTGATGTTGGTCCATCAAATTCAAGAAACAGGGTTTTGGATCTAAGAAGGGATTCAAAGGAAAAAGCAAAGGAAGATGCTTCAATCGCAACAAGTTTGGCCACTATGCTAGAGAATGTCCTCAGAAAAAGAATCCTCCAAGGGACAACAACAACAATGAAAGCAACAACAGGTCTAACTACAAAGGAAAATGGAATGCTCCTGCTGCCCGAGAAGGAAATAATCCACCTCCCAAGAGGACAAGAAATGCCAGGTATGATGAAAATAATGTTGCTGAAAAATATGAGTATTATCTCATTTTTGCTTTATCTATTGCCTGTTCTTAGGACACCTTAGATCAATGGTTAATTGATAGTGGAGCCTTGAGGCATTTCACTGGATATAAGGAGGTTCTCTCAAATTGAGTTGAGAGGAAGATTAATCTAAATATTATTCTCGGAGATAATGCCACCTACCCCGTGATAGGAATAGGAACTATTACTCTTCACTTGAACTTCAAGATGTTTTGTATGTGCCTGATTTGAAGAAGAATTTGGTATCTATTTCTACAATGGAGGAGAAAGGCTTCAAGGTAGCTTTCGCTGATGGAAAGCTATGTGCATGGAATAAGTACTTTAGAAACAATTTTTACTCTTGGGTTTAGGGTTGATGGTCTTAATCAAGTTGGTGGAAGTCCTTTGGGAGCTTTGGCAAATGACACCTCTATTCAATGTGAGCTATGGCACCGAAGATTTGCTCATTTACATTACAAAGCCTTATCGAGTGTAATGATGATGATGACAAGGATACTTGAATTTCATATGAATAATGAAGGAGTTTGTCAGGTTTGTGCAATAGGAAAACATATAAAGGGACCATTCCCTTCTAGTGAGAGCAAGACAACTGATATTCTTCAATTGATCCATTCTGACATGTATGGTCCTTTGCCCGTGACTTCATTGGGAGGATACTTATACTATGTTATATTTGTGGATGACTTCTCCTGCAAAACTTGGATTTATTTCTTGAAGAAGAAGGATGAATTATTTAGATGGTTTCACTCTTTCAAAGCATTGGTGGAGAATCACATAGGCAAGAAGATCAAGACATTGAGAACTGATAATGGAACCAAATATGTATCTAATGAATTCAATGACTTTTGCAAAGAGGCTGGTGTTAAGAGGGAGCTCATCGTTCCATACAATCCACAATAAAATGGAGTTGCCGAGAGAAAGAATTGTACAATTATGGAAGCCACTTGTGCCATGATTCATGATCAAGGTCTACCAAAGTTTTTATGTGGAGAAGTTGCAAACACTGCTGTATACGTTCAAAATAGTTGTCCTCATCAAAGCTTGGATTTCAAGAGACTCGAAGAAATCTTCACTGACCCTCACATTTATCAATGTGAGAGGGAGTTGACTTGTGAAATCGAGATGAAGGACCTAGGATTGACACATTACATCCTAGGCTTGTATGTTGCAAAAGCCAGGTGAGATTTTCCTTTCTCAAGGAAAGTATATTGTGAAGGTGTTAGAAAGATGTGGCATGGTGGTCTGCAAGTCCATGACTACACCGATGGAACTAAATTTCAAGAATCTATGTGGAAATGTTGCTGGTTCAGTTTTGGCAAATCCTACCAAATATAGACAACTTGTGGGAGCATTGATGTTCTTGGTGAACACATGATCAGACATATGCTTTGCTATTAATACATTGAGTCAATTTATGGTTGAGCCTCATCATATGCATTAGGTTGTTGCAAAGAATATTCTAAGATATCTTCATGTTACTATCAACCATGGATTGAGGTACACTGCCGGGAATCTGAGATTACATGGACATACTAATGCCGATTGGGCTGGCAATGTGGTGGACAGAAAAAGCACATCTTGATGTTGTTTCTCTTTGGGATTCGCTTCCATCTCATAGATAAGCCAAAAACAAAAGTCTGTTGCACTAAGCACAGCTGAGGTTGAGGCCATTTGGTTGAGGAAGCTCTTCATTGAGCTATTTGAGCACGTGCTGGATACCACCATCATTTATTGTGAAAATCAAAGTGGGATTCGCCTTTTAGAGAATATCGTGTTCCACGATTGATCCAAGCATATTGGTATTAGGTACCATTTTATTCGAGATATGGTACAACAATGAGCAATAAGACTCCAACATATCAGGACGGATGAACAAGTCGCTGACATCGTCACAAAGCCTTTGGGAAAGGCCAAGTTTTTAGCCTTCAAAGAGAGACTTGGAGTTTTGGAAAGACTCTCCCATGAGGGTCTCGATTGAGTTGGACATTGAGCTCTAGGAGCTCCTGGGGGCCTGGGGTACTTCTTGGAGCTATATGAGCACATGGTGAGTGGTTCACCTTCCCCTGTGGAGTACATACCCCAACATGTGAGCATAGGGTGAGTGATTCACCTTCCCCTATGGAGTACACTATATGAAAATAGGGTGAGTGGTTCACCTTCCCCTTTGGAAACCCTAACATACATCCTACCTTTGTAGTCTGGGACTCTTGGGAAGTACCTCTCATTTGGCCAATGAGTTGGGAAAAGTGGTTAGGGTTAATTAGTACTACCGGCGAACGCATCAGGTACTACTGTATTTCCTATGACTAGGATGCATGATGTTCAATAGCTTGATCACTAAGGATCAAGCCTGGCAGGGGTTCTATCCCTGGACATGAGGACTTGCCTTTGTCATTTTGGCAAAAGTGGCAGGGTCTTGTGACCCACCCTCTTTCAATCCTTTCTTATTGGACTATGATATCAATCTTCAGCAGAGATGAGACAAGTTATAGAGATGGGACATGATGGACACGATAACATAGCCATCGATGAATGTTGACAGGTGTAATTCCTCCCTAGTTGAGAGGGAGTTTAAACAGTGCAACTAGGGGCTAGTTACCCTTCCTAGAAGCCTTTTATGAATAATATATATATATATATATATATATATATATATATATATATATATATATATATATATAATGAATAATTAACTAATAATTAGTGTTGAAGAGTCATGTCTCTAAGGACATGACCATTCGTTGAAAATAGCTCATACTCACGTAAATAACATATTTACGATAAGTTACTACCCACCATAATTTAAGCAAGTATTTGCGTAAAATATGGGATAAGGAAAAAGATGTAAATAAATATACTTATCAGGAGGTACTGCTCCCCATCATTTATGGGTTCTTCAACACTAACAAATATGGGTCAAAATATAAATTTGCAAACTTACTAGAATTTAATTTACAAAGAGACATGTCTCTTGGGTATCTTGAGTATAAAATTCACTTATCATCTCATGTCTTCTTGTACTTATTGTTGATGTTCTATCTACAATTACTGCCAATGATGATCTAAAGTGAATGCTACTGAAGTTTTAATGTGATTGCTATTGGAATCTGAAGTAAAGTTGTTATTGGGCTAATAAGACATTGAAGTAATTGTTTCAAGGACATAACATACGATAAAATTTAACACTTTTAGTTGATCCACTGAGTTACAAATTTACATTGGATCAATCTTATCTCCCTCTTTTATACATACTCTCTAATGTTGTGGTGGTGAGCCTTACCGTGGTTAGTATTGGCATGGAACATGATTCTCTATGAACATTATTACAAAAGAAAGTCGCGGCCTGAGTTTCTTGAAGCTTTAATTTATCAAGTATTCTCTTGAGCAATATTGCTTCACAAGATGCACTAACTCCTCCTTTATGCTCTGCCTATGTGGAGGACAATGCAATGGTTGATTGCATTCAATGCCATGAAACTACTCCTGATCCCATACTAAATGAATAATGCATGGTATATTTCCTTTGATATATGCAAACCTGTCCACTTTGATTCCGTGTGACCTGCCAACTTAAATATACCATTGAACATATTTAAAGACCACAATGTAGTGCTCTTTTCACGTACATTAAGCTTCTTTTTTTTGCCCTTCAACAAGTAGTTTTGGGGAAAGCCTAAAACCCGGATACATTACCAACTATGTAACATAAATATTGTTTGGTAGTGGAAAGATAGATGATACTTGTTATCAAATTTTTGTATAGTGCAATGTGGAAAAAGTCGAAGTTGGGATTAAATCGACAAGGGTCCAAAAATTGAAAAACTTGTTAAAGTCGGGATTAAAAGTTTGCAAAATTAAAAAAAGACAAAAATATTCTTTTTTTTTTAATAACCTTTTTAGCATCTAAAGTATCCACAACATCAAATTAATGCATTTCCACATAAACATGTAAAGAAAGCTAATATATAATATGTATATGAAGTCTAGTGCTACATCACATATCAAAACAGTGAATCAAGTCCTGAATCTTGAGTCCTGTCTCAATCGCAACTCTCAAGAGTCAAAATATCAACAAAAAATATAATAAATGTATATCATGAGTCATCTACATGTCATAAAGTAATCAGTCACTGAGATCCTCTACCCCTTTTACAAGAATAGAGAATGGATTTTCCTTTTCCTCTAGAGGAAGATGGCCCTACCCCTGGGGATACAAATGGACTCTGTCGTCCTCTAGAAGCCAATAAAAGAGGTGGCCTCTGTCCTCTGCTGCTATTGCCCATCCTAGATGGTGTCACCTCCTCCTCTTCATCCTCCTCTTGCTCTGCCTCCTCACCCTGAGGCTGCTCCTCCTCCTCTACCTTTGGATCTCCCTCCCCTGCAATTGCTACCTCCTTTGCCGCTAGTGCCTCTGGATCTACATCTAACCAATCAGGGATCGAGTCCATGGTCGACCTCTCAGTCTCGACCCTCTATGCGATAGTGGTATCAATATTGTCCAATGCGATGGCTTCCACATTAGGAGTTTTTTGAAGTTGTTACGCCCACAATCGAAGATTGTAGTAGACGTAGACCATGTCGTTGAGGCGTTGGGACTCCAGTCTGTGTTAGGGTCGTAGATTGTAAATTAGTACTTAGAAAATTTAAATATTAAAAATAATCAAATGAATTTGAAAATTTAATTTGAATTTTTTTTACTTGTTGCGTTTTTTGCTGTGTATTTTGTGAAATACATTTTAGTTGCGTTCACACCCAGAGGAACTGCATGTTTCGCTGAGCACTCTAATGACAAGCTTTTGGAGATGGGGTACTCTGCCACCATAGCTTCTCCACCAAGCATCTACAAGTTAAATGAAAAATGAGAAACATAAGAAAAAAGTTAAAACATTGAAATTCTAAACTTGAAACAAATTGAAGCTTTCCTGACATTTTGGTCGTCCTATTCTTAATAGCCATGGTAAAACCAAATGTGCCACCTGCCATCCTATATATCTCCATTTCTTTAGAAATATCTTCACGTTCTTGCTCAAATTCCACCATCCTCTCAACACAAGTGAAGAATCCATCCATCACCTCGACATCAAATTTGCAACCACAGGAGTAAGAAAATGCGGGGTTGAGGTAGATACCTGCAGCATGAATGGGGCGATGGAGGGTATGTTGAAAAGTGTAACTAGGTTCGTACTTCATAATGACTTGTAATTATGAATTTATGTAATGAAGAAGACAGATAATAAAATGTATTTTTGTAAAGCTTGACTCATGGGTTTCTTGAGCAAGTAGTTTTATTATAGGTCAAAGACTTCTTCTTGATGTCTTTAGGGATTTGTCATCTTGTCATTAGAGTCATGTATATGAAGTCGTGTTACACTTATGAAAATACATGTTATTGATGTAGAAGTATACTCCAAAGATCTTGTCACCGAACCTCTTGAAGTCGACTTGAAACATATTGAAAATGTCACCTTAATAATGTCGGCCTACCTTCCTATCTTGATGTCGGCCTAATAACTAGAGATGGTCACTCTATATATAGAGTGACTCGGCCTTATCGAACATCATTGATCTCGGTTGGGTCTGCAATAGAGATGCGAAGAGGAAGTCTGTGATAAAAGGACGTAACTCGAATCTGTAATGGATGCGAAGAAAAGGTCTACAACGAAGTAAAGTGATCTATCTTTGGACTGTTCCTATCTTGCATAACTTAGAAAGTACCAAAAGTATCTAGTGCATAAAGCGGAAGGCTATCGAACAAGGAGAGAGGTGTATCTTCGAAGGAGATCAAACTCATCATATATTTGTCTTGGGTTGTCACTGCACCTCACATATTTCAAAGAAGTTGAAGGAGATTGCAGTAAGAAGGAGGGTTAATACTAGGGCTCGGTCTTGGGTCTTAGTGATACTTAAGGGGTGTTGTAAATAGGCAGAGAAGAAGTATTTTGGAGGCCTAGGTCAGAGCAAAGAAGGACAAGAAAGAAGCACATCAATTAAGGTTAGGGACCGAGCTTCCATAGTGCTGGTGCAGTCCAATGCAGGAAGGAAGAATCAATGTAAGAAGCCGAGAAGAGCAACAAGTTATTGTGACAAGGGTCTTTGGAGATACACTGATGTCAAGGATCTCTGTCATGGTCATGGTACTCGTCAGTTGAAGATCTATAAGAAGAATTATTATCGGGTTTTCCTCTCCAAGAGGGAGAGGTTTTGGCCCTGGCTTGAAGAGCCAAAATCTTGTGTCTTTTGTGTTTTGATAATTGTTTGGGTGAGAGACCTTATAAGTTGATTAAGAGAAGATCTAAGTAAGAAAAATAAGTTCACAAGTAATTATTAAGTAGAGAATTGAATTAAACTATGCCCTACCAAATTCTCAACAGAGTATTGTTCCATCGCTCATCAATCACTCTCCATATGACCTGTTGTTTCTCTAACCCCTCGTCTCCCTTATCTTCATAATAAGCACGAATGGTTTCTTTGGCCCGATCCATGGCGGCCTCATACAAGTAGCTCATTGCGGGGTTCTCTCCATCAACCAACCGAAGAACCCTTACCAAAGGTTCTGAAATGGCACGCACCTCCTCTACTCCTCCCAAAAGCTCTGATCATATGAAACTAGTTTGCATATGCCTTCTCCCTTTGGTTTGCGGCTAATAGATAAAGCATGCCAATCCCGTGAAAGAAACATGCTCTTCAACAGAGACTGAAGATATATGAAAGTAGTGGCAAATCGTGTAAAGGCAGGACTCACCAACTCTTTGTTGTTGGTGAATCTTCTCATCAAGCTAAAGCATAGATGCATGATTGTATATAAATTTTGTTATGCTCCTGGATGATTCAACAATATCCCTCACAAGAGGAATCTTACCTATATCCTCCAACACCAAGTCAATACTATGAGCAACACAAGGTGTCCAAAACAAGTTAGGATACCTCTCCATAAGCAACTTGCTAGCTGCAACATAATTTGCAGCGTTGTTCATTATGACTTGGACAACATTTCGTGGCCTACTTCCTGAATGAAGATGTCCAACAACTCACATAATAAACGTGCATATTTAATGTGTGCAGATGCATCAACAGATTTCATAAACATTGTCTCCTTGGGACAATTAACCAAGAAGTTAAAAAGGGTCCTACCTTTCTTGTCAATCCAAACATTTGACATGATTGTGCATCCAGTGTGTTCCCACGATGCCCGAAATTCCTCCAATCTAGCAGTGCAATCAATCTTTTCATCTTGAAGAAGAGGCCCTCTCAATTCTGCAAACGTAGGGGTTTTGTACCCCGGGCCAACGACAACAACAACATCAAACATAGGTTGGTAGAATGGGTTTGTCTTGGCAATGTTGAAAGGAACATCACTCCATAGAAGACAGTTACTGACCAACTTGTCAGCTTCTGCCTTTTCCTTTTTTTAAGTGCCGATTTGATTCCAGGTTGTGCACCAGGTGTGGTTCTAGGAACAAAAAAATTGAGAAGGCTGAAGGGTTGGGACATGTGGGTGTGGAAGGTGATGCTGAAGAACCATTCTCACTTCCCCCCACTCTTGAGGCCCCTACAAGTTGGATTTTTAGTGCTGCCCTTACGTCTTTGCCCTCCTCTTTATCCATCAACGATTTAATGGCCTGCCGGAGGATTTCTAGAGATGGATCTCTACAAAGGTCTACATTTTGCCCTGAAATTTGCCCCAAATGGAATTTTAATCTGTTGACACCCCCTGACATATGCTTGCCACACAACTTGCAAGTCAAATACATTCTATTGACCCCCCAGATTCAGGTATAGTATTAGGTACACCATATTGCCACATAGGGTCCAAAAGCCTTGGCATTTTGTTTAAAACTTTGAACTCGAATTTGACCCTAGGCACAAAAAAAAATGAAAAAAACTAAAAATTGCCCATCACACAAGAAGCAATTACAAATATTATAGTTGATTTTAAATTTTAAATGCCTCTTCTCACTCACTTGAACACACTCAGATTCACTAAACAAGGGTTTGAATTTTTGTCATTTGATTCTTGAAAGTTGAAGTTTTGCTTCAATCTAGATTCTAAACAATGTTTTGATTCAAAATTCTAAGCAAAAATAAGATGAAAACAAGCTAATAGATTTATAGAAAGATTTAAGAAGCCATTTGTGTAACAAAGACTAAGAGAGAAATTAAAATACACACCTGCCAACAACAAATCGACATTTTGAATCTCTCACGTTGAGTAGTCGACAAATCTCCAAATCCCCACCACAAAACTAGCAAATCTCCTCCTCTTGGGCATTGGCAAACACCTCCTATGTCCACAGGGACGAATCGGAGCAAAACTGTGAAAAATGATTGTTTTTTTTTAATTTTTTTATTCTCACTTTTTTCGCCTCTTATTCGCGCCCTGGGAAGTCTCGACGACTTTTTGGCTCGACTCCCTATTAAATCGAAACTTTTACGATTTAATCCCAATATTTTCGGGAGTGAAAAGATCAGCAAAAAATCGGCCGATTTAATCGGCCAACCAAAAAAATTGTGTTTTGGGGATTTAATCCCGATTTTTTCCACATATTTGCAAAAAGAAAAAAAAAAGAGTTTTGTAAAATAAAAGAAAATGATTGTTTTATAAGAATGGGTTTCATGCTCAATTTATTATATTTCTAGGTCAAAGCACCCATTGAGTGCTTCAAGGGTTTGTGTCATGAGTCATTGTTCTTGTCTATACATTTTAGACCATTCTTGGGCTTACTATGTCAACGAAAGAAAAATTATTTCATGTAAATTGGTCATGTAAACCTCCTCCACCAAATCGGCCTCAAGAGCAGTCAAATCAGACTCATTAGGGAGCTTCGACCACCATAAATAAGCAATGTAATTCGACTTATTGGGGCATGATCAAGTAAAATTCGATCTACAATCAAAGGGAAGAGCGAAGGCCTAAAGGAGTGAAAAAAACTTAAAGAAGAAGAAGAAACCCTAGCGAAGAAGGGAAGAACGATAGCGAAGGAAAGAAGATTGTCTTTCTCTTGTTCTGGCTCACATGTGCGAAATTCTGAGTTGCAGGAGGGGCCAAAAATTGCAAGTCTGTAGTAGAGACCTAAAATTTGATGCAGAAGTCAAAATTTGTGATTGAAGCAAGATCAAAGAAGTTTGATTGTTGTTGATTAGAAGTTGATTGGTGTTACCTTGAAAGGACTTTGTTGGAGGCTGACTTGGTGGATTGGAGAAGGTCTTTGACTTGGTCAAAGGGTCTTGGTTGTCTCATTTGATTTGGTTCTTGAAGAAGAGAAGAGAATCTTTGGGTTTTCCCCTAGAAGAGGGGTTTTTGCCTAGCTGAGTGCCTACATATTGTGTCACTTGTTGTCTTGATATTCCTGCTTTTGGTTTTTGATAGTTGCTTGATGATAAGAAGATAAAATAAGACATAAAAGAAGCTAATATGAAATCAAATACACCACAAGTAATTATCAAGATAAGAAAATCTTTCTGCCTTTTCTGATTTTCTAACACTGGGAATACCTAATAGGGTTGTTTATTAGACACTCCTACCTAGGGAGGTAACACTATTACAAGCTTAAAGCCCCAAATTTGGAAGAGAAGCCCATTATGAAATCTCAATGTGCCATTGATTAACAAGCTTGGTTCACTTAGATGCACAAATGAATTATTGTACGTAATGGTGAGGAAGCGCATTGGATCTTATATGTAATTGGCAGGTGGTGCAATGAGAGCCATGGGACTTTGTCATGTGTTAGAGCATCATTTCATTCCATGTGCTCCCTCAACACCTTCATCAGTTAGTTCATTGCCCCACATTATTCACGAGATGATGCACTTGGACCAGCGTGCCCCAGTCGGCTTAGCATGATCATGGAAGTTAATCTGAGGCCTAGAGGAGATTTATCTCACCCTTGAGAGATGGAAGGGCATGCACCATCATCATTGTATAGGCTTTTCTTTCATCTGCAGACCCATGAGACTAGCAGTTGTGCCCCAAACCCACTTTGGGGCCCTACATGATGACCTACATGAAAAGTTAGGGGCCATCTGCCAATTCATCTTTATTTGAGCCCTCTCTCTCATCATAACACTTAGAGGCCTCAACATTCAATGTGGCCCTCCAATGGCCCTACATCATTATGACGTCATCAAATCGACATGCCTATGGATGGCTAATTCATAACTGGTGATAGCTACTTGGTTGGCTTGTGACAAAGACTTGTTTTTAGCACATTATTTTATAATTTTGGGGTCTCATTAGGCTACTTTGATTTAGAGAGACTCATATAAATAGAAGTGAGTCTCATTTCTAAGAACTCATCATCATCACTTGGTGTAATGAACAAAGTTTGTATATGCAACAGAATAGTTCAGAAGAACTAAAATATGTAAGTATCCATCGTAGGACAAGTAGTAATTATATATAAGAATTGTTGAATGTATAAAAGATGTGTGATATGATCACAATGAGGGCCCACCTATATACCTAGGCAGGTGCCCTTTTATTAATGGTCATGTCTTTAAGACATGCCTCTTCATTACTAATTAATTTATTTATATTTACATCTATTATTTATATGAATTATATTCATATCATTGCCCCTCTCTTCAAAAAGCTTTGTCCTCAAAGATTACTAATGAAACGGTCGGATCTCTTTTCCCATTTCGAATATCTTCTCGTCTCAGAACTTTCATCTTTGTTGATACAAGATGATATGATCCTTTGAGTGATAAACAAAATTGTCGAACTGAGAATGGATTTGACCATCCAAGATTAATATTTTGTGGAATCTTCCGATCACTGGAAATTTGTAATGAATTGTTATCATAAGGCTGGATTCTACAAACTTCAGTATTTATTGGATCATAAATTTCTTGTTTCCATTCTGAATAATTCAAATATGTAGGCTGACTTAGTTGTCTGCTCTTGTGATTCAGATGTCGATAAGGAGATCTTGCAGTTTGATCTTGCCCTAATCTGTTTGAAGTGATTTCCCTATTTACTTCTGGTACTGTTGTTGTTGAGTTGGTTATTGAATCATCACTTGGAATTTCCATTGTTTGAACTGCAATATCTGAATTGGTTTTAACTACTATAGGTTTCTCTTCTTCTTGAGTTGAGATATTGACTGGATCGGTATTTATTCCTTTATCTTCAATTTGGACTGAAACGACTGGAGACTTCAATACTTCTTCTTGAAGTTGTTCTAACTTGTCATTTAGTGACTTTTTGTCACTTTTAAGCTTCTTTATTTGCATAAGTAGGGCTTGATTATGATTTCTTAGACGTAAAAGTTCGTCATATTTTGAATTGTTGACTTTGTCCTTAGTATCATTCTCTTTATCTTTTGTACTTTTGATTTGTTCTTATAGCCTTTGATTCAGGGCTTTTAAGGGAAAATTTTATTTTTCTTTCTCTGATAGATTCTCGTTGAATTTCTTCTAGAGACATTCATTTTATTCCTCTAATTATTTTCTGGTATCTTTGGTCTTCTTCACCTTTTCAAGTAATTTTTTATTATGATCCCTTAGAGGCCAAATTTTTTCATTACTTGTTGATTCTTCATAAAACCGATCTTCAAGATCTTTATATTTTTTTATGATGCTTTGTTATTTTGTTGAGTTTTATGATTTCTTCTTTTAATCTTTTAATTTGCATCTAGGTATTACCTTGATATTCTTCCAAAGTAAACAATCTTCGACATTTTGGACAAAGTGTTGTGTGATTTAAAAAAATCGATGAATATTGATCTTTGTTCGACAAAATGGACATCTGGTCCAAAATGTAGAGTTATGTATGGAATCCATAGTTTTTGTCTTCGAATTAGACTCCATTTTTTTTAAAATAATTTTTTTAGATGTAATATTTTTTAATGCCCTGATTACAAATGCAAGGAATGATGGAAAACATGTGGGCAGAGAAAATTGGTGGTTCGATGCCCCGGAATTAGTGCAACCAACTGGAGAAAAATTTGTTGTCTTAACAGACTTGTCCCATATTATAGGCCAGCTTCGGTATTTGGAGGGGTTGAGGAAAGCAACCACAAGGTGAATTTTGTTGATTAAAGTTGTTGCTCCAGAAGCAAAAACTCTAGTTTTCTCATGGAGGGATGTCCTAGATATGTCGAAACATTCACTGTGTGCAAACAAGATAAAATTTGTCACAGTGACAAGGGAAATAAATTTTGATATTGCAATCATGCAATTTAAAGGGAAATTTGAGCAAGGCAAGCAATCTATAAGGGAAAGAAAGGACCAACAGATTGAACTGGTAACTGAATATTCTATATCAAGTACTATTTCAAAGCGGCCAAGCATGAAGATACCTTGAGGTTAATTAAAGGAGGAAGCTGAGAATTCTAAGGGCACCTTGAGGTTAGTTCAGCCAGTGTTGAGCAAATCTATCGGGGTTTCCAGGGAGTTTCCACCAGAAAGACCTCCTCACAGAGACATTGAGCACAACCTCAACACAGGTGACTAGAAATCTCGCGTCTTGGTAGAATATTCCAAGCATCGATTTACTTATGAGTTGATGGATGGACTCCTTCAGGATGGCAAATACAAGGTGGTGGATGACATCATATACTACAAAGACATAGTATATTTAGTTTATGAATCCTCATTCAAGGAGAATATTCTGAGAACCCTTCATAATACACCATTGGCAGGTTGCTTGGGATACTTTGATACTTACAAGTAGGTTAGAGAGAGGTTCTCATGGAAGGGCCACCAAGATGATGTGATGAAGCCTGTGAGGGAATGCTTGACTTGTTAATAGAACAAATCCGAGAAGACTCATCCCGCAGGAGTATGTCAGCCCTTGCCTATTCCTGAGATGAGTTGGTTGATGGATGTTATCACAGATCAACCAACGGTTCAGAGAAGAGGTCACATTTATGTAGTAGTTAATCAACTGGCACACATGGCAGAATTGTTCTTAAGGGAGATGTTGATACTCCCCGAGCCAACGGGGTACATGATCCACCTTCAGGATAGCAGGTTCCCATAATACCTTTGCAGGAGTTGTTTAGAGTGGTCAGCATAGAGTTGATTCCTGGTATCAATTACACCCCTTAGACTAATGGTCCAACCGAGAGGGTTGAGGAGTATTTGCATAGTTATCTGGCTTGATAGCAAAGGATCTAGGTTAAGTGGTCGCATCAAGTAGAGCATTGGTACTACATCACTTACCATATGCTTCCATGTAGAGCATTGTATGGTTACGATGCTCCAACATTGATGGATTGGACAATTGGAGTACATGGTTTGTCTAGCATTTGTAAGAGAGGGATCACTTTGGATGAAAATTTTGAAAGGCTCGGAAGATACATGTCTATATTTTCAATGGCAGACAAAACCATTGATATTTGTAATGGAGCAAGCAAAAAATGGCATTGTCAGAAAAGATGAGGATCTAGAAGGCTTCCATCATGAGCAAGAAATAAGGAAGGTAATTCGGGGTTGCAGAAGAATTTTGAGCAACCAAAGATTGAGTAGATGAATGATTGTAGGGTTAAGACATGGTGGCCCCCTGATTTGCAGTTGCTTGAGGACAAGCAATGTCGGGAAGGGGGGACGGTAATGCCCCTTTCAAAATGAAGACAAGAATGACTTAGTGGTCTATCTAATTCTGTAGGTCATAGTCTAATTTATAAGGGAATTATTATTTAATGCTACTTAAGAGGGAGAAGCCATTTTATAAAATAACATTAGATAATTAAAAATTAAAAGGTGGTTTTGGAGGGAAATTGAAAAATAACCTAAATTTGAATTTAGGAGGGGAAAAAAACGAAGACAGACTATATAAGAAGAGGAGGTTCATTCTCGTCATCATGGATTGTTGATCTTTCTAAATTGTGAGTTGAGGCACCTAAGGATTTTAAAACCCTTTTTTTCTCTGGTTGGTTTTAGTGGCGAAAGATTCTACCCTAGCCAAACCTTCTCTTTATTTTGTTTGGCAAAATTTTTAAGGCAACACTCATCTATCTTTTGGAAATTCTGAGCCAGCAAGGGTTGTGAGGTATTTATCTTTGAGGCAACGAAGGTGTTTTCTGTGATTCTAGGGCACTCATTGGCAACAAAATTACCTCTTGTTCTCTCTCCCTGAAGCTACGACCCATTTGGATGTGAACTTTTGTGGCAGCATCCTCACTTGAGGCATTTCCTGAGGCTACATAGGGTTTGGAGGGCTCACTTTCTATGATAACAAGGGTTTTTGGCATGGTGTGGGCAACAAAGTTATTCTCTGAGCCAACAGCCCCATCCTAAAGCTCTTACCCATGACAAAGGAAGGGATTTGAAGCCATTATTTGTGATTACTTGTGATAGCTGGAGCACTTTGAGGCCATTTGTGATAGCAGTTCACCTCTAAGGCAGTTTTGTGGCCACACCCTCATCTATAGAAAAATTTGTGGAAGCGTTGGAGGCTCTGTTGGTGGTAGCAGATCCCTTCTGGGGGTCACTTTCTGATGGAAGATCGTGGCTAAGGTGGTTCTTTAGGGAAGCAAAGGTCGCAATTAGGTTATTTCTAAAGTTCAGATAAGGGTTGAAGGACATTGACAAGAAAACCCTCTTGAATCCCGGTTTGAGCTGAAGAGGATTTTTTGTTAGCGAAATGTTGTTTGGTAGCAACAACCCACTTTGTGATCCCTATTCTTAAGCAATTTGTGGCAATGCATTGAAATTGAGGATTGGTCTGGGCATCAGATCAATCTGTGTGATTTGTGGCACCAAAGAGACAACAAGAGGCAAAAATTATTGAGGTTGGGTACAAAGGTAAAATTAAGGGTATTAGGACAGTAGGGTTTTGTTGATAACAATTGTTGTGTATTTAAAGTTTAAACTGTAGTGTGAATTGGGAGGACTGTGGATCTATTGCTGAATTGGTTTCACGTGAATAAGATGTTGAATACTGGTTACACAATCTTATTGATTACTATATTGTCTTTGGCTGCAAAAAATTGAAAGAATATTGTGATGCTAGTTAGAATACAAATCTTGTCATGTGCTTTTTTCAAACCCTAAGGGTAAATTTCCCTTAAGGGATATTACATCTTGTTCTGTCCAAAATGAGATGATCTCTGTCAAGGTTCTCATGATTATAATAAAGAATTGCTATTACTAATTTATCCAACCTTATGATGGACTGTCTTTAATAGTAATGAAAGTATCCATGTTTGTGGCTAGGCCCTGTATAGTTAGGCTTGTCCATATATTCTTCCACTTTCTCTTTCTTTCCTCTTCAGGGCACTCTTAATTGTGTTATATTTGGAAGAATTAGCATCATTGCGAATTGAGAGTTGGCATGGGAAATTTCAATCACAAAAAGTGATAATAGTTGTGCTTTAAAATTCCAAAGGTGATTGCAGTTATTAATTTAAGTATTATCCAACTTTAGAAAAAAATGAAAGAATAAATGTGTCTTGATCAAAGATGAAAAAATCGCTATCGGGATATTATCGCCGAGGGGAAAAAATCGTAAAAATCGGGAAAAAATCGGCACATACAAAAATATTCATTTTTTTTCAATTTTTTTAATATCTAAAGCATCTACAGCATAAAATAAATGCATTGACACATAAATATGAAAAAAACTAATATATAAGATGTGTAATATCATGTCTAGTGCTACATCACACATAAAACTGAATCCTGTCCTGAATACTAAGTCCTGAGTCTCAAGAGTCAACTTAGCCTCAAAATATCAACAAAAAATATAATAATGTATCTCATATCATGAGTCATAATGTCAATAGTCATATACAAAGGAATTTCAATGCACCATATAACCTATGGTCCTATACTATTGATTTCCTCTGCCCCTCTTGCGAGAAAATACAATAGCTTTGCCTTTCTCTCTAGATGAAGAAGCTGGCGGGACTGGCAATGGGCTCTGTCGTGCTCTAGAAGAAAAAAATGAAGCACCAGAACCGGAACGGGAACCTGAACCACTAGGAGCTAAAGGAGGCAGACCACGTCCTCTACCGGTAGTAGTGGTAGGTGGTGTCACCTCCTCCTCCTGCTCCTCCTCCTCCTGCTGCTCCTCCTCGTCCTCCTCCTCCACTACCTCCTCCTCTATCCAATCAGGGGCTGACTCCATGACAGGCCTCTCAGCCTCAACCCTCCATTCAGCAGTGGTGTCAATCGCATCTAAAGAGATGGCCTCCATATCAGGGGTCCTCTCAAGTTGTCTCACCCACAATCTAAGATTGTAGCAGACGTAAACCATGTCATTGAGCCGCTGGGCCTCCAACCTGTACAATGGTCATAAATTAATAAATTAAATATTTAAAAAAAAAATATTTAATGAATTCAAAAAATCAGTTGGAATATTTTAAGTTTTTTACCTGTTGCACTTTTTGGTGTGTATTTTTTCAAATACACTCCAGTTGCGCTCGCATCCTGAAGCGCTACATGTTTCGCTGAGTATTCTAATGGCAAGTTTTTGGAGTTTTGGTAATCTGCCACCGTAGCTCCTCCACCATGCATCTACAAGTTACAAGTTACAACAAATAAGATAAACTTATAATTTATAAAGTTACAAACATAAGAAAATTTTTAAAATAATGAAAATCTTACCTGACATTTTAGCAGTCCTATCCTGGACAACCATGTCGAAGCTCAAGGTGCCACCTGCCATTCTGTATACCTCATCTCTTTGGATATCTCTGCACGTTCTGATGGACTTGGCACCATCTTCTGAACACAAGTGAAAAAGCCATCCATGACCTTAGCATCAAATAGAAAACCACATGAATAAGCAAATGCGGGGTTTAGGAAGAGCCCTGCAGCATGAATGGGACGATGGAGTGTGTTGTTCCATCGATCATCAATCACTTCCCATAAAAGAAGTTGTCTCTGAAACCCCTCATCACCCTTATCATCATAATAGCTGCAAACAGCTTCTTTGGCCCTATCCATGGCCTCATACAAGTAGCCCATTGCGGGCTTGTCTCCATCCATCAATCTAAGAACCTTTACCAAAGGTTCAGTAATGCTGCACACCTCTTCCACTCCAGCCCAGAAACTTTCCTGATATGACACCAACCTGCAGATGGCCTGTCTCTCTGATTTGCGGCTGATAGTCAAAGCACGCCACTCATCTGAAAGAAACATTCTCTTCAAATCCCACTTAGAATTCAAGAGGGATTGAAGAGAGATGAAAGTAGTGGCAAATCGTGTAATAGCAGGCCGCACCAACTCCTTCTTGTTTGTGAATGTCCTCATCAAATGAAGCACAGATCCATGGTTATATATAAATTTTGTGATTCTCTTTGATGATTCTACAATATCTTTGACAAAATCAAGCTTTCCGATGTCCTCCAACATCAAATCAAGGCAATGTGCAGCACAAGGTGTCCAAAATATGCTCGGATACCTCTCCATAAGCATCTTGCCAGCAGAAACATAGTTTGCAGCATTGTCCATTATGATTTGGACAACATTTTGGGGCCCAACCTCCATAATGAACACATCTAATAAATCACATAATAATCTTGCATCTTTGACATGTGCAAATGCATCAACAGATTTTATAAACATTGTCCCCTTGGGACAACTGACCAAGAAGTTAAGAAGGGTCCTACCCCTTTGATCAGTCCAACCATCTGACATCACAGTGCCTCCTGTGACTTCCCATGATGCCCTTAACTCTTCCAATCTCTTGGTGCAGTCAGCTTTCTCATTTTGCAGAATGCGCCCTTTAAGGTCATGATATGTAGGGGCTTTGTAACCTGGGCCATCAACAGCGATAGCATCAATCACAGCCTGATAAAATGGATTGTTCCTGGCAACATTGAAAGGAATATCACTCCAAAGAAACAGTTTGCCCAACAACTTATCAGCTTCTTCCTTCTCCTTTTTTTTTAATAAGGGAGGAGATAGATGGCTGTGCCCCGGGAGTGGTTCTAGGAACAAAAAATGAGGAGGCAACTGCGGGGCTGCCTGTAGAAGAGGCTAATGCTGAAGAGCCACTACCACTCTCACGGTCAACTCCAAACCCTGATATTTGATTCTTCAGAGCTGCTTTGGTGACTTTAGTGGTTTCTATTTCTCCCAATGAGTTCATGGCTCTTCTGATTATTTCTGGATTGGTGTTTTTGCAAGGGCCTACTTCATGCCCAGGAATTTGTGCCAGGTGGTATTTCAACCTATATACCCCCCCTGCCATGTGTTGACCACATAATTTGCAAGTCAAGTTTAATCGGTCAAACCCCCCATCAGGTTCACCAAATTCCCAGAAAGGATCTAATTTCCTTGGCATGTTGGAAACTTTGAACTTTGAATGTTGAAATTTGAACCTAGGGCACAAGAAAAATTGCCATTTAAAAAATAAAATAAAAAAATTACAATTTTACATGCAACATTTTGATTTTTTTCACAAAAAAAAACCCTCAACTCAATGCAAAAATAATAGGAAAAAATACATGTTGAAACACAAGCAAAAATAATGGGAAGAACCTAAGAGCACAAGAAGAAATATAAAAAACAAAATTTAATAAACAATTTTTTGCATTTTTGACCAAAATAAACCCTCTCCTCTCAATAAAACAAAAACAAAAAAAAAAACACAACCAAATGCAATCACAAATGATGAAAAATACATGGGTAATAGAAACCCATGGAAGAACAAGAAAAAAACAAAAAAAAATGGGTCAAATTTGATGCCCATATCTGGAAAAACGTTTTGCCGGAGACACTTGGTCCAAATTCGATTTTTGTTCGCTTGGCTTGCAAGAAATTCTTCACTTTTGTCCAATCTTGGGCTTGTAGATCACGTATCTACCTCCTTGGCTCTCCTCCTTCACTCCTTAGCTCTCATAACCCACACTGTCCAAGTAAAAATGAAAAAAAAAAAACCAAAAATCGGACTATAAACGCGCTGTTGGAGGCTGCCACGATAATTTCAAATCGAATCGCGATTTTTTCGTAATTATCGCGATAATATCGCGCTAACGATAATTTCAAATTATCGCCGAAATTATCGCCGATAAAATCGTTCACTTGAAAAACTCGCGATTTTTTCATCTTTGGTCTTGATGTTATGTTCTCTGGTAGACAGGAATTCCTAATACAAAGTTTAACAAGCAAAAAGTTGCTTCAGAAGAACAATTTACATAGTACTGTAAAAGAGTTATGGATGATTACATATAACAAGCAAGGAAAGCCATCAAACTAGGGAGAAATACGTTATGTGCTAGCAAAAAATGTTCCACCATCTGGTAAATGGGCTTGCAGATACCAAACAACGCGTACTTCATATAATTGGAGAGGCCTCCCAGATTTTAGGTGACTGCAGTGTATGTCAAGGACCGAGGGTATACACTAAAATAGTGGACTCCACCACAAATATAGAAAATATGCTAAATATAAATATTATATATATAAATGTGTGTGTGTGTGTGAATCAGGTTTATCGCAAGTGGTTGGACAGAATGGTTGTTATCTCCCCACCCAAGTTCAATTCTTTGTGAGTGACATGATGATGAGAAATATTGGTGTAATGGCTATGTGCCTATGAATATTATTATATTAACCCTCACTCTCACCCTCAGGCTAAGAGAGGATGATTTTAAAATATATATATAGTATTTCACATATGGACCAATAGAAGTTGTTAATAATTGTTTGGAAACTTGCCTTTGTGACAAATAAGTAGGACAAGTGGTTCTAATGGTCACAATTAGTCGAATGGTGGTATAATTCTATCTACCACAAATTCGCTAAAATGACTCCCTTCCAAGCCTTATATGGTTATGAACCACCAAAATGGAAGGACTTTGCACTAATTGACACTAAGGTCCAGGCAATGAACAATCATCTCGACGAAGAGCAAAAGATCATCAAAATATTAAAAGACAATTTAGCTACAGTTCGTAATAGAATGAAACAACAAGCAGACTAACATAGATCAGAAATAAGGTTCGACAAAGGTGAACAGGTGTTTGTAAGACTCCAACCTTACAAGCAATTTTCACTTAAACAACAGGAGAAAAACAAATTGGCTCCAAAATTCTATGGGCCTTTCCAAATCAACAGAAAAAATAGCGAAGTAACCTATATGGGTTGAAGTTACCAGACAACTGTTACATCCATAATGTCTTCTATGTGTCTTTGCCTCAAGAAATTGTTGGGACAAGCCCAACCTGTTCAAACAGAGATTCCCGACTTTGTCGACAAATGAATAAATATTTCAGAACTAAAAGGAATTCTGTAAAGTTTTGTAGATGTTCTATGCTAGGAGCAATTTCACTTTTCTCACAGCAATCATACAAGTAGTTAAGCAAAATGCAGATAGAACATATAAGCAGATCTTACAGAAGACAAATCAGAAACAGGAAAAATGTGTGTGTTCGTTTTCAAAAATAACAGATTACTCAACCAAAGAAAGTCTCTTCTCCATACCAATGCAAGATGTCACAAATAATTTCTCCAACTTAAAATGAGTCAACCCGGTCAATTCCGTGAAAACAACGCCCGTCTCGGGAAAAGTCAACGAGTGCGCAATAAAAGTCAACGCAGCAAGAAACGGTCAACCTTTGACCTCGATTTTTGGTAGTACGGCCTTCAAAAATCGAACCTTCCACAAGTTTTCAGCTTGATTGGACCATGCGTTGACCAAAGTCAACGCTGGTCAAATTTTCTGCGAAACCCTAGCAGCAGAAAAGTCGTACTTCAGCTCAGTCGTACGGTCTGTCCTCTCTCTTCTCCACACGTGTGGCTGAAACTCGTCCTCCAGGTAGCTCGTACTATTTCAGATGAGTGTGGAAGATGTGTGTTGTGTTGTGATGAAATTCTCTCCAACTTTTCCTGTATTTATATCCATCAATGAGGGTGTGTGACACATCTGTTGGGCATGTGAGCCTACATTACAAAACTGGCCGACCTTGCACATATAATTTATTAAGAATAATAAATTCAAAATATAAGTTCTGCTCATCGGATTAAGACATATTTTATATGGATTTTACACCTCTCGGAAAGAGGAATCCAACAAAAATATTAGCCTCTTAATCTGAGCATCTTAATATGGAGTTTGGACCTAGTTGTCCAAATTTAACACTCCCTCTCAACTAGGGAGAACTCCATCTATTAGTGCAATCAACATCGTGCGTCATCCCGCCGAAACTTGCTTTGCCGGCTTCTTTATTTCAGAACAGAAGTGGGTCAGTCACAAAGACATCATCCCCCGACTGACATAGTCAGTCCAGAGGTCCCAGACCTCACAAATCTTGATCCCAGATCAAGTGGTTGGACCGTGCCATCCTAGATAGAGAGTACGGCAATCTCTAATGCGTCCATCAGTCTTTGCTAATAGTCTCTAGCTTTTCCACACCTCATTGGCCAAATGAGAGGTACTTCCCATGAGCCCTGAACTCAATGGGTAGGATGCATACGTGGCACAGATAAATGAGTGGCGAACCAGCTCAATAATCACAAGGGTGGGGCAGAAGCATTATGAGTGCTTATAGCTCCGAGAAGCTATCCCCAAAGCCCCCCAGAGCTCCCAGAGCTCATCGTCCAACAGGACCCACATCATAGGGTCTTTCCACGACACCAAGACTCTCACGGAAGGTTAGGAACTTGACCTTCCTCAGGGGCTTAGTGAGAATATCCGCGACCTGCTCATCAGTTCCTATATGATCGAGCCTTACGGCGCCTCGCTGTACCATATCCCGGATAAAGTGGTACCCGATATCAATATGCTTGGATCGGTCGTGGAACACAGGATTCTCAGTCATACGAATCCCACTCTGATTATCACAGAGTATCACAGTGGTATCTAGCACATGTCCAACCAGCTCACTAAAGAGCTTCCGCAACCAAACTGCTTCACAACAGGCCATACTAGCAGCAATGTATTCGGCCTCCGCGGTGCTCAAAGCCACCGACTTCTGCTTCCGCTCATCCATGAGATCGAAGCAGAACCAAGATTGAAGCAGCATCCACATGTGCTCTTACGATCCACCACACCGCCAAAACTCAATCGCATCGCATATCCACTCGAGTATCACACTCCCTAAAGGTATCTCACCCCCATGGTTTATCGTGCCCCGAAGATACCTCAAAAGATTCTTGGCACCAACCCAGTGAAAATGATGAGGCTCAACCATCCGTTGACTCAAAGTGTTCACTGCAAAACATATGTCCGGACGGGTGTTCACTAAGAACATCAAAGCTCCTATGAGTTGACGATACTCAGTAGGATTGGCCAAGATAGGCCCAACAGCGCTGCCACTCAACTTCTTAAAGTTGAGTTCCATCGGTGTCGACACGGACTTACAGTCCACCATCCCAAATCTTTCCAGAAGCTTCACAATATATTTTCCTTGAGAAAGGAAAATCTCTCCAGGTCTTTGCCAGACCTCTAGGCCTAGGAAATAGTGCATCAGTCCTAGGTCCTTCATCTCGAATTCAGCAGCAAGCTCCCTCTTACATTGATGAATGAGAGGGTCATCACCTGTCAGGAAGAGGTCGTCCACATACAGCACTAGAATGAGAGGCTTCCCTTCCACAACCTTGAAGTAAAGGTTTGGATCAGCATTGCTTCGAGTGAAGCCCAACTTCATCAAGTAACTATCCATCCTCTCGTACCAAGCTCTGGGTGCTTGCTTTAACCCATAGAGGGCTTTTCTTCAACCTGCAGACATAAGTGTCTCGATCTTGAACTTCAAATCCCAGAGGTTGTTCTACATACACCTCTTCCTTTATTGCACCATGCAGAAAAGCGGTCTTGACATCCATCTGATGAAGACTCCATCCTTGTGTAGCAACAAGGGCTATGATTGATCGGATGGTGGTATATCGTGCCACAGGTGCAAATATATCGTCATAGTCAATTCCTTCCCTTTGAGAGAAGCCGCGGGCAACAAACCTTGCCTTAAACTTTTCAGCACTCCCATCAGATCCATGTTTGATTTTGTAGAGCCATTTCGTAGTGACAACAGATTTGTCCTTCGGTCTCGGGACCACATCCCAGACATCATTCTTCATAATAGACTCATATTCTTCATGCATAGCATCCTTCCAGACTTGATGCTTGATGGCTTCCTCAAAAGATCCAGGTTCAGATTGTCCAATAGTACTCATGGCAGCTAGATACCCTTGGTATCTACACGGCTTCTTGCTTTCTCGGAATGTCCCCCTTGGGGCAGCATGACCCTCAGCATCTTCGAGGGTGTCCCCGAGCCATGATGGTCTCTTTCCCAGTGAAGGAGATGGATCAATAGGGTCCATTGGTCCTTCAATATCAGGCATTGTCTCATCCTGCGGTTCTTCTTGATTTCCAGGCCTTTCTTCATGATTTTCTTCAGATCTTGGAAGATCTACTACTTTCTTCAAGGAAGCATCTTCGTCAAAAGTGACATCATGGCTTATCTCTACTTCCCTTTGACCAGGTACATAGACTCTATATGCCTTAGAAGTCTCACTGTAGCCCACAAACATTCCTTTCTTCCCAGTAGCATCCAGCTTACTTCTCTTTTCTTTCGGGACATGAAAATAGACAGGACATCCAAAAATTCTAAAATGTGAGACATCAGGTTTCTTACCAGAGAAAACCTCTTCGGGAGTTTTGGAGTCCAAAGCGGAATGAGGGCATCGGTTTTGAATGTACACAGCAGTATTTGCAGCTTCTCCCCACAAACTTCGGTAGACCCTGGTCACATAGCATGGCACGGGCAGCTTCCACAATAGTCCTATTCTTGCGTTCAGCAACACCATTCTGCTCTGGAGTATATGCAGTGGTAGTCTCCCTCTTAATGCCAGCTTCTCTGCAAAAGTCTTTGAACTCATTTGACTCATATTCAGTGCCATTGTCAGTCCTCAAAATCTTGATCTTCTTTCCGGTCATATTTTCCACCAAGGCTTTGAAGGTACGGAACTACATGAAAGCCTCATCCTTCTTCTTCAAGAAGTATATCCAGGTTTTGCGAGAGAAGTCATCAGTAAATGTCATATAGTAAGAGCATCCCCCCAGGGATGTTACAGGCAACATACCGGAAAGATCAGAATGGACCAGTTGCAATATCTCAGATGTCTTTGTGATACTTGAGGGGAAAGGTCCCCTTGTATAATTTCCTTCAACACAACCCTTACATACACCTTCATGATTATTTGGAAACTCGAGCATCCCTGTCACCACCTTCCTTGCTTCAGGAAGGGCTTTGTGTTTAGTGTGTCCAAATCTTCATATTATAGTTCGGTTTGTCGACGTATCACAAGTCATAGCTCCCAACTAATTTCTCCAACCTCGGTAGAGTGTACCAACTCTAAAACCAATTGAGATAGCTTTCCTGAGCTCTTCTTCCACATGAGCACTTTTCCATCGCAGAAAGTTAGCATTGAATCCTTTGTCTTCCATGGCGTATAGCGTACACAAGGTTCTTCTTCAATTTTGGTACATAGAGACATCTTGCAAATCTGAGGACTAACCTGGACATGCAGTCACAAATTCCCCCGTCCCCCTCACAAGATGTAAGTGGCATTATACCCAAGAGATAATTTCTAGATTTGTATCCCTTTCCAACCATGTCGAAAAGTGCTTCCTTGAATCCCAAGGATGTGTTCCCGAGGCACCACTATCGATTAGCGTGACATCCATAGTGCTCTGCGTGAGATGCAGCTGAGAGAGCAGATACCAGAACATACTCATTTCTTTTATCAACAACATTCGACTCCTCCTACCTCGTATTTCTGGTCCTCTTAGAAGGTTGATCGTTTCCTCCAAAGTGAGCCTTCCTCTTTCCTTTGGATTTGTCATTTCTTTGATTCCCATTCCTTCGGTTATTGTTGTTATTGTCACCATCGAGAGAATCCTTCTTGAAGGGGCATTCTCTAGCATAGTGTCCAGGCTTATGGCAGGTGAAACATTTACCCTTCTTCTCTTGAGTCTTAGTCCTTCCTTTGTCCTTAGAACCACCAGAGTTCTTCTTTCGGGATTGAGCACCATAGGCAGCATTTCTTTCATTATCAAATTCCTTCATCCTTGTTTTTTCTTGCAACCATCTTGACAGGCTCATCAAAGGCTCAATGGTATTATTATTGTTGAGAATGGTAGTTGTGAATACTTGCCATTCATATGGAAGTCCTCCAAGTGCTAAGAGAACCATTCACGACGCCTATTTGCCTCCCAATAGCTAGCATTGTTCCCGGTTTCTAGCCAACTTCATAAAGAAAGTTTGAATAGACTCGTCTCGGCCCTTCTTCATATTCTTCAACTTGTTCTTGAGGAATAGCACTTGGTCCACATTGTTTACTTGGAACATAAGTATCAATTTGTCATACATCTCCTTGGATGTACCTAGTTCAGATATGTAGGCAACCAGACTCTTATTTATGTATTCCCTGATCAGCAGCTTTGCTCCTGATTTCACCCTTCTTATAATTGTTTCTAACAGCAGCAGAGGCATTTGATGGAGGTTCTTGAATCTTCCCTCGTCACATGATCCAAGAGATCATGATCTTCCAATTTGAGATCTAATATCATCTCCCAAGCATGGAAGTCATCCCTTCCAGTCAGCTTGTCATCCTCCTTGAAGCCATAACTTGTGGAACTCATTTTTCTCAGTTGGTGATTGCTATAAGTTAGGGCTTGTCTTCACCTCAGCTCCGATACCATGTAAATTTTTGTAGATGTTCTATGCTAAGAGCAATTTCACTTTTCTCACAGCAATCATACAAGTAGTTAAGCAAAATGCAGATAGAACATATAAGCAGATCTTACAGAAGACAAATCGGAAACAGAAAAAATGTGTGTGTTCGTTTCGGCGGTCAACAGGATGCTTCAACCAGCAAAGTCTCCTTTGGTCAGTCAGCCCAGCATGTGTCACAACAGCCCTCCCATCAGTAGATGAGTCAACTCAAGTCAACTCTACAAAAGTCAATGTCGTCCGGAAAAGTCAATCAGGGCAAATAAGTTAAAAGTCAACGCATTAGCAAACTTAAGTTTGTACCTCGATTAAGATACATGGAAGACGCCTTCAAAAATAGGACCTTCCACAAGTTTTCAAGTTGATTGGACCATGCGTTGACCAAAGTCAACGCTGGTCAAACTTTCTGCGAAACCCTAGCAGCAGAAAGTCGTACTTCAGCTCAGCCGTACGGTCTGTCCTCTTCGTCCTTCACACGTGTGGCTAAAACTCGTCCTTCAGGTAGCTCGTACTATTTGATGAGAGAGGAAGATGTGAGTTGTGTTGATGATCAAATTCTCTCCAACTTTTCCTGTATTTATATCCATCAATGAGGGTGTGTGACACATCTGTTGGGCATGCGAGCCTACATTACAAAACTGGCCGACCTTGCACATATAATCTATTAAGAATAATAAATTCTCACAACAAAGGAAAAAGTGTTACGTTCCAAAACCATCAAAGAATACCTTGTTAAATGGAAAATCCTTATAGAAGAAGATGCATCATGGGGAACATAAAACTTTCGCCAACAATACTCCTCATTACCCTTGCTTTAAGGGCAAACAATTTTAAAGAAGGTGGAAATATTATAAGAATAATACAAGTCATAAATTAATTAATAAATTAAAAATCAATAGTCAAGGGGCACATATCGTTTTCACCTCCTGACCAGTCATAGAAACTGTCACGAGGGTTATTGTACCATCAAATTCATTCTTCTTCAATAATAATTATTATCACTTCAAAGTACAAGTTTTCCTGTTACATGTTGACAATCATAAAGAAATAAAAAAATGATAGAAACAACGCATCTTTATGACAAAGACTTAGTATGCATAGGATATACTAAACATTTGGTCAACTATGAATCTAAAGACAGGAAAACAAGTATGAAGCATCAACTTATGAAGATTCAAAGCTAGTGGATATTACATTATAATAATTACATCATGTCATGAGCTAGACAACAATTATGAAGACTGATACTAGTTACATTTTCAACACTCCCTCTTAACTAGGGAGATATTCATAATTGTTCAACAGGTACAAGGTTGACCTCAATTTGAAGTGTTCCAAGAAGAGTACAACAACATATGCAATGCTAGATACCATCAAGGCCGAAAACTACCAAGGTATCAATCATAGTATTAAAAACCGGAACCGGTGGACCTAATGAACCGGTAACCGGTCTAACCGGTATTGGTCAGGTCTAAACGAACCGGTTTTAAAAAAAATACATTAAATAATTATTTTTTAATAAAAAAAACTATTTTTAAGATTTGCAACCATGATTCCAAGCCAATAGAGACAAAATATGCGAAGTTTGCTCATTTATATACCATGCAAAGGTGAATTTATCAAAATGGCACCGAGTGCAATACATATCATTGAAAAATACATAAGCAATGAGGCTCCAAATGGCAGGCCATTGGCCTAATACAAGACTACACATGAATCATGATCAATCATAAAATTCATCACCGCTACTAGACACAGGATCAACATCGGCAGCTGCATAGACATCATCTGGATCAGAGTCTTAGGATGCCTCATCTGGATCAGAATCTTAGGATGCCTCAGCCTTAGGCTTATCTGCAACCTGAATACCACTGCCACCAATAACAATAGAAGTGGACCTAATGGAAGCACGAGTTACTCGAGCTGCATGACTAGTGCCTTCCATTGGTTGTTTGCCTTTCCTTGATGCAGCTACCAATCCTGGGTCTCCGTCTGATGGCGCCACCAAATCTACTTCAAATTCACCCCTCGCTAATGCTGCATCAAAATCAAAATCTGCCTCAAACACTGGATCTTCAGTCTCCTCCACCGATTCTGATGTTGGATCAATATCATCCAACACAATGGGATCTAGATTAGGTGTTTTGCTCATCAGTTGGTTCCGCCTCAAGCGAAGGTTGTATTGCACAAACACAAGATCATTTAACCGTTTCCGTTCCAAACAGTTTCTCTTCTTTGTGTGTATGCGCTCAAAAACAGACCAATTGCACTCACAACCTGAAGCACTGCACATTTGGCTGAGGATTCTAATTGCAAACTTTTGCAATTGAGGACATTGGCGGCCAAATGACTCCCACTAATGTGCTGCAAATAAAAAGACATTCATTAGTAATATAGTTCATTTCATTACTTATTTACAAACAATTTAACTTGAAAAGAAAAACAAATTGGAATTGCTTACCTGGTTGATCCACATCTCTTGCCATTTTCACCAAGTTCTTTCCAAAGGTGCCAGCTGCCATACTGAAAAGAGTAAGTTGTTCATGTGTTTCCAAAAGTTCTGCACGGATAGGGACTATGCGCTCCAAGCAATCAATCGATCTAGATCTGACCTCCCCATCCTGCCGATTTCCTAACCGAGCTTTATAATGATACTTTGGGTTCAAAAAATACCCAGTTGCATATATGGGACGATGGAGTTGATTGTTCCATTTGTTATCAATGATCTCCCATATCCGGCCATATTTAGCTAACCTGTCCCTGTAAACTGCCCGTATCTGCTCCTTTGCCTGATCCATAGCCTCATAAATGTATCCCATTGCCATCTTTTCCCCATCCACCATCCTTAGCAACTTAACAAGGGGCTCAGTAATTTCTACTAGCTCTGAAGACCTTTTCCAAAAATAATTGTCAAAGACTTTCTTTTTGGTGTCTTTTCCATCTTGTCTAGGAGCCCACCGGGATTCAGTCCAATCATCAGAAGAAAACATTTTCTGCAGGTTTTTCTGTTGAGAATTGAGACATTGCAACGTGAGGAAGTGAGTTGCAAATCTCATAATGGCAGGCCTAACAAGCTCTTTGCCCCCAATGTTTTTCCTCATTAGGCTCAATACCCATGAGTGTTTGTAAATGTATTTTGTAATGCACTTGCCATGCTCTACAGTGTTTTTTACCCAATCCACTTTGCTTATGTCCTCAAGCATGAGGTCTATGTAATGTGCAACACATGGAGTCCAAAATATGGTATTATACTTGGACTCAAGCATCTTTCCAGAAAGAACATAGTTTGAGGCATTATCTGTGATGACTTGCACAACATTCTGCTCCCCCACTTCCTGAATAATCTCATCCAAAAGCTCAAATAGAAGGGTTGCATGCTTCACCTTATCAGATGCATCAACTGATCTAAAAAACGTTGTTCCTCGAGGGCAAGAAACAAGGAAGTTAGATAGTGCAGTTCTTTCCATCAGTCCATCCATCTGACATGATGGAACAACCTGTTTTGAGCCATGAATCTTTATATTCAGCCAAATACTCATCAATATTACAAATCTCTTGTTGCAAAAGAGATCCCCTCAAGTCATGAACAGTAGGGCCTTTGAAGCTCTTTCATGTAACTAAAACAGAGTCCCACATAGCTTGGTGATAAGGTGAGCGAGTAGCATTAAATGGGATATGTGAATCATACCACCATCTAGCAATGTACTGATAAGAAGTTTCTTTGCATTGTTTTTTCCAATGTTGATCCAAAGTGGGTTGACGACTTGGCTGGGAGGAAGCGGCTGTGGGATTAGCAGTGGATGAGAAATAACTCTGGAGGTTGGGTCTCTTTGTTGGTTTTGATTTTTGGCCAACAGGAGGAACATAGTGAAAGGGGTCATTGGTGGAAGGGATAGAAGTGGAGTCTTGAAACTCATAATCATCATACCCACTCCGTCTCATGCTATCTATTAGTTCCCTCTTCCTTGCAGTTTCAGCTGGGATGGCCTTCTCCCTAGCCTTAGTCTCCTCAAAATTTTCAAACTTAGCAAGGTATTCTGCCCTAACCGGACCTATCACTTCATTAGGTGCATCACATGGCTTTACTTGGCCTCTTATCCCAGCCAACTATTGTTTCAATCTAAGAATACCCCCACTCCAATACATTTTTCATAAAATTTGCATATCATCTTTCCATCAACCACATCACAATGGGCCCATGCACTGTCCTTGGTTTTTGGAGCCATCTTGACTTGAAATAATTGAAATTTGGAAATAAATCTGCGATTTAAAAAAAATTGCAACTAAGATAAATGGACAACTAAGGCTAAATTTACGAAACAAAATGCACATTCAAACATACAAAATTTGATAGCATAGGACTAGAGATTTGAGAGCAATAGCATAGCCAAACACATGAGAAAATAAATACATGAACAACAATGAAATGATGGATTTTTCATGTGAAAATCTTTACCTGGCAATGCAAACTAACTTCCTTAGCCTCCTCTTGAAGATGCCAACTCTATTGACAGCTCCAAACTATCTCCGAGTTAGCTCCAACTCCAACTCCAAGCCTCCAAGATCATTGCTCCGGCGAACACTCAACACTCTCCAAGCTCTCAATCAAACTCACAAACTACAAGTGAGATGGTGTGAGACAAAGGAGAGGCTGCCCCTGCTTATAAAAGATTGGGGAGGGTGTTTTTGGAGGGAAACAACCCTCCCCTTCCCTCCATATCAGCCCTAAGCCTCCTTGTTGGCCGTGCGTGGGACCCCGCGGCAAGAGAGGCGCTGACCAGCCGGTTAAGGACGGAACCGGCCGATTTATTCATAAACAGGTCGATTCCGTCCTTAACTGGCCGGTTAGCATCGGTTCACTGGTCTCTCTAGGTCATAGGCAGGATATAACCGGGTTTTTCGAGTGGTTTGGACTAGTAAGCCTCCTGACTGGCCGGTTTTTAATACTATGGTATCAATCAACTGTCATCATGGCAACTTTCCATTATAGGTACCATCAGGCTACAACCCTGGTATCAATCCAACTAGATGCAGGTACCATCTAGGCCCCCATGCCAAGACACCAACCCTCACAGGGATCTAGGTATCATCAAGGTCAAATCACTAAAACGAAGCTCCATATCAAGACCAAGATACCCTCCCACACTGGGATCTAGACATCATCAAGGCCAAACAATAACTGAGATATCAATACCAACCAGGCCAAGATGTCCTCCCAAGTACCATCATTTGGGCACACAACTTAAGGTACTCATCTCTCCCTTTCAAACAATTTAATCCAAGAATGCTTTATCAAATATTCAAACTTCTCAGGGAGAGATCAACACATCAACTACTTGTTCATCCATTAGAACTTATTGTAGCTTCACGACCCTAACTAGTATCAAACTTTTGATATATATTGGTTCTTACTATCAATATGCTAGAATAAAATCTGGGGTCCTTAACCATTGTTATGCTGCTTAGGTCATCATAATATCTTGATGGAAGCTTCCTATTCCAACTTCTCAAGTAACACCAAACTCAGCCTCAACACTACTCAAAACAATCGATTCTTATTCATGACTTTCATCAAAACTAACCACTAGTAGTTTCTAGCTATTCTCCGATTCTCATCCTTTTTACATGGTCTTCATTGTACATCATGTCCTTCCTCTCAACTATGGATATACCTTCCCTTATCCAAGCTCCTTCTTAACTAGGGGATAAGTCCATCATCAACAACATTCTTTTCAGCTACACATGCTCTTTCTTTTGTATCATTATATCATCGAAGAACTTTGACCTACTAAAACTTTTTATCTTCATTTGGCAACAAGGTCATTTTTCAATCAACAATGTCGACTTCAAAGTCATCAGGGTTCTTGCAGCTTTGCCTTTCCATCATGCTCAACATCATCATAAATTCATCAAGTATGATGTAGGCATACCTCTTTACAACCTATTGCAAACTATGTGCCTGCAAATCTTAACTAGTACAACCAAGCACAAATATATACAAGAGGATGAAGTTATTTTTATCGATCTAGGGTTAGCATCTAAGGTTATGAAAACTTAGAATTTAAACAATCATAGAGGAAGCAATTCCCTAGATTCTTACACCAACCTTTGCTAGGGTTTTGTCACCAACTTTTAGATATTATCATTGAAACTTTAATAATAAACCTTAAATATTTAACAACTAAATGATGTTAGGGTTTCAACCATATCGAAAGCATTTACACCTAGGGTTTCATTGTTCATGCCCTAGGATCTTTTATCAACTTCTACAAGGGTTTTGTCACAAACCCTATATACTATCACCAAACCCTAAAAACCTAGGGTTTTATTGTATGCCCTAGATACCATCAACAAACCCTAAAAATCAGAAGGCTAGGGTTTCACCAAAGTGGACAAATAACAAAAGATAATTATTACAAGGGTTGATTTAATCCTGAGATCAAACATCCTAACAATAACTACTTTTGCAACAAGGCTTCTCACCAGTGTGATTTTGAAGGCTCCCTCTGAATCTAGCCATAATTCTTTCCTTTTAGAATATTTCTGCTTTCTTCTAAGGAAATTACAAGATAAAGGATTAAAATCATGCAATAAAAATAAAGCTAGACATATAAAGGAAATCAACAAGGTAATGAATGAAATAAAATATGCTTATCTTTTGAGAAAAGTAGAAGCTCCCTCTTGATTTTGTATTGATCCAGATATTTTGAGGGATTCCTTCAACTTATCAAAATAACTCAAGAACTTTTTACCAAAACATATTAGATCTACAAACCCTAGGAATCAAAAGAAAGATTAATGCTAGAGTTAATTATAAGGGAAAATTCTACAAAACCTAAAAAACAGTGACCTATACTATAGATAAAGGATATACAAGGGATAACATCCCTAAACACTTAATAGAATAAGTGTTTGACTTCAGAGTCCTCAGTTTTGATATTCTTTAGAGGATTATCACCAGTGACAATTGTAGTTTGGTCTCTTTCTCTCTTCTTGTTCTTAGGATTATCAGGACATTGATTCTTATAGTGTCCCGTTTTGTGACAATGATAACATTCTAGTTTAGAAAGGTGAATCTTCCCATGATTTTTCTTTGACTCTTTAATATTCTTATTTCCTCCTTTCTTCTTGAAATGGGCAGAATAAGTATTTGATGTATTTTTTTCATCTTCTTGCTTACCTAATATCAAGGAAAGACGAGCTTCTTCCCAAGTACAGGTATACCACATTTCTTCAAAGGAGGGAGAATTTTTCCAACTACAAATTGCAATTGCAAAGGCATTCCAAGACTTTGGTAGTCCTATAAGGGCAACAATCACAAGTAACTTATCAAGGATTATTTCATCAACTACCCTTAGTTCATCTCTTATACGGGCAATTCTTACAAAGTAGGAGGACATTGTATCATCCCTGGTCATTTTGACAATTCAAAGTTCATTCTTTAGACTTGCCACTTGTCCAATATTCTTGATTGTGAATAACTTGGAGAAAGCATCACACATTTTCTTTGAAGTATCTAGTGTGGAGATGTAGGGAATCAAGTTGTCTTTAACTCCATCAACAATTGGGCTCATGGCTATATTGTCATTTTCTTTGTACCTCTCCTTTCCAACACCATTTGTAGGTTCTTTTACTTTTCCTTGTACTAATTCCAATACTTTATTCCTTGCAAGGATGAGGTCTATCCTTGTTTTCCATGCTCTAAAGTTAGAGGCTCCTTGAAGTTTATTCTCAGATTTCATTGATGATGCCATAGATATAATGTCAATTTTAATGAGGTCTTCTATTGAACTTCCAAAAGATTGCTTACTATACCAATACCTTTTTCAAGGGAGGTCCCAAGACTTCTTACAAAACTTCCAAGGCTTTATTATTTTCTTCAAAACCTCAAGAGTCCAGAGCTTCTTCCTCTTTCTCGTTAAATTCTTTCTTGAACCCTTACTGGGTGATCTTCAAGCTACCTTTTTTTTCTTCACCGTAGCTTTGATACCATGTTAGAAAATTAGAAAGGCAATTTTTTTTTCTATCTTAATGATTATTTGTGATGTATTTGATTTCTTATTAGCTTCTTTTATTTCTTCTTTTATCTTCTTATCATCAAGCAACTATCAAAAACCAAAAGCATGAATATCAAGACAACAAGTGACACAGTATGTAGGCTCTCAGCCTAGGCAAGACCCCTCTTCTAGGGGAAAACCCAAAGATTCTCTTCTCTTCTTCAAGAACCAAATCAATTGAGACAACCAAGACCCTTTGACCAAGACAACGACCGTTTCCAATCCACGAAGTCAAACTCCAACAAAGTCCTTTCAAGATAACACCAATCAAATTCTAGTCAACAAGAATCAAACTTCTTGGATCCTGCTTCAATCACAGATTTCGGCTTACTGCATCAAATTTTCGGTCTCTATTGCAAACTTGCAATTTTCGGCCCCTCCTGCAACTCAAAAATTTCGCACGTGTGAGCCAGAACAAGAAAAAGACAATCTTCTTTCCTTCTCTAGGGTTCCTCCCTTCTTTGCTAGCGTTTCTTCTTCTTCTTTAAGTCCTTTTCACTCCTTTAGGCCTTCGCTCTTCCTTTTGATTGCATATGAACTTTACTTGATGATGCCCCAATAGGTCGAATTGCACTGCTTATTTATAGTGGTCGAAGCTCCTTAATGAGGCCGACTTGACTGCTCTTGAGGTCGACATGGTGGAGGAGGTTTACATGACCAATTTACATGAAATACTTTTTCTTTCTTTGACATAGTAAGCCCAAGAAGGGTATAGAACAAAAAGACAAGAACAATGACTCATGACACAAACCCTAGAAGCATTCAATGGGTGCTTTGACCTAGAAATATAATAAATTGAGGATGAAACCCATGCTTATAAAACAATATTTTTCTTTTCTTTTACAATACTTTTTCTTTTTCTTTCTTTTTGCAAATACATAATAATGACATCATGTCATGAGCTAGACAACAATTATGAAGACCAATACTAGTTACATTTTCAACACCCAATCCCTAAGGGGAAAGACAGTTCCAAGGTACATCCTTCAATTGATAGCGACCATGTGAATAATGTTGAGATGGAAAGGGACACATGGGTCTCAAAGCTAAATGCTGTGGGTTCAAGGATGATAATGATGAGGGATGTCCACATATTTAGGTGTATAGATGTAGGAGGGAGCAATCGTGGAAACATGAGTTACCCTGACCTTTGTTTTTCCACCCTTCATTTGCCTTTTGCCTTTTCTTGATTTTTCTTTGTATTACTACTTGGGGCTCCAGGAAATGAGAGCATGCTGTGTATGATATAAGCAGTTATTACCCCCTTAAGGTGGGGCAGTGCATTGCCCACCAGGGGTTGGGACGTGCATAGGTTCCTTATTGATGTGGGTGGCACTCATGGGGCCCTAGGAACCAGGTTGATGGCCATAATGAAGGGGTAGAGCTCATGTTTGGTTTTTTCACATGTGCTAATATAATGTCATGACCATCTTTTGCATTTTATAATATTCTTTTCATTTGTTTCTTGTTTGTGGCCATGATATGGTTTTAACTTTCTTTTAGCTACATCAACCTTTGGGGCAATATTTTCAGGCCCGACCCAAACATGTGGACAAAGGGAGGGGGTGTACTAGTGCCTTGTGGACCTAGTGGTCATGGGTCCTAGAGAGGAAGATGATGAAATATGGCTTGTAATGCGCGGAAGGGAGTGAAAAATGAGAAATGGGAAAACGAGACTGCGCTACCAAAATCAGGGTTTCCCAAGTAGTGCCCTTCCTAAAGCTATATGCCAATAGGGGAGGTCCCACGGGACTAGGATTAAGGATTAACCCCCCATTAAAGGTGAGGGAACAAAACTACTGTCAAAACCCTTCATTCTTCCTAGCCACCCAATAATCCATGCCCAAATTTCCCAAGGAAAAACAAGGTTAAGCACCCAATTGCACAATGAAAAACATACATTTAGGATCAGATTGCGCACCTTCAAACATATTCTCTCTACAAATGGGCGAGGGTACAGATGATTGGCTCAGGGAGCATAGATCAAATGGCACGATACATCGGCTACGCTAGTGGCTATCAGGGGCTGTCAGTTGAAGACAAATCTAGGAGAAAAATTCTCCAATCGGGTCACCCACTCTTGGTGGGTAACATGTCTTTTCCAATCTTTACATCCTTACTCTTTGGGACTGAAGCATCCTTCTTACCCTTTTTAGATTTTCTGCTGATTTGCTTGGATTCTGTTTTAACTTTATCCTCATGAGTTCTAGATGACGAAACAACCAAGCAATTTCTACGAAAACACTGGCACTCACCTTCATCGTGTTGGTTGTCAACCCAATAAAAAATTCCATTTTTTTTCCTTTGGACTTTTGAGTTCCCCTTGAACTCTGAGGCCTATAGTATGTCATTTTAGTCAACTTTTCAAGCTCAGGTTTTTGGGACAACCCATTTGTATTGAGCCATACCAATTTGACAACCATATTCTGTGCATCAACTTGGGATTGTTCACCTCGTTCTTGAGGATCAAGATGATTTAAACCAGAAGAGATAGGGCAGTTATGTGATTTTTTATTAAACCCAAGATCATATAGTATTGTTGAATTAAGCTTGTTCAGATTTGCAATGTTGGAATTGTCTTTTTCTTTTGGAATTCCACCTTTGTTGTTCTTAACTCTGGTAGTCAATTCAACATCTTGCTTGTCACCAACTTGGGCTTCCATTTTCTTACCAATGGCCCTATTTTAATCTTTCTCAGTTTTACCCAATGCTCTTGGTTCATCACCTTCCTCGCTGCTGCTCTCTTCCTTCACAACCTTAGCAGTGTTTTGGCCCTAAACAACCTTTACTTTAACAGTGTGTTTCTTATTCTTTGGCTTAGCATCATTCTTAGTTGAGCTTTCTTCTTCATCACTGCTACTATCCCCTTTTACCACTTTTGTTGGGAATCAGGTCTTGATTACACTTTGTTTCTTTGCCTTTGGTTCACTTTCACTCTCATTTGAACTATCCCATTCTTTGCTTTTAGAGTCATGATCATTTTTACCATTAGAGACATTCAAAGTGTTTTCCCTCTTCACTCGGTTCTTCAACAATTTCTCTACGTACAAATGCTTATGAAAATCACATATAGGAATAGTCCAAAACTCATTCCAATACCTTATGACTGCTTTCACAGGTTGGGAGGACCACCATTTTGATTTGAAAGAGGCCTGGCCACTCACCCAATCAATCTGTATTTCATTGTTAACCCCTCATGCTAGTAGGATGCACAACTTTGATACCATAGTAATATCCCTTTGGGGAAATTTACCCTTAGGGTTTGAAAAAAACACGACAAGATTTGTATTCTAACTAGCATCACAATATTCTTTCAATTTTTTGGAACCAAAGACAATAATGTATGCTATAAGACAGTGTAACCAGTATTCAACAACTTATTCACATGAACCAATTCAACAATACATATGGAGTTTAGATCCACATGCCTCCCAATTTGAACTACAGTTTAAATAAACAACATTTGCTATCAACGAAACCCTACTGTCCTATTACCCTTAATATGAACTTTCACCCAACCTCAATAATTTCCCCCTCCTATTTTCTCTTTGGTTGCATAGATTCGCACAGGTGTGATCCGATGCTCAGACCAAGCCTCAATCTTAATGCGTTGCCACATATTGCTTAAGAAAAGGGATCACAAAGTGGGTCGCTGCTCTGCCAAACGACATTTTGCTAAGAAACATTCCTCTGCTGCTTAAACCGTGGTTTAAGAGGGTTTTCCTGTCACTGTGATTCAACCCTTATCCGAACATCAGAAATAAACCAATTATGACTGTTACCACTCAAACTAGCAAGGGTCCTAGGAGGGGATCCTATAGAGCAACTACTAGGTCAAGGGCAATGGTGGAGCGATAACCCACTGTCACCTTAGCTAAGGCTCCTTGCTTTCTACGTACTTTCACCAATGGAAGGAGACCCAGTATTAGAGGAATCACAATAATGAATATATCAATGGAAGGAATAAAGGGTGATTCCTAAGGCCCATTCACATGATAGACTCGATGATATGACTTTCTTGCTTAAAACGCAAAGTGAAAGGCTCTCTAGGAAAGGCTAAGAGGATTCTTGAGGTTAGGGTTTTGGAATATACCTTCTCAAGAGGTTTTCTAGACTCGAGAATCCTTATGGAGAAATTGTAATTGTGTGATCTTTGTGGAATTAGAGTTGTAAAAGTTGTGGGACCACATGGGACCAAGTGGACCCAAAACTAGGTCAAGTGGAGTTGATCAACCAAGGAGGGCTTAACCTAATTATGGAAGGGAAGAGGATCAAAGGAAAAATCTTCATAGAATTGAATGCAATGATCCAAATGAGGACATTAGCCAAGGGAAACCTAGGGCAAGAAACAATCCTTGAGTTAGGGCTCACTATATCTCGAGATCCCACCGTCGAAATTTCTTGAAATTTTAGGTGCCTCTAGAGGAAACCCTAGCGCAGTTATGGACAAGAGATCGAATTCTTTTGATGGCTAGAACATGAGATAAGTGATGACCTAGATGACCTATGGAAGCTAGGCCTAGAAAAGGAAGGAGAGGTGAGAATTTTTTTCTTCAAAAGTGATCACCTATGGAAGGATAAGTGCGTTATCCTTTGGGAGAGATGGTGTCAAAGAAAATTTAGTGTTTGGAAAGGATTTACCCAATCAAGGAGGTCTTCAAGCAACTTCTCATGGCATTAGGGCATGAGAGCATCTACTTGAGATATTTATACTTCGATATGCAATAATTGATGACTTATCAAGATGTATTTTTAACAAAATAATCTCTAGGAACATTCACCCATTCATTCATGGCCCATGGAATGACGCAATGCTACAAAAGATCAAAACCTCCACAAGTTCGCATAGGAAAGTAGTAAATTTCAGACATGTATAGCAAAATCCCAGCAACATTCATGTGACAAAGTAAATAACAAGAATAAGCATGAAAAAGATTACTTACATGTACAAATGAGTATATCCAATCATCAAATTATGCCAATGATGAAGCTCCAAGACAAGAGAAATATATCCAAACATCAAAATTCATCCATAACATCCAAACTCATCCTCCAAAAGGGAATGCAAAATTCTTCAAAGAGCTACTAATCCCAAATCCAAGTGATGATGATGAAAACTAATCATCTTAGTTCTATTTATACAATCACTAATGAGTTCGATTTGTCTAATTTGGCCTAATTGAGCCCCAAATAATAAAATAATGTGCAATAATAATCTCTTGGTGACAAGCCCACAAAGATAGCTTAATAACATAATAATAAGCCTCTCAAGAGAGTCGAATGATCAATAAAGTGAGTCGTTGGGCCTTTGAGGAGGCCTAATGAAGTCCTGAGTATGCCATGATGTGAGAATGGACCTCAAATATAGTGGACAAGGGGTTGGCCCCTTGTTTTCCAAGCATATAACTGTGGTGTCCCCAAGTGGGTGGGAAGGAGACAAGGATATCTTCATGGGTATCCAAGTGGATTGAAAATGTTTGTAAACCATTTGTGAGGGCTAAGATGATGGCATAAGTCTTTATCTGGACCCTGGAACATCTGTTAAGTGTATGGTGCAAGTGTGGAGCCGGCTGGGCATGGTGAACCAGGTGCATCATCCTCATTCAAAGGTGGAACACAAGCAATCAATGAGTGGTGTTGGGGATCCATGAAGTACTCTCTACTATGGTGGAGGCCCATGGCTCTCAACCCTCACCCTACAAGTGCCAATGTTGCCCTTTGTAGGGCTAGGGTCTTCGTATAGGGAGACCAAGCCCCAAATAGAGACACACCTGCAATCCTGCATAAGATCCAATGCGTCCCCTTGCCTTCCAATACAACAAATCATTACAATAATCAAGTAAAAGAGCTTACAAGTCATGGAATCAATGGGGCACTTCATGGTGGCATGCCCTTCCATAGTGGGCTTTAACATGTGGAAGTGTCTCCAAGCACAATAAAGGGCTTAATCAAGGGCCCTATTAAGTGGTTTCAACCTTTAAAGGGGGTGACATGTCCATAGTACATCCCTCAAGTGGTAGGTGGAAAATGATATAGTAATGGAACAGAGTGGGGATCAGGGGAATCATCCAAACCACATGTCATGGTACAAGGGTAGCTACAATAAGGGGAGCACACAACTGGGTATATGAGTGTAGGAGGGAGCAAATCATGGTACATGAGTTACCCCGACCTTTGTTTTTCCACCCTTCTTCATATGCCTTTTGCCTTTGATTGATTTTCTTCATAATTGCTCGGGGCTGTAGGGGATGGGAGCATGTTGTGTAATATATAGTAGTGAATACCCCTTAAGGTGGGGCAATTCATCACCCACTAGGGGTGGAGACAATCATGGGTTCCTTAATGATGGAGGGGGCTCATCTAGGGCCCATAGGAACATGGGTGATGGCCATCGATAATGGGTAGGGCTCATGTTTGGCTTCTTCCCACGTGCTAAATTTGTATGTCTTGACCATTTTTTGCATTTTGTGGTACATTTATTGTTGAGAGTGGCCAAATTATGCTTGTCTCTTTTCTTTTTCGCTGAGTTAACCTCTAGGCATCGTTCTAGGCTCGGCCCAAGGTGTGGACGAGGGAAGGGGGAGGCTAACCATATGTGGACCTAGTGGACACATGTTGATCCAGATGGGAATGTTGATCCAGATGGGAAAAGGGATGCATGGGGCTAAAATAAGTTTAAGGGAGTGATGTATATGGTGTCGGGAAGTCGGACCACGCAATCAAAATCAAGATTTCCCATGCATTAACCTCTAGGCATCGTTCCAGGCTCGACCCAAGGTGTGGACGAGGGGAGGGGGAGGCTAACCATATGTGGACCTAGTGGACACATGTTGATTCGGATGGGAAAAGGGATGCATAGGGCTAAAATAAGTTGAAGGGAGTGTTGTATATGGTGTCAGGAAGTGGGACCACGCAACCAAAATCAAGATTTCCCATGTAGTGCCAACCCTAAAGCTAATGGCCAGTAAAGGAGATCCCACGGGACTAGGATACAAGGCTAACCACAAAATCGGGCAATGGAGACAAGAGTACAGACCTAGGTCACTCTTTTCACCGAATCCCCCCACTAATCCATGCACAAAAGTGACCATGACAAGTAAGGAAAAATACTCAACTATACCAATGAAAAGCCATACCTTCAGGGTCGGGAGGCCCACCTTCAAACATAGAGTCATAACAAGTGGGCGAGGGACCACATGGCTGGCTCAGGTGGCAAAGATAATGGCACATCGAGCTATCGAGTGGCTTCTGGCTGCCAGTTGAGGAGCCTCTAGCCACAATTTTTTTTCTCCTATATACACTACCCACAGGTGGTGGGTAACATCTGGCTCCATCTGGGACATGAGCTCTCAGAGAGGTGCATAAAGTTACTCGAACGGGATGTCATGAGAACACCAACAATCTCTCCTGCACATATCAAAGATCAAGCAAATGAGGCAACATGTTTTTGTGGTGTCCTATGGTCACCCACGCTTAGTATTAGGCCATAAAAAATCAACAAGAAAGCAAAATGAAAATTTTCTCTAAATGCAACTAATCTATCATGAAAATATCTTATGATGTTAGCTCTAATGAGAAAATGAGCATGCAGTGCATCTTACTCTAACATGCATATAATACAATGTCAAGTGCCTTCAGGGTAGTACTCCTTAAGGAGTTGCCCATTCACAGGAAGAGGAATGGACTCCCCGATAAGAGTCTCCAGATGGTAAGAGTTTATGCCTGCTATATCAACTATTCTGTATGGGCCTATCCACAAGTTATCCCATTTCTTATGCATGCAAGGCTTCTCCCTCCTCTTATCCCCCAAAAGCACAAGGTCATTGGGTTTGAAGGCTTTATTTCGGACGTGTTTATCAAAATCAACTTTCATTTTATCGTGACTGCGCCAAAGCTGATCAAGGGCTTTCCTTCTATTTTCATTGGCATTAACAATTTGGTCAATACAAGCTTTTATGGCATCTTGCTGGTCAAGGAAAGCTGTTAGACATTCCATGGTGGGCAGCTCAAGTTGGATGGGCAATTTGGCCTCAGAACCGTAGACTAATTGAAATGGACTAAACCTAGTTGATGCCTTTAGAGTTGTTCGGTCGGCCCATAGAGCATACTTAATCTTGCAATACCAATCCCTTTTATGCTCCCAAATAGTTCGTTTGATTATCTTTATGAGGTTCTTATTGCGTTACTCAGCTTGGCCATTTCCTTGAGGATAATAGTTAGACAAATGCAACAATATTATACCATATATATTACACATGGATGTTAAAGCCATGGAGTCAAATGCCTTAGCATTGTGAGTAACAATCTTGGCAGGGACACCAAACCTGGTAATAATTTTGTCTTCAAGGAAGTCCATAACCACCTAATCAGTTGCTTTCTTAGTTGGTATAGCCTCAACCCATTTTGTGAATTAGTCAGTAGCCATGAGAATTACCCATGGCTCGAGTTATCCTTGAATTCACCAATAGAATCCAAGCCCCATTGTTGGAAGAGTGCATCCATAACAACATTTCTTAAAGGCATGGCAACGAGTTGTTTTCCAGCAAACAATTGGCATGGTTGGCATATTTTTATAAAGTTCAATGTGTCAGTGAAAATGGTCGGCCAATAGTAGCCAACTCTTAGGATCTTGTGAGTAGTGGTTCTAGTGGCGTAATGTCCTCCACAAAACCAATCGTTGAATTCTTTGATTAGTTTTTTTAGATTCTTCCCTACTAACACATCAAAGGATTGCTCCATTAGGGCTCGTCCAACCAAGGCCATCTTGGGTCAAACAAAACTAAGACACCTTCAATCTCAGGGCTCTTCTTTTGTGATCAGTGAGGTGAGGAGGGCCCGACAAATTGCATAAATAGTAAATGATGTCCCTATACCAATCGTCACCTTCAACTTCATTGGAAGTGGCACATAGTTGCTACTCTTCCCCTTCTTTAATGGCTTCGTTATTATTTTCAGTCAACATCTCAGCCAAGCCTTGACCTTCGATGATTTTCTTGGGACAGATATCAAGGTCATATTCTTGGATTTTGGCTACCCACTTTCCTCTAGATCCAAGGCAATTAGTTTGTGATAACACATCTCTTACAGCGGGGTAGGGGACATATGCATATATTTTGTTGTATCCCACATATGGTCTAAAATACTTGAGATACTTGACAAGGGCATAAGCTTGTTTTCCAGTGATTGTGTATCTTGTCTCAGCATCTCGAAGGGGTTGACTCATGAAGGTTGTGGGTCTCTCTCTCCGTTCGTCATGCTTTTGCATGAGTATGACAACAATAGTATCTTTAGAGGCGAATGAATAAATGATGAAATCCTTGGTATAAGCAGGGCTGGCTAAGACAGGGGCAAAGGCGATTCTTTCTTTAGTTTCTTCAAAGGCAGTATTCTTTGTGTGGTCCCATATGTTAGGAGTGCCTTTCTTTAAGAGGTCATTCATGGTTTTACGATCTAAACAAAATTGGGTATGAATTTTCTTACGAAATTGATTTTGCCGAAGAAAGACTTGAGGGCACCTTGGTCCTTTTGGGGAGGAATATCCTTGATTACTTGGATTCTTTCAGGGTCGATGCTAATCCCGTTTTTAGACACCACATGTCCAAGAAATTTACCTTTGTCGACGCCAAAGACAATTTTTTTGGGATTGAGGGATATGTTGTATTGTCTACATTTCTCGAATACCTTCCTCAAGTGTTTGCAATGGTCTTTTCTTTCTTTGGAAGCAACAAATGGATCATCTTGGTATATCTCCATGATTTTCCCAATGAGGTCCCTAAAAGTGAAATCCATGGTATGTAGATGGTGTCGACCAAACATCTTCCTAGCTTTAATGTATCATTGTCAATTATAGAAGAGGTAGATGCTGCCACAACTAGGGTATCAACGAGACAATTTAGGCATCGATCAACAACCCGAAAGGAAACTTCTTTGAAACCCTTTATCATGAGAACGATCCTTTCCCTCTATGGTACGAGTCTTTGATGCTTGGTGTTGAAAGTTCCTCCTATTTGTGAAACAACGAGGTCAGAGTCACCTATGAATAACAGTTGTTGAATCTTCTTTGCTTGGGCAGTTTCAAGGCCTAATAATAGGGCTTCATATTCAGCCACGTTGTTGGTACATGCAAATTGGAGTCTTAGGGAAAACATCCAATATTCCTTAGATTGGGAGAGAATGACAATACCAGCCCCGACCCCTGCTTTAACACAAGCCCCATCAAAATACATGACCCAAATTCCTTGTTGGGGTAAAACTCTAACATGCTCGTTCTTGAAAATTCCCCATTCCCCGAGCTCAACGTTTTCTTCTTTTAGGTTTTCATCATGGTCTTCTGAAGAAGCGATCGTGGGGGCAGAAAATTCATGCCTAGGAATGGATGCATAAGGATTTTCGCTCAAAGGGAGGTATATAGTAGACTTATCCTCGCTAATGGACATGTTTATAATCTAGATCCTCGACTAGTTGCTTGGACACAATCATTCCCCACGTAGGATTCATCTCTACTATGACTATGTTTATGGTGAATTCTTTTTGGGATATGTATGAAATATAACTTTTTCTCCTTCCACTATTCTGTGCACCTTGAAATCGTCATAATTCAAGATTAATTTATTGGTGCACTCCCTAGAAATCTTAAGTCTAAGCCTTCTCATCACACTCAAAGACATGATGTGAATTGGGCTCCCAGAATTCAAAATGCAATTTCTCAAGGTGTGGCCATTGATTCCTAAGGCGATATAGAAAGGGTCATACATGTTCAAGGCCAACCTTAGGGGAAGGTTCAATGTAGCTAAGTCTGGAGGTTTTCCTTTGTAACCTTTCCTTCTTTTTTGGTTGGTCTCAGGCAAAGTCTTGTTTTCATGAAGAGATGGCTCTTCTCCACTTGTGGGAATGTCAGGATCATCAACGTGAACTATGTTAATGGAGGCTTGCTTCATGGCTTGATTGAGATCAAAAGTGATGTCTTGAGCTTAGAGGAGATCAGTAGGGTTCTTGTTTCTAACATCGAAGGCCAACTTCCTTGTGAAAGCATTAAAGTATGCAGCTAGGGTCACCTCCCTCCGGGGGGTTAACTCTTGGGGCATAGAATGGATTATCATGTTAAATCTTTGGTTGAATTCAAAAATGGATTCTTTATCACCCTTTTTGCTATATAATTGACCTTTGTATAATTTGACCTTTTCATGGAACCCACCTTCTTTTCAATGTACCAACAAAATCTCCCCTGGAAGAAATGGAGGAAGCGGGTAGTGACAAATACCATACTCGGGCACCCTCTACTAAAGTCATGGTGAAGGAGATCATGCGGGTGAATTCATTATAGGATGCATCATATGTTTGATATTCAAAATTAAGAGATGTTCTTGGGGATCCTCCTCCTTGGTGAACTTTGGCCTATCCGGATCTTCAGGAGCATAACTAAAAATGGCCCTAATCATGTTGGAAAGGTTTAAAGGAGCGAAAAATTCATGCGTTTGCTTCCTTTTATTGATCTTCTTGTCAAATAATGGAGTATGGGGTTTTTCATCCTTTCTTTGATGGTATGTCATGGAATTAATGTTTTCCATTCTACGAAGGATATTGTGGAGTCATCGGAGGAATAATTCAAATGTCGTTTATGAATCAATTCCTCAATGATTCACTAGGGAGGTAGACCTGCTACCTCCCCGACAACGATGCCAAAAATGTTACCACTCAAATTAGCAGGGGTCCTAGGAGGGGATCCTATAGAGCAACTACTGGGTCAAGGGAAACAATGAAGCGATAGCCCACTGTCACCTCAGCTAAGGCTCCCTGCTCTTTATAGACTTTCACCGATGGGAGGAGACTCGGTATAAGAGGAATCACAATAATGAATATGTCAATGGAAGGAATAAAGGGTGATTCCCAAGTCCCATTCACAGGAGAGACTCAATGATATGAATTTCTTACTTAAAATGCAAGGTGAAAGGCTCTCTAGGAGAGGCTAAGAGGATTCTTGAGGCTAGGGTTTTGGAATATACCTTGTCAAGAGGTTTTCTAGACCCGAGAATCCTTATGGAGAAATGGTCTTTGTGTGATCTTTTTGGAATTAGAGTTGTAAGGTTATGGGACCACACAGGACCAAATGGAACCAGAATTAGGTCAAGGAAGTGGAGTTGATCAAACAAGGAGGGGATTGACCTAATTATGGAAGGGAAGAGGATCAAAGGACAAATATTCTTAGAATTGAATGCAATGATCCAAATGAGGACACTAGCCAAGGGAAACATAGGGGAAGAAGCGATCCTTGAGCTAGGGCTCGCTATATCTTGAGATCCCACTGTCGGAATTTCTTGAAATTTGGAGGGCCTCTAGAGGAAACCCTAGAGAATTTATGGACAAGAGATCAAATTCTTTTGATGGCTAGAACGTGAGATAAGTGATGCCCTAGATAACTTATGGAGATTAGGCCTAGAAAAGTAAGAGAGGTGAGAGAAATTTTCTTCAAAAGTGATCACCTATGGAAGGATAAGTGCCTTATCCTTTGGGAGAGATGGATTCAAAGAGAATTTAGTGTTCAGAAAGGATTTACCTAATCAAGGAGGTCTTCAAGCAACTTTGCATGGCAGTAGGGCATGAGAGCAGGTACTTGGAGACCTTTATACTTCGATATGCAATAATTGATGACTTATCAAGGTGTATTTAAAAAAAATAATCTCTAGGAACATTCACCCATGCATACATGGCCCATGCCATGATGCAATGATACAAAAGTTCAAAACCATGACAATTTCGCATAGGAAAGTAGTAAATTTCAGACTTGTATGGCGAAAATCCCAACAACAATCATGTGACAAAGTAAATAACAAGAAAAAGCATGAAACATATTACTTACATGTACAAATGAGTATATCCAATCATCAAATTATGCCAATGTCTCGTCCAAGATGAGAAATATATCCAAACATTAAAACTCATCCATAACATCTAAACTCGTCCTCCAAAAGGGAATGCGAAATACTTCAAGGAGATACTACTCCCAAATCCAAGTGATGACGATGAGTTTTATTTGCCTAATTTGACCTAATTGAGGCCCAAATAATAAAATAATGTGCAATAATAACATCCCTTAGTGACAATCCCACCAAGATAGCTCAATAACATAATAATAAGCCTCTCAAGAGGGTCAAATGATCAATAAAGTGGGTCATTGCGCCTTTGAAGAGGCCTAATGAACTCCTGAGTGTGCCATGATGTGAGAATGGACCTCAAACATAGTGGAGAAGGGGTTGGCCCCATGCTTTCTAAGCAAAATTTCCGTGTTGCCCCCAAGTGGGGGTGAAGGACACAAGGACATCCTCATGGGTCTCCAAGTCGATTGAAAATGTCTGTAAACCATCTGTGACGGCTAAGATGATGACATAAGCCCTTATCTGGACCCCGAAGCATCTGCGAAGTGTATGGTGCAAGTGTGGAGCTCACTGGGCATGGTGAACTAGGTGCAACATCCTCATCCAAAAGGTGAAACAAAAGCAATCGATGAGTGGTGTTGGGGATCCATGAAGGACTCTTTGCTATGGTGGAGGCCCATGGCTTTCAATGACTCTACAAGTACCAATGTGGCCCTATGGAGGGCTAGGGCCTCGTATAGGGAGACCAAGCCCCAAATGTAGACCCACCTGCAATCCTGCATAAGATCCAATGCGTTCCCTTGCCGTCCAATACAACAAATCATTACAATAATGAAGTAGAAGAGCTTACATGTCATGGAATCAATGGGGTGCCTCATGGTGGCATGTCCTTCCATAGTGGGCTTTGGCATGTACAAATGTCTCCAAGCACAATAAAGGGGTTAATCAAGGGCCTTATTAGGTGGTTTCAACCTTTAAAGGGGGTGACATCTCCATGGTATATCCCTCAAGTGTTAGGTGACAAATGATATAGTAATGGAACAAAGTGGGGATCAGGGGAATCATCCAAACCACATGTCATGGTACATGGGTAACTACAATAAGGGAAGCCCACAACTGGGTATATGAGTGTAGGAGGGAGCAAATCGTGGTACATGAGTTACCCCAACCTTTGTTTTTGTTATGAATATAATTCATAACGAATATAATAAATATAATTATTAATAGTCAAATAAGGATTATGTAAGTAGTCATTAAGTTAGTGAAAGGGCATGTCTAAAAGACATGCCCATTCATGAAAGGCCACCTACGTAGGTATATAAGCAGGGCCTCATTGTAACATTTTATCATCTCTTATACATTTTATATATAATATATTGTTTTTACGAAACAACCAAGTCAACAAGCCTACAACTTTGTTGCTCCATTTGGTATCAGAGGAGCGATCTTCTTGCCTGGAAGGAAAGCACCTATGCCACTGCTGGCTGCCTTCAGCTGTTACATGCAGTGCCTCGAAATCGCTGCCGCTCGATGTCTTCATCAATGACGATGGACGATTTCAACAAAAAGTTGATCGATCTTGAGAGTAAGATTAATAATAATTCCGATAAATTCACTAAAAGATTAATCAATCTTGAGGATAAGGTTACTGGAAATTCTGACGACATCAAAAAACTTTAAGACACAACATATCAGATAGAAAGACAAATTTGGCAAAACCACAGCGAGTCCACAGACAATCATAACAAAGCAATGCAGAAAATAAACGCCATTTGGGAGAAGATAAATCTGACACAAGAACCAATATTCCCGAATATTGGACATAATCAACAGAACAATTCAGCCGATTTAGAGAATTCAGGAAATAATCATGAAGAATCACTACACTCTGCAGAAGATCAAGTTATGAAAATTTCAGATTCAGATGAAGATGATGTGAAGGAAGATAACCATGACCAAAATGATGAGAATAATGCACAAAACATTACATTTAATAATGGAGAAGATAAACTTGATCATAATGAAAAAGATCCACATGAAGATGAAGATGATCTCAACAACGATTATGCTGAGGAGGAAGATAGAGAAAACCGTAATGATGATGAGGTTATTCCACCAATAGTAGTGCCAGACACTTGGGCCACAAGAAAACTTGGTAGTTGGAAGTTTGTCCAATCAGAGTTAAAACATGGAAAAACTCCTTAACCCATACAAACCATATGGCAAGAAGAGAACATATGTTAGGGACTAATTCTAGAATAAATATGCAGAAAATTAAATTTAGGATGTTTTTACATGGCAAAAGGAAAATTATAGCTAAATTTGAATATCAACCCCAATTGGTAGCAACTTTCCTTGGTATTCCAAAATATGAATGGTTTTCTAAGGAAAGGTCATGGGTAATTCATGTTTCTTCTTTAGCAGTTGCAGAAACAACTCTTGTCCATATCAACGTTGTGAAAATTTCAAGCAAAGGTTATGGTTTTGTAAAATTTTATAATATCAATTGCCTTGCACCAAGGGCCAAGCACCATCTCCATAATTACGAACTTACTCCCAAAACTCCAGGGAAATACAGTCTGCCATCCGCTGACTGTCATCGTGCCTGTTGCAAAACTTTCTTGGACCAACCATGATGTTTTTTTTTGCAGTTTGCGGGTTCCATCAATCTTATCTAGGTTGACCTTGATCCTTATGGGTCACCTTTTATTTTTTTGGACTCTGCAGTACAGTCAGTTGCAGATGGGGGGATGTTAATGTGCACAACAACTGATATGGTAGTGCTTTGTGGGAATAATGGGGAAGTTTGCTATTCAAAATATGGTTCGTATCCTAGTTGTGCAAAGTATTGTCATGAGATGGCTTTAAGGATTCCTCTTGCTTATATTGAGAGCCATGCTAACCGTTACAAACACTACATTATCCCTGTTCTATCCGTTTTAGTAGATTTTTATATTCGGGTGTTTGTACGGATATTCACATCTGCAAATACAATTCCAGTGCAGCTTGCAAAGCTAACAACATTGCAAAAATTACATTTGGCTGAGAACAATCTTTATGGCCAAATACTGCCGGAGATCAGTGATTTGTTTCAGTTGATCGAGTTACGGCTGAACAAAAATCAGTTGAATGGCAGCATACCTTTAAATATTGGGAACTTGCTCTTGGGTGGGATTCCTTCATCGCTAGGACAGTTGCAGGGCCTAAATGCCATGAATTTGTCTCACAACAATCTGACTGGTCAGATTCCGGATAGTTTTTCACAACTGGTGATTCTTTCTTTTATAGATCTGTCTTACAATCATCTCCAAGGACCGGTTCCTGTATTCAAACAATCAAATAACTCATTCACATTTTGCCCCGGGAATCTGAACCTTTGCGGCGGACCTGACTTAAAGAGTTGCAGTGACAGAGTACCACAAAATAATCATGGCTGTAAGAATTCAGACCATAAGATTATCCTCATTGCTGTATTGATTGCTTCCGCTTTACTCCAACAGTTACAGGACTGATGTTTGCATGGTGGAGGAGACAGCACAAAATCAATTTATCAAACGGACCATCTAAGGAGGAAACCAGTACTTTCTCACTGTGGCCATCCATAAGCGGCGAAAGAAACATTCTGGCCGAGATCTTGGAAGCCACAGAGAATTTAAACGATATATACTGCATTGGCAGAGGCGGATTCGCCACAGTATACAAGGCAATTCTTCCGTCAGGGAAAATTCTAGCTGTAAAAAAGCTCTATCCGACCACCAATGGCATCGCCGCAGATCGGAGGAGCTTCATGTCGGAAATCGAACCCTTGGCGGGGATTCGACACCGAAACATTGTAAAGCTCTACAAATCTAGGTAACAATTGGGGATCGACTAATCGTATTATTAAATAAAATAGAGCTATTTTATGTCCCATCGTAGTATGACATGGACACGGAAATATATTGCTTTGATTTATTAAGAATTGAAATCAAGAACATTATGAAGCCTATGACAAAGGGACGCGACGGTTTTCACATTACTTAAGAGAACTCAATCAATTAAGTAAAAATAAAAATAAAAATAAAAATAAACTATTTAAATAATTAAATTATTTAATTAATTAAAATTATTTAATTAATTAAAGCTATTTAATTAATTAAATTATTTAATTTAAAAAAAAAAAGAAAAAGAAAAAGAAAAGAAAAGAGAGGGGGTGAATAGCTATAACTTCGACCTCAACTAATCGTATTATTAAATAAAATAGAGCTATTTTATGTCCCACCGTAGTATGACATGGACACGGAAATATATTGCTATGATTTATTAAGAATCGAAATCAAGAACATTATGAAACCTATGACAAAGGGACGCGACGGTGCTCACATTACTCAAGAGAACTCAATCAATTAAGTAAAAAAATAAAAAAAATAAAAAAAATAAACTATTTAAATAATTAAATTATTTAATTAATTAAAATTATTTAATTAATTAAAGCTATTTAATTAATTAAATTATTTAATTAAAAATAAAAAAATAAATATAAATAAAAATTAAAAGAAAGGAAAAAGAAAAAGAAAAATAAAAGAAAAGAGAGGGGGTGAATAGCTATAACTTTGAGTGCCAATGGCGTCGAGTTACACATGCCCAGATAACAAATACAAGATGAAATTATTATCCATAAAACTTTGAGGACAAAGTTCCGAAGGAAGGGCCAATTTATAACAAATTAATAAATAAAAGTTGATATATTATAGGTTGGGAGTATCATATTAAAGGTTGGGCAAAGACATTAAAATAAAATTGTGACCCATTACACTTGTAAAAAAATGACGAAAGCAAATGAAGAAAACGGTGCGTGATTGAACTGAAGAAAAGTGTCAACTATAAGCTTTGAGGACAAAGCTTTTGAAGGAAGGGGCAATGTTATGAATATAATTCACAACGAATATAATAAATATAATTATTAATAGTCAAATAAGGATTATGTAAGTAGTTATTAAGTTAGTGAAAGGGCATGTCTAAAAGACATGCCCATTCATGAAAGGCCACCTGCATAGGTATGTAAGCAGGGCCTCATTGTAACATTTTATCATCTCTTATACATTTTATATATAATATATTGTTATTACAAATACCTGTTGTGTATTTTACAATCAAGTCAACAAGCCTACAGCTTTGTTGCTCCAGTTTTTCCACCCTTCTTCATATACCTTTCGCCTTTGATTGATTTTTCTTCATAACTGCTCGGGGCTCTAGGGGATGAGAGCTTGTTGTGTAATATATAGTAGTGGATACCCCCTTAAGGTGGGGCAGTTCATCGCCTACTAGGGGTTGAGACAATCATAGGTTCCTTAATGATGGAGGGGGCTCATCTAGGGCCCATAGGAGCCTGGGTGATGGCCTCATGTTTGGCTTTTGCCCACATGCTAAATTTGTATGTCCCGACTATCTTTTGCATTTTTTAGTACATTTCTTGTTGAGAGTGGCCAAATTATGCTTTTCTCTTTTCTTTTTAGCTGCATCAACTTCAGGGCATCGTTCCAGGCCCAACTCAAGGTGTCGACGAGGGGAGGGGGAGGCTAACCCTATGTGGACATAGTTGACACATGTGGACCCAAATGGGAAAAGAGATGCACATGGCTAAAATAAGTGGAAGGGAGTGATGTATATGGTGTCGGGAAGCGGGACCATGCAACCAAAATCTGGATTTGCCATATAGTGCCAAACCTAAAGCTAATGGCCAGTAAAGGAGATCCCACGAGACTAGGATACAAGGCTAACCACAAAATCGGGCAATGGAGACAAAAGTACAGACCTAGCCCACTCTTTTCGCTGAATCCCCCCACCAATTCATGCCCAAAAGTGCCCATGACAAGTAAGGAAAATTACTCAACTATACCAATGAAAAGCCATACCTTCGGGGTTGGGAGGTCCACCTTCAAACATACAATCATAACAAGTGGGTGAGGGACCACATGTCTGGTTCAAGTGGCGGAGATAATGGCACATCAAATTATCTGGTGGGATGCAAGGGGCTGTTGGCTGCTGACTGAGCATTGTTTAGGAGAAAATTTTTCACCTATATACATTACCCATAGGTGGTGGGTAACAGTGACCTTTGCTACCCTAAAGAACCCCCTCAGCTAGGATCTGTTGTCACAAAGTGACACCCAGAAGGGATCCACTGCCACCAGTAAAGCCTCCAACGCTGCCACAAATGAGGGTGTGGCCATAGAATTGTGTCATATGTGAACCACTCACAAATGGGCTCAAAGTCCTTGTGTTGTCTCAGGTAAGTGTTTGAGAATGGGGTCGCTGGCTCAAAGAATAACTTCGCTGCCCATACTGTGCTAGAAGCTCTTGTTGTCATAGAAAGTTAGCCCTCCAGACCCTACGCAGCCTCAGGTAATGTCTCAGGTGAGGACGTTGCCACAAAAGATCACATCTAAATGGGTTGCAATTTCAGGGAGAGAGAACCAGGGGTATTTTTGCTACCACTGAGTGCCCTAGAATGACAAAAAACATCGTTGCTGAGTTAGAGATAAATACCTCATAACCCTTGCTGCTCAACACTTGCTTCCTCAAAATATCCACAGGATAGACAAGTGCTGCCATAGAGATTTTGCTAAACAAAATAAAGAGAAAGGATTTTCTTGGGTGGAATCTTTCACACTGAAACCAACCAGAGAAAAAGGGGTCTTAAAACCCTTAGGAGCCTGAGTTCACAATTCCAAAAATCAACAATCCATGATGATGAGAATGAACCTCCTCCTCTTATATAGTTTGTCTTAGGGATTTTTTCCCCTCTTAAATAAAATTTAAGTTACTTTTTAATTTCCCTCCAAAAACACCTTTTAATTTTTAATAATCTAATGTTACTTTATAAAATGGATTTTCCCCCTTAGTAACATTATATAATAATCCCCCTTATAAATTAGACTATGGCATACGGGAATTAGATATGCCATTGTAACAAACAAAGTTTTAAAAATTTCTGCCGGCAAACCACCAAACCTGTCAAGTTTTCCATCCGCTGTATGTAACCCAATCTGTCACTGCCATTCGCTTGTGCCTTTGCCATTGTGTTCGATCTGCCGCCGATTGCATTGCTAATACCTATTTGCTAAAACCGTTACACTGTTCTTATAATAATCGCCCTTTGAACTTGTCGAAACGGTAGACATTGAACTAATTGATAGGGAATTAACAACGTTCTACAGTCTCGTCAAGAAGGTCCTGAAATCATTTCTGAAAGCTTCTGCGGTGGAGCGACATGACTATTAAAATAATCATCATTAGTATATCATTTACAACATTAATGACGAAGAATTATGAGGGTTAGCAAACCAAAGGGTAACTATATTATTTAAAGTTATATATATATATATATATATATATATATTATAAAAGGAATAATTAAAGTAGAGAGTATATAATGAAAAAAAGAGTACAAAGGAGATTATTAATATTTAATATTAAAAGAAAAATCAAAACCCATATAATTGAACAAAACATATATATATATATATATATATATATATATATATCATTTATTTCATTTTTTTATTTTTTATTTATTTTTTATTTTCTTTTATATATATATATATATATATATATATATATATATATATATATATATATATATAAAAAAGAAAATATAAAATAAATAAAAAATAAAAAAATGATAAAATACGACTGGCCCCTCTCAACAGCTGCTGTCGAAGCCACTCGTTTCCATAGATCCAATGGCCAAATGAGCCGCCACAACAACACAGATTGATCGCTACAGCCCTCGCTGGCTTACCCTGTCTCAGGCTCTCAGCCTCTATTGCGTTAGCAACAACAACCACCACCGATGGGTTACGACAACCACCATCAATGCGTTTGTACGAACCCGTTCCAGCGAGTGAAAGGTATCCTATGACAATATAAAAAAGATAATTGTATGTGTGAACTTCTTGTAAACTCATAAGAACCGGTAGAAACCTCTCTGTTGTGACTTGCATCTTTGGATATCGAGGCCGCTTGAAAGCTTATTGAACAGGTTGGGAACTTTCCTTAGTGATATCACTGCATATCATTGCCACTTGAAAAACACCCCATCAGATATGTAAGCAATACCATTTCTCCACCAAAAAAATTTGTCGTGTCTGTAGTCGCAACACCGTATGATACTTCAAATCATGCCTTCTCGTACAGTCATGACTATTGAGCCATTTAATTTGTAAATACCAAAAAAAATATTGTTGGTCCATTCATAAAAAGGTAATTAAGTGTGCATATATCGTAAAGGAAAATAGGTGATATAATAAAAAAAATAACTAGGGTACTTTCCAATTGATTAAAGGTTTGGCTGGTCTCAAGTAATGAAAGAGTAAAATCGAGAAGAATTATAAAAATAATTGTTGTAAAAGATAAAAAAATATAGAAAGGGTATATTTTATAATTATGTTAATTAATGTTTTAGAAGCTATAAAAAGGGAAAACATATATATATTCTCAAAAATCATAAAAGAAAATTCCGTGAAAAAAAAGGAAAACAAGAAGTGATTTATAAAATAATAATAAGAATAAAAGGGTTACTTCTAAAACCCTAAGTTCAGCCCAAAAAAGTAGAATGGAAATCAGTAAAAGAAGATTTGCAGAAAGTACATTTAGTTATGCTTCAGTGCTATTTAGAATTAAGGGAACTCTAGCAAGAAAAGATGTTACTATTTCTATCTCTCCTGCCGAAAATAAAAATTATATAGACCCTAAAATTGCAAACCAATTGGTAATTCCTGAGTCAAATATAATCGAAAAATTAGACTTCTTGGACAAAAAACAATATGAAATATCCAATTTAGAATTAAATACTGGGGATTATACATTTATATCGCAATTCTTTGTTCAAAGCCTATGGAACGATTAAGGTGAAATTATTCTGGGTTCACCCTAGATGGAAACACTAGGGTCTTTCATCCTAAATACGAAAAATAAGTTTTTGACATTTTGATACAAACAGAAAAAGGTAACACTACAAGATGTTATGTTGAAGCCAAATTCAGTAACACCAGAAGACATGCAAGATATTTCAAAAGTAATTTTTCAAGAAGGTAAAAAAGTACTACAAAATATGCAAAGAGAAGTTGACGAAGTCACCACTGACAAAAATGAAGAAGTTTCTCGGCTTAAAGACCATAGTGTAAAATTACTAACTCAAATTAAGAAGCTTAAGAATGACAAGAAGTCGCTGGAAAATAACGTACAACACCTTATTGAGAATGAAGCATCAAAATCTTCAAATGTGACTGTCTAAGTTGAAAAAAATGGAACAAACACAAATTCCATTAATCTCACAGTTCAAAAAATTCCAAAGCCAATTGAAGTGAAGACATATTTAGATGCTATTCAAATAACAAAAATATTAGACAAAGAATCCAATAATTAAACAAGCGACTTCTGTACCTGAAGGGAATCAGATACCTCTAGCAAACCAAGAAATCACCGCAAACTGTTTAAGGGGGGTTCAGATCACAAGAACTCCTTATCTACATCCGAATCACAAGAACAAATATCTCAATCAATATATGAATCTGTATCATTCTATACAAAAACAAGAGACTTATGTTCCAAAGAATACTGATGTCTGCCCCATCTAGTCTTACGATAACAACTTATTACAAGTTTCCAGTAACTGCAAGATTCCACAAAAGATTGATCTAGGATGGTCAGATCCTATCTCAGTTCGACAATTTTACTTATCACTCCATGGATCCTATCATCATATATCAACAAAAATGACAATTTGAAGAACTGCAAAAGATACAAATACATCTCAAGACAAAGGAATAGATGACATGCCTTGTCAAAAATAAGCTTTGAGGACAAAGCTTTTTGAAGAGGAAGGCAATGTTATGAATAAAATATATATAAAAAATAATACTAATAATATAAATAATAATAGACATGAACAATGATAAATCAACTAATAGTTAGTATTGAAGAGGCATGTTCTAAGGACATGCCCATTTGTGAAGAGGTACCTACCTAGGTATATAAGCAGGCCCTTGCGCTCATTTGTAATCTTCTCACTTGTGTTCAAACATTCTTATATAATATATTATCTGTCCAAGTTCAGGTTCAAGTTCTACATATTTAAATGTACTGTTTGTTGGACATGTGATATGGATTCTTAAAGCATCCCTTCTTTACACTATTCCATGAACAAGTCGTTTAGAGGAAGATATTTTTATGCACATGGAATTTCATTGTCATTATTCTCCCGCTTTCAGGTCATTTGCACAAGACTGTTGAGAGGTTTTATCCAAGAATGTTTGATTAACATCCAATATGGATTGTGACATCCAAGGTGCCTTCTACGTTATCAGCATAAATGATGCCCTTTTGTGTATACAAACGATTATAAATCTTTATATTATGTTATTCAAGAGGTTTGGAATTTTATGGCACAAGGATTGGAACCCTTACGGCCCACAATATGTTTACAACTACACTTTCAATCAAATCTGACATATTCCTATCTTTCAACTCAAATCATTTGCCAAATCACATGATTGTCTTAGTCTCAATTACTGTCACAATCTTGTATTTTTTAAAATATTAATATAAAAGTGTTTTGGTTCCGAAACTCTGAATACTAAATTAGGAGAAGTAGCTGCTGCAAATGCTATTACAGTTGTTTGATATTCACTTTTGTTTTCTAAGCTAAACAAAAAAATATGAATGGTAATATTTAAATGATGAATTTTGTTTAGATAATTTTTATCGGTTTTTGTGGTAGGCAATAAACAGATTTACGATTGGTTTGCTTTTGAGCTATTTTTTTTTAAACCAGCAAAACATTATCTTCTGGTGGTTAAATAAATATGTTTTGTAATGGTTGCAGCCCACGGGTGGAATTTTGCGGCTATAGTATCCCCCATCCTTCAGATAATCGGGTGAATATTCGAGTTCAAACCACAGGTAGTTTACTTTGCTCCTTTCGTTTCCTTTTGCCAAGTAATATTGGTTGTGTTGCTCCTTGATGTTGTGCATTGGTGGCTTCGTATGCTTACATGGTTTCCTTAGGTTTTATGGGATATTGTTGCTGAGTACTTGATTTGATACTCCTTGAGATAGTGCATCCTCACTCTACGGCACATGCCTTCGAAAATTGTTTTGCATTAGATGGTTGAGATTTATTGTTGAGAAGCTCTCCATTGTTATCAGAACTGTACCAATCGACCCTAGAAACCAGAACCAGACAAAAACAAGAAACAAAACTGGACCATAAAAACCGGTAAACCAAGAAATACATAAAATATTCAAATTTTGAAAATAAAATATATTCATGTGTATCCATGTGAATCGAAACCATTATACACAAATATGCAATGTTTCTCATGTATTTAGCAAGGGGGCATATAACCAAAAATAACATTGGGTGCAATTGATATTTGAACCAAAATTCATCAACAAAGAGGTTCTACATGGCCTCTAAAGTGCAAAAGTAAGCATAGTACTAATTAATAACTATAGTCTAGAGTCTAGACTCACTCTACAATCTAATCATAGAAAAGAGTCTTGACTCCTTGGGATAGGTTGGCCAATTTTTATGTTAAAATTGTAGCTCTGATAGGTGTCTCTGCATAGGTCTTGTGTGCAAGCATGCAGAAGATATTTTGAAAATTTACTGTTTTCAGCATTTTTTAATTCTTCCTAAGTTCAAACTTAGGAAAAACATGATAATTAATTTAATTAGTTATTATTGTTTTTGTAACTCAGATTTATGAAGTATATAACTTTGGAAATTAACATTTCCATTTGACAAAATCAAAGAAAGTGATAAGATCTAATTTTGGCCTTTGATCTTTTCTTTGAAGATCTCAAGGAGTAAATAGGGTTATGAGAGAAATTATAAATTGTTGGAATGAGTGGGTGAATGACACATTGTAGATCACATCGAGTGAGAGAAAAGAAGGTCAATTTGGGTGAGAAGGAAGGTCGAGTAATTGAGAGAAGATACCATCTTGTTTAGATAAAGATGGTATCTGAGCAAAGAGAGAGGGGCTGAACCCTAGGATGTGTTTGCATGAGAGAGGCTTAATATTGGGGCCAAGTTTCCTGCTAGAGGAGAGGCCAAACCCTGGGCTGAGATTTCTTGTTTCTGCTGTGCATAATTTTATAGAAGCTCAACTGTGTTAGTTGTGTGCAGATTCTAGATCTAATTTTTTTTTTTTTGGTTTTTTAGTAAAAATAAAATTATGGGTATAAAAATTTATTGGCACGTTAATTGTTGGCTGGGCTTAGAGAAACTAACATGGTATCAAAAATTCAAGTGTTGCATAGGTTCAAGCCCAAAGGGCTTTGTGGTTTTTCTAGGTTTTTCAGCAAACAATTATTCAAGGGTTTGATTTACCATGGCAACCAGTTTCAGGGATGAAGTTAGAAGCCTCAAACTATCTTCAATGGAAAGTCTGGATCATAGCTGTTCTCAAGGAGAACAAGTTTTGGAGCTTTGCTAACTCCACAGTGGTTGTGCCAGTGTCATATCCTGTAGCCCTAGATCTCCATGAGGTGAAAGAAGCAAGGGCACAAAGGATCATCTTGGATAGGGTGAAAGATCACTTGATTCCCCATTCGTCTAAGAAAAAGACTGCGAAAGAGATGTGAGATGCATTCACCAAACTGTACTAGAGTGGCAACCAAAACCGGGATATGGTGCTAAAGGATATGCTATGACACCAGGATGTCCAAGGGAGAGAACATGGCTTCTTACCTTACTAGGCTCACGCAGGTGCGAGATGAGATCGCAGCTGTATGGGAGACAATCCCTGAATCTGAACTAGTGCGTATAGCCTTGAATGGTTTTACAAAGCAATGGGATGTATTTATAAACTGCATCGTGTAACACGAGCCACTTCCTATGGTCTACCTAGAAAAGGTTGTGGGATAATTTCATAGAGGAGGAGCATTGAAATTTGTCGCGAGTAGAAGGTCTTCTCTGGCTCGTGCCTTGGCCAGAAAGACCATGACTTTGCCTTTCCTTTGACCATAGAGCGCGTTCTTGGAGATGGTGAGTTTATTTCCAGTTTGCGGGAATAACTTCATGAGTTCATGCATCATGTTGGAGGATTAGTTACATGGTCCCTTCTTCAATTTGACTAGAGGATCAAGTGGCAGTTCTAGTTTAGAAAGGATGAGTTGGGAACTTCAGTAATTGATTGAAGGAAGGACGAGTGATAACTCTAGTGATGATTGGAGAGAGAATTAGTTCGACTCAATTAACTGGTCAATCACAACTCAAGTTCTAAATTTGTAACTTGCCTATTTTAGCATGGATCAAATCTATAAAAGAAGGACGAAGGCACATGTATTGTTCATTGTTGAGTGCACAAGGTTTTGTGTGAGAGATCTCTTTGTTTGTGGAGTTCGTATTGAGGAGGCTTTCTTGTGGCAGAATTGCGCTAAGAAACAAGAGGCAATTCTGCGCGAGGATTTAGGAGCCGCGTCCTAAAGAATAAGAGGCCCTTTGCACTAGGAAATAGGAGGTCTGTGTGAAAGGAAATAGGGCCAGACAGACCGTAAGGAAGCAGGAGTTGGGTCAGTGTATTTTCAAGGTGTTCCAGGCCAGTTCAACAGAGAACAAGTTTGTTCTTAGTGAAACAAATCACCTTGTAATTGATTCAATTGTTCAATCAATAAAATACTACAACAAAGAAAAGTGTTTTCCCAGTTGGGTTTCCCAAGAAATCAAGTGTGTAAATTTGTGTGATTGTGTTTTTATCTCTGCATTTATATTCCACTGCTTATTAGTTAAGAAGTTCTGTATCTTGGGGATAGGAAATTTGGTTTTAGTATTGGTTGCCTTGTTTTCGGTTATTCACTAAGTAGTTGTAGAATTTCGTGAAAAATTAACATGGTATCACAACAGAGATCACTATAAAGACTATAACCAAGTTGATCATTGGTGAATTGCACAAATCAGAGTTTTGAAAAAGCAACTCTTGGGATAAGCAAGATGTTGGTTCAGGGATTGAGGGCAGATCACAGTTTAGAGGGAGCCTCTGACTTTTGCTCTTGGAATAAGTGGATATCAGTAGTATTGGAAGGTCATGGGGTGCTCGAGTTTATAAAGAAGGCTCAAGTGCCACCTCAAGATCCCCAACAGTTGGCCCAACCTAACAAGAATGATACCAAGGCGAGGAGGATCATTCTGGAAGGGGTCAAGGACCATATCATTCCTCATCTCCATGGGAAGAGGACAACATTTGAGATGTTTAAAGCCATCTTAGATTCGTATCAGGGTTGCAGTGATGTCAGGAAGTTAGCTCTCAAAGAGAAGCTAAGAAGTTTCAAGATGAGCAAAGGAGAGCCCATTGTCACATATCTTTCAAAGTTCACTTAGGTTCGTGTTAATTTTCCACTGTTATATGCTGTTACAATTACTTTAGCCCAATTCTTTTCTTTAATTAGCAAACAATTTAATCTTCCAGTAACAAATAACAATTTTAGATAGAACAGTAAATGCAATGACAGTAGAAGACAATCAAGAGCAATAGGAGACACAAGATTTGGTCAAAGACCAGAGGAAAACCCCACAAGGGGGACAACCCTTTCAAATTCTTCTTCTTATTAGATTGTCATAAAATGTTCATCAGCGACAGTACAATGTTCCAAGTCATCAATCAAGAGTGAAAGACAATCTTTTGACTATCCAACAAAATCAACCAACTAATATCCAAATGATGAGCCAATAGTCAAATCTGTTCCAAGTCAAATATGGTTAAAGTCAACAACAATCAACAACAACAAAGATGCCCTAACTAGTCCTCAAGTCAACGGTCAGCAACCCTCAAAAGTCTCTGTCAAACTGCCAGTCAATGTAACCTTCCAAGCTGGTCTAAGATCAATCAAAACAATCCCAAATTCCATAGTCAAACTTGGTCAACGAAGATAGAAAATTTGCTGTCAAAGTCTGCGGTTAATAAAATTCAAACTGCCCATAAATCCTCGATTTGTGTGCCAAAGAATGCGACCTCCTTAAACAGATCCAAAGCTGGTCAAACCAAGTCAAAGATGGTCAACGAGCTGGTCAAACTATCCCAAACAGAAGTCAACACAGAATTTCAGATTTGCCTCCAAACCCTTGTCATGTGCGAGAAGAAGAAGATGTACGAACCAATCAGAAGAGGAGAGAGAAGAATGAATGAGTTGATGTGGTGCCAAATGAGGTTGACTTGTCTTGTATTTATATGCTTCCTTGGAGACCCAATTTGTCCTTTAGGCCGACCTATACTTTTGTGCACTTGACCAAATTAAATTATTCCAAGGGCAAAGAGGGTCTTCTCTGGATGAGGAAGGCTGTCCAAAGGAGGAAATTTATCCCTGAGTTGCCAAATTAACACTCCCTCTCCGCTAGGGAGAAATTTTCGATTGCATCATATATCCCATCTCAAATGTCTCGTCATCATCAAGTCAAGTGTCATCACTGCTCATCCCTGTTCATCTCTACTCTTCTGCTGAAAACTCGAGAATCTAAAAGAAGAAGAGTTTGACATCATAGGGGAGCTCAAGCTCCCACCCTCTATCAATGGGTGAGATCTACTTACTACAAGGGCAAGGATCACGCTCTATCCTATTGACCTGTAACAATAGGCGAGATCAACATAAGGATTACACTTTGGACTTTGTCCTATCGTCTAGTGACAATAGGAGAGATCGACTTAAGGATCACACTCTGTCCTATTGTCCACTGATCCTCCATGTAGACCCTAAAGAGTCAAGCGGTAGAACACCTGCATCACAAGACTTGAGCAAGATCGACTTACCTGGCTGGGTAAGGATAACACCATATCTCAAGTCACCTCAACCCATTGGCTAGATGGGGAGGATCAATCCCAACAAGCCTATCTTGTGGGTAGGATGCCAACTGGGGTATACTCTGCCAAAGCAACAGTAGGCGAGATCGACTTACCCCAAGGGTAAGAATCACACCCTACCCTATTGTCTAGACTTCCCTCAACCCTAGGAGCCCTTACTGCTCCATTTCTCGTCCCAGGAGCTCACCAGGGGGGAAGAGAACACTCAGTGTTCTCGATCAATCGGGACCCTTACCTAGGAGGGTTACATCCATCAGTCCAAGCTACTCTCTGAAGACTAAGAACTTCCCTTTCAACAATGTCTTGGTGAGTATATCTGTTATCTGCTCATCAATTGAAATGTGATTGAGTCTTACTACTCGTCTCTACACCATATATCATATATAGTGATACCTGATCTCATTATGCTTGGACTTGTCATAAAATATAGGATTCTTTGCCAATCGGATCCCACTCTTGTTGTCGCAATATATCACGGTTGTATCCAGGACCTGCTCTAACATCTCTCCAAAAAGTTTCCTCAACCAAACTGCCTCACAGCTAGCCATGCTAGCAACAATATATTCTACCTCTACCTTGCTCAAAGCCATAAACTTCTGTTTCCTGCTCATACAAGATATCATGGAAGAACCCAAACTAAAACAACACTCTGATGTGCTCTTCCTATCAATAACATTTCCGGCCTTGTCAGCATCAGTGTACCCAAGAAGTCGTACATTTTCGGCAATATATTGCAAACCAAGGTTAATTGTCCCATGTAAATATCTCAGCACATGCTTGGTAGCAATCTAGTGTGCATGGAGCGGCTTAGTCATGAATTGACTCAAGTGTTCACTGCAAAACATATGTTTGGACAGGTGTTCACAAGGAACATCAATGCCCCAATCAATTGTTGATACTCAGAGGGATTTGCCGAGTCAGGGCCCGTAACATCTTCACATAACTTTTTGAAGTTCATCTCCATCCATGTGGTTAGGGACTTGCATTCTACCATTCCAAATCTTTCCAACAACTTCACAAAATATTTTTCCTGAGAAATGAAAATTTCACCGGGTCTTTGCCACACCTATAATCCCAGGATGTAATTCATCAAGCCAAGATGCTTCATCTCAAATTCAGAGGTCAATTCCCTCTTACACTCGAGCATCAAGGGCTGACTACTTGTTAAGAATAGATCGTCAACATATAAAACCAAAATCAAAGGCATACCTTGGACCATTTTGAAGTAGAGGTTTGGGTTAATATCGCTTCTTATGAATCCAAGCTTCACTAGGTAATTGTCAATGCAGGCATACCAAGCTTTGGCGGCATGCTTCAAACCATATAGTGCTTTCTTCAATCTTCAAACATGAGTCTTCTTGTTCTTCACTTCAAATCCCTGGGGCTACTCAATATATATTTGTTCCTGCAATATGCCATAAAGAAATGTAGTCTTCACATCCATCTGGTGAAGAGTCCATCCTTGACTAGCAGTAAGGGCAACAATCAATCTAATGGTGGTGTAGCAGGCAACAAATGCAAGTATGTCATCATAATCATCTCCCTCTTTCTGGGGAAACCTCTAGCCACGAACCTTGCTTTATACTTCTCAATGCTTCAATCAGGTCCATGCTTGATCTTGTATAGCCACTTCGAAGTTAGAACATATTTTCCTTTAGGTCTCAGAACGACATTCCATACATCATTCTTCATAATCGATTCATACTCTTCAGCCATAACATCCTTCCAAACCTATTCTTTCATAACTTATTCAAAAGTGGGAGGCTCAACCTTGATGATAATGCTCATAGCTGCAACGTATCCTTGGTATTGACATGGCTTCTTGTTTCTCTAAAGGTTCCTTTGGCAGGAACATGTCTCTCAGCATCCTGTAATGTATCACTAAGCCAAAGTGGTCTCTTCTTGGTAGGGGGATCACTTGAAGGAGCATCCAACGGGTCGTCCATAGGCTCCATGGGATCATCAACAATGTCCTTCTCAGATTCTAGCACATAAGGACATTCTAGTAAGTCCATGTCATCATCATTCTTCTCAACATGAGGAGGTGGAGGAAGGTTCCTTGCTTTTCCAAGGGAAATATCTTCATCGAAAGTTACATCCCTGCTAAATTCGATTTTCCTTTGACCAAATATATATATTCTAAAGGCCTTAGAATTTTCACAATATCCAACAAACATACCTTTCTTTCTGGTGGCTTCTAGCTTGTTCCTCTTGTCCTCCGACACATGAAAATACACGGGGCAGCTAAATATCCTTAGATGACCAATATTAGGGTTCACACCTATGAATACTTCTTCAGGAGTCTTGTCATCCAGAGCTTGATGAGGAACCCTATTTTAAACATAGACCGCAATATTTGTAGCTTCTCCCCAGAGCAACTTCGATAGCTTTTGATCATGCAACATAGCTTGGGCAACTTCCATGGTGGACCTGTTCTTTCTTTCAGCCACACCTTTTTGCTTGGGATTATAAGGTACACTAGTTTCCTTCTTGATTCTAGCTTCCTTACAAAAGTCAACAAACTCGTTTGAAGTATATTCTCCACCATTGTCAGACGTGAAAACTTTGATTCTCTTCCCTGTTTGATTCTCTATCAACGTCTTGAAGTCCTTGAACATGTCAAATGCCTCATCCTTATGCTTCAAATAATATATCCATGTTTTGCTGGAGAAGTCATCAATAAAGATTTAGTAGAGATGGCCACTAAGGGAGTGAACTAGCATAGGTCCACATAAGTCGGAATGGATGAATTGATGAATATCGCTGGTCTTGTTCTTGCTAGAGGGGAATGGTCCCTGTGTCTTCTTTCCACTGGCACATCCTGGACATACTCCATAATGACTAGCTTGAACATCAGGCATCCCAGAAACCAACTTCTTTAAATTAGGCAGGGCTTCATAATGTAGATGTGCCAACCTTCGGTGCCATAACTCACTTTGATGATTGATGCCATGGACCATTGCTCGCAGAGGTCTTCCATTGTCTCTACAAAGTCCTTCAATTCTAGATCCCAAGGTAAAAGAATCCCTCATGCGAGATTCCATAGGCGATGTGAGGACTTTTCCTCTTATGAAGGCTACTCTCATCCCTTTGTCTTACAAGGTAGACATAGATACCAAGTTCTTCTTTAATTCCGGAACATACATAACATCATGAAGAAGAACGAATTCCCCAAAGTCCAAATGAAATTTGACAGAACCAAAACCCTTCACTGAATGAGTATTATTGTTACCAAGGATGATTTTTAAATCTGTCTCCCTCTCAACCAGGTTTGAGAGGACTTCTCGGTATCCAAAGAAATTTCTAGAACCCCTGATAGCTACCAACCAACTATCATACGAATTCAGAGGGGAAGAACTAGAAAGAGAAGAAATAAGAATATATTCCGATTGAGAAGCAGCTGCATTATTTTCATACCTAGAGTTCCTTGAATTCTTTTTAGGACGATGACCTTCTTCATGTTCATCCAGAGCATCTCTTCTTCGATCATCTCCTCTTCTTCTATTATTGAACTTTCTGTTGTTGAAGCTACGATTGTTGTTATAGTTGGATATTGGAGCATCTCTCTTTTCTAGACATTCTCGGGCATAGTGACCATGCTTGTGGCAGTTGAAGCTTTCAATTCTTCTTCCTCTTCTATTGAATTCCTTTGATTCAGGGGGAGGCCTTTTTGAACCACATGGTCTTCTTCTTTCTTTTCTCTTCTTGTCTTGAGCAACAAATGCAAAGGACTCTCCTTCTTCATGCTTTTGAATTCTCCCTTTGGCAATCATCTTGGTCTCTTCTTGAGTGCATTTACCAATGAGCTCATCAAATGTCAGGAGTACATTATCGTTGCTTATATTAGTAATGAAGGTTTCCCAAATAGGAGGAAGACCTTGAAGAGTGACCAACACCAACTCTCTATCAGATATAGGCTCACCAAAAGTCTGCAATTGATCCCTTAGTTGGGATTCCCTCATGACATAGGATTGCACAAATTCTCCCTTATTCATTTTCATTTCTTTGAGTTTATTCTTCAAGGAGAGGATACGATTCAAATTGTTGACCTCATACATCCCAACCAACTTATCATAGATTTCCTTAGAATTCTTCAATTTTCCAACATAAACAAGCAAATGATCTTGGAAACCATGAATGAGAATTTTCTTAGCTTTGATATCACCTTTCTTATACTTGGAATTGTAGTAGCAGGGGCATTCTCCGAAGGCTCATGAACTTTAACTTCCATGTATTCCATGACATCATTTTCATCCAATATCACTTCCACCTTGATCTTCCAAGAAACAATGTTTGATGAATCACTAAACTTCTCATTATCCTTGAAGAAAGAGGTAGTCATCTTGACCAATTCAAATAGGCTCCTTTAGCTTCTTCCAAATATGATTGCTCTTGTCTCTTGTCTCCTTGGGCTTATCTTCACCTCATCTCTGGTACCATGTTAATTTTCTACTGTTCTATGGTGTTACAATTAGTTTAGACCAATCTTTTCTTCAATTAGCAAACAATTTAATCTTCCAGTAACAAGTAGCAATTGTAGATAGAACAGTAAATGCAATGACAGTAGAAGACAATCAAGAGCAATAGGAGACGCAAGATTTGGTCAAAGACCAGGGACAAACCCCACAAGGGGGAAAACCCTTTCATATTCCTCTTCTTATTATATTGTCATAAAATGTTTAGCAAAGAGAGTACAATGTTCCAATTCATCAATCAAGAGTCAAAGACAATCCTTTGACTATCCAACAAAATCGACCAACCAATATCCAAATGATGAGCCAATAGTCAAATCTGGTCAAAGTCAACAACAACAAATGATGCCCTAACTAGTCCTCAAGTCAATGGTCAACAACCCTCAAAAGTCTCGATCAAATTGTGAGTTGATGTGGCCTTCCAAGTTGGTCAAAGATCAGTCAAAATAGTGCCAAAATCCATAGTTGAACCCAAGGTTGCGGGGAAGCTTCAAACCCCTTGCGTTCCCGTTTCCAAAACGCGCTCCGTGCGGGAGCGTTTCGGAAACACTCAGAAACGCGCTCCCGAAAACGCTTCCTGAGGGGAGCGTTTTCGGGAGCGCGTTTCCGAGCCTGTTAAAAAACACTTCGGGAGCGTTTTTTAAACGCCGGAAGCGCTCAGGGAGCGTTCGCTCCCGAACGCTCCCTGGAACAAAAAAACGCTTCCTGCTGGGCGGAAACTTTTTTCAATGAAAAAACGATTTGTTTAGGGCCAGAAATGGGTTTTAGGGCTGATGTGGAGATAAGAAAAGCATTGACATTTCATGGTAATGTTAAATTCTTAAAGTAAAAGTGACATTTCCTTTATTTTTCATTTTCATCCTTTTACTTAAATTTTTAACATTACCATGAAATGACTCAGGATGTTTAAGAGTGGTTTCGACTTCATTGGATTTCATATGGAGAAACTAGAATTTTAGGTTTCACTCAAAATTCAACAGACTTAATGGTTTTCAGGGTTTCATGGTTTGGGAATTTGCAATGTTTCCATTTGATTCTATCATGTGTAAGGGTATGATATTGACATTTGATCAAGAGCATGAAGTCCTTTAAGAACCTTGATGTACCCTTCAATCAAAGGAAAACAACTAGTTAGGCATGCTAATCTTTTTCTACCGCATTTTAAGGTTGAGGAGATGAACCCTTCACTCAAACCAAAATCATTGGTTAGGCATGTTAAACTTTTTCAATTTCTATCATGTTATAAGGTTAAGCAATCCAAGTCTGAAGAGTTTGAGCTAGATGATGTTTATGTATTTCTTGTTGATGATCCCATTTCTAGTAGCGATGAATCAATGATGAGTTTCATGAGAGACCATGTTGCTCAGTGATTTGTAGTTTTGATGTCTATTTTTGCTACTACTACTATTGCTAAAGTTGTACAGGAGTTTTAGGAGTCCTCAAACTTTGAGCCATATTATTTATGTAGCTCATGTTGATGATCCCTTGTCTAGTAGTGGTGATGATTTTGATCATGATGATGAGTGATCATGTTGTTGATCACTAATATGTAGTCTTGTATTAGGCCAATGGCCTCATAGCTTGTAGCATTGTTTTTGGACTTTATGGGCCATTTGGAGCCTCATTGCTTATGTATTTTTCGATGATATGTATTGCACTCGGTGCCATTTCGACATATTCACCTTTGCATGGTATATAAATGAGCAAACTTTGCATATTTTGTCTCTATTGGCTTGGAATCATGGTTGCAAATCTTAAAAATAGTTTTTTTTATTAAAAAAATAATTATTTAATGTATTTTTTAAAAACCGGTTCATTGAGATCTGACCGCTCCCGGTTAGACCGGTTCCGGTTAGAAACCCGGTTCATTAGGTCCACCGGTCCGGTCACCGGTTCCGGTTTTAATAACTATGCTCACACAAATCCAGAAGTACAAGAGGGGTACATGAAGGCATTGGACAAGTTGGTACCTGACAGGGAGGAGTGTGCTAGATTGTGCCTTGAATTAGGCAAATACTTCAGTTGCACTGCTAACTTTGGTTCTTTCCATGCAATGGAAGACAGGGACAGATTTGATGCTCTCACATGGTGGGAAGCATATGGCGGCATGGCACTTTTGCCAAAGTTGGCTAAAAAAGTTCTCTCACAGGTTGTGAACACTTCTTCTGCAGAGAGGTGTTGGAGCACCTACAGCTTCATACACAATGTGAGAAGAAATAGGCTGAATGAAAACCGAGCTGAAAGCTTGGTTTATGTGCATTACAACTTGAGGTTGTTGAGCCATTACTGTGATCGGGCAAATGAGGATCAATCATACAGAGTCTGGATCCTGGGACAACAACCCAGATGATGATAATTTGGAGGACGGCACGGTACATATGGAAGAATTGAAAGCAGAACTTTTTAGGGATGATGAATTATGAATATGATGCTTCATGAAAGTTATATGGTGATCAATGAATCAATGATGATAAATGTTATATAATATCAATGATGATAAATGTTATATATTGAATTTTGAATCAATGAATCAATGATGATAAATGTTATATATCAATGATGATAAATGTATATTGAATTTTGAAATCAATGAATCAATGATGATAAATGTTATATATCAATGATGATAAATGTATATTGAATTTTGAAATCAATGAATCAATGATGATAAATGTTAGATATCGAAATTTGAAATCAATGATGATAAATGTTATATATTGAATTTTGAAAGCTTGAAACCTTCAGATTGATGATTTGCGAGACTCAAGAGTCAATGTGTTGTATGCTTCCAACTCGTGGGCGTGGTTGATGAAGATTATAACTTCTAGATGATTGATGTTATATGATTCAATCTATGTTTTTATGTTTTTTATGTCTAATTCATCATTCTACATGTTTTTGTTGACATATATGCATGAAAATATAAAAAATATAAAAAATATTAAAATATATATATATATATATAAATGCTCCCGAAAACGCTCCGGACCCGGAAACTTTTAAAAATGGCGCTCCGCGCTTGGCTCCCGCTCCGCGCTCCCGCTCCCGCTCTCGCTTCCAAGTAACCTTGGTTGAACCTGGTCAACGAAGAGAGAATCTGCTATCAAAATCTGTGGTCAACAAAAGTCAAATTGCCCAGAAATCCTCGATTTGTGTGCCAAAGAATGTGGCCTCCTCAAATAGATCCAAAATTGGTCAAACCAAGTCAAAGTAACAAGTCAAAGATGGTCAATGAGCTGGTCAAATTGTCCCAAATAGAAGTCAACGCAAAATTTCAGATTTGCCTCCAGACCCTTCACACGTGTGAGAAGAAGCCCTGCAATTTACAGATGTACAAACCAATCACAAGAGGAGAGTGAGAAGTGTGAATGAGTTAATGTGATGTTAAATGAATTTTGTCCTTTAGGTCGACTTGTACTTTTGTGCACTTGTGGGTTTTCACATTAAAAATATATTTTTCCTTGACCAAATTAAATTCTTCCAAGGGCAGAGAGGGTCTTCTCTGGATGAGGAAGGCTGTCCAAAGGAGGGAATTTATCCCTGATTTGCCAAATTAACAGTTCAAGTTGAGCTAGGTGGTGTGGGCGAGACAGTAGCAGAAAAAGTGTTGAGAAATCAATATGCTTGTAGATTAGGGTTGATTCCTCTTACTTGATAATTACTTTTGAGTGTATGTTGGCTTTTATTACTTTTATTATGTCTTCTTCATCAAGCAATTACCAAAACATAAAGTACATGAAGATCACAAAAGACAAAGAACATAAGATGTAGGCTCCATGCCAAGGCAAAACCCCACAAGGGGGAAAACCCAAACAACTTCTCGTCTTATAGAATCAGATCAAAGTGAGATATCCAAGACCCAAGACTAGGACCCAGACCTCCACCAAGAACCAAGTCATCCCTCCTCCAAATCTCCTCCAACCAAAACAAAGTTAACAAAAGAAACTGGTCAAACCTCGTCAAATCTGATGAAGTACAAAATTTCGGACCTGCAATTTGAACCTGCAACTTCATAGATTGCCTCAACATCTTCGAACGTGTGAGCATAAACAAAAATTTGGGCCTTATAATTCGCAGAGTTGCTCCAACACCTTCGCACGTGTGAATGTAAACAAGCAAATGTTCAATTTTCCTCTTTCCTTCGATTCTTCTTCTCTCTCCTTGGCCTTCACTCCCTTTCTTCTTCTTTCTTGGCACAAAAATCGATGATGTGAGTGAGTGGTCAAATGAGTTCGAAGTCTCTTCTATTTATAACTATCCAGGAGGTCGAATAGGTGCCTCTTCTAAGCCGACTTGTCTAGGCAGGGCCAACTTGGTTTGGTGGTGACAAAATGACTATTTTTGATTCAAAATAAAATTTTTCTTTTTCTTACAAATAGTCCAAATGGGACTTTGACACATGACAAAATTTTTTTATGACTCAATAAACCCTAGAAGCATGAAGGACATGCTTTTACTAGAAAATAATTATAATAATAAAAGTTTCTTTTTCTTCTTTTTGCTTTTACATGAAATATATATTGATACAATTACAATGATAATTATGAAGACTAAACCTAGTTACATTTTCAACACTCCCTTGTAATTAGAGAGGTATTCATAATTACATAACAAGATACAAGGATACTCAAATTGAAATATTCCCATAAGAAGAGTTCGGATTGATACGCATTATCAAGCATCATCAACATAACTAGTATTGTCAATTACAAAATAGCAAGGCCTTGACTGACAAGCTGATTAGAGCACAATGCTGTGAGGCATACATTTAGACACCACTGCCTCTCAAGGCAGATACCCCATCTAGATGTTCACCAGGTATGTCCTTACAAGACTATTTTTATCTTGGATATCACCCATTCCTCAAAGAATATCGGTCCCCAGGACTACTCTTCTCTTGGATTCCCAATCCTCAAAAAGTATCTGTCTTCGAGACTACTCCTATCTTGGATACCATTCCTCAAGGAGTATTGGTCCCAGATGTTTAACCAACCCTACATTCTCCCTACCAATGCCTTCACTAGGCTTATGACTGTTAGTCCTAAACATAGTGCATGACACATGTAGAATACAATGTCCTTCCTCCCTCTCTCTCAAACAGAGAGGAAATATCCGCAAGCCCAAGCTTATCTCTCAAATACTAAAACTTCTTGTTTGGAAGAGATTTCGTCACTACGTCAACTACTTGTTCGTCTGTGGAGATATATTGTAGCTTCACAACCCTATCCTGTACCACACTTCGAATATAGTGGTACTTATTATTGATATGCCTTGTCCTAGCATGAAAAACTAGGTCCTCTATCAACCTTATGCAACTCTGGCTATCACAACATATGATAGTAGGATCCAAAGGTCCTTCAAACAAATATGCAAGTAACTTTCGAAGCCAAACAACTTCTCTACCAACTTTACTGGCTATTATATATTCGGCTTCAACACTACTCAATGCAGTTGAATGTTGTTTCTTGCTCATCCATGAAATCATAAAGGATCCCAAACTAAAACATCCACCAGTAGTGCTCTTTCCATCTTCATCATTGGCTGCCCAATCTAAATATGTGTAGCCCAATAATTGTATCTCATTACCAACATATCTTAAACAATGATGTATAGTCCCACGAAGATATCTCAAAATATTGTTTAGCTGTTATCCAATGATCATGCCTTGGCTCTATTTGAAATTGACTAAGAATGTTTACTACAAAACATATGTTTGGTTGGGTGTTCACAAGGTACATTAAGGAGCCAATCAAATGTCGGTAGGATGTAGGATCAACAAGGCTTGAATCTGAATTCCTTAATTTCCTCAAATTAGCGATCATCAGAGTTGTCATAGGTTTACTACCCATCATGCCAAACTTCTGCAAGATCTTGATCACATATTTCCCTTGACCAAGATAGATCTCACTAGGTTTCTGCGATACTTCTAGTCCCAAGTAGTAATACATTAACCCAAGGTCCTTCATATAAAATTCAATGTTTCTTCCATTCTTGAATACGACACTCCACACCTGTTATTAGTAAGTCATCCACATAGAGTAGTATGATCACAGGTTCATTCTTGACCACTTTGATGTAGAAATTAGGAGCTGCAGAACTTTTGACGAAACCAAGTCTTGGTAGATATGTATCCATCCTAGCATACCATGCTCTAGGGATTTGCTTCAAGCCATATAGAGCCTTCTTTAACCTGCAAACATGCGTTTCCTTACAATGAACTTCGAATCTCGGGGGTTTCTCAATGTGGATATCTTCATTAATCGTCCCATTCAACAAGGCTATTTTTACGTCCATTTGATGAATGTTCCATCCCAAAGTAGCTGCAATAGAAATGAGTGGTCTAATGGTTGTATAGCTGGCTGTTGGAGCAAAAGTTTCTTCATAATCGATTCCTTTTTGTTGAAAGAATCCTCTTGCCACAAACCTTGCCTTATACTTGTCAATACTTCCATCAACTGCATGCTTGATCTTGTACACCCATTTGGAAGTCACAACTGATTTGTCTTTAGGTCTAGGAACAATTTCCCAAACATCATTTTTCATTATAGACTGGTATTCTTCTTGCATTGCATTTATCCATTCTTGATGTCTGACTGCCTTTTCATAAGTGGTAGGTTTTGCTTTAATAAGTTTACTCATGTAAGCTACATAATCTGAATATCTCTTAGGCTTCTTGCTTTCTCTTAATGTTTCTTTAGCTGCGGCATGTCCTTAGACTTCTTGTAGAGTTGACCTTATCCAAGCTGGCCTTTTTCGAGGTTCTGGAATGATGACTGGATGCACAGGTTAACTTCGTCCTTCAATTTCTTCATGGTTAGTTGTCGGTTCAAGAGTGTTATCTACCTTGAACTTCTTCATTTGTATAGATAGGTACTTCTTCTTCATTGAAATCAATGGGAATATCCTTGGACTTCTTGTATGCAATGCTTTCATAAAAAATGACATCTCTGCTTATACGAGGTGCTATATCCAACAAAGAGGCCTTTTATACCTATAGGGTCCAACTTCTACCTTTTTTCCTTGAGAATGTGAATGTATACGAGACATCCAAAAATTCAGAGAAGATCAACATTTGGCTTCTTTCCTGTGAATGCTTCTTTCGGGGTCATATCATTAAGACTTCTGCGAGGACTTCGATTTTGTATATAGATTGCTGTTACAAAAGATTCTCCCCATAAGAACTTGGGAAGGTCTTGGTCATGTAGCATGGCTCTAACACATTCTTGAATGGATCAGTTCTTTCTCTCAACAACCCCATTTTGTTGAGGATTGTAAGGAACTATCAACTCCCTCTTAATTCCCGCTTCTTTGCAAAACACCACATGTTCTTTGGAAGTATACTCTCCACCATTATCTAATCTTAGGGTTTTGATCTAAGTCACTTGATACGTGGATTCGAGATTTGATGGATACGGGGATTCGAGAATCGGATTCGGGATACGGTGACCCCCGGAACAGGACACGTCCAAGATACAATACGTTATATATATATATATATATAGATTTAAAAAATTAGATATTTTTTACACAAATTCATACAAATTCATTGATTCAAACATAGATTTAAGATCTTAGATACTCATACATGATACATTGATACATCATACAATTGTCAATTTGTCAATCATACATATTACAATTTACAAATTTACTCAGAAAGACAAGATAGCCATAGTAAGATATTGTAGTTTTCTCATTAAGTCATCAGAATCAAAATGTGTTACATAAGTAGATTGCCAATGGCAAATAGAAATAGAAAATACAAAACAACTACAGTCTACAACTACAAGACTACAAGCCTAAAGCCTCAATGAGTCAGAGTCAATGAGTCATCAATCCTCATCATCATAATCAGCATCACTGTCCTCATCCTAATCATCATGCTCACCACTTCTCTCCTTTGCTGCATCCTCCCCCTCTGTCATCTCTGCATCTGCTGGTGTGGAGGATGATGCTTCTATTGTATCGGCATCATTAAATGTGACAGGCTCTAGCACTGGCGCATTGAGATCCAAGTTGGCCAATGCCAACTCAACACTACTGTCCAGACCCATATCATCTGGAAAGACATCCCACATCTTTGTCTTTCCCTTCAACCAATCCTCCCTCTGCTTGTAGATGAGACGAAAGTTGGTGTGCACATACACCATTGTCTCTGCCCTGGACTACTCAAGCCTGCTCTTCTTCACATTATAAAAATTCCCATATGTGCTCCAATTCCTCTCGCAACAAGAGGATGAAGTCACCTGAGAGAGGAGCCTCATGGCTAACTGTTGTAGAGGAGGGCTTGTTGCCCCATGAGTTGCCCACCAAGAATAGGGCTTCTTATCTCCCCTGTCTCGAATCACATCATAGCCTGCAAATCGCCCAGTGCCAGTGGAAAACTCTGCAAAGGCATCCTCCACCTCATCAAGGGATGCCCTCTCCTAAAAAATCCTCTTGAATGCATCTTTCCTCCCCTGTGAGATTTCACCATCCATGTGAGGGAATCTGCGGGAAGATCCACCATTCAGCCACTCATGGTTGTAGAATCATGGCTGTAGTATTTTGGGTTCAAGGAGTGAGCCAAACAATGTACAGGTGTGCAATTCTTGTCCCATCTGCTGACAAGAATATCCTGTATGCTGGTGAAGAAGGCCTCTAGTGATGTCTCATACTCTGGGCACTGACTCTATAAAACAATGGTCCTCACAGAATCAATCATGGAATCCCATCCCTCATAAACCTCTCCTAGGATGGGTTGGTCTGTATCTGCAAATCAAAGCAAGGAAATGATAGGCTCCATGATCTAAATAACTAGATCTACCTTATCCCACCAGAGATCATCCAACACTGTGTCGTTCACTTTCTTTGAGGCTGCTTGATTCGTTTTTCTCCAAAAAGACCAAAACTATGAAATAACCATGGCCCCAAGAGCGGTCTTGACCTCCCTCAACCTCTTCAACATGATGAATGAAGAGGCAAACCATGTATCGACAATCTTCAACAATGATAGATTGGTGTACTCCTTGTAGATAGTGAGGGCATTTGTATGGTTTTGTACAAAGTTGCGGATATGTCGTGCATCCTCAATAATGGCTCCAATCCAAAGCACATCAGAGGCAATATATTTCAGTGCCAAGTTCAATGAATGGACAATGAAAGGTGTACAAAATATTTGTGGATATTTTGCTTCCACAATCATGCCAGCAGCCTTGCAAACAGGTGCATTATCTGTAATGATTTGCACACAAGAATCGACACCTACATCTTCATTAATTTTAATAAATAACTCACCCATATATTGTGCATCCTTGTACTGTCCAAGTGCATCCACTGATTTCAAGAAAACTTGACCATTCAAGGATGACACCATGAAGTTGATGAGTGGGTGGCGTGCTGGATTTGTCCATCCATCAGAAACAATGCTAACCCCAGATGTTGGCCATGTTGATTTAATAGGCTCAAGTATTTTGTCCACCTCTTTCTTTGCCTTTGTCAACAATGTGGTTCTGAGCTTCTCTGACCCATGAGGCACATGCCCTGATGGAGCCCCATGACTAAGAGCTCGACACAACTCAATAAATAGAGGTGACCGTGCAACATTAAAGGATATGAAGTTCTAATAGAAAAAAATGCAATGGTGGGATCAAGCTCTTCCCTCTTCTCTTTTTGAAAAATCTTATCCATTGGACCAACTACAGTTGCCTTTCTCTTTAGTGATTGCCCCCTACTAAAACTCTCAAAAGGGAACTTGTTGCTGCTTTTTCTTAAGAATAGAAGGGGGTCATCATTCTTCTTTTGTTTTGATTTTGATGCCACAGTTGCCGCACCAACAAATTGCTCTTTCTCCAATTCCTTCCTCTGCGGCAATTCAATTGTTGTACAAGATTGAATGCCACAACTTGGCAAACCCAACAATGAGCTTTCACACGGAAAAATGTGCAAGTGAAATGGCCATTGCAAAAATTGCATTTCCATGAACAATTTCCTCCTCCCTTTCCCTTCTTGCCTAGCCCTGCCTCTCTTGTAACATATTTCCACAATGGGTATTTGGGGTCATGAGTTTGTTTTCCCTCCACATTTGAAGCTGCTATTGCAGCCCCACCTCCAATGGATGGAATACTTGCAGACCCTGATGAAACAGGGATAGGAGGGGCATCTCCAATGGGGACATTCTTCCCCTTTATTTGCCCCTGTTTTGCTGCCCTTGATTGAGCCATGAATACTGTAAAAAATAAACAAAAAATGACCAAATATATAAATCATATGCACATGCAAACACTAACAACAAACTAAATGCAAAATATAGAGGGACAGTGTACTTACCGGATGCTCGAATCTCTTTGAAAAAACTCCCTTTCTCCTTGCTAACCCTTGCTCCTTGCTCACTTCACAAACAAATAGCTGTGAGAAACAATGAGAGAAATCAGACTTTTATAAGTCAAAATCACACTTTTCGGCTGCTCGAATTTGGATGTACGGGATTCGATCGTATCCGTACAAGATACGATCAAGATTCAACGTATCATGTACAAATACGATGGAATCCGGTGATTTCGGTACGAATCCCTACGTATCGTATCAGATACGCCGGATTCGGGATTCGTTGGCCCCCACCCAACGAATCCGGTTTCTTAGGTTTTGATCTTCTTTTCTGTCAAATTTTCTACATTTGCTTTGAACTCTTGGAATTTCTTGAGTACTTCATCCTTATATTTTAGGAGGTATATCCAAGTTTTTCTGGAGTGATCATCAATAAATGTTTACATGGTATTGAGGACCACCAAGTGACTTCTCTGCCATAGGTCCACAAACATTGAAGTGTATGAGATCCAAAATTTTCTTGAATTTTGTGTCATTGCTAGTAAAAGTTTTCCTCACATTCTTGCCAGTGGCACATCCCTTATAGACTCCTTCATGCTCTTCCTTCAATTGACGTATACCAATAACCATTTGATTCAATGATGGAAATATCTTGTAATGGAGGTGACCATACCTTGTTAATTTTGGGCAACTAGGTCCAAACTCCATGTTGCATTGCTCATATGACGATGGTCATATTTTGTTGGATTCCTCTTTTAGAGAGGTGCAAGATTGATCTAAAGATCATCTTGATCGGATGAGCAGAACATTGATTTTGAATTTATTTTCCACATGTGCAAGGTCGGCCAGATTTATCCCACATGCCTAAGAGATGTGTCACACACCCTCATTGATGAATATAAATTGGAGAGACTTGGAGGTCATTTTCTCATCATGTGATCACACATTCTCTCATTGTGATCTGATTGGTTCGATAGCCTTTGGAGGCCTTTTTCCCATCACACGTGTGGAGCGAAGCTGCTGTTTTATGTGCTGATCTGTTTAGGGCTTTCTTTTTCTGCGTTGATCTATTTAGGGCTTTTCTGCTGCAACGTTGACTAGCGTTGACAGTGGTCAACCCTTGGTCATTTGACCTCAATCTTCTGTAGAAATTCCGATTTTAGGAGGCCGTACAGTTGGGCACTAAAATCGAGGAATTTTGGGCTGTTTGACCGAAGCCCTAGTTTGTTGCGTTGACTTTTCTAAAGCTGCCTGCATTGACTTTTCTGCACTGTCCCTGATGTGACTTGCATTGACTTGTGATGAGCTGTCTTTGCTGGCTGTGGGTGTGACACATGAAAGTGCTGGCTGACCGAGAAAGAGTTTGCTGCTTGAAGCATCCTGCTGGCCGCCGTAATGCCACAATATCTCATATCTTTGCTGGACAAAAGGAATTGTAAATCTGATCTATATTTGGCTTGTCTTCTATTGATCTATTATTTTGTTCTATCAACATTTTACTTTCAAGTTATGTGATTGCTATTTTGTATTGGGCCTAAGAAAGATTGAATTAAAAGTGCATCAAGCATAGAACACCATGGTTATCTAAATTTAACATGGTGTCGGAGTTGAGGTGAAGACAAAGTCCAAGAGTCCAAGTTGGTGTTAGAAGCTATCTCTGAAGGAAGAAATCCTATCAAGGACAAATGGCCTCCTCAACCTACAAGGGTTTCAAGGCTGATGATAAATTGACTAATAAGTCTGATTATCATGCATGGAAGATGTCCTTGGATTTGGCGCTAGAAGATCAAGATGTCATGGACTATGTACAGGGGAATATTCAAGAGCCTCCATCAAATGCAACTGCTGCCACGAAGATGAAGTATAGAAAAGGGGAAATCAAAGCAAATATGATTATCTGGAATTCTATTCATAAGCACTTGGTTGCTTACATTTCTGAGCTGAAGACATCTAAGGAGATGTATGATAAGTTGGTGAGCATGTTCAGGGCTAGCAATGCTAATCAAATCCTCTTCTTCAAGAATCAATTGAAGAATATCAAGAAGGGTAAGGATGAATCTATTCCGTCCTATTTTATGAGGCTCATTGAAATCAGGAATAACCTCCTAGCTATTGGGGAAGTAATATCTGATCGAGAGATGGTTCTTATTGCACTTGGAGGTCTCCCTCGTGATTGGCATGTATTCAATATCACTATTCTCAATAATAATGTGATTCCTGATTTTGATGAAATATTGATGAGATGCACTCAAGAGAAAACAAGAATGATGGCGTATGCCTCTAATGGTAATGGAAGTGACCCTACTGCCTTCGCTGCTCATGCAAAGAAGAAGAACCATGGTGGCCCGAGAAATCAAAACCATGGTAGAGCAAGGTCCAAAGGAAGGAAGGGAAGATGTTACACTTGTAACAAGTCTGGTCACTATGGAAGAGAGTGCCTTAATAGAACAGACTCTCCCAGGGATGATGACAACAACAACTCGAGAAGGAATGGCAGGAACAACAGGTTCCCAGGAAAAAGCAAGGCTCCCTCTGATCGCAATGGAAATGGGAAACCCTTCAAGAGGTCAAGAAATTCCAGGTACGATGAGTCTAATGTTGTTGATAATAAGAGAAATGATTTTATTCTTGTATCTGCCCTCTTTGCCGCATCTCCACTCGACACCCTGGATGTCTGGTTAATTGATAGTGTTGCTTCAAGGCACCTCACTGGTTATAAAGAAGCCCTTTCTGATTTGCTTGAGAAGGATACTAATCTAGAAATTATCCTAGGAGATAATGCCACCTATCCTGTGAAAGGGACAGGGACTGTGACCCTCCATCTATCTCATGGTCAAGCCCTCCGATTACAAGATGTTTTGTACGTACCTGATTTGAAGAAGAACCTTGTGTCCATTTCGGCAATGGAAGACAAAAGGTTCAAGGTGGCATTCGTTGATGGAAAGGTAGTTATCTGGAAGAAGAACTTCAAGGAAGCTCTTTCTATTGGTTTTAGAGTTGATACACTCTACCAGGTTGGAGGAAGTCCATTGGGGGCTATGACATGTGATACAACTCTTCAAACAGAGTTATGGCACCGAAGGTTTGCACACATTAATTGCAAAGCCCTTCCCGAAGTAAGGAAGGTGGTGACAGGGATGCTCGAATTTAGAGATGATCATGAAGGTATATGTCATGGTCGTGCTGAAGGGAAGCATACAAGGGGACCATTCCCCTCTAGTGTCACAAAGACATCTGATATCTTGCAGTTGATACATTCTGACTTATCTGGTATGCTGCCTATGACATCCTTGGGAGGATGTTCCTATTACATGACCTTTACAGATGACTTCTCCCTCAAGACCTAGATATATTTTTCGAAGAAGAAGGACGAAGCATTCAAATGGTTTCGTACCTTCAAGGCCTTGGTGGAAAATCAAACCGAGAAGAAAATCAAAGTTTTGAGGACCGACAATGGGACTGAGTATGAGTCAAATGAGTTTAATGACTTTTGTAGAGAAACTGGCATTAAGAGGGAGACCACAACTGCGTACACTCCTGAGAAAAATGGTGTTGCTGAAAGGAAGAACAGGACCGTTGTGGAAGCTGCTCACACCATGCTATGTGTCCAAGGTCTTCCAAAGTTTCTATGGGGAGAAGCTGTGAACAATGCTGTGTATGTTCAAGACAGATGGCCGCAATCCACTCTGGACTCCAAAACTCCAAAGAAGTCTTCTCTGGTAAGAAACTTGATGTTTCTCATTTTAGAGTTTTTGGTTGTCTTATTTACTTTCAAATGATTCCATTATGAAGAATGATGTTTGGGAAGTGGTCCCAAGACCAGAGGACAAATTTGTTGTCACTTCGAAATGGCTCTATAAGATCAAGCATGGATCTGATGGAAGTGCTGAAAAGTACAAGGCAAGATTCGTTGCCCGAGGCTTTTCTCAAAAAGAAGGCATAGATTATGATGATATATTTGCAACTGTGGCCTGCTATACCACCATTCGATTTATTATTTCCCTTGCTGCTACGCAAGGATGGAGTCTACATCAAATGGATCTGAAGACCACTTTTCTGCATGAATCTATAAAGGAAGAAGTGTATGTGGAGCAACCTCTGGGGTTCAAAGTCCGAGATAGAGACACCCATGTATGCAGGTTGAAGAAAGACCTCTATGGGTTGAAGCAAGCCCCCAGGGCTTGGTACGAGAGGATAGATAGCTGCTTGATGAAGCTGGGCTTCACTCCAAGTAATGCTGATCCGAACCTTTATTTTAAGGTTGATAGATAAAGTCTCTCATTTTGGTTCTCTATGTGGATGATCTCTTCCTAACAGGTGCTAACCCTCTCATTCATTAGTGTAAGAGGGAGCTAGCTTCCGAGTTTGAGATGAAAGACCTAGGACTAATGCACTACTTCCTAGGCTTGGAGGTCTGGCAGAGGCCAGGCGAGATTTTCCTTTCTGAAGGAAAATATGTCGTGAAGCTGCTGGAGAGATTTGGTATGGTGGACTGTAAGTCTGTGTCGACACGGATGGAACTCAACTTTAAGAAGTTGAGTGGAAACGCTGCTGGGCCCGTGCTAGCAAATCCTACCGAGTATCGACAACTCGTAGGGGCCCTGATGTTCTTAGTGAACTCCTGTCTGGACGTATGTTTTGCAGTGAACACTTTGAGTCAACATATGGTTGAACCTCATCACATTCACTGGATTGGTGCCAAGAATCTATTGAGACATCTTCGGGGCACAATCAACCATGGGCTGAGATACATTGCCGGGAGTTTGAGACTCAATGGATATACTGATGCCGATTGGGCTGGCAGTGTGGTGGATCGCAAGAGCACATCTGGATGTTGCTTCACCTTGGGTTCTGCTTAGATATCTTGGATGAGTACGAAGCAGAAGTCGGTGGCTTTGAGCACCGCTGAGGCCAAATACATTGCAACGAGTATGGCTTGTTGTGAAGTTGTTTGGTTGCGAAAGCTCTTCAGTGAGCTGTTCGGGCATGTGCTAGATACCACCATTATCCTTTGTGATAACCAGAGTGGGATTCGTCTTTCTAAGAATCCTATGTTCCACGATCGATCCAAGCATATTGATATCAGGTACCACTTTATCTGGGATATGGTACAATGAGGCGCCATAAGGCTCGATCATATAGGAACTGATGAGCAGGTCGCGGATATTCTTACGAAGCCCCTAGGGAAGGTCAAGTTCCTAACCTTCCGTGAGAATCTTGGAAACGTGGAAAGACCCTATTCTGAGGGTCCTCATTGAGTTGGACTATGAGCTCTGGGAGCTCCAGGGGGCTTGGGGATAGCTTCTTGGAGCTATAAGCACATACGGGGCTAGGCTTGCCGAAGCTTTTTGTGCTTCTGCCCCACCGTTATGATATTGATTTGGTTCACCTCTCTTTGATCTTTGCCTCACACGCATCCTATCCATGGAGTTTCAGACTCATGGGAAGTGCCTCTCATTTGGCCAATGAGGTGGGAAATGTGGATAGAGACCATAGCAAGACCGATGGACTCATCGGAGATTGCCGTGCTCTCTATGTCTAGGATGGCACGTGTCCAATACCTTGATCTGGGATCAAGTATGATGAGGTTTTATACTCTAAATTGACTTCGGGTCAATAAACTAACTTCAGGTTAGTATGAGACTCTTTTGAGTCCGAGAGAGGTTTTTACCTCTAAGCTGACTTCGGGTCAGCTGTGTGTGATGTCTTTGTGACTCACCTTTTGTTCTGAAATAAAGAGCCAACAAAGGAAGTTACAGCGGGATGAAGCCTGATGTTTGGTTTGGTACATGATGGATGGCACTTGTGGAAAGATGGAGTTCTCCCTAGTTGAGAGTGAGTCTTAATTTTGGGCAATTAGGTCCAAACTCCATGTTGCACTGCTCATATGACAATGGTCATATTTTGTTGGATTCTTTTTTCGGAGAGGTGCAAGATTAGATTGATCTAAAGATCATCTTGATCAGATGAGCAGAACATTGATTTTGAATTTATTTTCCACATGTGCAAGGTCGGCCAGATTTATCCCACATGCCTAAGAGATGTGTCACACACCCTCATTGATGAATATAAATTGGAGAGACTTGGATTGCATTTTCTCATCATCTCATCACGCATTCTCTCATTGTGATCTGATTGGTTCGATAGCCATTGGAGGCCTTTTTCCCATCACACGTGTGGAACGAAGCTGTTGTTTTCTGCGCGAATCTGGTTAGGGATTTCTTTTTTCTGCACTGATCTGTTTAGGGCTTGTCTACTGCAAAGTTGACCAGCATTGACTGTGGTCAACCCTTGGTCATTTGACCTCAATCTTCTGCAGAATTTCGATTTTAGGAGGCCGTACAGCTGGGCACTAAAATCAAGGAATTCCAGGCTGTTTGACCGAAGCCCTAGTTTGCTGCGTTGACTTTTCTGAAGCTGCTTGCGTTGCGCTGTCCCTGGTTTGACTTGCATTGACTTGTGATGAGCTGTCTTTGAGGGCTATGGGTGTGACACATGAAAGTGCTGGCTGACTGAGAAAGACTTTGCTGCTTGAAGCATCCTGCTGACTGCCATAATGCCACAATATCTCATATCTTTGCTGGACAAAAGGAATTGTAAATCTGATCTATATTTGGCTTGTCTTCTATTGATCTATTATTGTGTTCTATGACTTCTATCAACATTTTAATTTCAAGTTTATGTGATTGCTATTTTGTATTGGGCCCAAGAAAGATTGAATTAAAAGTGCATCAAGCATAGAACAACATGGTTATCTAAATTTAACATACCTATGATGCCATAATTCACAAGGGTTGATGTCTAAATGTACTAGAGCTAGAGGAGGAGTTAGAAGTCTATACAACCTCCCCTCATGAATCCCAATAGTCCTTGCATTTTCAATACTAGATCCCTTAGCCCAAACAATAAATTTGCAATCAACAAATGCCACCCTATCACCTTTATCTTCTAAGTAGGTTCTTTTTCAAACTTGGAACATAGAGTATATTGTTGAGATGAATGTTCCCACCAGATTCCAGATCCAAGGAGGTAGATCCAATCCCTTGGATCAAGTAGCTATTCTTGTCTCCAAGTTCCATTGAGTAAGAAGAGTTTCCTTTTGATTGAGTTTTGAGTTGACCTCTTTCCCTTGTCATCTGCCTTAAAGTTCAACTGTCAATTACCTATGTATTATTATCTTCAAATGAACCTGTAAGAGCAGAATAAAGACTTCCATCCATGACTCCTTTAGATAGCTTAAAGAAGAACTTGATGTTGCAACCTTTGATAGATTCAAAAAGCCTCCTAAGAGTCTCGAGACCTTCCTTCATGTATCTTGCCATTGGCGAGGGAGAGGGAAGATAACTGCTTCAAGAAAGTCTTTAAACAAGAATGCCTACAAAATGTGATCCTTAAACTCTCCTTCCTTCACCTTAGCTCTGATCCCATGTTGAGAAAACAATATGCTTGTAGATTAGGGTTGATTCCTCTTACTTGATAATTACTTGTGAGTGTATGTTGGCTTTTATTACTTTTCTTATGTCTTCTTCAGCAAGTAATTACCAAAAGATAAAGTACATGAAGATCACAAAAGACAAAGAACACAAGATGTAGGCTTCCAGCCAGGGCAAAACCCCACAAGCGGGAAAACCCAAACAACTTCTCTTCTTATAGAATTAGATCAAATTGAGATATCCAAGACCGAGGACCAAGACCAAGACCTTCCCCAAGAACCAAGTTGAGTCTTCTTCAAATCTCCTCCAACCAATCAAAGTCAACAAAATAAAACTGGTCAAACCTCGTCAAATTTGATCAAGTACAAAATTTCGGACCTGTAATTCAGACTTGCAACTTCGCAGATTTGCCCCAATTGTCATTGCATCAACTGAGGTAGATGTGTTTGCTTCTTAGTTCGAGAAAGATTTCTTATTGATTGCTTGCATGGCAAACTTAGTAGGCAACAACACATTGTATATTGATTCCGGAGCGTCCTTCCATATGATTGGGAACAAGGAGTATTTCAGCGAGCTGGAGGAGAAGGACATGTAGGGTCATATTGGGCTAGGAGATAATGGCAAGTATGCAACTAGGGGATTTGGTACTGTCAACTTTGAGAAGGAGTATGGGAGCTCTCTCCATCTCAGAGATGTCCTCTTTGTTCTAGTCCTAAAGAAGAACCTTGTTTTGATGGCAACCCTAGAGGACGGGGATTATGATGTCATCTTTAGCAGAGGTAAGGCTTACCTCAAGCATCTAGCTTCTAGATCAGTGAAGTTGATAGGTGTGAGGATGCCAGAATCTCTACAGGTTGCAGGTTGAGACATGTGCAACGTTGAGCAACAAGGCAATAGATGGGAAGAGAAGAGATGTAGGAGAAATTTGGCACATGCACATGGGACACTTGCATCATGAGGCGCTGAAGATCCTACAACATATAGCCACATGGCTACCACTTGACAGCTTCGACAAGAATGGAGTATCCAAGGGGTGCACTTTTGACAAGTATGCCAAGTCATCCTTCCAGGGCTGAGACAACATAGCCAAAGGGATTTTGGAGTTGGTGCATTCAGATGTATGCAGGCCCTTCTCTTCTCCATCACTTATGAGACACAGGTGTTATGTTACTTTCATTGACGATTATTCTCGGAAAACTTGGATATTTTTTATGAAATGTAGCAGCGGAAGTCGTAATTTTGAATACTGTAGCGGAAGACTTGTATGCTTGTAGGCTTGAATAGCAGAACAACTTTTAATTATAAAAATACACGGGGTATTTATAATAATATATTTTATTGATAAGATATAACATGATTGAAAGTTTACAATGAGGTCCTGCTTTTATACCTATGCAGGTACCTTTTCATGAACAGGCATGTCTTTTAGACATGCCTTTTCAGCTAACTTAATCACTAATTACATAATTACTATTTGATTAACTAGTAATTACATTTACTTCTATTTATTCTATTAATAACTATTTTTATTACTTAGGTTATGAATTAGGTTCATAACATTGCCTCCTTCTCGAGAAGCTTTGTCCTCAAAGCTTAACTCTCACAATTCCCTTCATCTGGCGTTTGACATCTTCGATTGTGTAATTTATCACAGATACCTTCGCTTGTATAATTTCTCCAACAATGCTTCCTTAAAACTAGGTTCTCCTTTTTATATATATATAATTCAACTTCCTTTTTTTTATGAAGAACCTCTTCCTTTCATTTGAATTTGTACTTCTATATAATATATATATATAAATTTTTTTTTTTAATAATTAAAATGTATAAATTAACTTATTAACTTATATAGTTTTGAACTATATAAATAATGAAATTAATTAATTTATATATCTTAATTAATTAATTAAATTAAATTTTATAATTGTAACTATTTGTATATATATATATATACGTTGTTTCCAACAGTTACCACCGTTTGACTACGACTCAACAGAATAAACATCCACGCGCCTCCATAGTGATCCACGCAGGCTCCAGTCACGACACAAGCATGCAGCACGGCTTGACTGGAAATATGAGAATATTTAAAAATTTCCTCTTCGAATGATCCAGTAAATTGGACGGGTTGCTTGACGGCAAAATATACGCAGGTGACAGGGATGCAGAGGGACACAACCGGTGCTCGATCGAGGCCAGTGCCTTCATTCATATAACATGCACTCGATTTCCTCCCCTTTTTCACAGCCATTTCTCCCAAATATCTGAACTGAAAACGGAGCAGTCTCACAAACGCTGGCGGAATTAGCTTCACAAGTTCAGCGATAAACGAAAACATCTCCTTAACATCGTGGTCAATTCGAGATGCACAATCTCCGTCCTCCAGATTCTTCTCAAACTCCTTTTCGTTTTCGTTTATATCCGCAATTTCTGGGAGATGGTATTCTTGGCAGCTCCATTTCAGCCTATAAGTAACCTCCGTTCCCTTGCAGGTACAGATTTGAGGAGCAATGGGGCCGACTGCATCTACCATATCTTCAATTTCGATTCCGTCCTCGCTGTGCTGATAATAATTCACACCTTCCGACTGCACATTGTAATTATAACCATCGTTTCCTTGATCTGTTTCTATTCTTTCAAATTGGGGGAAGGTGCCCTCATTTGAAAACTGAGAATGGCTCTGCCGCTGGAGGAAGTCAGTCAGAGGGTTCCAGATAGAAGGCTGCCCGTTATTGTTGTATTTGCATCGAAATTCGTCTAATGCCTGCAGCAAGGGTTCAAGAAATGGAATTCCTATGACCCCGTCTTGAAAGGTGTCGGTAGAATACTGTGTTATTGGCAAAACGACTTCGCCCACTGCTTGGATGCCCTCGGATTGCATAATGGAAACTGCGATTGCGTTGATCAATTGGCCTCCCAAACCTGATTGAATACTTTCAATTAATTCTTTGTTTGCAGCACGAACTTCTTCAATACTAAGCAAAGGTGCATTGCTTGCCTGGCCTTGGTTTTCGGTTGTAGACGCGGCAGAAACATGATGTAAGGAAGAAATCTGCCCTGGCCCAGAACCGTTTCTTGATTCTGCTGCATTAAGCACCCTTATGTAAAAAATGAGTAATGGACATCCCTGCCACCTTATCACAAGATACATCTCACAAAGTTGAATTATTTCAATATTTTTCCCACCTGAGTGACCTAGGAAAATGCTGGTAACAGCTCCAAATGGCCTTTTCTTATAAAATCTTATTTCATTATGCCTATCTGCATTAACAAAAATATTTGGGATGTATTGCATAATGGTGGAACTCCCAGGCCTTCCCGTTATAAATTTTGAAGTATAGTTAACATCTATTTTAGGAATTTCAGCTATACAAAGAGAAGTATCCAACTCCATCATCTCGAACCAATAACGACAATTGGCCAGAATGAGACGGTTTGGAATGTCAAATTCCCAGTGTGCAGACTCTCCGTGTAAGGTTAATATTCCTTGATGTCCATCCAGGATCGATTGTTTTGGGATTCGATAAAGAGCAGCGTTTGGAAAATTGGAGCCTTCCTCTCCATACACTTCCATATACGACAGCAAACATTTAGTCTCCTTGTCGTAGAAGATTTTCCAAGTAATGTGGCCTCTGAATTGCTCTCTCAGAATGTACACAGTTTCAAATTTCTCACGGTCAATGGCAACAATCCTTCCTTTTCCATTATCAGATTTATCCATTTTAACTTCCTTTTCATCACCAGAATGAGTAGGAAGAATAGATTTTTTAGTAGGCAGTAAATTGCAATTTTTTTCTGAATCTTTGGCCAATGTGTTTTCTGTAGTTGTTTTTGGTGATATAGACAACTCATGACTGAAAAGCTTGCCATCTCCAGAATCATTAATGTATTCTTCAACAGTCTTCTGACTAGCAGAATCAACTTTATTTGGATCCTTCTCAAGACCAGCTTCATCTTCATCTTTTTGTGCTTTTTTACTGTCGCTGGCAATGATATTTTTTGTATAAACGACACATTTATGTCCTGCGAAATATTTGTCTCTACATTTCCAACATTTACCTTCTTCTTTACTTTTATTTCGCATTGGTGGGGGAATGTATTTGGTAGACTTTTCCATGGATTTTTTTCTTGATTTCCCTTTAGCAAAACTAACTGCTTTATTATTATTACTGCATTTTTCATCCTTTTTATTATGGTCTACTGCAGAATATTTTGCACATAACTTCTCTAAGTGCTCAACCTTTTCTAGCATTTTTCTAATTATTTCAATTCTTTTGGGATCTTGACGTAATGGCACATTATATGGTAAATAATGTGCTCGAGCTTGTAAACTACGTTCGTAGGCTTGTAGAACGACGCTGTGTGCCATTCCTTCAACTTGTCCTCAATATGGCTCTGATACCACTGTAGCAGCGGAATTCGTAATTTTGAATACTGTAGCGGAAGACTTGTATGCTTGTTGACTTTAATAGCAGAAATAGCTTTAATTATAAAAATACACAAGAGGTATTTATAATAATAATATTTTATTGATAAGATATAACATGATTGAATGATTACAATGAGGTCCCGCTTTTATACCTATGCAGGTACCTTTTCATGAACAGGCATGTCTTTTAGACATGCCTTTTCAGCTAACTTAATCACTAATTACATAATTACTATTTGATTAACTAGTAATTACATTTACTTCTATTTATTCTATTAATAACTATTTTTATTACTTAGGTTATGAATTAGGTTCATAACATGAAAAAGAAGGATGAGGTCCTAACGAAGTTCATGGAGTTTAAGACCTTGGTATACAACCAGACCGAGAAGAAGATCAAAGCAATGAGGAGTGACAATGGTGGGGAATATATCTCGAATGCCTTCAAGGACTTGTGTGCCAAGTAGAGCATTAGGAGAGAGTTGACAACACCCGTAACCCTCAGCAGAATGGTTTGGCTGAGAGGAAGAACCACAACATAGTTGGAGTGGCCAAGGCCATGTTGAAATGTTAGGGACTACCTATGTTCTTGTGAGCAAAAGCATGCAACATTGCAGTATTTATGCAGAACAAGAGTCCACACAGTGTGCTTGGAAGAGTTACACCAAAGGAGGCATTCACAGGCAAGAAGCCTGATGTTTCACACTTCTGTATCTTTGGCACAAAATTTTACTGCCATATATCCAAAGATAACATGAAGAAGTTGGGGCCCACAACAAAGGAGGGCATTTTTGGGGGTTACAGTGAGACATCTTAGGCGTATAGGGTGTATATTCCATCACTCAAGAAGACAACTATCAGGCGGAAGGTGAGGTTTGAGGAGTTCAGAGCTTGGAGGGATTCCTTAGAGTGAGATCAGGTTGGAGTACCTGAGGAGGAGCTACTCGCTCCCATGGAGGAGCCTTAGCGAGGATCACATATTGAGTCTCAGCTAGGTGGCAAGAGGGTCGCACAACAGGATAATGAAGAGGAGAGGCTAGGACGAGAGCAGGAAAGTACTCAGTCAAAAACTCCTAGTACAGAGAGGAAGAGAGCCAAGTGGGCCAACAGGTTGATTCAGGAGGCCAAGGAGCATGTTGAAGCTCCTAGCTTTATTTTCACGCAGAGCAAGCAACTACAGAGGTACACTAGGTATATGGCACGGATGATAGATTTGTTGGACGTAGAGCCTTCTTGTTATGAGGAGCCAACCTCTCAGTGGGTTTGGCAGGATGCCATGGTGGAGGAATATTCCTCCATCATGAAGAATGATGTGTGGGAGATTGTGCCACGACCTAAGGGAAAATCAGTAGTAGGCTTGCGCTGGTTATACAAGATGAAGCATGGAGCAGAGGGGAGTGTGGAGAAGTAGAAGGCCAGGTTTGTGGCCAAGGGCTTCTCACAGGTTGTGGGCATAGACTATGATGAGACGCTTGCCCTAGTAGCATGGTATTTATCCATTAGGACAATTGTGGCACTTGCAACACAGATGGGGTGTAAGATCGACCAGATGGATGTGAAGACAACATTCCTCAACAAAGTGGTTGAGGAGATTTATATGGAATAACCAGAGGGGTTTGAGCAGTTCGGTAGAGAAGTGCATGTGTGTAGGCTGAAGAGAGCTCTTTATGGGCTCTATCAGGCTCCAAGAGCATGGTACACTGTTATTGACAGCTACATTCGAGGATTGGGCTTCACTGCGAGTGAGGTGGATCCCAACCTGTACTATATCATGGTTGGAGGGCTTCAAGTAATTCTAGTGCTCTATGTTGATGATATTATACTGAATGGAGTAGATAGCTTGATTCAGGATTGCAGGGCAGACCTTGCAAGGGAGTTTGAGATGAGGGATATAGGGCTTATGTACTATTTCCTTGGATTGGAGGTCTGACGGGTTGATGGTAAGATCTTCTTGAGATAGGGCAAGTACATGCGAGAGATTCTCAACAGGTTTCATATGCAGGATTGTAGGCCCATGGCAATGCCTCTAGTCACAAACTGGAGGAAGGTGGATGGTAGCATAGCAAAGCGAGTAGATGCTACATTATACAAACAACTCATCGGGTCGTTGATGTATTTGGTCAACATGCAACTTGATATTTGTTTTGCAGTAAACTAGTTGAGTCAGTTCATGATGCAACTTGTTGACCTTGCTACCTACACCTACCTATAGTTAGTGAGAAAAGCCTTTAACCCCACAAGGTGTGGTTGGTGGCAAGGAACTAAGAGAAGGGGTTGTCACCTTTTCCCAATTCTTTCCGTTTAAGCTATCTCCTAGGCTAGCTATGGGGGGTGGTCCCTAAAGGAAAACTAAGTTAAATATGTGAGTTTTTCTAGGAGATGTTAGAGTGAAACGGATTAATTTTTTAAGATTATAAGCAGATACAATGTGAGAAATATGAAATGAAATAACCATTAACAACCATCAACACATGAGATACGCATAAGCATATGAAAAACCAGTGCCTTCAAATTATTGCTCAAAAAATGAAGGATATTTGCTCAAAGTAAATGAAATGCTTCCAAATGGACGCACAAGTAATCCTGAAAGTGAAACAAAAAAATGTTAGCACAATAAAATAATCAATACAAGATATAAGGATGCTTTCAAGATATATGATCACGTGCTAAATCAAAGCATACACAAATATCTTGCAAAAGGAAAAACAATTAGCGTTCTACTTGCAAAATATAGATGAGATAATTCTTGCCACAACAAAGTATTCGATTCGACAATGACAAGTAAAATGACCAATTGCAAGTAAAACCATGATATGTGTTAATATGAAATGCACCTACCCTAGATATCGATGCAATTATCTTGGTTATTTTTAATCTAAAATGCCTAATCTAGGTGAGAGATCCTCCTCTTGAGCTCTGACCAAAGGATAAAAATTGGGGCGACTGTAAGAAAGAGGGGGCGGGGACATGATGGTGTCATTAATGATACCCGACCTTTGAGTCTTACGAGCCAACATGTGTCTTCGTTCCACAAGGGGACAAGCCATTTTCATAACTGCAGGGTCACACGCCTTTATCTTACTTCGTACCAAATGGAAGAACTTTCCAAGAAAGTTTTTTTTCCTATGATTTTTATCAACCAAACTTATGCTTGGAGGTTGATTTTAGATATGCAACTAAGTTAGAATGCCTACTATGATATGCAAGTATGTTTGCAAAATGCTAAGTGAGATAGAAATGCTTTATCAAATATGTTTCAAAACACAAGATTGCATAAGCTTCATAACATGTAAAATTGTCAAGTGAAAGTATTTGCTTTGACTTATGATAAATTAATGATCCACCATAAGAAAATAAAGCTTGGAGCTTATGTAAAACAAATTGCAATGCTTTAAAAGATAAACTCTAGATTGTACTCAAAATACCCTTGCAAAAGAAAGAAACTTTAACTTGAGAGATTAGATTGACCTAAATGGTTATTTTGAAAGTGAAATTGCCCAAATATGTGTTGAGAATTTGGAGGAGCGGTGATTAATTCAAATTCTCTCCTTAATAATTTCTCGTGAGCTTACTTGTTTTACTTATATCCTTTCTTCTTAGCTTATTTAGTCTTTCATCAAGTCAATTATCAAAACACAAGAGACGCAAATTTAGGCTCTTCGAGCCAGAGCAAAACCTCTCCCTCTTGGAGAGGAAAACCCACGAGAAATTCTTCTTATAGACTTTCAAATGACAAATGGCATGACCAAGACTCAGAACATTGACCTATGTATGCCTCCAAGACCTTGTCACTGCTTCTTTGTTGTCCTCCAATGCTGATCCATCTTTTCTGCACCAACCTACACTGGCCTGCACCAACACTAGAGAACTCGGTCTCTATCTTCCTTGATCTATTCTCGGTTACCCAAACACTTCTTACTTATTCAGATATTGGAGACAAAGTCACTTGAGACCTAATCCTTTACTTTGCATATCCTTGAAGCCTTATTCCTTTGAGATATATTACTTTCTTTTTACGTACTGTAGATAGGAAGGTAAATCACATATTTACCTTCCTTCTATTCTTGCACTGCAATTCAGATATAGTTTACTTACTGTATCCCTTAGACTCTGCATCAAACCATAACCATAAACTACACATCAAACTTCAGTCTTTTAACTTCGCACTATATCACAATATGTCATCCGAATGCCTTTCTGTAGGGCAGTCCGAATCAATGTTGCAGGAAGCGGGGACGAAGCGGGGACGCAGAAGCGTCATTTCCAAAAAATCTAGGAAGCGAAGCATCTACTATATATATATATTTATTTTTATTTTTTTGCATTTATATTAAAAAAACATCCAAAATACCAAATTAATTGTAGAAGATATAGAAGCATGCATATTTGTACATAAATCAAGATATATATGACATCCATTATACATTAATGATTAATTATTTGAGCATCAACCATTTAGAATCTAGATGCATCAACCATCTATAATCTAGATTCTTCTCCTCTTGTCTAGCCTTTGCCTCTACCTCGATTATCTAGGGACATTAGTCAAAATTGCCCAATTTTGATCAAATTACCTAATGCAAGCCTTAAAATATGGTAGAAAGAACTTAACATGCATGATCGATGATTTTGACTTGATTGAAATGTAATTTTTTGCTAACAACATGACAAAGGAGTTCAACAATTAACACCACCAACACTAGGGTACATATTGGGCTTGGTGCTCTTGATTAAATGCTAATCACATACCCTCATACATGATATAATCTAATGAAATGCCACCATACCATTGATCCTGAATTCCTGAAAACTGTTAAGTCTGCTGAATTTTGAATAGGATATGAAATTCTATTTTCTCCATATGAAGTTCGATCAAGCTGGAACCACTCTCAAACATCCTGAGTCATTTCATGGTAATGTTAAAAATTTAGGTAAAAGTAAGAATTTAACATTACCATGAGGGAGCATCTAAGAAACATCTAAGGAGGTGAAAGAGAGCTTATATCTTGTCCATCCTATCCCTAACTCAACACCAACCCATCCTCTAACCCAACTAAAGTTAAAAAAAAAAAAAATCGTTTTTTTGTTGCGCTAGTTGGATTCGTACGACGCTGTACGGAAGCGGTTGTGATCCGTACGGATCTGCCTCCGAAGCACGACGCTTCCATACGCCGAAACGTGGATCTGGCGTACGAAATCGTAGATCCGAATTTCCAGGAAGCTCAATTTTTTTTGCGAAACGCATTTCGTACGACGGATCTCGTAAGGTACGCGTTTCGGGGGTTGGAGCTGGGGGGGGGGGGCGTTTCCTGCAACACTGGTCCGAATATCTCAGACTTTTCCAAATGCACATTACTATGGACAAGCCACAGACCTTGCTACACATTTAGTCACAAGCTTTATCTCGCATTATTCATCGAATTCCCTTCAGACTTGTCCGCATGTATTGTAGGTGTATACCAATGAACTCACCTTAGATTGACCACACTCTTCTTCAAACTAATCCGCAACTTCTTCACATTGACCCACACTTTCTGCTTCAGAGATATCCGTAATTCTTGTCTCCAAATGAGCCGCAGATCCATCAATATATATACAGTGCACTGTTCCAGTTGTAGGTCGACACTGCAAGCTGTTTTGTAGGCTGACTTTACCACTGTCCATAGGCCGACTTGGAGGGCTTATATCCCAGCGTTAATAAGGTTGACATGAGGGCTGTCATGAGCCATTCCTTCGTAGTTAAATGACAAGGTCTTGGAGCATATCCTTTTGACTAGATGCTTCATATACATGACTCTAGAATACATTTATAACCAAAAGACAAATCCTAATAGACATCAAGATGAAGTCTATTGACCTATAATAAAACCTTGCTCATGAAACCCATGAAGCAAGCATAACAAAAATACTTATTATTATCTTTCTCTTCTTCTTTATATAAATACATAATTACATAGTCAATATGAAGATTGATCCTAGTTACACTTTTCAACAATACACAATGTATCAAAACTCCAAATATGAAAATGTTGCACAATAGTGAAGCATAAGTGAACTTTAGACAATACCCAAGCTAAATGTATGAAGTTAAAGATATGCTTGCATAAAAATGATTGCGATGAAATAAAATACAACTTGTGACTTCTAGCAATGAATGTAAATGGTGCAAGCAAATTGTAGTGAATTTTAGCAAATTTGAGGAAAACAAATGAGATGTGTGGTTATGTTAATTAACAAATTAAAGCATGCATGTAAGTGAAAGGAAAAGCTAGAATCAACAAGTCACCCACAAACTCTCTCCCAAAGTGGAGAGATAGGGATGCCAATGGGTAGAACCCACATTCCCCAAAAATAAATTTTTTATTAATTAAGTTACAAGAGATAGGAATCCTTGGAAAACTCCTCCAAGCTAAAGGAAAATATTTACAATGAAAGCCATAGACAATAGAATTTTCCTTGATGAGTTACTATTGCAAATGAGGCCAAAGAAGGGCCTTGAAGTCTGAAATTTTGAAAGGGCCGCTTTAGATACAAAAATTAGATTCAAAAGGAAGAGGAATTTGCACCAAAGCAAGAGAGGCTAAGCCTCTTTGAGCCCACGGCCAAGAGAGAAAAGTGCAGCCCAAAATGGAACTCGGCCTTGCCAAAGAGAGCCTCGAATGCCCATGGCCAAGAGAGAAAATTAGTCTTGAAGTGAGAGCCCAAGGTCCTTCACACAACTTTTTAATAGTTTCAAACGATAAATCCTGCAAGTTGTCACAAGGAACAAGTTAGAGAGGGCTGCAAAAAAACCAAGTGTAAGTTATGAAATAACTCAATAAAATTACAAATGTATGTGTACAATATAATATACAAAGGCTAAGCTAAATAGTATGAGTAAACTATCCTCTTTGTTTAGCCATGATTTAACTCTAAAATAGCAAGATTATAGCAAATGAAGCACAATATTTGAGAAATAAATATTGAATTGATTATGCTTGAAATATGAGCCCAAAACTCAATAAATCCCTGCAAGACAAATCCGAATGATAAGACTTTGACAATTGAAAAATGTGGGCTCTCCTTGAGTATTTCAAGAGTGGGTTGGTTCCTCTGAGAACTCCCCTTCATGCTTGAAGCTTGATCCAAAGAAAATTTTTCTACACAACTTCATATAAACAAATTAGATCCACATGGACTTAATCAAATGCAATGAAGAGAAAATTTTAGAGATATATTGGACATCAGCTAAAACATTTCTCTATCTAGAGCAAGTAAATAATCCTTATGCTAATGTGAGATAGCTACATATCAACACAACTTGAAAAACATAGTGGGAATAATAACATGATGAAATAAGTAGAAGGACAAGTGCAAGAATATTAAGAAGTTACCATACACAAGAAGAAGAACACCTAAAATGTAACCCTATTGTCTTTTGTATTAATTTGCAAAGAGTGTACAATCCAACAGAGTATCCTTAAGCCCAATAGCTCGTGTTCCAGAGTACAAATGAGAGCCCAAGGTTTAATTATCTAAGAGAATGAGAGCAAATCCCAATGTAGAGTGCACCTGCCAAGTGTGATGATGACAATCCCAATGCTCCATCATGCAATTCGAATTCCCCAGAGAGGCCCACGCAGTTCATGAGAGGAGCTAACTTGTGTTGAAGAGGGACAAATGTATATGGGAGTGCAGTGGTAGGAGACCATTCTCCACTCATCTTCAGTCAAACTCCAAGTGAAAGTCCACCAAAAATATGACTCACCAAGGCAATTCAAATTTCCTTAATTTAATGCGTTTTCCCCCTTTGAGAAACTTGTGGTCCCCTCCAAAAATTCGATTTTATTTGAGCCAATGTCATTTCCTTGATTTTAGGAGTCCACATCACCTTGGGACTTCACTTTAACTCCTCCATGATTTTCCACCTCATTTCCACATCATTCGGCGTATGTGGATATTTATTTTTCTCCATTTATTTAATAGCTAGCAAAATTTATTGCCACTTTTTCCACTAAACTTAGGAAACGTTGGTTTTGAGGGTCCAAAACTCATTTTTAACCCCTCAAAGTGTGTCTTAGTAGAAAGTTGAGGGTGAAAGGTGCAAATTTTATTACTCATACCCCATACAACGTCTCTAGACATCACTTATTACATTTCAGATACAATTTTTATTGCAATTCAAAAAATTAAAAGATGACCCCCTAGACCTAACCAAATTCCACGAAACTTTACGAGTGATCTAGTATGGTAATATACAATGACTCTAGGCATTAAGACTCACCCAAGGCCTCATCATCAAGCCGTACTCTGACTTTGGGGTATATTTGGAAGAAAGAACTCAATTAATTATTAAGTCCTGGTAGGGAGATGATAATTAACCAAGTAAAAAAAAATCTCCCAGATTTATACTCACTTGATGACAAGGTCCCAAGCTACCTAGGCTTGTTACATGACTCAAAACTCATCATACTAGCATCACTTTACATCATCCCCATAGGGCTTTTGGAATTTGTGTACAACAGAAAATGATAAGAAGAAGTAGAGTTGAAAAACTCTCGTAATGTGATGATCTCTAATGATACAAGCATCCTTTGGTACATCCTTGGGCATGGAGTCTTCAGATAATCCTCAGGTGCCACTCCAGTGGTCAACGGAACTGACCAAAGTTCACTGGGTTGTTGCGAAGCATTTTTTGCGGTATGTCAGAGGCACGTCCGATTATGGGTTTTGGTACAGACATGTTGATGGAGGGAGGCTTGAGGGCTTCACAGATGCAGATTGGGCAGGGAGCTCCATAGATCAGAAGAGTACTTGGGTTGTGTCTTCATCATTGGGTTTGCAGTTGTTTCCTGGTTTAGCAGGAAGCAGAGATCAATTGCACTCAGTTCAACAAAGGCCAAGTACATGGCTGCCAGTTTGGCAGTGTGCAAAGCTATTTAAATGAGGAAGTTGCTTGTGGGACTTTTTAGACAAGAATGGGGCCTACTGCGATACATTATGACAATCCGAGTTGAATTAAGCTCTGTAAGAATCCATTGTTCCATGATTGCTCCAAGCATATTGAGATTGGGTGTCAACATCTTAGAGGTTGTGTGCAGAAAGGGATAGTGAAGCTACTATAGATTCCAACAGAGGAGCAGACAACAAATATCTTGACCAAGGCATTGGAAAGAAGCAATTTCGTCTATTTCAGAGACAAGTTGGGAGTTGTATAGAATCCCTTCTTTGCTAAGAGGGAGTGTTGAAAATCTTAGGTAGTGGAAGGTCTTTTCTAGCTCGTTCCTTAGCCAAAGAGACCACGAGTTTGTCTTTTCCTTGAGCATGGATTGAGTTCTTGGAGATGGTGAGCTTATTTCCAGTTTGCAAGAATAACTTCACGAGTTCATGTGTAATGTTGGAGGATCAGTTATGTGGTCCCTTATTTAGTTTGACTATAGGATTGAGTGGAAATTTATGTTTAAAAAGGATGAGTTGGGAACTTTAGTCATTAATTGAAGGAAGGATGAGTAATAACTCTAGTGATGATTGGAGAGAGAATCAATTGGACTCAATTAACTAGTCAATCACAACTCAAGTTCTAAATTTGCAACTTGCCTATTTTAGCATGGATTGAATCTATAAAAGAAGGACGAAGACACATGAATTTTTCATTGTTGAGTGCACAAAGTTTTGTGTGAGAGATCTCTTTGCTTGTGGAGTGTGTATTGAGGAAGCTTTCTTATGGAAGAATTGCGCTAAGAAACAGGAGGCAATTATGCGCTAGGATTTAGGAGCTGCGTCCTGGAGAATAGGAGGCCCTTTGTGCTAGGAAATAGGAGGCCCGTGCCCAAGGAAATAGGGTCAGGCAAACCGCAAGGAAGCAGGTGCTGGGTCAGTGTATTTGTAGGGTGTTTCAGGCTAGTTTAGCAAAGAACAAGTTTGTTCTCAATGAAATAGATTGCTTTGTAATTGATTCAATTGCTCAATCAATAAAATACTACAACAAAGAAGAGGGTTTTCCCAGTTGGGTTTCCTAAGAAATCGAGTCTGTAAATTTGTGTGACTGCGTTTTTATCTTTGCGTTGATATTCCACTGCTAATCAATTAGGAAATTCTGTATCTTGGGGATAGGAAATTTGGTTTTAGTATTGGTTGCCTTGTTTTTCAGTTATTTACTAAGGAGTTGTAGAGTTTCATGGAAAATTAACAAGGAGATTTGAGAAGGGTCTTAGTGTGGAGACCAAAAGAAGAAGGGCGAGGAGGAAGAGAACCTGACCTTAACCTCTAAGGGCAAGGGAAAGGCCAAGAAAGGCTCAACTGAAGGAGCTACCTCAAAGGGCAATAAAAAGAAGTTCGATGCTAGCAAAGTGAAATGCTTTGCTTGCCACTAGCTAGGGAATTTTGCTAGCCAATGCCCTAACAAGAAAAAGGGCAAACAAAAGAAGTAGATCGTTCCTACAACAAAGATGGACAAGTTTGCAGCCATATTTGAGTATGATTTCTCACTCATCGTGTGTCTCTCTAGTTCTGTAACAAGCATCATAATAATAAATAATAAATATGAAAAGTTGTAAAGGTGTGTCTTATCCACAAGACACAAATCTTCATATGAAAGGACTCCCTTCCTAGTATTTATAACTGTGCCTCTTATTTGTAACGCCAATCATTCAATCATTCTTCTATCAATATATATTTTATCAAGACTTTTTATCTACAATATATATTAATATACAAATAGGGACTACTTGTTTGTTACATTGGTATTAGAGCCACGTTAGACTGCCACTATATTCTTAGGTCTTGAAATCATGGACATATATTTCAAGGGATTAAGGGATTTTCATAAATATTATTTAAAATTGTTACAAGAAATAAAAAGGATTACTTATGAAATCACTAGAGAATTTTCAAACACCATATTCAACACCTACAATAGAAGTTGACAGTGACATGAAAGAAATTGACAGTGAAGATAGTTCTAACCAAGAGAAGGATGTGTAGAAGATTGGAAATGTAGAGTCTATAAAGAAGACACCTGCAAAGTTTGTTAAAATGGATACGAGAATCACTGAGGAAGAAAGTTCTGAAACTAATGAGGAACCAAAACTAAAAATGTCAACCAAGGTCCAACAACTAGTAAAGGTTGTTCTTATGAGGTTTGTTAAATTAGATACAAGTAGTAGTGAGGAAGATTGTTTCCAACAGATTCTTGAAAACTTATATGTTGCTAATAATAACTATTTGGTTGGGAAGCAAATGAATACGTCTGGCATGTTATCATCCTTACTAAACAACCTTGAAAACTATTTTGAACATGATGCATATCTTGTTGAGAAATCAAGGGCTTCATATAGTTTGATTCTTTAGCTTGATTTCTCTTTTATTATGACATTATCTTATTAGATCTTCTTTCAATTTGTTATGATTTTATCATTAAGACTAATGCCAATCCATGAAGATCACAAAAAGAAGGAAACACAAGATATAGACACACAGCTAGAGAAAAACCCCTCTCTAGGGGAAAACCCAGTCCAAACTCTATACTAGTAATTCAAAATGAGATAGACCAAGACCCTTGACACTTGGACCAAAAACACCTTCCATCCATTGTTAGGAATAAATATATATATAAAATAATACAGATAATGTAAAGCCATAATAATAATAATAAATAATGATTAATTAGTAACTAGTTAATTAAAAGGTATGTCCCTAAGGACATAACCGTTGGTGAAGAGGTACCTACCTAGGGTATAGAAGCAAGCCCTCACCCTCGTTTGTAATCCTCTCACATCACTTCTTTATATAATATTCAATATATAGTTACTATCCTACAATGGATGACTTTGTCTTCAAAGTATTTTGAAGCTTAGTCCGCTGTGTATACTAACCTTGTTCGTTACATTGGTATTAGAGCCACGTTGGCTGATCCCGACTTTTGGCCATCAAAATCTTTGTCAGATCAAGCGTTTCACTACATAATTGGATGTTCTCCATTCTGGTGGTTTTGCCATTTAGGCCTTTGGCCACTATTAAAAGAAAAAAAATTAAAAAAAGGGGAAAAGGAAAAGACTATTTAAAAGAAAAATAGAAATAGAAAGTAAAAAAAATTATCGGGAAAAAAGAAATTGTTATGCAACCAACTCACAAAATAGAAGAAAAGATAGATAAACGATTAAAAATTAGCCTCTTTGAGGGGGAACCCTCCTTTACATTACATAGATGAACAATTCTTGGATGATTCAAATGACAAACCTGCTTTTTATATATAGGAGTCTAAGGGGTCACAATATAATCAAAGCCAACATAACAATAATGATGTAATTGCACAATAATAACTGTAGTGGGATTCTATGGGGCACAATAATAACAATATGGGGACTACATGGGCACAACAATAACAATAAGGGGGCTACACTAACAATAATAATAAGGGGCTACACTAGTATTATAAGGACCTAACATGCCCCTCTCCTTTAAAAAAGTGTTGTCCTCAACGCTTGAGTAGTTCTGGATGCTTTTGTATAAAATTCTCATCCTCCCATGTGGAATCTTCAACGGGTAAGTTCTTCCACTTGATGAGATAATCTGAAATTGATCGATTTCGTAGCTGTCGAGTTCTTGTTTCCGTGACTGCTTCAGGTTCCAATACGATTTTTCCTTCTTCGTGAAGTTCTAGCAATATTGTTTGAATTGAGAGTTGTCACCTATAACCTTCTTTAGGCATGAAACATGGAAAACTGGGTGCACTCGGGAAGTTGCAAGAAGCTCCAATTTGTATGCCATAGTACCATTCTTTTGCAACACCTTGTAAGGACCATAGTACTTTGGTGATAATTTATTATCCTTCTTAGCTTGCTTGATGGACATTTGTTTGTATGGTTGTAGACGTAAAAATGCCCAGTTGCCTACAATAAAAGTTCTTTCATTGCGATGTTGATCTTCCTGTTGTTTCATTCAATTCTGCGCCAAAGTGAGGTTATCCTTTAAGAGTTGGAGCACTTGGTTTTGATGCTCGATGTGATCTTCCAGTGCTTGAACCTTAGAGTTTTCTCTTAAAGATGATGTGATGGACGATGGATGATATCCATAAAGTGCCATAAATGGGGTAGTTTTTGCTGCAGTATGGAAGGAAGTGTTATACCACCATTCAGCCAGAGGTAACCACTTGACCCATTGTGTTTGCTTATCAGATAGAAAGCAACGAAGATATCCTTCCATACATTTTTTCACTATCTCAGTTTGCCTATCAGATTGAGGACGATAAGACGAGCTATGAGCTAATTGAGTACCCAAACAAGAAAATAATTCCGTCCAAAAATTTCCAGTGAAAATGGGATCTCTGTCGCTTACAATAATCTCTGGGTTTCCATGTAGCTTTTGAATTGTTTCCATAAATGTAGTAGCAATTGTACTGACTTTAAATAGATGAGATAATGCACAGAAGTGTGCATACTTGGTTAGTCTATAAACTACCACCATGATGACACTCTTTCCTTCGCACTTGGGTAAACCTGTGATAAAATCCATTGAAACCTCCTCCCACGTTGACTTGGAATGGATAAAGGTTGTAATAGACCCGAGGTCTTAATTGTCTCAACTTTATTTTGTTGGCAAACAAAACATTCCACCACAAACTTTTGAATATCACATTTAAGACCATCCCAAAAAAATTCCTTCTTGACCCCGTGGTAAGTTTTTAAAAATCCTGAGTGCTCTCCTAAGGGAGGGGTGTGCAATTCCAAAAGAATCTTTTGTTTGAGTTGAGAATTCTTAGAAAGATATAAGTGATCTTTGTACCATAATGAATCATTTTTCCAGCTAAATGTATCAGATGTACTGGGATCTTGCTACAACTTTTGAATGAATGTCCACACTTCTTCATTCTTCCATTCATCTCTTGCTTCAGTTATCCAATTTGGTTGGATAATATAAATGACACAAAGCAATGCTTCCACATCCTTATACTTTCTTGAGAGTGCATCTTCCACAACATTTTGCTTCCCTTTTTTGTAGATGATTTCAAAGTCATAACCCAACATTTTTGTGACCCATTTTTGCTGCTCTTCTGAAGATAATCTTTGTTCCAAAAAGTACTTAAGACTATCTTGATCTATTTTTACCTTGAAGTGTCTTCCTATTAAGTAATGTCGCCATTGCTTTAGTGCATGCAGTATTGCCAACATTTCTTTCTCATAAATAGGTTTGTGTAGATACTTTCCTTTGATTGGACGACTTTCAAAAGCAATGAGTCTTCCTTCTTGCATTAAAATAACACCAATTCCATTTTCTGAGGCATCACAGTCCACAATAAAGGTTTTTGTGAAGTCTGGCATAACTAAGACCAGTTCTTGGCATAACTAAGACCAGTTCTTGGCACATTGCTTCTTTAAGATGTTCAAAGGCCTTAGTTTCTTTTGGAGTCAAAGAAAATGCATCTTTCTTCAGTAATATTGTTAGAGGTGTTGCTATTCTCCCATAATTCTTAACAAACTTGCGATAATACCTTGTTAACCTGAGAAATCGTTGCAGATGCTTTATGGCTTTGGGGATTTTCCATTCCTTAATGGATTTAATTTTGTTAGGGTCTACCTTAACACTTCATGAGATACAAAATGACCCAAATATTCCACCTCATGTACTCTAAAGAAACATTTGGAGGTTTTTGCTTATAATTGTTTCTCTTCCAATAGTTTGAGCACCTTGTCAACATGTTGAACATGATCCTTCCATGACTAGCTGTAGATTAGTATATCATCAAAAAATATTAACACAATTTTTCGAATGAAGGGTTTGAAAATGGAATTCATCAAACCTTGAAATGTAGAAGGTGCATTGGTAAGGCCAAAAGGCATGACCAAAAATTCATAATGACCCTCATGAGTTCTAAATGCTGTTTTCGGAATGTCTTCAGTCTTCATTCTAATTTGATGATATCCTGAACGAAGATCCAACTTGGTGAAGGAAATTGCTCCATGTAATTCATCCAATAATTCATCAATGACATGAATGGGAAATTAATCTTTAATAGTGAGCTTGTTGAGCTCCATATAATCTGGACACATGCGCCATGATCCATCCTTCTTGTGCACCAATACTACTAGAGCTGATAATGAATTATACCGACCTCTAGCATTTTTGCAATTATACGTTCAATTTTACTCTTTTGGGCACATGGATATCTGTAAGGCCTAATGTTTGGAGGAACACTTCCTGGAATCAAATGAATAACATGATCATGATCACGAATAGGTGGGAGGCCTTTGAGAGTCTCAAATACCTTGGAATGATTGTCCAAGACTTTTTGGAGATCTGGAGAAATAGATGATTTCGATGTTTGAACCTCTAGTGAGCATAATTGTGTAATTACACCCCGTTGTTCTTTCTTTAGAGGCTTTGTCAGGCCATTAGAGCTGATTATCTTTCCTGGTTTCCCTGCAATACCCCTTATTTCGACTTCCTTTCCTTCCCAAAAAAATTTCAAGAAGAGTTCTTGAAAATTAAAAGCTATCATACCCAAAGATTGTTACCATTGGACTCCTAGTACAACATTAACACCACCCATTGGAATGGAGAGCATTGGACTATTCAATACATATTCCCCCATGGTTAGCTTGATATTATGGCACTTTCCAGAGCAATTTATAGTTCCTCCATTTGCAACCATCACTTGACACTTTGGTGCTGGGTATAGGACGTAATTCAATTCCTTTGCTATCTTACAATGAATAAAATTATGGGTACTACCCGAATCAATTAGCACTATTAACTTTTTCTTCTTGATATGTCCTTCTATCTTGAGAGTTTGAGGAGTCATAATTCCTACCAATGCATTACATGATATGGTTGGTTCCTAGTGTATATTCTCTTCTTTTGAAGTTTCTTGTTCCTTTTCTTCCTCCTCTTCACAACGTATGTAAAATAATTTTTTCTCAACACACTTATGATCTTTAGTGTATTTGCTATCAGAACTGTAACAAAGCCCTTTTGCGCTTTTTCTTCCAATTGTTGTGGTGTCAACCTAGTAGGTTGTGGAAGGCTAGGAGCAACAACACTTCCATCTTTATAGTTGTGAGTGGTAGGCTTCCTTGTTGCCATAATTTTGCTTTCAATTTTTTCTCACCAACCTAAGTGCCTTCTCCAATGAATCAAGTTCCCAAAGGCGAACCCCATGTTGGATGTTATCCTTTAAAGTCCCTATGAAGACATCAATCCTATGTTCCTCTGGAATATCATTTGCCCTTATATTCAATTTTTGGAAGTCCTTAATGTGCTCAACCATTGAACCCTTTTGTTTGAGATTTATCAATTGGCTAAAGAAAGTGTTGCTCTTTGTATCCTCAGAATGTGCTATTGTTTCCTCCGTACAAATTGACCAAGTTACAAGTGGTTTACGAGAACAAAGCCATCGACACCATACAAACTGATTTGGTTCTAAATATAAAGTTGCAATGCGTACCTTTTGTATGTGTAGCACATTATGGAGATCAAAATAGTGCTCCTTTTGTAGTATCCATGTTACTGGATCCTTGCCATCGAACTTCCTTAGTTCGATCTTTGGAATATGGTGGGTCTTGAATCCAACGTTAGAGTGTATGAAATCATGATTAACATTTCTTTTGTTCTCATCATGAGTTTCATTTAATACCTTTTCGCCATTAGGAAGCATTTCTTGTAGCATCTTTGTCAAACCTTCCATGTCTTCTTTTAAACCATTCTTCAAATCTTCCATGTTGCCTTTCATTTTTGCTTCTATACCATCCATATTAGCTTTCACGCCATCCTTCAAACCTTCCATGTCTGATTTTTGGTAACTCTTTGTGAGAGCGATTTATTGCACTTGGTGACTTGGTCTCGTAATTTTGATATATCATGTTGCATTTCTTCCTCTTCTTCATGTGTCATAGTAGAACTTTCTGGTTGCTTACTAGGTGTTTCCATTTTCTTGCTTCGAGTCATTTTGGAATCAAACAATGATATTTATGCCTCACTATGCCCCTTAAATCACTTCAAACTGTTTTTTCAAACAAGACTTGTACAAAATTTTAAAAAATAAACACCTTTTTTTTCTTTGCAAGAGCTCGATATTGAATCTGTTGTATCTCTGTTATTTCGGATCTCCAAGGTTTGAAATTTCGTCCTGTGGTAGCCCTATGAGTCTTCTTTCCAACCCCACAAGTCACACTGATATTGGTGTCTTCAGCAAAGAGTTATGCCCGATCTCCCACGATGACTTGATTATAGACTGGTTCAGTAAAGCGAAATTGTACGGAGTGCCACGTCTCACTGTTTCTACCTTCGGCCTTGAATTTGCTACATGAAAAACTGCAGTTCGTGCACTTTCAACCGCTTCTTACAGAATTCAAATTCGATGCCTGAAACAAAATTTATGATGATTTTCCCTAGGTCACGTGTTTGAGACTGAATTTTGGAGCCTGCAAAAACCCTAACTTCCCCGAATTATATATTAGAAAATATAGCAAACCAAGATTTGAAATTTTTACACGAAGTTCACCAAGATTTCGGCTCCACGTGGTCGAAATTTAAGCTTCAGAAGCCTCGTAGAAAAAACGTTATAGCGAAAATGCTAAGATGACCAGTTTGGAGAAGTGAAACCCTAGAATCCAAAGCTCTGATACCAAATGTTATGCAACCAACTCACAAAATAGAAGAAAATAGATCATCGACTTAAAAATTAGCCTCTTTGAGGGGGAAACCTCCTTTTCATTACATAAATGAACAATTCTTGGATGTTTCAAATGACAAAACCTGCTTTCTATATATAGGAGTCTAAGGGGTCACAGTATAATTAGAGCCTACATAACAATAATAATGTAAGAGCACAACAATCACAATAGTTGGCTTCTATGGGGCACAATAATAACAATTTGGGAACTACATGGGCACAACAATAACAATAAGGGGCTACACTAGTATTATAGGGACCTAACATAAATAACAATATATATATATATATATATATATATATATATATATATATATATTAGTGTGGAAAAAGTCGGCAAAAAGTCCAGACTTTTTGAAAAAATCCCGAATTTTTCCCGGTGCCGACTTTATCGACCGACTTTTTCATCCTTGAAAAAGTCGCGATTTTATCCTCGAAGTCTCGACTTTTTCGAAAAAATCCTGAGTGAGGTAGTTTCTTTAATAATTTTTTTTTTTTGAAAAAATCTGGATTTTTTCCAAAAATGAATATTTTTGTATTTTTTTAATTTTGCCGACTTTTTATCGACTTTTTCAAAAAACTCTCGACTTTATCGAGTTTTTCAACTTTTGGACCCTTGCCGATTTAATCCCGACTTAGACTTTTTCCACATTGATATATATATATATATATATATATATATATATATATATATATATATATATATATATATATATAAACTTGGAAAAAAAAATAAAAAAAAATTATTTGTACAAAAAAATTATTAACAAAAAAATAATTAAAAAAAAATATAAATAATTAAAAAAAGGAAAGAAAGAGGACCAATGTATCTAGTTGGCCCGCACACAGCCTCACAGGCCATTGAGCCACATTTAGATTGAACAACCGACCAGAGCCTGTACGCAGCCACACGTCGTCAAGAGCCAACAAAAACCGACCCTTGAAAGCAAACGATAGAAATAAAATTAAAAGCGACTGAATACTAGCGCTCTGTTGTCGCTAAACTACTTGACCAACCACTGGTAGACTCCACCTTCGCATCACTAACTAGTTGCCTGTCTGCCTGTTCGATAGACTGCCGCTGTCGGAAGACCAAAATCCTCACGCCGCTCAACAATCACACTTCTATCTTCCCAACTCCTCAACTCGTCTTCATAACTATGTCAACAACCTTACCATTTGACCGTTTCATTCAACACACTCAACACTCACACACAAATAACAAACTACGACTCTTAATCGATTCATAAAAGGAAACAACGTTACAAGACATCTCATTGTCAAGTTAATTTATTCCAGAAACTATCATCATTTGCATTTGTTGAGAATTTTGAAGGGCTCGTGATTAATTCAAAATCTCTTCTTGATAATTACTCGTGAACTTACTTGATTTACTTATGTCTTTTATTGCTTAGCTTAATTAGCCTTTCATCAAGTCAATTATCAAATAGTACAAGAGACACAAAGTTAGGCTTCTAGAGCCAGGGAAAAACCTCTCCCTCTTGGAGAGGAAAACCCACGAGAAATTCTTCTTATAGATCTTCAAATGACAAGTACCATGACTAGGACTTAGACCCTTAACCTATGAGAGCCTCCAAGACCTTGTCATTTCCTCTTTGACTGCCTTCAACAGTAATCTTTCTCTTTTGCTCCAACCTTTAAGACTTCTTTCTCCTTTTATGTCACTGTCTCGACTTCTTGTATGGTAGATGTAATATGATCTGCAAACTAACCTTGGCACAATTAACGAGTCCTTCTTTTAAACAAATCCGCACTTATAGTCTTTGTCCACTACCCTTAACATTGCTTGTGATTCAGGCTCTTTGCATAACTCGGTATGCAAAAACTTCAGTGTAATATCCGCAAATTATTCCTGAGTTAGGATCCGAAAATGGAGGCTGAGATACCTCAGATAAATCTGTTGTATAACCTTGTACTTAATCCCATCAATCCACACTTATATCTGCACTCTTTTACCTCCTGAAATCCGCTTCTGTTATCTTTTGAAATCTGCACTTTAATCCACATAATAGTCTACAGATTCTTGGATTCTTGGTGTCAAATGGCCGCAGATAAGGTTATATATAGTGCATTTGTTCCCCCTTTTAGGCCGACCACACAGTAAACATTTAGACCGACATGTAGGCCGACTTCATTACTGATTATCGGCCAACTTTATCACATCTTTTCTAGCATTTGAAGTAGAGCTATCTTTAGGGTTGTTAAGCCTTTCTTCTACAAGGTTCATGATAAGGTCTTGGAGCTTTTAATGATGACTAGGCTCTTCCTATACATGACACTAATTACACTTAGAAGACAAACCCTAAATAGACATCAAGAAGAAGTCTATTAACCTACAATAAAATCTTGCTCATGAAACCCATGAAGCAAGTACAACAAAATACTTTTTATTATCTTTGTCTTCTTCTTTACATAAATACATAATTACATAGTCAATATGAAGACCAATCCTAGTTGCACTTTTCAACACTCCCTCTTAACTAGGCAGGTACATGTACATGGTCACTTTCAAACTGAAGAATCTCATAAGAAGAATCGGATTGGTAATCGCATCTGTATAGCATCATATAAACCAACATTGTCCTAGTGCAAGGCCTTGACTAACAACCCCATCTCTCAACGAGACAATGGGCTACAATGCTGGTGAGACACGACTTATAGACACCATAGTCATTGTCTCTCCAAGGTACATATTCCACCCAGGCGTTCCCAGAGTATGACCTTCTTGGACTATTCTTCTCTTGTGTAGCTAGGCCTCAAAGAATATTGGTCCTCAACTACTCTTATCTTGAATGCCCTATCACATTCTCAAAGAGTATCGAATGCCAGATGATTACCCAATCCTCCATTCTGTCTTCCAGGTGAAGACCAGAATGATGTGTCTATCCATTCTCTCCACTTGGCCTTCACTAAGACTTAAGACTGCTAGTCCTGGTCTAGTGCATGACACATGTATTAGAGAATTGCATACATCACTCCCTCTTTACTCAGGGAGGACATACTTCAAGTTTCTTCCAAGTAAGAAACTTACCACCAGGCTCTCTCTCAACCAGGGTCCTGCAACAATAATTGTGAAACACCCAACTGCTCATGAAGAATTCCTGCCCTCGATGTCATGGATTTCGATATTGAGGAATCTTCAACCTTTGGCTTCATAGGGCATAGATCCTCCATCACTTTCATTCATGAGTCATGTCATCTACCAAAAAGTGATCCATTTGTCTTTCTTATCTGGTCCACTTTATATGCTATGCTGCTTTCTTTCAAAACATCTCCAAGGATCATACATTCTTTCTCATGATTAGCAACCCTGCACAAATTCATCCAGATAAACATATACATATGAACTTTTAAAACAAAAGTTACCTCAATGATGATCTTTCACCATGACATCTTCTTGTAGGCATCGACATGCTATATTCAGATTGACATATCTCCTAATGATATGTTTTGTCAAGGGTCTTCTTCTTTACTAGACTTCTATTAGAGTCTACATATCCTCCCAGGAGATATTCTAGTCACATCTTCTTGGCTTCCAGATGATATTTGCCTCTTGACATGGTTGCACTTCATGATCTCTTCGTATCTCTCCCTTTCATTCCCAGGAACTTTCAATTTACAATTCCTTGTCCATATAAAACCACCTCATATTCCACATGAGGATATATTATGTTGATTTCATCTGTCAGTGTACCGAGAGATCCTCCTCCATAGATCATACTTCTAAATATAGAAGTCTATTACCTGCAACCATATGACATGACTTCACAACATCCAGTGTTAACATATATACATTTCATACCTTTTTCCCTTGAGTCATCCTGTAGCAGTTTTTCTAGAATCGAGAGCTTCAATCCCTTGACTTGCTCCATCAATATGTCATCACATCCCAAAATTCTGTAGCATAGAATTATTTATGAAGTCATTTTGCTTTCTTTTTAATCAATGAATTCACAGAGAACTCCATTAGGAAATGTCAGCGTCTGTTTCCATGATGACTGCCTTGCATCAGTAATGTTATCAGAGAGGTTTTCCTAGAGCTGTTTCACTAAGAGCTCCTACCATGCTTTTATCATGATGCCATCAATATACATTGCTTCCTATCATACTATTTTACAACCAACATAAATCACTTAAAGAGGAAGATGATCTCAATCATAATAGAGATCTTTTGCTTCTTCTTTCTTAGATTTCTTTGCATCAGGTTCTGCCCTCACCTCATTTATGAGACATGGGCTTCTTCCCTTTTTCTCTTGTCCTTTTCAGATTTAGGACAATCTCTTTTATAATGCCCAAGTTCATTACATCTAAAGCATCATACTTTGTCCATATTTCTTCTTTTATTCTGAGGACCAAATTTTCCGAATCTTCCTTTCTTCCTGTATATGGCTGCAAAGGCTTGAATTCCTTCACTTGGTCCTGTATCAGCTTTGGATTTCAGTCTAGTTTCCTCTATTTTACATAGAGACCATAAATCATGGAATGGCGTGGCTTCTTTCTTCCCATATAAACTTGAAGTGAAGTTTCCCCATTCTTCTGGATCATTGTAGTCATCTCAGTGTCAGACATTACTTCTCTCAGTTCCTGCATTTGATCTCTTATTTCAGAAATCCTCATAGTATGGGCTGATTCCTTCTTTCCTTGACAATTTCATTTTATATAGTTCTTGTCTCAGAGAGATTGCTTCTCCTGCAGTACTCACAGAGAATAGCTCCATCAGTTTTTCATATATTTCTTTAGCAGAATTTAGTTTTGATACATAGGGAATGAGTGAGTCCTTAATGGATTCTATGAGAATCCTCTGGGCTTTGATTTCTCCCTTCATGTATTTGGCATGAGCTGGAGCATCTTCTTTCGGTGGTTGAATTGTAGACCCTTCGATGTAGTCCATAACTTTGTCTTCAGTTAAATTCAAATCTGTCAACTTTTTCCATGCACTAATGTTTGATGACCCAACCATCTTGTTGCTCTCTTTACAGTAAATCATCTTGACAGATTTTAAGTAAGGTTACAAATACTTACTTGAGTAGAGAGGCTTGCAGCTTCCTTGATGAAGTCAAGAGATTTTTCTAAGATAGAATTCTTCAATATAGGTGTTCTTGGATCCTTGATGATAAAGGATATCTTTGAAAGACGATGACCTTTTTCTAACAATGTCTTGAATGTAAATCTTTGATGGCAAAGATTATTTTCTTGAAAAGTTGATCCTTTGAATGAGATGAAGATCTTTATTGAAAATAGCTTGAGAGTCTTCCTTGCAAACTGATTTGACTTTTCACCCAAACTTGATTTTTGCTACCTGGAGTGTCTCTTTGTTAAGTAGCCCTTGAGTTCAACACCTTAGCTCTGATACCATGTTGAGAATTTTGAAGGGCTAGTGATTAATTCTAATTCTCTTCTTGATAATTACTCGTGAACGTACTTGAGTTACTTATGTCTTTTCTTGCTTAGCTTAGTTAGTCTTTCATCAAGTCAATTATCAAATAGTACAAGAGACACAAAGTTAGGCTCCTAAAGCCAGGGCAAAAGCTCTCCCTCTTCGAGAGGAAAATCCATGATAAATTCTTCTTATAGATCTTCAAATGACAAGTACCATGACCAAGACTTAGACCCTTAACCTATGAGAGCCTCCAAGACCTTGTCATTTCCTCTTTGACTGCCTTCAACACTAATCTTTCTCTTCTGCTCCAACCTTTAAGACTTCTTTCTCCTTTTATGTCACAGTCTCAACTTCATGTATGGTAGATGTAATATGATCTGCAAACTAACCTTGGCACAATTAACAAGTCCTTATTTTAAACAAATCCACACTTAATAGTCTTTGTCCACTGCCCTTAACGTTGCTTGTGATTCAGGTTCTTTGCATAACTCGGTATGCAAAAACTTCAGTGTAATATCAACAAATTAATCCTGAGTCAGGATCCGAAAATGGAGGCTGAGATACCTCAGATAAGTCCGCTGTATAACCCTGTACTTAATCCCATCAATCCACACTTATATCTGCACTCTTTTACCTCCTGAAATTTGCTTCTGTTATCTTCTGAAATCCGCTCTTTTATCCACATAATAGTTCACAGATTCTTGGTGTCAAATGGCTGCAGATCAGGTTATATATATTATATAGTGCATCTGTTCCTCCTTTTAGGCCGATCACACTGTAAACATTTAGGCCGACATTTAGGCCGACTTCATTATTGATTATCAGCCAACTTTATCACATCTTTTCCAGCGTTTGAAGAAGAGCTATCTTGAGGGTTGTTAGAGCCTTTCTTCTACAAGGTTCATGACAAGGTCTTGGAGCTTTTAATGATGACTAGGCTCTTCATATACATGACACTAATTACACTTAGAAGACAAACCCTAAATAGACATCAAGAAGTCGTCTATTAACCTACAATAAAATCTTGCTCATGAAACCCATGAAGCAAGTACAACAAAATACATTTTATTATCTTTGTCTTCTTCTTTAAATAAATACATAATTACATAGTCAATATGAAGACCGATCCTAGTTACACTTTTCAACAGAATTTAAGTGATTTATGCTATAAGACAAGCTGAAGCACATTTTAAACTACATCTTAATTTCTTAAAAGTCGATTTGAGATTAAAAAAATAAAAATAGTTATGCCATTTGCCTAATGTCTAATAATCTCTCAAAGATTGGATACCTAGGTTCATAATCCTTTAAAAGGGACATTTTTTTTTAAAGGAAAATAAATATATAAATTAATAAGGGAAAACATTACAGTATATATATATATATATATATATATATATATATATATATATTAAAAGGGTCACGATCAGTGCAAGTATTGTTATATAAAATTTTTATATATTAAAAAAAAGGGGTGGTTCAAGGAAGGACAAAGTTAAAAAAATAAAATAATAATAATAAAAAGAATAAAAAATTTGTTTTTCATTGACATCCAAGTATCGTCGATAAAATTATTGTTGAAGCAAATGGGATCTAAGTCAGAAGTAAAGGAAGGAAAATTTTCCTACAAGGGTCTTTTAGTTTGGATCACAAATTAATTACATTAAATGGAAGTATCCAGGTAAAAGAAATTAATATCGTTATCAACACAAGCAATGAGGAAAATTACATCAATGTTAATTTGGCAAATCGGCTATTAATTCAAGAGCCAAACATTGGTGAAAGAAAAGATATTTGTGGCCAAAAGGAGTATGAAATTAGTGATTTACAAGTGACAGTAGATCATTATGAGTACATATGTTAATTTTGTGTTGTAACTATGTATAATAAAAAGATTGACATAATTCTCGGTCAACCTTAGCTTAAGAAATTGGGTACGTTCATGTTTAAAACATAGAGAAACAACTTTTCGAGAAATAACAAGCAAATCAGAATCAATAACATCTTCATTAGAAGACTTCAAGGATATTTCGGAATTGATATTTCAAGATAATAAAAACCTATACCAAAGAAGTAGAAAGAGCTTGAAGAAGTCATCTGTAGTAAAGACAAAGAAATTTCACGCCTCAGAGATTGCAATGAAAAACTACTCGAACAAGTCAAGAAAGCTAAGGCCATAAAGAAGTAACTCAAGAAACGTTTATCAGAACAAGAGGAAAATTTATGTTTAAAGAACCTTAATCAAACATTATTAGAAGAAATCCAAAGTTTAAAAGATGAGAAAGATACTAAGAATAAAATCAACAATCCAGAAAATGAAGAAATGTTACGTCTAAGGAATCATAACCAAGCCCTACTTACGGAAATAAAAAAGCTTAAAAGTGACAAGAAGTTACTAAATGACAAGTTAGAACAACTTCAAGAAGAAATATTGAAGTCTCCAGTGGTTTCAGTCCAAGTTGAAGATAAAGGAATAAATACCGATCCAACCAATATCATAACTACAAAAGATGAGAAACCAACAAAAGTTAAAACATATTCAAATGTTTCAGTTCAAACTATGGCAATTCCAAGTAATGATTCTGTAGCCAACACAACGACAACCATAGTATTAAAAACCGGAACCGGTGACCGGACCGGTGGACCTAATGAACTGGTAACTGGGCCGGAACCGGTCTAATTGGTACTGGTCAGGTCTAAACGAACCAGTTTTAAAAAAAATACATTAAATAATTATTTTTTAATAAAAAAAACTATTTTTAAGATTTGCAACCATGATTCCAAGCCAATAGAGACAAAATATGCAAAGTTTTCTCATTTATATACCATGTAAAGGTGAATATATCAAAATGGCATCGAGTGCAATACATATCATCGAAAATACATGAGCAATGAGGCTCCAAATGGCCCATAAAGTCCAAAAACAATGCTACAAGCTATGAGGCCATTGGCCTAATACAAGGCTACATATTAATGATCAACAACATGATCACTCCTCATCATGATCAAAAGCATCACCACTACTAGACAAGGGATCATCAACATGAGCTACATAAATAATATGGCTCAGAGTTTGAGGACTCCTAAAACTCCTCTACAACTTTAGTAGTAGCAAAAATAGACATCAAAGCTACAAATCACTGAGCAACATGGTCTCTCATGAAACTCATCATTGATTCATCGCTACTAGAAATGGGATCATCAACAAGAGATACATAAACATCATATAGCTCAAAGTCTTCAGCCTTGGATTGCTCAACCTTATAACATGATAGAAATTGAATTTTTTTAACATGCCTAACCAATGATTTTTGTTTGAATGAAGGGTTCATCTCCTCAACCTTAAAATGCGGTAGAAAAAGATTAGCATGCCTAACCAGTTGTTTTCCTTTGAGTGAAGGGTACATTCTTGTTAAGGCCACGGTAGGAGAGTTCAACAATCAATACCACCAACATCAACAAAGTTCAACAATCAATGCCACCAACATCAAGGTTCTTAAAGGACTTCATGCTCTTGATCAAATGCCAATCTCATACCCTTACACATGATAGAATCAAATGGAAACATTTCAAATCCCCAAACCATGAAACCCTGAAAACCATTAAGTCTGCTGAATTTTGAGTGAAATCTAAAATTCTAGTTTCTCCATATGAAATCCAATGAGGTCGAAACCACTCTTAAACATCCAGAGTCATTTCATGGTAATGTTAAAATTTTAAGTAAACGGATGAAAATAAAAAATAAAGGAAATGTCACTTTTACTTTAAGAATTTAACATCACCATTAATTGCCAATAGGATGTGTCAGAAAAATGAGAGGGTAGGCTTGCTTTTCTTAGAGGGGATATTTTTGGAGGAAAACAACTCTAAATTTCTCTCAAAAAGCTCCAAAACTCAAAAAAATTCATTATGTGGGGTCCATAGTTGGCCTAGCAATGAACTGGCCAATTTAGGATGGAACCGGCTGGTTTGACCATAAACCGGCCGGTTAGCATCGGTTGGACCGGTTTTTTGGCGAAGAGGAGGGTTGAATCTAGTTTTTCTACCGGTTTGACCTGGTCAACTAATGAACTGGTCAGTTTGACCGGTTTCCGGTTCAAACCGGCCAGTTTTTAATACTATGACGACAACAATATTTGAAGTAAATAAGGGAATTGCTACACACTTGATAAGGGAAAGTCCAACCAAAAGAACTCCCTATCGACATCTGAATCACAAGAGAAAACAACTAAGTTAATCTACATATTTGAACCATTCAGAACGAAAGTAACAGATTTATGTTCCAAGGAATACTGAAGTTTGTAGAATCCAATCCTATGATAACAATTCACTACAAATTTCCAGTCACTAGAAAGTTACACAGAAGATTAATCTAGGAGGGTCCGATCCATTCTCAGTTCGACAATTTTGTTTATCACTCAAAGCATCATATCGTCTTGTATCAACGAAGATGAAAGTTCATAGACGAGAAGATATTCGAAATGGGAAAAGAGATCAAGCTCTTTCATCAGTAAGCTTTGAGGACAAATATTTTTGAAGAGGAAGGCAATGTTATGAACAAAAAATATATAAAATAATACAAATAATATAAAACCATAATAATAATAAATAATGATTAATTAGTAACTAGTTAATGAAAAGGTATGTCCCTAAGGACATAACCGTTGGTGAAGAGGTACCTGCCTAGGTTATGTAAGCAAGCCCTCACCCTTATTTGTAATCATCTCACATCAATTCTTTATATAATATTTCAATATACAATTATTATCCTACAATGAATCACTTTGTCTTCGAAGTATTTTGAAGCTTACTCCGCTGCGTATACGAACCTTGTTCGTTACATCCATTAAGTTAACCTTGCTCAGAAACAACACACCTGCTTGTCCATTTCTTTATAGTTCATCAAGATGTTTACTCATGTAACCTTGGCTTCCTTGTCCTGTAGGAATATGAAACCTTGTTCTAGTAGTCACCTTATCCTTCAATCCTGTAGTCACATGAAGGCTCAATCCTGTAATCAAATGGAGCCTCGATCTTGTAGTCACATAAAGTCTTGATACTTAGATTCTCGGTCTTGTAGTCTCATAATTTCTTGGCCCTGTATTCTTATGTATCTTAGTCCTGTAGAGTCTCGTCCCTGTAATTTGATGTGTCTCAGTCCTGTAGTTTCTTCATAGAGCCTTGACACTGTAATAGGGTTTTGGTCCTATAATTGCCTCATGTATACTCAACCCTATAGGTTGTAGATGATTCGAATTGATAGCCCATTCCTTTCTGTCTGTAATTGTTATTTGAACCTTTCATTCTTATCCGAGCTACTTAGCCATTGAGCCGAGTACACTTGGGTATAAATAGTAGTTTTTTCCTGTAAATGAGTCGACATGAATAATTTGTGGAAGCAGACTTGTAGAGGATCAATCTAGAGGTTGACTTGCAAAGTGGCTTGATGGAGGAGACACAAATAAATTTCTATCTTTGACATTTATGAACCTAAGAAGGGTTTCTTACATTTTGACTTTGACTCAGCAAGAAAATCCTAAAGGCCTTCAATGGAGGCTTGACCTACTGACCATTGATCCAAACATGTAATCAATGCTTTAATAAGTCAATAAAAATTCTTTTATAAATAATTTTCTTTTCATGACTCAAATAAAAATTATGAAGACAAACACTAGTTACATTCTTCAACACTCCCTCTTAACTAGGGAGGTATTCATAATAACAAATATACATAGGTACATGGAAGGTCTCAAAATGATATTATCTATGAAGAGTCATAGCACACTCGGTGCTGCAGACTAGATACCTGACCAAGGTATTCTATTCGGGTGGGACTAAAGGGACTCAAGCTTTAGCCAACTCTAGGTACCATCAGGATTTTAAGCTCTACCACGAACCCAGGGATCTAGGTGCATATCCAAGGTTAGAGCTCCATGACCAACGCCACCCTCCCTCTTTGGGATCTAGACATCAACACATAGGCGGACCAGATGTCCTCCCAAGCATCTTGCGATTAGATGCTTCATCTCTCCCTAATAAACTAAATCAGATATATCCATTTGTCCAAGCATGTTCCAAAGTGTTCAACCTTCTTATGGAGAGATTTACCTATACAAACACAACCCCAATCAGTAATAAACTTTCAAATGTAACAAGTAAACACAAACCTTCGGGGTCCTCAATTATTTTGATCCTGCTTATATCATCTTCAATCTTATAAGATGTTTTCCTTCTTTCATTTCTTCAGCAACCCCAAATACATCTTTAGATCTTTCTCAAGTCTTTTGTTTGCAACTTCATAAACATTCATCTATAATACTTTTTCAAGGTATTCACTGTGATAATATGTTCGCCCTCTCAATTAGGGAGATATACCCTTTCTTCTATCAAGGCTCCCTCTCAACTTAGGGAGATCAACCACTTCCTTTTTCTATAACATCAGAGATCCTTCCATGGCTCCAATCCTTCTTACGACATCAAGGTCATCTTGATCATCATAACTTCCTTCATCATGCTTACCAATATTATCAAGCCATCTTTACGTACGAACATCTTCAAGATGACCTTGATCATCATAACTTCATCATGCTTACCAATATTATCAAGTCATCTTTACATACGAACATCTTCAACATCTTGAAGATTATGTAGTTGCAAAACTTTAATAGCAAGTACAACCAAAAACAAATATACAGAAGCATGAAGTTAACTATGTCATTACAATGGAAACATAAACTCATTCATGCTTTCAGACATTAAATATGTAAACCTAGTTAGGTTCATAATAAGCAAGGGACATATCTTTTATATTCGAGACTTCAACTTCTTGCCAGGATTTTGTCATAAACCCTAGACTCCATCTTCGAGATACAAGGCCTTAGATATCAACAATTCAATAATAATCCTACTATACATCTAAGGTGTCAACAATATGCTTTTACCTGTCATACTTCTACTAGGGTTTGTAGCAAACCTTAGATTTTATCAAAGCTATATTATTTCGAAAACAATACCATCATATCCTAGAATATTAATCATCTACTAGGGTTTTACAGACCCTAGGTTTCACAAACTAAAATATGAGCATCAACAATTAAGTCAACATACTCGAATACACATATCTAGGATTTCATTATAACGTACCAACATTTTATATCAATATTCATATGTACTAGGTAAACCCATGACACAAATCAATACATGAAAGTTAGACAACAATTTTTCTCCAGGCTAGGGCTTTGATCTGACGAATATACACCTAGGGTTCCATTCCTAGGATCTTACTATAAATATTATAGGGGTTTTTCTCATAAACCATAATTCACCAAACCCTAAATATCTAGGGTTTCAATACACAACTTAGACAGTAACAACAAACCCTAAAGGGCTAGGGTTTCTGTCATAACAATACCAAAACCTAAACTTCAAAAGAATAGGATTTCTAGACTTCGTTAATAACCCCTAAGTAGATTAGGGTTTCATTGACATACCCTTTGCAACAAGAGGCTAGGGTTTTACAGTGAACCCTAATGATTAGGGTTTCATAAATAAATAACAAGATAGTATAATATAACATGGGTAGATTCAATCTAACGATTAATCACCCTACCAAGAATCTTTTAGATTCAAAAGCCTAAACATGAAAGAGTTAGTAATGTAGAACAAACTTTTAAAATGACTGTACCCTATAATATGAAGAAGAATTATTATAAATTATACATACCTTGAGTTACTCCTTTTACAGACCTAGTAGGTTTTCCTTAAGGATAGGAGTCTGTCTTAATATGATAGCATTTTCATAGATCATCTCCTCAATTGTTAATTTGTGCCTTTTAAGGATTTTAACAAGTCATCAATCTTAGTATGTCCCTGCAACATTTCTTGACAAGTACAACAAAAAATATGCAAGTATAATATTGTGATGGTTATCTAGAATCTAGAGAGAGTTTCTAGGATTTCACTATAGCCAAGAATCGTCATGTATCATAGATTGAATGTAAACCCTAGACAATTATGAGATAACAAGTGACTGTCATATGTACTATTCTTGACATTATCAAATTTTAATAAGGATTTGACATATTATCAAATAACTTCAGAAAGTAAGCAATATTCACATACCTTTGATTCAATGATCATTTGGACTTGTTGCTACAACTGCATACACATTTGTTATATAGGAAAGTAGTAACAATGCTTACTTGATTTGGTTCTTTAAGCATTGGATGACTTTTGCTTCAATTTTGAAAACATTTGAGGAAGCTCCAAGATCGGATACTGTCCAAACTTTGGATGATTGCCAGGATCTTCTTCTTCGTTTGGTCATTAACTTTTGTATATGTATATGTGTGTACCGTAGGGCTGCCATAGCTTTATAGGCTTGTGATTTTTCTTTCAAGATTATAGACAAGCTTCTTTGTCTTTCAATGCATAGGTCCCAGTTTTTTTTATGTAACAACTAAAGTTTGTAAATATGCTTGTAGTTGATGACTGTACTTAATACGATTTTTCTTAATTGCAAGTATTATGAGCTTTATATGCTTATATCAGTGTTTGCCTTTTCTATGTCCAGAACAATAGTAGTAGTCCAGATTCTCCTTTGTAGGATCATAATGTCTTCAAATAAATCTACATTTGTTTCACTTCTCAGAAAGTAATTCGGTCATTGTTAATTTTTCACAGGACTTTATTTGTCAGGGTTATTTATCTTGCTTTTCAGATACTTGTAATAAAGTCTCTAGGCTTTCCCATGACCCTCGCATACTTTGCTCAGATTTTTAGATTTCCTCCTTCCTAGGAGCTCAGTGCTAGATAACCAGATTTCTTTGCCAAGACTTGTAGCCCTTGTGATCTCCTTTCTGCCCTTAAGTAGATGAACCAAGCTCTGAAACCATGTTGAGAAATTAGGGGCTTCATATATTTTGATTCTTTAGCTTGATTTTGTAGGAATTTATAGGGTAAGTTCCTTAGATCAAGAACCAAAGGTCACCACTCGCAAACAGATCACAAATCAGTACACCAGTGTAATCATGTGGTTAAAACCCTCAAAGAGGGAAACAGTCCACGGCCTGAGCCAATGCGGCCACTTCAGGCAATTTATTAATATAAAAAGAAAGGTTACATATGTTTCTCTCATAAACGGTTTTTGGACAAATGACCCTCCATGCTCTTTAAATAGAGATCATGGACCAATTGGGTGTTAAGCCACGGATCAAGTGTCGTTAATACCGAGGTGAGAGATAACTGTCGAATCACTACAAATCGTGATCGTCGGATTATAAGTTACAAATGTACATGGTAAAGAAACACACTTTACCTAACTCTACACTAGACTAAGTTATTCTTAACTATTTCCTATGTGTCGGAATATCCTAACATCCCTCCTTAAGAACAAGTGACTGAAAGCTTGGCTCCAGCATGATAGGGAGAAGGGGCTGGCTTACAGTCTTCCATGTGAAAGTGGTGTAGAAGATCACAGGCATACTTGGACTGAGAGAGGGTAATGCCTTCCTTGGATTGCAAGACTTGAAGACCAAGGAAATAATGCAAGTGTCCTAAGTCTATCATTTCAAACTTCTTTTTGAGGCTAGACTTCACATGGTTTATATGGTTTGGATCACTACCAGTGAGGATAAGATCATCAACATAAAGAACAAGGATGGTGAAGGACTTACCCACTTTCTTGGTGTAGACAGTGTTGTCAGAATGACACCTAGAAAAGCCATTATCTAATAGAAATCTATCCATTTTGGCATACCAAGCCCGGGGAGCTTGTTTGAGACCAGAGAGAGACTTCCTAAGGCGACAAACAAGGCTAGAGTCATTTTGGATAAAACCAGGGGGTTGTTCCATGTAGATTTCTTCATGCAAATCTCCATGTAAGAAGGTAGATTTAACATCCATCTAATGGACTTCCCATTTAAAGAAGGCAGCAAGGGAAAGAACAAGGCGGATAGAATTCATTTTGGCAACAGGGGAGAAAGTTTCAATATAGTCAATGCCTTCAACTTGTGAAAATCCTTTAGCAACAAGACGAGCTTTATGTCTATCCACTTTTCCATCTGGTCCAAACTTGGTTTTGTAAACCCATCTGCATCTGACAAGTTTTCTTCCTTTTGGAAGAGGAACAAGATCCCAAGTATCGTTTGCCAATAAGGAACGATACTCTTCATTCATTGCTTCATCCCAATCTAGATGACTGTAGGCTTTTTCAAAGGTTTTTGGATCAAGTTTTTCTGGAACTTGAGCCAATAAGGAAGAGGCTCTTTCGAACTGAGAACGTGTAGGTCGTCGATCGACAGGGTCACCTGCAAGAGAACCTGCTGCATCCCGAGTAGAGCGGACCCATCTTGGAAGCGGTGGAGTATAAGGAACAATTTCAAGAGGTGGAGGAGGATTGTCATCCTCGCTGTCATCATCTGAACTAGAAGGAATGCTATTAAAAATAGAAGAGAGAGAGAGAGGTGGCACATATGCCGAATCAGGCTCATAGGCCAAAGGTGGCACACCCGCCGAACTAGGCTCGCAGGCCGATATATTTTCATCAAAATTTACATCTCTTCTAATGATTATATTTTTGGATTTTGGTTGAAGAAGTTTATATCCTTTGACATCTTCAGAATATCCAACAAAAATACATTTTTCACTCTTAGGTTCTAAGGCTTTATGTTTCGCATCTGGAATATGGGCCCAAGCATCACTTCTAAAAACACAAAAGTGACTTACATCTGGTTTGATTGAGCTCCAAGCTTCTTTTGGAGTTATATTCTTTAAAACCTTAGTAGGAGTGTGATTTACTATGTAATTTGCACAGTTAATGGCTTCTGCCCAAAAATTGAGACCAAGTCCTTTAGATTGAAGCATACAATTAGCCATTTCTTCTAAGGTGCGATTCTTCCTTTCAGCTACACCATTTTGTTGTGGAGTATATGGAACATTATGTTGCAATTGAATGCCATGCTCAGTGCAGAAGTTGATAAATTTGTTGTTAACATATTCTCCGCCATTGTCTGATCTTAACTTAAGAATTTGATGTCCAGATTGTTTCTCAACAAAGGCCTTAAAGGCCAAGAACATGTTAAAAACTTCACTCTTGAGTTTTAAAAAGTATACCCAAGTGCGTCTGGAAAAATCATCAATGAAGGTTAAGAAGTTCTTGCAACCAGAGAAAGAAACAACAGGAAGTGGACCACATAAATCACTGTGCACAAGCTGCAAAGGGGCTGAAGCGTGCCAAGAGGCACGTTTGTCAAAACTATCCCGATGATGTTTTTCGAGTACACATCCGGAGCAAACACCATCTCGGCAAGATACCATAGGAAGGCTCGTCACCATATTTTCCTTACATAGAGTTTGAAGGGAGCGATAGTTTAAGTGACCAAATCGCTCATGCCAAAGTTTGCTCACATCATCATTATGAGCAACAAAAACAGAGGGAAGACATGATGACCCAAAGTTGTCAAACTTATACAACCTTGTGGAATCATCAGCAATGCTAGTAGCTAAAATATGTTTAGGATCTTTGAGGTCCTTGATTACAACATCATGAGGTGAGAATTCTACTATTTTCCCTTCACCTGAATGAGTTATCTGATAAATAGATAGAAGGTTGCATGATAAGGTAGGAACACATAGTACATCATTAAACTGACCATTATCTAGATGAATGGTTCCAGATCCTACAACACTAAGAGATCTATCATCACCAACATAAATATGTTTGGTATTACAATCATTTAAAGAAGAAAACATGGATTTATTTTTAGCCATGTGGTTAGAAGCTCCGGAATCAATGAGCCATTCATGAGAAGGAGAAGAAGAAGATACATTTAATGCATAACCAGATCTTGATGCTTGACAACACAAGCAAAAAGTGCCATGCTTGAAGATGAAGGTGAAGAGTGCTCCAAATTGATGTTGTGCTTCTTCATTGCTGCTTCTAAGGCTTCCATCTTCTTAAAACATTTGGACTCTATATGGCCATCCTGATTGCAAAAGTTGCAATGTCTATCTGTCTTCTTCCCTTTGTTTTGATTTGCCTTATTATTTTGGTGATTTGATTTTTCAGTTTGCGGCTGAAATTTCTTAGGGCCCTTGTTTGGTTTAGGACCATATTTTTTAGGATACTGCTTCTTGGGATTCTTTTGATATGGTTTTTGTTGGGCTGCTAAGGCTTTCTTAGAAGCATTTCTAGCAGTGATAAGACCAAGGTGTAAAAGTTTTTCTTGTTCTCTTATCAAAGAATCACAAAAGGCATCAAAAGAGGGATTCTTGTAGGTGGTTCCTGAAGAAATGATGGCTTGTCTAGTGGAATGGAAGGCGGAAACAAATACAGAGTATGCAGGCCAAGCTTAGCAAGAATGCAATAGATGAGGCTAAACATCGTCCTTTTTGATCTTACAACTTTCTAAAAGAATTCTGAGGGTCTTAAATTTGGACAAAAAATATTCAATGGAGGAGAAATTATTGGGGTCCAAAGTAAGCAACTCATTTTCAAGCTGGTGGGCCCTGATTTGATTTTGAATGCAAAAACAGTTTTTAGCTTTTCTAGGGCTTCATCAGGGGTGTCAATGTCAAGGATATGAAATCGAAGATCTTGAGCAATGGACATTCCTATCAACCCTTGTGCTTGATCTTGTTTATTTTCCATTTAGCAGCTTTATCATCATTGGAAGGTTTAGTTTCTTGTCCTGTGGCTATTCTATAAAGCCCTTTACTTCTAAGTATATCTACCATGCGAGGTAGCCATTGGAAATAATTGGTGCTGTTAAGAATAACTGGGCATGCACTTTCCATTTAAAAAAAAAAAAACTAAAGTTGAGAAAAGCTAAAACTAACGCTCCAATGGAAAGATCTCGAAAAATTAGGTCGTTTAAAAAAAAACAGCTCGAAAAATGGCTTCCGGATGAAGAAGGTATGCCTTTTGAAAAATCTGAGTTGTAGATGCCGAATAGTTACGGGAACGGGATGAAGTGCGGCTTTTTAAAAAAAAATTCCACCCCTTTTAACAAAAACTTTTTACAAAAGAAGCTTGAGAAGGAGACTTGAACCCAAGACCTCTATTCTCATAAACTAACCCTTCACCAAGTGAGATAGTAAAAGGATCACGTTATTGTATGAAAGGAGGAAGGGGGTTTTTTTTTTTTTTTTTACTCTTCGGTGTGTGTGCCTTTTCCTGCACAAAAGACCACAAAAACCGAGAAAAAAAAATGAAATGCAAAGCCTTACGGCAGAATGTTAGATTTTTGGTTAGCCTTATCGACAACTATCACTTTTTTCACTATTTCTAATTTCCCGAGATTGCACAAAGACGCAGGGAAAGAGCATACGTAGAAAAAAAATTACTGTTTCCTGTTTCTGATTTGCTGAGATCGCACGCAGTGCACGGCAAAGAGCATACACAGAGAAGAGGGTATAGATCCGGCAAATAAATAAAACCTAAAAACCGAAAATGAAAAGAGTGAACCGAAATAACCATAACTATTAATAGATATAACTGCAAAACAGATGCTTTATACCTCTAGATCTAAACTGTCATAACTTGGGCAGTCAGAAACCTTTTTGCATGAAACGAAAGGCGTTCCTCACTGTAACAGACACTCTGGACACAATCGAGTAGTTCTCCAAGCCCGAAAATGTTCAGAAATAGTAGATCTACAAAACAGCATTCGCATGCAGTTAAACTGACTTCGGATTTTGATCAACAACAGACGCGGCCCTAAAAATAGCTCTGATACCATGTAGGAATTTACAGGGTAAGTTCCTTAGATCAAGAACCAAAGGTCACCGCTGACAAACAGTTCACAAATCAGTACACTAGTATAATCACGTGGTTAAAACCCTCAAAGAGGGAAACAGTCCACGGCTTGAGCCAATGTGACCACTTCAGGCAATTTATTAATATAAAAAGAAAGGTTACATATGTTTCTCTCATAAACAGTTTTTGGACAAATGACCCTTCATTCTCTTTAAATAGAGATCATGGACCGATCGGGTGTTAAGCCACGGATCAAGTGTTGTTAATACCGAGGTGAGAGATAACTATTGGATCACTACAAATCGTGACTGTCGGATTATAAGTTACAAATGTACATGGTAAAGAAACACACTTTACCTAACTCTACACTAGACTAAGTTATTCTTAATTATTTCCTATGTGTCGGAATATCCTAACAGATTTCTCTTTTATTATGACATTATCTTATTAGATCTTCTTTCAATTTGTTATGTTCTTACCATTAAGACTAATCCCAATCCACGAAGATCACAAAAAGAAGGAAACACAAGATATAAACACACAACCAGGGAAAAACTCCTCTCTAAAGGAAAGCATAATCCAAACTCTTCAATAGTAATTCAAAATGAGATAGATCAAGACCCTTGACACTTAGACCAAAAATACCTTCCATCCATCAAGTCAACCTTGCTCAGAAACAAGACACCTCCTTGTCCATTTCTTCATAGTTCATCAAGATGCTTAGTTATGTAACCTTGGCTTCCTTTTCCTGTAGGAATATGAAACCTTGTTCTAGTAGTCACCTTATCCTTCAGTCTTGTAGTCACATGAAGGCTCAGTCCTGTAATCAAATGGAGCCTCGATCTTGTAGTCACATAAAGTCTTGATCCTTAGATTCTCGATCCCGTAGTCTCATAATTTCTTGGCCCTGTATTCTTATGTATCTCAGTCTTGTAGAGTCTTGTCCCTGTAATTTGATGTGTCTCAATCCTGTAGTTTCTTCATAGAGTCTTGGCCTTGTAATAGAGTCTTGGTCCTGTAATTGCCTCATGTAGTCTCAACTTTGTAGTCTATAGATGATCCGAAATGATAGCCCATTCCTTCCTATCTATAAGTGTTGTCCGAACCTTTCTTTCTTACCCGAGCTACTTAGCCATTGAGCCGGGTACACCTGGGTATAAATATTAGTTTCTGCTTGTAAATGATCCAACATGAATAATTTGTGGAAGCTGACTTGTAGAGGATCAATCTAGAGGCAAACTTGCAAGGTGACTTGATGGAGGAGACAAAAATAAATTTCTATCTTTGACATTTTCGAACCCAAGAATGGTTTCTTACATTTTGACTTTGGCTCAACAAGAAAATCCTAAAGGCCTTCAATGGAGGCTTGAGCTATTGACCACTGACCCAAGCATGAAATCGATGGTTTAATAAGTCAATATAAATTTTGCTTTATAAATAATTTTCTTTTCTTGACTCAAATAAAAACTATGAAGCTCGACACTAGTTATATTCTTCAACATATCTATCCCCATTTGTAGAAGGTTCTAATACTATTCTTACATTAGAGAAATTTTGAGGTCTAATATGGGCCTCCTAAGGAATATTATAAAATAATGATGGAAATAATAAAATAAGATTAGATTAGATTATCAAATTTTAGAGGGAAAAGCAAAAAACCTACTTTTTCAATTCATATTTTCAACTTATCTCCCTATGGTTTTACTCAATTTTCGAGCGGGAGCACTCGTTGGATGTAAAATTTAATTCCTCATCAAAGGAGTACCCATGTTGCATACTTTCGATGGACCTTGATACACAGAAAATGAAAAATACATGAAAAAACGTGATTGCAATCACGTTTTTTCATGTATTTTTTCCATGTATCAAGGTCCATCGAAAGTATGCAACATGGGCACTCCTTGGATGAGGAATTAAATTTTGCATCCAACGAGTGCTCCCACTTGAAATTTGAGTAAAACCGTAGGCAGATAAGTTGAAAATATGAGTTGGATAAATAGTTTTATTATTTTATTATTTTTTACTCCTTTGACTTTTTTACTCTAGAAATGATGAATCATCCCCCATGGTTGACATCATCATGTTGAATCTTATTGGTTCTTATAAAGTCGATTTTGGTTGGACATTTTTGTCTTGAGGCCCATTTTAGACCTCAAAAGTTCTCTAATGATAGCTCATTACCCACTAACCCGTCTTCAGATTCTATTACTTGTAGTGGTTCAAAAAATGCAGAGACATTAATCATTGGGTCTCTTGATGAAAAAATTCAATATGCACTCTGCCATGCCGGCATAATTGATAAAATTTCCAAGCACATGGATTTCCTTGAGCTCAATGCATCAACGTCTTCTGCAAATGATTTGATGACTACCAACAACAATGATGGAGAGAACATTCTTCTCATATTGGCAAAGAAGAGACATGAACAAAAACAACGTGATGGCAGGGATGAATATAAGAAGAAATTGAGAAGAGCCCAACTCAAAAGAGAGCACTCAAAGAGATTTGCACATTTTGCAAGTAGAGCTTCAAAATTAAAATGCGTTTCGACTCTGTTGCCTCCTAAATCCTCAATTGAGATTATCATGGATAAAATCTTTAACTCCACTTGATGTGGCTTTGGGGGCATGTTTTGAGTTGAGGCTGTCACTCAATTCTCAACTCCTCTGTCTAGGCTCACTCCTAGTCGAAACCAAGGGGGGTGGACCCTACAAGATATCTAAGCCTCAACTAATTAATGTTAATCATTTAAGCTCTAGGAGTTAGTGCAAATAACCAAGATGTAACTCAACTATGTCAAACAATAAGAGAATCAGAGCACATTCATGGGTTTAATGAACATATACATCCACAAGTATAGAAAATGCAAGATGAGACAAAGATAACAGTGCCAAATTATAAGTGCTTGCTAAACAAATGATCCAAGTAAAGATAATAACTTTGAAAAGCAATGCTTGAGATAAAAGATGCCCCAGAAGATTAGTGCCTTTAAAAGTAAAGGTGACCAATAAGATACTAGCAAGCACAATAATTTGAAAATACTTGAAAATGTAATAAGATGCTCAACAATTTGATACTTGAAATTATAATGATTGCTCAAAATAAACAAGACTTTCCAAATAAGAGAGCAAATAAAACATAAATCCAAGTACCAACCATGCTTTGTAATGTAGTGAGATGTTCTTGGTAAGTTTTAAATTTAGCTAGATTATCACTTTAAGTTAAGTGAATTAGATTGAAAGATTGTTTAAACAAGTTTCAAAGTAACTCCCTTCCCCAGACCTTGCCCTCTCCTGGGCTCAAATCTCAGAGTGAGGAGACAATAGTGGATGGAGGGTCCCTAATTACTACTTCAACCAGTTAAGATGGAGGTAAATTATTGCTTTAAGAAAGAAATGCAAAGTAAAGATCTAGTCTTGAAAGTTAAAATGCTTGAATGTAAACTATAAATTAGCCACTAGAGTAAATGACTATGCTAAATAGATATTACAATGAAATGGAAAGATGGCATAAGGAGAAGCAAAATAAGAAAAATTGCATGGATTAGATGGAATAGCTTGCAAATGAAGAATTAGATGCACTTAGCGTTTAATCTACTTCTGTTGATAAATGACACAAAAATAGAACCACTCAAGCAACATACACGGGTCTTCCTCAAATGGGGAAGGGGATGCCTAGGGAGAAACCCCCCTAAGCCCCTCCATTTTTTTTCTTCCTTTTATTAGATTATATCTCTCTTATTAAAGTGAAGAAATGGTGCTCTTTTCCAAATGTTATAAGCTAAGTCACCTGAAACAAGGACATGGGACACGAGGATTCAAGTGTCGGACACGGACACAGACACATTGACCCCCCAGAACAGGACACGTTAGGACACATTATATATATATATATATATATATATATATATATATATATATTAAAAATTAGATATTTCTTACACAAATTCATACAAATTCATTTATTCAAACATAGATCTTCATCTAGATATAAGTTTTACAAAGATACAAAGTAACATTATGCATACAAATAAAATTGTGACATATTCATCAATGATCCAATAGCAGAATGACACGATACTGTAGTTTTCTCATTAAGTCATCAAAATCAAAATGTGTTACATAGGTAGTACAATGCAGATGGCAAATAGAAATAACAAATAAAAAACAACTACAAGTCTACAAGCCTCAAGGAAGTAGGTAGCTCATGAGTCATGAGTCACCAATTCTCATCATCAAAGTCAACATCACTGTACTCATCATCATGGTCACCACTGCTCTCTTTTGCTACATCCTCCTCCTTTGTATCCAAAGTCATCTCTGCATTTGCTGGTGTGGAGGATGACCCCTCTATAATATCACCATCATCAAATGTGACAAGCTCTAGCACTGGCTCATTGAGATCCAAGTTGACCAATGCCAGCTCAACACTGCTGTCAAGACCCATATCATCAGGAAAGGCATCCCAAAACTTTGTCTTTCCCTTCAACCACTCATCCCTCTGCCTGTAAATAAGACGAAAGTTGGTGTGCACATACACCATTGTCTCTGCCCTAGACTGCTCAAGCCTGCTCTTCTTCACACTATACAAATTCCACTCATCCCTCTGCCTGTAAATAAGACGAAGGTTGGTGTGCACATACACCATTGTCTCTGCCCTAGACTGCTCAAGCCTTCTCTTTTTCACACTATACAAATTCCCATATGTTCTCCAATTCCTCTCGCAACAAGAGGATGAAGTCACTTGAGAGAGGAGCCTCATGGCTAACTGCTATAGAGGAGGGCTTGTTGCCCCATGAGTTTCCCACCAAGAATAGGGCTTCTTAGCCCCCTTGTCTCTACTCATATCATATCCTGCAAATCGACCAGTGCCAGAGGAAAACTCTGCAAAGGCATCCTCCACCTCATCAAGGGATGCTATATTCTGAAAATCTGCCTGAATGCATCTTTCCTCCCCTGTGAGATTTCACCATCCATGTGAGGAGGCAATCTGCGGGTAGGTCCACCATTCAGCCACTCATGGCTGTAGTATTTTGGGTTCAAGGAGTGAGCCAAACAATGTATATGTGTGCAATTCTTGTTGCATATGTTGACAAGGATATCCTGTATGGTGGTGAAGAAGGCCTCTGGTGATGTCTCATTCTTGGGGCACTCACTCTGTAAAATAATGCTCCTCACAGACTCAATCATGGAATCCCATCCCTCATAAACCTCTCCTAGGATGGGTTGGTATGTATCTGCAAATCGAAGCAAAGAAATGATAGGGTCCATGATCTGAATAAGCAGATCTACCCTCTCCCACCAGGCATCATCTAACACTATGTCCTTCACTCTTTTTGAGGCTGCTTGATCTGTCTTCCTCCAAAAAGACCAAAACTTTGAAATAACCATGGCCCCAAGAGTTGTCTTAACCTCCCTCAACCTCTTCAACATGATGAATGAAGAGGCAAACCATGTATCTGCAATCTTCAATAGTGATAGATTGGTGTACTCCTTGCAGATAGTGAGGGCATTTGTATGGTTTTGTACAAAGTTGTGGATATGTCATGCATCCTCAATAATGCTTCCAATCCAAAGCATATTAGAAGCAATAGATTTAATTGCTTAGTTCAATGAATGGACAATGCAAGGTGTCCAAAATACTTGTGGATATTTAGCTTCCATCATCATGCCAGCAACCTTGCAAACATGTGCATTATCTGTATTGATTTGCACACAAGAAGAAACACCTACATCTTTAATAACTTTAATAAAAATCTCACACATATATTGTGCATCCTTGTATTGTCCAAGTGCATCCACGGATTTCAAGAAAATTGGACCATTCAAGAAAGACACCACGAGTGGGTGCCATGCTAGATCTGTCCATCTATCAGAAACAATGCTAACTGCAGATGTTGGCCATGCTGATTTAATAGGCTTGAGCATTTTGTCCACCTCTTTCTTTGCCTTCGTCAACAATGTGGTTCTAAGCTTCTTTGACTCAGGAGGCACATACCCTGATGGAGCCCCTTGAGTTAGAGCTCGGCACATCTCAATAAATAGAGGTGAGCATGCAACATTGAAGGATATGAAGTTTTGATAGAAAAAAAAGGCAATGGTGAGATCAAGCTCTTCCTGTTTCTCTTTCTGGAAAATCTTGTCCATTGGACCAAGTGCAATTGCCTTTCTTTTTGCTGCTTGTCCTCCACAAGAACTCTCAAATGGGAACTTGTTGTTGCTTTTCCTCAAGAATGGAAGGGGTCATCATTCTTGCTTTTTTTTTAGTTTTTGCAACCACATTTGCCACACCACCATATGCCTCTCTTTCCATTTCTTTCCTCTTTGCTAAAGACACCTGTGTACAAGCTGCAATTCCACAACTTGGTAAAGCCAACAAATGAGCTTTCACACGGTAATATGTGCGCATGAATGCTTGGCCCTTGCTCTCTTGTGACATATTTCCACAATGGATATTTGTTATCTTGAGGTTGTTGTCTTCCCTTAACATTTGAAGCTGCTGTTGCAGCCCCACTTCCAATAGAGGGAACACTCTAATGGGGACATTCTTCCCCTTCCCTGCTGCCCTTGATTGAGCCATGGATGCTGTAAAAAAATAAAAAAAAAATGCACAAATTTGTAAAAGAAATGCACATGCAAACTGAATGCAAAAAAAAGAGAGAAAACACACTTACACCTGTTGCTTGAATCTCCTTGAAAATGCTCCTTTGCTCCTAGCAAACCCACAACCAAGAAGAATGTCAAAGTGAAAAAAGAATGGGCCAAACCGGTCTTTTAACGCCGCACGGACTCACTTTTTCGTGGTTCGTGTCCGGGGAATTGGGATATGATCGTGTCTGATCGGGACACGATCTTGTCCCGATCGGACATGATCGAACACGATCGGAAGGACACAAGTTCGACCGAATCTTTTCCGATTCACTGGATTTGGGACACGAAGGGGGGTAGGGACGACTCCGGTTTCATAGGTTATAAGCTAGAAGATAATTATGAAATGAATGCTACAAGTGATCACCTCTTGAAGAGGAATTGTAAGAGTTAGAAATGTTCAGAAATATAGGGCATAATAATTAAGTGATTTCTCTACTATTAGTAACTGTTTGTGAGTGCTTTTTACTTCTTGAGACTAGGATCTTCTTTTACTTAGGTTATTAGTGTTTTTCTTCATCAAACAACTACCAATGCATAGGCCATAAAGAGACAAGAGACACGAAATATAGGCTATAAACCAGAGCCAAAACTTCTCACTTTTTGAGAGGAAAACCCGAACAAATTCTTCTTTTTATAGAGATTCAAATTGACGAATACCAAGACCATGACCTAGAACCTTGACCAAAATGACCTCTCCAAGACCAAGTCACCTTTCTGCAATGTAGCCTTCACTTCTCCAACTCAGATCTGAACTTTTCGACCTCCTTAACTGTAGTGTTCGGCCTGCTGTAGTAGACTCTCCTTTCTCACACGTGTGACTGATAAAGGATAAATTCTGCCCCTTATTTCTTCGTTTAACTAGAGAGGAGCTCAATGTTAACTCGGCATGAAGCATAGACAACATTCTTGCCTTAACTCAGATTCTTAACATCTGCAATTTTTCCTTTTCTGCAATATGTTTCTGCCCTTACCTTTCCTTGCATGTGTGACAGACCTTGCCCAGAAACAGACCTGAAATCTCTTCAATATTCCCTTCAACTTGATCTTCTTTCCTTCGCTTGGATGTAGGGCTGCCTTCTTGATGAACCTCACACTTCCTTTTAGCTTCAGACTTTGACCGAATTATCTCTGAAATAGGGCCGAGCTGCACTATTTATAGTTGTTTCCCATTCTTAATTAGCTGACATGACATGTGGTGAACCGACATGTCCTTTTATGAAGATATTATTATCCTTTGAAGCTGACTTGTAGGAGGAGACTTTGCTTGGTCTTGGAGGGCTATTTATACTTATCTAATGACTTATACAAAATGTAACATGCCCAAGAAGGGTCCTTCATACATGACATTGGCTCTCTTTGACTTTATGACCAATTCTAAAGGGTCACAATGGGATCCATCCCTAAAAATAAAATTCCTTGCTCATGAAACCCATGAGACAAGCATTACAAAAATAATTTTATTTTTCTTTACATCAATTACATAAAATCACATTTACATATGTCATTATGAAGACCAAACCTAGTTACACTTTCCAATAAGAAAAACCAAAATTACAGTAAGTCTCCTAAAACTCCCTTATAAGGAAATGGGAGATATTACAAAATATTACAAAAGAGGGAAATCCTTGAAGATCCCTCCAATGGAGAAAAAAGTTTCAAAGAGGGATACAATTGTGGAGATTTGATGGCCTCTTAAGGTGTTTGTTAAGGCACCCAAATGCACGATCCAACACTGCCTTCTTCCTTGCCAAAGTCTGTCCCAAGAAATCAGCAAGGTAGGAGAGTCCTTGCTGTCCACAAAATCAGCCCCAAGTGGAGTCCAAATGACTGTGTTCGCTGTCCACGAATCTGCCCCAAAAAGACAACGAATAGAGTAGTATTTGACTAAATAAAACTAGAAAAGCAGCTTCAAAAGTTTAGCATGCAAAAGGATCAATTGTCAACAAAACTGTCAATTTAAATTCAACTAATCCCTACTTTAATTTGCCTGAGGAAACCAAGTAAACTTGATCCCTCTTTAGACAAATAGGACTGCTGTTATAACATCAGTTTAATGAGGAAGCCTATTTTCTTGGATCTTCAATATTGCACATAGATAAGTAACCAAAAGAATAACGAATTCAAAGGTGATGGAAGGAAGGAATGGTATGGGCTCCTTTGAAGCCGTTTCTCTTGATATTCTTCAAATTCCTAGGATGGCCTCAAGTCAAATTGGATCGTGAGCCACTTGGTTAGCTTGGAGTTGGCTAATTTAGTCAACAACGGTCCCAACTCCAAGTACTTTGGTAACCTGCACACACTAACCGAATTCTTGCAATACAAAAATTAATACCAAGAGAGCTTGCACCTATAATGGCAAGATTGGACTTGTGGTTTAACAGAGAACACACAAGTCTAAATGAACTTGAAGCCTAGAACAAGAGTAAGTCTAAGAGGAATTACGAATAGTTGTAGCTCCTCCTCCCTATGAAATAGTGCCTTCAGGCTGAGATACAAACTAATGTAAGCAAGTGAAAAGAATCATAGAAACAAGCACATAAACATCATTGGATTAAATACACAAGGTTACCTCATATGCCAAGGATCATTTACTACAAAAAAAACAAGAGACCTCCAAAGCCTTTTCAATATTATTGATAGAAAACGTATTTTGACAAAGTATGCCCAAGCACATAGCTTCCAACAATGGGAAACCATGAGACCGATGGACTTGTTTATACAATTGAAGAAGCAAATCCTAATGTAAAGAGTGATGAACAAGTGGCAAATGGATGATAATCCCAATGAGGATTCGACCTTCCAAGTGGCCAAAAGAACTGATGGCAAAGTGTTGTAGGTGGCAATCTAACTCTCCTTGCTAGCACGCAAGTTCGCTCTCTAATCTGTGCGAGGATCCTTGACATCTACGTTCTAGTTAAGTTGCCTTCCGAGTGTAGAATAAGTGGAGATGAGGGGGAGCAGATCCCCACACAACTCGAGCTTCAGACTGATTGTCATCACGTCAAAGCAAGTGTCACACTCCTCTGCTGCGTGGCCTTCTTAGACTGTTGTACATAGGCTTTGTGGTAGACTCAACATAACCCTTTGTAACTGGCTGTGAACAAGTATACAGAGGAGATGAGTTAATGGGAGTTAACTGGATGATTGACCAATCTCGAATTTATTCTTTTTCCCACACTTCACTTGGGACTCGGGAGATTAGTCTTTGACACTAGTCCAGTGGGACCTTCTGAGGCCGTAGAGTTTAGGAAGGGCACTACTGGGGAGGCTCTGATTGATATAAAGTGTCCAAGGTAATTCATACTTACCACTTTGCATCTCTCCCATTTAGTTATCTGCATTCTTTGGGGTGGTAGTCATTGGTCATTAGGATTGGCATCCTATATCCACATCTTTGAGTCAGGGCCTAAGAACTTGGCCTCGAAGGTGAATGCAACTAAAAGAAAGTTAAAAGCTTATAAAGCTACAACGAAAGAAAATTTAAAATGCAAAAGTTGGTTGAGACAAAGATTAGTGCGTGGGAAAAAGCATAGCATGAGCTCTAGCCCCCTCATTAGCCATCACATAGTTCCTCAAACTTCATCTCAAATAAAGGAACTCTTGAATGTCCCAACCTGATGAGCGAGAAACAACTACATCTTAAAGGGGTATTGGTTAAACATAAAGCAAGTCTGGGCTCTTGAGCTATGCACCAAATAAAGACAAATCATTAAAGTAAAAGGCACACTAGAGCGGTGGAAAAATTAGGTTGAGAAAAGGAGTAACTCATGCCACCATGATTGCTCCCTCCTTACACTGTTTCACTTAGGATGTTGGACCCCCATTAGCTGTTCTCATGGCTATGGCACCTTCCTTGAAGTCTCTCCCACCCATGTCCACCATTATTACACACACTTATGGGTTGATGGGATGACTTGGGAATGCCACTTCCTCTTGGGGGCTGGAAGCACCTAATAGGGTTGGTGATGTAATCATATGTAAACTGGGGTAACTTGTTTACAAATCCTAATCTAGTTAAACATTTGAAGGTGAGTTTTGTGTGAAGTATTTCTATGCCCTAACATTAGATATGGTCCATTGTGACACTTTAATGGTTTGACGCCCCTAATGAAGTTGATCTCACCTGATTTTGAGGTTTTGTTTAGGTGGTTTCACATTGCTGTAGAGATCCCTTGAGGGACATTGTCACTCTTTTTCAGCACTTTCTAGGGGCTACTTTGCCACCTCAGCTCCAATAACTTGGACCTTGTGGCCTTAACGTTGCCCCTATAGTGATGAGCGTTGGGCATTGAACACTTCAACATGATACTGCACCTCTTGATGAGCTTCCAAATGTTGAAACATTGAGCTTGAAATCTTTGGCGTTGGACTTTTTGATGATGTGCCTAGATGGACCCAGGAGCCACCAAGTTGGCCTTGACCCTATTTGAGGGATGATATCTTGCTCCAGAGTTAAGTGAAGATGGTTATCACTGAGATGATTTAGGGGGGGGGGATAGCACATGCCTCTTTGATTCCAACACTTTCTTTTGGAGATGCCATGTCACTCCTACATGCTTGCAAAGGGTGTTGTAGGGCCTCTCTTGGATGATATCAAGGTGGAGGGCACCATTTGGAGATGTACATATGCACTTTGGGACATTGTTGGAGTGAGGAGCGCTCTTGGGTCCTTGTCTGAGTCCCATGATGCCTTATTGCCTATTTTAGAGGATAGTTATGGTGGAGATCACTTTTCTCTTGCATGTGTGGGTTATTTTTGGCATTTTGTTATGTTGTAGAGCTATTTCAAGGTTGGCTTGTGATCTTTGACCTAGTTGAACGCACAAGTAAATTTTTTTAGGGGATTTGCTTGTAAAATTAATGAAATAAGGCTTGGTTAACCTCATATAAATAGAGGCGAGCCTTATTCACTTTGATCATCATTTACTCATCACACTTCCCTCTCTTTGGAAGTGCACATGAGCTCTTTGTCTCTTTCTACTTGGCCACAAAGTGATTATATGGTGTAAATTTCTCTTGGAGGTGGATTTTTGCTTGAAATTTGTTACTTGGGGTTGAAGAAATTATTGTGGATATTTTGTAAGTTCATTGCTCATCTTCTATATTTTTCATGTTGTATTGTGTAAATTAGGGTTTCTACAGGTGCCATGGTTAAAATTGCTATATTTATGTATACATCTTGATCCTCTATGCCATGCAAAATTGTTTTCCTTGAATCATTTAAGAGAAGTCTGAGCTGTGCATCTCTTAAATTTAAAATCCCCCTATTAAGAAAGTCGCTAGGGTTTGTAAATCCCTCTCACCCTCTTCAACAAGGCCATCCTCATTGAATTTTCCATAGCTAAGTTGCAGGAAACATCCTCCCCACACTCGTTTCAGGCAAAAAACGAAACGAAGACTAGGAAACCCGTACAGTACGGCCAAAAACGCGCTTCCCGGTCGTACGACCATGTTTCCTCCCAAAACAATGTTATTTTTTGATTTTTTTTGTTTTGTTTTTTGGGATTCGTGCAATGTATTATTATTTTATTAATTTTATTTGTGTCTTGGATGCTTCTAGATGGCTTTCTAAAGTTATAAAAAGGGGATTTGCCTCATTCTCTCATCACACGAATCGAGCAAGTTGTTTCACTTGGAGAAGAACGATTTTGGAGAGGAGAAAGGAGGAAGAGAGTAGTGCTTCAACTTGGGTGCTTTCACCATTGAGCAAAGGAGGGAATATCAAAGAGAGCATGATCAGGGTGATGGAATCAAAAGAAAGCATGATGATTTTAGTCAAGCTAAAAATCCAACAAACATTGAGCCAAGGATTGTAATTGAAGCAAGGAAGAGGAGAGGCACTCAACAACCAGAACAACCACCATCCAGAGGGGCATCTGGTACAGTTCAAGATAGCAAAATTGTGAACTGGTGAATGTGTAAGGAAGAGAAGAAGCTGATTCCAGAGTGGCTCGGAGCATCTATGCATGTGGTATCCCATTCAATGTTGTTCGCTCCCCTTACTGGCAAGATATGATAAGGGCAGTTAACAAAGCTCCTCAAGGGTACAAGGGGCCCAACTATGAGAAAGTTAGAACTAAGCTTCTAAAAAATGAGAAGGATCTTGTGGAGGATGTGTTATCACCAATTCGTTCTTCTTGGAGTAGCTCTGGGGTTACCATAGTCTCAAGTGGATGGATAGATACAAGGCGTAGACCATTGATAAATATCATTGCCACTTCACCAAAAGGAGCAATGTTTCTAAAGGTGGAAGACTGCTTGGGAGAGGTAAAAGATGCACAATTCATTTCTGATGTCATTATCAAATCTATTAAACAAGTTGGTCCTAGCAAGGTGGTGCAAGTTATCACGGATAATGCATCGATATGCAAAGCAGCAGGTTTGATTATTGAGGGGAGGTGTTGATCATAATCAGCTTCCTATTAAATTTTCGCAGGCAATCTGGTTTAAATCACTCACCCCCCTCGTCCTGCCTTCCGAAGAGCTTTATCTGCCTATCGTTGCCCTTTTCCCGCCTCAAAATTGCATAAAAGGGCCGAAAATCCACATTTGAAAATATTCAAGGCTTAGCCCTTTCGGCCATAGCCCCTCAGTCGTTTCCTCCACGTAACCCAGTGCTGGAACCAGGCGCAAAAACACTAGGCACTTATCGCATATGAATATCGGGCGCGCCCTCGGCCGTTGATCTGTACAGATCGAACGGCATTCGCAATGCTCCACTACGCCCGTGGCCCACTCCATTCATCGCCCAAACCGCATCTCAGCCGTCCTTTCACCTGTAAATCTGACGGTCCGTATCTCACTTGCCCCGGTGGTCCCCGCAATGCGATACTCCAAAACCAGGTGGTATCTATCGCACCGCCTTTCGGCGGTGGGCGGTAATTCTCATTTGGCCAGCGATTCCATTCATCGCCTGACACGTGGCTCAGCGCACTATTACAAAACCGCTCTCCATCGTTCATTATTGTTCGGTCAAAGTCACGGCGCGATATTCGTGACAGCCGTCCGATCTCGGGGTCTTCATCTAACGGTTGTCGCACTTCAAAGCTACACGGCATTTAATCACAGCATATCCGACCCCTGGCCCACTATCCGTCGCCCTCCTGCGCGCCCTCCACCGTCGATCTCCGCCAAGATCGGACGACCCTCATTTAACCCACGCCATTGACTCAGTTCTTCTCCACGTCATCCATTTCCCGTTGTCTTGGTATCGTGCCACCCATCCCCCAATTTTTCTCCACGTGCTCTCCGCCACCCCAGATCTATATTTAGTCCATTTCTTCGTTTCTTACGTATTTTCGCGATCATTTTCACATTCCACTAGCTTTCTCCATGGTCTTCCCACACTGTTACGCTGCATTTTCTACCATCACCCTACATTTTTCCACCAGTCCACCGTGCAATGCTATCATTTCTCATTATTCCCCACCGCATTCACCTTCCCGTGCATGGTTTTCTTTAACGAGTTTGCGGATTTTGCAGGGTTACAACAGCGGAAAGTTGCCATAATTCACAGCCTCCGTTTCAGAAGTCGAGAACGCATCAAAAGACCATCTTTCAGAGGCAGAATTTATGAGGGAAATCCGGGAAACTGTTACGACACGACTTTCATTAAAGAAGCAGGGGTGAAAATCTGTCAAACCTTCCAGAGTTATTAAACTACGCAGATTTTGCAGATGGAAACATTAATGGAGCAGATAGAGAATATCAACGAAAGATTGGAAATTGAAGACATATAATTGAAGATTTTAGGGCCTTGATCTAACCTTTTGAAGGCGCAGTACTAGATTGAAGATCCTGCAGATCACTCCAAAGATTTCTGCACAAGAAACAATACCCTCCAGGTTTTATTTCAGCAGGAGTTTTCTCCCAGGAAAGGACGGAATGTCCATGTGATTTTAATTCTATACCGTGTTCCTGAAGATATTTTTGCCCAGTGCATTTACTTCAGAAAGCAGGCAGCAGAGTACATACAGCACTACAGCGCCGTCAAGTAGAATGGGCGGGCACTTTTCACCATCCTGTCTTAACTAGGCTAATTAAATGTTCATCAGCTACTCCTTGTTCGAGCTTTCCTGTTCTCCTATAAAGCCCCCGAAGAACAAATAGTTTGGGGTTCCAGATTTTATCAGAAAACTATGCAGTGAAAGGCTTTTTTGTATACATTTTGTAAAGACTCTGGTATGAAGGCTCAGAGCCCATAGGTTCTCAGTGAGGAGGAGCTCTATCTGTTAAAGAGGATTTTGGTCTTTGGTATTTCAGTCTGTAACTTTCTCTTATGTGTTATTTTAATATATCATTTCATTTCATCCATCTTTCCTGTATCATGTTTTGGAATGTGAGTGGCTCACTGATTTTTGGTATGGATTCGTCCTAGTTGATGCCCATGCTCGGATCAGTCAAGCGCTTTAAATATGGCTCATGCATGATATTCTGTTCCACTATTCATCTAAACCATGTTTCTGCTATATTAGTTTCTTTGGGAGGGTGTTTTTAAAACACTACTGCTATGTATGGATTCTTAGATTGATAAGCCCATGCGTGGTGGTATTGTGTATCTGGATATCAGCTCAATGTTAACTAATATCTCCTCTACATTTCATTCACTACATACACCTTCTGATAACGTATTTCTGAATCGGCCCGCTTTGCAGTAAATTGTCTCTGAATTGTCTGATGCATTTGTATTAGAGTTTTGCACCATGTCTCTGCAGTATTCCTATCTCTGTATCAGTTTCTGAAGGTCTTGGTCCCATTCAGATTAATTTTCCTCGTTTTACAAGAGATAGCATGAGAGCTTTTATTGATAACCTCGTTTGTTATACCATATGCTCCTTGCTATGATAAGATGTCCTAGGCACTGGTCTATCACAACTCTAGGCTGTCTCTAGGAGCTACAACATCTTTCTGGCGCCGTTGCCAGGGAACGAAGTTGAGAAATTTTAAAATCCCTGGGCTTCGACAAAATCTAATTCACTCTTCAAGTAGGTGAGTATGGAGAGTTGAGAGTTGTAGATCCCTCACCTTGGTGACTCCACATTTGTTATTTGATAAATCTATTTGCAGTCCTGGCTCCTCGTAAGCCACACCTGAGGTCAGATACGTCTAAGCCAAAGACACCTTCAGTGTCTGACCCTGACCACATTATACATAGAAGAAATTGGAGGGAAAGGAAATCAGCTCGTTCCGAAATCCCTGAATTGTCTATAGAAGACTTTCCATCCTCTTCTTCTCAAGAAGCTCAAGTGCCAGAACCCGACTCCACTGTGGGAGATACTGATTATTATTATTCAGATAGTCCACCCCGAGAGGGTATCAGAAATAAAGACAGTCTTCATCCTACTCCTGATGTTGAAGAGGTCAAGGAAGTCACCAAAATATCTGCTGTTAACAGACCATTATTCCCCTCAACACCTCAGGCTGATGTCGAGTACATTCCTATTATTATTCATACTCCACTTCCTCCTCCTCCTTCTACACATCAAACTATTGCACTACCTCCACCCCCTCCAATGGCCAATGTTCCAGCCTTCTTGTTGAATAAATATGCTCCCCTGGCATTACCCCAAGTGTTGAATGATATGCCCCAGGATTATTTGAAGATCTTACCCAGATTCAATGGGGAAAATGAGGTTGATGCTCAAAAACATCTTGAGACTTTCTGTGCTTTTGCAGAGAATTTTAATGTGGAACATTTAGATGTGGTCTTAAGGCTTTTTGTCCAGTCTCTTAATGGTGAAACTCGAAAATGGTTTAAGACATTGGCTGGCCGTTCTATTACCACTTGGGACAATATGGAAGATACTTTTCTCAGAAAATGGGGGGAGAAGAAAGAACATGGAAATTGTCTCATTGAGTTCAACACACTAAAGAAAAGACATAATGAAGGAGTGTCAGAATTTATCAAGAGATTTAATAAATTGTATCTGAGTCTCCCTGCTGATATGAAACCTCATCAGACTGCTGCTAAAGTTGTTTTTGTAGCAGCCTTTGATTCAGATTTTGGTTTCTCTTTGAGAGAAAGAAAGCCTGCTTCTCTGGATGATGCCCAGACAGATGCACTAGAGATTGAGGCAAACTTTGCCTCCTCTGGTAAATTAAAAGGAAAATCTGAACAAGATGATAAAAGAAGGGGCAAAGAGGAGGTATCTACCTCTAACCTGGATAGAGACCCAGAAATGAGCAAAATGATTAGAAAGTTGGTCAAACTTGAATTGGAGGCCAAGAATTCAGCCTCTAAGAATTTCCACAATGCTCAAAACAGAGGTTACAATCCTCAGTATAGGAAACCACCTCTGCAAATCTTGCCAAGGGAACCCAAGGAACAACAAGATCAGGTTCCACACCCATTGTACCTAGAAGGTCCAGAAGATGATGCTACTGAAGACACCGCCTATGGAATGGAGGATGCAAATCTTGCTTTTTCAGATAGTGATGGAGAAGAATGCTCATTACAAGAAGAAGAAAATGCTAGAGACACGGAAGACTCAGAGATTGATCACTATTGTAGGCTATTTGATGATTTCGTTCACGCACAACTCAATAGGGAGTATGATCTCAGATCTTCTAGGAAGAGGACTCGTACTCACGAGTAGGAAGGAGAGCCACCCCAGAAGGAAGCACCTGTTCAGAAGCAGTCAACAATCCAGAAAGTCACTGACAAAGGTAAGAAGCCTCTAAATAGACCTGTGCAGTCTAATGATCAAATTCCTTCCTCTCCCAAAATAGTCTTTCCCCCTGATGCCAAGTCTGTATCAAAAGAAGCCAAACCCCCAGCTGAAAATAAGGAGTCAAAAGAGGTTGTAATAGAGAAGTCCTCCCCTGCTTTCAACCTGCAAAAGGAACTTGAGAAGGTAAAAATCCCAGTTCCCCTGACTGAACTGTTGAAACAACTAGCATATCAATCTCAAGTCACCTCATTCATGCTCCCTCCAGAAGCAACACTCACTCCAGATAGCCTCAACCTTCAAGAAGAAAGACCCATGGTTGTCTTTGGTCCACATGTTGAGGAATTAGATGCTTCTACTCCTCCCTTTTATGTGTCTCTAGTGATTCATGACTTGCCATTACATAATTGTCTGTTAGATTCTGGAGCATCCCATAATCTTATACCTCTGTTAGTCATGGAACAACTAGGATTACAAATCACCCGTCCATACAAGGACCTTTATTCATTTGACTCCAAAAGAGTTAAATGCTTGGGGATGATCAAGGATTTGGTGGTTAATTTGGCCCAAATCCCAGCTAAAAGTGTGGTAATGGACATCGTGGTGGCTGACATCCCAGCTCGTTTTGGTATGTTGCTATCAAGGTCCTGGGGAACAAAAATTGGTGGATCACTCAAGATGGATTTAACATATGCCACTATCCCAGTTTTTGGTGGCCAAGAGAGGAGGTTGTACAGGGAGACTAGATTTGTCAAGATGGTGACTAAGGCTGACAACTCTGTAAATTCACCAATCTACAGTACAGAAGGAGATTTCTCATGCTTGATGCTGGAAGAAGACCAATATTTTTCTCATGAACCATCCTTCTGTCAGATCAAGACTGAGCAGCCCTCAGAGAGCCATGAAGCAGGAATCTGGACACTTCATTTTGATGGAGCAAATTCAAGAGAAGGTAATGGAGCTGGAATACTATTGATTTCTCCTACAGGGAAATGGGTCCCATTGTCCTTCAAGCTGGAATATGAAGCCACTAATAATGTGGCTGAATATGAAGCACTTCTGTTAGGATTGCAGACAGCCAGGAACATGAATATACAAAGTTTAAAAGTTCTGGGAGATTCAGAACTGGTGGTTAGACAAGTCAAGAATCAGTGTCATACCAAACATCCTCGGCTGAGGGCTTATAGGAATGAAGTTTGGGACATGGTGGAAAATTTCTTCTTGGCATTTGATATCCAGTTCATGCCCAGAGAACAGAATAGGATGGCTGATTCCCTTGCGGTAACTGCTAGTACATTTCGACCACCTCAGAACCCTCTTTTAAGATATGAAGTTGAGGTGTGTTATCGACCATGAATCCCAGATAACATCAAACACTGGCAGGTATTTGAAGACGAAGAACAGATCAAGAGATTCCTGGAAACAGTGGGAGAATTCTCCAATATGGAGATTGATGCTGATGAAGAAGAGGTTGAGTCTGAAGATACTTTAGAAAGAAATTGGGAGAAGAAAGTGGCAGGTAATAAAGTGTTGCAGTTAAAGGGAAACATAATACCTAGAGGACTGGTGCCTCTAGAAAGATTATTTGATAAGAATGATGTCCCACTGCATCCAAGAAAAGTGGTAGAAGAAAATCAGGTAGAAGACCCGAATATTGGTACTGAGGCTGACCCCAAAATTGTAAAACTATCCAGAAAGATCCCTGGAGAATATAAAAAGCTATATCAGAAATTGTTTCAGTCTTACAAAGATGTGTTTGCATGGTCCTATCAGGACTTGAAAACTTTTGATATCAGTATTATGCAGCACAAAATTCCACTGAAGGGAGATGCAAAGCCCCATAAGCAGAAGCTCAGACAAATCAATCCCCTGCTGCTTCCTTCTATTGAGAAGGAAATTAAGAAGCTGTTAAAGGCCAAAATAATTGTACCATTGAGGTACTCTGAATGGGTGGCAAACCTTGTCCCTGTATGAAAGAAGAATGGAGAAATAAGGCTGTGTGTGGATTTTAGAAATTTAAACAGAGCATCCTTAAAGGATAATTATCCACTACCTAAGATGGATTACATCCTGCAGAAAGTGGTTGGAGCTTCTAGGATGTCAATGATGGATGGATTCTCTGGTTATAACCAGGTGGTTGTACTTCCAGAGGATCAAAAGAAGACTGCTTTCACCACACCATGGGGTACATTTATGTATGCCAGGATGCCTTTTGGATTGATTAATGCAGGGGCCACTTTTCAGAGGGCGATGGATATTGCTTTTGTTGGGGAGCAAGATAAATTCTTGGTAGTCTACCTTGATGATATCACTGTATTTTCCAAGAATGATACTGAGCATATTGAGCATCTGCGTAGAACTTTTGAGAAATGCAAAAGGTATGGCCTCTCTCTGAATCCTCAAAAGTCTTTATTTGCATTAGAAGAGGGAAAGCTTCTGGGCCATATTGTGACTAAAGATGGGGTGAAGATAGATCCTAAGAGGGTAGAGGTTATAAATGGTATTGCTTTTCCCAGAAATAAGAAAGAGGTGCAAGTATTCCTAGGGCGCATTAATTTCTTGAGAAGGTTTATCCCTAACTATGCTGAGATAGTTAGGCATATAACAGACATGCTGAAGAAGAACAATGAGGTAAAGTGGTCACAAGAATCACGAGAGGCCTTTGTCAGGATTAAAAAGGCATTTGCTGAAGCCCCTGTGCTAGCTGGGTCGGATTATTCCAAACCTTTTATGATCTTTTCATTTGCTTCACCACATACAGTAGCAGGAGTTTTATTGCAGAAGAATGAAGATGGGTATGAGCAGCCTATTGCCTTTTTCAGCCAAGTGCTTCATGATGCTGAACTGAAATATAACATATTGGAAAAGCAAGCATACGCCCTAGTGAAATCCCTAAAATCATTCCGTGTATATATCTTACAGTCCCACATCACTGCATTTGTGCCTGCAGCTGCTGTAAAAGATATTCTTATTCAGGGGGATAGTGAAGGAAAAAGGGGTAAGTGGATTGCTAAAATACAGGAGTATGACTTAGACATTCGCCCTACTAAGCTGATCAAAGGCCAAGGGCTAGCCAGGATGTTATCTGAATCAAACTATCAAGCCCTGGGCATAAATTTGTCCATTATAGCAAGTGAGGAATCTGAGGAGAAAGAAGAACGACATGGAATTGGGGTAGCTACTCCAAAAACACATATAAAGTACCTCACCAGTCCGTGGTACAAAGAGATAGTAGAATATCTCCTTACACTCAGCTGCCCCCCAAGTTGCGATAAAACCAAATACAGAGCGCTGAGATTGAAATCACAGAAGTACATAGTCGCCAATGGCCGGCTATACTGGCGAGATCCCTCAGGCATCTTACTCCTGTGTCTCACAGAGAATGAAGTCGAGAGTATTATAGCAGAATTTCATGAAGGGATCTGTGGGGAACATTACAGTTGGAGGGTCACTGCTCACAAAATCCTAAAGGCTGGTTTTTATTGGCCCAAGCTTTTTGGAGATGTCTTTGCCCAGGTTAGAGCATGTGATAAATGTCAGAAATTTGCTGAAAGACAGAAGATGGCACCTCTGCCCATGATTCCCGTACACGTGGACGAACCATTCAGACAATGGGGGATCGATTTTATAGGCGAAATACATCCTCCGTCGAGTGGTCAACATAAGTGGATTTTGACTGCCACAGATTATTTTACAAAATGGGTGGAAGCTATACCTGCAAGGAACGCAATAGATACTATGATAATAAAATTCATGGAGGAAAATATCATATCTAGATTTGGTTGCCCTGCCAGAATAGTAACTGATAATGCCCAGACTTTCAAGTCTGCAAAGTTTGAGAGTTTCTGTCAGCAATATAATATCACACTAAGCCACTCTACAGCTTATTACCCACAGGGAAATGGCTTGGCAGAGTCTTCCAATAAAACCCTGGTAAGGGCACTGAAGAAGACTATCAATGAAAATCAGAAAAATTGGGATTCCCAATTGAAATTTGCTCTGTGGGCTAATAGAATTACCAGCAAGAGAGCAACTGGGAAATCCCCATATGAATTAGTATATGGGAGGGTAGTAGTATTTCCTATTCAATTAGCCCTACCAGTAGCCCGATTCATGCAGGAAAGTCAAGAAGAGTCTGATGATATGATCAGGAGAGTAAACCAGCTGGTGGAATTGGAAGAAACACGCAATCAGGTGAATTCAAGGCTAACTGAATATCAGGAGAGGATGAAATACCTGTTCGATCAGCATGCCAAGGACAGAAAGTTGCAGATTGGTGATTTGGTGCTTAGATGGGATATCCGAAGAGCTGAAAAGGGAAAACATGGTAAATTCGATCCTCTCTGGTTCGGGCCTTTCAAAATTGTGGATAAAGGAGACAACAGCACTTTCAGGTTGGAGAATTTACAGGGGGACTTGCTTGACTCCCCTGTAAATGGTCAGTTTCTCAAACCCTATTTCCAATTCTGATGCAGGCCGAGAAAGCCTGATGTACCATATTGTATATAAGTTTTTGCTTTGTCTTTATTGGATAACATGGGGCTCTGTTTAAATTTCTGAAAAGTAAGAAGTGCTGAAAAGCAGTGGCTGCATAGAAGATGATTGGGAAGGTCTGCGAAGTTCTCGACACGTCCAGGGATGAACGTGCCGTCCCCAGGTGGAGCCAATGTTGATCATAATCAGCTTCCTATTAAATTTTCGCAGGCAATCTGGTTTAAATCACTCATCCCCCCTCGTCCTGCCTTCCGAAGAGCTTTATCTGCCTATCGTTGCCCTTTTCCCGCCTCAAAATTGCATAAAAGGGCTGAAAATCCACATTTGAAAATATTCAAGGCTTAGCCCTTTTGGCCCTAGCCCCTCAGTCGTTTCCTCCACGTAACCCAGTGCTGGAACCAGGCGCAAAAACACTAGGCGCTTATCACATATGAATATCGGGCGCGCCCTCGGCCGTTGATCTGTACAGATCGAACGACATTCACAATGCTCCACTACGCCCGTGGCCCACTCCATTCATCGCCCAAACCGCATCTCAGCCGTCCTTTCACCCGTAAATCCGAAGGTCCATATCTCACTTGCCCCGGTGGTCCCCGCAACGCGATACTCCAAAACTAGGTGGTATCTATCGCACCGCCTTTTGGTGGTGGGCGGTAATTCTCGTTTGGCCAAGGATTCCATTCATTGCCTGACACGTGGCTCAGCGCACTACTGCAAAACCGCTCTCCATCGCGCATTATTGTTCAGTCAAAGTCACGGCGCGATATTCGTGACAGCCGTCCGATCTGGGGGTCTTCATCTAACGGTTGTTGCACTTCGAAGCTACACGGCATTTAATCATAGCATATCCGACCCTTGGCCCACTATCCGTTGCCCTCCTACGCGCCCTCCACCGTCGATTTCCGCCAAGATCGGACGGCCCTCATTTAACCCACGCCATTGACTTGGTTCTTCTCCACGTCATCCATTTCCCGTTGTCTTGGTATCGTGCCACCTGTCCCCCAGTTTTTCTCCACGTGCTCTCTGCCACCCCAGATCTATATTTAGTCCATTTCTTCGTTTCTTACGTATTTTCGCGATCATTTTCGCATTCCACTATCTTTCTCCATGGTCTTCCCACACTGTTACGCTGCATTTTCTACCATCGCCCTACATTTTTCCACCAGTCCACCGTGCAATGCTGTCATTTCTCATTATTCCCCACCGCATTCACCTTCCCGTGCATGGTTTTCTTTAACGAGTTTGCGGATTTTGCAGGGTTACAGCGGCGGATTTTGCAGGGTTACAGCGGCGAAAAGTTGCCATAATTCACAGCCTCCATTTCAGAAGTTGAGAACGCATCAAAGGACCATCTTTCATAGGCAGAATTTATGAGGGAAATCCGGGAAGCTGTTATGACACGACTTTCATTAAAGAAGCAGGGGTGAAAATCTGTCAAACCTTCCAGAGTTATTAAAATACGCAGATTTTGCAGATGGAAACATTAATGGAGCAGATAGAGAATATCAGCGAAAGATTGGAAATTGAAGACATATAATTGAAGATTTTAGGGCCTTGATCTAACCTTTTGAAGGCGCAGTACCAGATTGAAGATCTTGCAGATCACTCCAAATATTTGTGCACAAGAAACAATACCCTCCAGGTATTATTTCAGCAGGAGTTTTCTCTCCAGGAAAGGACGGAATGTCCATGTGATATTAATTCTATACCGTGTTCCTGAAGATATTTTTGCCCAGTGCATTTACTTCAGAAAGCAGGCAGCAGAGTACATACAGCACTACAGCGTCGTCAAGCAGAAGGGCGGGCACTTTTCACCATCCTGTCTTAACTAGGCTAATTAAATGTTCATCAGCTACTCCTTGTTCGAGCTTTTCTGTTCTCCTATAAAGCCCCCGAAGAACAAATAGTTTGGGGTTCCAGATTTTATCAGAAAACTATGCAGTGAAAGGCTTTTTTATATACATTTTGTAAAGACTCTGGTATGAAGGCTCAGAGCCCATAGGGTCTCAGTGAGGAGGAGTTCTATCTGTTAAAGAGGATTTTGGTCTTTGGTATTTCACAGTCTGTAACTTTCTCTTATGTGTTATTTTAATATATCATTTCATTTCATCCATCTTTCCTGTATCATGTTTTGGAATGTGAGTGGCTCACTGATTTTTGGTATGGATTCGTCCTAGTTGATGCCCATGCTCGGATCAATCAAGCGCTTTAAATATGGCTCATGCATGATATTCTGTTCCACTATTCATCTAAACCATGTTTCTGCTATATTAGTTTCTTTGGGAGGGTGTTTTTAAAACGCTACTGCTATGTATGGATTCTTAGATTGATAAGCCCATGCGTGGTGGTATTGTGTATCTGGATATCAGCTCAATGTTAACTAATATCTACTCTACATTTCATTCACTACATACACCTTCTGATAACTTATTTCTGTGAAGTATTTCTGAATTGGCCTGCTTTGTAGTAAATTGTCTCTGAATTGTCTGATGCATTTGTATTAGAGTTTTGCACCATGTCTCTGCAGTATTCCTATCTCTGTATCAGTTTCTGAAGGTCTTGGTCCCATTCAGATTAATTTTCCTTGTTTTACAAGAGATAGCATGAGAACTTTTATTGATAACCTCGTCTGTTATACCATATGCTCCTTGCTATGATAAGATGTCCTAGGCACTAGTCTATCACAACTCTAGGCTGTCTCTAGGAGCTACAACAGGAGGTATGAACACATCTTTTGGACACCCTGCATTTTCCACAATCTGAATCCGATCTTAGAGGAGATCGACAATAAAGTTCCATGGATAAAGGAACTCACAGGGGAAGCAAGGGTAATTGTTAAATTCATCACCAACCACCACCAGTCTCAAGCAATATTTCGATAGTACTCCAAATTGGAGTTGTTAAAAGTTGCTGAGACAAGATATGCCTCAAACTTCATAATGTTGTGCCGCCTTGTTGAGGTTAAGCAAGCATTAGTGTCTATGGTGGTGAGTTAGCTTTGGTTTGAGTGGAGACAGGCAGATTCAGAGCGGGGATCTACGGTGTGTAGATTGTGCCTTGATGAGGATTGGCGGAGCAAGATAGATTTCTTGCTATTGTTCACAACCCCTGCATTTGAGCTTCTTCGGAATGCTGACATCGACCAACCTTTCTTAGGAGAGGTATATGATGGCATGGATTCCATGGTTGAGAAAACTATGGAAATAATTTCACAGGAGTCTCCATAGCTTTTGTTTGTAGATGGTCAGTTTTATGAATTAATCAACAGAATCATTGTTGACAGGTGGAACAATTTCAACACTCCATTGCATACTGTAGCACATGCCTTGAACCCAAAATTTTATGATGAGGAACTTATTGCTCAAAGCAATGGGAAGAGGAAGGCTAATGGGGTGAAAAAAGCCCTTATGAGAATTTTTCCAGCTCATCTACACAGGGAGGTGAAGGAAGAATTTGCCAGTTTTGCTGCAGGAATAGATGATTATTCAGATATATCATCTTTCGAGGAGAGAAACACCATGAATCCAGTTAGGTGGTGGATTTGTTATGGAGCAAATGGTGTACATTTGCAAAACCTTGCCATTCGCCTCCTTTCACAAGTGGCAAGCTCTTCATAAGCATAAAGGAATTGGAGCACCTATGGTTTTATTCATTCTGTGAAGCGCAACAGGTTGGGCTCATAGAAGGCAAAGGATTTTGTTTATGTGCACTCCAACCTTCGGCTTGCATCTCGTAGGGGTCCAGAATATGGCAATGGTCCTTCTAAGGAGTGGGATGTGGATCCAGAAAATCCTAATTTGGATCTCTCTTGCTGCCTTGAATATTGAGGACCAGGATCATAGAAGTGGAATTGGCCAAACATCTTCTTTAGCTACACCATCCACTGCTGAGCATGCTTTTGCTGCTATATTTGATGAGGATGCTGATAATGAGTATTAGTCTTTTGACTTTATTGTACTTGTAGCCTCATATATATAATAAAGGCCGATTTTGAGATTTTGATATATAATAAAGGTTGGTTTTGGATATTTCAATATTGCTATTTTCATTATGTGTCTGTTATCAATGATCATTCATGAGTAAATGTGTTGTAACTTGTAAATTTGTAATAGTGTATGCTTTGAATTTATGATTTATCATGTATGTTTTAAACTTGTATGATTTCACATAACATTTCTTAAATGTCTTAAATTCTAATATATATATATATATATACCGCGTTTCCCCGTTTCCAAAATTTGGGGAGGTCGCGTTTAGTATCACTTCCCGTTTCGGAAACTCGTTTCCGTTTCCCCGTTTTGTGCAACTTAGTTCCCTAGGTAACTCAATTGCCTATCTAGATCAGGGCACTATTTTGGGTGGTGGTGATCAATTCCTCTACTTTTACTATTTTCTCTCTTTTTCCTTAAATTCTAGATATCTAGGGTTAGGGTTAGGATTTCTTTGAAATTTAGCTTAAAAGTAACTTTATTTGATATGTTGTTGCCCTCTAAGTAGGAATTGCATTAAATAATTGTCAAAGAATGGAAAATATAGCATTTATTGCATGTCAAAACTCTTTCTAGGGCTGACATCATCATTGTATTGCTGTTTTATGCATGTTTGAACCATACAACTCAATTGTAAACCCTAAACCTTGCATATCTAATTGATAGTCTTGACCCTTTATTGATTATCATTATAAGACTATTTCTTCTAGCTGTTATATGACGTTGCATGCCTTATTATTGAAAATTTATCAAGCCCTAACTTATAACAGCCCTCTAGTTTGGTTAAGTGGTCCAGGGATGAAGTGCTTGTACTTTGATAAAGATTATCTTAGCTCTCCTAGCTCTTCTACCCCATCCCAATTATTATACCTCATCTATCACCTTGAACCCTTTCTATTGAATATCCTTAAGTGATCTGCATATAGGGAAGACTCTATTGTGGTTAATTACCACTAATATCTAGAGAAAGGCTACTGATGTGATAGTGGTGGTCGATTTTTTATTACCATGAGGCCTAGACCCCCTATTAAAGCTTTGCTCTCCACTTGCTAGATTCCACGGTAACAAGACTGTAACATGACCTGTCCTTTATAAAGCAAAATTTCCTAAAGGCTGGAGATAAGGGAATTTTTAAAGGATCTCTGTTAGTTCCCATGAGGCATCCTTGGGCTGTGTATCCTTCCACTATATTAATACCTCTTGTATAATGCGTTGATAGTATCATGTCTCTCGTTTTTTGACGATGGCCTCTGGCTACAAGCAAATGGAACTTTCTTCATGCAATTTTGAAAGGCAAGTTTGAATGGCGGAATTAGAGCCAACCACTTTCTTTAAGCAGGAGATATGAAAGATTGGATGAATTTTACAGTGGCTAGGAAGCTCCAATTTGTGTACATTTATCATGGTATTAGAGGAAAGTAGTCGTGAGGCCTCCTGAAAGGGGGCATATCGGTTAATGGTTGAATAGCTATTCATTGTGGGTTCCGTTCGTAGCTTGTCATTTTCAACATGGTGTTAGAGCTGGGTGGCTAGAAGGCATCAATGGGAGTGTGGCTTATGAGGAGGGTTTGGAGATGACAGTCCGCCTTTCCACAATGAACCATTAAGAGTGCTTGTCTTGAAAAGGGCATATAACTTAGTTGTAGAGTGAATTTTATTGACTTGAGGCAAGTCTTGGATTCAACATTTAGCTTGTCTTAGGGCTTAGCTTTAGTCCATGGATCCAGGGTTGGGATTTGATAACTATTGTTGCTTAGCGGCAAGTCCTAGGAATCTAGGATTAATTCATTACATGTTAGTTTTCAACTTCATATCATAGCCAAGTTGCTAGGAGGCATTAACCGAAGCATGGCTTGAGGTGGGGTGTTGGACATACAATCCACACTTCGAAGGAAAACTATCATGGGTGCCTAGTAGGAAAATGCCACACATCTCAATGGAAGAGTAGCTTGTTTGGTGAGGGGTAGGTATTGTGGTGGCTTGAAATTTCATAGGCATTTATGCCTATTAATTGAAATTGTGATGACGTTCTTCACAACATTTCCATTTATTAAATGTTTTTAAGGAATCACTACCCATCAAAATTTTAATTCGATGTGCCCATCCAAATTTCATTTGATATGGCAGCCCACCAAGTGTCTCTCCATTGCCTATTTCTCAGCCAAAAAAGTTTATTGCGTACTAGACAAATAGTGAGACAAAATGGAAAAAAACAATGCAATTGTATGGGTTACAGAAATATTCTTGAAACTATCATTGTTAATAGGTTACAGAAATATTATTAATTGTTGACTTCACTTAAATAAATAAGAGGTAAGAGAACAATTATGACAGCATTCATGATCATATATAGAATGCTGTTCAGTGCTACTGCTTATTCAACACGCTCTATTCACATTATATACTTGCGAAGAGATGAAGGCATTATGCACATCATACAATGATATTGCTTCCACTCATGATAACTCAATTCAAAGTGGGGGATCCTTTTATATACCTAGAGGTCCACGTCATTGTTATAAATGTCCAAATTGGACTTGGAATCAGCGGAGGGTCAGACTGGACTCAGATCAGAATCAGCTGACGACTTGGCTTACTAAACTATACATTACACACACACACACACACACACACACACACACACATCAATGTAAATCCAATCCATGAGAGACTTTCTGCAGGGTTGGGGTTTAGGGTTCTTTTACTGTTTTTTGTTTTATTTTTCCATTTTTTGCTGTGGGCAGGTCCAGACTGGTTTAGAACAGAACTGGCTGAATCAGTTGCTCAGACTGGTTCTGTACTGAACAGGCTGGTTTGGTATGGAAATGGTTGCTGAACCAGTTCAAGGGCCAGTCCATCATAGTTTAGGATGAACCGGCCTATTCTGGTTTTGGTTTGGCTGGCTTTTAAAACACCGGTCCCGTCCACCCAACTAATTAGGACTTCCTAACGAGGAATAATTAATGTCCTTGTAATTTTTCCACCCTTACTTAACTCATGAGCGACTCATTATTGAGACACTAGTTATTCCATCAATCACATGTAGAAGTCACTAAAGGTCAAAACAGACGAAGAATATATCATAATGATAAATTTGGGTGTATCAGGTTGCCTTTGACTGTTGCATCAAAAGTTTAGTTGTCACATAAGATAAGAAATTTTACGCCAATCTTTGTCTAGGATTCTGGGATGAGTAAAATTTCTGGATGAGCCCCCTAAAGCTTGTCCTTAAATCGAAAATTATATAATTATTCGAGCATTTTTTAGTGCTCAACAAAATATCCCCCATCTATTAACTCACCAGTGTACCTGGTGTGTTTGGTATTGGTTATAGGTATCTCCCCATCGGAGCTCAGGTGTTGTTATTACTGGACTAGCAACTGATCTGCTTGTGCCTTATTCATATATTATTTCATTATGCAAAATATTATCGTGAAGTTGCATTGGTGAGAGTGTTTCTGTTAGAGACATTGTCACTTTGGTGTCTATTCGTGAATCATAAGTATCATATATCCCTAGATTGTTATTATCATATAACATTTTCCAATTTTTATTTCCTTTCAGATTTTTCATTAGAATGAAAGGCTTTACAGTGGTTTATTTCCATGTTTTTTATATTATTAGTCAAGTCATTGAGTTCTCAGTTTTACAATAATTTCGATCACCTGTGTTGATGTTGGTGTAGGTGATCCTGCTAAGGATGTGCTCAAGGATGCATTGCAGGATTTGATGGTTGTTTGTCAACAAGTGAGACAGACTTTTGGCAAGTCAGTTGCGACTTTCAATGCAACTCGGGGTGTGAAGGAAATGAGTACAGAATCTGATTCTTAGATAACTTAAAGTGATATTTTTAAAGAACAATATATGTAATTGTAATATTACTCACTAGACATGGCTATGACCGTGTTATGGTTGTAGAAGTTGCCACCACTTGTGGCTAGTAACGAACAAGATGTATTTTGTAGGCACTTAAATCTCAACAACTTCTGTTGGCTTCGATCTTGCTTTGAGACGGTCATGAAATTCTAGAAATAACATTTTCAATTTATCATGTTAATATGGTAATATCCTTGGCTTCTGCTGTTGTTCATCAAGCCTAAATCATTTGCAGACCTTCCTTTATTTCTCTGTATTGAAAGTGCTTCTTTTTAAACTCGATATGAACATTAGAACTGGTCCAAGGAGGTTGGGTGTGACAAGTGGTCTGCTAGCATGATCTAAACATCCCTTGAGGGGCAAGTTTGAAGGGAAAGTCACTTAGCATGAGCACTTTTTTCAGCTTAGCTACCCTGAGAAGAGGGCACCGTTTCATCAAAATCACCTAGGTCTTGCACTCACTTTGAGCTGGTCATTCATGTTTCCATGGGATTTGAACATTGCTGGGTGGCTTGACATGCCACTGTCCACCCCACTGAATCATGACCCATTGGCATGCTTAGTGAATCTTGATTATTCATCCCATTTGTATTCTGTCATTTCAAATCTTGATTTGAAAATGCAAATGGTCTTATTATATGCATTTGGATGAGTCTAAATATTCTATGTTTTTGACATTTTCTAGTAACCATCACTGGAATCCAGCAATGCTGTTGTTGGTGAAATTGCAAAATTGCAACGTTACATTGCTTGAATCACATTTTTGAATGCATAAATAGATTCAGCATCCTTAAAAATCCCTAGGGCACTCTGACTATACAATCTCAACAATTGAAATCTGCAATTCCAGAATATCAGGCCAGTTTTTAGGCAAAAATGGTCAGAAATATGTGCATGGAAAAGGTAAAAATTGTAGAATGCTTAGGCTACACTTGTACGTTTTAGTCTGGTGACATGGCCATCTCAGATTCCAGAGGTTGGTTTATAAAGATTTTACTCTTTTAACATCAATCAATGGAAAAGTGTACTCTCACTGTTCACATCATAACGCGAATTGGATATAAACATTTTGAAGTAGATAATCATTAATGATCGACCAAAAGCTCTGGGAGAGACATTTTTATTTTTTCTCATTTTATTTGGTAATATGGTCTTGAGATTAACTTTCCCAACAATGTTATAAGAAGAATATTTCTAATGTTATAAGAAGAATATTTCAGGTAACTTGGTAGTTGGGGTCGAAAGGACATTTCCTTGGACCATGTAGATAATGATTGCATGTCTCCTCGTGCGACGTTTTGCCCTTTGAATGTTTGTCATCTAAACGTTAATGTTTGTCATCTAAACGTTTAGCTCTTAGCTTGTTTGGGGGATTACTTTCTTGTCTTGGGCAAACACAGTCAGTGGGAGGCTGTGAGCACATCCCATGGGGTGCCTTTTAGCCAACATTCCTATTAGTCAGTCATCTTTGCTGTTTGCTGGTTTGGCAATTCCTCGGTTATTATTTTTAATGGTGGAAAAGCAAATTAATGTTTTATATATTATTACACCCTTGGTAATCGCCTTTTAAAAAACAATAATGATATAAACCTAACTCGATCATAGCCTATTTTCCATGTAGACTACCATTACTAATTACCCATTCTCATGTTTATAGCATTAGTATTGTTAGGGTATGCATCTAAACAATCATGTGATTCTCTAGCTTCATGGATTGATTAATCAAATGAAGACCCTTTTCTTTTTGTTTGCTGTTTTGTTTGTAACTTGCGGTATTAGCCTTTGGCCAAAAAATCACAGCCTACGGGTATCTCAATGGTCAAAATCATTTGGGAATTGCATCTAGCCTAGGTCTGACCAACCCTTTGTTGAGGAACCAAGTGTAATGAAGTCTAATACCTAATTTCTTTTCTTGATAATTACTTGTGAATATTAGATGTCTTCTTATTACTTATGTCTTCTTCATCAAGCAATTATACAAATGTTCAATCTTTCAGGAAAATATAGAGATCACAAAGAGACAAGAGACACCAAAATTAGGCTAGTACCCAGGGCAAAACCCACAAGGGGAAAACCCAACAATCCTTCTCTTATAGAAGTAGATCAAAATGAGAGATATCCAAGACCAAGACCAAGACCAAATTGCCACCAAGATACCAAGTCCATCCGTCCTACAAAGTCAAAGCTAACGCTGGTCAAATTGCTCTAAATCTGGTCAAAGTTGTAAAATTTGGACTTGCAATAAGTGGCTGAATTTTGGCCCGCAACTACCTTAGAATTTCGGCCTCTTTCATAGAAAATCAGATCCTCACACGTGCGATCTGCAATAGATCATAAATTCAGTCAACAAGGAATATTCTTCTATGCTTTGACTTTCTCTCTCTCTTCTTTGACTCGACTTCCTCTCTCCTTCGCTTGGTTCATAAAATGCTTATTGTGATGATGTGTGAATGTGCTCCAAGTAGGTCAAACTGTCTCTTATATATATAATTGCCCATGAGGGTCGAGTAGGTGTCACTTTGGAGGGCTATGTCGACCTGGTCATCTTGTGGGCGTATGACTCAAAATAAAATTCAAATTCCTTTTTTCTTACAAATGTCCAAATAGGACATGACTCAAATAATTTTTATTTTGACTCATAATAAATTCTTTTTGACTCTAAGCATGAAGAACTTGCTTTAACAAAAGCATAAATATAATAAATACATCAATGATAAATTTACATTATGAAGACGGAACCTAGTTACAACTTCAACACCCCATCTTAATTAGGGAGGTATTCATAATGACTCAACATGATAATCTCAAGTTGAAATATTCATATAAGAAAAGATCCAGATTGATAAGCATCATTATAAACGTCATCATGACCAACATTGTCAAACTACCAAGGCCTTGACAAGTAAGCTCTATTTCTCCACTAGATCAGAGCACAATGCTGGGAGGCATTCAATAGGATACCACACAATTGCCTCTCCGAGGCACATACTCCACCAAGGTTCACCAAAGTATTTCCTCCACATGGCCATTTGCGAACCCGTTGTCACAATACTTGACACAAGGAAATGATGCTCCTTCAAATCATTCTTAACCCAGATCAATGTATATGACTTATGACTATTAGTCCTAGTCATAGTACATGTCTCAAGAATGTTGGTCCATGATGCTTATCCAATCTACCATTCTCCCTATCTGTGTTCATGTACTTAACTTACGGTTGTTAGTCTTGGCCACAATACATGACACATGGAGAAAAATGTGTCCAACCTCACTTCCTCAATTTGGGAGGAGATTCCACAAGCACACGCTTGTCTCGAAAACACTCATGCTTTCTCTTGGGGAGGGACTTCGTCAATACATCAGCTACCTGTTCGTAACTGGAGATAAACTGTAGCTTCATGGCTTCATCCTGCATCATGTCACGAATCATAATGTGCTTCGACCTTCTGGGTTCTCTAACAATCTTCATACAACATTGATCAATACAAAGTATCATGATCGAATCCAGCATTTCATCAAACATTTATGTAGCCAAACTGATTCATCGCTAATTGTACAAAGCTTCAATGTCTTCTTCCTGAAAATACTTACAAGCTTATACAATTCATGAATCCCAAAAATATTCTATGCTATTCCCCATAAATTATATAATTGTCTTGCCCTCAACAATTACTATTATATCTGTTATCTTCTAAACAAGAAATATAAATCAAACTTGACTGCAAACTTGATACAAAAGTAGATTGTAGAGCTATGTACCCTTGCCATATTCCTCATTAACGTTAGTAGTAGAGATCCTTATTGTCTTCAACCTTGGGTTTATTCAAAGCTTCATCTTTAGTTGTTAATACTTCACGTCTTTTCTTCCTCTTATTATTCTTAGGGTTCTTGGGTCAATCTCTCTTGAAATGTCCATAGTCATGACAACCATAACATTGAAATTTGGACATATCCTTATTTCTATGAGACCTGTTGCATTGTTTTTGTGTTGAGATCCAAACTTTCCAAAATTCTTTCTCAATCTAGCTGCAAAAGCTCGAGAGTCTTCATTATTAGGTTGAGTATCATTTTTAGCCTTTAGTCTTGATTCCTCTAGAACACATGAAGCCCATAATTCTTTAAAGGTCAGAGTTTCCTTTCTAGCATATATGCCTCCTACAAAACCATCCCAAGTTGGAGGTAGATAATTGATTACAAAGTGATCAATTCAAAGTCAGATATGGTTTCACCAAGCCCTTGAAGTTGATCTTTGATTTTTGATATCTTCGTAAAATATGAAGCCATGTTCTCTTCTTTTGACATCCTTGTTCCATAGAGTTGATTCCTTAGAGACATCTTTTGACCAATTGTGTTAATGGAGCATAATTTCACCAATGTATCATAGACTTCCTTGGATGTAAACAAATCTGAAACAAAAAAAATGAGATGATTTTTGATGGACTCAAGGATAATCCTTTGAGCTCTAATTTCTCCCTTATTGTATTTGGCCACTTCTTGAACATTGTTTTTCGGTATTGGAACATTGCCTTCAACAAATTGCATAACTTCATTTTCTTCAAGGACTAAATTGGTCCTCTTCTTCCTATTGAGATTTTGGAGGGCTAGTGATTAATTCAAATTCTTTTCTTGATAATTATTTGTGAGCTTACTTGAGTTACTTATGTCTTCTCTTGCTTAGCTTGTTTAGTATTTCATCAAGTCAATTACCAAAATACAAAAGACACAAAATTAGGCTCTTTGAGCCAGGTCAAACCTCTCCCAGGAGAAGTTCTTCTTATAGATCTTCAATTGACAAATACCATGACCAAGACTTAGACCCTTGACCTATGAATGCCTCCAAGACCTTGTCGTTACTTCTTTGAGTGCCTCCAACACTTATCCTTCTCTTGTGCTCCAATCTGCACTGACCTGTACTGGGACTAGAGAACCCGGTCTCTTATTTTCACTTCTTATTACTTAGTCAACTATTGGAAACTGAATCTTCTTCACCTTGCATACACTTATAACTTTATTCCTTTAAGACTGCTTTCTTCTTTAGGTCACTGTCTTCATGTATTGTAGGTGCATCCACAATCTAACCTTCAGACAATTAGTAAGTCCTTAAACAGATCCGAACTTTGACTTTGCTTATGATTCAGGTTCTTTGCTTTGCTTGGAGTCAAAAAGGAGTATGCAATACTTCTGTGATATCCGCAGATTCTTCCTTAAAACAAATGCTGTGATACCTCAGATAATACCGCACTGTAACCCTGTACCAGATCTTAGCAATCCACACTTATATACTTCTTTAATTCTGCACCTTTTTAGCCCTCTGAAATCCGCAACTTTATCCTTTGAAATCTGCACTTTATCCTCTGAACAGTGTGCAATTTTCCTGTGGAAATCACAGAGAAAATCCACAATTTTTCTTGTCCTGATGAGTTGTAGTGACTGGGGTATATATAGTGCACAGTCTGGCTTTTATGTCGACCTTACAACAAATTCTTAGGCCGACTTCATTACTAATTATCATCCAAATTTATTACATCATTTCCAACGTTGAATGAGAGCTGCCTTGAGGGCTGCTATGAGCCTTTCTTCCACAAGGTTTTGGAGGCATTCTTCAAACTAGATACTTCATAATTACGACTCTTAATTATACTAGAAGACAAAACCCTATAGACATCAAGAAGAAGTCTATTGACCTATAATAAAATCTTGCTCATGAAACCCATAAAGCAAGTACAACAAAAATACATTTATTATCTTTGTCTTCTTCTTTACATAAATTGATAATTACATAGTCAATATGAAGACCGATCCTAGTTACACTTTTCAACACTCCCTCTTAACTAGGGAGGTATTCATACAGGTACATGGTCACTTTCAAACTGAAGAATCTCATAAGAAGAATCAGATTAGTAATCACATTTTTATATCATCATATCAACCAACATTGTCCTAGTGCAAGGCCTTGACTAACAACCCCATCTCTCAACGAGACAATGGGTTACAATGCTGGCGATACACGACTTATAAACACCATAGCCATTGTCTCTCCAAGGTACATACTGTAGAAATTTCCGAATCTTAACACGTTTGCAGAAATTATTACTGTTAATCTGGTTAAGCTCCTCCTACTGATGCAAGTTATTAACTGAATAAATTCAAGTTAAAATCGAAGCAAAACACATAACAGATCTCTACCAATTCAGATCTAGAATAAGCACATGCACACATTGACAAAGTGACACAGTTATTTATGGACAAACTGTCCCTGGAAAAGCCCAATGTGAGAAAACCGGTCTCTGGCTGCTAGAGGGTTCTATTATTAAGAATATTTCTGAATACACGACTCTAGGTTCCAGATCTGGCAAACCCGATAGAGAAAACTCTAGATCTACAACTCTTGGCTGATCTAGGGCCAAAAACAGTAACTGATCCACACCCTCAAATGAGATTTACAAAACTTAGCCAGATTTAGGCCTAGAAACCCCAACGCTGCCCCTGAAATACACTACGTCAGCCTCTGAAGGCCTTGAAAGCCTCTGCATTAGCCTTGGATGGCCTCCAAACCCTCAACGCTGCTCCTGGAAGGGACTTCATTACCCTAGAATGGGTGATGCAGTCACTACGCTGCCCCTGAAGGGTCTCTGCGTAACCCCTGAAGGGTTTCCTGAAAATTACGCTGTCCTCGCTGCTGTTGCCTTCCTCTGCGTTGTCGTTGAGCTGATCTCTTCTCTGCCTCTTGTGTATTCTAGAGCTTGGGATCAGATCATCCCCTTGGTCTAAATTCCCCTCTCTGCAGCTGAAGCACTTCTGAGTATTCTTAGCCAACCCTGCCCTAGAATCTCAGCTTAGCTTTAGTGCTTTGCCTCTGTGTGTTTACAAATGACCCCAAGCCTTTCCTTTATACTTTTCTTGTTGACAAATCAACGCCCATGATCAGATCTTGAATCAATGGCTAAGATTGAAAGAAAGCTTGATCCGTGTGACTTAAGACAATTTCATCACATGTTTAATTAAATTCACTTTAATTATTTTATCTTCCTAAGTTTTAACTTAGGAAATACATTAAAATAATTAATTAATTTAATATCTCCTAAACCAAATGAAATTTCCCAAATCCATTTCTGGGTCTTGTAGATCAAGTGTACTGTAGTCCTTCCACAAAATTTGGGAGTTAGAGCACAACTGACGCTACTCCAAATACACAAAATCTCAACACTCCCTCTTAGCATCAAGGGTGTACTCTAGCAATACATCACACTTATGCATTACATGATTTTGGGCACTAGTTCTGTGCTGCTGAAGCTTGGCCTCCTGCCACTCAACTTTGCACTGCTGCTGCCATTCTGTACTACTGCCCATGACTCTGCCACTGCCACTACAACCACTGTACTGCAACTCCCTCTCAATATGTTGCATCTGTGCTGCTCATAGCACTGCTACTGCTGATCTGCTGCACTGCAACTTCAGTTGTTGAGCGAAACAACTGAATCTCCTGCCCAATCTTTGACAAACAAATCTGATGGGCTGCATCCTCATCACTGAAGCTTCATAGGCTACAGATTTGTGTTGGCATCTAAAGAATGATGCACAACTACAACTCTGTTTGCGTAATCAGAGTCCCTCTGAACTTCTGAAGTCACATCAGCTCCTTGTGCTGAAATATATCATGCTGTTGCTGCACTGTGCTCTCCCTCTGAAGCTTTCTGCATTGCTGCAACTCTGCACTGTGTAAGCAACACTGCTTTGCGCTGCTGAAGTCACATCAGCCTCTGCGCTGCTATTGCTTCTACACTACTGCTGCTTTACTCTGCATTGCTCCTTCCAGCCTTCAGATCTGCATCTGCTTCCGCCTCATTTGTGATCTATGCACTCACTGCTCCACTTGTCCCGCTACTGTCTTAAGGCCACCGTAGCTCGCTTGTGATCCAAGAGATGAGCTGCTCAAGGATCCCGCCTCTCTTCCATGTAGCTCCTCTACATGTCCATGTCACCCCATCTCTGTGGTTCTTGAGCACTCATGGCTACATCATCTCCTGACCCATCATTTGCCACAACTGCCTTGGAAGAAGATGCTTCCTTGTCCTTTTTCTTTTCTGGACAATGGGTGGCAAAATGTCCCATTTCGCCACACTGGAAGCACTTGATCTTTGAAAGATCCTTCTTCTTCTTCGGCTCTTCTTTGATGCCAAGGCTGCATCTTCCTCCTCTTCCTTCTTTACTTTGCTCAACCCAGGGCTGTGCTGCTTCTTGGTGAATCTGCGTAGTTCTTCTTGCCAAAGGATTGACCACAAGCTGTCCCAATCTGGGAGGTCTGCTCTGCCCAAGATAATTTGGACAAAGGTTTTCCACTCATTCGTGACTGCATTGAGGGAAGTCCTAACTATCACCGCATCATCTAAGGTTGCACTCGTTGCAGTCAGCTGATCCCTGATTGACTGCAATCTGAAGAGGAAATGCTTGATGTCTTCTCCCTTGGTCATCGTGAATGACCTCATTTGGGTCTCCAACAACATCTTTCTTTGGACTGATTTTCCCTCATACAGGGAAGTCAAGGCCTTCCACATCTCATTAGATGTCCTCTTCTCAACTATGTGTGGTACAATATGGTCCTTGATATTGTCCATTATTAGCGGCTTGGCATGCCCAACAACGTCCCTATGCTTTCGTAGGAGATTTGCATCTGTTGGTGTGGCTAGAGTCTGCTCTGCATGGTTTCTTAGATTGTATGTCTCAAGGACAATCAGAATTCTTGCTTTCCACACTGAAAAGTTTGAGAGGCCCTCTAGCCTATCCTGATCACGCAGTCCATGAGGAGCCATCTGCTCAGAATGTGTCGGAGCTCCTCCTCTCTATAGGTGAGATCTGGATCTAGAGTCCTTTACGAATTGGGCACCCTCTGCTCCCTCTGACACTTGATTTCTCTCCTTGGAAATCTACCAAATCAACTATTATTCAGTGTCTTATTTGATCCTCTGATCAAACTGCAAGTTTCCTTTGGCAAGAAACTCTCTGAGAAACTGATCTCTCCCCAATTTTTGTCACTTGTGCTAAGGCTAAAAATCTGAAAACTTCAGAAATTTAACCCCACCAGGTCTTCTGAATTTCTGCAACTTTTCTGCAAACTTGTTTGGATCTGATAGATTCAGATCTGAATCACGCTAGCTGGCTTCAGACCCAACCAATGCTATTTTTGAGCTGCCTCTGCATAGTAATTGCATGGGCTTGCTAGGACATAGCGCTGGACAACGTCACCCTTTCCTCTGCGTGAATTTGCTCCTGAAAACTGTGCTGTCCCTTCAGATTTGCTTCTCTGCTGCCTTTCTAGCTGCTTTCTGCAACTAGATCCTTCAGAATCTTCAGTTGTTGACCCTTCTAGATCTACAATTGCTATGATACCATGTAGAAATTTTTGAATCTTAACACTTATGCAAAAATTATTACTGTTAATCCGGTTAAGCTCCTCCTACTTATGCAAGTTATTAACTAAATAAATTCAAGTTAAAATCGAAGCAAAACACATAACAGATCTCTACCAATTCAGATCTAGAATAAGCACATGCACACATTGACAAAGTGATAGTTATTTCTGGACAAACTGTCCCTGGAAAAACCCAATGTGGGAAAATCGGTCTCTCGCTGCTGGAGGGTTCTATTATTAAGAATATTTCTGAATACACAACTCTGGGTTCGAGATCTGGAAAACCCGACAGAGAAAACTCTAGATCTACAACTCCTAGCTAATCGAGGGCCAAAAATACTAACTGATCCACACCCTCAAACGAGATTTACAGAACTCAGCCACATCTAGGCCTAGAAACCCTAGCGCTGCCCCTGAAATGCACTACGTCAGCCTCTGAAGGCCCTGAAAGCCTCTGCGTTAGCCTTGGATGACCTCCAAACCCTCAACGCTGCTCCCAGAAGGGACTGCGTTACCCTAGAATGGGTCACGCAGTCACTACGCTGCCCCTGAAGGGTCTCTGCATAACCCCTGAAGGGTTTCCTGAAAATTATGTTGTCCTTGCTGCTGCCTTCCTTTACGCTGTCCTTGAGTTGAACTCTTCTCTGCCTCTTGTGTATTCTAGAGCTCGGGATCAGATCATCCCCTTGGTCTAAATTCCCCTCTCTGCAGCTAAAACACTTCTGAGTATTCTTAGCCAACCCTGCCATGGAATCTCAGCTTAGCTTTAGTGCTTTGCCTCTCTGTGTTTACAAATGACCCCAAGCATTTCCTTTATACTTTTCTCGTTGACAAATCAACGACCATGATCAGATATTGAATCTATGGCTAAGATTGAAAGAAAGCTTGATCCATGTGACTTAAAACAATTTCATCACATGTTTAATTAAATTTACTTTAATTATTTTATCTTTCTAAGTTTTAACTTAGGAAATACATTAAAATAAATAATTAATTGAATATCTCCTAAACCAGATGAAATTTCCCAAATCTATTTCTGGGTCTTGTAGATCAAGTGTACTTTAGTCCCTCCACAAAATTTGGGAGCTAGAGCACAACTGGCGCTACCCCAAATACACAAAATCTCAACACTCCCTCTTTGCATCAAGGGTGTGCTCTAGCAATACATCACACTTATGCATTACATGATTTTGGGCACTGGTTCTATGCTGCTGAAGGTTGGCCTCCTGCCACTCAACTCTGCATTGCTGCTGCCATTCTGTACTGCTGCCCATGAATCTGCCACTGCAACCACTGTACTGCAGCTCCCTCTCAATATGTTGCATCTGTGTTGCTCATAGCATTGCCACTGCTGATTTGCTGCACTGCAACTTCAGTTGTTGAGCGAAACAACTGAATCTCCTGCCCAATCTTTGACAAACAAATCTGATGGGCTGCATCCTCATCGCTGAAGCTTCATCACATGTTTAATTAAATTCATTTTATTATTTTATTTTCCTAAGTTTTAACTTAGGAAATACATTAAAATAATTAATTAATTTAATATCTCCTAAACCAGAAGAAATTTCCCAAATCCATTTCTGGGTCTTGTAGATCAAGTGTACTATAGTCCCTCAACAAAATTTGGGAGCTAGAGCACAACTGATGCTACCCCAAATACACAAAATCTCAACACATACTCCACCCGGGTGTTCCCAAAGTATGACCTTCTTGGACTATTCTTCTCTTGGGTAGCTAGCCCTCAAAGAATATCGGTCTCCAACTATTATCTTGAATGCCCTAACACATTCTCAAAGAGTATCGAATGCTAGATGATTACCCAATCCTCCATTCTGTTTTCCAAGTGAAGACCAAAATGACATGTCTATCTCTCCCTCTCAGCCAGGGAGGACATATTCCACAAGGGAATGTACTCATTTATGTATAAGGAATGTACCTAAGCTCATTCTTAGGAATTGCCCAGTTTCGTCCAAGTAAAAAACTGATCACCTGGATCCCTCTCAATCAGGGACCTGCAACATCAATGGTGAGACACCCAACTACGCATGAATAATTCCTTCCCTTAATGTCATGGATTTCGATATTGAGGAATCTTATACTTTAGCTCCATAGGGCACAAATCATCCATCACTTTCATTCATGAGTCATGTCATCTACCAAAAAGTGATTCATTTGTCTTTCTTATCTGGTCCATCTTTTATGCCATGCTGCTTTCTTTCGAATCATATTCAAGGATTTTTACATCCTTTCACATGATTAGCAGCGCTGCACAAATTTATCCAGATAAACATATATGTATGAACTTTTGAAAACAAAAGTTACCTCAGTGATGATCTTTCACCATGACATCTTCTTGTAGGCATCGACATTCTCTAATCAGATTGACTCATCTCCTCGTGATATGTCTTGTCAAGGGTCTTCTTCTTTACCAGACTTCTATCAGAGTCTACATATCCTTCAAGAGATATTCCAGTCACATCTTCTTGGCTTCCGGATGATAACTGCCTCTTGACATGGTTGCACTTCATGATCTCTTCCCTTTTGCACATTGTCATTCCCAGGAACTTACAATTTCTAGTTCCTTGTTCATATACAACCACCTCATATTCCATATGAGGATATATTATGTTGATTTCATCTGTCAGTGCATCGAGAGATCCTTTTCCATAGATTATACTTCTAAATATAGAAGTCCATTACCTGCAACCATATGACATGACTTCACAACATCCAATGTCAACATATCAATATATATACACCTCGTACCTTTTTCCTTTGAGTCATCCTGAAGTAGTTTTACTAGAATGAAGAGCTTCAATCCCTTGACCTGCTCCATCAATATGTCATCACATCACAAAATTTTGTTTCCATGATGACCCTTGATCTTGATGACTGCCTTCCATCAGTATTGATATCAGTGAGGTTTTCCAGGAGTTGTTTCACCGAGAGCTCCTACCATGCTTCGATCATGATGCTTAAATATACACTGCTTCCTATCATACTATTTTACAACCAACATAAATCACTTAAAGGAGAAGATGATCTCAATCATAGTGGAGATCCCTCGCTTCTTCTTTCTTAGATTTCTTTGCATTAGGTTCTTCCCTCATATCTGAGACATGGGCTTCTTCCTTTTTCTTCTTGTCCTTTCCAGATTTAGGACAATCCCTTTTATAATGCCCAAGTTCCTTACATCCAAAGCATCGTACTTTGTCCATATTTCTTCTTTTATTCCGAGGACCAAATTTTTTGAATTTTCCTTTCTTCATGGACATGGCTGCAAAGGCTTGATTCCCTTCACTTGATCCCATATCAGCTTTGGCTTTCAGTCTTGTTTCCTCTATTTTACATAGAGACCATAAATCATGGAATGGTGTGGCTTCTTTCTTCCCGTATAAACTTGAAGTGAAGTTTCCCCATTATTTTGGTAGAGCATTCAACACCACTGTAGTCATCTCAGTGTCAGACATTACTTCTCCCAGTTCTTGCAGTTGATCTCTTATTTCAGAAATCCTCATGAAGTATAAAGTGATTCCTTCTTCTCTTGACAATTTCATTTTGTATAGTTCTTGTCTCAAAGAGATTTCTTCTCCTGCAGTACTCACAGAGAATAGCTCCACCAGTTTTTCATATATTTCTTTAGCAGACTTTAGTTTTGATACACAGGGAATGAGTGGGACCTTAATGTATTCTATGAGAATCCTCTGGGCTCTGATTTCTCCCTTCATGTACTGGGCATAAGTTGGAGCATCTTCCTTTGGTGGTTGAATTGTCGATCCTTCGATGTAGTTCATAACTTCGTCTTCAATTAAATTCAAATTTGTCCTCTTCTTCCATGCACTAAAGTTTGATGACCCAACCAACTTGTTGCTCTCTTTACAAAAAGTCATCTTAACAGATTTAAGTAAGGTCATAGATACTTACTTGAGTAGAGTGGTTTGTAGCTTCCTTGATGATGATGATGAAGTTAGGAGCTTCTTCTAAGATTGAAATCTCCAATGTAGGTGTTCTTGGATTCTTGATGATAAAGTATATATTCAAAATATGATAACCTCTTCTAACAATGTCTTGAATGAGTTGATCCTTTGAATGAAATACAAGATCTTTGAAATAGCTTGAGAGTCTTCCTTGCAAATTGATTTGTCTTTTCAACCTAAACTTTGATCTTTGCTTCCTGGGGTGTCTTCTTGTCAAGTAGCCTTGAGTTCAACACCTTAGCTCTGATACCATGTTGAGAATTTGGAGGGATAGAGATTGATTCAAATTCTCTTCTTGATAATTACTTGTGAGCTTACTTGAGTTACTTATGTCTTCTCTTGCTTAGCTTGTTTAGTCTTTCATCATGTCAATTACCAAAATACAAAAGACACAAAGTTAGGCTCTTCGAGCCAGGGCAAAACCTCTCCCTCTTGGAGAGGAAAACCCACGAGAAATTCTTCTTATAGATCTTCAAATGACAAGTACCATGACCAAGACTTAGACCCTTGACGTATGAATGCCTCCAAGTCCTTGTCATTACTTCTTTGACTGCCTCCAACAGTTATCCTTCTCTTCTGCTCCAATCTGCACTGACCTATACTAGTACTAGAGAACTCAGTCTCTAATTTTCACTTCTTATTACTTATTCAACTATTGAAGACTGAATCTTCTTCACCTTGCATACACTTATAACTTTATTCCTTTAAGGCTTCTTTCTTCTTTAGGTCACTGTCTTCTTGTATTGTAGGTGCATCCACAATCTAACCTTAGGGCAATTAGTAAGTCCTTCTTCAAACATATCCGAACTTTGACTTTGCTTATGATTCAGGGTCTTTTCTATACTTGGAGTCACAAAGGAGTATGCAATACATCTGTGATATCCACAGATTCTTCCTTAAAAAAAATGTTGTGATACCTCAGATAAGACCACACTGTAACCCTGTACCAGATCTCAACAATATGCACTTATATACTTCTTTAATTACGCACCTTTTTAGCCTTGTGAAATTTGCAACTTTATCCTCTGAAATCTGCACTTTATCCTCTGAACAGTCCGCAATTTTCCTATGGAAATCACATAGAAAATCCACAATTTTTCTTGTCCTGATGAGCTACAGTGACTGGGGTATATATAGTGCACAGTTTGGCTTTTAGGCCGACCTTACAACAAATTTTAGGCCGACTTCATTATTGATTATCAACCAAATTTATTACATCATTTCTAGTGTTGAATGAGAGCTGTCTTGAGGGCTGTTATAAGACTTTCTCCCACAAGGTTTTGGAGGCATTCTTCAAACTAGATACTTCATAATCATGACTCTTAATTATACTAGAAGACAAACCCTATAGACATCAAGAAGTCTATTGACCTATAATAAAATCTTGCTCATGAAACCCATGAAGCAAGTACACCAAAAATACATTTATTATTTTTGTCTTCTTCTTTACATAAATTCATATTTACATAGTCAATATGAAGACCGATCCTAGTTACACTTTTCAACGCTTCCAAGCTTTGAAATTGGATGCTCCATCAAGTTTGTCGCCTTCCTTGTAAATAGATGGCATTTGATTTGGAGTATTAGACATATAGAATAGATTAGCACTTCCTTGAGAGAGGGAGCACTGTTACAAGGGTGTCCTCAAGTATGCCAACAAGTTGTGATCTTCAAGCTTCCTTCTTTCACCTTAGCTCTGATACCATGTTGAGAAACCAAGTGTAATGAAGTCTTAACACTTAATTTCTCTTCTTCATAATTACTTGCAAATACTGAATGTCTGTGTTAGAAAATTATATATTACAGAGCAATGGAACACATAAAATATGCGGAAACACAAACACAGAAAACATATAAAACAAGAGTGACACATATATATGTGGTTCACCCAATTTGGGCCACATCCACCTCGAACATCTAGTCCTTCCTCTATATTATCCAGCAAGATGAAGAGACAACCTACAACAGATCCGCTGTAATATCCTCTACTCTCTCTCACAGTCCCCCTTTCTGTTTCTTGTTCATAATACACATACTATACACAACCGCAATACAATACCCTCACACAAAACGATGGGTTGCATTCTAGGGAAAAAAACTCTAAATTAAACATAACTTCTACCGTCAGATCATCCGCCTAATGAACGACCGCCCCCCTTGGACCCCCTGGAAGCAATTAAACAACAAGCGGCGCTGCCCCATTAATAACATGGGTCCACTGCGGCGATACATCTAAATAAAGAAAATATTCAGGCTCCACACTCAACAGTCTGCGTATTACTTGTTATGTCTTCTTCATCAAGAAATTATACAAATGTTCAATCTTTCAGGAAAATGTAGAGGTCACAAAGAGACAAGAGACACCAAATTTAGGCTGGTAGCCAAGGCAAAAACTATAAGGGGAAAACCCAACAATCCTTCTCTTATAGAATTAGATCAAAATGAGAGATATCTATGGCCAAGACCAAGATCAAACTACCACCAAGATACCAAGTCCAACCCTCCTCCAAGTCCCCTCCAAAGTCAACATCAACATTGGCCAGACTGCTCCAAATCTGGTCAAAGTTTTGAAATTCAGAGCTGCAGCAAGGGGCCAAATTTTGGCTTGCAACTACCTCATAATTTTTGGCCTCTTTCACAGAAAATCAGATCTCCACACGTGCGAGCTGTAGTAGATCATAAATTTGGTCAACAAGGAATATTCTTTTATTCTTTGACTTGCTTTCTCTCTCCTTTGACTCGACTTCCTCTCTCCTTTGCTTGGTTTAACAAATGCTTCTTGTGATGATGTGTGAATGTGCTCCAAGTAGGTCGAAATGTCTCTTATATATATATAATTGTCCATGAGGGTTGAATAAGCGTCACTTTGGAGGGCCTGGCCGACTTGGTCATCTTGTGGACTAATGACTCAAAATAAAATTCAAATTCTTTTTTCTTACAAATGTGCAAATGGGACATGACTCAAATAATTTTTCCTTTGACTCGTAATAAATTCTTTTTGAATTTAAGCTTGAAGAACATGTTTTGACAATTATAAATATAATAAATACATCAATGGTAAATTTACATTATGAAGATCGAACCTAGTTACAACTTCAACACCCTTAACATGGTAGGAGTTTTTGTGCCTACATGGTTTTGAACCGACGACATTCACACAAGGAGTGCCTTAACATAACAAATGAAAACTTACATAATAAATGAAAAAATTTACGTTGGTCACAAAGTTTAATATTTTTTTACATTTTCAATGACTTTATTTTGAAGCACTTCCATATTTTCAATGACTTCATTTTGAAGTGCACTTGTTGAGAATTAGGTAGGGCTAGGTTTAGTTCAAATTCTCTACTTGATAATTACTTGTGAGCTTACTTCTTTTACTTATGTCTCTTCTTAGGTTATTATGTCTTTCATCAAGTCAATTACCAAAACACAAGAGACACAAATTTAGGCTATTCAAGCCAGGGCCAAAAACTCTCCCTCTTGGAGAGAAAAACCCGCAAGAAATTCTTCTTATAGACTTTCAGTTGACAAGTGCCATGACCATGACTCATACCCTTGACCTTTGTTTGCCTCCAAGACCTTTTCACTACGTCTTCCTTGACTCCTTAAGTTGATCCTTCTTTTCTGCATCATCTTGCACCGTCATGCACCAACACTAGAGAACTCGGTCTCTAACTGATGTGTTTCTCTTCTTTTACTTTGACCTTCAATAAATTCCTTGTAGACCTTCTTACTGTATTCAAGATAACTTACTTGTTGCAATACCCTTCATATGATGAGCACCCTTGAACTCCTTTCTGGGCTTGTTCGAGATGCTATAACCATTATGGAGGTTGGATTATCCTTTCTCTGCACTCTTTGCAGAGATCTTCCTTACGCTATCAAGCCACCCTTTTATTTTCACTATATTTACCCCATTCACGTTGTTATTTCTTCGCTGAGATCTTTGCACTGTCTTCACATTGAAACATGCAATATTATTACAGAACTTAGCCCAAGACACAATATAATAATGCTCCTTTTATCTTTGTTGAATGGTTTATCCTTGCTGATTGTACCTCGCACGTATCCGAACTCCCTTCTTGCAATTTAGTCCGAAAAACTCAGACAAATACGAAATCTATTCACTGTCTTTTCCAGCAAAATCTAGTGGGCTATTTATAGTAGTCAACCTCTGTAATTAGCCGACCTGACAATGAAAGGTTGTGACTGTTCATGATTCGACTTGTCCGCTGTTTGTAGGCTGACTTTGTGAGGAGTATTTCCAACATTTGTTATGCTGATCTAATAAGGAGAATTAACATCATTCTTGAGCCATATTTAACAAACTGATTGACAAGGTCTTGAGGCATACCATCATTGACTTTTCTTCATATACATGACTCTAATTAATACATTTATGACAAGATGAAAAATCCCTAAAAGCCATCAAGAAGAAGCCTTTTGACCTATAATAACATTCTTGCTCATGAAACCCATGAAGCAAGCTCAAAATTACATTTTAGTATCTTTGCCTTCTTCATTACATAAATACATAATTACATAGTCAATATGAAGACCAAACCTAGTTACACTTTTCAACACTTGTTAGATGTTGCTAAAGGGTTACTTGTTTTTTATTGGGACCAAATAAGGAATTATTAGAACAAACACAAAAATGCAAGATGGTTAGATAAGCATGTGATGATATTCTTATTCATATGATACACCTAAATACATAAATTCATGACCCTCTCTTTCATATTCCAAACGGTCTCTTGGACTCGTGACTATTCAAGTTCACTTCTGGCTTTTCACATTCTTCTCAAGTGAATAATACAAATTCACATAGTCCCAAAGGATTACGTTTCCAATATTCCTCCCTTAATTCAAAGGGGTGTGTGTGAGTCCAAGACGTGAGCTAAACCATGGAGGTGGATGGCAAGCGATGACTAGATATGCTCTTTGAAAATGTTGGTTTAAGGAAGACCACAAAGTAAATGGGTAGCATAAGGCAAATCTTGTTAGAAAATAAGAAAGATAGAAAGATTTTCTTATCTTTGATAATTACTTGAGATGTTATTGTATTCTTATTATCTTATTTATTTCTTCTTTAATTTCTTTTCATCAAGGAACTACCAAAACATAAATGCATGAAGATCAAGACAACAAAGGACACAATATGTAGGCTCTCAGCCAGGGAAAAACCCCTCTTCTAGGGGAAAACCCAAAAATTCTCTTCTCTTATTCAAGAACCAAATCAAATGAGACAACCAATACCAACAAGACCTCCAATACACCAATTCAACCTCCCAAGAAGACTAGTCAAATCCTCAAAAGTCAACACAAGTCAAACTTCCAAAATATGAGTCAAATACGGTCTCGACCCTCTCTACAACTTCTGAAATTTGACCTACAACACTTTGGACCTATAGTAACCCTAAATAGTCCAAAAAATCCCACATTTGAGCCAAAATAAGAGAAAAACAATCCTCCTTTCCTTCGCTTGGGTGCCTCCTTCCTTCACTAGGTTTTCTTTTTTTCTTTTAAGCCCCTTTTGACTTCACATTTGCACCTTTTATTTTTATTGCAGATTGAATGCTTGAGCGAATTATCCCATAGGAGGTGGAATGCACTGCTTATATATAGTGGTTGATCACCCTAATGAGGCCGACATGAAGAGAGGGCAAGCCGACTTGGTGAAGGAGTTTTACATGACCAATTTACATGAAGATAATTTTACTTCTTTGATACAAAAAGCCCAATAAGGGTCTGTAGAAATTATATACAAAATGCATGTATATATCCAGATTCTCCTAATCTAACAATATTTTATCTTCTTGCTAAATATATAATCCTTCCACTGTTAATATTTTGCGGAAATTAAACATTCAATTGCAAACACATGAAGCAATAAAAAAAATCGCACATAACACAGTTGTTTAACGGGAAAGCCTGAAGCTGAAAACCCCAACTATCATATATTATGTATCATGGAGATCATGTAACAATCTCATACAAAGCTTAGTACATCAATTTCTCAGTACAATCAATCATCACACACTAATAAGAAGAAATCTACCAATCCATGCACCGATTTCTTGCCACACCTTCACTACTATTCCTTACGCAATCCTATTTTGAAGAATAGCTTTGAATGAATTTGAATTACCCTTGCCTTGACTACGCAATCCTCATTGGCAAATCCAATGTGTGTGTGATGCAATCAATGCATCACTATAATCACAACAGAAAGTCTATCTTGCCCTTTCACCTACCTCTCCACTGGGTCTCCATTGAAACTACCATGCACTGTAGTTAATTGTTGTATTGTTGAGTTGATTAATGAGTTATTAATTAATTAATTAACTGAACTCTCACTAGTGTATCATTCAATTAGACTAGATACAACTAGCTCATCGGAGTCTAACTGAGTTGCGAGTTAAGGCCCGAATATGACTTCCATGAACTACTCTCCATTCTACTGTCATAACTTTGCCACTTCAGTTCTAACTGAGTCCTCCATGCATGAACCACCAGTAAACCCTAGGAATTGCGTAATTCCTTCAGCCCATTGATTTTCCAAATTTGTGCACTGAAACTAAGTGCTCCAAGAGAATAAGTTGCTGTTTATTGTCGGATTATTATTAAGAGCTAATAATAATCGACATTTAGATCGACAATCTATAAATAGACTTCGCCCAATATTCAAAAAATAGAATTTTATCTATTTTTCCAACTTGACCAACCATCCACAAATAATATCCTGCAACTATTGAAATATGATCACCATGTCTAAAAATAGACATAGTCTAAAAATAGACTTGCGCCAAAAATAGCCTGCAGGCCCACTTAGTGAAGGCGACTCTTTTCACTAAGCTCATCAGCTTGTTGAATCTCAACACTCCTTCTCAACAAGATAGGTATTATCCTTCACCCCGATCCTGCCTCTATGCTATTCGAATTTGCTCCTGTCGAGCGCCTTCGTAAGAATATTTGCATCCTGATTTTCCGTAGGAATGTATTGAAGTGAGATGATCTTCCGCTGCACACAATCTCTGATGTGATGATATCGAATATCAATATGTTTAGATCTATCATGAAACACAGGATTAATCGAGAGTTTAATGCAACTCTGATTATCACAATGTATCACTGTAGGATCTAAATGTGAACCGAACAAACCAACCAGGATCTTCTTCATCCAAATTGCTTCACATGTAGCTTGACTTTCTACCATGTATTTTTCTTCCACTGAACTGAGTGCCATGGATCTTTGTTTCCTGCTGTACCAAGAAACTGTTGTAGATCCGATACTAAAAATCCCTCCTGATATGCTCTTTCTGTCTGTTGGGCTGCCTACCCAATCTGCATCCGTGAAGCCATGCAACTTCACCTCATCCGTCTGTTTGTACCATAAGCCATACTCAGATGTGCCCTTGAGATACCTCAGGACATGCTTGCCTGCCTTCCAAAAGAGCTTGGTAGGCTTAACCATCGCTTGTGAAAGCGGGTTCACCGCATAGCATATGTTCGGTCTTGTATTAACTAAATACATGAGCGAACCCACCAACTGTCGATAAATAGTGGAATCTACTACCTCTGCCGATGTAGCATCCTTTTTCCTCCAATTTCCTGGGAGATGAGTGTCGATAGGATTGCAGCGTTGCATGTGAAACTTCTCCAGTATCTCCCGGGAATACTTGCCTTGAGACACAAACAGTTCACCTTCCCGCTGCCATATTTCCAATCCAAGGAAATAATGAAGGAGACCCAAATCCTTCATCTCAAACTCCTTTACAAGATCTGCGTTGCATGAGTGTATCAACTGCTCATCACCCATTAGTATTAAATCATCAACATAAAGAACACTGATTAAAAGATTACCCTCCACCACAATTTGGTACAGGTTTGCATCCACCTCACTCTTGGTGAAGCCAAGTCTAGGGAGATAGATGTCGATCTCTGTGTACCAAGCATGAGGTGCTTGCTTCAACCCATACAACGCTCTTTTTAGCCTGCACACATGCAACTTGTTGCTAAAAATCTCAAATCCTTCAGGTTGCTCAATGTACACCTCCTCCTCAATGATCCCATTAAGGAACACAATCTTCACATCCATTTGATGAATGTGCCAACCCATCTGCGCTGAGAGAGAAAGGACGGTTCTTATGGAAGAATACCGTGCGACAGGTGCAAAGGTTTCTTCATAATCAATCCCCTCGATCTGTGAGAAGCCCCAGGCAACAAATCTTTCCTTATACTTCTTGACACTCCCATCAACATCTTGCTTTACCTTGTAGATCCATCTTGATCCTACAACTGATTTTACCACCGACCATGGAATAATCTCCCAAGCACTGTTTCTGACAATGGAGTCATACTTCTCCACCATGGAATTTACCCATGTGGGCTCCTGCACTGCTTCTTTAAAAGAAGATGGCTCTGTCACGATACACTTGCTCATAAGAGTCATGTATCCAGTAAATCGGTTAGGTGACTGTCTCTGTTTGCGCTGTGATGTAGGGACTCCTACATTCTGTGCTGCATCAAGCTTCAGTCTCTCAGATTTTGTGGTCCGCTTTCTGCCTTGTCTGATGTTTTGGTTCTGCATGAGTGGACTCTTCCACTCCATGAACTTCCTCCTGTGGCCGATCCACATCTGGAGGCTCATCTTTCGGAACAAGCAGTTCCTTCACTACATGCAAGTTTAGCTCCCTCTCAAGCATAGCTCGTGCAACACCCACGATCGTTCTGTTCTTCCTCTCCACGACCCCATTCTATTGTGGGTTATGAGGTGCTATGAGTTCTCTTCGAATTCCTTCTTTGCTATAGAAGTCTTTGAATTCGCCTGAGATGTATTCACCACCATTATCGCTCCGTAGAGCTTTCACTTGCTTCCCCGACTCCTTCTCCACAAATGCTTTAAACTCATAGAAATTTGAGAAAGTTTCGCTATTCTTCTGCATGAAGAAAATCCATCATATACGAGAATAGTCATAAAAAAATATAACATAATACCTGTGTTTTGCTGTTGATGCAATCGAGAAAGGTCCACACACGTCTGTGTGAATTCTCTCCAGGATCACCGAAGCACGATTCTCCTTCTCATGAAAGGTGGTCTTCACAATGTTAAAAAAAATTAAATATTACAGAGCAATGAAACACATAAAATATGCGGAAAACATAAGCACACAAAACACATAAAACCAGAGAGACACGGATATATGTGATTCACCCAGTTTGGGCTACGTCCACCCGGAACAGCCAGTCATTCCTTTCTATTATTCAACAAAATGAAGAGACAAAACCTACAGCGAATCCGCTGTAATATCCTCTGTTATCTCTCACAGTCTCCCTCTCTGTTTCTCGCTACGAGAATACACATACCATACATAGCCGCAATACAATACCCTCATAAAAGCGAGGGGTTGCCTTCTAGGGAAAAAAACCATAAACTAAAATAACTTCTACTGTCAGATGCGCTGCCCCCAAAAAACCCCGCCAGGGGGAGGGGGCTCCGAAAAGAGTTGTCGCCCCCCCTGGACCCCCCACGGTAGCGATTTAAGGTACAAGGGTCCAATGCTGTGATACAAAGTAAACAAGATAATCAGGCTCCACACCCAATAATCTCCCACTTGTTGGAGACTGATTGTAGCAACTCCACTGCTGCTTCATTTGCTGGAAAATGAATCCTCTTTGGACCTGGCTGTTCCTCATCTTCATCGTTATCCTTGAAGACCAATTGAAACTGAGCACATTCTCAGTTTCTCCCTGGTTACAAATTTTGTTAACATATCTGCAGGATTCTGGCTAGTGTGTATCTTTTCCAGCTTCAACTCTCCATCTTCCAAATTTGACCGTATGAAATGGTACTTGAGATGTATGTGTTTAGTCCTGGAATGAAATGCTGAGTTCTTTGCAAGATGAATGGAACTTTGGCTATCACTGTATAACGTGCCCATATCATGCTTTTTACCCAATTCATCCATAAACCTTTGTAACAAAATAATTTATTTACTAGCCTATGTAGCATCAACATACTCTGCTTCTGTTGTTGAAAGTGCAACAACACTTTGGATTTTTGAAACCCAATTGACAGCTGTTCCACCTACAGTAAATACATATTCTATAGTGCTCCTCCTATTATCTCTGTCACTTGCCATATCTGCATCAACATATCCCTGTAGAGCAATGTTTGAACCACCAAAGCATAATGCTTGATTTGTGGTACCTCTCAAATATTTGAGAATCCATTTTACTGCCATCCAATGTTCTTTTCCTGGATTGTTCATGTACCTACTTACAACTCCCACTGCATGTGCAATATCAGGCCTTGTGCAGACCATTGCATACATTAAGCTTCCAACTGCTAATGCATATGGAACTTTAGACATATATTCCATTTCTTCGTGGGTCTTGGGGCACATCTCCTTACTAAGTTTGAAATGGCTAGCAAAAGGTGTACTAACTGGTTTTGCATTCTACATATTAAATCTTTTCAACACCTTTTCTATGTACTCATTCTGAGACAGTGTTAATTTGCGATTTTCCTGTCTCTAGTTATCCTCATACCAAGGATTTGTTTTGCAGCTCCCAAATCCTTCATTGCAAATGAATTTGCCAATTTTCTTTTGAGCACATTTATTTCCTGCATGTTAGACCCTGCAATAAGCATGTCATCTACATACAATAACAGTATAATATAGCTGCCATCATTTTGCCTTTTCAGATAAACACAATGATCAGAGTGACATCTAGTATAACCTTGTTCAGACATAAACCTGTCAAATTTTAGATACCACTGCCTTGGGGCCTGTTTTAAGCCATACAAGCTCTTCTTTAACCTGCACACCAATTTTTCTTTTCCTTTTACCTCATATCCTTCTGGTTGCTGCATGTATATCTCTTCCTCCAAATCTCCATGGAGAAATGTTGTCTTTACATCTAACTGTTCAAGATGTAAATCTTACGCTGCTACAAGACTTAAGATAGTTCTGATTGAATTCATCTTAACAACAGGAGAAAATATTTCATCAAAATCAATACCTTTCTTCTGTGCAAACCCCTTCACCACAAGTCTAGCTTTGTACCTATGTTTTCCTCCATCTTCTTCCTTCAGCCTGTAAACCCATTTATTCTGCAATGTAGTTTTACCTGCAGGCAACCTGACTAAGTCCCAAGTCTGGTTATGCATTAAGGAGTCCATTTCTTCTTCCATGGCTAGCTTCCATTTCTTCCTACTTTCAACCTGCATTGATTCTTCATACCATTCGGGTTCACCATAATCAGTCAACAATAAATAATATAATGAAGGAGAGTATCGTTCAGGGCGTCTACTTATTCTGGTAGATCTTCTAACACCACTTTCAGGTGTTTGAGGTGCATGTTGCTGTTGTGGTGGTTGCTGCTACTGTGGTTGTTGATTATTATTATTTTCAGGCACATTTACTTTTTCAGTTATCTCATCAAGAACCGTGTATTCCTTGCTTTCTTTTTCCTATTTCTTTTCCTGCAACCGATTCTTATACAAGATCTTTTCATTGATTATTACATCTCTGCTCCTAATGATTTTGTGATTTTCATAATCATATAAGCGATAACCAAAATCATTAACACCATATCCAATAAAGGTACATTTCTTTGATTTTGCTTCAAGCTTTGTTCTATTTTCTTTATTAATATGGACAAAGGCCTCACAACCAAAAGGCTTTAAAAAAGAGTAGTTTACCTTTTTACCTGTCCATGCTTCCTCTGGAATACCACCATCCAAGGAACTTGAAGGCCCTCTGTTTATTAGATAAACAACAATATCTACAACATCTGCCCAAAATTGTAAAGGCATCCTTGCATGCAATCTCATGCACCTTGCATGCTCCATGATTGTTCTATTCATTCTTTCTGACACACCATTTTTTTGTGGTGTTCGTGGAACTGTCTTCTCTCTGCGAATTTCATGCTCTGAACAGAACCTATCAGACTCTTTGCTGCAATATTCACCTCCATTTTCTGATTTGAGACACTTCAATCTCAACCAAAGCTTTCCATTTCTTGAAAGTATCAAATACATCAGATTTATTTTGAATACAATAAATCCAAGTTTTTCTTGTTGCATCATCAATAAACGTAACATAATAGCGAGAGCCACCAAGAGATGATACCTGAGCAGGTCCCCATACATTTGTATGCACAAGCTCCAATTTTTCACTCTTCTTTTCTTTCCCAACTCTAAAAAATCTAACTCTCTTCTGTTTTCCATAAATGCAATTCTCATAGAAATCCAAATCAACATTCTTCAAACCTGGCAACATATTTCTTGAGTGAAGAATCTTCATCTCCTTCTCACTCATGTGTCCGAGCCTATGATGCCATAATGCTGCATCTGCTCTTTTGGAAGTTAAAGCATTAACAGAGTTAGAAATACCATTGCATAAATACAATGTACCAACCTTTTCACCTTTTGCTATTACTAGGGCTCCTTTGGTGACCTTCCAAGCTTTATCTGTGAAAGTTGTCACACAACCTTCACTGCCTAACTGCCCTGTTGAAATCAGATTTTTCTTCAGATCTGGAACATGCCTTACCTCCTTTAATAGCCATTGGTTTCCATTTTTCTGTCTTACAAAAACCTTACCCATTCCAACAATTTTACAGGGTTTATTATCACCCAAACGAACTTGTCCAAAATCTCCTTGAACATAGTCATGAAAATATTTCTTATTAGGTGTGGCATGGAATGAAGCTCCTGAATCTACAACCCAAGAATCAGTAACATTTTCGAAAGAAAGAATCAAAGCATCTTGTAACACATCCCCTGTTACATTTGCTTCATGATTGTTTTCTTGCTGTGCATCTCCTCTTTTTCCCTTCCGAGATCTACAGTGTGTTAGCACCTGAAATGGACCCCAGGCTGAAAAAGGCAAATCAGGGTAACAACTAAACAACGCTCAGCCTTGTAGCTAGCCCTACAAGGACATGAGAGGGCTCTCTCCGTAGAATAGATATTCAATAACACAACAATGAACTGATTTTAGGCTAGATATATATAAATGGAAGAGGAGTTTTGATAAATGACTGAATTTTCAGGGATGTATGGGACAAAAGGACAGCATGAGTTGAGGAATTAAATCAAGGACACAGAATATTTCATAGGGCAAGATAGGCAGGAGGTTTAGCAATCTAGTTGAAATAAGATGAAGTGGAAAGACTGTTGAGAAGCTGAAAAGGGCATAATAAATGAATCCTTTTCAAACAGAAGAAAACACACAGAGCATGAATGATTCCCCAAGGCAGAGCATATAAAATGGATTCTATCTTTCTAACTTGAAAACATTCACCTGGAAATGTTTACGAATGAATGATGAAACATAACAATGTACATATGAACACAAAAGAGAGACATATGCTAAAAATCATACCACATGAATCCCACAAATCAGAGCTGCATCACTTTATTAATTCCCTGCCAAACTGTACAATGGAGCGCAGAGCTCACTGCCACATTGTTCCCCTACTTCTGAGTTTTCAGACCTCAGACCTTCCCGCCATTGCAAATAATCAGAATTTACAATAAATAGACGTATTTCGCAGGAATACAAATCGAATGGAAGAGGAGAAATCACAACTGAAGATGGAAGGCCAAAAGCCAACCGTTTCTCAGTAAAGGGAGAGCTGCGTTACATTCTTTCATTTGAAATTTTCGGATATCCAACGAGGAGGTGAAACCTGCAGCGTGGATCCTTTCGAATCATTGCTGAGAATATGACTGTTATAATTTTGTTTCTCGGCCCCTGACGTTTCGCTTTCCTTTAGTTCTTTATTCTCTGGCCTTTAATAGAACGTTGATAAAATGAATTTATGCTTTCCGTGAAGGGAAAAATGCGTTTAAATGGGAAAAGGGAAGAGAAATGGAGGCGGGACCCGCATAAATCGCAATCGCAAATCGGGCGGGGGAGGGATATCATGTATGAAACAAACTTCCGATGCGATTGGATGGGGAAAAGCCTTTGTATGAATAAATGTAATCAAAACTTTCGGATCACAAAGGGAAAAGGCCTTTTATTATATGGATGGGCGGATGTATAGTATGGTGGGCCTGGGGTCAATCGCAATCGCAGATCGGGAGCAGGGACAATCGCAATCGCATCGGGAACATGTGCGATGCGATCGATCGGAGGGGCAGTGCGATCGGGCGGATTGGGAGACGGGATGCGATGGGCCGATCGGGGAATGTTGCGATTTGCGATGGATTGATCGGAGGGAGTAATTGCAATCAGGAGAAATGGATGTGCGATGCGATCGGAGGAGTTGCGATTGCAATGATCGGATTGTTGCGCGATTGATCGCATCGCAAATGCTTACGATGAACTGATCGGAGAATTCCATATAAATGTTGCGATTGCGATCTGGATAAGGTTTGCGATTGCGACTTATAGCAAAAAACTCTAAACTTTATATCATAAAGTTTTTATTATATGCGTGGTGGGGAAGTGGTTTATACGGCCGGGGAGGTTTATATATATGATATAACTTTGCTTATAAAGTCTATGGGTATGGAAAAGGGGAAGTGGTTTTAAATAAATCGCATATGTATTCAAAGTTTTGTAATGCGATTTTATAATCGGAAAAGGGGGGGACAAGGGGTTTTTAAAGGGGATTGAACATAAAGTTAAAAGGGAAACATGGGGGGCTTAGGGAATAGAGGGATTTTACTTCACTTAAGCATAAAATTCAATTCAGAAGTCAGTTTTGAGAGTGTAGTATACCATTGGAAAGCTCTTCCCAGGCTCTTTCTGATGGATCTGCTTTGAAGATGATCTGGCACTAAACATGCTATGGAAAAATTCTCTGAAAGCAGGGACATCACTTTGTGGAGATAACAGCTTCTGAATCGTGACTGAAAGGCAAAGTATCATGATTTCACCTCAAAACATGGTTTTTGGGGTGAAGCTTGCATCAAACTGAACAAATGATATCTCTGATCTTCCTAGTGCTGTGACTTTGTATTTATTGACTTCCTCATGACCTTGCTGATCTTTATTCGACACTTGACTCATTAATTTGACCATGGTGAGACCTTAGAGACCAATGAGACCCATCCTATGACCTACTGATATGATTTTGAGAATGAAAGAGACTAATGACTGAAGACCATAGGGAGGAAAATCAGCAAGTACCTCATGAGGGAAAACTGATAAAAATTACTAGCATCAATGAATCCATGACCTAGCGGAATGGTGAAATTTATTCGGTATGAGACACCTAATATGCAAATGCAAAAGAGCAACTTTGATCACTGATGGCAGTATGAAATTTCTTCCCCTTCCCTTTCCTTTCTTTGGCAGCCAAAGTGCAATTCACTTCATCTTCATTCTTTGATGAAGAGCCATCCCTGGTACCCCGCCTTATCTCCTCCTACACAAGATCCGATGAAAGCTGCTCCCATCTCGGCAGTTTCTCTCGTCCATTGACAGAGTCTTCGTAGCTATGCCAACTTTTCAGAAGCCCAAGGAGAGCCAAGCTCACCAAGTCTTCATCATCAACAGTAATCCCCACACTTCCCAGTTCATCTCTACAGTGGACAAACTTTGTGAGATATTTTGGACTACTGTCGCCCTTCTCCATTTTTATTTTTCTGAGCTTGTCTTTTAGCGCCAACTTCCTTTGGTTGCTACTGCTTTGGAACAAATCTGTCAAAGCCTTCCACATTAAGAATGCAGTGAATTTCCCATGAAGGCTGGACACAATATGGTCCTTCACACCTTCCAACATAATTCTTCTTGTCTTTGCTATCTTCTTTTGCCATGTGTCAAGTAATGCAGCATTGCTAGATCCCGACTTAGGAACATCACTATCGATGAACCCCTTCAGTCCATTATCCTCCAGCACCGCCTCCATCCTATATTTCCAGGCTATGTAATTCGAGCTCCCATCAAGGGCATACTCCAATCGTAACCCATTGAAAGACAGTTCAATGTATACTCAACTGTTGCACCAAGAATTTTCTGCAGCAAATTCGATTTGTCCACTAGCACAAACTCAAAAATTCTTCACAATTGCAATCTTCAAGAATTAACACTGCTTTGATACCATTTAGAAATTATATACAAGATGCATGTATATATCCAGATTCTACTGATCTAACAATATTTTATCTTCTTGCTAAATACAGAACCCTTCCACTGTTAATCTTTTGTGGAAATTAAATATTCAATTGCAAACACATGAAGCAATAAAAACAATCACACATAACACAGTTGTTTAATGGGAAAGCCTAAAGCTGAATACCCCAACTATCATATATTATGTATCATGGAGATCATGTAACAATATCATACAAAGTTTAGTACATCAAGCTCTCAGTACAATCAATCGTCACACACTAATAAGAATAAATCTACCAATCCATGCACCGATTTCTTGCCACCTGCTAGCCTGCCTCCACTGCGCAATCCCTGCTGAAGAATAACTCTGAATGAATTCGAATTACCCTTGCCTTGACTGTGCAATTCTCATTGGCAACTCCAATGTGTGTGTGGTGCAATCAATGCATCACTATAGTCACAAAAGATAGTCCATCTTGCCCTTTCACCTATCTCTCCACACATTCTTGGGCCCGACATGCTTTGACCATATTTGACCCCGCATCATTCGATTGATTAATGGTGTGTTTGTGAATTAATTAACTAATTAATTCACTCACTCTCACTGAGTAGTATCATTCGGTTAGAATAGATACAACTAGCTCAATTGATTCCTTTGCAGGATAGCGAGTTAAATTGAATGACAACTCCATGAACTACTCTTCCAACTCTGTCATAACTTTGCCACTTCAGTTCTAACTGAGTCCTCCATGCATGAACCACCAGTAAACCCTAGGAATTGCGTAATTCCTTCAGCCCATTGATTTTCCAAATCTGTGCACTGAAACTAAGTGCTCCAGGAGAATAAGTTGATGTTTATTGTCGGATTATTATTAAGAGTTAATAATAATCGACACTTCTATTTTTAGATCGACGATCTATAAATAGGATTTCATCTATTTTTCCAACTTGACCAACCATCCACAAATAGCATCTTGCAACTTTTGAAATATGATCACCATGTCTAAAAATAGACATAGTCTAAAAATAGACTTGCGCCAAAAATAGCCTGCAGGCCCACTTAGTGAAGGCGACTCTTTTCACTAAGCTCATCATCTTGTTGAATCTCAACAGGGTCTATTATATGATGAAAATGACTATGAAAAAAGAGACAATCCTGGAAGTACTCAATGAGTGCTTTGACCTATAAACATAATAAATTGAGCATGAAACACATGCTTATAAAATAAATTTCTTTGATCTTTTACAATAATTTTCTTTTGAAAAATACATAAGAATTACATCATGTCCAAAGATAGACAACAATTATGAAAACCAATACTATTTACATTTTCAAAAAGTCTTCTATTGGTGGTGGTTTAAGGCTAACCACCAACTCTGGAACTTGGCTCAAAATAGTTCTTGGAACAATTCTAAATATAGCTAGAATTTGAATCTGTCTTCTGTGAAATGGAAGTGCTCTTTGATGATGGTTTAAAGATGACCATAAATTGTTGTCTAGTAGAATTTGTAAGTATTCTACTAAGTGGTGATTTAAGGAGGACCACCAAATGAATGGTGCTTATGGAATGTGAGTTTGTCTCTAGCTCTAGTTGACTCTGGCACCAGGCTTTCACTGCTATCTTTGGTTTTGGTTGTGGCTCAAGTTTTCTTGATATGACTCTGAAACTAGTAGTTTACTATCAATTTCCCCATGCCAGATACAAGTTGAGAATATGGAAATATCTCAATTGCTAGATGTGTCAATACTCGAGAATGAATTCTATGGTTTGACTAATATTTCTTCTTGGATGTTGAAGACCATCGCCAAGAAATCATCCATCCGAGGTGAATTTTTTCTCTTGTAGGATTCTTTTGATTGGAACATGTCTAAATGATGAGTATGCTTTCCAAAATGGTTAGAAGGATGAATATCAAAACACTGATATTTCATGTGGCCAACTCGACGACAATGTTGACATATGGGAATACGATGTGGAAGTGGATTAGGTGAAGATGAGATTTCTTGAAGGAGCCTAACATTGTAGAACTAGATTGGTTTGGAGCAGTCTAGAATGTAAAAGTTCACTTCTTTTTTGTATCGAAGATTGGTTTTGTGCTTGTTGTTGATGACTTCTTCCCAAGGTTTGATGATGGGCTTGGGAAAAGTGCAAACAATTTTTTTTCATCTTCATTTGAATATGCTCTAGTGGCATAATGTGCTGGTTGCTAATAAGAGTCTTTCTCAAATTTAGATAGAGAATTTCTTTGAACAATAATTAGTTTAGGATAATGACTCCTTTGCTGTAATTCATCTTGTTGAAGTTGTGATTCAAGCCAGAGAAACTCAATTTTGTATTGTGAACTATGTAAACAAGTTTGAACATCGATGATAATTGCTTTGTTAATTGTGATTGTATTGTCAATTGTAGACAATATATAGAGTTTAGTAACTCTATAAACTTATCAATTGTAGCGATTTTATCAAGCTCAATGTATGAATGGTGTCCATCGGTTTACAATGAAATTCAACTTACTTTCAAAAATACAAGAAGATTTACAAAAGAACCATTTGAAAATTGCAATAGTGTTGCATCAAGCCAAACCACTAATAAGATGATAAACCCAAATTTTCTGACACATTAAACATAGGTTCAACTAAGTCAATAATTACCTTCCTAAATCAAATATGCTTGAAATAAGAGAGGATCAACTAGAAAACAAATTCATAGTGTCGTTGTAGATCCACACCTAAACAATATGCCATTCAACAATATTTGGAAATAGTTTGATGGTCTTTCAATAATAGACCCAAGTTGCCTCCCTAGGCCCCCCAATCATGTTTTGAAATATTTTCTTGCACGTACATCATGACTATGGGATCTAAATATCACCTTGTTTCTCTCTATCATTTAAAGACACCTTGAAATTCCATATGTTGGGAATCACGATTGCCGTTAGACCAAATCCCGCAGGTGTTAGTCAACGATCGCATCGCTAGAGATAAGGATCCATGAGAGGCGGTTAGTCCATGTTGCAAAACACATGGGGAGCATTGGTTTATCCAATTTCCAACAATCTCCCCCCCTAACGCGAGCCAGGTGTGTATTGAACTCATGACTTACGCTCTGATACCACTTATTGGGAATCACGATTGCCGTTAGACCGAATCCTGCAGGTGTTAGTCAACGATGACATCGTCAGAGATAAGGGTCCACGAGAGGCGGTTAGTCCATGTTGCGAAACACACGAGGAGCGTTGGTTTATCCAATGTACAACACCATAATATGGCTCAACTTAGGTCATTGTGCAAGTAGGCCCACAAACGGGCTACTAAAGGGCCACATACAGGGTTCCTCATAGAAAACACTTTCCTTTGCACAATTAGAAAAATGGCCACGGCTTCCCTTTTTGCTATTCTCAAGGAAAAGGTCATTCTCATACCTTTTGTAGCGTTGATCAAAAAGATGTGCAATATGCATCAATCATATTCTTTGATGGAATTTCTCAACCTACATCTACCTCTCCCTTAGTTTTTTCTTGATCCATTGTTTAAATATTTAATTTAGCATGAACAACATTCAAGCACCTTTGATAGAGTGAAGGAAGTATTATGTTGTAGAGGAAGGATAACATATATGCTCCAAAATTTTATGGAAATAGAAAGCTAAATTGTCTTGCTGTGGCTCATTTTCAATATCCTTTATTTTTAATTTAAAAAAATAAAAAAAATAGAAAACTATCAAAAGATATGTTAGAGTATCAAAATTCATGTACTTTAGCATAAAAATATATCTGCTTGTCATATTAAAGTTTAAATTTTAAATACTTTAAGTCTTTATGGAAGCAGGTCCCAGTTCAAAGATTAAATATCAAGCACTTTATGGAGCGAGATTCAATGATTTATCAAGCAGTTAGTAAAAATCTCAACCCGCGGGCACTTTCAGTGCGTAGGTTAACACGGAGGGTGCCTCCGCAGTTGACCCTGTCGACTGCGGGGGTAATCCTGATGAATGGTCAAGATTCACTGCGGGGGCATTAGGGAAATGAGTTCTTCGTACCTCGAGGCCTCCCGCAGTGACTTATGCAGCCAAGTGGGTGACAGTTGTAATCCATGTCAGGGTTTCTTAATGGTCTCTTGGTGCGTCTTCTCAGCATTTAATTTTAAAGCCCGCGCCACCTATTTAAGGAGGTTTTTCATTTTTATGAAGTTATTATTGTTAGTTCGAGTTTGAAGTTTGCATGTGCTGTGTCTTTCTCCGTTATCTGTCACCCTGTCAGTTATTTGTCATCTTGTTGATTTTCTGCTATCCTAAAATTGAATTATGGCTAAACGCTCATCCCTGTTAGGTTCTTCCAATCACATCCCTCTCATGGACATTGAGAGGGACATCCAGGACACAAATTGTTCCCTTGACTACCTTTCTTTTTATCAGTAGGTCCTCCTAAATGATAAATCTTCTCCAAATTACACCGCCATGGAAAAAACTGGGGTGTTGTCTGCATGTATCCCAAGAACTCACCTTTTTCCGAAATTTGTGTATTGGTTAGTGTCTGTTATGTACCCTGGGAAATGTTTCGTCATGAATTGTCAAGGGGAAAATGTTTTGGAAGTCTCAGCTCAATTAATTTGTCAAGCTCTTTGTTATTCTGAATCAGAGTCGTATGTCCAATTCACCGATGATTCCTTGATAGCACATTATGACAATCTTGCAGGTCAGGAGTTTAATCAGTTCATTCATTTCCTTAAGCCAAATACACAAAAATTTGTACCTGGCACAAAAGAATTCCCAATGGAGGATTTTGATATAGAAGTCAAACCAGTGCTGAGCTGCAATGCAAATATTTTGGGAAAGGATGATGACAGTACAGTGGACAAGTCATTTCTTGGAATGTTTGCCATGATGATGAAGCCAGGAGTGATGCTGGATATTCCATCTTATTGGCAAGAAGTTGTTAATTCACAGCTCATGGGCTTATCATTGACGAGCTCATTCAGGTTTCCCTCTCTTATTGTTTACCTATTTTTGTATCAAAATGTAGAAGGATTCATGCATTTGGGGTTAAACATTATGGATATTAATAAGAAAAGACAATCAGTAGTATTTTGGACAGACATAGTGAGGAAATAACAGAATGAGGCTGGTTTGTTTGATTTTTCTGGTCATTTTCTGTCTTCTGCATATAAAGTTTTGAATGGAGTTTCTCCCCCCTACTTTCTTCCCAAAGCTCAAGATTTTTTGCATCTGGGAACAAATTGTAAGTTTGGTGATTGGTTTATCTTTGAAGATTATTCTGAAATTAGAATTTATGGAGCTAGTGTAGAACCTTATAAGCTTCCTGTATTTGTGCCTATGAGATTATTCGCTCTAGATTTCATTAGGAAATTTAGTTTAAACATTGACCAAATACACTTTGAGCCTATGAAGAAAGGTCATGTTCAAATTGCCAATGACTGTGGGTCCCTTTATAGTTAATATGAGACAAGAAATTGACTATAAAGGTGTGGAAGGCGAAGAGTCACAAAGGAGTCCAAGTGACTTTGGAAGATGAATCCAAGAGTCACACCATTGTATTATAAATGTACATATATGGTGAATAATATGAGTATCTCATGCCTATCTTTCTATGTGTGTGTTTAGTTTCCTTATACACCATGTGTGTGTTTAACATGGTATCAAAGCTTTTCGGTTTAGTGGCCTCTGTGTAAATAAGAGTTATCTTTGGAGCTTTGTTTCTGGCTATTATCCACACTCTGTTGCTGTAGTTTTGGAAAATTGTTTCATGGTGAGCTTGCACTATTTAGTCCTGCTTCAATATTACAGAGAATGCATGCTTGAAGGGAATTCCGTTAGGAGATTTACCTTTTTTTTTCTGAATATATTGAGGCCTGATAAGAGCGTAGGTCTACAGGTCCAAATTTAACATCAATTTTCCATTGTAACTCTTGCTACTTCTACCCTATTCTCTTGAACTTGTGTCTGCAGAGCTGTAGGGGGGGAATGTTGGAGTAACTGGGCTGTAGTAGGTCTTAAATTTGGTTCCTTTTCTAAGCATTTCAGTAAAAAAATCTTTTTCTAGTGGCGATAAATGATCTGGAATTGGGGGATTTGACTTTGTTGTCTCGATGTGAAATAAAGCAGCCACCTCTTGAAACTGTTGGCTCCATTACGTTAAAATGCCGCTGGTATTGGTTATTGTTTTTTCTCTGGGTTTGCAAATTCAATGAATTATTTTGTTCTGAACGTCGTTTTTTATAAATAAGAGAGGTGTGGTTACAGTAATTTGTATGAATAGGGTTTGCGGGGAAGAAATTTGAAATATGAATATGAGAACAGAGTGAAGCAGCTGAAGAAGCCATTGTTTGTTTCCCCTCTGCAACGCAATCCAACTCAACCAAAAACTCCTTGCTTTGCTTCACTGATATTTTAATTATCAATTCAAGTTGCTCTATTTGGCGAATGAATTCTGGTGCCATCCAATATGGAGTTCCCTTCATTGACTTGGCCTGTGTAATCGTGACCAGCTCAACAACTTTCTTGGATGCACCAAAGTCTACTAATTTGATGCACCCTTTGTTGTCGACAAGAATGTTTGCACCCATTGGTTTCGTTGTCGGGATAGGAACGGAGTAGCTCCAAGCTTCCATCCACACAACGCTCCACGCTCACTCCGCCACGGGAAGTGGAAGTGACAAGAAGGCACGACTCCTAAGATTTGAACCCTTGACCTTTCGCTCAAAAACTGAGGAGTCTAGACCTTGCGTGAGGGAGGTGAACCGAGCGGCAATTCAATTTTAGGGAATTCAACATCAATGCTGATGTCTATGCACAAGAATTCATTGAGTTATTGAAGCAAAGGGGGTAGTCACCATTCTTGAAATTTCTGTCCAAATCTATGAACAGATCCTTTTATTGTCCTACCATGTTCCACCTGCCTCATTTTCGAGCCTTGAATGTTGCCCCTAGGAACCAAAATCTATTAAATTCCATGCCTAGAATAGTTCTTGAATGGAATAATTGGCTTGAGAGAAAAATTGTGCATTCTACAGACTGGTCAATGGTGGGGTGATACATTAACTGTCAGTGTTTACATTTTCCCGTTTGTAACAATTCATCAATTCATTTGTACTGAATTTCTTGGATCCAGACTTTTTTGCCAACTCATTGAATTCGATCTTGGTAGCTATAGGATTGACTCTTCTTGTCAAGTTCACTGCGTACATATTTCAGCGTATGTGGCAGAGATGAGAGCTCGAAGTCTGTTGACATGGCTCTGAGCTCATTTCCAGCGCGTCCGCGAACACAACTTTCGCAGATTCACTGTACTTGCTGTAAATCTGAGCGAATTACACAATTTTGAGTAGATTTTGTGTGTTCTATACTTCACTAAATTTTCTGTAAGTGTTCCATCCTTGTCTGTATATGTAGTTTCTGTTACTACTTAAAAAAAAAAAATTGCTAAAATTGTAGCAGACATTTTGAAGAGGACTGATTGAAACCAAACTGAAGAATATTCGCAATTTGTCTACATTGTAAACGGGTGCATTATCGGTTGAACCCGACACCCGTCATTTATTTAACTTTTAGTTATTGAGAAAATGGCTAAAATCAATGATGCATTAGAGTTGTTGAATAACCTCATTCATTCCACTATTCATGATATGGTAAAAATGAGCAAGAACGCTCTTTTTAATATTCAAACTCGCTTGCAAGATGCATAAGACAAGATTGAGTTTTTGCTATTGGAGTCTCAGATTTAGGAAAATGAACTTCAGCAAAATAGTCACCATTATGAACCTGTTTCTGTTCAGAAAATTGAGAAGGACTCTCATCAACAGCAAGAATATAAAGTTGCAGTCAATTCACATTCAGTTCCTTGTACAAGAGCAGATTTACATGCAGATACAACAACTCAATCTGCACTTCCCAAGCCCATCATCAGACCTTGGGAAGAGCTTGTCCACAACAAGCACATAACTGGTCTTGGATATGATAAGGAATTGTCCTTTCATATTCTAGACTACTCTAAGCCCTTCAAATTTCAGAGTGCTAGATTCCTTTATGACAGTTCACATTCAACTGTTCTAGATGCTACTCCTCCTCCACAACAACAACAACAACAAATTGAAAAATGTCAAAATTGTGATCGAGTTGGCCATATGAAAGATCATTGTTTCGATCTTCACCCATGCAAACACTGTGGTTGACACACCCATTCTTCACACAGATGCTTTAGAAACAAACCTCCTGTAAGAACAAATATTCATCTTGGATGGATCACTTCTTGGAAATGGGCATTGACAGCCAAGAAGATGTTTAAGTCACATGTCAGAACTTGTTCTCGAATATTGAACAATATTGCAGTTGAGTTTTCACCATCATCTCACCATGTACCTGACAGGGGGGAAAATGGTGGTCATCTACAAGCTTCAACGCCACATCAAGCGAGTCTGAGCCACAATCTCTCATTCCAGATTCAGAGTTGTAGCCGGAGGCACAACAGTTCAAGCGAGCCTGAGCCACAATTTGTCATTCCAGATTCAGAGTTGTAGCCAGAGACACGGATGCCCATGAGCATGCCTTTGGTTGATGAACAACCTTAAACCATCCATGTGAGGTTGATATTATTCCTCTTTCAGAACACTTCCTCTAGCAGAAGACTTCAGCTTCTTGCCAACTTTGGAAGAGTTCCAGGAAATGCATCAAGCATTCCAGTGTTGGTGGTCATCCTTAAACCATCACAGGTTGTAGACTTCCCTTCTTTTAGGTTGAAGGTCTCCCTCTTTAAATATGAGGGACACTTCCTCTAGCAGAAACCCTTAGCTTCTTGCCAGTTTTGAAAGAGTTCCGGGAACTGCAATAAGCACTACGTTCCAGTGTTGGTGGTCATCCTTAAACCACCTCTTTATGCCAACATTTCAGAGAGCTGATTCAGCATAAGTGCTGCCATGCATACTTTGAAGATTTGTATTACAACTCTCTTCTTGGACTCACACATACCCCTTCGGATTAAGGGGGAAATGTTGAACACCTAATCCTCTATGGGTAGGTGTGGAAGGCGAAGAGTCACAAAGGAGTCCAAGTGACTTTGGAAGATGAATCCAAGAGTCACACCATTGTATTATAAATGTACATCTATGGTGAATAATATGAGTATCTCATGCCTATCTTTCTATGTGTGTGTTTAGTTTCCTCATACACCATGTGTGTGTTTAACATAAACGTTGACCAAATACACTTTGTGCCTATGAAGAAAGGTCATATGTTCAAATTGGCAATGACTGTGGGTCCCTTTATAGTTAATATCAGATAAGCAATTGATGAATCCACTAAGATGTTAGATGAAATGCACCTACTATTAGGAGAGAAGTGGGCTTATGACCCTCACAGTGTCATTTCTAATAGGAAAATTGAAAATGGATATTCAACATTCATTCATGAGAGCAAACCGGATCTAGAAAAAGTGGCAAGTAAAGGTGTTGTAGGTTCAGTGAGTTCAAATCTTCAGACTCCAGTCATATCAGAAAAATCAAATAAGAGAGGAAAAGAGGCAGTGATTGATTCAGAAGATGAAGAACAGAGGACTGAGAAGAGAACAAAGTTCAATGAAGATTCTGTAGATGCTCAACCTGGTTTCTCATTACAATTAAGAGATGAACAAAATGTCCCTGTTTCACCTAGGAGACATGAAAGCACTCATGAACAAGTGCCCCTTATTAAACAAATGTTTGCCCAGATTGCAGAGAGAAACTAGAAGATAAAGGCAAGAATGGAGGCTCAAGCTGAGTACCAGATAACCCCAGATCAAACAAGACTTTTAACTGCAACGGATCTTGAAAATGATCAATTCAAGATTTCTCTTTCACATCCCTCTGATATGTCTATTGGTTCATCTAATAATTTTAACACTGTGAATTTGACTGTAGATGTGAAGAAAATTCCATTGCTGGACAAAGTGAATCTACACATGCAAACAAGTCAAATGATTGTGAATGACCTAACCAGAACAAATGTTGTGGCACTGAAGGCTGGAAATATGCTTGGAAAACTAATCTAGCAGTTGAAGTAGTGAAAGCCAATACCAGGGCTTTGATAATCCATAATGAGAAACTCAAAAATATTATAGTGAAGATTGGAGTAGATCCCAATGACAGGTCTGTTGTACAAAAGCTTCTACAAAGTGTTGAATCAGAAATCTCTATATTGAAGAAAAAATTGAAATTTCCTACAAGAGAACACTCCATGGCAGCAGAGGTTGCAGAGATGGAAAATGATAAAGAAAATATTCTTCAATAGCTCTTGCAAAAGGAAGAAGAAATTACTAAGTTAAAGCAAACTGCATTGTCCTTACAGAATCATATTGAATCTCATACTTGCACTTTTGTTTTTCCATTAGGTAGTGAAGATCCATTGGCACAAATATCTCTATTAACCACTGAATTGCAGATGACAGAGAGAGATCGAAAAAGAGCGCAAGCTAATTTAGAAACAACAACAAAGATTATAAAAGCCACTAAAGGAGAAGTCAGTAAATACAAAATGGACTACCAAACCGCTAATGCTGAGATTAAAAATCTCAAAGAAAAATTGAAGGGAAATATATCCTTAATACATGCTAAGGATATCATCTGGAATGATATTATTGCAGAAACGAAGACAATTTGGGATTTTCTGATTGTGATTGTAGAAGGAAAAAGTATTATCACGGAATTTGAAGAACAAGTCACGACAGACAAGCATAAAACAATTAATAGGGCCATTTGGGAAATAAAGTTTATTAGTTTCATTGATTCCAAAATAGATCAGGAATTGGAAGAAAATGAAATTAAAGACATGATTTTATATGATGTGGAAATTAATAAAATGATTGTAAAAAATGATTGCAGGAAGTCTACAGAAAAGAAGCTGATTGAGCTTAAGGAAGCAGTGAACCAGTTTGATAAATTATTTGATAAAATAACAAGAGCAGGTTTACCATCATGCTGGGGTCTTTGAGGTGGTATATTATCATGGAATTCTTATAAACCCTTACTAGTGTTGGCAAAAAGTAAGGTAGACAGTACTCATGAAAAGACTCAGATTCTTAAAGGAGCAACGATGATCAATTTCCTTCAAAGACATTTTCAGCTGCTGTGGTTAGTGAAAAATTTATTTGCAGAGAAGCCATCTTTCAAAAGAATTACTTCTTTCAGATTGGAGTATCACAAGTTGGTTCATTCACCTAAAACAAACATTGAGATATGGAAGAAATGCAAAGCCTGGATGACAGATTTACCAAAGGAACCCTTGACTTCAAAGAAGGATAAACTAGCCAGTCAAGGAAATGCAGCAACATCGTCATCAATTCACATTCAACATATAGATTAGGATTTTAAGTTCATGTTATTTTCCTCTTTAAAAGATAATGTAATTGTAATAAGACATTTTGAGGACATGTAATAGATATTTGACGAAGTCCTAAGTATTTGAAGTAGTTAGGATCAGTTACAACGGTTAAAAACTGCTTTCTATTGTATTTAATGAGATGGACAAGAAAGAAAAAGGTTCCAAGTTTTGGACCTTCAAACTGTAATTTTTGTACTCATATTTCAAATGATTAATGAATGAAAAGAAAGTTTCTAGCATTTTTTGATGTTGATGTGTCTTCTAGTTTACATTGTGTACTTTCCATCTTTGAATAAAATGAAGTAATGAAGCTGCAGGTCTCAATTTACTTGTGTGAATAAGAGTTAAAATCCTTAATAGGCGCTCCTTCATTTTAACTATTTCTTTTCTTATAATTCTTCTGGAGTTTGAGGTTATATATTCTGTACAACAACATATCAGTTTGGGCTTCTTTCTTTCATGTTCTTCTGATCATTCCATTCTATATCAGCAGATAATAGCATTGTGGTCATTCATTCTATTTGATCTTTGAGGGTTTAATGATAAATATTTGAAGGTGATTAAACAAAGACCAATATTTCTGTGACATAACTATATAAATGTCTTAAGCACAGATTCCTTATCACAGTTAAGGGATTGTCTCTTAAGGTACAACATTTTTTGGCGCCGTTGCCGGGGATGAAGAAGTGAAGTTCTTTCCCTGGGTTTTGTTCATATTTCCTCTGGTTGTTCAGAGAGGAGGAAATATCGGCTGTGTTTTTATTTCATAAATTCTGGCGTATAAAAGGCCACATACAAGGTCATATACCTCTCACCAGAAAGCTCCCATTCTTCCAGATCCTGGAAAGCTGGTTTATAAAAAAGGCCAGAAATCAAGAACGCTTTCTACACCTGATTCTACACTGCTTGCACCAAGCAGTAGTTCCCATACCCTTTCATCCAAGGATATTTCCCAGAAACTCATTTTTTCGGAACAAGAATCCTTGTCCCCACATATTCATTTCCAAGAACCAAAGTTAGAAGAACAATCTTTTGAGTCTGTTTCATTTACATTTACAGAAAATCAGCCTAATACAGTTGCTATTTCTTCTGCTATTGTTCATCAACCTCTTCCCATATCAGTTGTTTCACCTCATCCATCCACATCTATAACTGGTATACAAACCCTACCTACTCAAGGAGCAGTTAATCAAGGCATAAACATGGCAGCCCCTGTTCCTGCTTTCTTGATGAATAGATATGCACCATTAAATCTCCCACAACCAATGAATGCAATGCATCAGGGATACCTTAAATTGCTTCCTAGATTTACTAGTGAAGATGAAATAATTGCAGAGCAACACTTGTCTTTGTTTTGCACTTTTGCTGAAAATTTAAATGTTGAACATCTTGATGTATTAATGATAATTTTTGTACAGTCACTGAATTGAGAGGCAAGAAAATGGTTTAAAGGATTACCAAATGGCTCAATTAATGATTGGGACGAATTAGAAAGACAATTCATCCAAAGATGGGGTGAAAAGAGAGATCATAGTTATTCATTGATAGAGTTTAATGATATTAAGAAAAAGTCTAATGAAAGCATGCCAATGATTTCATTAAAAGATTTAACAAATTGTATAATAGTTTGCCCGTAGAAATGAAACCCACTCCTATTGGATCAAGAGTTGTTTTTGCTGGAGCATTTGTATCAGATTTTAGTTTCACTTTGAGAGAGAGAAGGTTTGCTACTCTTGAAAAAATCCAAACAGATGCTTTAGAGATTGAAGAAAACATGACTGCTACTGGAAAAGCACAGGAAAAGTGGACAGTTCAAGATAAAGGTAAGGCTAAAGAAGATTCATCTCAGGATCATAGGATTGATGACATGACTAAGGTCATCAAGAACTTGTCAAATAAATTAGTGAAGATGGAATTGTATAATAAGAAACTTGCACAACAAAACAGAGGTGTTTTTAATCCACAGTTCATAAATCAACTCTTGTAGATTTTGTAGAGGGAAAGAAGAGACCAAGATCAAGTTCAAGCACCCTTATATATAGAAGCAACACCTTCACAGTCTGCTGAGGATCATCAGAAAGAGGTTGAAGATCAAATATTTGCTGTTTATATGGAATATGATGATGAGGAATAAGAGAAATGTGAAGAATAATCCACAGAAGCTGGCGTATCATTTGATCAGGAAGAGATGGATGACTATTGTAAACAATTCACTGATTTTATGCAAGTAGAGTTGCATAAGAAGTATGACATAAGATCAAAAAAGAGATTGCGAACTCAGGATGTTGAGGAAAAAGAACCAGAGTTAGTTCCTTCTCCAATGGTGACTCCACAACCAAAGAACTCAGTAAAACAATTAGATAAGGGGAAACAACCTATAAATTCAGTGAGTACAAATGAAAAACAAGCCTAGGCTTCCTAGAATAATTCAATTAACTCAAATATTTTGGAGAATATTGTTACTATACCTGAGCAAAATACTAATTCTAACAAGAATCAAGAAGAACCCGAAAATATTATTAAACATAATCAAGCTTTCAGTCTTCCCAAAGAATTAGAAAAGATAAAAATTCAAGTACCTTTGCTTGAATTAGCTAAGACACCTGGTTACAAGAAGGAAGTTACAAAATTTATTAACCTTTCTTAGTCTGATGATATTGGTGATACTGTGAATTTGCAAGAAGAAAAGCCAGTAGTCACTTTTGGTCCACATGTTGAAGAGGTAGATTCTTCTGTTCCTCCATTTTATATATCGGTGTTGCTTCATGATTTCATTCTGCATAATTTTATGTTAGATTCTGGTGCATCACATAATCTTATGCCATTATCTGTGATGAAAGAATTAAATTTACAAATCACTCAGCCCTATAGAGACCTTTATTCATTTGATTCAAAAAGGGTAAAGTGTGTTGGTCTTATCAAAGACATGGTGGTATCCCTGGCTCAAATTCCAACCAAGAGTATCATGATGGATGTAGTAGTTGCAGATATTCTAGCCAGATTTGGTATGTTGTTGTCCAGATCTTGGGGGAGAAATCTTGGAGGTGCCTTAAAACTGGACTTTACATATGCAATCATTCCTGTGTTCAATGGGGAAGAAAGAAGGTTGTACAGAGAAACCATATTTGTTAAGACTACCACAAAGAAAGATGCAGGAAATTCCCCTATCTATGGTCAAGAGAAGGAGGATCTCTCTTGTTTTATGCTGCATGAAAATGCAGAATTTGCTGAAGACTCACAAAAGAAACTCTCTTCAGCAATTGTAAATAAGGAGCTGGATTCAAATAAAATTTGGAAGTGTTATTTCGATGGTGCCTACTCAAAGGATGGCACAGGAGCTGGGTTTTTATTCATATCTCCATAAGGTAATCTTTTACCTTTTTCTTTTAAACTTGAATTTGAATCAACCAATAATGCAGCTGAGTATGAAGCATTGATTTTGAGTCTTCAAACTACTAAACAAATGGGAATTAAATGTATTTCCATTTTTGGTGATTCTGAGTTAATTATAAGACAGATTAAGAATTTGTGTCAAACCAAACATCCCAGATTGAGGTCTTATAGAAATGAAGTGTGGGACTTGATTGAAAATTATTTTGAAGCCTTGAATCTTCAGTTTATTCCAAGAGAAGAAAACAGAATGGAAGATTCCCTTGCAGTTGCAGCCAGTACATTTAAGCCACCTATTAATCCAAGACTAAGATATGAGATTGAATTGAGGCATAGACCTTCAATTCCTGATAATGTAAAGCATTGGTAGGTTTCTGAGGATGATGAGCAGATCAATCATTTCCTAACAATGATTGGAAATTTTGAAGACAGTGAAATAGATCAGGAAAGTGAACAAACTGATCAGAATGATGTCTTGAAAAACCTGAAGCAGTCAATAGGTGATCATAAGATAATTCAGTTGAAAGATAATACATTTCCTAGAGGTTTGGTTCCTCTTGAAAGATTGTTTGATGCAAATGATGTAGCAGTAAACCAGAAAAAAGTATCTTAGGATGGTGAAATGGAAGACTGTAATTTAGGAACTTAGCAGGAGCCCAAGATGGTTAAGTTGTTCGAAGGAGTTCCTAAGGATTATAAAGAAAGGTATGTTGATATTTTCAAGAAATATATGGATGTGTTTTCATGGTCCTATGAAGATTTAAAGAAATATGATTTAGACATTATTCAGCATAAAATACCATTAAAAGATGGGGTTAAGCCACACAGGTAGAAGCTCAGGCAAATTAATCCACTGTTACTTGCCCCAATTGAAAAATAAGTGAAGAAGTTGTTGCAAGCAAAAATTATAGTCCCACTTAGATACTCAGACTGGGTTTCTAATCTGGTTCTTGTCAAAAAGAAGAATGGAGAGATAATATTATGTGTTGATTTCAGGAACTTGAACAGAGCTTCCCTAAAAGATAATTATCCTTTGCCAAAGATGGATTATGTTCTACAGAAAGTGACTAGAGCTCATAGGTTATCCACGGTTGATGGTTTCTCTGGATACAACCAATTAGCTGTTGAAAAGGAAGATCAAAAGAAAACAACCTTTACCACACCTTGGGGAACGTTCATGTATGGCAGGATGCAATTCGGTCTCATGAATGCAGGGGCTACTTTCTAGAGGGCGATGGATACAACATTTGTGGGTGACAAATTTGTAGTCACATATTTGGATGTTGTGACTATTTTTTCAGGTTCTGATGATGAGCACTTGGAGCATCTGCAGAAGGCTTTTCTGAAATGCATGAAGTTTGGGTTATCATTGAATCCTAAGAAATCTTTGTTTGCTTTGGAGGAAGGTAAGTTGCTCAGACATATAGTTTCAAATCAGGGGGTGAAAATTGATCCAGCAAGAGTTGAGGCTATACAAACAATCCCATTGCCTAGAAGTAAGAAATATATCCAAATATTTCTAGGGAAAATTAATTTTCTGAGGAGATTTGTCCCAAATTTTGCTGAGATTGTCAAAAGCATAACAGATATGCTGAAGAAAAATGCTAAAGTGAAATGGGACAAAGATGCAAGAGAATCCTTTGACAGGATGAAAGAGGCTCTTCAAGAAGCTCTAGTTTTGATTAGCCCAGATTATCAAAAGCATTTCCAAATCTTTTCATTTGCATCACCTTATACCATTGCTGCTGTGTTGCTGCAAAAGAATGAAGAAGGAAAAGAGCAACCTGTAGCATTTTACAATAAAGTTCTCAGAGATGAAGAACTCAAATACAATATTTTGGAGAAATGGGTATATTCTTTAGTTAAATCATTGAAAGCTTTCAGGACTTATGTACTTCATTCTCAAATAGTAGCATATGTACCCAACTCAGCTGTAAAATATGTGCTAGTTCAAAGTGATGTGGAGGGACAAAGAGGAAAATGGATTGCTAATACAAGAATATGATTTGGATATTAAGCCTACTAAGTTGGTAAAAGGACAGGGCCTGGTAAAATTTCTCACAGAATCTAATTTTCAAGTTCTGTGAATTAATCTGCTTGCACCCTTGGATGAAGTTGTTGATGAAACAAGTCAAAGTAACACACAATCAACAATCAAGTACAAATTTCTCTCCTCTAATTGGTATAAGGATATTATTCACTATTTTTGCTTCTTCTCTTGTCCTCCCTCAATAAACAGAACAAAGTACACAGCTCTTAAACTCAAAGCTCAGCCTTATGTTATAATTGATGCTAAATTATATTTGAAGGATCCTGCTGGTGTTTTGTTGCTGTGTTTGACAAAAGGAGAGTCAATGGAGGTTATCAAAGAGTACCATGAATGTCTGTGTGGGGGCCTTATAGCTGGAAAGTTACTACTCATAAAATCCTAAAATCATGTTTTTACTGGCCTTCCTTAATTGCTGATGTATACAAAGTGGTTATAAGTTATCAGAAATGTCAATTGTTTGCAGAAAAAAATAAGTTAGCTCCTCTACCTCTTCTCCCTGTATTTGTTGAAGAACCCTTTAGACAATGGGGATTGGATTTCATTGGAGAAATAAATCCACCATCAAGTGGGAAGTTTATGTGGATTCTGACTGCCACTGATTATTTTACAAAGTGGGTGGAAGCAATACCTACCATAAAAGCAAATTATCTGATAGTAATGAATTTTCTAGAAGAGAACATCTTCAGCAGGTTTGGATGTCCAGTGAAGATTGTAACAGACAATGCTCATGTATTCAATTCAGTCATATTCATAAATTTTTGTCAAACATATAATGTCATTTTGTCTCATTCTACAACATATCATCCTCAAGGGAATGGGCTAGCTGAATCTTCCAACAAGACATTGGTTAAGATTTTGAAGAAAACAATTAATGAGAATCAGAAGAATTGGGATTCAAATTTGACATTTTCTCTCTGGGAAATGAGAATGACTACTAGAAGATCTACTGGTGAGTCCCCTTATGAATTAGTATATGGTACTCAAGCTTTGTTTCCCACTCAGCTAGCTAGAACAGTAATTTATTTTCTTCAAGAAGCACAAGAAGAACCTAATGCATTGATAAGAATATTGAATAAGGTGATAGAATTGAGTGAGAGCAGGAATAAAGTTAGGGAAAACTTGGTCACCTATCAATAATAGATGAAGTCCATTTTTGATAGGAAGGCAAATGAGATTCTTTTCCAAATTGGAGATTTGGTATTAAGATAGGATACCAGAAGAGAAGAAAAAGAAAAGCATGTAAGTTTGACCCTCTCTGGTATAGCCCATACAGGATTATTGAAGCCAAATCAAATAACACTTTTATGCTGGAAAATCTTGATGGAGAAACGGTAGAGCTGCCCGTGAATGGGTAATATCTAAAACATTATTTCCAACATTGAAATTTATGGTTCACCATTGTACATATTCGGTTTCCTTCATTGTACATTTTTCATCAAGAAATATTTGAATCCATGCTTGAGGTGAAGGCACTAATCTGTAGTTTTTAGTGTTTCGTGGCAAAAAACACTATCCCTAGGTGGAGCCAGATGTTGTGGCTCATTTGCAATATCCTTTATTGTTAATTTTCAAAAAAAAAAAAAATAGAAAACTATCAAAAGATATGTTAGAGTATCAAAATTCATGTACTTTAGCATAAAAATACATCTACTTGTCATATTAAAGTTTAAAGTTTAAATACCTTAAGTCTTTATGGAAGCGGGTCCCAGTTCAAAGATTAAATATCGAGCACTTTATGGAGCGAGATTCAATGATTTATCAAGCGGTGAGTAAAAATCTCAACCCACAGGCACTTTCAGGGTGTGGGTTAACACAGAGGGTGCCTCCGCAGTTGACCCTATTGACTGCGAGGGTAATCCAGATAAACGATCAAGATTCACTCCGAGGGCATAAGCCAAATGAGTTCTCCGTACCTTGAGGCCTCCCACAGTGACGTATGCGGCCAAGTGTGTGACAATTGTAATCCACGTCGGGTTTTCTTAACGATCTCTTGGCGCATCTTGTCAGCATTTAATTTTAAAGCCCGCGCCACCTATTTAAGGAGGTTTTTCATTTTTCTGAATTTATTATTGTTAGTTCGAGTTTGAATTTTGCATGCGCTGTGTCTTTCTCCGTTATCTGTCACCCTGTCAATTATTTGTCATCCTGTTGATTGTCTGCTATCCTAAAATTGAATTATGGCTAAACACTCATCCCTGTCAGGTTCTTCCAGTCACATCCCTCTCATGGACACCGAGAGGGATATCTAGGACACAAATTGTTCCCTTGAATACCTTTCTATTTATCAGCAAGTCCTCCTAAATGATAAAACTTCTCCAATTTACACCGCGGCAAAAATTGGTGTGTTGTCTGCATGTATCCCAATAACTCACATTTTTCCCGAATTTGTGTATTGGTTAATGTCTGTTATGTACCCTGGGAAATGTTTCGTCGTGAATTGTCAAGGGGAAAATGATTTGCTAGTCTCAGCTCAATTAATTCGTCAAGCTCTATGTTATCCTGAGTCAGAGTTGTATTTCCAATTCACCAATGCTTCCTTGATAACACATTATGACAATCTTGCAGGTCAGGAGTTTAATCAGTTCATTCATTTCTGAAGCCAAATACACAACAGTTTGTACCCAACAGTAAATAATTCCCCATGGAGGTTTTTGATATAGAAGTCAGACCAGTGCTGAGCTGCATTGCAAAGATTTTGGGAAAGGATGATGACAGTACAGTGGACAAGTCAGTTTTTGGAATTTTCACCATGATGATGAAGCCAGGAGTGGTGATGGATATTCCATATTATTGGCAAGAAGCTATTAATTCACAACTCATGAGCTTATCATTGACGGGCTCATTCAAGTTTCTCTCTCTTATTATTTACCTATTTTTATATCAAAATGTAGAAGAATTCATGCATCTGGGGTTAAACATTATGGATGTGAATATGAAAAGACAATCATTAGTATTTTGGACAAACATAGTGAGGAAAGAACAAAATGAGGCTGGTTTGTTTGATTTTGCTGGTCATTTTATGTCTTCTGCATATAAAGTTTTGAATGGAGTTTCTCCCCCCTGCTTTCTTCCTAAAGCTCAAGAGTTTTTGCATCTAGGGACAAATTGTAAGTTTGGTGATTGGTTTATCTTTGAATACTATTATGAAATTAAACTTTATGGAGCTAGTGTAGAACCTTATAGGCTTCCTGTATTTGTGCTTATGAGATTATTCGCTCTGGAGTTCATTAGGAAAAGTGTAAACACTGACCAAATATACTTTGTGCCTATGAAGAAAGGTCATATGTTTAAATTGCCAATGAATGTGGGTCCCTTTATAGTTAATATGAGACAAGCAATTGATGAAGCCACTAAGATATTAGATGAAATGCACCTACTATTAGGTGAGAAGTGGGCTTATGACCCTCACAGTGTCATTTCTAATAGGAGAATTGAAAATGTATATTCAACATTCATTCATGAGAGCAAACCGGATCTAGAAAAAGTGGCAAGTAAAGGTGTTGTAGGTTCAGTGAGTTCAAATGTTCAGACTCCTGTCATATCATAAAAATCAAATAAGAGAGGAAAAGAGGCAATGATTGATTCAGAGGATGAAGAACAGAGGACTGAGAAGAGAACAAAGTTCAATGAAGATTCTGTAGATGCTCAACCTGGTTTCTCATTACAATTGGGAGATGAAAAAAATGTCCCTGCTTCACCTAGTAGACATGAAATCACTCATGAACAAGTGCCCCTTATTAAACAAATGTTTTCCCAGATTGTAGAGAGAAACCAGAAGATGAAGGCAAGCATGGAGGCTCAAGCTGAGTACCAGATAGCCCCAGATCAAACAAGACTTCTAACTGCAATGGATCTTGAAAAGGATCAATTCAACATTTCTCTTTCACATCCCTATTATATGTCTATTGGTTCATCTAATAATTTTAACACTATGACTTTGACTGTAGATGTGAAGAAAATTCCATTGCTGGAAAAAGTGAATCTACACATGCAAACATGTCAATTGATTGTGAATGACCTAACAAAAACAAATGATGTGGCATTGAAGGCTGAAAATATGCTTGGAAAAGTAATCAAGCAATTGAAGTTAGAGAAAGCCAATTCCAGGGCTTTGACAATCCAGAATGAGGAACTCAAAAAGATTATAGTGAATATTGGAGTAGATCCTAATGACAGGTTTGCTGTACAAAAGCTTCTACAAAGTGTTGAATCATAAATCTCTGTATTGAAAAAAAAAATTGAAATTGCCTATAGGAGAACACTCCATGGTAGCAGAGGTTGCAGAGATAGAAAGTGAGAAAGAAAAACTTCTTCAGCAGCTCTTGCAAAAGGAAGAAGAAATTACTAAGTTAAAGCAAACTGCATTGTCCTTACAAAATCATATTGAATCTCATACTTGCACTTTTGTTTTTCCATCAGGTAGTGAAGATCCATCATCACAAATATCTCAATTAACCATTGAATTGGAGATGGCAGAGAGAGATCGAAAAATAGCACAAGATGATTTGGAAATAGAAACAAAGATTATAAAAGCCACTGAGGGAGAAGTCAGTAAATACAAAATGGACTACCAAACTGCTAATGTTGAGATTAAAAATATCAAAGAAACGTTTAAGGGAAATATATCCTTAATATAGGCTAAGGATATCATTTGGAATGATATTATTGCATAAATGAAGACAATTTGGGATTTTCTGATTGTGATTGCAGAAGAAAAAAGTATTATCAAGGAAATTGAAGAACAAGTCATGACAGACAAGCATAAGTCAATTAATAGGGCCATTTGGGCAAGAAAGTTTATTAATTTCATTGATTCCAAAACATACCAGGAATTGGAAGAAAATGAAATTAAAGACAAGATTTTATATGCTGTGGAAATTAATAAAATGATTGTAAAAAATGATTGCAGGAAGTCTACAGAAAAGAAGTTGATTGAGTTTAAGGAAGCAGTGAACTAGTTTGATAAATTATTTGATAAAATAGCAAGAGAAAGTTTACCATCATGATGGGGTCTTGGAGGTGGTCTGTTATCATGGAATTCTTATGAACCCTTACTAGTGTTCGCAAAAATTAAGGTAGACAATACTCATGAAAAGACTCAGATTCTTAAAGGAGCAACAGTGATCAATTGCCTTCAAAGACATTTTCAGCTGCTGTGGTTAGTGAAAAATTTATTTGCAAAGAAGCCATCTTTCAACAGAATTACTACTTTAAGATTGGAGTATCACAAGTTGGTTCATTCACCCAAGACAAACATTGAGATATGGAAGAAATGCAGAGCCTGGATGATAGATTTACCAAAGGACCCCTTGACTTCAAAGAGGGATAAACTAGCCAGTCAAGGAAATGCAACATCATCGTCATCAATTCACATTCAACATATAGATTAGGATTTTAATTTCACATTATTTTCCTCTTTAAAAGATAATGTAATTGTAATAGGACATTTTGAGGACATGTAATAGATATTTGACGAAGTCTTAAGTAGTTGAAGTAGTTAGGATCAGTTACAACAGTTACACATTGCTTTCTATTGTATTTAATGAGGTGGACAAGAAAGAAAAAGGTTCTGTGTTTTGGACCTTCAGACTGCAATTTTTGTACTCAGATTTCAAATGATAAATGAATGAAAAACAAGTTTCTAGCATTTGTTGATATTGATGTGTCTTCTATTTTACATTGTGTAGTTTCCATCTTTGAATAAAATGAAGTAATGAAGATGCAAGTCTCTTTTTACTTGTGTGAATAAGAGTTAAAATCCTTAATAGGCACTCCTTCATTTTAACTGTTTCTTTTCTTATAATTCTTCTGGAGTTTGAGGTGATCTATTATGTATATCAGCATATCAATTTGGGCTTCTTTCTTTCATGTTCTTCTGATCATTCCATTCTATATCAACATATAATAGCATTGTAGGCATTCATTGTATTTGATATTTTAGGGTTTAATGATAAATATTTGAAGGTGATTAAAAAAAGACCAATATTTCTGTGACATAACTATATAAATGTCTTAAGCACGGATTCCTTATCACAGCTAAGGGATTGTATCTTAAGGTACAACATGTCTTTACCCTTGATAATAATCATAACATTGTAGATGTCATCTGGGTTGGCTTTCCCATGTGTTTTGGCTCATTTCAATGTAACTTAACATGGAATGGTGTCATTGCATTTTTTAATTGAATTCAGGTGAACTGATTTTTTCATTTGAGTTAATAGGAATCTATGGGATTATAGATTACCCCGCAATTAATGGGTAAAAATGCTGATATGGGAAGCTCAAATCTTCCAATATTTCTAAAAAAATTGGTCTCATGATTAGACTCCATGTACTTCGGATGTTGAATTGGTATCAAAAGTCGTCACATAAAGTAATTATATTCTATTCGAAATTAATTCACATTACTTCTTTGTAGTCCTCGATACAAGTTGGACTCGAAACTCAAAACACATAAACCGTAGAGCACAATTGAACCTGCATACATTTTCTATGATGACATTGCATGTTGAGTCCAAAAAGCATATATTAGTAGCAGTAATGGATGATCCTTGCATCATGGCCTGAGATCACTTGCAATATCATTTTAATCTAAATGTCTTTGCAATTCCTCCCCCTCCTTTACACCATGATGGCTTGGAGGTCAATTGATTTGCTAATGGGTATTAGGGTTACATTGATGAGATAGAAACAAGAGGCAAGATGAGCGTTCAAATAGAGAGGTGAGTCGAGGGTTTTTAAGATTCGAGTCTGGATTGTGAGAGAGAGACTCAATGGACTGAGGGATAAGCATAGTAATATCTACGTGGAAGGAGTGTCGAAGTTGATGAAGAACACAAAAACAATGGCTCATAAATAATAAAGCAGGGTAGGAATACGTATGCTTTGGTACCACTGTTAGAACACATGAAAATGCAAGAGGATTAGATAAGCGTGTGATGCAATTCTTATTCATATAATACACATAAGTATGTAAATTCATCACCCTTGGTTACACCTTCCAAAAGGTTTCTTGGACCCCTCATGGCTATTCAAGTTCACTTGTGGCTTTTCGCCTTATTCTAAAGTGAATAATACAAATTCACATAATCCCTAAGGTTCAAGTTTCCAACATGGGATCAAATGGAACAAAAAAAACCAATTCAAAACCTGTAAAATTAAAGGGGATAACAACATTAAACAAGTGCATTAACGTTGTTTGAAAGATGCACTAAAAGGAAAAACATAACCATAGAACAAGGGAAGGTCAACGATACAATGTTCCTAGGCTCAATCACTCTTATAAAAGAATGAGGCTTGTAGGTTTAAAAAATATTCACAAGATCACGTGACCACACACGATGATATTGCAGATGAGGTTTGGGTTGTGTATAAATACAAAACTCAAGTGGGATGGTCTTCTAAGAGATGTTATGGGTCCACATAAGTAGGACATAGTCCCTAAGAGGGTTATAGAGCCTAGATATCAAAGTTGACTAGGTGTAATTACCCTTGGGATGAAATTATGAGTTAGTCTTTTCAATAAACACATGAAAGAGTTGCATTTCATAACAATGTTGCAATACTCATGAATCTCTAAAACAATGAGGATCCTTATTGAATACACAAGTAGTGCTGTAAATAATTCAAACAAAATTTGATTCCACAACCAAACACTATAAGTAGGGTTGGTTCAACAAATAAATGATTGAATTTCAAATATTAACAATCTCCGAGTAGGGTTTTCAAAACATGGTTTTTAAGCTTACAAATTGTAGTTGTCTCCCTTGCTGCCACAAAATCACATCATCAAGCCTCGTTGCTTCCTTGTACCCTTATTCATCCTTGTTGCCTTTGTCTCTAATGCAACAAGCACCATGAATTTAGCCTTAAACCCTTGTTGTCTCGTAATCATGGCCCTTTAGTCCACTCACTACCTCAGAAGAAGGCTTCTTGGCCTTTCACTGCCTTAGAGAGTTAGATATCAACCCTCCGCTGCCTCAGGAAGAAATATACCAACCCTTCATTTCCTTCGAAAGGTGAATAACAATGCTCCACTGCCTCAAGAAGATATATAACAATGCTTCACTGCCTCAGAAAGGTAAATATCAACACTTCATTGCTTTAGGAAGACAAATTCCAACCCTTCGCTACGTCAGAAAGGTAGAGTTCAACCCTTCACGACTGCAAAAGTACAATATTTATGCCTTCACTGCATCAAAATAATAGTATCCAACCTTCGCTGCAGTAGAAAGGTAGATACCAACCCTTGTTGCCTTAGAAGGACAATTCTCCTGCTAGAATTTGGTCCTGTAGCAAAGAAAAGTGGAGATATTGGCTAGGGTGGAATCTTTCACCAATGAAACCAATAAAAAAAAGGGGTCTTAAAACCATCTAAGAGCCTCAACCCATAATCAAAAGGAATAAAAATCCATGATGATCACAATGACTCTCCTCTCTTGCATAGTTTTTCTTTGGGGCTTTTTCCTACTAAATTCAAATTTGAGTGTTTGCAAGTTTCCCTCCATTTGCCCCGATTTAATTTTTATTATTTAAGGTTACCTAAGTAACATTAAAAAATAATTACACCTTTTTTGAAATGACTATATCCTACAAGGTTAAATAGGCTACTACGCCCTTCATGTTGATTTTCAAGTGCAATCGAGACTAGTACAAATTTTCAAACTGATAACTACTTCCAATGATACAATTATTCCAATCATTAAGTAACTATACATGAAAATTTTCAACCATTCATTTTCTTCAATAGAGAAAAAGAGATCACAGTAGACGGTAAAACAAGAGACAAGAGACACCAGTATTTAGGCCATCTTCCAGGGAAAAAACCACAAGGGGAAAACCAAACCATTCTTTCCTTTTGAGAGAGAAATTCATTTCATCAAAAGTACATCAAAATATTCCAACAACTTATGAGAGAGAAATTCAATTCATCAAAAGTACATCAGAATATTCCAACAAGATTTCAAATTTTGACCTCAACAAATATCGAGTCAAACTAGTCAAAGGAGAGATAAAGTGAAACCAATGATGGTAAAATTCAAGTGTCCAATAGAGGGCCAAATTTCAGCCTAAGGTAGCTCATAATAGAGGGCCGAAATTTGGTCAAAACCATAGTCAATGATCCCTTTCAATTCTCGATCAAAGTCTCAGGTTTGACCTGCAGTTAATGACCCAAAAATAGAAGTAAAAACTCAGTCAAATAGAGTCAATAGATCCCTGGAATATTCGACCTCCAAAATAGTCAAAAAGTTTAGTCAAACATAAGCTATCTCTCCCAAGTCAATGTTTGTTAAACAAAATAATAAATGCTAGTCAACGTAGAACATAAAGACTTCTTGAATCCACATGTGTGAATTTCTCCTTACTATTTCATATCGAATGTGTGAGTAATGTGATGCAAAAATGAGTTCCAACGAACTTATGTTTATATGTGTCTTAGGAGGATGCTTTCATCATGTGGGGCCGGCTTGTTTACTTTAGGAAGACTTGGTCAAATATCAATATACAAATTTTCTCCATTGATTTAAAAATGAAAATACTAACCATAGATACTTTTCATTCTCTCTCAAGATCAATCTCCTCGACCAATCCATAGGTCTCTCAGTAACAACCCAAGGGAGAGATCAAATGTACAAGTATCTCTCTCTTTCAAGATTAATCTCCCTAAAAATTCCATAGGTATCTGAGAAACAACCCAAGGGAGAGATCATAAGTCTCATCATAAGGAAAGATACATATCATCAAAACACATCCCATAAGACAAAACCCAATGGAATCTAGGTCAATTCTCGGCTAATCAATGGGATCAATCAATGAGGAAACACTCTCCAATCATATACACAAGATCCATCTCCTCGAACATAATAAGGTCTTTTCATTAGAGGAAATTTCAGCCTAAAAGTGCCCATGAAATTTTCATGTATTTTCCATGTCATAATATGTAAACCAATCAAAATCATTTAAATTTAAAAAGAGGTACATGTAAATATTTTGGAGGGAAAATAAGAAAAACTACTTTTTATTTAATTGTATTTTTGGCTTATCTCCTTATAGGCTTACTCAAATTTCAAGTGTAGACACTCGTTGGATGCGGAATTAAATTTCACATCCAACGAGTACCCATTATGCATTCTTTTGAGAAGACCCACATTGATAAAAATTGCATAGACATTAAAAAAAGTATGCATAATGGGTACTTGTTGGATGTTCAACACATTTTTTTAATGTATCTGCAATTTTTATCAATGTGGGTCTTCTAAAAAGTATGCATAATGGGTACTCGTTGGATGTGAAATTTAATTTCGCATACAACGAGTGTCTATACATCAAATTTGAGTAAACTTATAAGGAGATAAGCCAAAAATACAATTAAAAAAAGTAGTTGTCTTCTTTTCCCTACAAAATTTATCTCTTATTTTATTAATTTTCCTTAGGAGGCCACTTTTAGGCTAAAATTTCCTCTAATGGGTCCACGACACAAGGGAGGAATTCCTATCTCAATCCCTAACTATATTATATCTCGATCCACGACCTAAGGGAGAGAACTCATCCTTCCCGACCAAACTCATTGGTCTCTCAGTCAATAACCCAAGGAAGGGAACTCAAGATCAATCTCCCCGGCCACTCCATAGGCCTCTCAACAACTTCCTAAGGTAGAGATCGCAAAATCACTATCCTCTACCAAATTGGTCTCTCAGTCATCATGACCTAAAGGATCACTCTATGCCTCAGAACCAAGCTCCCTGACAAAACGCATTGGTCTCTTAGTCAGCTGACCTAGGGGAGTGACAATTTTTCTGACCAATCCATTGGTCTCTCAGCCCCACCCCAAGCAATATTTTCAATCATATGATGTTGTACAATCAATTCTCCCTCTCTCTTAGAGAGGGGTTCTAAACAAGTCCAAGTTCTTTGAAATTAGAAAACTTCATCTGGGACAATGGCTTTGTCAAAACACCAGTTATTTTCTCTTTAGCAGGGACATATTTAAGCCTCACAACTCCCCTCTAGACAATATTTTGGATGTAAAGATACTTGATCTCAATGTGCTTCGACCTGTCATGAAAAATCAGGTTCTCAGAAAGCTTCACACAACTTTGATTATGACAATATATAATGGTCGATTCCAACACTTGATCAAACAATCCAACAAACAACTTTCTAAGCCATACAACTTCACAACAGGCTGAACATGCAACTACATACTCAACTTCACTCATACTCTGAGCAACATAAGTTTGCTTTCTACTATACCATGAAATCATAGTGAATCTCAAGCTAAGACAAATGCAAAAGTTCTCTTTCTATCATCAGAGCTTCCAACCTAATCAACATCAGTGAAATATTGCAACTTCTATTCTCCATTAGAAGCATATCTCAGACCATATTCAATGGTACCATGCAAATATCTCAGTATATGTTCAGTGCAACCCAGTGCACATGTCGGGGCTCAACCAAGAATTGGATCAATGTGTTCACAACATACAAAATATTAGGTCTAGTTTTCACAAGATAGTTCAACGAGCCAATCAATTTGCGATACATATAGGGATCGATAAAATCATAATCATAATCACTTATCTTCTTCAAATTTGTCACCATCAGAGTTTCCATTACAGTGCATCATGCTAAACCTCTGAAGGATATTAATAATGTACTTTCCTTTTCCAACAAATATTCCATCAGGTTTTTTCCAAATTTCCAATCCCAAATAGTAATGCATAAGACCAAGATCCTTCATCTCAAATTCAAAAATAAACTCCCTCTTACACTGGACAATGAGAAGATAATCCTTGTCAAAAACAAATCATCTACATATAACAACAACATCAAGGGCCTAAATATCAACAAATTTGCGACACATATTTAGATTGTCATCACTCTTCTTGAAACCCAGACACAACAAATAGCCACCAACATGGGAGTACCATACATGAGGAGCTTTCTTTAGCGCATAGAAGGCTTTGTCCAATTCGCAAACATGTGTTTTTATATCATGAACATCAAAACATTGAGGTTGCTCAATATAGACTTCCTATCCAATGACTCCATTCAGAAAAGATGCAATTTCCAACCTACAATAGAAGCAAGAGAATTGACAGATTTTATAGAACCAGAGAATATGTATTCATAATCTTGTCTGTCTTTTTGGGAGAATGCTCAGGCCAAAAATCTTTCCTTGTACTTCTCAACACTTCTATCAACTACATGCTTGATTTTGTAAATCTTTTTGGAAGACAACAATGTCCCTTCAGGCCTTGGCAGAATTTCCGAAACATCATTCTTCAATATAGATTGATATTCTTCGATCATAACATCTTTCCAAATTTGATGCTCAATGAATTTATCATAGGTAGATGGTTGAGACAATGATATTACACATTATTGCTGCATAACCATAATAATTTTTTGGCCTCTTGCTTTCCTTGAAGGTTCCACAAGGTGCAACATGTCCTTCAACTTCCTTCAATGTTATTTCAAGCTAGGCATGCCTCTTTTTAGTCTAAGGTAAAATGGCTCTTGGAGACTCACCAAATTCATGATCATCAGATTCTTCATGAGGATCTTGTTCCATCAGTTCAAGTTCTTTAGATTTCGATTCCACATTCTTTGGAGCCACCTGCATCTCATCATTAGAGTCCAAGTGTGAACCCTTGGAATTCTAGAAAGAAACATCCTCATCAAAGATAACATCCTTGCAAGTTTCAATAGAATGTTTTCCTAGTACACAGACCCCGAAGGCCTTTTAATTTCACTGTAGCCATCAAAATTTCCTTTCTTCCTGGAAGGTTCCAATTTCATCATTTTCTCCTTGGGCACATGAACATAAACATGATAGCCAAAGATTCTCAAATGCTCAACATTGGGTCTCTCACCTGTGAAGACTTCTTTAGGAGTCTTGTAGTCCAAGATTCGATGTGGGCATCTATTTTGAACACAAACAATTGTTCTTGTAGCTTCTCCCCAAGGAAACATAGGCAATTATTGATCATGAAGCATGGCCTTGGCAACTTCCATAATAGTCCTATTCTTCCTTTTGACAATTCCATTTTTTTAAGGATATTAGGTAAATATTCTCCTCCATTGTTAGACCTTTAAACTCTTGATCCTTCTTTCTGTATCATTTTCAACTTGTGCCTTGAATTCCCAATTTTTTTAAAATACTTCATCCTTGGATTTCAAGAGATAAATCCATGTCTTATGATAGTAATCATCAATAAAAGAGACATAATACAAATTTCCACCCAAGCTCTTGTCAGACATAGGCCCACAAACATTAGAATGCACAAGATCTAGGATTCCTTTGGAGCTACTATCACTACTAGTACATCTTCCTTTAACATCCTTCCCAAGGGCACATCCTTTGCAAACTCTGTCATGTTCAATCTTGATTTCAGGTACACCTTTAACAAAATATTTCAATCTAGATAAGGCTTTATAATGAACATGAGCATACCTTTGATGCCATAAATCACAGTTATTAGTGGTGTTGTGTAATAAGGTTTCAATTGAGTGACCAAGGAGACCATATAGGCCTCTAATTCGTACACCAATGAATTTATTAGATTAAAAAGAGGCATCCTTCTTCCACACTAGAAATTTTCCATATTAAAAACAGGCATCCTTATTCCACACTAGAAATTTTCCATCCACAAAGGCAATTCTATATCCTTTGTCATCAAGAGATGAAATAGACAACATATTATTCAAACCATAAACATATAGAATATTGTTAATAGATACATTACCTCCTGATTCCAATTGTAAGGATGACGAACCAACGCCATTGACGTTGAATTTGCAATTATCTCCAAGCTCAACTCTTTGAGCTATCTTATTTTCAACCAATTTAGAGAGACATTCTCAACTTCCAGTCATGTGCCTAGAGGCACCATTGTCCACCAACCATATTTCATCATGACCTGCAATGGAACATGTAAAAGAAAAATAAAATGATTATTCATCATCAGAATCATTCTTTCTATGCCTCATCGTACGTGAGAATTCATCAAGGTCAACTATAGAGGAATGGTGCTTTCCTTTCCTCTTTCAATCATTATTCATTTGATTCCTTTGAGGGCAGTCATTTTGATAGTGACCATATCCTTGCCAACGATAACATTGAAAATTTGTCAGATCTCTTCTATACATTTTATCTTGAGAGGAAGGAGGAGGTATTCTTTGTGGAGCAAGTTCCCTTCTTGGCACAGATCTTGATTTAGGTCTTTTCCCTAAACTTCTTTGAAATCTTCCAAAGTTGGGCTTCTTTTGTCACTGTCTGAGTGGTTTGGAAAAGCTTGAGAGTATTCTCTTGGATTTGCAATCTTGCCTCTAGAAATGAGCCTTGATTATTCTTGTGTGAAAGCAACCCAAATCTTGTCAAAAGAAGGTGCATTTTATCTGCCACTAATACTTGATGCAAAATGATCCTAGGATTTAGGTAGACCACCCATTGCCACAATTGCCAATTATTTGTCGGATAATTCTTCTCCATTAGCTTTGAATTGATCTCTTATTTGAGATATCCTTACAAAATATGATGCCATAATATCATTATTTGTCATTTTGATATTGTGAAGTTGACCCCTCAAACTTATAGATTGATTGATGTTGTTGATAGTGTACAATCCGGTAATGGCATCATATATCTCCTTAGATGTTTGGTGATAAAAAATATAGGGAATTAGATGATCCTTAAAAAAATCCATAATGATGCTCCTTGCCAAGATATGATCTTCATAAACTTTGTCTTTTCCTTCTTGGTCAATTGGTTCAGTAACTTTTCCTACAACAATACCCAAGACCTTCTGCCTTGCAAGCACTAGGTCAATCCTAACTTTCCATGCCCTGTGATTTGTAGCTCCTTCAATCTTGTTCTTGGTCTTCATGAAGGAATTCATGGTGAAGATGTCCAACCAAAATGTATAGTAAAATCTAAAATCTCTTCAAAGTTCTTGACGATGCTCTTCAAGGTGATCTCGATGCTCTTTCCCTTCACCAAAGCTCTGATACCATGCTAATTTTCTAGTGCAATCAAGACTAGAACACATTTTCCATCTGATAACTACTTCCAATGATATAATTATTCCAATCATTAAGCAATTATACATGAAAAATTTCAACCATTTACTTTCTTAAATAGAGCAATAGAGATCACAATAGATAGTAAAACAAGAGACAAGAGACACCAATATTTAGGCTATTATCCAAGGAAAAACCCACAAGGGGAAAACGAAACCAATCTTTCCTTATGAGAGATAAATTAAATTCATCAAAAGTACATCAAAATTTTCCAACAAGATTCCAAATTATGACCTCAACAAATACCAAATCAAACTAGTGAAAGGAGAGAGAAAGTATAGTCAATGTTGGTCAAATTCAAGTCAGCAATAGAGGGAAGAATTTTGGCTTGAGGTAGCTCATAACAAAGGGCCAAAGTTTGGTCGAAACCTCAATCAACAATCCCCTGCAATTCTCGGTCAAAGTCTCGGGTTTGACTTGTGGTCAATGACCCAAAAACAAAAGTAAAATCTTTGTCAAACATAGTCAACAGATCCTTGGAATATTCAATCTCTAAAATAGTCAAAGAGCTTAATCAAGAAAAATCAATCTCTCCCAAGTGAATGTTGGTCAAACATAAGAATAAAGGCTGGTCAAGGCATAACAAAAAGACTTCTTGACTCTTTTGCACATGTGAACTTCTCCTTGCTATTTCATATCGAATGTGTGAGTGATGTGATGCAAAAATGTGTTCCAACAAACTTGTATTTATATGTGTCTTAGGAGGAGGGTTTTCATCATGTGGGGACGACTTATGTACTTTAGGCTGACTTGGTCAAATATCAAAATACAATTTTTCTCCATTGATTTGCAAATGAAAATACCGACCATAGCTAGATTTTCAACACTTCATTAGAAAATTATTTTGAAGAGGACTTTACACAAGGTTGGCCTTAACCATAACCTATTATAGTAAATGATGGCTTCAACCACAAGTAATGCTTAATAAAAGGAATTAATGACAATATAAAATGGAAATAGCCATGTGAAGATCATTCCTTCTCAACACTACCCTTTAGGTTGAATATGAGGCTAAAAAGATAAATGTAGATACATATATACGAGATTAAATGAGGGAAAAATACAAATGAGTTGATTTATGGATATCAATTTCTAATACCAATTTCAGTGTGCTTATGAATAACCAAAACAAATAGGTTGGTCATGGCCAAGATAAAAATTGAGTGGGTTTATCAATATCTCGTTTGGAATAGGGTTGGCCCTATTCACAACACCATCACTCAATTTAAATAAGGGGCTTTGGAGACAATTCTTTACATCACTACTACCCCACTTAACACTAAATATGGGATCATACAATGGATATGAACCTCTTTTACCACTAAATGAGGTCTTATAGTGAGGATATAACCATTTGCATGTCATATCCCCATTCCCAATATATTTTAAATGGTAGGCATATGCTTTGTCCATCTCATCAACCAAAATACTTCGTAGAAATAAAATTTAATGTATCTGTGTTTTGAATACACTGTGAATTTAAAATTTATATTGAGCACAAAAATTCTTCTTTAACTCTTAAATTAAGTGCACAACTTCTTGTTTAACTTTTAAATTAAGTACAAAACTTCTTTGTTTTTTTCAATTTATTTGGCAACTGGAATCAAGCTTCCTTTGTTTGTTCACCAATAGACATATGATTAAATGTATCCACTTTGTTTTGGTGCCAAGTCTTAGTTCATCATAGATGCAACGAACACCTTGAGCTACCACTAATGGTTAGTTTGGGAATCTCTATATGTTCAAGTATGTGGGTGTGCGGTGTTAACACCCCATTTTCCCAATTGTTAAAATTAATTCAAGCAATGTATAATGCTTTGTTTTGTCCCCATAACTTTCACAACCACTAGTTAATAAAAATAACATCTATATATCCAATTGTTTGTATACAGATTGATGTAGATAAAATATAAATCCAACTATTCCATCAATCGATTAAGAGGCTATAGAGGGTCAATGGTAGAAGGGAAATAATGACAATATTATTTTATTAATTTGGGGTAGAATCCATGATATTGCATTGTGTGCAAGCTTGGAATGTCGAGGATGGTTATAGTAGTTCTATTTTATAAGGAAATTTGAGTTGGATATTATTTATATGGCATAAAATCAACAAGGAAGAAAGTAATTTATAGATGGGGCCATGAATGTCAACATGATTCTATTAAAGTGATAATTTAATCTATGAATGTCAACATGATTGTATTAAAGTGATAATTTAATCTATGAGGATCGACCAACCATCTAGTTAATGGTTATTTGTTGGCACAATGGAAAAGTGTTATAGGATGTAATTTTAAACAAGAAGAAATCACACCTAACTGAAGCATTTACACATCAATATAGTAAGTCACACAATAGTTAATTAATTATAGAGAAATCAAATTCACCATGAACAACATATTTTTACCTTGGAAACCTATGTGGAAAAACCAATATTTCATGGGGATTTCATTAGAATGGGGAAACTGTAACAATGGTGAGCGATGAATTCTCAATCAAAGTTTTAAAGCATTCTTATTCACAGGTATCATTGTAGATAGCTTTGGCTTAGATATAATGTTTGATATTTAAAAAAACATCTTTTTTGTGCCCTTCTTTTTTCGCTTCTACCCTCTTTATTCATTTTTTCTCCATCTCTCCTCTCTTGAATCTCCTTATCTACAATCTTAATATTTAATGGGTTTCCTTGGAAGGTTAACTATCACAATGGTTTGTTTTCATCTTCCATGTTATAAGATTTTTTTTGGAATATTCATTCAATTTTGCTAAAATAATTAAATTCTTATTACAAAGCTTACAAAAAGGGTTTTAATCATAATACAATTTGGATCAAACTTGACCATTTACAAAATTTTGGTCCCAAATTCCCTTTGATCCTTTTCTTCTTTGCATCAATATGCTTAACTCTTGTTGAGAATTTAGTAGGGAAGAGTTTAATTCAATTCTCTTACTTGATAACTACTTGTTATTCTTCTATTACTTAGATCTTATCTTCATTAGCTTATTATGTCTTTCATCAAGTCAATTATCAAAACACAAGAGACACAGAATTTTGGCTCTTCAAGCTAGGGCCAAAACCTCTCCCTCTTGGAGAGGAAAACCTGAAAGTAACTATTCTTCTAGATCTTCAATTAACGAGTACCATGACCATGACACAGACCCTTGACACTAGTATGCCTCTAAGACCTTGTCACTACTCTTTCTTGACCTCTTATGTCGATCTCTTTTTCTGCACCATTCTACACCAGTACTAGGGAAACTCAATCCCTAACTGATATGATTCTCTTTGATTCTTCTATGGACTGAGCTTAGACTCTAGTGGATTCTTCCTCAGTCTTATTCTTTTTGATACCTTAGACCAAGATCCCTTGAATTTTTGTAGTATCTTCTTCCTCACACTTCCTTTCAACACTTGATGACATTGTTTCTTCCTGAAGTGATCTTCGTACTTCCTTAGATGAGCGAGCTGGGTACATACCTTAAAACACAGATATAATATCCTTTATTTCTTTCGCTGGAAAACCTTCCTAACTATGGTATTTCCTCCTCTTTTACGCATTGTAATCCATGCACTTATTACATACGTTAACCCAAAAAAAGATACCTTATTTCTACGCTTATATAGTGATCCTTCTTTGCTGAATTGCCTCCTTCTTACGCACCTAGAAACATGAGATTTATTGCATTGCAATCTTAATATTTGACTGAATTGATGGTTCCTTAATCCTTCGCTGGAATTCCCCTCTTTCCTACGCAATTAATCACAGAACTAATCCGAATTGCATGCACCAAATGAGGCCGCAATTCTGTCAATTTATAGAGGTTAATCCACTGTCCTAGGCCTAAATGTCTTGCTGAGGGTGAGAGGAATTCTTCAAGGGTGTAGGCCAACATCTTCAAGGAGATATTTCCATCATATTTGAGCCGAATTTGTGGAGCATATTGAAAAGGTCTCGAGGCATACATTTACATCAATAATCTATCTTTACAAGTGTAACAATACTTCATATAAATGACTCTAATTTATACATTTATGACAAGATGACAACCCCTAAAGACATTAAGAAGAATTATTTGACCTATAATAAAATTCCTTGCTCATAAAACCCACGAGGCAAGCATAAAAAAATAAATTTTATTATCTTTTCCTTCTTCATTACATAGATTCATAATTACAAGTCATTATGAAGACCAAACCTAGTTACACTTTTTCAACACTCCCTCTTAAACTATGGAGGTATTCATAATGGTACATGGCCACTCTCAATCTGGAGAACCTCATAAGAAGAATTTGATTGGTAATCCATCTATTATAGCATCATATTAACCAGCATTGTTAGAATGAAAGGCCTTGACTAACAAATCCATCTCTCCATGAGACTATGAGCTACAATGTTGGCGAGACCAATGATTATAGACACCTTCATCATTGTCTCCAAGGTACATACTCCACCCAGGTGTTCACCGAGTATGACCTCCTAAGACTATTCTTATCGGGATAGCTAATCCTCAAAGAATATCTGTCCTTCCACAAATACTCTTTACTTGGATGCCCTAACACATCCCCCAAAAGAGTATCAGATGCTAGCTAATTACTCAATCCTCCATTCTATCTTCCTAGGTGAAGACCATAATGACGTGTATATGTCCCCCTCTTAACTAGGGAGGAGATACCCATTCCTATAAAGGGATTTTCTCAAGCTCCCTCTTATTCAAGGACTTGTCCAGGCTCCTAGGGACTTGCTTCCAAGCTCCCTCTTAGCCAAGGACTTTTCCAGGCTCCCAGTGATTTGCTTCCAAGTTTCTACCAAGTAAGAAACATATTACCAGACTCCCTCTTAATTAGGGACCTGCAACAAAAATGATGCAAACACCCAATTTCTCATGAAGAACTCTTTCCGTTGATGTCATGATTTGAGGAGCCTTCATATTTGGGACCTCTTCATTAGGGAACATATCATCCATCACTTTCATCCATGAGTCATGTATTCAGAAAGTGATCCATCAATCTTCTGGTCTAGCTTCATGTCATGCTGCTCTCCTTCGGAACTTATTTCTTTCAAGGATCTCTCATCTTGCCATATGGTTATTAATTGTGGAAGACATATACTTCCCTTTCGCAGCCCTGCATAAGCTCATCATATATCATTCAATTATAAACATGAATACTTAGATAAACAATTTACCTTAGTGATGATCTTTCACCATGACATCTTCTTGTAGGCATCAACATCCTTTGTTTACAGATTGGCACACCTCCTAAGGATATGTATTGTCAATGGTCTCCATATTTTATGGACTTATTATCAGTGCCTACATATCTTCCCAGGAGATTTTCTAGTCAAGTCTTCTTGGCTTCCTTAGATGTTGACTACCTCTGACTATGGTTCACGATATCTTCCTTTCTTTCTCCACACAATTTTATTTCATTCCTAGGAATTTCCAATATGCAGATCCATGATAATATACAATCACCTCATATTCCATATGAGGACATATTATGTTGATTTTGTATAGTGTATATGATGCCTTTTGACAACCTGTGCACCATAAGAGTTTCTGCTTTATATTTCGATCGTACTTTAAAAAAAAGATGATCAGGAGTTCATAAATTTTGCTCAAAATTCAAAGTTACAGGATTTGGTTGAAAACATGATTTTTGCGTAGATATTGTCTTCCTGATTTCGGCACTGCGAACGGTTCGAAAAACCAATGTCGTATGATGGAGATATCGCGTTCTGATCAAAATGCCAAACATGTAAATTTGCGACAGTTTGACTAGGTTTGATTGAGATGCATAGTCAGCAAGGTGGAGGTGCAGTCAGCAAAAAAATAATATTCTGAAGAGTATTCCTTCCCACCAGGCCAATCAATGGATGAAAAGTGTCTCAATTATATTGGTTGAACGAGTTTGGAGATCTAATTAAAGGGCGCCACGTGGCTGACCCTAAGGCTGCCACGTGTCCCTGAAATGGTGTGGTAAAATTTTGTTGAGGGTTCGCAGGGCTTGACCCCGAGACCTCCTGCCAGGCACGCACAGGCCTTACCACCTGATTTGCACATTTTTTCTTAACATATATGGATGTCAGGTTCTATTTAATATTTATAACATTCATGTTTGGGGGGTTGGGAACCGCCAGCTGTCCCAACCTGCCAGCGATCTTCGCAATGTTGTGTCACATGGCATGTTAAAAAATTAATGTTAACACCCGCACTCTACGCGTTAACTGTTAGTGTTCCAACATATATGTCACATGGCATATGTTAAATTCCAACCAAACTCCATGGTCAGTGCTAACCCATGACATTCAACTCGAAGTCAAACATTAAAACCACAATTACCACCCCAGGCTCCGCCGACAGTTACGGTTAGAAACCCGCGGGTTTGGGGTTGGCATGTGGCCACAACAACCACAACGTTTATTGCTGCAGTCGGATTCGGAAGTCAGGTTGGCGGGCGCTCATTTATTGGCAGAATTTACTATTTTAACACCAGTTAAGTGGAGTTCTCCACTTTTAGTGGAGCTTTTCTAGGTGAAACTGGGCAAAAGAGTAGGAGACTCAATTTTCGCCCATTCTGAGTGAATGAAGAGTCATTTTTGACTAATTGGAGCATTCTGGAGCTATTGGTACAAAGAAAACAATCATTAGAGCATTTTAACTACATGTAATAGCAAAAATTTGAGCCTAATGAAAGATGGACAAGCCATTGGGAGCTAGACCAGTAGATGTAGCCCAGGTGGGGTGAACTGCTTCATCATTCCTGTTGTGTAAATTTCATGTGGTGACTTATTTGTATGTTTTACACTATTGTTCACTGTTATTTAAGTTTTTTTTATGCTTCTAATTCACTAAAAATCATCTAAAATTCATGGAAAAACACCTCAATCCTTATGCAAACTAATGAAATGATTATGCACATGTTTTTAAACTGAAAAGACACTTGCACAACAAAACTAATATAGTCATTTCAAATAAGGTTTGTATCAGAGCTAGAGTTTATTATTTGGTGTTTTTTAGTGCAAATAATTGTTTAACTGTTTGCAAGTTTTATATGCTTACAAGGCTCAAGCTCAAAAGAGGAGAAGGAAAATTGGTGGAAGCAGAAGGGTCTCAAAAAGAGCCAAAGCAAAGGAGAGAAATATTGCTACAATATCCACCACCTAGTTCACCTCCTAAAGAAGCAGAAGTTCCATTAAGCATGCCTCATGAGGAAGGAGAAATCCATGAAGAAGTTAATCTTAAAGAGGAAGAAAGAGTGTTCAGGAAATAATTTCTTGACATGACTAAGATGGATATAATCCTTTATCAAGAAAGGAATGAGATATTGGAAGGACAAGGATCTAAACTTCACAAGGAAGGACAAGGATCTTCAGGAGGTCACCATGATGAAGATAAGTCAAAGAAGGGAAATGGAGGAAATGGTGGCAATGGAGAGCCATCATCCTCATCCTCATCCTCATCATCTTCTACTTCTTCTTCAATACATCAGCGACATAAGTCCAAGAGAGCTGGTAAAAATCATTTTTAAAAACTTGATATTAAGTTTGAATTGCCAATGTTTAATGGTGAAGTAAATGCAGAAAAGCTAGATAATTGGATTAGGAAATTGGAGGTATATTTGAGAATACAGAACCTTCAAGATGATGATACCAAACTTCAATTAGCTTCTTTGAGAATCGAAGGTGCAACACTTGTTTGGTGGGAAGCCAAGACAAAGGAGGAAATCCAGAAACATAGTAAGATTATTCTATCATAGTCAAATTTCATTACTGCTATTAAACAACAATTTTATCCATGAGCTCATATGCAGAAAGCCATCATGAACTGGCAGAACTTTAGGCAATTAAAGGGACAAAATGTGCAAGAATAAACCCAAGAATTTAGGAGAAGAGCTCTCTTATTAGGGGTGGATTTGCAGAGCTAAGATACTTTGCTAAAGTACATAGGAGGCTTACATAGCTACCTAAAACATACTATTCTCATGTTTAACCCCACCAGTCTAGATGAAGTTTGTGTTCAGGCCACACATCTAGAAGCTAGAGGGAAGAACATTTCTGAAGAGGGTAGGAAGAAACCTTTTAGGGGTAAAGCCAAGGAAAATACCTCAAAAGGTAAAAACAAAAATAATGCATCTATTAAGAAATAAGGAGAAAAATTGGTTTGTAAAAATTGTTCAAAAGAAGGCCATGATGAAACTCATTGTTGGAAATTACATCCTGAGTTGAGGCCAAAGAAACCCAATAACAAAGGGAAACATAAAACTTCTGCTACAACTCAACATGATTTAGGATTTGATCCAGGTGATGAATCTAAGATTACAGCCATGGGAATGAAGAACATGAAGGGAAAATAAATTGAAACTAAACCCAGTACTAGTACATCAAACTGTGACATAAACACTCCAAATGAAGAAGAAAGAATATAACTGTTTAATGTGAGGGTCATATCCAAACATACCAAGATTGACAAATTGTTTGACAGTGGGTCACAAGCAAACTTAATCTCTCAATATTTGGTCAAGAAACTTAACCTTGAGACCATACCACATCCAAAACCATATCCATTGGGTTGTATTTGTAAGGATGCAAATCTACAGGTTTCAAAGAAATGTATATTGAGGTTTGCAATCACTGCAAGCTTTGTTGACACAGTTGAATTAGATGTGGTTCCGCTTGACATAACTAGTGTTGTATTAGGGAGCCCTTACTTGTATGACATGAAAGCGATCTTCTATCACCATGAGAACAAGTATCGTTTATTCAAAGATGGCAAGGAGTTCATTGTTAGAGCACATCGCAAGAAGACAAACATTGCTATGGTAAATGATGGATAGGTCAAGAGGCTGGTAAATTCAAGTAAGAATTTTGTTCTCCTTATTATTAAGCCTAAAGCTGATATTAATCACGAATCATTTGAGGGATGTGATCCTAAGTTGAAATTAGATTTATATGATGTGGTTAATGCGCATCATGAGATGTTTCAGGAGCCAACAGGATTGCCTCCAAAAAGGGAGATTCAACATGAGATTCAGTTGCAGCAATATTTTCCTCTTCCAAACATCGGTATGTATCGCATTTCGATAATGGAGAATGATGAAATAAAGAGGCAAATCAAAGAGATGTTGGATAATGTAATGTCCCGTTTTCAGAAAAATCACAAGTCTGTGCCAGAGATGGATTGCTGAGGAATTTACTGGTTATATCTCCTTCCAAATAAGGGAGAGAACTAGAGGCTACCTGGCCCTTTGCATTCTCTGTCTACAAATATCTAATTATTCCTATTCAGGAATTGTTGCAGCAAGCTCCTTAGGGACGCTGTATAAGGAAGAAGATGTGAAAATAAGGCCTCCCACTACTGGAATGCCTTAGAACATATATATTTCGACCTCCTTGCAGAATGTAAGCTCAAAGAAATAACCTTAAGTAGGTTATTCAGATCTCCCACAGTGAACTAGCTGAAAATGGCAGCAACATGTAAGCACAAAATAGCTGTCTCCAGAAAATAATGCTATATAAGTGAGAAATGGGACTGAGGTCCTTTAGATGTCTCAATATATGACTCACTTACAGAATTAGAGGTAAAACAAATGAATCTAGCTCCTATAAACAGATCTCCCAAAATAATATGCCTCAATCCAGCTCAAAACCCCATAGTCTAGCTCATGCAGAAAAGACTGAAACAAGAACATCGTTATTCCTACTAGGGTTTCTGTAGTAAATAAGTGACATATCATATCTGAAATGAAAAATGATCCAATGGCTAAGAAAATGTGATTCATTTCCTCTTTATACACAATAAAGATCACCCACAAGGGGGTTCATGGGAATACAAAGTGTAAAAGTGCAGATATACAAATATATGTAGCTGGAAAATGTAGTAACTGCAACACTAAACGTAAATGTGTCTGAAATATGAAAACACAGAAGAGGAATGGAATACAGAGCTTTCCGGGAGAAGGGTTGGCCCTTTCTCCAAAGAATAAGCCCTCAAGCAAGGGATCAAATCCTGCAGCTGCTGCTCTCACAAAAATAACGCAGTTTACCCAGTGAAATTCTCTGTCATGGATGGAACATAATTTGGCCACATGCCAAGATCTGAAATGAGCTCTAAAATCTCCTATGCATCTCCCTCAATGCAAGAGAGACTCCCTCCACTGAATATAAATGCACAAGGGAAGATGAAACAACCCTCCCACTGCACTGACCAACAACACTGCGTCCTCTGCTATAGAAATAAAGTTGTAGGTTTCGGAAATGCTTGGCCTACAATCCAGATGTGGGAGAAATGAAGCACAACCCCTTCAAGAGATCACTCAATGAAGGAGAGGAATTCCTAAACAGGAATTCCTCCAAACTCTGCTAAGCAGCAGGGGTTTGTAGAAAATGTCTAAGCAGACATGAAATCGAAATACACAAGCTAACCCCACAATGATGCCCTTCTCCTCCTTATGAAGTTGTGAGCTCTTTCACCTTGGGTCCCACCTCTTAGGGTTTCCATCTTCATTTGAATCTCTTCCCTCCAAAACTGCGCTGTCTTCTTAGGTAAGCTACTCCTCCTTAGGCTGCGCTGGTTGACTTGGTCAACTTGACCTTGTCCTCATACACTTGGCCCTTTTCACACTAGGAGGTGTAAAATAAGCTGCTTAAAGGACCCCTTTTACATTAGGAAGGGTTTACTTCATATTAAAAAGGATTCCTCTTCCTTTTTATTCACCTACTATACAATATGAGCAAAGATTAATGCCCCAATTTATTCATGAAAAATTTGGGACATTACAGTCCTCCCCTCCCAAATGTTGCTTGTCCTCAAGCAACTGCAAGGATAGAATTGAGTGAATCTCTTCACCTCCTCTGGTAGCATCAGCATATGACGGGGTCCTCCAAAGAGTATGATGCCATCTCATCCATGAAACTCCATAGTGCCCCTCCCAAGCATATAGGCTAGCATTTGGTGAAGCACCCCAAATGACTAAGTTCATGAGAAGGAAAGTGCTCAAAGAGAAAACCATGTGTGAACTAGAGGTCTTCTCAAGGCATGGAGTGAAAAATTCATGGGAATTCCTCTTCCCCAATGTGAAACCTCCACCCCAAGCTGTCATCCATATGTAATGAGCCACCCTCCTGCATGGTAACTCATGAAAAGTTTCCTCCACCTTTGGCTCCAAAAGTGTAGGTGGGTTGAATAACTGAACATGATAGGCAAGAAGGCCTATCCCACTCAAGTATTGCCCTCAAGTGGCAAACCGTAGAGCAATCCACCAAGGATTTCTCCTCCAACATTGAAGAACAAGCTGCCCCAAAACATTTCTTCCATGATGGAGAGGACATGATCATCATAGAATGTCCAAATGAGATGCTTGCTGTAGGCTTTGAATGTTGCTGTATGATACAAACAAAGTCTCAAAATGACACAGTGTAATATCATCCATTGCTCCTTCAGAAAATGGCATGGCAAGTAGTATGTTGCTAAATGACTAGTGGTGAGAATGCTCACATCCACTAGTAGAAAGTAAATGGATGAATGGATCAGCTGAACATACAAGTCAGATTTGGTCACTTGCCCATGATTATACAATGAATGATCATCATACTCATGGCTCACATCAAAAGGAAACAATACTTAGCTGTAGTGGCCATAATTTTCCTCATGTTCCCTTTAGAACATGCAATGCAGAAAATGTGGGAATCCTTCCCCTTAAAGGAAACTCCCCACTCATGTATCATCCTTCCAATCATGCACCCAATGTAAATCAGATCCACATCAGCCAGGGGAGTCATGATCAGCAACAAAATGAGGAAAATTCTGTAGGTTTCATGTGATTCAAGGAAGTACCAACAGTTTCCCCAATAGTGGCAGCGCAATTTTCCAAGTTGCTGCTTCAGAAATTTACATGGAAAAATGCTTTGTGACTCATGGCTGATAATGTAAATTAGTTGAACATGTATGCAATGGAAAAACATCTGCCATAGGCCATGTGAAATATGGCTGCCTCCATCATATAATTTGGCCCAACTTTGCCCGGGGAGAGATCTGGTCAGCTTGCCCTCTTGTAGAGCCATGCACTACAAGATAATGGTAAGAGTATACAAACCAGCCAATGTAAAAATATAATTCTTACCATATTCCGGGAGTAAAATGATGTATGGATCCATGAATGAACCCTCCATAGTTGTTTGGCATGCTCCCATGAAGAGGAATGAGCTAGGTGTTGCAAGAAGATCCTTCTTCTCATACTTGGGAATCCAAGTCAAGAAGAATGTAGCATAGTAATAGATGACTCCATCTTCTACCTCATCCATCCCACCTCCTATTTCTTCATCCAGTGCAACCAATGTGAAATGATCCTGGAACCTGTGAGTTATGGATAGACCACACTTCCACTGTGCACACTTCATCCACCAGTTACTGCTCTAAAGAGATAACGCTGTTGGCCTATACACACAGGCTCTCATCCATATCAAGCTCCATTCTTTGACATGTAGCTTGTCAAAGATATTCTCCATAATGCTTCCATATATGAGGGATCTCCTCCATGAAGAAAGCACCTCTTGCACCATGATAGTGCCATACTCCACCCTTGCAACACTATGCCAAGTGGGAGAGCAATTTTGCCCTTGCTCTCTCTCAATCCTCCGAAGCAAAAAATATCCTTGCTGCCTCTTCACACCTTCATCACTCATCATATGTGGTGGAAACAAAATGACCCTACCATCATAATGCATCCACACTTCTTGCTGTCCCATGATGAAAGTGTCCTGCCAAACTCCTTCCATCCTCATACCCTTGAGAAAAGGACATGTCTCATGATGGCCAAACTCTCTCCTGAGTAGCCAGCGCAGCTTCGCCTCTTGTTGCCCTGTGTCATAGATATGCAAGTGGCTCACAAGCCTCTTGCTCTCCATCCACTCTCCTCTATCAAGATATGGCTGTCCCTAATCTTTCTCTCCTTTGGCATCTTCCTAATGAAGACTGACATTATCCCAAAGCAAGTGTCCATCCTTACACCTCATGGGATGTTGAGATGTAACCCCTTGAAGAACTTCCAGGAAAGGCCTCTCATCAATCAAACCCTTGAATACACAAGAATCTAAGAGCGCTAAGGAGAAGACATCCTTAGGAGATGGCACATCATGCATGATGCTCTCCAAATCCTTGCACCATAACTCCTCATGCTGTATGCAACTCAATAAGGGTGCAAAGGAATGAGTGCTGATCCCTTCTTGGATCAAACCCCTCTTGTACAACACTGTATAAATTTACTCCTCTTTATCAACGTGAAGTTTCGATCTTGGGCCATGTGAATGCAAATTTTCCAAGCCTCCTATGACTTTTTATGAAATATCACTGCATGGAAATTTTTGCATACCTTTGTGGATCTTTGATACATCTTGTATGGCTGCAAGAGTCTCTCTCTTTGATTTGTTGGCTGATCCAACTATTGATATGGTGGGCTGCTCCTCTATGAATTGGACAGCGCTGGTAGAAGCCTCCTCAAGTGGAGAAGGGTGCTCCCCCTCATCTGGCCATCTACCCATCTCCTCTTGTGGCCCTCCATATTCTTCACTTCCTTCATGAGCATAGGAAGTGCTTTAATATTCTCCTACCTCTTGAAACCCTCTAGAGGTTTCTTTGCAGCTTTCCTCCTCTTGAAACCCTCTTGGAGTTTCACTGCACTTTTCTTTTCCATTGGTTGAACCCCTTTGGAGAGGCTCCTTCTGATCTGGAAAACGAATGACAGTAACCTCATCCTCTCCATATTTTTTCTCCTCTTCTTTGTATTCTTTGGGTGGATCTGAAATCCACAAGCTGAGCCAAGATAACTTCTCCTCTTTAGTTTCTTGAAAGCTTGATCTCACAGGCAGTGCCAAAGATCATGCTCTGATACCACTGTAATGTCCCATTTTCAGAAAAATCACAAGTCTGTGCCAAATATGGATTGCTAAGGAATTTACTGGTTATATATCCTTCCAAAGAAGGGAGAGAACCAGAGGCTACCTGGCCCTTTGTAGTCTCTGTCTACAGATATGTAATTATTCCTATTCAGGAATTGCTGCAACAAGCTCCTTAGGGACGCTGTATAAGGAAGCAGATGTGAAAATAAGGCCTCCCACTACTGAAATGCCTTATAAAATATATATTTCGACCTCCTTGCAGAATGTAAGATCAAAGAAATAACCTTAAGCAGGTTATTCAGATCTCCCACAGTGAACTGGCTGAAAATGGCAGCAACATGTAAGCAAAAAATAGCTGTCTCCAGAAAATAATGTTGTATAAGTGAGAAATGGGATTGAGGTCCTTTATATGTCTCAATATATGACTCACATACAGAATTAGAGGTAAAAAAAATGAATCTAGCTCATATAAATAGATCTCCAAAAACAATATGCCTCAATCCAGCTCAAAACCCCATAGTCTAGCTCATACAGAAAACACTGAAACAAGAAAAACGTTATTCCTACTAGGGTTTCTGCAGTAAATAAGTGACATATCAGATCTGAAATGAACAAGCATCCAATGGCTAAGAAAATGTGATTCCTTTCCTCTTTATACACAATAAAGATCACCCACAAGGGGGTTCATGGGAATACAAAGTGTACAAGTGCAGATTTGCAAATATATGTAGCTGGAAAATGCAGTAATTGCAACACTAAACAGAAATATGTCTAAAATATGAAAATACAGAAGAGGAATAGAATACAGAGCTTTATTGGAGAAGGGTTGGCCCTTTCTCCAAAGAATAAGCCCTCAAGCAAGGGATCAAATCCCGCAGCTGCTGCTCTCACAAAAATAACACAGTTTACCCAGTGAACTGCGCTATCATGGATGGAACATAATTTGGCCACATGCCAAGATCTGAAATGAGCTCTAAAATCTCCTATGTAGCTCCCTCAATGCAAGAGAGACTCCCTCCACTGAATAGAAATGCACAAGAGAAGATGAAACAACCCTCCCACTGCACTGCCCAACAACACTGCATCCTCTGCTACAGAAATAACGCTGTAGGTGTGGGAAATGCTTGGCCTACAATCCAGATGCGGGAGAAATGAAGCACAACCCCTTCAAGAGATCACTCAATGAAGGAGAGGAATTCCTAAACAAGAATTCCTCCAAACTCTGCTAAGCAGCAGGGGTTTGCAGAAAATGTCTAAGCAGACATGAAATCGAAATACACAGCTAACCCCACAATGCTGCCCTTCTCCTCCTTATGATGTTGTGAGCTCTTTCACCTTGGGTCCCACCTCTTGGGGTTTCCATCTTCATTTGAATCTCTTCCCTCCAAAACTGTGTTGTCTTCTTAGGTAAGCTACTCCTCCTTAGGCTGCGCTGGTTGACTTGGTCAACCTGACCTTGTCCTCATACACTTGGCCCTTTTCACACTAGGAGGTGTAAAATAAGTTGCTTAAATGCCCTCTTTTACATTAGGAAGGGTTTTATTCATATTAAAAAGGCTTCCTCTTCATTTTTATTCACCTACTATACAATATGAGCAAATATTAATGCCCCAATTTATTCATGAAAAATTTGGGACATTACAGATAAAGGAATCATAAGGCCAAGCACCTCGCCATGCATTTCACCCATAGTCTTGATACCAAAGAAAGATGGGACTTGGCGAATGTGTGTAGATTTTCGAGCTTTGAAAAATATTACGGTAAAAAATCGTTACCCACTCCCAAGAATAGATGATTTGCTTGATCAGATGAAAGAAGAAACATTTTTCACTAAGTTAGATTTACGAAGTAGATATCCTCAAATAAGAATTGCAGAAAGTGATATATGGAAAACTGCATTCAAAACCAAACAAGGACTCTTTGAGTGGCTAGTTATGCCTTTTGGTTTATGTAATGCACCGACAACTTTCATACGAGGTATGGATAGTGTTTTGTGACCATTCCTTGATGACTTTGTTATTGTGTACTTAGATGACATTTTAATTTTCAGAAAAACAAGAGAAGATCATGTCTTGCATGTGAATAGAGTGCTTGATATTTTGAAGAAAGAGAAATTGTTTCTTAAGATGTCAAAATGTGATTTTGGAAAGACTTATTTGGTCTATTTGGGACATATTGTAGGAGGAGGAGAATTGAGGATTGATCCTTCTAAAGTGGAGGTAATTGTGAATTGGCCCACACCCAAAACAATTATCAAGTTAGAAGTTTCTTAGGTGCAACTCAATATTGAAGAAAGTTTATTGCTAACTTCTCTTCCATCATAGCTCCTATGCATGCAGTGGCAAGTGTAAAGAAAGGCTTCCAATGGGGAGGAAAATAACAACAAGATTTCGAAGCTTTAAAAGACAAGATCAGTTCAGCTCTAGTCCTTGCATTACCAAATTTGAGACAACCATTTGAGATTCAAACCGTTGCTAGTGATTATGCCATGGGCGCAGTACTTTTGTAGCATGATAAGCCTATTGCTTTTCATTCTGAAACTTTCAATGGTGCTGTGAATAATTATCCTACATATGACAAAGAACTATATGCGTTGGTACAAAGTGTTAAGAAGTGGAAACACTACTTGATGGGTAAAGAGACTATTGTAGATACCAATCACCAACCATTACAGTACTTGCAGTTGCAAACAAAATTGCAACAATCGAGACATTTCAGGTGGATGGGATTTCTTCAACACTTTCACTTGGTTATAAGGTACAAGAAAGGTATTTTCAATAAAGTGCTGGGTGTGGAGCCCGATTATCTTGTTTACTTTGTATCACAACATTGGACCCCTGTACCTTAAAATGGGTGGCAATGCCGCCCGTAATTAATCGCTGCCGCCCCCCCTGGTGGGGGCTTTCGGGGGCAACGCCCCCGAAGCTAAAAAAAGATGTAAAATTTCCTTGTAAAAGTATAGTAATTTCTAGTCAATCTGGGCCGTTCATTAGGCAAATGATCTGACGGTAGAAGTTATGTTTAGATTAGGGTTTTTTGCCCTAGAAGGCAACCCCTCACTTTTATGAGGGCATTGTACTGCGGCTGTATATAGTATGTGTATTCTCAGAGCGAGAAACAGAGAGGGAGACTGTGAGAGAGAATAGAGGATATTACAGCAGATCTGTTGTAGGTTTTGTCTCTTCATTTTTGCTGGATAATAGAAAGGAAGGACTGGTTGTTTGGGGTGGACGTAGCCCAAACTGGGTGAACCACGTATATCTGTGTCTCTCTGGTTTTATGTGTTTTTTGAGTGCTTGTATTTTCCGCATATTTTATGTGTTGCATTGCTCTGTAATATTTAATTTTCTAACAACTAGTATCAGAGTCGAAGGTATATTTGGCTGATAAACTCGCAGGAAAGAAGGGTTCCTGGTTCGAGTGGGAGCAATGGCGGAAGATGGTAAGTTTAGGGTCGAGAAATTTAATGGCCAAAACTTCCCGTTGTGGAAGATGCAGATGGAAGATTATCTGTATCAGAAAGATTTGTACCTACCATTGAGCAGAAAAACAAAGAAGCCGATGGCCATGACAGACGCAGAATGGAACATTCTCGATAGAAAGGCACTCGGAACAGTACGGTTGTGCCTTGCGGCATCAGTCGCCTTCAATATTTCGAAGGAAACAAAAACAGAGGGTTTGATGCAGACGTTGGCGAAACTATATGAAAAACCCTCGGCCTCAAACAAGGTATTTCTTATGAAACGACTATTGAATATGAAGATGTCGGAAGGTGGATCTGTTGCATACCATTTAAATGAATTTAATAGAGTTACCAGTCAGTTAAGTTCTGTAGGGGTAAACTTTGATGATGAAGTTAGAGCTCTGTTATTCTTGTGCTCATTGCCAGAGAGTTGGAATGGTTTAGTAATGGCCATTAGTAACTCTGTCTCTAGATCTAGTACTTTAAAGTTTGATGATGTTGTTGGTGCTATCCTTAGCGAGGAAATGCGATGGAAAAGCTCCGGTGAGACATCAGGTAATGATTTGAGTCCAGACTCTAGGGGAAGAAGAATGGAAAGAGGAAAGAGCTCGGGATATCGCAGTAAATCAAGGAAAGGCAGATCCAAGTCCAGATCGGGGATAGTGTGCTGGAATTGCAGAAAGAAAGGACACCTAAAGAAAGACTGTAGATCTCGGAAGGGAAAAGAAGGAGATACACAACAAGAAAACAATCATGAAGCAAATGTGACAGGTGATGTGTTACAAGATTCTTTGATTCTTTCTTTTGAAAATGTTACTGATTCTTGGGTTGTAGATTCAGGGGCTTCATTCCATGCCACACCCGATAAGAAATATTTTCATGACTATGTTCAAGGAGATTTTGGACAAGTTTGTTTGGGTGATGATAAACCCTGTAAAATTGTTGGAATGGGTAAAGTTCTTGTAAAACAACATAATGGAAACCAATGGCTACTAAAGGAGGTAAGGCATGTTCTAGATCTGAAGAAAAATCTGATTTCAACAGGGCAGTTAGGTAGTGAAGGTTGTGTGACAACTTTCACAGATAAAACTTGGAAGGTCACCAAAGGAGCACTGGTAATAGCAAAAGGTGAAAAGGTTGGTACATTGTATTTATGCAATGATATTTCTAACTCTGTTAATGCTTTAAATTCCAAAGGAGTAGATGCAGCATTATGGCATCATAGGCTCGGACACATGAGTGAGAAGGGAATGAATATTCTCCACTCGAGAAATTTGTTGCCAGGTTTGAAGAATGTTGATTTGGATTTCTGTGAGAATTGCATTTATGGAAAACAAAAGAGAGTCATATTTCTCAGAGTTGGGAAAGAAAAGAAGAGCAAAAAATTGGAGCTTGTGCATACAGATGTATGGGGACCTGCTCAGGTATCATCTCTCAGTGGCTCTCGTTATTATGTTACTTTTATTGATGATGCAACTAGAAAAACATGGATTTATTGTATTCAGAATAAATCTGATGTATTTGATACTTTCAATAAATGGAAAGCTTTGGTTGAGATTGAGACAGGAAAGAAGTTGAAGTGTCTTAGATCAGACAATGGAGGTGAATATTGCAGCAAAGAGTTTGATAGGTACTATTCAGAGCATGGAATTCGTAGAGAGAAGACAGTTCCAAGAACACCACAAGAAAATGGTGTGTCATAAAGGATGAACAGAACAATCATGGAGCGTGCAAGGTGCATGAGATTGCATGCGGGATTGCCTTTACAATTTTGGGCAGATGCTGTAGATACTGCTGTTTATCTAATAAACAGAGGGCCTTCAAGTTCCTTGGATGGTGGTATTCCAGAGGAAGCATGGACATGTAAAAAGGTAAACTACTCTTTTTTAAAGCCTTTTGGTTGTGAGGCCTTTGTCCATATTAATAAAGAAAATAGAACAAAGCTTGAGGCAAAATCAAAGAAATGTACCTTTATTGGATATGGTGCTAATGATTTTGGTTATCACTTATATGAGTATGAAAATCACAAAATCATTAGGAGCAGAGATGTAATATTCAATGAAAAGGTCTTGTATAAGAATCAGTTGCAGGAAAAGAAACAGGAAAAAGAAAGCAAGGAATACGCGGTTCTTGATGAGATATCTGAAAAAGTAAAGGTGCCTGAAAATTATAATAATCAACAACCACAGCAGCATCAACCACCACAACAGCAACATGCACCTCAAACACTTGAAAGTGGTGTTAGAAGATCTACCAAGATAAGTAGACCCCATGAACGATACTCTCCTTCATTATATTATTTATTGCTGACTGATTCTGGTGAACCTGAATGTTATGAAGAAGCAATGCAGGTTGAAAGTAGGAAGAAGTGGGAGCGAGCCATGGAAGAAGAGATGGACTCCTTAATGCATAACCAGACTTGGGACTTAGACAAGTTTCCTGCAGGTAAAACTAAATTGCAAAATAAATGGGTTTACAGGCTGAAGGAAGAAGATGGAGGAAAACAGAGGTACGAAGCTAGACTTGTAGTGAAGGGGTTTGCACAAAATAAAGGTATTGATTTTGATGAAATATTTTCTCCTGTTGTTAAGATGAATTCAATCAGAACTATCTTAAGTCTTGTAGCAGCGGAAGATTTACATCTTGAACAGTTAGATGTAAAGACAACATTTCTCCATGGAGATTTGGAGGAAGAGATATACATGCAGCAACCAGAAGGATATGAGGTAAAAGGGAAAGAAACATTGGTATGTAGGTTAAAGAAGAGCTTGTATGGCTTAAAATAGGCTCCAAGGCAGTGGTATCTAAAATTTTACAAGTTTATGTCTGAACAAGGTTATACTAGATGTCACTCTGATCATTGTGTTTATCTAAAAAGGCAAAATGATGGCAGCTATATTATATTGTTATTGTATGTAGATGACATGCTTGTTGTAGGGTCTAAAATGCAGGAAATAAATGTGCTCAAAAGAAAATTGGCAAATTCATTTGAAATGAAGGATTTGGGAGCTGCAAAACAAATCCTTGGTATGAGGATAACTAGAGACAGGAAAAATCGCAAATTAACACTATCTCAAAATGAGTACATAGAAAAGGTGTTGAAAAGATTTAATATGCAGAATGCAAAACCAGTTAGTACACCTTTTGCTAGCCATTTCAAACTAAGTAAGGAGATGTGCCCCAAGACCCAAGAATAAATGGACTATATGTCTAAAGTTCCATATGCATCAGCAGTTGGAAGCTTAATGTATGCAATGGTCTGCACAAGGCCTGATATTGCACATGCAGTGGGAGTTGTAAGCAGGTACATGAACAATCTAGGAAAAGAACATTGGATGGCAGTAAAATGGATTCTTAGATATTTGAGAGGTACCACAAATCAAGCATTATGCTTTGGTGGTTCAAACATTTCTCTACAGGGATATGTTGATGCAGATATGGCAGGTGACAGAGATAAAAGAAGGAGCACTACAGGATATGTATTGATAGGCTAGTAAAGAAATGATTTGGTTACAAATGTTTATGGATGAATTGGGTAAGAAGCATGATATGGGCACGCTATACAGTGATAGCCAAAGTGCTATTCATCTTGCAAATAACTCAGCATTTCATTCCAGGACTAGACACATACATCTCAAGTACCATTTCATACGGTCAGTATTGGAAGATGGAGAGTTGAAGCTGGAAAAGATACGCACTAGCCAGAATCCTACAAATATGCTAACAAAAGTCATAACCAGGGAGAAACTGAGAACATGCTTAGTTTCAAAGAGGAGTCATTGTCCAGCAAATGAAGCAGTGGTGGAGTTGCTACAATCAGTCTCCAAGTGGGAGATTGTTGGGTGTGGAGCTTGATTATCTTGTTTACTTTATATCACAGCATTAGACCCCTATACCTTAAAAGGGGCGGCAACGCCGCCCGTAATTAATCGCTGCCGCCCCCCCCCCCCCCCCCTGGCGGGGGCTTTCGGGGGAAACGCCCCCGAAGCTAAAAATAGATGTAAAATTGCCTTGTAAAAGTATAGTAATTTCTAGTCAATCTGGGCCGTTCATTAGGCAAATGATCTGACGATAGAAGTTATGTTTATATTAGGGTTTTTTGCCCTAGAAGGCAACCCCTCGCTTTTATGAGGGCATTGTATTGTGGCTGTATATAGTATGTGTATTCTCAGAGCAAGAAACAGAGAGGGAGACTGTGAGAGAGAATAGAGGATATTACAACAGATCTGCTGTAGGTTTTGTCTCTTCATTTTTGCTGGATAATAGAAAGGAAGGACTGGCTGTTTGGGGTGGACGTAGCCCAAAATGGGTGAACCACATATATCTGTGTCTCTTTGGTTTTATGTGTTTTTTGTGTGCTTGTATTTTCCGCATATTTTATGTGTTGCATTGCTCTGTAATATTTAATTTTCTAACATAAAGTTGCAGATATGCTTTCAAGACCAATCATTAGTGCTTCTACTTTACTCAGAAATGATTTTGTTTTACATGAGAGTTACATAGAACAATATGCACATGACACTGATTTTCAAGATGTGTATGCGAGTTTGAGTGAAGGGAATCAAGTTGAAGAAAAATATTATCACATGCATAACAATTTTTTGTTTCATTTGGGCAAGCTATGTATTCCACAAGGAGAGAGGCTAAGTGTCATGAGAGAATATCATTCATCTCTTATTGTTGGACACTTTGGGGTAAGAAAAACATTGGCGCATCTACAGAGGTATTGCTATTGGTCTCACATGATAGATAGTGTGTCACGTTTTATAAGAGGTTGTTCTATGTGTGCAACACGTAAGCCTAGTAATAGGAAGCTTGGGTTGTACATGCCACTACCGGTACCATCAAGGCCATGGGAGAGTGTTTCCATGGATTTTGTTGGAGGTATACCTATGTCAAGAAAACAACATGATTATCTTTATGTAGTTGTGGATAGATTCAGTAAAATGTCTATACTTATGCCATGTAAGAAAACCATTACTGCAGAACAAATTGCTGAACTTTATTTTCAAAATGTTTGGGTTCATTTTGGATTGCCAACTTCTATTATTAGTGACAGGGATTCCAGGTTCATTGGAAAATTTTGGTCAAATCTACGGAGAATGATGGACACAAAGTTGAAAAAGAGTATTGTTGAATCCTTAGTTAAACTGAGAGGGGGGGGGGGGGGGGGGTGAATCAATTTAACACCTACATGAGCTTTTTAAACTTTTCATCAAGCTTATTTACAACTTGATTTTATAACCAACTTTAATATGTGAGCAGTCTTAATATGTAGCAGCAAGTATTAAGTTAATGTGACACCAAACTTATTATGAGAGCAACAAACATTAAGAATATTGAATAGAACATATCAACACATAGGCAACACACACAGAGACAACAGATATAAGTGGAAACCCATAAAGGGAGAAAACCACATCTTATTATTTTTGTGATGCAAAGGCAAGCTCCAACTCCCTCTCACTACTATTTTTTTGCAGGCACCAACCTACAGGAGGCTCCAACCTCAGTCAGCTACAACTAACATCTATCAAGATTCAACTTGATAGGGAAACTCCAACTTCCTCAATCTATCAAAAGAAATTATTTGCCGATTTACCATAGATATCAGCTTTGTTCTGTAGCATCTCTTTCTGCTCCTCCTTTTCTTAATCTTCTCTGCCTCAATTCTTCATACTCTGCATTCTCTCACCTCTTTCTGCACATCAATGTGATATGCTTTATACAGTTTTCCTCATAACAGTTCGTATTCCACAGGGAATTCAAAGTGAATAGCCCTGACTCTTTGCCTTCTGCCTCCTCACTTCTTTATCCAGCTCATTCAGAAAATCTTAGCAATTTATACAGCTTTCAGTTTTACAGTGGAATTTTATTTCCTATGAAGACTTTCTAGTGCATCACAAACAATATAAACCAATCAAAAATGTATACATTCAGTTACAATGAGGATTACAAATCAATCCATTCAGTTTTGGATCATTGTGAGTTTGTCTTTTCTGTGACTGTGTCTGTCCTTTTCGGCTCTGCTTGATCTCCTGTTCACTGCCGTGGTGTAACTGCTGTATATATGTAACAACGCTTTTTATATATCGCAATTCAACTCTCGGCGTAATAGTAAAGCGTTTTTAACATATAAAATGCCCTCCCTTTTTTTTAACACATATAAACTCCCGGAGAACTAATAAAAGAACTTTAAATACATAAAATTCCCTTTCGGGGCCCACTCGCCGAGCTTGCTCTCTTCTCCGATGCGATGAGTCACCTCCTGATTTCTTTCGATTGTGATTAATCGCAATCACAACATCTAGTTGTATGTTCCGATGCTTCGATACTCTACTCTCACTCCGATTCGATGATTCACTGTTCACATATATAAATATGTATATATATTGTTTTACACACATATATACATGCCGCTTTGCTTTTCTTTCATTATTCAGCTTTGGTATAAAAATTCGGAGCAGACCTGTAATAATCTTATCTTTTGAATGGATCCCACATGCCAGCTATACTTCGCCTTATTTATTTCAATCGCAATCACAATATTCACAATGCTCCTGTGACTTGGTTATTGGATTTCTTCTGATGCGATTAGCAAAGGCCCCACCATATAGTCATTTGAATCATACCTACCGTCCATCCCTCAGTAAATTCGATGGCTATCACCCAATCACTCAATCATAATCGGAACTATCAACTTGTTCGTCATTCTTTCATCTTCGATGCGATGGTTCACTGTGCTGCACTTTATGCCGGAACTCAATCAAATATGAATCACCATGTATAACACATCGGGTCCACAATCGCCATTGGGACTTTTATTAACTTGCTCCGCTACCATAAGTTTCTCCGATGCGATTCGTGAGGGTCCCACCTTATGGTACTTCGGTTTTTTTAAACCCATACAATAGAACATTTTGTCCTTTTGATATTGCGCACAATAATACAATACATATGCTTTGTATTGTAGTCTTGGTCCTTTGTATATAAAGTGCTCCCATATATATATATATATATATACACTTTGCCGCTTGGGATTTTATGTATCCCTCAGCTTGGGTTAAGATTCTCAGAATTTTATAAAGGGGGTCCCACACTACACATGCAATATCCTCCATCAATATTAAGTCTTGGACTCAGACTTAAGCCCAACACTAACATATATATATATATATATAACCTCTCGGGCTCCATAGTTTTTTTAATGCTTCTGCTCCCCGTATAGCCTTAGCCATGTAACATATTAACATTGCAATAGGTATCAAACCCCGACTTCATGTAAAAGCGCTCGGGCCCACAACGTACTACTATATGCTGACCATCATATGTAGCACTCCTTTGGTGACTTGCATATCAATTATAATATATGGACATATATAACGACCCCATTCAATTTATTATGAACCTTATAATAAACCCACACATTTAACTTATATCACACACTCTACCATGTATTAAAGTTCACGTGGACTAACTCAACCTGCATTCGGCCCACCTTTGGCTTAATCATAATTCAACATAGGTATATTCCACGCATATGAACATGCTGTGCTTAGCATATATAAAAAAATCAATTACACAGGTCCGTTTCATATATATCAACATATATTAATATACGTTATAACCTCCGTCCTTTTATTAACTTTCATAACACACATAATACACAGATCTTCGCATAATACTTTGGCTCTGCAGCTATGAATGTAGGACCCACAGCCTTGGTTCTCTTCCCTGCACCTTCTCCTTTGATTGGACGGTTAATCTGCTCTCGCGCACCAACTGAGCTTTGGACCCCCATCCAACGGACGACGCGCAATATCGTGTAACTTATATGCTCGTCACATAATTCTCCAAAATCACGCGAAAAAATTTGTATTAGAAAACTGATTTAGAACACGTGGCCATCAATGACATATATCGGGTTCATTTTGACAATACTGCTTACCACTTCAACTATCGCGTGAACCCATTGGTTTTTGAGCGCCGGTTTCACTGTTTGCTCAGGGTTCCGCTCTTGACTCTGGGTTCCAGTATTTTATAATTTCGCGTCAATTGTTTATTAAACCTCCATTCTTTGTTTAAATGTACAGATTGTGCTTTAACCCATATACACATAACCTCGCTGTTATTGTGCTTTTCGGTTCCACCCTTACTTGTTCCATCTCTGTTATTCTCTGTCTCTGTTTCACTGTACTCTATGCAGCCTCTGTATTCTCTGTCTTTGTTGCTCGACCGTTTCATCTCACGGCTTTGCCTCTGTATTTGTTTATTCCTTCCTTGTGAACCCTCTCTCAACTCTACTCTGTACCCCTAGATTTCTCTTGTTCTTTTGCTCTTTGCTTCATGTCTCATGGTCCCTCTTCTTGCCTCTCTTTCTTTGCTTCTTGTCTGCTGCTTTGTGCTGCTTGCCTCTGCTACTCTACTATTTTGTTTCTCTTGTTGCTGCCTTTGCTACTCTGCTATTTTGCTTCTCTCCTTTGCCATCAATGACAACATTTCCAACAAGTACCTCTTTTCATCCACAAACAGATGGACAAACTGAGGTGGTGAACAGAACAATTGTGCATCTATTCAGAGGATATTGCAGCAAACATATTAAGTTGTGGGATGAGAAACTACATTATATTCAACATGCTTACAACTGGGCAAAGCACTCTTCAACAAAAACCTCACCTTTTGAAGTATGCTTTGGGTATTTTCCAAAATCGCCATTAGACTTCATCTTTGGGAAGGATGTTGCAATTGATGGCCATAGTGACATTAATAAGGCTCGAAAGTTCATTGAGAAAATTCAGATTATACATGAACAAGTTCAAGAATAGCTTTAGAAAAGTCAAAGAAAATACAAAGAGAGGCATGAAAAACACTGGGTTGATCACAAGTTTCAAGAGGGAGATGAGGTATGGTTTCACATTAGCAAAGAAATGATGCAAGATAAAGGTAAAAATCTCAAACCCATTCACTATGGTCCTTTTAAGATCATAAAAAAAGTTGGTAATAATGCATTCCAACTTGACTTGCCTTCTTACATGCAAATGTATTCAATTGTTAATGTTGAAAACTTACGCTTGTATGAGCCACCTTTGATCGATGATCAAGGAAATGATGTTCAAATACCTTCTATTGAATATTTCTCACTAGAATTTCTGGATGAGGTCAAAGAAGATACAATTCTTGACAAGAGGACAAGAGAATCAAAGAGGGGAAGTGTTGAGTACCTTGAAGTTGGGCTCAAAAGCACTAAACCAAGCAAGGAAAAATGGATGGAGGTTGGAAAGGTGAGGGAGCTGTACCCTCATCTACTGAACAGGTAATCAAGTCTTTTGGGTTCCAAAAGATTCTCAATGGGGAGGAATGATCAGCAGTTCATAAATTTTTCTCAAATTCAAAGTTACAGGTGTTGTGGAGGTAAATCCCCTCTACAGACAGAGGCGATCCCTACTAGCCCAGATCAGGTCTAGCAACAATCAAACACGCTACAATGCAAGCTCCTAATTGCAAAAATCAAAGCGTGATAGAAGGCCTACCTCAGGTCCAACACTGTTGTCGTTGCGGAGAGGATAGTACTCTCGATCCCTTGCTTCGACAAGTCACAATTCCACCACTTGACACGATCGAACACCTGCACATACAAGAAACACGACAAAAATACGAGCGTAAAACCATATAATTTCAATTATGTGTCAGTCAGATAGGACACAACTCATAAACAAGCATGAAAAATACGAGTGGAACTATAATCGAGGTCGCTTATATTAATGAAACAAAGGATGATACAACCTGGCTCTGATGCTGAAATCCTCCTTCGGCGGGTCGTCAGCGAAAGACGTCTCGGTAAATCTTGTCAGAAATAGGGACAAGCCTCTCTCTTCGATCGTCAATCTCATTTCTATGGATTTGGCACTATGAGGACTATCAAAGCTCTTGCAACATTCTTTAGGCTATGAAGGCTCTTGGAGATTCTTGGAGACTCTTTGGAGACTCTACCATTCAACCCCTTCATAAATGGAAGATGGCTATATTTATAGAGGAGAGGAGGAGGTTGGGATCCCTACAATAGTGGAATGGAGGCTTTATCCCTTGGGAGGTTCCCCATAAGGTGGAAATAAGAGGCCAAAGGAGGAAGGCCGTGGTTATTCAGTCGAAACCACTCCTGATGACTCATCCACGAAGTTGTTGTAATCGAAACTTCGCCTCTTTTTTTAAAAAACTTTCCAAAAGCAGATTGGCGCGAGTGCTTAACTGGGATAGAGCGCCAATTGAAGTGGGCTCAGAATTAATTTTCCTAATTGGCGCGAGTACATAACGGGCTACCAGCGCCAAGGCAAAAACAAGTGTTTTTAGGGGTCTGCTCAGGAAATAATCAACAGAAGGAATGTTGTCCTCATGGCAAGGGATGCAATGATGGTATTTGCAAGGCATGACACTGATTATTGGTCACAAAAACGACCCTCCAATGGGTGAGATGGGGATTGCAGGGACGGTGACAAATTACTGTGTAACAGATGCCCCCTAAAGCACGAGGCCCGAAAGAGAGAGAGGGGTGAAACGCTATACGAGAACGTGTCCAACTGAAAAACACTGTTGTCGGAAAACCTGCGTAGAGAAGTAAAACTGATATCTCAAATACATTATATATGTGGTATGGGCGCAACCATCCATAACAGAGTATACAATAATCTAGATCCAAGGTATGGACACAGCCATCCAGTAAGGATCGATAAATAGACTCAGGTATGGTCGCAACCATCCAGTGAATGAGTCATGTAACCAATCATAATAATCCACAAAATCGTAGCCTGGATTCCAACAAACAAAATCCAGGGTCTTGCGCTTCATCTCGACCTGAACAAAGTACAAGTTCAAGCATGCGAATAAGTGAGATGAAGTCGAACATGTGAGAACATCGCCTGATTACCAGCCAATGATGAAAGATGTTAACAGACGCGAGAGGTACCACCAATAATGACAATGGCCCTCAAGGTACTATAGGTACAATCTACGGCATGTGAATCAGTGAGTTGACGTCGAAAACCTGTAGAATCACTCGATCGGAGGTCAATGATAAAAACCTCACGTCGAACGTGAAGAACCTGCCATTAAGGCATGCAGGCTCCAAGGTACCAGAAGGGAGTCTCTAGATTAGCTTCCTGGACAATGAGCTGAAGTCGACAGGAAGTGACCTTGATCGAAGGTGGGCCATAGTGTTTCCCACATCATCGACGCAAGACAGAGGAGTATAATGTCTTTGTGAATCAGGATCAGATGAGAATCAGAGGAAGGTTGAGACTTTGTAGAGGTCAACTTCTCTTGAACATATCGGCGGCAAGATAGTGGATTTGGCAGTATTTGACATCAAAAGATCAAAGGTCATGGTGACGAGGCAAAGAGTAGATGAGAGGTCAAAAGGGATCACCCAAACCCACGGAGGCAAGTGGAAAATGAGATGAGATGTTCCCAACCCGACATGAATGCAGACAAGTGCCATGTTCAAGAGCGACATACTGCCGACACGACAATGATGCTGGTTCCATTTTTCCCCCACCATTTCTGGCGAGTACCTCTTTGTTTTTACACAAGCTTGAAGAGGATACCATATGCTTGACATATAAGTTTGTCCTTCGGACAAATCCATCCTAGTACATTTAACGAGCCCTAGGAAGGAGAAACTCGAATATCATCATGATTGACAATTTCCAATGTCATTTAGGTTTAACGAGTCTGACAAAGGAAGAACTCGGCGTCTTTTCATGTTTAGAGAGTTTGAAAAGATAGCGGAAAAGTAAACTCCAACGGTCCCTTTTCGTAGATAGTTCCTCAGATCCGAAAAGGTAGAAAACTATGTCTGAGAAAACCTCCTAGTTGCGACAGGCTAGGGTATTCCTTTTTCGTAAGTAATCTATCCCAGCTCGAAAAAGGGGTAAACGTATACTGGGTAGATGTCGTTTTGTAACCACTTTAACGAGATCAAAACGACAAGCGACTCGGCAATCTTTTCATGTTTAGAGAGTCAGAAAAGAGCTAAAAGATGACTCCTCCTAGAGGAATGAGTGGTATAAAGGGAAGCAACTGGTTCCGGTAATGGTGGAACGACTCAAAAAAAGTAAAGGTTGAGAGGCTGGCTAACAAGACCACTCATCGCAGTGGTTCCTCAGGAATGGGTAAAACAACCAAGTGAAGGCATATGATCGGCCAAGCAGATAGTGACGATGGAGTGAGAAAACCAAGGCTCATTTGGCAAAAACAGGCTGATAAAATGGAAATCACAAGAGGTAAAATGGGAATGGTTTCATTTTTACACAAGCTTGAAATCAAAAAACTTTGCTTGAAGTTGGTTTCATTTTTACACAAGCTTGAAACAAAGATAAACTATGCTTGAAACCAGTTTCATTTTTACACAAGCTTGAAACGGAAACAAACTATGCTTGAAAAAGTAAGCATGCCTCCCAACATGGTGACTCAATTCGAGGTGCATGCCCCCCAAGCTTCAGTCCATATGAAAGGCAGATGGAGTGAAGGTTCAATTTACGAGATCAAGAGAAAGACTCAACTGGGATTTTACGAGAACTTATCAAAGACTCGAATTGAATAGGAAATTGTTTCATTATTTTAACGAGGTTGACACATTAAAAGAACTATCCTCAGACACCCTTGTTTCATTTTTTAAGGAGCTTGACACAAGAAAACGAACTGTGCTCCGACAACCTTGTTTCATTTTTTAAGGAGCTTGATACAAGACAAGGAACTGTGCTCTGACAACCTTGTTTCATTTTTTAAGGAGCTTGACACAAGACAAGGAATTGTGCTCTGAAACATCTTGTTTCATTTTTTAACGAGCTTGACACAAGAAAACGAACTATGCTCCGACAACCTTGTTTCATTTTTTAAGAGGCTTGACACAAGAAGATGAACCGTGCTCCGACCGACCTCATCATAATGAACAAGAAGTCATCGATTCCAATATTTCCACTCCCGATGGAAGGAAAACATCCTGGAAGTCAGGACCCAATGCCCCCAACACCTGATGCACAATGGCACTATCACTGAGTACAGGCATGGGGTAGGTAGCCACATAGTTGACCTGCGGTGGGGCAGATACAACGGGTGGATAAAAACCAGGAAGGGATGATGGCAGGCCAGTTGCCACATCAGGACCAAAGAACGAAAGTTGATCAATGGTCACGATCCGTCCTTCATGTGGAAAACAAACCACATGAAAAAGGGAGGAGACAAGCGCTCCCATGGCATAGATGTAATTGCACCCCAAGAGCAGATTGAAATCCAAGGGGCCTGGAACAACCATCACGTCCATATGGACGGTTTTACCTCCCAAAGTAACAGGTAAAATTGGAAGGATCCCTAAGGGTTGACTCGTTCTTCTGTTAAATGCCAACAGATTCTGCGTAACAGGCACAAGTGGCGGCGAGCCAAAAGCTTTCCAAGTAGTTAAGGATAGAACACTAACAGATGCGCCTTCATCTATAATGGTGCTGGGTACGACCAGAACAAAAGCCTGTACTGTGATCTCGAAAGGCACATAAGACGGAAGGCAGTATCCTGCGAATTGATTCCAATCAAAGGAAGCGACCAAACTACTCGGAGGGGCTACCATCAAACTGAGATGGTCTTCCCCTGGTGTTACGATAGAAGAAGGAGCATCCTCCATGACCTCCATCTCAAAGGCGGGAGGAGTATCCTCTGGGACCTCCATCATGGGAGGCGAAGGAGTAGCTTCTTGAGGTATAGGGACAAGATAATCTTTATCCAAGTCCGAAGAATCTGAAGAAACAAGAAGAACCTGAGGGGGGTGAGATCCACTCTCCACGGAAAAGACATGGTGCACTGCAGACGGGGCCAGTTCAATCGATCTCACGACCAATGGTTGGTCAGGGACGGATTCCTGAATTTGAATTTCTGGGGGAGCGGGATTGACCAAGGATGACTCTTGACCAATCGTAGGATCAGCTGGTGGAGGACTCAAAGAAAGCCGTTTATAACCAGCCGGGAGGCATGGTGTAGAAACGGTTGCGTTGTCTAAGACTCGCTTGGCTTCATCCATATACGGACAAAGGTGAATGGCATGATGCCCTTCACACAACTTACAGGGATTGGTGAGCTTACCCTATTTCTTAGGAGCTTTTCCAGTACCAGTTGAAGATGTGCCCCCAACTTGACTCCCAGAAGCCAAAGGCAACGGCGGGCGACCGTTGGACCATACTTCGAGCAGCTCGGGAATGCCAGGGAAATCTCGAAGAAGATGGTCTCCCGTGCACAACATGCAAGGGAACTTGACTTTCCGCAGAGGGTTGGAAGGTTCATTGATGGAAGGCTTCTCAGGCGCAATAGCCGTAGAGCTAGCCCCTCCTTTATCTGACTTCTTCTTCTTTTTCTTCTTCTTCTTCTTCTTAGCCACCTGGTTACTAGAATCCGGACTTTCACCAGGAAAAGTAGAAGATGAGGATGTAGAAACAGGAAAAGAAGGGGAGAGGTCCACCTTGGAATCAACATGATGTTGTTCAGGTGGAGGAACTGATTGAAAAATAGCCGAGACATTTGGGAATACAGAGGTTGAAAACAACCAAACATGCAACCCAACAGTTAACCCAGGAAGGGACAACGTTGCCATATAAGGAGCACCAACATTTACAAAAGGAGGAAAATGACTAGGATTCCCATCGGAGGGGATTCCTTGGTTGGTGAACTCTGGAAAAGTTTCCATCAAGAACTCAAAACCGCACACGGGCTAAAAACCAAGGCACACAATCAAACGGCCAACAAACAAACTCTAAAAGGGCATGTGATCGCGGGTGATTTATTTTACCACATTGAAACTTAGAAACTTCACCGTTTCATGTTTTAAGAGTCGAGAAACGGATGAAAGGTGACTCTATCTCTTTCAGTTTTGAAGCAAGCATGAAAGGACAAGCGCTTGATGATCTTTTCAAATTTAAGGAGTCAGATAAGATCAAAATGATTGCTTAGGAATTCTAGGCAAAGGGTGTACCAAATAACCGTGAACTGCAATATACACCTTGGTTTCAAAATGAAAGAGAAATCAACCAATGACTTGACGTACGTGCAGGCAATCTCCCCGAATGCTGTGTCCGGTGTATCATGGGTATAGGGTGGCAGACTCGGCTTCCTATGGATAAAGGATAGCAACCTAGTGGGGTCTCCCTTTATATACGCGACGGTACAGGGAGCAGAAGTCTGTACTAGCGCTGTCTAAATCCAGGAGGCGAACGACAGCTACTAGGTTTAAAGACGCCGGAACACGTCTCTAGCCTAGACCTCTAAATGTTGCGTTAATGTTTCAATGCTGCCTTAGTGTAAATTGAATAAATTTTAATGTTGATCTTCAATTTTTTCTCGGTTTCAAGGCCCTACCGCATGTCATCTGAAAATCTCCTGTATGCAGCTATATGAGAAAAGAAAACTTTTCAATTCGATGAATGCTATCTAGTTAAGGGAAGAGTTGCAAACAATGATGCAACAAAAAGCAATACTGAAAACGAAAACTTTCCAAACTAGATGACTTTCACTATCCGAAAGTAATTTCAAACATTCAACAATGCGAATAATGCAATGTAATCTATGCAAAATCCTCTTTTTTTCCGAAAACTATGCAATTGTAATCTATGCACAATTTCCTTTTCCTTTTCAAATTATAAGAATGCACTCAATGCATTTTTCGATGAAATGAGAATCTACTCAATGCATGCTTTTAATAAAAGAGAATGCAATCAAAGCGAGTTCTAGTTTTCAATCATTAAACAATGTGATCTAAGTTCAATGATGGATCTCAAAAAATACTTTTCAATGCAATGTGATCTAATGCATTTTAACAAAAAGAACACTTTGAGATGAAAACTAAATAAATGAAAATCTCCTTAATGAAGGATGAATGCAAAAGAGATGTAAACAAACACTAAGAATGCAATCGTTGTTTCAAACATTTTGTCACGAAATCCCTCAAAAGGTGACAAGACATATGAGGTCAAACACAAAGAGGACTTCCAAAGAAAGAGATCAAAACAAGGCATTCATTCCCTTTTACATCAAACAATCAGGAAGAGAAGACATTTCAAAGAATGAGCAATGTAATCTATGCTCATACAGTGAAAAGAACAGAAGGGAAAGACACACTGGTGAAGGATTTAGGGAAAAAATCTCAATTTTCACACACCCTGAAATTGGCACGACTTTATCATTGACAAATAGAGCCAACTGGTGTGACTTGCTCACTGACAACTAGTGCCAATGGCTAATTGGCACGGGTTGCTAACTGACAACAAGCGCCAACGCCTGAAAATGAAAAAAAAAAGAATTTCTCCCAACCAAGACCAGACTCACCACTTCAAGCAGAATCTCCAAGACTCAAATGAATCATGTAATCTAGGCTCAAAGCGAGACAAAGCGAAATTCGAATGAAGAAGAAGCCAATCACTCAAATAACGCAATGAAACGATAAACAACCACCAAACGAATGCAGAGAAGCAATCACAAAGTTGACTGAGTAGATAAAGACCACAAACTCCCAAGGGAGGCTCGATGCATAATAGCACCTAGATGCCCTAGGGCTAAAATGTAAAATCGATAGAAATGGGCAAACAACCAAAGGATGAAGGTCACAGTCAGTCAAACAAGGCTCCAGAACACTCAGGCAGTCGAAAAGATGAAACCAAAACCACAAATCAAGCTTAGAAAGCTCAAAACCAAGAAAAACCTAGCAGCTTTCAACATTGGCGCGACTGTCAGGCTTAAACTAGTGCCATAACAGGATTGGCACGGGTAATAAACTGGAAACTGGCGCCAATTGGTGCGACTGTCAGGTTATTAAGTGCGCCAGTCAAGTTTTCTATGAAAAAATAAAAATAAGCAATCCAAGAAGTAGACCAGTGATGTTGGAGCTCAAACCAAAAGCCAAACTCATAAAAAGAGCCAGCCAAAAGAGTTGATCAAGCAGGCAAAGTCAAGAATTGACCGAAAGACAAGACAATACTCCAAGTGTTCAGTTCATAAACTAAACCGGAGATTGACTGAAGAAGCATTGATCTACTTCGCTAATGCAGAGCAAGAGCATTTCGAAGGCTATCTGGCTAACCTTAGGCTCCGTATGTAGTTTATAAAGCAAAAAACAAGGTAACTCCCCAGCGGAGTCGCCAATTTGTTGTGGAGGTAAATCCCCTCTGCGGACAGAGGCGATCCCTACTAGCCCAGATTGGGTCTAGCAACAATCAAACACGCTACAACGCAAGCTCCTAATTGCAAAAATCAAAGCGCGATAGAAGGCCTACCTCAGGTCCAATGCTATTGTCGTTGCGGAGAGGATAGTACTCTCGATCCCTTGCTCCAACAGGTCACAATTCCACCACTTGACGCGATCGAACACCTGCACGTACAAGAAACATGATGAACATACGAGCGTAAAACCATATAATTGAAATTATGTGTCAGTCAGAGAGGACACAACTCATAAACAAGCATGAACAATACGAGTGGAACTGTAATCGTAGTCACTTATATTAATGAAACAAAGGATGATACAACCTGGCTTTGACGCTGAAATCCTCTTCAGTGGGTCGTTAGCGGAATACGTATCGGTAAAGCTTGTCAGGAATAGGGACAAGCCTCTCTCTTCGATTGTCAATCTCCTTGCTATGGATTTGGCACTATGATGACTATCAAAGCTCTTGCAGCATTCTTTAGGCTATGAAGGCTCTTGGAGATTCTTGGAGACTCTTTGGAGACTCTTGGAGACTCTACCATTCAGCCCCTTCATCAATGGAAGATGGCTATATTTATAGAGGAGAGGAGTAGGTTGGGATCCCTACAATAGTGGAATGGAGGCCTTATCTCTTGGGAGGTTCCCCATAAGGTGGAAACAAGAGGCCAAAGGAGGAAGGCCGTGGTTATTCAGTTGAAACCACTCCTGATGACTCATCCACGAAGTTGTTGTAATCGAAACTTCACCTATTTTTTTAAAAACCTTTCCAAAAGAAAATTGGCGCGGGTGCTTAACTAGGACAGAGCGCCAATTGGCACGGGCTCAGTGTTAATTTTCTTAATTGGCGCGAGTACATAACGGGCTACCGGCGCCAAGGCAAAAACAGGTGTTTTTAGGGGTCTGCTCAGGAAATGATCAACAAAAGGAATGTTTTCCTCATGGCAAGGGATGCAATGATGGTATTTGCAAGGCATGACACTGATTATTGGTCACAGAAACGACCCTCCAATGGGCGAGATGGGGATTGCAGGGATGGTGACAAATTACTGTGTAACAACAGGATTGGGCTGAAAACATGATGGTTACGTAGATCTCGTCTTCCTGATTCTAGCGCTGCGAATGGTTCGAAAACCCGATGTCGTATGAAGGAGATATCATGTTCTAATCAAAATGCCAAACATATAAATTTGCGATAGTTTGACCAGGTTTGACTGGGATGCATAGTCAACAAGGTGGAGGTACAGTCAGCAAAAAAAGAATATTCCAAAGAATATTCCTTCCCACCAGGCAAATCAATGGATGAAAAGTGTCTCAATTCTATTGGTTGAACAAGTTTGGAGAGCCAATTAAAGGGTGCCACGTGGCTATCCCTGAGGCTGCCATGTGTCCCTGAAATGGTGTGGTAAAATTTTGTTGAGGGTCCGCAGGGCTCAACCCCGAGACCTCCTGCTGGGAACACACAAGCCTTACCACCCGAGTTGCACGTTGTTTCTTAACATCTATGGATGCCGAGTTCTATTTAATGTTTATAACATTCATGTTTTGGGGGTTGGGAACCATCGGCGATCCCAACCTGCCAGCAGTCCACGCAATGTTGTGTCACATGGCATGTTAAAAAATTTACGTTAACACCTGCAATCTACGCGTTAACCACCAACGTTCCAACATATATGTCACATGGTATATGTTAAATGCTAACCAAAATTTGTAGTCAATGCTAACCCATGACATTCAACCTGCTTTCAAACATTAAAACCGCAATTACTACCTTAGGTTCCGCCGATAGTTACGGTTAGAAACCCGCGGGTTTGGGGTTGGCATGTGGCCACCCCAACTGCAACATTTATTGCTGCACTCAGATTCAGTAGTCAGGTTGGAGGGCATGCTTTTATTGGCGGAATTTACTATTTTAACTCTAGTTAAGTGGAGTTCTCCACTTTTAGTGGAGCTTTTCTAGGTGAAACTGGGCAAAAGAGTAGGAGACTCAATTTTCACCAATTCTGAGTGAATGAAGAGTCATTTTTGACTAATTGGAGCATTCTGGAGCCATTAGTGCATATAAGAAAACCATTAGAGCACTTTAACTACATGTAATAGCAAAATTTTGAGCATAATGAAAGATGGACATGCCATTGGGAGCTGGACCAATAGATGTAGCCCAAGAGGGGTGAACTGCTTCATCATGCCTGCTCTGTAAATTTCATGTGGTGAATTATTTCTCTGTTTTACACCACTGTTCAGTGTTATTTAAGCTTGTTTTATGCTTCTAATTCACTAAAATTCATCTACAATTCATGGACAAACACCTCAATCCTTATGCAAACTAATGAACTAATTATGCACATGTTTTTAAACTGAAAAGACACTTATGACAACAAAACTTATACAGTCATTTCAGATCAATAGAATTATACTAATTTTAACCACATGTCATGTGTTCATATCATCCAGTGTCAACATATATATACAAGTACCTCATTCTTTTCCTTTTGAGTCATCTTGCAAAAAATTTCCTTAAATGGTTTCATTCCCTTGACCTGCTTCATCAGTATGTCATCATATCTAATCCTAGAATTATTATATTTATCGATGAAAACTTTTTCTTACATTATAATCATTAATTCCAAAGAGGACTTCATTATAAAAATATTTTCACCTGTTTCCATATTGATTATTGAATGATGACCCCTGATCTTGATGACTGCTTTCTATGAATGTTGTTTTTAGTGAGTTTTCCAGAAGCCACTATAGCATGGTTGTCACATCAATGTGCTACAAACATCCTTCTATGATGAGTGATCCTTATTCAATGCTTCCAACATGATGCCAATTCTAAAGTGATGTATCTATCTAATATGCAATTATTCCTAACATACTATTTTACAATCGACATATACCTCTTAAATAGGAAGATGATCTCAATCATAATAAAGATCTTTTCAATTCTTATTTCTTAGATTTCTTTGACACCGGTTCTTCCATTTCTCTGATGACATGGGATTCTTCCTTTTTCATCTTGTCCTTAGATTTGGGACAAGATTTCTTATAGTTCCCAAGTTCATGACATCCATAGCATTGTATCTTATCCATGTTCCTTATTTTCTTTTGAGGAACAAACTTACCAATTTTTCCTTTCCTCCTTGATATGGCAGCATAGGCTTGATTTTCTTCGTTTGTTCCAGTGTTAATTTTAGATTTTAACCTCGTCTCTTCTATCTTTCATAGAGACCATATATCCTAGAATGGTGTTGCTTATTTCTTCCTATAGATCCTTGAAGTGAAATTTCAGCATCCCTCCGGTAGAGCATTCAGTACCACTATAGTCATTTCTCTATCAGACATTACTTCTCCCAATTCTAACAATATCTCCACCAATTTGTCACATATTTCTTTTGAATATTCTAGTTTTGATAAATAGGGGATGAGAGAGTCCTTTATGGATTCTATAAGAATCCTCTGGGCTCTTATGCCTCCCTTCATTATTTGGCATGCGTTTGCGTTTCTATTTGCAGACACTTTGATGTAGTCCATGACTTCATTCTCAATAAGATTTGGATCTGTCCTTTTCTTTCATGCAAGAAAGTTTGAAACTGTTGAAATTCAACAATAAAATTTCAGCACCCACGCCTAGTGCATTAAGCACCTACGCTAGGGTGGGGCTCACAAGGCTATTTTTGGTGCATGTCTATTTTAGTTATTCCTTAATTAATATGGACAATAAAATGTAATCTAGTCTCAAAAATTACTTGTAATAGTTAACTAAGACTGATAAAGTCAGTTAGCTCATGGATTTTGAGTTAGAGGTAGTTGGTGAGGCATGCAGAGTAAGTCTAGTTTGAACCGAGTTCGAAGTGTAGTGGTGCATTAGTTAATGCAGAAAGTAATCCGTGTAATTCAGTTAAGTGAGTTAAACTCAATTGTGCTAGTTGTAACTGCTTGATACACTAGTGAGAGATCAAGTGAATTAAATATTAATTAATTCAAAATCAGTGATCTCACATGAAACTGATGATTTACTATTATTAGCTACATGCATGTCAAATCTAGTGGAGACCCAGTTGAGATCTAGGTGAAAGGGAAGTTGACTATCAGTTGTAGGATTATTGGGTTGCACCCATTTAATAAAACACTCATTGGAGTGCCCATGATACTTACGTAGTCAAGGAAGGAAAAAATTCCTATGATTTAGGGATTGCATTCATTAGGGACTGCGCAAGCAAGGTAGGTTGTCTGGAGGCAGTAAATTGGCTAAGTATTGGTCAGTTTTTGTATGACAGTGTGAGACAGTTAACTGAGTACTGGAGGGATCTTGTGAAAAGAGTTTTGTATGTAATTATTTCATGATCCATGTTGAATATAAAATAGAAGATAGTGGGATTTTGAGCAGCAAGCTTTCCCTAGGAAATTATCCGTGTTGTGTTTGATTTGATTCTTCTTTACTTCATGTGATTAGCGATTGTGTTTTTAATTCTGCAAAAGATTTGTAGAAGCGATTCAATATTTAACTTTAGTACATTGTTAGATCAGATTAAACCCAAGATATACATGCATGTTGTATAATTTCTACATGGTATCAGAGCACAGGAAATCAAAATTGTGTAGGAGGAGTTGAGTTTGTGACTATATAGAATTCGAATTTGTAGAAATAATTTCTTGGTGCTACAGCTGATTCAAGATAGAAATGGCTTTCAATGGCTTGAGATTGAAGTATTCACTCAAGGGAAGCTCAAACTATATTTCTTGGAAGGAAAGGATGGAGGCATTACTCAAAGACAATGGCTTGAAGGAATTCATTGAAAATGATGTTCTTAAACCCACTGTGACAGATGTTGAAAATATTGATGCATGGCAAAAGAAAGTGGCAAAGGAGAGGAGGATCCTAATGGAGGGAGTACGAGACCATATTTTCTTAAGCCTCCATGGGAAAGCCACACCATATGCAATGTGGAAGGCTTTGACGGATCTATTCCAGAGTAGAAAAGACCATAGAAATTGGAGATAAACTCAGGAAGATCAAGATGGAGAAGAGAGACTCCATACCAAAATATCTAACAAAGTTTGTCCAATGTCAGGATGAACTGGGGAGCATTGGTATAATTGTCGCTGATGATGATTTGGTGAGCTTGGATCTCGTAGGACTTCCTAAGAGTTGGCACAGTTATCAAGACTCTATCAATGGAAGGGAAAAATTACCAGATTGGGAATGACTATGGTTGGATTTGGTGTAATAGGAGTTTAGATGGAACACCAGAGATGGATATTCATATAAGAATGAAGATGAAGAAGATTGTGCTTTGGATGCCAAGGCGAAGAAGGGGAAGGGGAAGAAATTCCATTCCAAATCTGAGTCCAAGAATGGCAAGAAGTAGGACATGTCTAGGGTGAAGTGTTTTCATTGTCACGAGCATGGGCATTTTTCTACTAACTGTCCACAAAATAAGAAGAACAAGAAGGTTGGAGGATCTGCAGTTGGTCAGGCTTTACCCTCGCAATTTGAGCTTGAATTCTGATTGATCGCATGTATGGTGTCAAGTGAATTTGGATCTGTGTGCTATTTGGATAGTGGTGCTTCCTTTCACATGACAAGAGACACAAAAATTTTCAGTGACTTGGGGGAGAAGGATCTCCAGATGCATATTGAAACAGGTGACGAAAAGCAGTACAGTGCTACCGAGATTCATACCATTATGTTCAAGAGGTAGTCAGGTAAACCCTTTCAATTAAAAGATGTAATGCATGTACTAGGTTTGAAGAAAAAATTATTCTCACTCGCAATGTTGGAGGATAGAGATTATGATGTTGTTTTTAGTGAAGGAAAATCCTTCCTGCTACACAAAAAATAGCACAAGCCAAGAGGATAGGGATTCAAGTTAAGAATATCTACAAGTTGGAGGTAGATGGCTACGCAGCAATGATGGGAAAGACAGATCAAGTGGTGAGCTGGGATGAGGGCGAATTATGGCACAAAATATTGGGCCATCTTCACCATGGAGTCTTGAACGTCATGCGACAGATTTCTACTGGCCTTCCCAGGGGTACACTTGCGTAGTCAGACACAATGTACTATGGGAAAATATGTAAAGGCCACCTTTCATGAGAAGGAGAGCTGAGCTTCGGGGATTCTTGAGAGAATTCACACAGACATGTGTGGACAATTCTCTATTGCTTCGACAACAAAACATAAGTACTATGTAATATTTGTTTATGAATTTTCTCGTAAGTGCTAGATCTTATTCATGCATAAGAAAGATCAGAAATTCTCTAAGTTTCTTGAGTTTAAGGCACTGGTGGAGAAATATTCGGGGAAGCAAGTGAAGGCTCTTAGGAGTGATAATGGTGGAGAATACATCTCTAACAAATTCAAGAACTTCTGTAGCAAAGAAGGAATTCGAAGAGAACTAATAGTGCCTCGTAACCCACAGTAGAATGGGGTCGCAAAAAGAAAGAACAAAATGATCGTGGGTGCAACAAGAGTGATGTTGCATGATCAAGGCCTACCGATGCATCTGTGGGCGAAAGCATGCAACACTGCAGTATTTGTGTAGAACCGTTGTCCTCATAGGATACTTGGAATGAGTACACCTGAAGAGGCTTTCATTGGTAAGAAACCTGATGTTTCACACTTTAAGATTTTTGGCTCATTTGTTTATGTGCATGTGACCAAAGACAACAGGAAGAAGCTGGAATCGACAGCTAAGATCAGAAATTTTGTGGGGTACACTGAAACACCCCATAATTATCGAGTGTATTTTCCAAATAGTAGCATGACTGTTGTGCAACGAGATATAAAATTTGATGAGGAGAAAGCCATGAGGTTGTCCCTTGAGAGGGAGATGGACATATATGTAGAGGAGGAACTATTGGTTCCCAAGGATGAGCCTCAAGATGTGGATTAGCCACATGAGGAGGTTCATGGAGTGTAGGAAAACACTCATGCAAAGCCATCCATTAGAAATGGCAGAAGGCGCACCACAGAAGTTGATATATTGAGACTTGATGCTGAAGAGAATGTAGGAGCCCCTACTTCACAGCACAGACAGAGACAATCTCCTGACTGATTTACTGGATACATAGATCTTATGAGAAAATGTATTGTGACTGAACCATCTTCTTTTCAGGAAGTAGTGAGAAACCAACTTGGGTTGATGCAATGGTGGAGGAGCATGAATCCATTGTCAAGAAAAGAGCATGGGATATTGTCCCAAGACCAGTTGATAAATCAGTGGTTGGATTGAGATGGATCTACAAGGTAAAGAAAGCTGCTGATGGGAGTGTGGAGAAATACAAGGCCATATTTGTGGCCCGGGGATTCTCACAGATCGAGGGGATCGATTATGATGATACTTTTGCACCTATTGCAAGGTACTCTTCCATAAGATCCATCCTTGCACTCTCAGTGCAGATGGTCTGGCGCATTCATCAGATGGGTGTGAAAATTGTGTTTCTCAATGGGATCATTGAGGAAGAAGGGTACATAGATCAGCCTAAAGGTTTCGAGATCTACAGCAGTGAGTCGCATGTGTGCTGACTCAAAAGAGCACTGTATGGGCTGAAGCAAGCACCCCGTGCTTGGTACACTCGGATAAACAATTATTTCACTGGACTGGGCTTCACCAAAAGTGAAGCAGATGAAAACCTGTACCAGATTTTGGTTGAGGGTAAGCTATTGATTATTGTTCTTTATGTTGATGATCTGATTTTCACTGGTGATGAGCAGCTGATACACTCATGCAAGGAGGATCTTGCAAGTGAGTTTGAAATGAAGGACATGGAACTCCTTCATTATTTTCTTGGATTGGAAATATGGCAGTGGGATGGTGAAATTTTTGTGTCTCAAGGCAAGTATGCAAAGGAGATACTGGGTAAGTTTCACATGGAGAGCTACAAACCCATGTATACTCCTTTTCTATGAAATTGGAGGAAAGAGGATGCTACTTCTGGAGAGGTAGTGGATGCTACTGTCTAGAGGCAATTAGTTGGTTGACTGATGTATCTAGTGAACACCAGACCAAACATTTTCTACACAGTTAACCAGCTAAGTCAAGCTATGGTTAAGCCTACCAAGTTATTTTGGAAGGAAGGGAAGCATGTCTTGAGATACCTGAGAGGCACATCAGAGTATGGTCTATAGTACAGACGGATAGAGGGAGTGAAGCTTCAAGGCTTCACAGATGCATATTGGGCAGACAGTCCATCAGATAGAAAGAGCACATCAGGAGCGATATTCAACATAGGATCGACAACAAGTTCTTGGTACAACAGGAAACAATGATCTGTGGCACTCAGTTTAGCGGAAGCAGAATACATGGTAGTAAGTCAAGCTGCATGTGAGGCTATCTGGCTGAGAAAGATCTTGGTTGGTTTGTTTGGTTCTCATATGGATCCGACAATGATTCATTGTGATAATCAGAGTTGCATTAAACTCTCGATTAATCATGTGTTTCATGATAGGTCCAAGCATATAGATATGCGGTACCATCATCTCAGAGATTGTGTGCAAAGAAGAATAATGTTGCTTCAGTACATTCCCACGGAAGATCATGATGCATATATTTTGGCAAAGGCACTAACTAGGACCAAATTCGAATACCATAGAGACAAGATCGGGGTGAAGGATAATCCATTTCTAGTTGAGAGGGAGTGTTGAAATTCAACAAGAAAATTTCAGTACCCATGCCTAGTGCATTAAGCACCTACACTAGGGTGGGGCCCACAGGGCTATTTTTGGTGTATGTCTATTTTAGTTATCCATTAATTAAGGTGGACAATAAAATGTAATCTAGTCTAAAATATAACTTGTAATAGTTAACTGAGAGTGATAAACTCAGTTAGCTCATGGATTTCGAGTTAGAGGTAGTTGGTGAGGCACACAGAGTAATTATAGTTGTAACAGAGTTCAAAGTGCAGTGGTGCATTAGTTAATGCAGGATGTAATCATTTTAACTTAGTTAAGTGATTTTAACTCAGTTGTGCTAGTTTTAATTGCTTGATACACTAGTGAGAGATCAAGTGAATTAAATATGAATTAATTCACAATCAGTGATCTCACATGCAATTGAGGATTTACTATTATTAGCTGCATGCATGTTAGATCTAGTGGAGACCCAGTTGAGATCTAGGTGAAAGGGAAGTTGCATATCAGTTGTAGGATTATTGGGTTTCACCCATGCAACCAAACACCCATTGGAGTGCCCATGATACTTTCGTAGTCAAGGAGGGAAAAAATTCCTATATTTTAGGGATTTCATTCATCAGGGTTTGCACAAGCAAGGTAGGCTATCTGGAGGCAATAAATTGGCTAAGTATTGGTCAGTTTTTGTATGACAGTGTGAGACAATTAGTTGAGTACTGGAGGGCTCTTGTGAAAATAGTTTTGTATGTAATTGTTTCATGATCCATGCTGAATATACAATAGAATATAGTGGGGTTTTGAGCAGCAAGCTTTCCCTGGGAAATTATTTGTGTTGTGTTTGATTTGATTCTTCTTTACTTCATGTGATTAGCGATTGTGTTTTTAATTCAACAAAATATTTGTAGAAGCGATTCAGTATTTAACTTTAGTACATTGTTAGGTCAGATTGAATCCAAGATATACATGCATGTTGTATAATTTCTACAGAAACCCCAACCAATTTGTTGCTTTCTTTGCAAAAGGACATTTTGACAGATTCAGATGAAGTCATAAATATACTTACTTGAATAAATTCTTTTCTTCGTTTATCAAATTCTTTGTTGATGATGATGTAGATAAAAACAAGAGCTCCCTCTTAGATTAGCTTCTTGTTAATTTTGGACAACTAGGTCCAAAATCCATGTTGTGATGCTCATATGAAGATGCCAATATTTTTATTGGATTCCTCTTTCGGAGATGTGCAAGATTGATCTAAAGATCATCTTGATCTGATGAGTAGAACATTTATTTTGAATTTATTCAAAATATATGCAGGTCGGCTAGAAATGAAATGTAGGATTGAAGCCCCACCAGTTGTGTCACACACCCTCACTAATGGATATATATAGGTCAATGTTTGAGGTCATTTTCATCCATCCATCATCACACATTCTCTCTCCTCATCTGATTGGTTCGATCATCACTTGGAGTCTCTTCTTCTCCACACGTGGGAAAATTGCAGCAAGGAGAATTTATGTTTTTGACCTAGGGTTTTCAGCGCTTATTTGACCAGCATTGACTTTGGTCAACACATGGTCAAAATTCTTATTTCTGAAGTCCACATTTATTGGCACAAAAATCAAGGTTGATCGTTGACTTTGACTGAGATTCGTTGACTTTTTGCTGCTTCTGTTTTGCGTTGACCGTTGACTGGGACAACGTTGAATTTCATTGACTTTGGGTTGACAGATATAGCTGTCCGAGAGGGTTGTCTGACACTTTTGGTTGGCTAACCATATTGAGACTTTGTTGGTTGAAGCCTCCTGTTGACCGATGTAACGGACCTACACACATATATATTTTTGGCTTGTCTTCAGTCGATCTACTAGTATGTTCTATCAACATTTTACTTTCTTGTTTATGTGATTGTTGTTTGATATTGGGGATAAAAAGTAAAGCTGCATCAAGCATAGAACATCTACAAAAATTACATGGTATCAGAGTTGAGGTGAAGACAAAGCCCAAGTTTGTAGCAATCACCGAAGAAGAGCATGGGTACCTCAAACTATAATGGCTTTAAAACTGATGACAAATTGAGTGGGAAGGAAGAATTCCATGTCTGGAAGATGACGTTGGATCTTATGTTGGAATACCAAGATGTCATGGACTATGTGTAGGGTAAAATCCAAGAGCTTCCATCCACTGCACCTGCTGCCACCAAGTCAAAATATAAGAAGGGGTAAATCAAAGCAAAGCTGATGAATCAAGATTCAATTCACAAGAGTCTGGTAGCCTACATATCTGAGCTACACACATCCAAGGAGATGTATGATAAGTTGGTCAACATGTTTAAGGCCAACAATGCAAATCAAGTCCTTTTATTGAAGAACCAACTGAATAATTTGAAGAAAGGCAGGGATGAATTCATTTAATCATATTTTCTAAAGTTGATTGAAATTGGTAATAATCTTTTGGTCATTGGGGAGACAATAGTTGATCGAGAAATGGTTCTCATCGCACTTGGAGGTATCTCCTCCAAATGGCATGTATTCAATACTACCATTCTCAATAACAATGTGATACTTGATTTTGACAAAGTACTATCGAGATGCGTACAAGAAGAGACAAGGATGAAGGAATATGAAAATGAAGGAAATGCTGCCTTAACTGCTCATGCTAAGAAGAATAACTTTGGTGGTTCGAGGAACAAAGGAAGAGTAGGGGACCAAGGAAAGAAAGGAAAATGTTACACATGTCACAGACTGCCTCTATGCTAGAGAATGCCCTTTCAAGAAGGATTCTCCTGATGATGATGATAACAACAACAACTGGAGGAATGGAAATCAAAGGAACAACATGTTCAAAGGGAAGAGGAAGGTTTCCTCTGGTGGAAATGGGAAACCTTTCAAAAGGTCGAGAAATTCTAGGTATAAGGAATCTAATGTTGTTAATGATAAGGAAAATGAATTCATTCTTGTATATGCCCTCTTTGTTGCATCTCTACCCGACACTATGGATGTCTGGTTGATAGATAGTGGTGCCTCAAGGCACATCACTGGTTTCAAGAAAGCACTTTCTGACATGGTTGAGAAGGATTTTAATATAAAAATTATCCTTGGAGATAATTCCACATAAGCCGTGAAAGGGACAGGGACTGTAACCCTCCACTTGTCTCAAGGTCAAGTCCTCTGCCTGCAAGATGTACTATATGTACCTGATTTGAAGAAGAACCTTATGTCTATTTCAGCCATGGAATACAAAGGTTTCAATGTGGCATTCATTGATGGGAAGGTGCGCATCTGGAAGAAGAGTTTCAAGGAAGCTATCACGATTGGGTTTAGAGTTGATACACTATACTAGGTTGGAGCAAGTCCACTGGGAGCGATGACATGTGATACTATCCGACAGACTGAACTATGGCACCAGAGGTTTGGACACCTTCACTACAAAGCCCTTCCCGAAGCAAGGAAGGTGGTGATGGGGATGCCCGAGTTCACAAATGATCATGAAGGTGTATGTCAGGGTTGTGCCGAAGGAAAGCATACAAGGGGACCTTTCCCCTCAAGTGTCACAAAGACATCTGATGTCTTACAACTGATACATTCTGATTTGTCTGGTATGCTGCCCATGACATCCTTGGGAGGATGTTATTATTATATGACATTAATAGATGAATTATCTCGCAAAACCTGGATATATTTCTTGAAGAAGAAGGATTAGGATTTCATGTGGTTCCATACCTTCAAAGCCTTGGTGGAAAATCTAACAGTGAAGAAGATCAAGATATTGAGGACCGATAATGGCATTGAATATGAGATGAATGAGTTCAAGAAATTTTGCAGAGAAGCTGGCATCAAGAGAGAGACCACAACTATCTATACTCCTGAGCAAAATGGCGTTGCTGAAAGAAAGAACAGGACCATTGTGGAAGCTGCCCGTGCCATGATATGTGACCAGGGTCTTTCGAAGTTTCTATGGGGATAAGCTGTGAACACTGTTGTGTACATACAAAACCAATGCCCACATTTCGCTATGGACTCCAAAAATCCCGAAGAGGTTTTCTCTGGTAATAAACTTGACGTTTCACATTTTAGAATTTTTGGATATCTTGTTTGTTTTCATGTGCCGAAGGAGAAGAGGAGCAAGCTGGATGCTTCTAGAAAGAAGAGAATGTTTGTGGGCTATAGTGAAACGTTGAAGGCTTATATATTTTATGTGCTTGGTCAAAGGGAAGTAGAGATATGCCATGATGTTACCTTTGACGAGGATGCTTCCCTACGGAATGTAATCAATCTTTCGAGATTTGAGCAAGATCATGAAGCAAGGCCTGGAAATCAAGAAGAACCAAAGGATGAGATGATGCCCGATGTTGAAGGACCAATCGACCTTATTGATCCACCTCCTTCAATGAGGAAAATACCATCATGGCTTAGGGAAACTCTCGAGGATGCCGAGAATCATATGGCCCCAAGGGGGACATTTCGTGAAAGAAAGAAGCCGAATATATACCAAGGGTATCTAGAAACCATGAGTACAATCGTACAATTTGAGTTTGGATCTTTTGAGGAAGCTGTAAAGCATTAAGTCTGGAAGGATGCTATGCACAAAGAATATGAGTCCATTGTGAATATTGATGTCTGGGATATGGTTCCAAGACCGGAGGACAAAGCAGTTGCCACCTCGAAATGGATCTATAAGATCAAACATGGATTTGATGGTAGTGCTCAAAATTTCAAGGTAAGATTCGTTGCCCATGGATTATCTCAAAAGGAAGGCATAGAATATGATGAAATATTTGCACCTGTGGCCCAATAGACCACCATCTGATCTATCATAGCCCTTGCTGCTACGCAAGGATGGAATCTTCATCAGGTGGATGTGAAGACCACATTTCTGCATGGTGCGATAAAGGAAGAGGTGTATGTGGAGCAACCTTTGGGGTTCGAAGTCCAGGATCGAGACACCCATGTTTTTAGGTTGAAGAAATCCCTCTATGGGTTAAAGCAGGCACCCAAAGCTTGGTACGAGAGGATATACAACATCTTGTTGAAGCCGGGCTTCACTCGTAGTAATGCCGATCCGAACTTTTACTTCAAGTTTGATAGAGAAAAGCCTCTCATTCTGGTGTTGTATGTGGATGACCTCTTCTTGACAGGTGGTGACCCCCTCATTCATCAGTGTAAGAGGGAGCTCACTGTTGAGTTTGAGATGGAACACCTAGGACTGATGCATTACTTCCTAGGCTTGGAGGTTTGACGGAGACCTGGCGAGATTTTCCTTTCTCAAGGAAAATATATTGTGAAGCTTCTGGAAATATTTGGAATGGTGGACTGTAAGTCCGTGTCAACACTGATGGATCTCAAATTTAAGAATTTGAGTGGCACCGCTATTAGGCCCGTGCTAGCAAATCCTACTGAGTATCGTCAACTCATAGAGGCCCTGATGTTCTTAGTGAACACCCATTCGGACGTATGTGTTGTAGTGAACACTTTGAGTCAACATATGGTTGAACGTCATCTCATTCATTGGGTTGGTGCCAAGAATTTGTTGAGATATCTTTGGGGCATGATAAACCATGGGTTGAGATACATTGCAAGGAGCGTGACACTCCATGGATATACTGATGCCGATTCGGCTGGTAGTGTGAGCTGGCAGTGTGATGGATCGTAAGAGCACATTAGGATGCTGCTTCACACTTGGGTTTTCTTCGATATCATGGATGAGCAGGAAGCAAAAGTTGGTGGCTTTGAGCACCTCAGAGGCTGAATACATTGCAGCAATTATGGCCTGTTGTTAAGCAGTTTGGTTGCGAAAGCTCTTCAGTGAGCTGTTCGGGCATGTGCTAGATACCACTGTGATACTGTGTGATAACCAGAGTGGGATTCGGCTGTCCAAGAATCCCGTGTTCCACAATCGATCCAAGTATATTGATATCAGGTACCAATTTATCTGGGATATGGTACAATGAGGCATCGTAAGGCTCGATCATATAAGAATTGATGAGCAGGTCACATACATTCTCACAAAGCCCCTGGGGAAGGTAAAGTTCCTAACCTTCCGTGAGAATCTTGGAATCGTGGAACGACCCTATGCTGAGGGTCCTGTTGAACGATGAGCTCTTGGAGCTCTGGGGGGCTTTGGGGATAGCTTCTCGAAGCTATAAGCACACAAGGGGCTAGGCTTGCCGAACCTTGTGGTTCTTCTACCCCACCATTATGATGTTAAGTTGGTTCATCTCTCATGATCTATGCCCCGTATGCATCCTACCCATTGAGTCCCAGACTCATGGGAAGTACCTCTCATTTGGCCAGTGAGGTGGTAAAATATAGAGACCAGTAGCAAAGACCAATGGACGCATCAGAGATTGTTATACTCTCTATGTCTAGGATGGCACATGTCCAACCACTTGATCTGGGATCAAGTCGAGTGAGGTTTCGGACCTCCAACTAACTTCGGGTCAGGTAAACCAACTTTGGGTTGGTATGTGACTCTTTTGAGTCCTATAGAGGTTTCAGACCTCTGGGCTGAATTTTTCAACCGGAAATGATGTCTTTGTGACTGACCCACTTTTGTTCTAAAATAAAGAAGCCAACAAAGCAAGTTACGACGGGATGACACACGATGTTTGGATGGCACAGGTAGATGGAGTTATCCCTAGTTGAGAGGGAGTGTTAATTTTGGAAAAATAGGTCCTAAATCCATGTTGTGATACTCAGATGAAGATGCCAATATTTTTATTAGATTCCTCTTTCAGAGAGGTGCAAGATCGATCTAAAGATCATCTTGATCCGATGCGCAAAACATTTATTTTGAATTTATTCAAAATATGTGCAGGTCGGTCAGAAATGAAATGTAGGCTTGAAGCCCTAGAAATTGTGTCACACAACCTCACTGATGGATATATATAGGTCAATGTTGGAGGTCGTTTTCATCCATCCATCATCACACATTCTCGCTCCTCATCTGATTGGTTCGATCATCACTTGGAGTCTCTTCTTGGGAAAATTGCAGCAAGGAGAATTTTTGTTTTCGACTTAGGGTTTTCAGCGCAGATTTGAACATCATTGAATTTTGTTAACACATGGTCAAACTAACCCCAATCTTGGTCAAAATTTCGATTTCTGCAGTCCACATTTATTGGCATAGAAATCGAGGTTGACCGCTGTAACGCACCTACACACATATATATTTTTGGCTTGTCTTCTGTCGATCTACTGGTATGTTCTATCAAATTTTTACTTTCTTGTTTATGTATTTCTTTTTGATATTGGGGATAAAAAGTAAAGTTGCATCAAGCATAGAACATCTACAAAAATTAGATTTCTTCAATAGTGGTGAATGAGAGCTAGATCACCTTGAATCCTTGATAATGACGATGTCTTCAACAAGGATGCTTAATGATGTCTTTCACAATGTTGATTTGATTTCAACACCAAATAGTTGTTGATGTATAGATCTTGACGTATAGGTCCTTTGAGAAAGGTCCTTCATCTTCTTGAGATGACTTTCCAATTTCTGGATGAAATAGAGTCCAAGTAGAATCCTTGATCTCTTGATACTTGTGTGTCTTCTTTCCAAAAAACCCTTTCTTGTCTTCAACACCTTAGCTATGATTCCATGTTGAGAATTTAGTAGGGCAAATTTTAATTTAATTCTCTTACTTGATAACTAATTGTTATGATTCTATTACTTATATCTTATCTTCATTAGATTTTTATGTCTTTCATAAAGTCAATTATCAAAACACAAGAGACACAAAATTTTGGCTCTTCAATTCAGGGCCAAAACCTCTCCCTCTTGGAGAGGAAAAATCGAAAGTAATTCTTCTTCTAGATCTTCAATTGATAAGTACAATGAACATGACACAGACCCTTGACACCAGTATGCCTCTAAGGCCTTGTCACTACTCTTTCTTGACCTCTTATGTCGATCTATTTTTTTGCATTGTTCTGCGGCAGTACTAGGGAAACTCGGTCCCTTACTGATATGCTTCTCTTTGATTATATGGAATAATCTCAACCTCTAGTGGATTATTCCTCGATCATCTTCTCTTTGATACCTTAGACAAATATCCTTTGACTTTGTTGTAGTATCTTATTCCCCGCACTTATTTTCAACACTTGATGACACAGTTTCTTCCTGAAGTGATATTCAACCTTCCTTAGATGAGTGAGGTGGGTACAAACCTTAAAATAAAGATATAATATCCTTTATTTCTTTCGCTAGACAACCTTCCTAACTGTGGTATATTCCTCCTCTTTTACGCACTGTAATCCATGCACATATTACAAACTTTAACCCAAACAAGAGACCTTATTTTTGTTCTTATATAATTATCCTTCTTTGCTGAATTGCCTCCTTCTTACGCACCCAGAAACATGATCTTTCTCATAATACAATATTAAGATTTGGCTGAACTGATGGTTCCTTAATCCTTCACTAGAAAACACCTCTTTCCTACGCACTTAATCACATAACTGATCCAAATTGCACACACAAAATGAGGCCGCAGTTCTATCAATTTCTAAACATTAATCCACTATCCTAGGCTAACATGTCTTGCTGAGGGTGAGATGACTTCTTCAAGGGTGTAGGCCGACATCTTAAAGGATATATTTCCATCATATTGGAGCCAAATTTGTGGAGCATCTGAAAAGGTCTTGAGGCATACATTTGCATCAATAATCTATCTTTACAAGTGTAACAATACTTCATATACATGACTCTAAATTATACATTTATGACAAGATGAAAACCCCTAAATACATCAAGAAGAAGTCTTTGACCTATAATAAAAAATAATTTCTCATGAAACCCATGAGGCAAGCATTACAAAATATATTTTATTATTTTTGTCTTCTTCATTACATAAATTCATAATTACAAGTCATTATGAAGACTGAACCGTAGTTACACATTTTCAACAACTCTTTTGTTCCATCAAGCAATCTTTGAAAAATCTCTAATAAGGGGTGCCTTCAGTGTAGGAGGAGAGATAAACATTGAATAAGGATTGCCTTTAGAATGAGCTTACATACATTTTCATATCTATAGATGACATTCTTTGTTGTAATAGGTCATTGGGATATTGTTGCTCTTTGGCTCGTAGGTGCAAGTAGTTATGTTTTTCCTTCACCTTGATTCTTCAAGTTTTCTTCTTGTTTTTTTGGTTCTTGGGATAGATTCTTGGGTGAAGCACATTTGGCCTCCTATTTTCCAATTGAAATGGTGTGTTATCTAGATTTCCTACATGGGTTGCTTAGCCTTCTAGAGTGTCAACAATTGTTAGTGTTATGACCAATTTATTGAAACATTAACAATTCAAAGATACCTTGCAATACCTTTTCGGTTTGTGATGATGCTTGGTTGCATTTTCCCCCATGTTGGATTATATTTGGGTGGCGGTATCATCCCTTTGCTACCCTATTTCAAGCCTCTACAAGAAAATTTGAGTGGTTTATTGCACTCTCCTTTTATATTGGTCTTTTCCTCCATGGAATGGATTTTTATCCAATTTGTTTTGCCTTGACAAAGGTGGTTTGTGCTGAACTTGGGCTTAGTTCTTGTGCACTAAATCCTAAGCCTTCATGTTTGGGCCTCTGTTGAACTATAGTGGTAATCCCAATCCCTTGGCCTTTCTTACCTAGCCCTTGGCGCTTGTAACCCATTTGTCTTAATAACTTGGAACTAATGCCTTTGGTGTGATATTTGAAATCACTAAATGGCTCTTGAGGAAGGATCTCAGAAGGTGAGTCTACCATGCTTGACTCCATGATGGTTTTGGATTTTGCAATGAAAAAAGAAGGGGATTTCTTGATCTCTTGGACAACTGATTGTATTTTCTTCAATGCATCTTTCATTGTAAAATCTCGATATAGTTGAACAATCATTTTGGTGAACCTCCCCTCTAGCTAGTTATCGAGCTGAGTGAATTTCTCCCCCAATTGTAAATGTTGCAATTTTCTCTTGTTTAATTATTCCCTCATGGAGTTAACATGGTCTTGATGTTTGGAAAGTTATTTTTCTAGCTCATTTTCCTTTTTCTTCCAATATTGACTTTACTCTTGGATTTTCTTTTTGAAGTCTCTTAACGCTTTTGGTCTCTCCTTCTTCAAACTTTCCCATGTCTATTGCCACAAGATCTTTGTCGAACTTGCTTAAGGTATATGGTCCATTCCTCTCATCAACACATATACTTGTGGAAATAGAATTCAATTCAATGTCTTTGTAATTTGACTTCACAATAAAATTAAGCTATACATAAAGTGGAAATTTTCTTGTTTTTGGAAATTTATATGGAAAATTGAATTAAACACCTATGGTCATTTTTCAGCAGCATACATAATTTAATGGCCCCACTTTGTTATGGTTTCAAGACTTGGCTCATTGTAGATGCAAGGGGCGCCTTTAGTTACCAACGATTACATAGAGAAGCTATGTGTGTTCAAATTTGCATGGTGTTAACCCCTCATTTTACCAATCATTAAAATTTATTTCAGTGATGTATAAGACTGTGCTTTCCATATATTTCATGACTATATATTAGTGACAATGCATATGTATCCAATTGTTTGAGTGAAGATCACTATAGAAAAAATCTAAATTTGATGATTCCATCAATTGATTGAGAAGCTATAGGGGGTGAATGGTAGAAGGGAAATCATGGAAACATTAATTTAATAACATGGTGGTAGAATTCATGATATTCCCATTGCATACATGCTTGGAATGTAGCGGTTTGCTACACCAATGCTACTCTTGAAGGGAATTTGACTTGAATATGATTTACACAATAAGAATTCACCAACGAATATAGAATTGATAGATGGGGCTATAGATTGCAACATGATTCTATTAAAGTGATAGATCAATATGTGGGGATCTACTATCCATCCAATTAAAAGTGATTCATTGTCACAATGTGAAGGTGTTGTAGGATGTAATTTCAAACAACATGGAATCTGACCACATAGAAGCACTTACACATCAACTAATCAATCAAACAGAAATTAAATGCACTAGAGACAACATATTTTTACCTTGGAAATCCATATGGGAAAAACCAATGTTCGATGGGAGTTTTTTAGGTTGAGTAGATTGTTACAAAGGTGAGTGATGCATTTTAAGTCAGAGCTTTAATCCTTTCTTACTCAAAATCAACATTGTAGAGGGATTTGTCTCAAAGATAGCCTTCAATATTCAAACAAGCTTCTTCTTTTAGCTCTTTCATTTTCATTCTCATTTTCTCTTCGTATCTCTGCCCTTGAATCTCCTTCTCCATCGATTTAATATTTAATGTGTTGCCTTGGAAGTCCAACCATCACAATGGTTTGTTTTCATCTTCCAAAGTTATAAGAATTTTTGGAATATTCTCTCAACTTTACCAAAACAACTAAATGTGTATTATAAAGATTACATAGTATAATTTAGGATCCAATTTCAATCACACCAACATGATTCAACAACTTTAGGAAGGAGACTTTGATAAAGGTATATAAGAAGGATCCACTAAAGCACAATGATATAATTAAGGCAAAAATGATTGCACACATTGTATTTGATTTTGACGTTGTTGTGTAGTACATCCTCAAAGCATCATCATCATACTATAGGAAGAAATCCACCAAATATTTATATAATCATTTGTGAAAAATTGTTGGATAGATTTCAACTTGTGAATGAAAAATGCATCAAAGAAGGTAATAAACTACTTAGATCCCCTATTGATTTTTTGCAAGTGAAATATATACAAGCAAAATTTTTTGAAATATTTATAATTACTTCTAATGATATAGATCTTCTTTTGAAAATTCCGGTTTATCATTAAGCAATTATACTTCAAAAATTCAACCATCAAACCATAAGGGCATAGGTATCACAATACACAAGTAGAAGATAATATTTACCTTGGGAAAACCCACTTGGGGGAAAAACCAAACAACCTTTTCCTTAGAGAAATTTTTCAATTCAGCAAGAGATATATCTAATGCTGCTAGTCAACTATGAGATCAAACCAATCAACAAGCTATGGTCAAAACTGGGGAAGCAACCTTCTAGTCAAGTCAAGTCAAACTTATTCCCTTCAAACTTAGACCCTCTCTAATCTACCCTAGGAAAAATTTCAACCTCCAGAGTACGCCAATAATTTTAGCTTGTCCAGAATATGCTACCCATAAATTTCCTAGAATTCAAATGCACAAGTTCAAGAGAGAGAGATAGATGCTAGAGATGAATTCATCCTTCTTGTCCTTATTCATCCTTGTTCTTCTTCACTTGGATGCCCAAAAACTGTCTTTCTTTTGTGTGATCGAATGGTGCCTTTGTGGAGGAGGTCAAATACCTTTATATAGTGTTCAGTATTCGCAAATTGGTGTGTCTCTTCACTGGAGACGACTTGACTTGAGGGAGGGTTGTATTGACTAGTTTGGAGCCATAAATTCAAAATTCAAATTCCGAAAATTTTTCTTTTAAATCTGACAGGAAGAACATTCCTTATAATAATTATTTCAAGGGATAATTAATCAAAATGACATGAATAACATGTATTACAATTATATTATATATTACAAGAGATAAAATATAAAATATGAAGACCGACCATAGCTACAAAATTTAACACTCCCTCTTAACTAGGGAGGTATTCATAATGACTAGAAAATGTTCTTCATGTTAATAAATTGCTCGAAGAAAAGGTTATAAAAAATCATCAACAATATTAACATCATTCAACTACCATTATTCTGGCCAAATAACTTTGACACATGGTAGATAAATATCATCAACATGCTACCATAATTTAGGTCGATACCTCTAACACATGGTGTATCCTCACCATAATTTTGGTTAGTACTCCTGACACATGGTACATCATTATCATCAACTAGTCACCATAATTCTGGTCTGTCTAACACATGGTATGCAAATTAGTCTTGGTTCACCATCATTATGGTTGGTACTTGACACATGGTGAATCCCCAAAGGCCACACTCTATCTGAGTAATTATGGGCTCGAGGATAAATTATCTTGATGCTAAAAGGCCACACTTTATTTGAGTAATTCTAGGCCTCAAGGAACATTCTTCCTAATTCTGGTCAATATAATTGACACGGGAATAATGGTTATCCTTTGCCAGAACACTCTTCCTAATTCTGGTCATATATGACAAATGGAGAATGTTAGTCCATGTTGTTATCTCATCAACACCCCGTCTCAATGAGAGGCATTCTCAACAAGTCCAAACTTGTCCTTGAAGTATACAAACTTCGCTATGGAAAGAGGTTTTGTAAGAATATCAATAATCTGTTCATCAATAAAGAAATATTGGAGCTTCACTGCTCCATTTTGCACCATGTTATGGATGAAGTGGTACTCGATCTTAATGTGCTTCCTTGTCATGGAAAGTTGAATTGTCTGACATCTTCACAAATCTTTGATTATCACAATATATCATGACCTACATTACTTTCGAAGCTACATTACTTCACAACTTGCTAAGTTGGTTGTAATATATTCTGCCTTGACAATACTGAGTGCAACAAGCATTTTCTTACTGCTCATCCATGAAATCATAATGAAGCCCAAACTAAAGAAACCTCTACATGTAATCTTTTTGTCTTCAACACTCCCTACACAATCAGCATTTGTATAGCCCTGCTACTATATATCACCAGTTGAGACATACCTCAAAACATAATCAACTGTACCACACAAATATCCAATACATGTTTTTCTGCAATCCAGTGATCATGTCTCAGTTCAACCTGGATCTGGCTCCAAATGTTTACTATAAAGCAAATGTCCAACCTAGTATTAACCAAATACATGAGCAAGCCAATAAAATTTCGGTACATGGATGGATCTACCAAATTAGACTTAGAGTCTCTCATATTTTTTAGATTTGTTACCATGGGAGTCGACATTGACTTACAATCCATAATTCCAAACTTATGGAGGATCTTGACAGTATATTTTCCTTGACCAAGAAAGACTTCACTGGGCTTCTGCCATACTTATATCCCCAAATAGTAGTGCATTAACCCATGATTATTCATATCAAATTAAAAATCCAACTCCCTCTTACACCAAATAATTAAATGCTCCACCCATGTCAAAAATAAGTCATCAACATATAATAATAGAATCAGAGGTTCATTATTCTCAACCTTCAAATATAGGTTTGGATCAACATCACTTTTGGATCAATGTTGTTCCATGAATCTCAAAACCTTGATGTTGTTCAATGTACACTTCTTCAATTACACCATTAAGAAAAACAACCTTTACATCCATTTGATGTAAATTCCAACACATAGAAGAAGAAATGGAAATGATAGATCTAATTCTAGTGTACTTGGCAACCATAGAAAGCGTATCATCATAATCTTCTCCCTCTTTCTAGGAAAACCCTATAGCCACAAATCTAGCCTTGTATTTGTCAATGCTGCCATCTACTACATGCTTGATCTTGTATACCAATTTTGAGGTCACCACTGATTTTCCTTTAGGTCTTGGCAGAATGTCCCATACATCATTCTTCATAATCGATTGGTATTCTTCCAACATTACATCCTTCCAAACTTGCTGGCTAACTACTTCTTCAAAGGTGGACGATTCAAAATCAATAAGATTAGTCATTAATCTTGCATATCCAGAATACCTCTTTGACCTCTTTCTTTGTTTCAAGGTGCCACGTGGTGCTTCATGTAGTTTTGCTTCCTGCAAAGTGGATCTAAGCCAAGTTTTCCTCTTCCTGATTTCAGGAACAATAACAGGGTTCATTGGATCGCTAGGCCCTTCTAGCTCTTCTTGATGATAAATAGGATGTTCTGAAGGGTTTGATGGACCAAAACCTTCTTCCTTAAGAGTTTCATGTTTTCATCCTCATCAAAGTCCATGGGAAATTCTTTGTATGTTTAATAGGACACATTCTCATCAAAGGTCACATCCAAACTAACTTCAACTTGTTTTTGTCCTGGAATGTATATTCTATTGGCCTTTTATGATTCACTATATCCAACGAATATTCCTTTCTTTCTTGAAGGCTCTAATTTCCTTCTCTTATATTTAGGTACATGAATATAAAAAAGATAACCAATTATCAAATGAACATGTTGTTTCTGTCCGATGAACACTTCTTCAAGAGTCTTGTCTTCCAAAATTCGATGAGGACTTCTATTTTGGATGTAGAAAACTGTCATATATACCTTACTCCATAGAAACATAGGCAAGTCTTGATCGTGCTTCATTGCCTTAACAAATTATTTGATGGTCCTATTATTTCTTTCAAAAACTCCATTTTGTTGTGGATTGTAAGGGACTATCATCTCCCTCTTAATCCCTACTTATTTACAAAATAAAATGAGCTTCTTGGAGGTATATTCCCCTTCATTATCATGTCCTAGGATCTTGATCTCCTTTCCCTTCAAGTTTTCTACTTCAACCTTAAATTCTTGAAACTTGTCAAAGAATTCATCCTTTGTCTTCATAAAGTAAATCCACGTCTTGTGAGAAAAATCATCAATAAATGTTACATAGTACAAAGATCCTCCAAGATATTTCACTGGCATCAGAACACATACATTAGAATGGAATACATCTAGAATTTCCTTGGATCCACTTTCGCTGATTGGAAAAGGCTTCTTGAAATTCTTCCCAAGTTCACATCCATTACATACTTCTTCAAGTTTTACCTGCAAACCTGGAACACTTGAAACACTCTGTTTTAAAGTAGGAAAAACTCTACAGTGAAGGCGAGCATATCTTCTATGCCAAAACTCACATGGATTAATATCATTATGTACACGTGCTTGAGTAGGTTGTTTCAAAAGTCTATAAAACCTTCCTTCACAAACTCCAATTATTCTAACAGAATCTATACTGGAGCCCTTGCGCCATACAAGCACTTTTCCATCAACAAATGCTACTCTATCTCCCTTATCTTCCAAGCATGAAATGGAAACCAAATTATTTTTCAAACATGGTACATATAGTATGTTGTTGAGATGAACATTTTCACCTAATTCTAGCTCAATCGAAGTATTTCCAATGCCTTTTACTGCATAATTGTTATTGTCTCTAAGTTCTACTTTTTGAGATATTCTTCTTTCCATTAGGCTCATGATATTTTCACGATCTCCCATCATGTGCTTTTTGGCATTATGGCTCTAGTGTTATCCTTGATGGAAACCTACAATGATGTCAACCTAACTATGATCTTATCACAATGAGATCAACAATTGTAGTACAAGATGTGTCTTCATAGGAAGTCTTCTTGGATTATTTGTTTAATTTGGGATTGATATATGATGTATCCATATGGATTTCTTGTTCAGTTTGGTATGTCTTCATGTGTGCAATGCAATATTGATATATGTCATAGTGCAAGATTTATGCTAGACTTATGTACTTGATCAGTACATGATCGATGTGTCACCTTGATGATTGAATGGTTGAGTTCCAAAGGCTTGAAGGAGGCTACAAAGGCTAAAATAAGTTGTGAAAGTGTCAAAGAACATACGGAAGAAGTTGGGTAAGCTCTGTCCTGAGCATAGAAGGTTTTCTCCTTTTCTCTGTCATAGCCGCACAGAGGAGGGATTATGAGTCCGGGAAAAAATCCCTTAGCTGCATGGAGGAAGGCTCATGGGGGCGACTACAACCAATATTTTCCTCTTTTGTATGTGCAACCATGCTTGTAGGTGTAGAAAATTAGAAAACAAGAGTGCATGTGATAGATTGACATGGTCAAACAATTACCCTAGTATTCATTCCCGTGGTATTCAGAAAACCAAAGTAATTACCTGAGGTATTGATGGGATCAAATCCTATATAAGGAGGAACGATCAAGAGCTATGAGTGTGAAAATCAATGAGTTTCTTTTGATTGCTTTGTACAAGTAAGCACTAGGGGCGGGAGGAGACTAAAATATCTTCCTCATTGATGGATCTGAAGGAGTTTTGATAAAGTATTAATGATTTTCCTATATAATGTGTGATTTGCAGGATTATGCATAATGTTGTTTAACTTGTGTATTGTAGAGGTGATCCTTTTAATTAGATTTTATTAGAAAATATGATATCACACTAGTTTGTAATTTGAAGTGAAGAGATCAGTGGAGAGTCATCGTAGAGATATTTTCTATGATTGATATGTTTGTCTTGAAGAGGATGCTCAAAGTTTGTATTGAATCTATGGAAGTAATGTGTAATATAGAGATGATAAATTAATAGGCTTGCGTGTCATTTTCTTGTGGTATGCAGAGGCTATTCTGACTCATGTGAAATGGTAGAGGCTATTATGAATTGAAAATATATTCTTTACCTTGGCAGTGAGAGTATTTGATTACTTAATGATATTATATGTTCTCTGAATATTGTGACGAAGATTTCTTAGACCTCTTTGTGTATGCAGATAATTTGATGGTGATAGTGACTAGTGTATGATGTTCAAAAGAATATATATATATATCTATATATATATATATATATATATATATATATATATATATATATATATATATATATATATATATATATATATATATATATATATATATATATATATATATATATATATATATATATATATATATATATATATATATATATGTTAGTGTGATTATGAAGGTCTTTTTAGATTTTTGAGTAGCTTGGGAGGTACTCCAAGCCCTAGGGTTCGGGGTTTGGAGGGAAAAGCACCACAAGGGTCACTTGTGGGTTTGGAACCCAAGTATGGGGTTTTGCACCAAAATGTGTTTTTGGAATTTCCATGGGCACATTTCTACATGTGATGGCATGAGACAATAGAGGGCAGGAAAGAGAATCCAATGCTTTGAGAATCGTTGAATTTCAAGTTGTAGAAGTGGAGATATGATTTTTTGAAGTTATATGATGGGTTTGCACACTTATGTCAAGGTCGACCTAAGGTGTTTTAGGCATGTGACAATCTGGTAGCCCCTTGTGTGATGCTTTAGGAAGCCCCTCTGTTAGTGTATACATAAAAGGTGAGGAAAAGTCATTTATCCATCCAAAACTGCAACATAAAGGCAACGTTAAGGAGAGAAAACAAATCGTGGAAGGGGAGAGTTACCCCTGTTCATCCGCAGGAGAAAAGACATAATATTGTGAAGGGTTAGGTTTATTTGGGTGCTTCTTTGTGACTATGTGGAGGGATGTATCATGCCACAACAAGGTCGAGTAAGGAAATGGTAAACGAAGGTGGAAGGAGAGTTTGCTGGTAAGGAAGCAAGGTAAGGAAACCTTGTTTTGGAGTGGGATGTAGGTGAAAATACAATTATGGTAGGACACAAGCCTAACCACCTCAGAACAAGGGCAACGTGGAAAGGTTTTAGGGCAGATTTGTTCCCAGAACAACATCACGGTTGAAGAAGAGAATTACTTTCCTAGGCCACATATTTATAGGGGTTGTTTGGTGAATTTTTTAGGGCTGTTGCATCATGCGTGATGCCCTAACCAGTCACTGTTAGGAACAACGAAAAGATAAAAAACTTGAGAGAAACATTATTCCTTGTGTTGGATCAAGGAACATAATTGGATGAGATTTAAAGTAGCTTGTGGGAGCCAATTTGGAGGCTTGATTCGGTGATCGGAAGCCTTCATCAGTGCAAATATTATAGTGTAGTATTTGGTGCAATTGATTTGGTGGAGGGTAGTGTTTGGCTACCAAAAGTAGCCCTAGACAATCTACCTTGAAGTGACAAAGAGGAGCTAAAGGTTGGGTGAATTTTGGTGCTGAAGTGAAGCACCTTGATGGACAAAGGTGGCTGCTAGCCTGACAGTTTGGAGCTCGGGAATTAGGCCTACCCAGAGAGAAGATTGTGTTGAAAAGTGTAACTAGGTTTAGTCTTCATAAGGACTTGTAATTATGAATTTACATAATGAATAAGACACAAATAATAAAATGTATTTTGTAATACTTGCATCATGGGTTTCATGAGAAAGGATTTTTTATTATAGGTCAAAGAATTCTTATTGATGTCTTTAGGGGTTTTTCATCTTGTCATAAATGTATAATTTAGAGTCATGTATATGAAGTTATTTTACGCTCGTAAAGAAAAATTATTGTATGCTCCAGATACCTTGTAAATATGCTCCTTGAAATCGGCCCATATTATGGTTGGAAGATGCTCCTTGACAAGTCAACCTACTAGCAAGAGATCCTGTCAGCCTAAAGGATGAAAGATAGTCCCTATAAATAGATAGGAATATGACCTCATTTGATACCATCTGTTCAGATCAATTTTTAAGTCAAGTGCGAGGAAAAGGTTTGTGATTTGGTGTGAGAAAGAGGTGGTTGTCCAACGAAGAAATAAGAGACTCTGCCTTGTGTCCATCCTCATGGTCAAGATATGTAATTGAGGTCCAAATCTGCAATGCGTAAGGAGAATATTATACAACAAAGAAAAGGAACCATGATAAGGTCAAGTTCAGGTGCGTAAGGGAGATTGAGATCAATTCAGAGGAGAGGCAGTGCTAGCCTCTGAATTGAGATTATACTCATTGCATATATTAGAACAATCACAGTTCAGTTATTTAAGAAAGGCTAAAGGTATCTACAACAAGGAAAAGTGATACTTATAAGGCATTTATTGAGCCTTATAGAAATCTAAATTATGCAGGAAAGAGACCATCAAGGAGTCTCTTGAAATAAAAAGTCGGATCAATAGAAGGGCTGAAGGAAAGCACATAGTAGGAACCGAATTTCCTAATGTTGGTGCAGTGCAGTTTTGAAAGAAGTGATCAACTAGAGAAGACGAGAAGAGCAGTGGAAAGGTCTTGGATGCATACTAGTGTCAAGGGTCTATGTCATGGTTATGGTACTCGTCAATTGATGATCTATAAGAATAATGATTATCGAGTTTTCCTCTCCAAGAGGGAGAGATTTTTGCCCTGAATTGAAGAGCCTAAACTTTGTCTCTTGTGTTTTGATAATTGACTTGATTAAAGACATAATAAGTTAATGAAGTTAAGATATAAGTAAATGAAGCATAACAAGTTCATAAGTAATTATCAAGAAGAGAAATTGAATTAAATGGCCTAATTTTCCAACATGGAATCAAAGCTAAGGTGCTGAAGACAAGAAAGGGCTATTTGGAAAGAAGACACACAAGTATCAAAAGATCAAGGATCAGTTTACAAGAAGACATCAAGGTAAAGAGAGGGATATACTTTAAGAAGATCTTCATTCATTCAAGAAGAAGAAATTTGCAGACAAATGGTGAAACCATCAAAGCCCAAGACATTACTCAAAGGATCTATACTTCAAGAAGGAAAGAAAATCAAGACTAAGATAGATATTGTTACACGTTAATTTGTCACCATGACATTTTACTGTCTATATAGGTTCATCACTACCTATATTATGTTCCCTTAGAAGTCAAAAACCCTAATGTTCCTAAAACAAGTCTTAGAATTGGAGAAAAGCTCATTAAAACCCTTAAAATTCAAACTCCGCACTTTTCCTATCTCTTTCCTGTGGATCCATAGATATTTGTTCTATAGCCTGTGGCAACTCCTGCACATTCTTCTTATAAAACCCGCGAACCCATGTAAACAATCAAATAAAGGAAAAAATAAGTTCTAGAAGTCTAGCTGGTCGAATATTCTCCCAACTGGAAGCTTCTAGAAGCGCGATCAGTTTGAGCTTTATCCCTCCACTCATGGAGCTCTATCCCTCCACTCATGGAGCTTATCCCTTGGTCTATGGAGCTCAAATCCCTTCATGAGAGGAATCCATCCCCCTCTTCATAGAACTGAAACTACCTCCATTTCCCTATAAATTGAGCTCATGTTTTAGTCTCAAGGGTACCTTATATATGGTAATGGCTGAAGAAATTCTCAAGAGTGCATACTCTCTACAATATTTGTTGTTGGCATGAGAATGATCACACCCTTATGTCCATAACTCCATGCTGGTTCAGAGAGAGGAAAGCTTGTCATACTGAATGAGGAACGATTGTTCAGGACCCCGGGAGGAACTTGTACGACATCAAGGCATCAGGTTGTAAAGTTACTCTTTTCATTCAAGATAATACATATGGATTTCCTTTTCTCATTGAGTTGTTCTTGTGCTTATTTGAATAATTCAATACTTAGACTCCTTGATCACTAAGTTAGATTAGATGTTCTTAATTATTATATGTTGCAGGTGCTCTTAATTCTTTTGTCTGTCTTTGATTGCAGGTTCCACTTACTGAAGAAGCCTCTTTGGAGTGACTGGATAAAATAATACACTAAACGTCGGATTTAAAGGTAGGGGCATGTCCTCTTTCTTTGTTTATAACAATTATGAATTGCAAATAATCTAGAGAAAACGATTTACAAATGGATTTTTGTTTCTAGCTATTCGTAGAATACTAGGGAGATCGTTCTTGTCCGCAAGAGGGATTAATCCGCATAACAAAATGACAACTCAGTTGGGGATTATAACTTAGTTTTCCTTTTTATTTTTCAGTTTGAATTTAAGAGTTTTTTGATTTTTATTAGTCTGAAACTGGGTTGGGTTGATAACTTTTGAGAATCCCTGAAAAGTAAAGCTAAATATTTTTTTTTTTTGTATTTTTCCTAGCCTCCGTGGTTTTTATTTGAATACAGTGTGGTAGCCTCCGCAATTTTTAGTTCAAAACAATGTAGTACCACTTTGTTCTCCATTAGAACCTGCAGATCTGTGGAAATTTTTTGAAAAAGTTAAAATTCTCTTTTTAGGAGCCAGATTATCTGATTCTTTGTGTTTACCCCAGTCCATTTTAGCTATCAAAATCTTATGTGAGAATTTATTTTCAGCAACTCTTGCGTTTGTGTGATTTTTCATCTGATTTACATTTTATGAGTGAGTGTTTGCCCTACTTTCTTGCTACTCCATATAAGAAAATTTCATATACCTTAGCTTACTGGTATGATGTTGTTCTCTTTTTGAGCCATTAAACTCGTTGCGAACCTTAATTTTATGAAAATTGATTTCATTTTCATTTGCAAATTTAGAAGAGCTTTTAGCTTACTAAGGCCTGATTTTCACACTAAACCATTGTTGGATGTTTTCATTTCTGCTAAGATAAGTAGAAATTCTTCTTGGTTCGATCACAAACTAGGAGAAAACATCCTCAAACTTTCTGGATAAAGTTCAACATTAGAATTTTTCTTTTGATTTTGAATTTTATGTTTTTAGGAGTTTTAGATATGGTTTTCTTTTTGGAAATGGTTTGTTAAATGATTTGCAGTTTCTAATCTGATTGATAAGGGATTTCATTTCGAAGGAGTAATTGATCATTTTATGAAATTGAGTTCTCAAAGAAATAATCTTCTTTTCAAATATTTTGTTTATGAAGAAAGAATTGGTGCTTTGAAAATTGTTAAATCTCTTAATATTTCCCTTTAATAAGATTCATTGAAAATAAAAGAGTTGCACTTTTCATTTAGATGCATTTAGTGTATTTTTGAGTCGAGTCATAAAAAATCATTGAAGTTTCACTTCCATACCTTATGTCTTAAGTAACAGCCAAATTAAAAACAACGCTTTAATAAAATCAATCTAGATATTTTACATTTTCTAGGGCTCTTTTCACCAACATAGCTTAGGCTAGTGTCTTGGAACAAGTTGTAATTAACATTCCAAGATAGTTCAAACAAACAAGTAGCAATCTTGCGGTAGGAAAAATCCAATTGTAGAATTTGTGCTCTGGGAAGCTCTTCTTAAAAGAGTTAAGCACGAGATCATGTCAGAACTAGTGAGGTAATCATACCCATATCATTGGGAAAGATAACAGATGTGCACGTATTAAAAACGGTAAACCTCAGATAGAACATTGTCGAGGAGCTTGGGGTCACGTGTTGGTAAACCTTGGATTATATTAAGGAGACTTCAAGGGGATTGAGCTAGTTACTCTGCTCTTGCGTGTATATCAGATCATAGACTATTCCCCCAGGTATATTTGTCCCTGTTGGTGACCTCAGTGGCTATAAAATTTTGGATTCTTTCCCAAGGTGAGGGTGGAGGGAAGGTCCCACTGTACCTGGAGCAGACGTCGACTAGAATCACTTGGAATTTCCGAAGGGTACTCTTCACTTAGAGATGGTATAAGTGGAGAGGCTTGCACTAGACTGTTTCATTAATTAGGTTGTCAGGGTAACTGTTCCAACCACCATTTCCAGATTAGAATTCTACGATGTTGGATTTCATCACCAACTAGTGTTTTTAATGTGGGAGTCTACTGTTTGTGTGTGGATTTAATTCTTAGATTTTGTAGGCATGTGATCAATTTGATTGTATCTTTAGAGACTTTAGGATATTTTGTTGAAATTTTCTTTGATTTCGTGTGCTAAAACATTTAATCGTGGCCGAATTACCTAGAAAATCACATAGAATGCAGGGGAAACCCCCTAAGTAGACACCAAGCTAGTTAGAAAAGCTTAAATATGAGAAAGGAAAATAGTCAGGGACTGGATCAACTGAACACGAGGAAACATCAGTAATTATTCATCCTGATTACGAACTAGATCAACCTCAAACAACAGAGAGTTCTCAAAGAAAACTTACAATTTCTGAACTAGTTGAACTTGCTTCCACAACTAGTGAATTATCAACTACCAAGCCTAAAATTTCTGAACCAGAAACTGAACTTGCTACGTCTGAGCCTGCTTCAGAGTTCATCACTCCAACCATTGGTTGTCCTGATTCACCTCGAGTGAAGTTTCGCATCACTGAGAACCTTCCTCCTGGCCTCATTACTGACATTAATAAATTACTGACATGGAGGAAGAAGTTGTTCTTCCTTCACATCAGGATTATTTAGATCTTAGGCCAAGTGAATCAGTTTACTATAGCCCTTTCAAACAAGATCCTTGGTATTCTTAGTTAACATACTTTCTACACAATTCTGGTCTAAACTATTCGCCACCTCGAATTCCTTTTTATGCCATACCAAGAGGTAATTACAGACCTTCATTAAAAATGTCTGGTGAGTCATCCATGTTTTCTGCATCAACATAATCATATTTATATTGTGTTCCATTTGTTCTTGTGGGATACCAGTTGCTTTCTGGTACTTTCTCGGGAGTAGCTCCTTCTCCCGACAAACTTATACCATCATTTGGTAGAAATGAATCACATACTGAAAATTTGAGCGCGGAACACGTTTACATGATGTCTGGACACATTCCTAACCCTGACCCTCAAAGTAGTAACTTACTGCCTGGGGGGAAACCTTAAGGTAGTAATTTAATGCTTGGGGGGAAACCTCAATGAGAATACATACCTCAAGGATAATATCAACCTCAAGGGCAATACTCAATTCAGGGTCCGCAACCTCTTCAAGGACAATACCCTATGCCAGGGCAACCATATTTCCAAGGACAACAGCCTCCTTTAGGGCCACAGTTCTACCCATAAAATCAATTGTTTCAGGGAGGTCAATATTTTAGTGGGAATTATCCAGCCAACTGTCAAACATATGTTCCAAATTATCAACCTGGTTATGGTCCATCTTACATAGCACAACCTTCAATGGGACCTCTATATCCTGGAGGTAACACGGTGTGGGATTCGACACAAACTCAACAGAATTTGCAACCTAACATGCAAGTACCTTATAATCAACTTCGTCAACCAATTGGTTACAGTTAAATCCAACAACCTGTCCAACCTACTCTTCAAGTTATACCACAAGTATTTTCACCTAGTACAGTTTAGCAGCTTGGTTCGAGTACACCTAGAACTCCAACTCAAACTGCTGTACCAAAATTTTTTCAACCTACCACACCTATCCCTGGAATTTCTGCAGCCCCTATTTCTACAACCCCTCAAGTATCACAATAAATCCCTGTAGTCACTACACAACAACCTGGACCCACAATTCAGAATACTGTTCAGATGCCTACGAGACAACCTGATACAAGTACAATTGTAACAAGCCAGCCTCAACTTGTTTATCAACTGTATCAAGGGAAATATCAATATGGAACTGTAGCACAAAATCTAGTATAGGAGCATCAACCGTACCTTGGTTACACATATCAGATACCAACTCAACCTCAATATGGTCCAGCCAATCATAGTTATTCGGAAGGTATTCCAATTCCAAATGCATAGGCTATTCTAGGATATCATGGATATCCTCCTTCTGGTATTGGTATAATTACACAAGGTTATCAATTTTCTCAGCAGGACCCTAACCGTCGGTTACCATTCATAACAACTTTGGATTTACCTGATTTGTCATGCCTAACGAATGATCCAATCTATTATTTTCCATATTGGCCTCCAATTCTGAACAAGTTGCCCAATGATATTCCTAAGTTCGAAGGTAAATCAGGAGAGGACCTCTCAAACCATGTCATGACTTACCACATCTGGTGTGCATCCAACTCTTTGATTGATGATTCCATTCGATTAAGATTGTTTCAAAGAACACTGATAGGTTTAGTTGCAAAATGGTATACTGAGCTACCACGTGGCTCATTCAACAATTTCAACGCATTAGAAACAGATTTCTTAACACATTTTCAGTTTGCAGTCAGATACGACAATGGCACAAAAATCTTGACTTCATTAAAACAATCTACGTGTACGTACATATCAAATCACATACATGAATGGAGACGTAGAAGAAGTTTAGTGAAAGTCTTTATTCTAGATAAAATCTTGGCAGAATGGTTCATGAAATCATTGCTTCCAAAGATAACTGAAGATGTGGCTAAGGGAGGGGTTGTTACGAAGGAACAGGTCATTGCTCAAGCTCAGTACTTAGACCTTTTATATACACAGTTTGGTACTTTATACAAAAAAATTCCTAACTTACCACGTCCTGGTCAAAAAACTGTAAATCCTTTAGGGTCTCATGCTGCAAATGGTGTAATTGGTTTAGTTAGCACAAATAAGAGTAAGAAGAATTCTTCAAAAACTACTTCTCCTATCATAAATTTACCAGATTCATCGAAAGGAGATTATTCCCTCGAAACTTCTGCCGAAATTCATGTTGTAGATTCATCTACAGCTAAATACAAAACCAGTAATAAGAAGAAAGGAAATAATAAAAGCAAAAAAACTTCGTCTCCCAAAGAGAAAATCGTAAAGAATGAACCATCTGATGATAAACGAAAACCTCGTTATCCTTGTCTTATCTGTGAGGAGGATCACTTTACCAAAGAGTGTCTTCATTGGTCTGAGGTCTCTAAATTCGTCAAAGGTTCACCCAAACCCGCTATCTTGAAGGATCCTTTTCCTACTCAAGATAGAAAAATGATAGGATCTTCTTCAAATTCATTGACATATATTTTAATGATGTCTGAGGTTATGGTTGCGACGTGGTCGCAAGACTATGGAAGTAAAAATTTTGTAACTGGTAAAGAGATAGAAAATTCTAATTCAACACTAGATGTATCTCCTTTGGTTCTGATCCACTTCATATCGAGAAACCTAATCTTGATCTAGTGATTAAACCACCTGATAAAGGTGTACTTCGAAAATCAACTTTCAATCCACATGCAAGAGCTGCTCAGAATTACAACATTGTTGAAGACTTGGCAATATCCCTTCAACAATGTCGGCCTTAGAAGTGCTACAATCATGTCCAGAACAAAGGAAATTAATTTTATTAGCTATTGGAGCTATATATCCTTAGGATTCTAACCTCATGGTCTTTGATCTAGAAAAATTTACACCAAGACTCCCTCATCAGATGGCTTTTCAGATTCCAGTGTTAGTAAAAAACATACGAGTTTTTTGTACTGTAATTGATGAGGGGGCATCAACGTGCATAATGTCATTAAATTGTTGGAAAAATCTTGGTTCTCCGACACTCAACCAATCTCCGACAATCCTTAAAGCCTTTGATGGAAGAGTATTCCATCCATTTGGAATTCTCCAGGATCTACCTATAGAAATAGAAGGCAAAACTGTTAATCTAGATGTGGAATTTGTTGATGCCCCTCTGGATTACAACCTTCTTTTGGGTCGTAGTTAGTCTTATGCCATGATTGTTGTCATTTCATCTGACTTTCGGTTAATCATGTTTCCTCATAAAGGAGATATTGTGAAAATCGATCAGTTGTCATATTATTCGTCCGATCTGGCCTCTACAGATAGTATCCAACATGTTGGAAAATCGACTATTCCATATGAATATGTTGGTGTAGGTTTAGTAAAAGACTTTGATTTGATGGGAAATTTCTCTATGCCTCCACCCAATGTATCGCGTACCATTGGCAACATCAATATGATTTCATCAAGCACTATACCATTCGATGACACTTGGGTAGTGCCTTCAGAGTCAGAAATGGATTCTTTCAATGGCGAGATGCCTTTGAGTCCTTTTGAGATGGAATATGGGGCAGTACAGTCATTTTATGATACACTTTTAACTAATACTGATCCAATTAATGTGATCACTGAAGAATATTCTTCACTCTCAAGCTTAGCCTTGACATCAATTTCTGATCCTTTTCAATAAGTGTTTCATACTGATGAAAGTATTCAAGAATTTTTGTCTACGGATGAATTTCCTTGGGATGATCTACATCATAGATCTTCATTTTTACCTGAACTTGATAGGTTTGAAAATGAATTTTCATCTATTTTTACGATTGATTATGTCAAGGAACCCTAGAATCCCATATCGATTACAAATTCGAATTCTGAGATTAATTTGGGAAACATTTCTACAACTGTTCCTATTGACATATCAGTTAGGCTTTGAATTGTTGAAAACATTCATATAGGTGCTTGTTGTACGATTGAAGAAATTAATACATATAAAGCCCTATTTCAAGAATTCTGTTGTAGCCGCTACAACACCACCCAAAATTTTGGGTATATTTAAAATTTCGAGTTCCCCTTCTACTCGCTTAGGCGTTAAAGTTCTTTTACCCGACTTGCAGTCGGTGACGTCCCACCGACCTACCTCCAACCCCTCATGAATTGTCTCACCATCATGATCCGATGTCATCGTTGCAATCACGCCATATGTGGGAAGGATCATCCAGCGTGCGCCCGAACACTCTTGTCACAGTCGCGCCAAGTGTAGCAAGATTGCCATGCATACGTTGAATGTAAACCTTTTGTGTATTAACGAATAAAAGCCCTTCCGCCATGGGTCATTGGGCATGTTGTTTCGATTCTTATCTTAAGTTTGTTAGTATTATATGTTTTTTCTAGAAACACCATTATCAAGGAGTAATTGTGATGTCGCAATGTTTCACACAGGTCGACCCCACGGGTGACAAACTCCCCAGTCATGTCACGACATCAAGGGAAATAAATTGAGCTCAACGACGAGGCCAAAGTGCGGAACAGGGGAGGATCAGGAGCAAGTGACCAGTACTGCCATAAGTAAGATAGTGGAATACATGTTGATAAGAAACAACTTTCCGTCACACCGATGCAAAAGATTATGTCACTAGTATGCGCCTTTAGCCGTTTAAAGTGCTCCGTCCGGAAATGTCTAGATCTTGCACCATACCATCTAAATGCCGATGGGCGCACGCAAAGAAATATATGTCGCCACTTCGATCGATCTAGCCTAAAGTATCGCCGTTGAACAAGGACTCAGAAGATCTCCCTAGATAATGAGAAGCTCATATGGTATGGCAAACCAATAGCAGAGTTTCAAATATGACAATGCGCCTTCGAGAAGAAACATCTGTTAATTCTGAGACACATACCCTAGCATTATTTAGGCTGCAATGAATATATGTGGAGGAACGAAAGCGCCTTAAAACCCTACTCTCCTTTGCGCTTTCATATCCTTACAGTTGTCTATGTGGGACCATATGAGATGGAGAATGTCAGATTGAACCTAAAGGGTCCTGTTTAAATGCATACACCTTGTGTCGTTAGGCGCATTGATGAAGAGAGTCTCCAGAACCAAGATAAAAGGGAGTTAATATTAAAGGGGAAATCCATGTGGTTAGATTAGCAGATTTCTGCTCTCGACATTTCAAAACAAAAGTCTTCATATTATGAAGTAGTGGCCTTGGCATGGGGAATTGTCATCTATGTGCGCTAACAATCGGAGAAAAGGCAATGGTAAATGTTTTATAATTAAAACTAAGGCACAAATGTTTGATAGGAGGTGTTCGACTTATGATATAACACAAGGAAAGGTGATAACAAACGTGAACGTACAAATTCCATTGATCTAAATTGAGTTGCTATCAAATGTTCGAAGGGCCATTGACTCCTCCCACATTGAATCAACTCATTGTACGTCATAAATATATCAAGAGTGGGAAGGGTTTTGACATAATCAATTTTGTTTTCTTTTAGAGTTATAATTAAACTTCCCGAAAAGTCAATCGATTTGATTTGATATATGTTGATGCCGAGTTTTTAACTTGTGCTAAAAGGTTTGGGTTCGACACGGCAGCGGATATGACAAGGACTATATTGCGTTACATGACAATTTACAATTATGTTTTAAGACTGCCGAGAGAAACATCACGGTTAGGATCAAATACTTCTACGCCTAAGTCGTATTTCAGAATGTTTGAGGCACATATATCTAGGGCGGTCAACGTTACACTAAAAAGCGGGTCAAATAATATGAAAATGCATTATTATTCGACGTAGTTATTCCGATGGCCGAGTTTTAAAACAGATAGAGTATGCTTGGTCGAAATTTGTGTTTTAAAGTGGAGCAAACAGCGTAACAAGCCCATAGTAACGGGTTGCAATGACTATGGTGCGTTACCCATGGACGGAAAGGTCGAAGGCAGTTTTCTGTGGCCCAACGTCGTTGCATGGAGTCAAATGTGCAATATGGACGTTGCATGGAGCTGTCAACTTTACGTATGAAGTCCAACGCCAAACGTTTAATATCTGCGTTGCATGAAACCTACGTTCAATAAGCCAGCTGGAGCTAAGGTTCTGAATCGACAAGATTGTTGCAATTGTTTCTCTAATGTTGACTGCCTGAGGCGCACCATCCACAGGAGGAAATGGGAAAGAAACTTCAATTCTCGCCATCTCAAATTTCTCCCCTTTGGTATATGCCGACGATGGCTCAGAGCTCCGTGGTGGTAAACTCAAATTAAAACTCGTCAACGTTGATATATATTTGGAATGTATATATTTTATGGGCCAAAGGTATGTTTACACGTGGCGTCGGCTATTGTAATACGTTGATTATTCAAAGCGACATGGATAAAATCCGCAACGTATCGATCCCCGCCCACACGACAACCGTCCCGCCGGGAATAGCTGGAATAATTCATGCGTTGGGTGTACGAAAGGCACGGACCGAAAAGCCAGCGCCATAGAAGGCATGCTAGGCTATTTTCAGAAGAGCGGATAAAACCGATTTCTGCAGCCCCGACAACGAATTTTCTGGGAAATAATCTTTCCTCAAATAGTCTGCACTAGTCCCATTTAGAAAGATGCTACTGACCAGCGTTTTAGTGGGGACAGGCAGCGATTTTCTTCATCCAGTGCAGAGTCAGCTGTGACAGCGTGAAAAATTGGCAATAACACCCCATCCAGAATGCATGCGCAGGGTTTCAGCTGCTACCGTGGGATGCACCAGGAAAAAGAAAAACGCTCTGTGGGAAACAACCATTTGTTTCTTGTGATCTGGGCGAAGAAAGGGCTCAGACACGTTATGCATTCGAACGGTGATACGGCAACAAAACCTTACGTATTTATCAGTACAGCTCTGCATAATTACAGTTTTTAAAAGTCTGTCTTCAGGACCGGGCGCTTTCTGTGTGGTTATGGATGGTTTTGCTGAACATTTGACAAAATGCTTCAAGGAGAGAGATAACCCATATGAAATCGACGATGATGCCTTCGACAGAACAACGCTGAAGAGCTTCAGCAAAATGAAGGGCAGCGAAAAATATTTGATGCGCTGCGTCCTGCTGTAATGGTTCGACCTTAAGCGTTGTTGAGTTCTGCAAAGCAGCTAGCAGAACAATCGCTCCAATGAACCCACAGAAAAGTCATGCACCAAGGTCCTTTCATGAGTTTATTAATATTCAACACTGTCATCAGCGCATACTGGCTGAGTTTGGTTGCTTAGTGAATGAAGCAGTTTTCGGTGGAAGAAAGGAGTTCGAAGCTGCATGCTCTTGTGTTAATTCATGTAGAATTGCATATGGATTCAGCTGTATCGCTTCAACCATTGCCATAGGATACAGATCCTCCAAGAGAAGCGAAACGCTCATCTTAACCAGTGCGACAATGACTACAAAATCGTATCTCCAATACAGCAGCTGCAAAATGCTCTGTTGCAAGCGCAAGAGGCCCACCTTAAAAAATTGTGATGAAGATGCTGATTTAAGGAAGCTTAGGGTTCGATGTTAAATCGGTCCAGCAGATTAATGTTACTAGATTTCCTTTGGAAGACTAGACATAGCGTAGCAATAGTGCTGGTCTGCTTATGACCTGACTTGCCACCACGAAGACAAGCTGTTCGAAGGGCACAGAGAAAACCCACTTGAGCCATTCTCCCTGATGACAAAATGGCGCAACATTTGACCACACAGGGGTCTAACTGATTTTAGCTATGATAGATTATTGCATTTCTTGTGTTGATTCCTTTATCTGCAAGTTATATGAGAAGAAAAGAGACTATGTTAATTGTTTTTGTTTTCTTGCAGGTAACATATTATTTCATGCAAATTCCCCTGATGCTGAATCAACATCACCGGCAGATAGAAGCTGCTACCTCACCATGGTGAAGGCTAAGGCTGGCCCCCGGAGAACAAGGTTATGAGATTGCTGAAAGAGAAATGCAGGAGGGATGATCGTAAGTCGAGGGTCGCATAGTCGCACTCCATGTTAACAATCTGACAACGCGACCCAGCGACCCAGCGACCCAGTCGCAAGGTCGCAAGGTCGCACATCTCTGAGTTTTCCGCATTTTGCGACCCTGCGACCCAGCGACCTAGTCGCAAGGTCGCAAGGTCGCATATCTCTGAGTTTTCCGAGTTTTGCGACCCTGCGACCCAGCGACCTAGTCGCAAGGTCGCAAGGTCGCATATCTCTGAGTTTTCCGAGTTTTGCGACCCCCGTACCCAAATGGGACCCAGCCAGGTCGCAAGGTCTCATATCTCTCCTAGGCTTCGGTGACGACCCTACGACCCGCCGACCCAGGTCGCAAGTTCGCAAGGTCGCATATCTCCGGCTTTTTCCGCCTTTGCACCTCGCGACCCACCGACCTAGTCGCAAGGTCGCAAGGTCACATTTCCTTGGTTTTCTCATCTTTGCGACCTCGCGACCAGCAACCTAGTCGCAAGGTCGCAAGGTCGCATCCTCTCATTTTCTGGCAACTTGCGACCCCGCGACCCAGGCAGGTCGCAGATTGCAAAAGGAGCAGCCAGGTCGCAAGTCGCAACAGCAGCCAGGTCGCAGGTCGCAAAAGGAATGAGTCGCAAGGCAACCCAACGGTCAAGAAGCTGAACAGTCAAGGAAGCCCAACGGGCAGTTTTAGCATTATAAATACTCCTACGAGAGCTCATAAAGAGAGGGCTTTTCCTTTGGAAACCGAAGAACTACATGGCATGATTGAAGGATCGTACCCTACGCATCCGAATATAGAGATACCTCGTTAAAACACCCTATGGTTATGATGTGTTTTTGTCGTGCACGAACACCGTGTGTATTCTTTGTGCTTCGTGACATCCTATGATTAATGAAGCTGCACTCTTTATGTCATCATTTATGCGTCATGGCTATCTGTGTTGTATCAATGATGTTTATTTTATTATCTGTTCTAATAATGAATGTTAATGAACTATTTTATTAGCATTTCGTTTCATCTTTCGGAAGTAAAAGGATATCTCATCATAAAGGACTATTCCTTTTGTGGTCAGAATACCTTATAAGCATTACCCCCAAAAGATGTGTTGCTAATGACATCTCTTGAGGTGTACATGCTTTATTCATAATCTTGCTACGCATAGTGTTTGATTCGGGTCTAATACATCAATCCTGTATTTTGTATCACGTGAATAAGTGTATGTCCGCTGGTTCAATCAGGTTCTTTTGAGACCTAAGGGAAGGCGTCTTAAGCGGTAGCCGGACCCACACCCCGGACGGGATCCCTACTCCAAACGGTTCAAGGTCTAATTGGGACTTTCTACCGGGGAGATCCCCTACTGTTGGCCAGACAAATTTTCCCGTCAACAGATTTGGCGCTAGAAGGAGGGCCCGAACCTCCGACCAGATGTTTAACGAAAAGGGGGGGGGGGCAGATGACAAGCTGAGCCCTTAGAGCCTGCAGTTAATCTCATATCTGTAATGGCTCGTTCCCAAATCATTCTCCCGAGATGTTTGTCGGAGTTCTATGAACCTGGATACTTCATCCCCGATAAACTTATGTATCACTTGTCCCAGTTAAAATTTGATGGTGAAAATGGGGTGTCCATAACCCAACACTGTTCAGATTTTTGTGACTTTGGTGAGTACTACAAAATTGAAAATGAAGGTTTCATTTGTTTTCTTTTCTTCCTCACTCTCGAAGGTCGCGCTAAAAAATGGTGTTGCACATTGCCTGAAGCTTCCATCCACTCGTTTGAACAACTCGCCAGGGAGTTACAACAAGCTTTTCACAGGTATGATCTTCATGACATTGTAATAAAGCTAAATGACATCAGAATGGAACCTCAGGAATCTTTAGACGAGTTTGCTATCAGATTTGTTCATTATTGTTTTGAGTTCCTTGAGAGGGATGTAAATTGGGAATGTTTAAGTAAACAGTTCAAGTATGTGATTCTTGCTTCCCTTGAACAATTCCAGTTAGATCCCAGTGTGCCCTATGACAACCCGCAAGTAAACAACTGTTCTGACTTTGAGTCTTTCACGTACCATGTCGAATCAGAGTTTAAACACCCCAGTGGCTCATTACCTCTCTCGGTTCATGACACCTACCCCGAGCCCACTCGATGTCTCCCGGGAGTTAGTCCTGAATCTGGTTCACATTCAAATTATGAATCTAGTTCATATTTGGATTATGAATCTGGTTCAGATTCGTATGATGAATCCGGTTCAGATTCGGGCGATGAATCTGGTTCACGTTTAGATTACGAATCCGGTTCAGATTCGGATAATGAATCTAGCTCACATTCAGACTATGAATCTGGTTTACATACGTATTATGAATCGACTCCTACCCCGCATAAAGTTTATTCCCTTACAAGGCCTGTCAAATCATTGTGTCCTCTGAACGACACTAATGTGCGTGTTGAAAAGCCTCGTGTGGTTAACGCCCCTGCGATTCAATCTTTTCGTTCATTATTTCCTAGGTTGTTCCTTGATCCCGCCTCACCAGTAATTTCTTCGAGACATTCAAAATTACCTTATACTGGTATTGGCGACAATCATAAGCACGCAGATGGTGTTTCTCAATCACAATCCAAAACCGATGAGTCTTTTAAATCTGATTTTTCTCACTTGGGATCTTTAGACAGCCATAGGAGTGATTTCCCGTCTGAACAACTTCAAGATGTTCCCTCTATTGATCCATCCCAGTTGGTAATGCTCGGGGAGCCTAACTTGCCAGGTATCGAAATTGGCCAAACCGATGGTTGCAGCGATCGCTCCTTATCTGAAAACATATTCAATCATACTGCTAACAACCGTTACTCAAATCTCTTTGCTGACCATACGGAGACACCTGAATTCGATGATCCGCTTCGGGGAGATTCAAGTACCCACCAGAAAACCGAAACGCATCAGCTTCCGCCAAACGTTTCTGAAATGACAATTCCCCAGGAGCATGCTCCTTCCAGCATAAACGCGTCGAATTCACCCCATCCTGGAAAATCTGGAAAATATGACATTCTGGATTATCAACCTGTCAGTGCGCAAACATTCGACCAAACTGATACAAAGCCCACTGACATCTTTCCAATCACTACGATTGATGATCACGCCCATTCGCCTGTTAATCTCGCCGAGCAGTCAAGGTTGGAAAGCCCCTTGCTCGAAGGTCCAGAGTTTGTTCAAAGCAGTGAGGATTTTCAGGCTCCTTTAAATGTGGATTCAGATCCCCATACCCATAACCAAACTCAGGAGCAACCCCGGACTAGAGTTTTCGAAACTAGAATTTCTACGCTTGGATGTGCATGCATCTATAATTCGCCTGGCACTTGCGTATTGTTTCCATTCCATAAAACTGATGGTCCCCAACACCATGATGAGATTGTTGATCAACTCAACCGACCCCATTCGGTGAATGTGCTTACAAATAGGAACTGGCTTACCCATCACCCCTCAAATCCAGGATCATGCATGAATGATTTTATGCCATTTATCCACAATGTTGAGTTTCAAGAACATACTGCTGGTTATCAAGATAAGAATGGGATTCAGCTTGCACACTCTGTTCTGGCATGTTCTTTGGTAAGTATCTCTGATCATCTTACCGTGGCACCTACTCCTCAGGTAAGTTTTTTTGCTGCTACACTTCTATGGATACTAGCTCTGATCCTGATCATTGTTGCTCTTGCAGGTCAGGAACTAATGCGGTGGCTGCACTGGAAAACTGATTTTACCTAACCCGACCGCATCATTGGTTAAACTAGGGTTTAGGTGTAGGCTAGCTAGGACCTGCAATAAAATTTTAGTTCAGAGTTAATTAGGTTTACTTGCAAAATTTTTACTTCATAGTCAAAAGTGTGTTTGTTGTTTTTATTTACGATTAATATTTTAGACATCATCATGTTAAAAGTATTCTCCTTTCAATTCCTTTTCAAGTTGCTTGTTGTTGCATAAATAATCACTGCTTCTATTTGCACTTACAACTGTTTGATCGTTCTCGCACATGGCGTTGCATTGCACCTTGAGTCTCGCTTATTACATTGCGTCGTACTCTCTCTCCCTCACATCATTTTTTGTCATATCGCCTGTCACCTCATGAGCCCTCATTGCAACCCTATCACCTTGCAGTCTTGTTCTGCCCCGCTTGCTGAAACAGTAACCCCATTGTTTTGTGTGAGGTTGCGGTGGCTATCTCAAGAGACAGCTTTCTCTTAGGACCAGTCATCGAAGTCGCATTATTAACAAGATGCCTATGAGTCTAAACCTATTATCTGGGGAGATACGAGCCGGTTGTCGGTGGGAGACTTGATGAGTTGAAATGGCCCATACCCGTAAGCCTAAGCCTTGTGCCCAACATAGTCTTGGATGTTTTAATGTGCTGTTCTGCGCGCTGCACCTATTGTGGTGAATGGGATGTGAAGGTTTGGCATGAGGGCAAACCCAAATTAGGATATCTTTCAGTTGCTGTAACACAAGAAACAACCTCTCGTGCTCGTAAAATAAGTCGGGATCCCTCATCCGCCCATGAAAAATAAGTGCCATGAGCACATGAAAATAAGTGCCACGAGCACATGAAAATAAGTGTTGTAAGCACATGAAACAAATAAGGGTAAGCGATCGAGAAAGGCTTCCTGCGCAGAGAGGTAATGCGACGACTCCGCCGGGGTACTGACCAGGCTCGCTGGCAGCGGAGCAACGTTTGTGATTTCTTGAAGTGACTCCGCCGGGGTACTGTCCAGGCCTGCTGGCAGTGGAGCAACGCCATAAACTTACTTTAAAAAATCCTGAAAATAATAAACCCACTGCCTTGCTCTTCACATCATCAGCTAGCTACTGGCGTCTGTGAGCTTTCTCTTTGATGTGTTTCTGATTAACGGGACTTAGTTGAGGCACAAGGATTAGGCATACCTGTAAAGGGCCAAAGTAATACAAAGGGTACCCACGGAACTGGTTCAATATTCCCTTGCATCACTATCTTGGCTCAGACCTTTGTTGTGATATTGAAAGAGATGCTGGATTCTACCAGTGGTTCGCCATTTGTTGTAGCCGCTACAACACCACCCAAAATTTTGGGTATATTTAAAATTTCGGGTTCCCTCCTCTGCTCGCCTAGGCGTTAAAGCCTTTCACCTAACCCGCAGCCAACGACATCCCAGTGACCTATTCCTACCCCGCATGAGTTGTCTCGCAATCATGATCAGATGTCATCGTTGCAATCACGCCATATGTGGGAAGGATCATCCAGCGTGCACCCGAACACTCTTGTCACAGTCGCGCCAAGTGTAGCAAGGTTGCCATGCATACGTTGAATGTAAACCTTTTGTGTATTAACGAATAAAAGCCCTTCCGCCATGGGTCATTGAGCATGCTGTTTCGATTCTTATCTTAAGTTTGTTAGTATTATATGTTTTTTCTAGAAACACCATTATCAAGGAGTAATTGTGATGTCGTAATGTTTCACACAGGTTGACCCCACGGGTGACAAACTCCCCAGTCATGTCACGACATCAAGGGAAATAAATTGGGCTCGACGACGAGGCGAAAGTGCGGAACAGGGGAGGATCAGGAGCAAGTGACCAGTACTGCCATAAGGAGGATAGTGGAATACATGTTGATAAGAAACAACTTTCCGTGTCACTGATGCAAAAGCTTATGTCACTAGTGTGCGCCAGTTGCTTTAAAGCGCTCCGTCTGGAAATGTCTAGATCTTGCACCACACTATCAAATGCCGCGGCGCACGCAAAGAAATACAGGTGTCGCTACCGATCGATCTAGCCGCAAAGTATCGCTCGTTGAACAAGGCGGACCTTAAGATCTCCCAGAGCACGAGAAGCTCATGGTGGCGGCAAACCAATAAAGAAGTTTCAAATATGACAATGCGCCTTCGAGAAGCAACATCTGTTAATTCTGAGACACATACCCTAGCATTATTTAGGCTGCAATGAATACATGTGGAGGAACGAAAGCGCCTTAAAACCCTACTCTCCTTTGCGCTTTCATATCCTTACAGTTGTCTATGTGGGACCATATGAGATGGAGAATGTCAGATTGAACCTAAAGGGTCCTGTTTAAATGCATACACCTTGTGTAGTTAGGCGCATTGATGAAGAGAGTCTCCAGAACCACAAGATAAAAGGGAGTTAATATTAAAGGGGAAATCCATGTGGTTAGATTAGCAGATTTCTGCTCTCGACATTTCAAAACAAAAGTCTTCATATTATGAAGTAGTGGCCTTGGCATGGGGAATTGTCATCTATGTGTGCTAACAATCGGAGAAAAGGCAATGGTAAATGTTTTATAATTAAAACTAAGGCGCAAATGTTTGATAGGAGGTGTTCGACTTATGATATAACACAAGGAAAGGTGATAAAAAACGTGAATGTACAAATGTCATTGATCTAAATTGAGTTGCTATCAAATGTTCGAAGGGCCATTGACTCCTCCCACAAAGTCATTAGACGTCATAAATATGTCAAGAGTGGGAAGGGTTTTGACATAATCAATTTTGTTTTCTTTTAGAGTTATAATTAAACTTCCCGAAAAGTCAATCGATTTGATTTGATATATGTTGATGCCGAGTTTTTAACTTGTGCTAAAAGGTTTGGGTTCGACACGGCAGCGGATATGACAAGGACTATATTGCGTTACATGACAATTTACAATTATGTTTTAAGACTGCCGAGAGAAACATCACGGTTAGGATCAAATACTTCTACGCCTAAGTCGTATTTCAGAATGTTTGAGGCACGTATATCCAGGGCGGTCAACGTTACACTAAAACGCGGGTCAAATAATATGAAAATGCATTATTATTCGACGTAGTTATTCCGATGGCCGAGTTTTAAAACAGATAGAGTATGCTTGGTCGAAATTTGTGTTTTAAAGTGGAGCAAACAGCGTAACAAGCCCATAGTAACGGGTTGCAATGACTATGGTGCGTTACCCATGGACGGAAAGGTCGAAGGCAGTTTTCTGTGGCCCAACGTCGTTGCATGGAGTCAAATGTGCAATATGGACGTTGCATGGAGCTGTCAACTTTACGTATGAAGTCCAACGCCAAACGTTTAATATCTGCGTTGCATGAAGCCTACGTTCAATAAGCCAGCTGGAGCTAAGGTTATGAATCGACAAGATTGTTGCAATTGTTTCTCTAATGTTGACTGCCTGAGGCGCACCATCCACAGGAGGAAATGGGAAAGAAACTTCAATTCTCGCCATCTCAAATTTCTCCCCTTTGGTATATGCCGACGATGGCTCAGAGCTGTCCGTGGTGGTAAACCTTTCAAATTAAAACCTGTCAACGTTGATATATATTTGGAATGTATATATTTTATGGGCCAAAGGTATGTTTACACGTGGCAGCGGGCTATTGTAATACGTTGATTATTCAAAGCGACATGGATAAAATCTGCAACGTATCTATCCCCAGTCTACACGACAACTGTCCTGCTGGAATATAAGGAATAATTCATGCGTTGCAGCTAAAGGCACGGACCGAAAAGCCAGCGCCATAGAAGGCATGCTAGGCTATTTTCAGAAGAGCGGATAAAATCGATTTCTGCAGCCCCGACAGCGAATTTTCTGGGAAAGAATCTTTCCTCAAATAGTCTGCACTAGTCCCATTTAGAAAGATGCTACTGACCAGCGTTTTAGTGGGGACAGGCAGCAATTGTCTTCATCCAGTGCAGAGTCAGCTGTGACAGCGTGAAAAATTGGAAATAACACCCCATCCAGAATGCATGCGCAGGGTTTCAGCTGGTACCATGGGATGCAATTTAAAAGGAGGAACGCTTTGGGAAAGAATCATTTAAGCTTTGATTCAAAGGCAGAGGTCTCGTACACGCAGCATTCGAATTCATGATATGGCAACAATTGAACAAACTTTACGTATTTATTTGTTTTATCAAGATGTAGCCTTCCGCATAATTATAGTTTTTAATAAAGGCCTCGTTCTTCGAGACCCGACGCATTCGTGTGATTATGGATGGTTTTGTCGGGATATTCGACAAAATGCTTCAAGGAGAGAGATAACCCATATGAAATCGATGATGATGCCTTCGACAGAACAACGCTGAAGAGCTTCAGCAAAATGAAGGGCAGCAAAAAATATTTGATGCGCTGCGTCCTGCTGTAATGTTTCGACCTTAAGCGTTGTTGAGTTCTGCAAAGCAGCTAGCAGAACAATCGCTCCAATGAACCCACAGAAAAGTCATGCACCAAGGCCCTTTCATGAGTTTATTAATATTCAACACTGTCATCAGCGCATACTGGCCGAGTTTGGTTGCTTAGTGAATGAAGCAGTTTTCGGTGGAAGAAAGGAGTTCGAAGCTGCATGTTCTTGTGTTAATTCATGTAGAATTGCATATGGATTCAGCTGTATCGCTTCAACCATTGCCATAGGATACAGATCCTCCAAGAGAAGCAAAACGCTCATCTTAACCAGTGCGACAATGACTACAAAGCGTATCTCCAATACAACAGCTGCGAAATGCTCTGTTGCAAGCGCAAGAGGCCCACCTTAAAAAATTGTGATGAAGATGCTGATTTAAGGAAGCTTAGGGTTCGATGTTAAATCGGTCCAGCAGATTAATGTTACTAGATTTCCTTTGGAAGACTAGACATAGCGTAGCAATAGCGCTGGTCTGCTTATGACCTGACTTGCCACCACGAAGACAAGCTGTTCGAAGGGCACAGAGAAAACCCACTTGAGCCATTCTCCCTGATGACAAAATGGCGCAACATTTGACCACACAGGGGTCTAACTGATTTTAGCTATGATAGATTATTGCATTTCTTGTGTTGATTCCTTTATCTGCAAGTTATATGAGAAGAGAAGAGACTATGTTAATTGTTTTTGTTTTCTTGCAGGTAACATATTATTTCATGCAAATTCCCCTGATGCAGAATCAACATCACCGGCAGATAGAAGCTGCTACCTCACCATGGCGAAGGCTAAGGCTGGCCCCCGGAGAACAAGGTTATGAGATTGCTGAAAGAGAAATGCAGGAGGGATGATTGTAAGTCGAGGGTCGCATAGTCGCACTCCATGTTAACAATCTGACAACGCGACCCAGTGACCCAGCGACCTAGTCGCAAGGTCGCAAGGTCGCATATCTCTGAGTTTTCCGCATTTTGCGACCCTGCGACCCAGCGACCTAGTCGCAAAGTCGCAAGGTCGCATATCTCTGAGTTTTCCGCATTTTGCGACCCTGCGACCCAGCGACCTAGTCGCAAGGTCGCAAGGTCGCATATCTCTGAGTTTTCCGCATTTTGCGATCCTGCGACCCAGCGACCTAGTCGCAAGGTCGCAAGGTCGCATATCTCTGGGTTTTCCGCCTTTTGCGACCTCGCGACCCAGCGACCTAGTCGCAAGGTCGCAAGGTCGCATTTCCTTGGTTTTCCACCTTTTGCGACCTCGCGACCAGCGACCTAGTCGCAAGGTCGCAAGGTCGCATCCTCTCATTTTCTGGCAACTTGCGACCCCGCGACCCAGGCAGGTCGCAGATTGCAAAAGGAGCAGCCAGGTCGCAAGTCGCAACAGCAGCCAGGTCGCAGGTCGCAAAAGGAATGAGTCGCAAGGCAACCCAACGGTCAAGAAGCTGAACAATCAAGGAAGCCTAACGGGCAGTTTTAGCATTATAAATACTCCTACGGGAGCTCATAAAGAGGGCTTTTTCCTTTTGGAAACTGAAGAACTACATGGCATTGTATTGAAGGATTGTACCCTTACGCATCTGAATATAGAGATACTTGTTAAAACACCCTATGGTTATGATGTGTTTTGCTGTGCAAACACTGTGTGTATTCCTTGTACAGTTTCAGAACATCCTATGATTAATGAAGCTACACTCTTTATGTCATCATTTATGCGTCATGGCTATCTGTGTTGTATCAATGATGTTTATTTTATTATCTGTTCTAATAATGAATGTTAATGAACTATTTTATTAGCATTTCGTTTCATCTTTCAGAAGTAAAAGGATATCTCATCATAAAGGACTATTCCTTTTGTGGTCAGAATACCTTACAAGCATTACCCCCCAAAAGATGTGTTGCTAATGACATCTCTTGAGGTGTACATGCTTTATTCATAATCTTGCTACGCATAGTGTTTGATTCGGGTCTAATACATCAATCCTGTATTCTGTATCACGTGAATAAGTGTATGTCCGCTGGTTCGATCAGGTTCTTTTGAGACCTAAGGGAAGGCGTCTTAAGCGGTAGCCAGACCCACACCCCGGACGGGATCCCTACTCCAAACGGTTCAAGGTATAATTGGGACTTTCTACCGGGGAGATCCCCTACTGTTGGCCGGACAAATTTTCCCGTCAACAAATTCCAAGACATATTTGCTTGGTATTACGAAGAGATGCCAGGAATCGATCCAAAGATTGTCGTTCATGAAATAAAGACATACCCGAATGATAAGCCTATTAGACAAATATTACGTCCAATACATCCATGAAAAGCTGTTGCTATTAAAGTTGAAGTTGAAAATCTACTGCGAGAAGGATTTATTTATCCAATCCGATTGACAGATTGGGTATCTAATATAGTTCCTGTTACCAAACAACAAGGGACTATACGAGTATGTGTCGATTATAGGGATATTAATAAAGCATGTCCAAAGGACAATTATCCTACCCCTTATATCAACCAAATCATTGATGATTGTGCCAGAAATGAAATGTTTTCATTTATGGATGGATTTTCCGGATATAATCAAATCAACATATTCCCTACTGATCAACCAAAAAAAACATTTATATGTCCTTGGGGAACTTTTTCTTATTGCAAACTACCTTTCGGATTAAAAAATTGGTGCAAATTTTCAAAGGGAAATTTCTTACACTTTTCATGATATCAAACATATTGTATGGCCTTATTTGGATGATTTATCTGCTCACTCATTACACAGAGACGATCATCCTACTCACTTACAAGCAATTTCATGAGATGTAGGCATTTCAAGATTCGTTTGAATCTACACAAATGTGTTTTTTGTGTGCAATTAGGACGATTACGGGGATTTGTCGTTTTGAAAGCTGGCATTCGTGTTGACCCCTCGAAGGTTAAGGCCATCATAAATTTACCTCCTCCTTCCACACTTCGCCAACTCCAAAGTTGGCAAGGGAAAGAAAAATTTCTACGTAGATTTATCCAGAACTATGCTGAGTTAACAAAAGGTTTTACCTGGTTGTTGAAACATAATGTTCCTTTTATTTTGGATGAGATTGCTGATCGATATTTTGATTCTCTAAAACATGCGTTAACCCATGCACCATTATTGCATCCACCCAATTACAACCAGGACTAATTTTTATATTTAGTAGCCTCTGATTCCACCATTGGAATGGTTCTAGTTCAAGAGGATGAATCTCATAATGAGCATGTGATTTACTATTTAAGTTGGAATATGAATCCAACCGAAATTAAATATTCGTATGTGGAGAAATTTTCCTTGGCGGTAGTTCAAGCTGTCTAAAGATTTCGTCACTACATATTGTTACGAAAGACAACTGTGATATCTAATTGCAACCCGATGATGTATATTTTGACAAAACAATTACTCGGGGGCAAATAATCTAAATGGATTTTTATCCTACAAGAGTTTGATTTGGAATTAAAGAAATCTAAATCAAAGAAATCACTGGTGTTTGTAGAACTTATGTGTGACTTTCCTAATACTGAGACGAAAACCATGGTAGAGAATCCCATCGCTGATGAATCTCTGTTTCTTATCAGTACATTAGATCCATGGTATGGAGATATCATCATTTATCTTCAAACCCAAACCTTTCACCCAAATATTTCACGTTAAAATCGATGGAGAATCCGATATCAATCTCAGCAATACAATATTGTTGGGGACACACTTTATCGTCGTGGTGCGGATTTTGTTTTTCGACGTTGTATAACTCACGAAGAGGCTGAAAGGGTTTTGAATGACTGCCACTCTAGAGCGTGTGGTGTTCATATGTCTGGGCTTGCCACAACCCAAAATATATTGCACGCTGGCTATTTTTGGCCGTCATTGTTCAAATATTGTGTTATTACGGTCCGAAAATGACACAACTTCCAAATTTTTGATCGAAATATGTGTGCGCCTCCAACTCCTCTTCACCCAATAATTTCTATCAGTCCTTTTGCGAAATGGGGCATTAATTTAATTACATGTGACCCTCACTCGGTCGGGGGGCATGGGTATATTATTCTTGCTGTAGATTACTTTACCAAATGGGCTGAGGCGGTGCCTACATTCGCAGAAGATGGCAAAACTGAAACTACGTTCGTATCCAATCACGTGATTTCTGATTTCGGTGTACCCCAAGCTATTATCACAGACCATTGGAGTCATTTTCGAAAGCCGAGGGGCAAGGAGTGGGATTCTCTCCAAAGAAAAAGAAATCAAAATGGCCTGATAACCAAAGTTTTTTAACTATGCATTATTTGCTCTGGTTAGTTGGCCTTTCATATTGGCCAATACCCCTTCACACCAGTTGAATATGGTGCCTCTGAAACACTCTACTGCGGTCTACATTTGAGATTTAGTGGCTACATGTGGAGCCGCACTTCCACACAACTTGGTTACTATGAATGCAATCACTTTGAGATCTAATCGCAAGATAGTTTTTATGTCTATGTGATTATCCTTTGGATCTGCCTCATCACTGCAAAACTATTGTTTGTAGCTAGCAATGCGTAGGCCACCCTTTCTAGCTCCAAACAAGGATATATTTTCTCCTCTTTGGGAAAATCCAGTGAGAAAATAAATATCCTCGACCTCGATTGCGAGCTGATGGTCACCTATGATAAAACATTGATCTTGAACATCCCATGTGTTCACGAACCATGTCATCAGCTCTACTTGTGCTTTCATACCTTGAATTGCCCAGAACTTATATAAACCACAATTTTTTAACACTCGCAATGATTGGGGATCATTCATGGCTTCATTGTCTATAGCCTCATGCTCACGTTCTCTCCACTCTATCATGGTGAAATAGCCTGCAAATAAACATATTTGGAAGTTAGAAACCATTGGAGTGAAAATTTTTAATCATTTCTTAGATAATTTGTAAATTTTAAAATGCGTACGGCGCCTCCACAATGTTTATGCGGAGATAGTGTGGACGTCTGCACGGGCTCCACACAAAAACTACGGTAGCCCAATAAATTTCCTTTTGAAAAATTATTGGGGTCCACAGGTAGCATGTGTATAACCTGCGGACCCCCTAGAGCGCATTTTTGAACATAAATTCCTCTCAAAAAATGAATTTAAAACCAAAAAAGAGAATTGAAATGGATAGAAATGAAGAGAAAGATGACGTGGATTACCTGGTCCTAACGAATCATAGAATGAACGATCGGTTTTCCCGATATAAGCTCCAGAACTTTTTTGCCAAAATCTCTCAATTCACTGCTCTGAAGATAAAAGGTGAAAATGGTCTTTCTAAACTCCTTTTTATAGTTTTTGAATGAATAAAATATAATATTTTATTTATTTTTTACTGAAAAAGGTTATTTTTAAATATTTTTACTTCTTTGGAACATGTGTTTTTAATTTTTGGAGTTTTTGTGCAGATTACAGGTTTTTGGTGAAATAATTATTTTGATGCTGAGTATAATTTTATCACTTTTTCGGGCTCTTGAAAATTATGAAAAAGCGAAACTCTGGAGTTCTCTTTTAAGCCCTTTTGAGACATTCTAAATATGAAAATATCGCTGAGTACTTGACTATTCGAACTCATTAAAGGAAATGAACAGTCATCCCTTCAGTATAAGTTTACCCATTTTCCGGACTGAAATGGACTATTTACGAAAAATGTATACGTTGACTACTCATGGTCAATAGGGTTCTCTCCTACATTATTTTATCCTTTTTTGGGCTTGAGAGACTAAATTTACAAAAAAATACAACCACAGAGTTTACTTATGTTTTCTTTTGACTCCCTAAAACTGAAAAACGCTGAGTTTCTCCTATACTGGACTCGTTAAAATTTAACAGTAAAGGACCTGTTGATTACAGACAGGAACAAACCACTCCTTCTTAGGGTTCGATTTTATTACTAAGATGGACTCATCCGAAGGATGACCTTACACAACAAGCAAATTTTATCCTCCTCAAGCTTTTCAAAATAAATAGGTACTTGTCAGTAATGGTGGGGGGAAAAAGAGAAAAGGAATCTAGTTGTCACCCTTGTTTTAAAAGCAGCATACCACTCTTGAACACAACACTTTTGTTACACTTGTACCTGGGTTGGGAAAATCCTTTGTCTAATAGTTAATCAAATCATAGTGAAAGTCTTCAGCCGGTTTCTGGGTATTAACTTTAGGTCAATTGTTACCAAGCCATTTGCAGTGTCGTTATGTGTTCAAGAGATAGTTAAATAAACCATTCATTGCAAACATTTGTCTCCATTCGCGTTGACCATCCCTGAGTCCATCCTTGCAAATATTTCTTCAAAACTTGATCTAATGGTTTCATGTCGTGGGATTTCCTATGACGGGTCACTTTCTATCAATGACAACTCATCATCTAGAAATTTGATCTATAATCCTATCAGTACCTTGGGATCTGCATGCCCTAATGGAAGGTTTCTCGCCTTCGATGACAGGTTGCATCATTTACCTTTGATCAAATGATTCCATGAAATTTTCAACTGCAAATCATTCATTCACACTTCGTGAATTTTACTGAGTACTTTGAGAACCATTGTCATTATTGGTGGTTTCTCTCACACTTGTTAACAGTTCACATCATTGACTGGTAATCAAGTGGTTTCTACCATGTTCGACTTCGACACAATCAATCGCATGGATAGAATCGTACTAGTTCAGGAAGTAGAAATCAAGACCCTGGATCTAGTTTGCACCATCCAAGCTGCAAGGAGTTTTATTATTCATGATACAATAGACTACTTATGATAGATTGTTGCGCCCATGTTGTGTTTACTATTGGTGTAATATTAAAATCATATCTGTACCAGAACATTTAGTTAGTTTTGATCTGAGTATGGGAATGCCTACCTCAGCGATGATATATATATATATATATTCTTGCATTGAATGTTTTTATAGGTTTTCTACTGGTGTGTCCGCAATCCAATCCTCAGAATGATAAAGCAATTCACTCTTCAGAACTACCTCAGACTTCGCACTTTAGGGGGCAATCTGTTACACGTTATTTTGTCACCATGAAATTTGACTGTCTATATAGGTTCATCATTACCTATATTATGCTCCCTTAGAAGTAAAAAACCCTAATGTTCCTAAACCAAGTCTTGGAATTAGAGAAAAGATCATTAAAACCCTAAAAAGTCTAACTCCACACTTTTCCTAGCTCTTTCCTATGGATCCGTAGATATTTTTTCTATAGCCTGCGGAAGCTCCCACACGTTATTCTTATAAAACCTACAGACCCTTGTAAACATTCAAATAAAGGAAAATGTAAGTTCTAGAAGTTTAGCTGGCCGAATATTCTCCCAACTAGAAGCTCCTAGAAGCGCGATCAGTTTGAGCTTTATCCCTCCACTCATGGAGCTCTATCCCTCCACTCATGGAGCTTATCCCTTTGTCTATGGAGCTCAAATCCCTTCATGAGAGGAATCCATCTCCCTCTTCATGGAATTGAAACTACCTCCATTTCCCTATAAATCGAGCTCATGTTTCAGTCTCAAGGGTACCTTATTTATGGTAATGGCTGAAGAATTTCTCAAGAGAGCATACTCTCTACACTAGTTGTTGTTGGCATTAGAATGATCACACCCTTATGTCCATAACTCCATGTTGGTTCAGAGAGAGGAAAGCTTTTCATACTGAAGGAGGAATGATTGTTCAGGACCCCGGGAAGAACGTGTACGACATTAAGGCATCAGGTTGTAAAGTTACTCTTTTAATTCAAGATAATACATATGGATCTCCTTTTCTCATTGAGTTGTTCTTGTGCTTATTTCAATAATTCAATACTTAGACTCCTTCATCACTAAGTTAGATTAGTTGTTCTTAATTATTATATGTTGCAGGTGCTCTTAATTCTTTTGTCTGTCTTTGATTGCAGGTTCTACTTACTAAAGAAGCCTCTTTGGAGCGACTGAATAAAAGACTACACCGAATGTTAGATTTCAAGATAGGGGAATGTCCTCTTTCTTTGTTTATAATAATTTTGAATTGAAAATAATCTAGAGAAAACTATTTACAAATGGATGTTTGTTTCTAGCTATTTGTAGAATACTAGGGAGATTTCTCTTGTCTGCAAGAGGGATTAATCTGCATAACAAATATCCACAAGGATTCCAAAGATATAAGTAAAACCAAGTCAACATCATTAAGGAAACCATACATAAGCCATAAACAAATATTTGGTGTGCAATCAAGTCAACATTATTGGAGACATCATCAAGCCATCCTTGATTATCATCATCATCAAGGATCCAAGGTGATCTAGCTCTTTTCACCACTCTTGAAGAAGCCAATATAAGAGGGAGCCCCTGCTGCTATCGACATCATCATCAACAAGGAAGCAGATAGAATAACAAATCATCTACTTAAGTAAGTAACTTAATGACTTCATCTGATTCTTTCAAAATGAATTTTTGCAAGGAAAACAACAAACTGTCTTGGACTACAAACTTTCTTGCATGGAAGAAAAGGAAAAATCTAAATTTGATTGAAAATGAAGTTATGGATGACATCAAAGGGTTAATTAATAAACCTTCAAAATAGGATACTAAAGCGCATGCCAAATACATGAAGGGAGACATAAGAGCCTAGAAGATTCTTATAGAATCCGTAAAGGACTATCTCATCCCCTATATATCAAAACTAGATTCTTCAAAAGAAATATATTGTGACAAATTGATGGAGCTTGGTGAGTATTGCAGGGGAAGCAGTATCTATGAGACAAGAACTATATAAATTGAAGCTATCAAGAGAGGAAGGAATCACTTCATATTTTATGAAGATTTCTGAAATGCGAGATCAATGACAGGAATTAGGAGAAGTAATTGTTGATAGAGAAATAACTATAGTGGTACTGAATGCTCTACCGGAGGGATGGGGAAAATTCACTTCAAGAATCTATGGAAAGAAAGAAGAAACACCATTCTAGGATCTGCGGTCTCTTTGTAATATAGAAGAGACCAAATTGAAAGCTAAAATTGATACATGATCAAATGAAGATAATCAAGTCTATGATGCCATGTCAAGAAGGAAAGGAATATTTGGTAAGTTTGTTCCTCAAAAGAAAAGAAGAAACATGGATAGGACATGATGTTATGGATGTATTCAGCTTGGGAACTATAAGAAGGATTGTCCCAAATGTTAGAAAATTATATATTATGGAGCAATGCAACACATAAAATATGCGAAAAAATACAAGCACACAAAACACATAAAACCAGAGAGACACAAATATACGTGGTTCACCCAGTTTGGGCTATGTCCACCCCAAACATCTAGTCCTTCCTTTCTATTAACCAGCAAAAATGAAGAGACAAAACCTATAGCAGATCCACTGTGATATCCTCTGTTCTCTCTCACAGTCTCCCTATCTATTTCTCGCTATGAGAATACACCTATATTACACAACCACAATACAATACCCTCATATATACATGGGGGTTGCCTTCTAGGGCAAAAAACCCTAAACTTAACATAACTTCCACCGTCAGATCATCTGCCTATGAACGGCCTAGATTGACTAGAAATTACTATACTTTTACAAGGCAATTTTACATCTGTTTTTAGCTTCGGGGGCATTGCCCTCGAAAGCCCCCGCCAGGGGGGGGCTCCAACCCCCCACGGCAGCGATTAATTACGGGCGGCGTTGCTGCCCCTTTTAAGGTACATGGGGTCCAATGTTGTGATACAAAGTAAACAAGATAATCAGGCTCCACACCTAACAATCTCCCACTTGGAGACTAATTGTAGCAACTCCACCGTTGCTTCATTTTCTGGACAATGACTCCTCTTTGGACCTGGTTGTTCCTCATCTTCATCATCATCCTTGAAGACCAATTGAAACTAAGCACATTCTCAGTTTCTCCCTAGTTACAACTTTTGTTAGCATATCTGCAGGATTTTGGCTAGTGTGTATCTTTTCCAGCTTCAACTCTCCATCTTCCAATACTGACCGTATGAAATGGTACTTGATATGTATGTGTTTAGTCCTGGAATGAAATGCTGAGTTCTTTGCAAGATGAATGGCACTTTGGCTATCACTATATAACGTGCCCATATCATGCTTCTTACCCAATTCATCCATTAACCTTTGTAACCAAATTATTTCTTTACTAGCCTCTGTAGCAGCAACATACTCTGCTTCTGTTGTTGAAAGTGCATCAACACTTTGGATTTTTGAAACCCAACTGACAATTGTTCCACCTACAGTAAATACATATCCTATAGTGCTCCTCCTGTTATCTCTATCACCTGCCATATCTGCATCAACATATCCTTGTAGAGAAATGTTTGAACCACCAAAGCATAATGCTTGATTTGTGGTACCTCTCAAATATCTGAGAATCCATTTTACTGCCATCCAATGTTCTTTTCTTGGATTATTCATGTACCTTCTTACAAATCCCACTGCATGTGCAATATCAGGCCTTGTGCAGACCATTGCATACATTAAGCTTCCAACTGCTGATGCATATGGAACTTTAGACATATAATCCATGTCTTCTTGGGTCTTGGGGCACATCTTCTTACTAAGTTTGAAATGGCTAGCAAAAGGTGTACTAACTGGTTTTTCATTTTGCATATTAAATCTTTTCAACACCTTTTCTATGTACTCATTCTGAGACAATGTTAATTTGCGATTTTTCCTATCTCTAGCTATCCTCATACCAAGGATTTGTTTTGCAGCTCCCAAATCCTTCATTGCAAATGAATTTTCCAATTTTTCTTTTGAGCACATTTATTTCCTGCATGTTAAACCCTGCAACAAGCATGTCATCTACATACAATAACAATATAATATAGCTACCATCATTTTTCCTTTTCAGATAAACACAATGATCAGAGTGACATCTAGTATAACCTTGTTCAGACATAAACTTGTCAAATTTTAGATACCACTGCCTTGGAGCCTATTTTAAGCCATACAAGCTCTTCTTTAACCTACACACCGATTTTTCTTTCCCTTTGACCTCATATCCTTCTGGTTGCTGCATGTATATCTCTTCCTCCAAATCTCCATGGAGAAATGCTTTCTTTACATCTAACTGTTAAAGATGTAAATATTCCACTGCTACAAGACTTAAAATAGTTCTGATTGAAGTCATTTTAACAACAGGAGAAAATATTTCATCAAAATCAATACCTTTCTTCTGTGCAAACCCCTTCACCACAAGTCTAGCTTTGTGCCTCTGTTTTCCTCCATTTCTTCCTTCAGCCTGTAAACCCATTTATTCTTCAATGCAATTTTACTTGCAGGCAACCTGACTAAGTCCCAAGTCTGGTTATGCATTAAGGAGTCCATATCTTCTTCCATGGCTCGCTCCCACTTCTTCCTACTTTCAACCTGCATTTCTTCTTCATAACATTCGAGTTCACCAGAATTAGTCAACAATAAATAATATAATGAAGGAGAGTATCGTTCAGGGGGTCTACTTATCCTGGTAGATCTTATAACACCACTTTCAGGTGTTTTAGGTGCCTGTTGCTATTGTGGTGGTTGTTGCTGCTGTGGTTGTTGATTATTATTATTTTCAGGCACCTTTACTTTTTTAGTTATTTCATCAAGAACCGTGTATTCCTTGCTTTATTTTTCGTGTTTCTTTTCCTCCAACTGATTCTTATACAAGACCTTTTCATTGAATATTACATCTCTACTCCTAATTATTTTGTGATTTTCATAATCATATAAGCGATAACCAAAATCATTAACACCATATCCAATAAAGTTACATTTCTTTGATTTTGCCTCAAGCTTTGTTCTGTTTTCTTTATTAATATGGACAAAGGCCTCACAACCAAAAGGATTTAAAAAAGAGTAGTTTACCTTTTTACCTGTCCATGCTTCCTCTGGAATACCACCATCCAAGGAACTTGAAGGCCCTCTGTTTATTAGATAAACAGCAGTATCTACAGCATCTACCCAAAATTGTAAAGGCAATCCCGCATGCAATCTCATGCACCTTGCACGCTCCATGATTGTTCTGTTCATCCTTTCTAACACACCATTTTCTTGTGGTGTTCTTGGAACTGTCTTCTCTCTAAGAATTCCATGCTCTGAACAGTACCTATCAAACTCTTTGCTGCAATATTCACCTCCATTGTCTGATCTAAGACACTTCAACTTCTTTCCTGTCTCAATCTCAACCAAAGCTTTCCATTTCTTGAAAATATCAAATACATCAGATTTATTCTAAATACAATAAATCCATGTTTTTCTAGTTGCATCATCAATAAAAGTAACATAATAACGAGAGCCACCAAGAGATGATACCTGAGCAGGTCCCCATACATCTGTATGCACAAGCTCCAATTTTTTTCTCTTCTTTTCTTTCCCAACTCTGAGAAATCTGACTCTCTTCTGTTTTCCATAAATGCAATTCTCACAGAAATCCAAATCAACATTCTTCAAACTTGGCAACAAATTTCTTGAGTGGAGAATCTTCATTCCCTTCTCACTCATGTGTCCGAGCCTATGATGCCATAATGCTGCATCTGCTCCTTTGGAAGTTAAAGCATTAACAGAGTTAGAAATACCATTGCATAAATACAATGTACCAACCTTTTCACCTTTTGCTATTACCAGGGCTCCTTTGGCGACCTTCCAAGTTTTATCCGTGAAAGTTGTCACACAACCTTCACCGCCTAACTGCCCTGTTGAAATCAGATTTTTCTTTAGATCTGGAACATGCCTTACCTCCTTTAGTAGCCATTGGTTTCCATTCTGTTGTTTTACAAGAACTTTACCCATTCCAACAATTTTACAGGGTTTATCATCACCCAAAAGAACTTGTCCAAAATCTCCTTGAACATAGTCATGAAAATATTTCTTATCAGGTGTGGCATGGAATGAAGCCCCTGAATCTACAACCCAAGAATCAGTAACATTTTCAAAAGAAAGAATCAAAGCATCTTGTAACACATCACCTGTCACATTTTCTTCATGATTTTTTTCTTGCTGTGCATCTCCTTCTTTTCCCTTCCAAGATCTACAATCTTTCTTTAGGTGTCCTCTCTTTCCACATTTCCAACACACTATCCCCGATCTGGACTTGGATCTGCCTTTCCTTGATTTACTGCGATAACCCAAGCTCTTTTTTCTTTCCATTCTTCTTCCCCTAGACTCTGCACTCAAAGCATTACCCAATGTCTCACCGGAGCTTTTCCGTCACATTTTCTCGCTAAGGATAGCACCGACAACATCATTAAACTTTAAAGTACTAGATCCAGAGACATAGTTACTAATGGCCATAACTAAACCATTCCAGCTTTCTGGCAATGAGCACAGAAATAAAAGAGCCCTAACTTCATCATCAAAGTTTACCCCTATAGAACTTAACTGACTGGTAACTGTATTAAAATCATTTAAATGGTCTGCAACAGATCCACCTTCCGACATATTCATATTAAATAATCGTTTCATAAGAAATACCTTGTTTGAGGCTGAGGGTTTTTCATATAGTTTTGCCAACGTCTGCATCAAATCCTCTGTTGTTGTTTCCTTCGAAATATTGAAGGCGACTAACACTGCAACGCACAACCGTACTTTTCCGAGTGCCTTTCTATCGAGAATGTTCCATTCCGCGTCTGTCATGGCCGCCAAATTATTTGTTTTTCCACTCAATGGTAGGTATAGATATTTCTGATACAGATAATATTCCATCTACATCTTCCATAGCGGGAAGTTTTGGCCGTTAAATTTCTCAACCCTAAATTTACCATCTTCTGCCATTGCTCCCACTCAAACCAGGAACCCTTCTTTCCTGCGAGTTTATCAGCCAAATAGACCTTCGGCTCTGATACCAGTTCTTAGAAAATTATATATTATGGAGCAATGCAACACATAAAATTTGTGAAAAAATACAAGCACACAAAACACATAAAACCAGAGAGACACATATATACGTGGTTCACCCAGTTTGGGCTACGTCCACCCCGAACAACCAATCCTTCCTTTCTATTAACCAGCAAAAATGAAGAGACAAAACCTACAACAGATCCACTGTAATATCCTCTGTTCTCTCTCACAACCTCTCTATCTTTTTCTCGCTTTGAGAATACACCTATATTACACAACCGTAATACAATAACCTCATATATACAAGGGGGTTGCCTTCTAGGGAAAAAAACCCTAAACTAAACATAACTTCTACCATCAGATCATTCGCCTATGAACAAACCAGATTGAATAGAAATTACTATACTTTTACAAGGAAATTTTACATCTGTTTTTAGCTTCGGGGGTGCTGCCCCCGAAAGCCCCTGCCAGGGGGGGGGGGGGGGGGGCGCACCGACCCCCCACAACAGCGGTTAATTATGGGCAGCGTTTCCGCCCCTTTTAAGGTACAGGGGGTCCAATGCTGTGATACAAAGTAAACAAGATAATCAGGCTCCACACCTAACACCAAATCTAATAAGGAGAAGATGACAAAGGAAGAAGCCCATGTCACAGGAGAAATGGAAGAACCAAATTCAAAGAAACCTAAGAAAGAACAAGTGAAGTATCTCTATTACGATTGATATCATCTTCCTCTTTAAGAGGTATCTGTCGGTTGTAAAAAAGTATGTTAGGAAGCATTGTATATTAGATATATACATCACTTTAGAATTGGCATCATGATGGAAGAATTGAAGGAGGAGCACTCGTCATAGGAGGATGTATGTAACACATTTATGTGATAACTATGTTAAGAGATAAGTGTCTCCTGGGAAGCTCACTTAAAAGAACATTTGTGGAAGGCAATTATCTAGATCAAGGGTCATCATTCAATAATCAATATGGACACAGGTGCTGAAATTTTCTAATGGAATCATTTTTGGATTCACTAATTATAAAGAAATCAGAATATTTCATCGAGAATTCTAACTTGCAGAATTATGGGATTAGGATATGATGATATATTTGTGAAGCAAGTTAAGATAATTAAAATTTTCATTTAAGGAAAACTGTTGTAGGATGAATCAAAAGGAAAAGATATAAGATACATGTATATTTATGCTTACACTAGATGCTATGAAGTCATGTCATATGGTTGTAGTTAGTATACTTCTATCTTTAGAAATATGATCAAAGAAAAATATAATTTCCTCTGATGCATAGGTTTCCAAAAGGCATGATCCACACCATATGAAATCAACATAATATGTCCTCGTATGGAATATGAGATGGATGTACACAATCAAGGAACTGCATATTGGAATCTCCTGGGAATGAAATAAAATTCTGTGGAGAAAGAAAGGAAGAGTCCTTGAGAAGTGCAATCATGATAAAATTTAGTCAACATCCAAGGAAGCCAAGAAGACTTGACTAGAAAATATCCTGCAAAGATATGTAGACTCTAATAGAATTATGGAAAATATGGAGACCCTTGACAATGCATATCCTTAGGAGATGTGTCAATCTGTAACGAAGGATGTTGATGCCTACAAGAATATATCATGATGAAATATCATCACTAAGGTAACTTTTGATTTAAAAGTTCATATTTATAATTGAATACTATCTGATGAGCTTATGCAGGGATGCCAAAGGGAAGTATATGTCTTCCACAAGTTGATAACCATAATGGAAGGATGAAATTTCCTTGGAAGAAGTATGGTTTGAAGCAAAGTAGCATGGCATGAAGCTAGACTAGATGAGAATATTGATAGATCACTTTATGATAGAAGACATGACACTTGGATGAAAGTGATGGATGATTTGTGCCCTATGAAGAGATCCCAAAGATTAAAACTCCTTAACAACAAAGAAATTCATGACATTGAAGGAAGGAGTTATTCATGAGAAGCTAGGTGTTTTCATCATTTCTTCTACAGGTCCCTGATGAAGAGGGAGCTTGGTAATAAGTTTCTTACTTGGAAGAAACTTGGTAATTCCTAAGCCGAGAGGGAGCTTAGGTAATTATATATTCTCTATCATATGGAACGAGGTACCGATATCTAGATACCACATGCATCCAATTACAATGCTATCCATGCATGCAATGAGAGTAAAATCAATCTCGAACTATGAAGCTAGCGCTTCTCCCACTGCAACTGTAGACTCATTCTTGCTTGAATTCTTTTGTGAACAATTTGAGGCATATTTTTTGTGCTTGTGACAGTGTTAGGTCACTATATTACTAGTATAGTCCATTATTGTTGTTAGTGTAACCTCCTTATTGTTATTGTTGTACCCATGTAACCCCAATATTGTTATTATTGTGCCCTTACATTATTATTGTTAGGTGGGATAGGATTATATTGTGACCCCATGGACTCCTATATATAGAAGGAGGTTTTTTTATTTGTATCATCCAAGAATTGTTCATTTATGTAATGTATTGGAGGTTTCCCCATCGAAGTGGCTGATTTATAACATGTTGATCTCTCTTTTCTTATATTTTTGGAGCTGGTTTCATAACATTTGGTATCAGAGCTTTGGATTCTAGGGTTTCGTTGTTCCAAATAGGTGATTGTGGAATTTCCGCTATAAATTTTTTTATACGAAGTTTCAGAAGATGAAATTTTTACAGAACGAAGCAGAAAAACTAAGGAACGTCATGTAAAAATTGAAGATCTTGGTTCACAATATTTTCAGAGATATGATATGTGGAAGTTATGGTTTTTTTAGGCTCCCGAATTTCACCTAAAACAGGTCATCGTGGAATTTGTGCTATAATTTTTTTTCTATGAAGGCTCAAAATTTGAAATTTTTACAGAGCGAAGCCAAAATCCCTGAGGAACTTCCTGTACAAATTTCAGATCTTGGTTCACAATTTTTTAGGAGATATGATCTGTAGAAGTTAGGGTTGTTTCAAGCTCCCGAATTTCATCTCAAAGAGGTGACCGTGGGAAAATCGTCAACTCTCTCTTTGAGTTTCGGATTGGAATTCTGTAAAAAGTGGGCGCAAGTACATGGATTGTAGTTTCTTGTGTATCAATTTCAGAGTCAAAGGAGGAAACAGTGACACGTGGCACGTCGTACAAGTTCGTTCTACTGAACCAGTCCATAATTAGGTCATTGTGGGAGATTAGGCATAAATTTGACTTGAAGAATCCAAATCAAGTCAGACCTATGGCATTCAAAAGAAGATTCAGAGTGCTACTACAGGGCTGAATTTCAGATATTGAAGATCCGAAATCACAGAGATAATTCAATTTCAATATCGAGCTCCTCAAAAGCAAGAAAAAGGTGTGTATTTTTTTTCCGAATTGCACAAGTCTTGTTTGAAGAATCATTTTGAATTGATTCCAAGGGAATATTGTAGAATATATATTAGTATTTGGTTCTAAAATGCACCCTAAAAATAATTCAACACCCATTAAGCCTTAAGAAGGCTCTACTATGGCTCATGAAGATGAAGAAATGCAACATGACATATCAAAATTACAAGATCAAGTGCACCAAATTTTGCTTTGGAAAAGAGAAACAAAAAATGAAATGGATGTTTGGAAGAAAAGCGTGGAAGCTAATATGGAGGGTTTGAAGAAAGGCATGGAAGCTACGATGGATGGTTTGAAGAATGGTGTGGAAGAAAAAATGGAAGGTTTGAAGGAAGACATGGAAGGTTTGAAGGAAGGTTTGTCAAAGTTGATACAAGAAATGATTCCTAATGGTGAAAAGATAATAGAGGAAACTCATGATGAGAAGAAAATAAATGTTAATCATGATTTCATAAAATCTAATGTTGGATTGAAGAACCACCATATTCCAAAGATGGATATGAGGAAGTTTGATGGCAAGGATCCCGTAACATGGATACTACAGATGGATCAATATTTTGATCTCAATAATGTGAAAAACACACAAAAGGTACGCATTGCAACTTTACATTTAGAACAAAATACATTTGTATGGTATCGATGGCTTTGTTCCCGTAAAAAAACTATCACTTGGTCAATTTTTATGGAGGAAATGATATACATTATGAGGATACAAAGAGCAACACCTTCTTTAGCCAATTGATAAATCTCAAACAAAAGGGTTCAGTGGTGGAGCACATTGAGGACTTCCAAAAATTAAATATAAGGGTAATTGATATTCTAGAGGAACACAAGATTGATATCTTCATAGGGAATTTAAAGGATAACATCCAACATGAAGTTCGCGTTTGGGAACCTGATTCACTGGAGAAGGCATTTAGGTTGGCAAGAAAAATTGAATGTAAAATTATGGTGACAAGGAAGCCTACCACTCACATCTATAAAGATGGAAGTGTTGCTAATCCTAGACTTCCACAACCTACAAGGTTGACACCAAAACAATTGGAAGAAAAAAGAGCAAAAGGGCTTCGCTATAGTTGTGATAGAAAATACACTAAAATTCATAAGTGTGCTGAGAAGAAATTATTTTACATATATTGTGAAGAGGAGGAAGAAAATGAACAAGAAACTTCAAAAGAAGAGGATATACACCAGGAACCAACCCTAGAAGAAGAAGAAATGAGTCCGACCATATTGTGTAATGCATTGGTAGGAATTACTACTCCTCAAACTCAATATAGAAGGACATATCAAGAAGAAAAAATTAATAGTGTTTATTGATTTGGGTAGTACCCATAATTTTATTGATTGTAAGGTAGCCAAGGAATTGAATTGTTTCCTATACCCATCAACTGAATGTCAAGTGATGGTTGCAAATGGAGGAACTATAAATTTCTCTGGAAAATGCCATAATATAAAGCTAACCATGGGGATTGAATAGTCTAATGCTTTCCATTCCAATGGGAGGTGTTGATGTTGTACTAGGAGTACAATGGTTACAATCTTTGGGGACGGTAGCTTTTAATTTTCAAGAACTTCTTTTGAATTTTTTTTTGGAAGGAAAGGAAATCGAATTACAGGATATTGCAGGGAAGCCAGGAAAGATAATAAGCTCTAATGTCATGAAAAATCGTCTGAAGAAAGAACAACGAGGCGTAATTGCACAATTATGCTCACTTGAAGTTCCAACATCAAAATAATCTATTTCTCCAGATCTCCAAAAAGTATTGGTCAATCATTCTAAGGTGTTTGAAACTCCTAAAGGACTCCCACCTATTCATGATCATGATCATGCTATTCATTTGATTCCAGGAAGTGTTCCTCCAAACACCAGGCCTTACTGATATCCTTATGTCCAAAAGAGCGAAATTGAACATATGATTGCATAAATGTTAGAGGCTGGTATAATTCGACCTAGTCAATTTCTTTCGCTGCTCCAGTAGTATTGGTGCATAAGAAGGATGGATCATGGCGCATGTGTCCGGATTATAGGGAGCTCAATAAACTCACTATTAAAGATAAATTTCCCATTCCTGTGATTGATGAATTATTGGATGAATTACATGGAGAAATTTATTTTACCAAGTTGGATCTTCGTTTAGGATATCATCAAATTAGAATGAATACTGAAGATATTCTGAAAATGCCATTTCGAGCTAGTGAGGGTCATTATGAATTTTTGGTCATGCCTTTTGGCATTACCAATGTACCTTCTACATTTTAAGGGTTGATGAATTCCATTTTCAAACCCTTCTTGAGAAAATTTGTGCTAGTATTTTTTGATGACATAATAATCGACAATAGGTTTTGGAAGGATCATGTTCAACATGTTGACAGGGTGCTCAAACTATTGGATGAGAAGCAATTATACGAAAAAACATCCAAATGTTTCTTTGGAGTACAAGAGGTGGAATATCTGGGTCATATTGTATCTCAGGAGGGTGTTAAGGTAAACCCTAAAAAAATTAACGCCATTAAGGAATGGAAAGTACCCACAACCATAAAGCAGTTGCGAGGATTTCTCGAGTTAACATGGTATTATCGCAAGTTTGTTAATAATTATGGGAGAATAGTAGCACCTATAACAACATTATTGAAGAAAAATTCATTTTCATGGACTCCTGAAGCAACTAAGGCCTTTGAACATCTTTAAAAGGCAATGTGCCTAGCACGAGTCTTAGCTACGCTAGACTTCACAAAAACCTTTATTGTGGAATGTGATGCCTAGGAAATGGAATTGGTGCTATTTTAATGCAAGAAGGAAGACCCATTTCTTTTGAAAGTCATCCAATCAAAGGAAATTATTTATAGAAAGATATCTATGAGAAGGAAATGTTGGCAATACTACATGCACTAAATAAATGGCGACCTTACCTAATGGGAAGACACTTCAAGGTAAAAACTGATCATGATAGTCTTAAGCTCTTTTTGGAGAAAATACTATCTTCAGAAGAGCAGCAAAAATGGGTCACAAAGATGTTGGGTTATGCCTTTGAAATCATCTACAAAAAAGGGAAGCTAAATGTTGTTACAGATGCACTCTCAAGAAAGGATGAAGAGGTGGAAGCATTGCTTTGTGCCATTTCTATTATCCAACTAGATTGGATAACCGAAGCAAGGGATGAATGGAAGAAGGACAAAGAAGTGTGGACACTCATTCAAAATTTGCAGCAAGATCCTAGTACATCTGATACATTTAGTTGGAAAATGATTCCTTATGGTACAAAGATCGCTTATATATTTGCAAGAATTCCCAACTAAAACAAAATATTCTTTTGGAATTGCACACTTCTCCTTTAGGAGGACACTCAGGATTTTTAAAAACTTACCACAGGGTGAAGAATTTTTTTTTTTGGGATGACCTTAAATCTAATATTCAAAATTTTGTGGCGGAATGTTTGGTTTGCTAGCAAAATAAAGTTTAGACAATTAAGACCTCAGGTCTTCTAAAACCTTTATCTATTCCAAGTCAATGTTGGGAGGAGATTTCAATGGATTTTATCACAGGTTTACCTAAGTCTAAAGGAAAGAGTGTCATCATGGTGGTAGTTGATAGACTTACCAAGTATGCACACTTTTGTGCTTATCTCATCCATTTAAAGAAATTAAAGTTGCTACTGCATTTATGGAAACAATTCAAAAGCTACATGGAAACCCAAAGATTATTATAAGTGACAGAGATCCCACTTTTACTGGAAATTTTTGGACGAAATTATTTTCTTGTTTGGGTACTCGACTAGCTCATAACTCATATTATCATCCTCAATTTGATGGCCAAACTGAGGTAGTCAATAAATGTTTGGAAAGATATATCCATTGTTTTTTATCTGATAAGAAAACACAATGGGTCAAGTGGTTACATCACGCTGAATGGTGGTATAACACTTCCTTCCATACTGCAGCAAAAATGACCCCTTTTACGGCACTTTATGGATATCATCCATTGTCCATCACATATTCTTTAAGAGAAAATTCTAAGGTTCAAGCAGTGGAAGATTACATTGAGAATAAACAAGAAGTTATCCAACTCTTAAAGGATAACCTAAATTTGGCACAAAATCGAATGAAACAATAGGAAGATCAACATCACAGCGTGAGAAGTTTTGATGCATGAGACTGGGTATTTTCACGTCTACAACCATACAAAAAAATGTCCCTCAAGCAAGCTAAGAAGGATAATAAATTATCGAAAAAGTACTATGGTCCTTACAAGGTGTTGAAAAATATTGGTACTATGGCATACAAATTGGAGCTTCCTACTTCTTCGCGAGTACATCCAATTTTCCATGTTTCATGCTTAAAGAAGGTTATAGGGGACAAACTTCTAGTTCAAACAATATTTCCAGAACTTGATGAGGAAGGAAAAATCATATTGGGACCTGAAGCAGTCATAGAAACAAGAACTTGAAAGCTACGAAATCGATCAATTTCAGAGTATCACATCAAATGGAAGAACTTACCCACTAAAGATTCTACATGGGAGGATGAGAATTTTATACAGAAGCATTCAGAGGACTTAAGCATTGAGTACAACAATTTTTTGAAGGAGAGGGGCATTTTAGGTCCCTATATTGCTATTATAGTCCATTATTGTTTTTAGTGTAACCCCCTTATTGTTATTGTTGTACCCCTGTAACCCCAATATTGTTATTATTGTGCCCTTACATTATTATTGTTAGGTCGGCTAGGATTATATTGTGACCCCATGGAATCCTATATATAGAAGGAGGTTTTTTTCATTTGTATAATCCAATAATTGTTCATTTATGTAATGTATTGGAGGTTTCCCCCTCAAAGTGGCTGATTTCTAACACATTGATCTCTCTTTTCTTCTATTTTTGGAGCTAGTTTCATAATAGACAATGAAAACAATTGATCTTGGACAAGTCTCTTTTTCCCTCTTCACCTTGGGAATTATTTCCCTTAGCTTTCTTTCCTTTTCCCACCAATTCAAAATATTATTCTTTGTCTTTTCCGGAGATCCCGTCTCTGGTGCTTCGCCTTATCTCTTCTATTACCAAGTCGGACCAAAAACTCTCTCAGTCTGGTAAATTCTCCCTCCCATTCACTAAGTCCTGGTAACTATGCCAGCTCTTGGGAAGGCCTATAAGTGATAGGCTCACCAAATCATCATAAAAAATAGTCACCCCAACACTTCCAAGCTCATCTCGACACTGAGTGAAATTCTGCAATTATTTTTGGATCGTGTCACCCTCCTGCATCTTGATATTTCTGATCTTGTCCTTCAAAACCAACTTCCTATGGTCGCTGTTACTCTGAAACATATCTGTCAAGGCCTTCCACATATCATATGGAGTCACTTTCCCATGGAGACTCGAGACAATATGATCTCGAACTCCCTTTAACAAGATCCTTCTCGCCTTTTCTTCCTTCTTCTGCCATGCATCAAGATTTTGAGCATCTGTTGCTGCGGGCTTGGGAATATCAGTATCTATGAATTCCTTCAACCCATTTTCCTCCAACACTGCCTCCATCCTACCCTTCCATTATATGTAATTCGAATTTCCCTCAAGAGAATATTCGAGTCTCAAGCTATTGAAAGACATCTTGATCTCCTGCTGGATCCTGAAGAATAAATTTGCATATCGAACCTATTCAAGACAAACTCAATTTATTCTCTTCTATTGTGATTCTAGATGCTCTGATGCATGTGGAAAATATAACAATGAGATTCTACTGATATTTTAATGTACTAAAACAAGATACTTAATCCTTCTTACAATTTGCGGAAACAAAACAAAATATCACAATCACATAACAAGTAAGAGAAATAAATAATCAATCGCACAAAAAAATATGTATCTGGGGAAATAATATACTCAAAACTCCTCTATATCTATAATTCATATGGTCAAGATCATTAAAAAATACAATGCTATCCCTCACACTGAGAAACCTCTGCACTCTGCTAACTGTCTCACTTTGATCCTGCTCAAATCTGGCTTTCGATCTAAACAAAACCGATAAAGTATTTAACCTTTTTCTCGCCTCTACCTAACTTGCATTGCTTACGCATTCTTGGGCTAAGTTAGCCCCTATCAATTGTGAAAATATCAATTAATGATTGCGCAATCGTTCAAGGCCTTCTCGATGAACTCATGCACGACTTGTACAACTTATAGTTCTCTTCCCTCTAACCTCAATATCAATTGGCACTTCCTTAGAAATGACATGTAAAAACTATTTATAGCAAATTATCAGTTAACTGATTGATCAATGCATGTGAATTAAATCAAATTTAATTCACTAGACATATCACTAGCTCATCTCTTAGTTAGAACTAGTTAAACTGATTTTAACTTACTTGAGTTAACTAATTACAACTCACAGATAACTATATCTGGACCCCCTAAAAATATAAATCCCTTTGCATGCATCCTCTTAGACCTATAAATTGAATTTACTAAGATAATTAAGTCTTCTTGACTCAGTTAACTAATACAAGTTGTCATGAGATGAAATTACAATTTTTCTTTCAATTCAATTAAGGGAAAATTAAATCAAAAGCCTCATATGGTAGTCATTTCTGGGTGCCATTTTCTGGATTTCATTTATAGGTTCCAATTTCACTGTTTCTTGTTGCAAATTTCAACAAATATACATATGAAATTACCAATCTGATTCTTCTTATAAGATTCTTCAAATTGAGAGTGACCATGTACTAGTATAAATACCTCCCTAGTTAAGAGGGAGCGTTGAAAAGTGTAACTAGGTTCGGTATTCATAATGAATTGTAATTATGAATTTATGTAATGAAGAAGAAAAAGATAATAAAATTTATTTTGTAATAATTGCATCATGGGTTTCATGAGCAAGGAGTTTTTATCATAGGTCAAAGACTTCTTCTTGATGTCTTTAGGGGCTTTTCATCTTTTCATAAATGTATAATTTAGATTCATGTATACGAAATGATGTTATACTCGTAAAGACAAATTAGTGTATGCTCCAAAGACCTTATCAATATGCTCCTTGAAGTCGACTCATATTATGGTTGGAAGATGCTCCTTGAAAAGTCGGCCTACTAGCAAGAGATCATGTCGGCCTAAAAGATGAAAGACAATCCCTATAAATAGATAAGACTGCAACCTCATTTGATACCATCAGTTCAGATCATTTCTGAAGTGAAGTGCAAGGAAAAGGTTTGTGATTTGGTGCGATAAAGAGGTGGTTGTCCAACGAAGAAAGAGGAGACTCTGTCTTGAGTCCATCCTCACGGTCAAGGTCTGTAATTGAGGTTCGAAGTTGTAGTGCATAAGGAGAATATTATACAACAAATAAAAGGAACCGTGATAAGGTCAAGTTCAGGTGCATAATGTAGATTGAGATCAATTCAGAGGAGAGGCAGTGCTATCCTTTGAATTGAGATCATACTCGTTGCATGTATTAGAACAATCACAATTTAGTTATTTAAGGAAGGCCGAAGGTATTTACAACAAGGAAAACGACTAATTATAAGGAATGTTATTGAGCCTTAGAGAAATATGAAGTATGCGGGAAAGAGATCATCAAGGAGTCTTGTGATAGCCAAAGTCGGATCAACAGAAGGGCTGAAGGAAATCACATAGTAGGAACTGAGTTTCCTAGTGTTGGTGCAGTGCAATGCTGAAAGAAGGGATCAACTAGAGAAGTTGAGAAGAGAAGTAACAAGGTCTTGGAGGCATAATAGTGTCAATGGTCTATGTCATGGTTATGGTACTCGCCAATTGATGATCTATAAGAAGAATGATTATCGGGTTTTCCTCTCCAAGAGGGAGAGGTTTTGGCCCTGGCTTGAAGAGCCTCAAAGTTTGTGTCTCTTGTGTTTTGATAATTGACTTGTTTAAAGAAATAATAAGTTAATGAGGATAAGATCTAAGTAAAATAAGAATAACAAGTTCACATGTAATTAGCAAGAATAGAAATTGAATCAAATGCCCTAATTTCTCAACATATTGGATAAACCCATGTACACTCTATAGAAGTGACTTGCAGCAGTGTTAGGTGGCAACCCTCCTAGAGTCTCGATGTGTTGTCCTTTTGTTGTGTTATTCAAAAAACCCCATTATTTTAGCTTAGTTACCTTAAAAAATAATGGGGACCCTTTTTAATTTATTTAGAGTAAAACAAATAAGACCCTTAGAGTGATTCATTTATATAGAAATAGGAATGAAAGGGGGAAAAAACCTTGAATTTTGGCCTTAAAAGCACTCAAGTGGAGAAAGATCACATTATCGCAATCACAATACCACAATAGAGCACATATGACTTCTAAAAATCACTTAAAACATATTACGATGTGATATATATAACAAAATCACTTTTATAGAGGGAAAATACATTTTTTCAAGAAAATTATATAAGGAAAGCTTGCGGGACCTACTTTCGCCATGTAGGCTATCTCAAATCACATTTCACATTTCACAACTCTCCCTTGACGGTCTTATTGTCACCCTCCATGTTTTCCCGATGCGATATACTCCATCGCATCACATATTCACCGATGCAATATAGTTTATCGCAAATCACAAATCGCACTTTCACAACACAAACACTTTTACCCTCCATCTATTTTTGCTGATAGTGTGATTGCGATATCACAATTGGAAAAACTAATTCGATCAGTGTTTTACAAAGATTCACACACGATAAAAATTGCGACGCGATTGATCTAGTTTTAAATGTTGAAATTATTACATGGGCACGTCAACCCATATCAACCATCAGTGCCATAACTTAACGGTTTTGTAGCCCATGCCTCCAAAATGTTTTGACTGTAAGAAGCATTGAATTCATATATTAGCAGCGTGCCAAGTTTCATTCGTTTAATTGTCTCCATTACTACGGTACTTGTGCATTAATAAAATCAAAGTTCCCTCTTTCCGCTTATCATTTCTCATTTATTCACATGTGAGCCCAAATAAACATAATCCTTTGGAGATGTATAAAGCTCTTAAGAAAGCTAAGAAACCGATGACCCCTGTGAATCTTGCACCTGTTGCAACTGAGAGAACAAGGATGCTTCCTTTGTTTATAAACATGACATGCAGACCTCAAAGTGGATCCTCCTCATGGGAAGCCATGTACAAACTATTTGAAGATGATAAAAATCACAAGGTTCAAAGGAAGGTTATTGTTGATGCTTTTGATTCCTCAGAAGCTAATATAGAAGAAGTGGCTAATTATTTCTTGCATTGAATTGATGCGCGACCTAAAATATTACCATATACAGATATGGTAATATGGATAATTGATAATCTCAACATTGGGGACATGAATTTTCTAACCAGTAGAGGAAAAATGATAGGTTCCTTCAAAGCTGAAGAATTGAAGCTGATGTACCACATCCTAGACCCTGAAAAGATCTATGACAAGGAATTTCTGGCATAGTTCGCTAGCAAGAATGAGCTCAAATAAAATCCAATCAAGAAATAGAGAAGTAACCCACATAAACACAAGAATGATGACAAGGGTATGTATTCTACTTACTCTCTTGCAAGTCCCTACTGTTATGTTGTTGCGATGATGTCTAGGCTCTTTGGTAAGCTTGACACTACAAAGTTTTCAGTAGAACGATTTCCCCTCATGGACTAGTTTCAGACTCTTATGTTATGGATTTGGGAAACATTATGTCTAATAACATTGCTATTCAAATTTTGGAATATAGGAAAAATCATTCTATTTCCTCCAAAATCCCCCCCCCCCCCCCCCCACCCCCTCGTTTTATATGAGTGCTTTTATCATGGATGTTGTATGTTTCACTTCATATTTTCTAGCCATGGGCTAGAAATGGACTACCCAGGACCCTCTACACATTCATGTATATCATAGCATGTTATGGGAGTTAAAATTTGAGAACCATTTTTATAAAATATACCATGGAGTCATTCTCCCTTTGTTTCAAGTTGTCTTTAAAGAGAAAGTGCCCAGATTGTCAAAAGAGGCTCAAGCTGATTTTTCCTCCATTGGAAAATGGTTTGGAGAAGAGCTATTCACCTATGTCAAAGTATTTGGGAGCCTAGCTCGGCCGCATGTTTTACCCTTGTATGTTCCTGATAAGCTTCTTGCAAGAGAAGTAACATATCAAACTGTTGGCAAAGGATTAACCAAGTTTCTAAAGGAAGTTAAGAAAGCATCATGGCCTTCCTTTCCAATTAATTTTGGTTTTTATGGTCTGGACAATTACAAGCATGCTTTAGAGATCATCCAAATTGAATGTTTGAAATTGTTTACAATTTCAAAAAGGAAATATGACCCAATTAAAATTTCCAATAATTTTACTACCCAAGTTAAAATTAGGCCTTTTGTGCATGAAGATGATGAGTTCGATGACTTATTCGAGTTTGTCGATAATTACTCTACAGTTACGAAGTTGGAAACCCTACGCCTCCATCCACAACAATTACCAAAGTTTAAACAGTACAGGAACAAGAGATTGGAAGGAATTCCATTGAAAATGCTGGAAGTATCCCAACCCCTAATTCAGAAGGAAAAGGAAAATGAACCGACAACTAAGGATACTGAAGTCCTTAGTAAAACTGACCAAGATAAATCAGCCAAAGTTCAAATTATGGAATTAGATTTCCCAAGTAATTTGAGTGATGTTTGGAATGATTTTAACCTAAAAGTCTAGGGAGACCAAGGAGCCATAGTTACTGATCAACAACAGATTGTGCATACACATAAAACAAAAAGTCAGGACTCATTCACTGCTAAGCCCTCTGAAAAATTAGTAAGCACACAACAAGTGGAATTCATCCCAGCCTTCCCCCTTACTAAAATTGTACTGAACAATGAGGAAATCCCTCCTCTAGATATTTTCTACAGTCCTAAACATAAAGAAGTTATGAGTAGATAGAAGAAAAGAAGGAGATAAGAGAAATCTCAACCCCTTGTCCAAGGTGATGTCTCAATGGAAGTTGTCTGGAAAGACTCACAGGCAGATCCTTCATAGGATCTAACTCGCCTAATTCAGTTCATAGTAGCTTATGCCTCTGCAACTATTGATAAAGATTATGAGGTTCAACAGTTGATGAAAAAAAAATATGAAAGAATCATCCAATTAGAAATTTATCTACATGCAGAGAAGAAAAATTTCAACCAACAACTACAGGTACAGGTCATGCAGCTCCAGGAGAGCATGGACCAATTGAATATTCAACACCAAAATGAAATTAGTTCAAAGGACACTCAAATTGAAGTTTTCTATAGAGCAATTGAACTCCAAAGATTGATGAATTTATAAAAGATGCCTTGGAACTAAATACTCTAATGGCACAACAACAAGTCATTTTTTGTCAAAAAATATCAAATATTCTTGAATTGTGTGAGCAAAGCGATTCACTGATGAATCAAATTTCATACCAGAGGATTAGTTTTGATGAGATTGATGATAATGTTTCACAGTATGTCACCAGGGAAGATTCTACTGATGACCGAAAGGCCAACCTGCCCAAGATTGAAGACTCGGAAAAGGAAATATTGTTTACTGATTGGGACATACAGTTGAAACATGCTGAAAGAGCCATTTGCAGAGAAAAAGATGTGGCTACTAGCATTGTGGAAACTGTTAGTAAAAATATCACTGCTATAAACCTTATTGATAGATGTCCTCTCGGTGCACTTCCTATCATGAAATACTTGATAAGACAATGGCAAGAAGTTTCAAAGGTAAAAGAGGAACACATCATAAATCTGGAAAAACCAGATTGGGATAAGTATTGGAGATACTTGGTAAAGCCACATAGCCAATGGATTATGCTGCGCTGTCTTATAGATACACCCTCCTACATGCTTCCTCCATTTTCTGATGTTGTTTTCACTGGCAGCTGCGCATCAGGCCAAAGAAAACTATAGAGGTTAAGCCTATTCTTAACATCCTTTAGCTGAAGGAATGAATGGCTGATGAGACAACATGACAATCATCAAGCAAGTCACCCTTTTAAATTATGTTTATGTTTAATTTCCACTTATTTTAGGAGGGTTGTTTTAAACCTTCCCAACTTTTATTGCAATAACTATTTTAGGAATTTTAGTTATATATATAAAGCCCTTCATGTCTTTGAAGAAGGGGTCCGAAATTTTGAAAGGAAGACTTTACAGAAGTTGCACTTTTGTACTCTTGAAGTTTTATGAATAGAAAGGGCTGGACAAAGTACTTTTTCTCAAATGAGCAGAGTGAACATATACATGGTACTTTTATCCTTTGTGTTATATTTTTGCTTCAAATAAGAAATGGTTATTTATCTTATGATTTTTTGTTTCATGTATCTATTTGAATACAATTTGACATTAACTCACTTTTGAACATGTTAGACTATTATCTTTTGATACATATTCAATACAACCATTTAATAGTTGCTTTATAAGCTTTATCCAATTGATTTAATTAAATCAATTATCTCAAATCGTTTTCATATCTCTAAGTGTTTGTATGATCTTCATTTGCATCCACTGAAACATCATTTTTTATAAATCGTACAGAGAATATATTTCATCCTTGGATACATAGTAGATAGATATATTATTTGCTACAAGATTGCTAATACTTCCATCTACCAAGTTACAGACAGTTATAAATCCATCCATTCACCAAATTATATTCCACTGGGAAACTGGTCCCATAAATCTAGTTGAATCCACCATTCCAAACGGAAAATGGACAATTTTTAAGTCCTTGAGCGAGTGGTTTCCCTGATGTTTTTGCACCGATTTTCAAGGCCTCAACACTTTTGAACGACTAAGGGGAATATAGTGAGTAGTACAGAAGTGAAGGACTGACATGACATGATATGACATCGAGTTTTTCATTGTATCCTATATACCATAAACTGTTGTATTATTCAAATTTGGTTCAATATAATGATGATTGGGGTTGTACATTATTCTACAATTTGTTAAAAACTGCGTATATTTGTGCATCTGTGATTTATTTCTTTATATTTTCCACTGTGAAAAATAGTTTTGGTTGAGATTCTTGGTTTGGTACCATCAATGATTTTAAGACTCTAACTTATACCCAAGGTCATGTAAATTCAACATGGAATCAAAGCATGTTTGAGCTACTTTGAAAGTCAGTGAATTAGAGTTGTGGGAAATGAAGTACAACGTAAGAGGGAGTTGGTCACATTGTAAGTGAAGGTTTCACTACAATGTCGAAGTTTTAGGAAGGTCTCCGGTATGAGGACATGTTGGAGGGGTTGTACAACTATAATCCTTAGAAGGAAAGGATCAAGTTGGTCTTGCAGGTCAAGAAGATCTGATATTTTTCCGTGAAAGAGATCAAGAAGCCAACCGACTGTGATATATGGGAATATTTGGATACGAAGGCAACATTGATCATGCTTGATGGTGTGAAGGATTCCTTAATACCTTGTTTGTGTGGGAAGAATAATGCACATGAGATGTGGATGGCTCTTCAGAATTTTTCCCGATTAAGAACGAGAATCGGGTACTAGTATTGGAGGACAAGTTGAAGTCCACTAAGATGATAAAGGGTGAAGGAGTGACTTCGTATATGATGAGGTTTTCTCAGGCCAGAGATAAGCTTGCCACGACCCATGTCGAAATTTTAGATGGAGATATGGTGAGGATTTCCTTAAAAGGCTTCACCGAGGAATGGAAGCCCTTCCTCAAAGGAATCGTTGCGAGGGAGAAATTTCCATCCTAGAATATACTATGGGATGATTTCATTCAAGAATATTTGTGAGATGATGATCTTCATCCATTGAAGAAGGCATATGAGGACGTGGCACTTGCAGCGCGAATGAAGGGTAAGCTGAAGAAGGACTTGAGTAAATTCAAGTGTTTCAACTGTGGCGAGATGGGTCAATTTTCATCGAGATGTCTGATGAATGAGGGAGATGATGAGAAGAGGAAAGGAAAGTATGTCGCTGGTGTTACCACTTCAGCTGAGATAGATGATCTCTCTAAGATATTAGAAGAGGAGGACCTTGCTATGATTTCTCATTTCTCGCAGGGTACTATCAAAGAGGATGGATGGTACATGGATAGTGGTGTGACAAAGCATATGATAGGGTCACAAGAGGTTTTGAGACTCTACCCGAATGGGACTCAAAGTTTCACATGGTGTTGGGCGACAAGAGTCAATTGGAGATCCGAGGATTGGGTGTTGTGCCACTCAGTATGGAGACATGACAAGTGATTTGGGTCTAGGATGTAATATTTGTACCAAGACTCAGATATAACATGATTTCTGTCTCGATGATCAAGAATATTGGGTTTGAGATCTTGTTCCAAGATGGGAAGGCAAGAATCAGGCCTAGAGGCTCTAGCTCCGCTGGTATCGTGCTTGGAGTTAGAGAGAATGGTATATATAGGTTGACAAGAAATCCTATGGATGATGAGAAGTAGGCGGAGCAGGTGTAGGTTCCATAGGAGTAGATGCAGGTGAAGGCTTCAGAGGAGTAGGTACATGTTCCTGAGAACAAGGTCCAGGTTCCAGAGACTAAGAGGGAGTCGAGTTCTAGTAGGATCTTGAAGGTTCAGAGGGAGACTTTGCAGCCAAAGAAGTGCGCTTGTCAGTGGGGAGAAAGGGTGCTTCCACATATACTAAGAAGGAAACATGGAGAGATTGGAAAGAGATATAGGAAAAGAAGAAGAAGCAGGATGCTTCCAGCAGTGACAGTGACACTTCCAAGAAAGGTGTAGTTCATAGGACAGGGATTGCTTTGATTGTGAGTGCCAGGAGTTGGGAAAGTGTTGCGAGGAATGATGATGATGGAGAGTTACTTCCTAGTCTTGGAAGTACCTCCCTGACTTAGAGGGAGTGTTGATTTTTGAGTATATTTGGAGGTACTCCAAGCCCTAGGGTTCGGGGTTTTGAGGGAAAAGAGCTACAAGGGTCACTTGTGGGCTTGGAACCTAAGTATGGGGTTTTTCACCAAAACATGTTTTGGGCATTTCTGTGGGAACATTTATACATGTAATGGCATGAGATGATAAAGGGTGGAAAGGAGAATCCAACTCTTTGAGAATCGTCGAATTCTGAGTTGTAGAAATGGAGATACGAATTTTTGAAGTTATATGATGGGTTTGCACATGTATGTCAAGGTCAGCCTAAGGTGTTTTAGGCACGTGAAAAGCTGGTAGCCCCTTATGTGATTTTTTAGGAAGCCCCTATGTTAGTGTATAAATAGAGGGTGAGGAAAAGTCATTTATCCATCCAAAAGTGCAACATAAAGGCAACTTTAAGGAGAGACAACAAATCGTGGAAGAGGAGAGTTACCTCTGTTCAGTCGTAGGAGAAAAGACAGAAAATCGTGAAGGGTTAGGGATATTTGGGTGCTTCTTTGTGACTGTGTGGAGGGATGTCTCCTACCATGCCACCGAGTAAGGAAAGGGTAAACACAGTTGGAAGGAGAGTCTGTTGGGAAGCAAGCGAGGTAAGGAAACCCTGTTTTGGGGTGGGATGTAGGTGACAACGGAACAGTTGTGGTAGGCCGCAGGCTAACCACATTAGAAAAAGGGCAACATGGAGAGGTTTTGGGGCATATTTGTGCCTAGAAAAACAACATGGTTGAAGAAGAGTCTTCCTTGCCTAGGCCGCAGATTTATAGGGGTTGTTTGGTGAATTTGTTAGAGTTGTTGCAACATGCGTGATGCCCTAACCAGTCACTGTTAGGAACAACATAAAGATAACAGAATTGAGAGAAACATTGTGCCTTGTGTTGGGTTTTGGAATTTGACCAGAATTGGATCATATTCAAAGAAGCCTATGGGAGCCAGTTTGGAGGCTTGATTCGGTGATCGGAAGCCTTCATCGGTGAAGATATTATGATGTAGTATTGGGTGCCATTGATATGGTGGAGGGAAGTGTGTTGGCTACCCAAAGTAGCCCTAAGTGAGATATCTTGAAGTGACAGAGAGGAGCTGAAGGTTGGGTGAAGTTTGGTGCCAAGCTGTAACACCTTGATGGACAAAGGTGGCTACTAGGATGGTAGTTTGGAGCTTGGGAATTAGGCCTACCCAGAGAGCAGATTTGATCAGCCCATGTAGACTCTACAAAAGTGACTTACAATAATGTTATGTGGAAAACCTCCCAGAGTCTCGATGTGTTGTCCTTTGAAGGACTGAGGGGTAGCTAGTGAGTAGTAAGAAAGCGGAGGAACGATAGGACAAGATATGACATCGAGTTTGTCATTGTATCTTGTATACCATAAAATTTTGTATTATTCAGATTTGGTTTAATATAACAAAGATTGGGGTTGAACATTATTGTACAGTTTTTTAAAAAATGTGTATATTTGTGCATGTGTGATTTACTCCTTTATATTTTCCGTTGTGCAAAGTATTTATGGTCGAGATTCTTGGTTTGGTAGCATCAGTGATTTTAAGACTCTAACCTAGACCCAAGATCGTGGAAAGTCAACAATATGATGTGATTGGATCTGCTCGTAGAAGAGAATATTCGTAATGAGCTGACATTGAAACCTCTGTTGTTATTGTTTATGGCCTTGATAGTGACAATTATTATGTGCCTTGATATTAAATAAGAAGAAAGTTATTTTTAGTTGCAAGTCTTAAATGGCTACAATAATTTTGGATCTATATTAGAGTTTTGTCTGGCTTGATTTAATGAGAATAGAATTTTGGTAATATAAGTGGTTGACATAGATCTTAATATGTTGTTTCTTGTTCTCATGTTTTCCTTGATGTGACTTGGTTGATACACACATGGTTTAATGATGAGTTGGCACTACTTAGTATTTGTTGATCTGACAAATTTTAACTAGACTTGGCTTGAAATTGTTGTTTGACAAAGAACCATTGCTAGAGGAACCTTGAGAAGAATTTTACAATTAACTTGTTTTTCTCACTGGATGGTTATTGGAAGAAATGTTGTCTTATGTAGATATCTATAATGATTTGAGAGAGGGTTTTTGGAAAAACATATTTTATAGGCTTCTTGTTGAATTGTTGACAATATGATTGCTGATTCATGTTGAAACCAGTGAAGTTAACATGATCGTTTTTCCTCATAAATTTAGGTTTACTAAAAGTGATGATTCAGAGGTCTAGAATTATTGGTATGCTACAGGGACAATGATATTTTATGAACTAGTTATGCTGCTTACTGCTTAAAAATATTGGCATATGTTGAGATGTGAATTGAATTATTTTTTATGACATGCTTCTTTATGAAAGTTGATGTGATGAATTGGTTGTATTGATAGTGTTAGAATATGCTGATAAATACAATATTGATAAACTATTTGGCTTGGAATTTGACAATATTAGACAATTAGGGATTACAAATTGGTTTTTTTGATGGGTATTACCTTGGCGTAGCATCTAACAGGGAGTGCGACGAGAAAATTATGTCAATGGATTTTAATGAATGATTGACGAGCAACATTGGTTGATTTTTCTTTATATGGCATTATAGTTGGCTTGGTTTGCTATTGCACAGTGTTTGAGGCTTGGTATAATTGGAATTCAGTGATTGGTTTGCTTCAGTGATTTAGTTGGTATTCATGTATTTAATGATTAAGTTGGAATCATAATGATTAAATGATTTGATTTGATTAGTTGGTATTCAATGATTCAATATATTGGTATCTTGATGTATGGTTAGTGTGGGTGTTGTCTTGCACCTTTTTATGGTTGATTGACAGGTGAATCAATTATGAAATATTATGAAACACGGTCCACGAGTTGTTGAGGGTTGTAGCCTTCAGTGAAGGAGTTAGAGCTTCCTTCCGGTAGGAGCCGATAAACTTGATCAGGGTGTATTATCTCCCTTCTAGTAGGAGACAGAGAAAGAGTGGATCCAATACAACATTGTAAGAATAATTTTATTTATAATAAAATAATAATACAAATTGAAAACAACGATGGTTTTCTCCCACACTGGGTTTCCACCTAAAATCCTGGTGCCCATATGTGATTGATGTGTTGATGGTGTACATGCTTCTATTTTTGGTGTTGCTCATGGTTTATTATATAAGCTCACATATTTAACATAATATTATACTAATGATATAACGATTTGACATAACTTTGAAATGAATGCATACACGTAAAGTTTAATTGGGAATGAAGTACTGATTCACTCCTCCTCAGTATTTTCAACAATTTATATCAGAGTAGGTTTCTCCAGTAGAAGCTTAACCATTTGAGAATGGATTAGGGACAATGGCATGGAAGCAAAAGAATAAAGAAACACAAATAAAGAGGCTAATTCAGGAAAATAGTAACAATGATGTATCACATATCGTGGCAATATCTACATTCATATATCAAGGAAAACCAGTAGAAGATCAAGGCAAGTTAGAAAGTATGGATAATGAAGGTATTATCATTCTTAATGATACTAACTATCAGGAATGGAAAGAAAAGATGAATTTTAATTTAATGGCTCTTAGATATGATGTTTGGAATTTAGTATGTAATGGTTGCACTAAAACTCCCCCATCAGGTGAAGAATTGCAAAAGAGTGGCCAGACATTAAATGCAATTTATTTTTTCCTATCTGTGTCATAATTTAAGAAATTTATACTCTATGAAACTACAAAGGAGGTATGGGATAATTTGCAGGTCATTAATGAAGGTGAAGTAAATCAAAGAAGGTTTTTCATCAGGTAAACCGACATGCCATCTTGTTTTTGAGACATTAAATGAATATAAAGGAAATTATGGTTTTTTAGAAGATGAAGATGATCATGAAATAAACTTTTCTATATTAGATGGAGTTACTGATGAAGAAGAAGACAAGTTAGAAGAAGTTCTAAAATTTAGATCAAAACTTGCTTCTACTTTGAAAATAATTAATAGTCTTGAGAAAAGTTGCAGGAATGTGAAAAAAGGGACCATAAAACAATAAATGTTGCAGAACGAATTAGCGAAAGGAAAAAATATTGTGAGGGACTTGAAGTAGAGATCATCTCTCTCAAATCAAATCTTGAAAATTCAAACAAACAACATGAGGAGATGCTCCAAGTATTTGAAGAACAAGAGAATGGGCTAAAGGAAGATATTATTGAATTAAGAATGCAAGTAGAAGAAGGAAGAAATATTGAATAAGGAATGAGGAAGCAACATATGGAAAAGGAAGATCGGTTTCAAAGAATGGGTGTTGAGGTAAGAATTATAAAAGGTAAATTAACAGAAAAATACAAACATTTGAAATTCCATGATAGTACCAAGATATTGGACAATATGCTTAACAGTGAAAGATCCCCCTCTATCAAATCAAGCCTTAGTTTTCATGATTTTTTTAAGGGAGAATATAGTTGACAAGCCTATGTAAACAATTATGAGGATAACAAAGAAAATTATGAGAATCTAGTTAAATATTTAAGAAGTCAACCATATTAACAACCAAGGAAAGTTAATTTTCAAAGGAAATCATTTGCTCCCAATAATAGAAACCACAATTGATTCTCTCCTTTGATCAATGATATTGATTTTTTTATCTGTCATAACTATGGACACATTGCAGCCAATTGTAGAAGCATATTATTCAAATCTCAAGAAAATAGTTGCTCCACAAGAAGATCATAAGCTTCTAGGTACTCAATTGTTTTTAAGGGTATTGTTTCACATGCAATGTATTTGGTCACAAAGGTATTAATTGCAATAGGAGAAATATGAAGAAAAAACATTATGACTCTCATGCTCCCTTCTCTGGTCATGTAAGGTTTTATACTTGTAACAAGTTTGGACATGTAGCAAAAGAATGCAGGAACAAGACAATGAATTCACACATACAATAATTAGACTACCTAAAAAGCAAGCAACCAAATAATAATATTATTATCAAAAGACCTGTAAAATATGAATCCACTAGCACTACTCATATTAAACAAAAGAAAGAAGAAAAAGTAAGGTGTGGACTTGATCTATGCGCATTTTAAAAATATCAATGGTACATAGATAGCGAACGCTCTCATCACATGTCTGAAAATAAGAGAAAATTTATCTCTCTTAAGAAAAATAAAAGTGGTAATATTATTCTTGAAAATGTTTCATTTGCAAAGGTACTAGAAACAGGTAATTCTGATCTTGATGTTAAGAATATGGAAAGAACTAATGTATTATTGGTTGAAGGGATAAATAAAAACATTCTAACTGCAGACAAAATAGATGATAAAGGGCATGTAATCATATTTACATCAACTGGATGCAAGATTATATAAGAAGACACTGGAGAATTTATAGCAAAAGGATTCAGAAATAAAAATAAATTATACATACTAAATAAAAATCCAAGCAGAAATAAGAAGTCTATCTCCTCTTCCTCAGAGTCAAAGTAAAGAAAAATAGTCCCCATTGTAGTCTATTATAATTGATGTTATTTTTGAAAGGACTGCAAAAATAAATATGGAGCAATTAGGTCCACCGGATCTATGGTGCATGATCTTAGGGGGAGACTTTCATTGATGATGATTACATATATTAATTGATTATTTATGCTTTTGATGCTACATCTGTGATGAACAAGATAAGATATGACGTGTTCAGGGGGAGCTACCCATTTTCTTCCAACAACTCATTATTGGCATTATGGTTGTGACTGATATATGGATATATTGTGATTAGTATTGATTGGCACATGTTTAGGGGGAGAATATTTGATTCTTAAAATGGTTCACACAAGCTCTACTTATATGATATAACCTATGGTTATTGATAATGTGATCATTGCTTACTATTGGAAATCAATTGCTGCTGCCACTATGTCATGGTTGATTATTGTTGCTGATATGTCTTCTTTCATTTCTTATTGATGATTGACACTTATTTGATAAGGAGGATATCACATACTAATATGGTATGCTACTTGATATTGATGCTATAGTTCACAAACATGGTTATTTCATAATTACATATCGCTTAATATATTATTTCACATATGTTGCTTCACATGCTACTGTTTATGGATATCATGATGATAAGGAAGTTGGTCTTGTGATACTACTTGTTGATGGATGCATGGTCATATCACCTTGGGAGATGAATGGTTGTGTTAATAATTATTATGGATGTACTCATGCTTGCTTCATTAATCCTTGTACCTTTATGACATAAAGGATCTAGTATATGCTCATGGGGAGTATGGTGAGTTGAGTTCTTTGTTTCACATCCAAATATTAGACTTATAATGTTGCATATGATAGGGGGATTTCTTCTCTTGGTTCATTTCAACCATTTTCACTTGATTTCAAAGGGTGAGAAAGACTTCATGTGTTGTATAGGGTTGCCATGAATTCCAAAGGGGGAGATTGTTGGCATTATGGCTCTAGTGTTTTCCTTGATGGAAACCTACAATGGTGTCAACCTAACTATGATCTTATCACAGTGAGATCAATAGTTATAGTACAATAATAATGTGTCTTCATAGGAAGTCTTCTCGGATTTCTTGTTCATTTTTGGATTGATATATGATGTCTTCATATGGATTTCTTGTTCAGTTTGGTATGTATTCATGTGTGTAATGCAAGATTGATATATGTCATAGTGCAATATTGATGTCATACTTAATTACTTGATCAATACAAGATTGATGTGTCACCTTGATGATTGAATGGTTGAGTTACAGAGGCTGGAATGAGGTTACGACGGCTAACATAAGTTGTGCAATTTTCAAAGAAAATAAGGAAGAAGATGGGAAAGTTCTGGCCTGAGAAGAGAAGGTTTTCTCCTATGCTCTGCCCTAGACACACAGATGAAGGGTTATGAGTGTGGCCAGAAGCCCTCATCTGCATGGAGGAAGGCTCATGGGGGCGGCTATAGTCGATATTTTCTTGTTTGTTTAGTACGACCATGCCTGTAGGTGTAGAAAAATAATAAAAAACAAGTGTGTGTGGGATAGATTGACATGGTAAAATGATTACCCTAGTATTCCTTCCTGTGTTATTCAGAAAACCAAAGTAATTACCTAAGGTATTGATGGGATCAAATCCTATATAAGGACTCAACAATCAAGATATATGAGTGTGCAAATAAATTATTTTCTTTTGATTACTTTATACATGTAAGCACCGGGGGTGCGAGGAGACTCAAATCTCTTCCTCATTGATGGATTTTACAAAGAACCATTGGTAGAAGAACCTTGAGAAGGATTTTACGATTAACTTGTTTTTCTCATTGGAGAGTTTTTGTAAGAAATGTTGTCTTATGCAAAGATCTATAATGAGTTGAGAGAGGATTTTTGGCAGAAATTATTTCATGTGATTGTTGTTGATTTTTTGACAATATGATTGTTGTTTCTTGTTGAAACTAGTGAAGTTAACATGATTGTTTTTCCTCCTAAATTGAGGTTGACTAAAAATGTTGATTCAGAGGTCTGGAAGTCTTGGTATGATATAGTGACAATGATATTTTCTTAACTAGTTATGCTGCTTACTACTTAACAATATTGGCATATGTTGAGATGTGAATTGAATGCTTTGTTATGACATGCTTATTTATGACAATTTATGTGAATACTTGGTGGTACTGACAATGTTAGAATCTACTGATAGAGACAATATTGATAAAATATTTGGCTTGACATTTGAAAATATTAGACAATTAGGGTGTATGGTTTGGTTTTCTTGATGGGTATTACATTTGTGTGGCATCTAACAAGGATTGTGACAGGATACTTATGAAAAATTTGACATGATACTTATGACAACAAATTTGATGAATGATTGACGGGAAGAATTGGTTGATTTGGCTTTGTATGACATGATAGTTGGTTTGGTTTTCCATTGCATAGTTTTTGAGCCCTGGCATATTTGGAATTCAGTGATTGGTTTGCTTTAGTGATTCAAATGGTATTAAAATATTCAGTGATTCAGTTGGCATACCGTGCTTCCGTGATTTGATTTGATGAACTAGTTTTTAGTGATTCAATATATTGGTATCTTGATGTATGGTTAGTGTTGGTGGTGGCTTGCATATTTTGATGGTTGATTGATAGGTGGATCCAGAATGAAATATTATGAAACACAGTCCACGAGATGCTGAGGGTTGTAGCCTTCAGTGAGGGATTAAGAGCTTCCTTCCGATAGGAGACAATAAAATTGATCAAGGGGTAGTATCTCCCTTCCAGTAGGAGATGGAGAATGAATGGAGGTTGTAGCCTCTTGCAGGTAGGAGCTTCTGTGCTGGAAATATTCTACGCTAGTACAAAATTGTAAGAATAGTTTTGTTTATAATAAAATAAGAAGACATATCGACAATAATGATGGTTTTCTCCCACATTGAGTTTACACCTAAAATCCTGGTGTCCATATATGATTGATGTGTTGATGGTTTACATGATTTTATTCTTGATGCTTCTCATGGTTTATTGAATAAGATCACATATTTAAAATAATAATGTGCTAATGATATAATGGTTTGAGATAACTTTGAAATATTTGGTACCTGGATCTTCATTCTTAGGTTTATTTGGAAGTTCATCGATTTCTGTTATGGTAGAATATTGCTTTCCCTTTATTTTTATATTATTAGATCTTTCAGGACAATTACTTCTATAATGACCAAATCTCGGACAATGATAACATTGAAATTTTGACATTTCTCTCTTTCCTTGAGGAGTGAATCTTCTTCTTTTAGGTCTTCTTTATTCATTCCTTCTTTGGAATCCAAACTTCTTTCCTCCTCCAACCTTATTGAAACGTGTTGCATATGATTGAGAGTCACCTTTGTTGGATCTCTAAATATTTCCCTTAGAAATGAGCCTTGATTCTTCTTGAGTACATGCAGTCCATAGCTCATCAAAATTTGGAACTTATTTTCTGGAACATTTCCTTGATGCAAATGAGTCCCACGATTTAGGTAAACCATTAAGTGATGTAGTCATTAGTTCCTTTTCAAAAATGATTTCATCAATTGCTTGAAGTTGATATCTTAATTGATAAATCCTTATGAAATATGAGGCTATAGTGTAATTCATTGTCATTCTAACATCACGACGCTCATTCTTCAAACTCATTGCTTGAACAATATTATTGATAGTGTATAATTCAATTAGGGCATCATACATCTTCTTTGAAGAGTCAAAATTTGCTAGATATGGGATCAAATGATATCTAATGGTATCTACAATGATACTTCTAGCTGTAATATCATCTTTCCCATTTTTTTTCTTCATCTTTTTCAATTTCATTGACCTTGCCCTTCATAGTACCCAAGAGTTCAGTATTTGCAAGAAGGATATCAACCCTTGTTCTCCAAGCCCTAAAGTTTGTAGCCCCTTCCAATTTGTTTTCAGCCTTCATATAGGAACCCATAGCCATAAAAAAGTAAATAGATCTTAGATGAGGTCTTATTTAATGCTATTTAATTTACCAAATATTTCCAAGAGTGATTTCAATGTCCTATCCTTCACCAAATCTTTGATACCATGTTGATTTTTTTTCAAGTGCAATAAATAAAAGCACAAATTTATGAAATGCTGATAATTAATTCTAATGATATAGATATTTTTTTAACAATTACAATTTATCATTAAGAAATTTCACTTCAAAAATTGAATCATTAAACCATAAGGATAGTAGAGATCCCAATACATGAGGAGAACACCAGATTTACCTTGGGAAAATCAACTTGGGGGAAAACCCAACAACATTTTCCTTAGATAAATTCTCCAGTTCAACCAGAGATACCTCTAATACTGCTAGTCAACTAGATACCTCTAATACTACTAGTCAACTATGATATCAAATTGATCAACAACCTATGGTCAAACCTAGTCAAGCAACCCTCTATTCAAGTCAAGTCAAGTCAAACTTCCGCCTTTCAAAATTTGACCCTTCCACAATATGCCCAGAAACTCAACCTGCCAGAAATTTGGCCTTCCCAGAATATGTTTCCCATAAACTGCCTAACATTCACATGTGAGAGAATATGCCCATAAACTCAATCTACCAAAATTTTGGCCTTCCCAGAATATGTTTCCCATAAAATACCTAACATTCACATGTGTGTGTGAGAGAGAGAGAGAGAGAGAGAGAGACTTGAGGGTAGGCCAACTTGACTAGTTTGGAGCCAAAAATTGAAAATTAAAATTTCAAAATTTTACTTTTTAAATATGACATGAATAACTTGTCTTATAGTCATTATTTCAAGGGATAATTGATCAAAATGACATGAAGAACATGTATTACAATTACATTATACATTACAAGGGCTAAAATATAAATTATGAAGACTGACCATAGCTACAAAATTCAACATCCACCATGAGAACAAGTGGTCATAGGGAAGAACATGTAACTATGAACCATGCCCAATGATTGGGAGATAGACCTCAAATGACAGTAAAACATAGAATCCATTGAAAAACCATCAATTTATAGAACACAAATAATGTAATTAAAAATGATTGGGTTGGTGAAAATATCATCACATCTTAGAATAGGTAAGGCACACGATGAAATATTTGTAACCAAATGGGAATCCCTTAAGTCCAATAATAATGTAGAATAAATTTCCATAGAAGGGACATCGATAAGAGGAGGTACATCAAAGTGTGATAGAGAAAGGTATATTATAATAGGGAGAGAATCATTTGTAGAAAAATCCTGAAAAAGAGACAGTGGAAACAATCCTAACAAAATGTGAATATAAACTCCATCAAATATAATATTTTCATCAAAAGTATCATTTAAAAAATATATTGGGATATGAGTCAATGTACTTGATCCAAAAAACTTGAATTGAAAATTTTGTGAAGCTATACCTTGATCAAGGGAGTGACACAATAAATCAAACCCATACTTCGAATGCATTGCTAGATGTGCATTGTAGATTGCGTTAATAATAAAATTTAGAGGGCAATTGTTACAAATAATAACCCCTGCGAACTCATCAAACCCTCAAAGACAAGTCATGCAATACTTGAAGACACAACTCTCCACATGACAACCATTACACATTGAATTCTTTTGTATCAAATATTTCCAATTGTAAGTAACCTTGTTTAAGAGAGGCAATGAGCCATTCTAAAGTCATTAGATTCTAGAATTATTTGTATGTATTCAAGGAATGCCCTACATAGAATAAATAATAAAATAGTACCGACGCTTCCAATAAATATACAATGTATTGTTTATGTATTTAGGGCATCATAAACCTTAGCCAAAGACATATACATAGAGAATTGTCATTGAAAAATATTGCTCCCATAAAAACCTATTTCCTCATGGTAAGATATGATACCACCAGCCAATAGTTTTTGGATCATATCGTTTAAATGCATCATAAACAAGGGTTAAAATCCAAGGAAAATTTTAGAGATGATCATGAAACTTTAGATCCACAACCATTAGGGCAATGCATCTAAACAAATAATCTATATATTTGTTGAGAAAAAATAAGCTACAAATGTTAAGAATGGTGTAGTCTTCACATGTGGCTAGGACGTGAACCTTTTATATCATTAATATATGTGTCCAAGGCCAAATTATACTCATTTATTGTGTATTGGATTATGGTTAACATTAACCTAGTAAACTTATATGTGGTCCATTAACCCTCTTAAGGAAGACACCCTACCTCTTGAGTTGTGTATAAATATACTTAGGAGTCATTTGTAATCATCATCTCGTGATCAATCTTGATTATTATTTATTATATGCACATCATTATCTAATAATTTAGTGATTTTTTCCTAAGAGCATGTTTACCCCTTCTCGAGGAATGAAAACAATCTCTCTCTCAACCTGAGGGCTAGAGTGAGGTTGCTGGTTCCAAGCTAGCCCACAAGCATACTCACTTAAAAGTTTAGAAATATCAAATCAAACAAAACAATATTCATAGGAACAAAGGCAGTAAAACAATATATATGAAGGAATTATAACCCATCATGTCAGTAGTGGGGATTTGAACTTGGGAGGGGAATAAAACAAACCATTTCACCCAATCACCTAAGATAAACGCAATTGACTTATGCCTAAGAAAAATATATATTTGGGGTTTTTTATTGTTCATGGGTTATTTTCTCTTATGTCTTGATGATTGTCTCTTTAATTTACTTATGACTAGTTCTAGTGCCAATGTTTTAGGGTTATCTTGGTTTTTATTGTAGGTTTGTGTTAGGGAAACTTTCCTCTCTATGAGATGAATTTCTTTGGAGATGTTATTTATTTTTTTATTTCAAAATTTTGTATCTTTTTGTTTGGTCCCATTTGATCCTCATTCTCTTGTGTGAATCTCAACACAAGACCCAAGTGTTTCAACACTTAGGGTAGTGACAATAGACAAAATTCTCGAAAAATATGTTATCGAAATATCTCATGAAATAAATCATTATAAGGGTGATCTAACTCCCTAGTTCCACAATCACAATAACGCTGGTGCCAATAGCCTTAGATTTTCCTTTGAAAATTCTTAAATAAAAATTATGAAACCTTAGTGTTGGCCGACAACAATTATGGACAAGATCTTCGAAAACGATGTACAAAACAACACAAACAACTTCTAACCAAGCCAACTCAACAGTAACACCATGGAAAATAACTCCAAAACTCCTTGATTTAGAGATTCTTCTATATGCCAAACTTTGGTCACAAAGTATACTAGCATGATCAACCAAGAAGAAAAATCTAACTAGTAGTGTAAATAGGTAGGGAAAGGTTCACACTTGCTTTGATACCATGTTGAGATCACATGAGAATGTAAGAATTGAATGGAAACTATTAACCAATCGAAAATATCGTAGAATACACAATAAATAAGTGTGTTAATGTTGTATAAAAACAAGCACAATAATAGAACAAGGCAATGCCAAAGATATGATGTTGATAGGATTATTCAATTGTATAAAATAATGACCTTGTAAGCTAAAAAATGATCGTGATAACACATGATCATACAATGATATTATAAATGAGGTTTGAGTTGTGTATTTATACACAAATAAAGTATGATGCCATCTCAAGAGGGGTTATGGGTGCACATAAGAAGAGCACATTCCACCTTATGATTTTTTATCCTACATATCAAAGTTCATTATTAATGTTGAAAATGGATTTGTAATGCACAAAATTTAAAAGCTCTCATTGGCTAGGTGAGAGGATAGGTTGGAATGCTAACCAATTGCTTTAAACCTATGGGTTGATGAAAGGAGGACACATTCACCTACTTAAGAGGGTTAATACAAACTTGAAGAAAGAAATACTTTCACAACTTAGATTTAACAACCTTGTTTGTATCTACACTAGATTAATTCTTAGGCACAATAAATTCTTGGAACGCAAGTCTAATTTGAATTTTATTTATCATATCTTGTTTTATTCCTTTATGTTGGTTACAACCTAAGGAAAGAACGATGTAGATTAACAAATTTAGTTTGAATACTTGTTTTTTTCACATAATTGTCTCTTTTTATTTCCATTAAGAGCCATTCACAGCTCTTCTAGTAATCTAAGGTCTTTGTGGTAATTTTTTTTTTAATCAAGTTAAAATGGTGAAGTCCTTTAATCCTTTTGTTATGTGAACAAGTAAATTTGATGAAGGGATACAACACTACACCCATGAAATATTGTTCATTATTATTCTTGAAATCCTTAAAAATGTCCTCTCACTTGCCAAGGGATCCATAGCTTGAATCACAAGGAGGCAAGATTCACATTCTCCTCACCCATGTTCAAAATTTTAATGATACATTGGCTCATTATAATAAATCTATAAAGGTAGATGCCCCCTTGGATAGAAGTTTCATTAGGTGTGCCTTGGGATGTCTTGAATTTTTCTATGTCACAAGTTATTGGTATACTTGGTTTGCAAGTTGTTGGATATACTCTTGGATTATAGTGGCAACCAATGCGTTTGATCATAAACCTAGCCTAAAACACTTTAATTAGTGATTGATTCCCATAGTTAAAAATATATATGTTTTCTCACCTTTTACCTTAACTGTAATAAATCTTTAAAAAAATATGTTGCATCTTTATCTTGATCATCAAAAAAATGTAATGATTGTTTGTTCATATAATTTTGTCCTTAGAAGTGATATTTTTATAATAATGTTAAAGATGATGACAGTAAATAATACTAAAATGTATTTTTTTTTTCAATTTTTGGATTAAATTTTGACAAAGTTTTTATACATATATATATATATATATATATATATATATATATATATATATATATATATATATATATATATATATATATAGGATTTAACTTTTACAAAGTTAAGACTAAAATTAAAGGGAAAATAAAGTGTTAAACAAATATTTGTGATTAGAATTTTACAAATTTAATGTTAAAACTAAAGTAAAGAAGAAATTATTAAAATAAAATTTTACAAACCTATGATTAAAGTTTACAATTCTAGGACTAAAACTAATTGTTGGATAAAGTTGTCATTGATCTCAATGCGATGGAAACCTAGATGCATATGCAAAGTACATTTAAGAAGCCCTAACAATGTTGTAAATATGTTATCCAACATTGTTGAAGCAACTCCCATGTATATGATGTCTAATCCTTATAAGGTTGGTTGACAAACTCTAGGTGCCAAATGTCTTGATGGAACCCTAGTATTGTTGAAGACATAATAGACAATGATATCCTAGTCCTTTCCCTAATGAAACCCTAGCTATATGTATCTCTACCTGATATACATGATACTCTAAAGATATCCTAAGAATCCCTAAATGTTGTCCTTGCTCTTGATCAAGAAGCCCTAACATTAATGCATAGATTCACGATGATGATAATTTAGCCATAATTCTAATAACCTAATCCTAATACCTAAATGTATGAGGAACGAAAAACATACCGAACTCTAAGTTCTTTCATAATTCTAGGACTGTCATAAAGAAAAATTTTTTTTCTTGACATTTGCAGAATCATCTTGAAATGATTCTTTCACCAGCTTGTAGAGGATATTATCCTCTTTCCAACAAGTGTCAAATTGTCTCCTAAATCCTTGTCATTACGAAGATATTATTTTTTGAAAACAACGTACATCAATATTGACCAAAATATGCTAGCCGACTTATGTAAGCTCACTAAGATAGAAAAAATCCTTCAATTGACATGTCCCTTCACCATTGGTTGAAAAACACTATAAATATAATCAATGAACAAGTCGATCAAACATCCAACTTAGTTTAGAGTTAGGTGAAGAAAGATATAGTTCACATCTTGTGAATTAAAAGTGACAAAAATCTAAAAATCCTATGAACCTGTGGAGATATATCTATTGTGGATCCCTTGTTGAATACCAAGACTATTTGGTGGCACTCCATTGTTGACTTGTTTAAGAACTTGGTTATCTTTTTCACACTTCAAACATGTGTAAATCATTTTTTGCATATCACTCTTTTGTGGACTTGAGACTCCTTGTTGCAGACCTTTAGTGGCACAATTGAGGATTGGTTGGTGAATGTTTTTGCAGATCTTCTTTTGGACCTATGTTATTTTTCAGGGTTGTCAATACTCCTATTTTTTATAAACTTATGGAAGGTCATTTTTCAGTCCTCTAGAAATCTTTCTATAGACTTGTGTAGACCATCTCTTGCGAATTCCTTTCAGTTGTATTACAGATCGTGAGAAGTGGTCTCAAACCTGAAGAAGTATCTAGAAGAAAATTTTTGCAAACATACTTTTGCTCTATTGAAAAGTGTGGATATGGCCCATATTGGAGTCATAGTTTTGGATTTGGACTGAAGTTTCTAGCACTAAGAAGTCTATTGTGGGTCATTTTTAAGAAAATTGAAGAGTTTATTTTTTAAGAACACTTGAGGAGACCTTGTAACATGTGAGTAGATGATCTAGGTAGATATTAGTGGCCACCCGCCTATTCCACTTGGGGCCCCACCATTGTCTCTTTCAATTTTTTCACAACTTACTATTTTTAGCAGTTTTTCGGGTCCTGAACTTCCGGAGCCGTTTTGAGGCCCCAAACAGAGATAGTATGCTGAAGTTACCTCCCTAGGAAATTGAAACATCAATTTACCCAAACGAGGCCCATAGTTTTGGCGCTTCATCTCTTAGGGTTAGGTTTTTGGACGTTTAGAGTTCTCCATTGTTTCTCCATAATAAATATGCCCTCAAGCCTCATTGTAACATAGTTGAGAGGTTTGTAGCTACCACATCTCTTCTCAGAGATTCACTACCGACACCCTAGCTATCTTATTTCCATCATGTTTGTAAGCATATTTATGTGATTTGATATTAATGAAATGAAGCCTTATTTCCACTGTATTTATATGTTTATGGTTATTTATGTATTCTGTTGCGTTCCTGCATAAATTTGGATCAGTGGTATCAGAGTGGTCTGCTTTTTCTCGATCCTTCTTTGGATGTCCCCAACAAGGTCAGGGTATAAGGAGTTAGGGCTCGATCTGGTGGAACCTTTGCAAGATCATCCTTGCAAACCCCGACGGACGCCCATGGGGGATGAAAAGAAGGATGAGGGAGTAGGAGATCCTATCAAAATATTGCTCAAGGAGGCACTCGAAAAACAAAGGAATGTGATGATGGATAATTTTGCCTAGATCCTTCAACGACTGCCCACCGACGGCGCATCTGCATCTAGCAGCCACTCTGGAGGCGCGACTCCCTTTAAGGTACAAGTAAACTTTGACATTCCCATATTTGAGGGTAAAATAGATGGAGATGTCGTAGATAGATGGTTGAATCTATTAGAAGGATATTTCTCAGTTCATGACTTTTCCGACTGGGAGAAGATTATTTTTGCACTCCTTAAAGCTACCCCCCATGAAAAGGACTGGTGGGAAACCTACTATGAGAAAAAGGACGAGACAAAACCCTCTTTGTTCTCAACCGTACCCACTTGGAATTATTTCCAATATGCCATCAAGGAACAATACTATCCCATGGGGAGCTATGAGGAAAAGTACATACAATGAACCACGCTCTGATAACAAAGGGATCAAGATGTGCATGAGCTAACGAATCTGTTCCATACCCTGCGCACAAAGTTGGGTATCAAATATTCAGAGAAACATTTGGTGCTAAAGTATCATGGTTGTCTGCACAGATACATTCAGGAGGAAATGGAGTTCCTTGACATCTCCTCGCTTGGTACGACATACCGGTATGCTGCCAAGATTGAGTAGAAATTCAAACAAAAGAAGCGAGACTTTGGATTTGCGAATCAAAAGCAAGGGAAAGGTGCCCCCAACTGCTGAACAAAGGACAAAGCCAAGGCATGGCGGCCCAAGACAACCTGCCAAAGACATAAGCAAAGAACAACACCGCAAAGCCAAAGAAGGACACAAGAAAGTGGTGTGAGTTCCATAAGAGCTCCACTCACAACACAAGTGAGTGTCGGGGCAAGTAGTCACTGGTGGCCAAGATGAGGGCTTCTAAATCAGATGCATGCTCTCACTCTGAATCAGAACCTAACAAGGTGAATGACAAAGGGAAGTAGATTATTGATGCGGAACCCAATGCCACTGTTGCCACTACGAAGATCCAAAAGGAAGTAAAGGGTTCCCTGCTACGGTTCATTGTTGACAATGGGAGCCAAAAGAATCTCATTTCAGCAGATGTTGTGAAGCGGTTGGGCTTGACGACCAAAATGCACCCACAACCATACACCATTGGGTGGCTTCACCAAGGATGGGATCTCCGCGTCAGCAAGCAGTGCCGCCTTCCCTATAGCATCAAGCCCTTCACGGATGAGATATTGTGTGACATTGCTCCTATTGATGTTTCTGATGTATTATTAGGCCAACCATACTTGTGGAAGCGACATGCTATGTATGAGTCCTGGCCTCACGCTGTTATTGTTACTTTGGGAAATAAATTGTACAGAATACCAGAGGTACCACCGCCTCCCACTATCTCTTTGGTTACTGCAAAAAAATGTAGTAAGCTCATTTCCCAAACCAGGATATTTGTTTTCTTGATGATCCGCCCCCAGGGCAAGAAGAAGATGTGGCCACGACCTCTAGACATGGCTCATTTACATGACAAAAACAAATGGACAAGGTTGTGGAGGAGTACGGGGACATCTTCACTTCACACACAGGGGTGCCTCTACACTGTCAAGTCAAGCACCCCATTGACCTAACCCCAGGTGCACCGCTACCTAATGGAACGATCTATAGGCCCTCTGTTTTGGAGAATGATGAAATCAAGAGGAAGATTCAGAATTTGTTGCAGAAAGGTCACATCTGGCCAAGTTCATCGCCCTGTGGGAGCCTGATCATGTTGGTACAGAAGAAGGATGGGACTTGGAAACTCTGTATTGATTATCGGGCGCTGAATAGGTACCCGATCCCACAAATTGACCACCTTCTGGACCAACTCAAAGGGGAAAAATATATCAGCAAGATTTACTTGAAGACTGGGTATCACCAGGTACCAACCGAACCCTCTGATGTGTGGAAGACTGCCTTCAAAGCCAAGGAGGGCCTTTTTGAATGGCTAGTCATGCCTTTCGGATTGACAAATGCTCCCGCAACCTTCATGAGGTTGATGGATGACATCTTACATCCATTCACCAACTCATTTGTAGTGGTATACTTGGATGACATTCTGATCTTCAGCCAGACTTGGAAAGATCACCTCTACCACATCCGAGAAGTCCTCCAAACATTGCGACAACACAAGTTGTGTGCCAATTTGGATAAGTGCACTTTTGGCATGAACCAGGTTCAATATCTGGGATACATTATTGATGAAAGTGGGGTGCATGTGGATCCAGCCAAGATCCAAGTCATTCGATATTGGCCAACCCCAACCACTCTAACAGAGCTTCGCAGCTTTCTGGGTCTTGCTAATTTCTACCGCAAGTTCGTGTTGGTATTCTCTCATATCACTTGGCCCTTGAGTCAAGTCACCAAGGGAGGAGCGAAAGAAAAATTCTGTTGGTATGAATCTCAATAAAAGGCGTTCTTAGAATTGAAACATCGCCTTTGTTCTGCCCCAGTGCTCACATTACCAGACTTGCAACAACCATTTGAGATCGAGACAGATGCCTCTGACTATGCTACTGGGGAAGTTCTTACTCAACAGGGGCATCTAGTGAAATATCACAATGAGACATTGTTTGACACAGTTCAAAAGTATCCCACTTATGACAAAGAAATGTATTCCATTGTGTAGTCTTGTCGAAAATGGAAGCATTACATTTTGGGGAAGGAGACAATCATCCACACAGACCACCGACCCTTGCAGTTCATACAGACACAAGGGAAGTTGCAGAACAATCGCCATCAGAAGTGGTCCACATATCTACAAAAATTTCATTTGAACATCAAGTATAAGAAGGGTAGCACCAATAATGTTGCAGACTGCCTCAGTCGACCACCGATTGTGGCCATAACCACCGTTCTCAACTCTTATGGGCATGAGACTTATGATTGGCCGCTTCTCTACAAGAGCGATCCAGAATTCAGCTACACATACAAGGCACTCTTGGGGGGTATGCAAGTTCCAAATTTTCACCTCCAAGATGCACTATTATGTCACCTGGGACACCTTTGTGTTCCTTCAAGTGAGCATTCCAAGATGATATGGGAAGCGCACTACAATCAAGTCGCTGGGAATTTTGGGGTTGAGAAAATAGTGGCAGTACTACAGAAGTATTTCTATTGGCTGAACCTTCGACGAGATGTCAGGAAGTACATCAGATCCTGCAATGCTTGCGCCATTACCAAACCGACCATCAAGAAGCAAGGGCTCTATACTCTGATACCTACCCCTAGTCGACCTTGGGAATCGATCTCCATGGATTACATGTCAGGCCTTCCTTCTAATAAGCATGGAAACGACTGTGTTTTTGTGGTCGTCGATAGATTCTCAAAGATGGCCATTATGGTGGCCTGCAAGAAGAATATCATAGTAGAAGCCACTACTAAACTCTTCTTTAAACGAGTGTGGGTACACTTTTGGATCCCACAGTCTATCATATAAGATTGCGACAACAGGTTCCTCAACACATTTTGGTCTAGCCTCTGGTCAATGTTTGACACCAAGCTCACCAAGTCCACAACTTTCCATCCCCAAACTGATGGCCAGACAGAGGTCGTCAACAATATAATTATACACATTCTGCACATGTACAATTCAAAGCATCCACACACATAGGATGAGAGCCTTCCCTATGTACAACATAGTTATAACTGGGCTCTCCACAGCTCAACCGGCCACAACCCCTTTCAGGTGGGCTTGGGATTCCAGCCACTATGTCCCATTGATGTAGCCATGTCATTTGAAGCTACTTAGACTAATTCGGCTCATGTCCAGTTTGAAGCTGACAAAGCAAACAATTTCATCGAGCGCATTCAGCACATCCGCCAACAAGTTCATGACATATTGGACAGAGCCAATGCTAAGTACAAGAACCGACATGATCAACATCGGGTGCCACACAACTTCCAAGTGGGCAAAAAAGTGTGCCTACATTTGCAGAAGGATCGCCTCACTGGAACCCACCACAAGATTTGCCCGCTCCGATATGGGTCATACACCATCACCAAGGCTGTAGGGAACAATGCCTTCGAGCTCAGTATTCCACCATTCCTTGGTCTGCACCCAGTATTCAATGTAGACTGCCTTCGTCCCTACTTCGCACCTCTATTGGACACCTCTGACATTGCAGAAGAACTCACACCAAAAGAGTTAAACCCAGACTGCATGGAACAGGCCACCACAGACTATATCATGGACATGCAAATCAATAACACTCGTCGATAGAAGATCCAATTGTATCGGGTTGTCAAAGTTGGCCAACTCCTGCACCAAGGCAAATGGTTCACCAGGGACCAAGTTCAACAGAAGTTTCCTCATCTCATGGAGGAACTCAACGCAATGGGGACCATTTCTTTCTAAGGGGGGAGGAATGATCCAGGTGGATATTGGTGTCCACCTGCCTATTCCACTTGGGGCCCCACCATTGTCTCTTTCAATTTTTTCACAACTTACTATTTTTAGCAGTTTTCAGGTCCTCAACTTCTGGAGCCATTTTGAGGCCCCAAACAGAGATAGTATGCCGAAGTTACGTCCCCGGGAAGTTGAAACACCAATTTACCCAAACGGGGCCCATATTTTTGGCGCTTCATCTCCTAGGGTTAGGTTTTTGGATGTTTATAGTTCTCCATTGTTTCTCCATAATAAATAGGCCCTCGAGCCTCATTGTAACACGATTGAGAGGTCTATAGCTGCCACATCTCTTCTCAGAGATTCGCTATCAGCACCCTAGGTATTTTATATCCATCATGTTTGTAAGCATATTTCTATGATTGATATTAATGAAATGAAGCCTTATTTCTGTTGTATTTCTATGTTTATGGTTATTTATGTATTCTGTTGTGTTCCTACATAAATCCGGATCAGTAGACCTTTTTGAGCAACAAAAATAGGACCTTGGGCTTGCATCTCAGGCCTATTATCACTTCTTTAAGCATGTTGGGCCTTAGTTTTGGTCTTATTTTGCTCAAAGAAACTTATTTATCCATCTATTTTCCATCCATTTTCCATTCATTTATTCCATTTTGACATATATTTGATATTGATTCAGGTATTTAATTTTAATTTTTCAAATTCTAAAGTTTTTATGAAAGTTTGATTTTTAGTGCAAAATTGGCTGATTTAGAAATTCCCGTAATAGCTATATGGTTGATATGGTTGCAGGAAACTTGGGCACGAGTTGAATGCATGGATGGACAGCTTGGCAACTAGGACTAAGCCACCTATGCTTAGTTCGAACAGAACAAGCTTTATTAGGCCCATTTAGTTCTAGTCAATCATGACTAGTCATTCAGAAATCCCATAGAAATAGGGCAGTTTTGAGATTCTATGGGATTGGCCATATTTCTTGGGATAAGAATAATGAATTCGACTTAGATAGGTGGATGAGAAGTAGATGGGTTTGTTTGAGTAAAAATATATCAGTTTGTTTCATGAGACTTCTTATTTAAAGCCAAAGCTTTGATGGCTTATGTATTATTATTGTTATTGACTTATTATACTTTTATGTGTGACAACTTTGGATTGAGGAGTTAATTTGAAGACTTGTGTTGTTATTCTTTTGCTGTTCAATGCTATGGATGTGTGAATGAAGTTAATCTTCTGAGATCATTTATCAAGTGTGCAAGGCAAGGGTGGAAGGGCCCCCATTCCAAGCTAAGTACACTTCCTTGTTAATTAGTTTTATTTCCATGTAATCTTGTTATTGTAGAACTGGTTTTTCAAAGCTTTATTTCAGATTGCTTCATGGTTCATGCATAATGATTGATGTCATTAGTTTATAGCTTATTCATCACTTTATCAAGTTGGAAAAGCAGATGTATCAAGTTGAGCATCCCTTCTATTAAAATGATGAATTAAAATTGGTTTCTTTTGTTTGTGTGCAAGTAGTTTCTTGTTGAGATTTTTTGATATTAAGATGAATGAATTATAATGGAATACTTTATATGTCTCTTAAGTTAAGAGCTTCTTTCATTAATAATTTATCCATCTTAAGTTCTTGGTTTTAATCTCTGATTCATTAAGTGGTAATTGAGGTGAAAGTGGATTTCTTGAGTCAAGAACCATTTCAATATTATTCCTCTTTTTAAACTAATTGAGTTAGAGTTGTAGAATGTATTACTTTCAGCATATCTTTCAAGGTTGATTATATCTGATCTTCACATATAGTGATCTTGCCTCAAAGCATAAACAACCCGGATTGATAATAAATAATTGTGTTAGTTTAGGTACATAAATTAGCTCAACATTTTGGCGCCGTTGCCGGGGAGGCAAATATCGGCATAGTCAATAGAGAGAGAAAAAAAAAAAAAAACACAAAAACAGTAGTTACACTTTTTAGTTATGTTTCTTTATGCCTAGACATAGAGATCCTCATGGTAGATTTATTAAAAACCCCCCACAAATAGAGATAGGATCATCAAACACCCCAGTTACTGGTAATCCAATCATTGAGGAATTATCAGAAAAACAAAGAAGTGGACAAAGATTAACTTTGATTGAGAGACAAACTTTGTTAGCTTGGGAAGCAAAGCAAAAACAATCTTCAACTTCTGGAAAACAAAAAGAAATTATCAAAGGAAAACAATCTTTATTTCCATCCATAAATCCTCCTATCTTTGACCAACCTGAAACTCCACTTAAAATTGAAACAAATCAACCAATGGCAGAAGAAGGACATGGATCTATTATTCTCACTCCTGAACAACGAGCTCAATATGAAAGACAACAAGCAGAATGGAGAAGAAAGAGAGAGGAGGATGCAAAACAAGAAAATGATAGAAAAATAGAAAATGATCAGAAAAGACAAGAAGATGAGACTACCTTTGGCTTTCCAATAATAGACACAAGTGCAATATTACGAGAAGAAGTGAAAATGAAAAATATTCCACCTTCTGTATTGCCAAATTTTTATGGAATGTCAACAGAAGATCCTGATTCATTTATGTTTGAATTTGATATTCTATGTAGAACATATGGATATACTGATGACATCCATAAACTTCGTCTTTTCCCTGCAACATTAAAAGCAGCAGCCTTGAAATGGTTTATGGGTTTAGGAGAACATACAATAAATTCTTGGGATGATATGAGATCAGTCTTCCTTAAAAAATATCAAGCTTATTGCAGATCTAGAGATTCAAAGGAAGATATTTTTAGAATGACACAACAAGAAGATGAAAGTTTAGAAGAATATTTGGAAAGATTTTTGTATAATCTACAGAAATCTAAACAACATTCTCTAAATCAAGAAACCATTCGAACAATCTTTCTCAAGGGTATAAGGGATGAATACCTTGACATCTTGAATGTGATGGGTAAAGGAGATATCTCAAACCTACCATTCGAAGAAATTGTTGACTTATGTCAAAAATATTCTAGAGGAAGAGCAAAAACAGGAAGAAGAGAAGTAAGTTCAAAAGCAGCAAAGTCAGCTGCAGGAGGGATAACACGAGCCGAAATAGGAAGTTTATTGGAAAATTTCAAAACAGATCTTTTAAGTACATTAGGGACACAAGTAGATGTGCTAAAGACAAATAAGAGGAAAGAAGAACAAGACCAAGCTTTAGCAATCTTTTGTCCCAAATGTAGAAACAAACATCCATTAAGAGAATGTCCTTTGGATAGTGTTAAGAGTATTAAGGTTTGTGGTCTTTGTACAGAAAAGCATTCCACAGAAAATTGTCTAAAATTGAAAGAATTACAAATGAATTCAATGGAAGAAGTGCCAGGAATGGAAGGTTTTTATTATGTAGCACCACGAAGACCATGGCAACCTAGAATACCTCAACAAAATCAGCAACAATTCCCTCAACAAAATTACCTTTATCCACCTCAAAATCCTTGGACCCCTCCAATGCCATGGCAAGCTTGGCCTCCACAACAATATCCACAACAACCTGCACAAGGTTGGAGAGGATATGGTTATGGAAACCAGCCACCTCAACAATACCAACAACAATATCAACAGCCATTTACATATCCACAATATCCTCAATCCATACCATTTCAACAACAACATTCTGCATATCCACAATCCATCCCATATCCGCAGCAGAATCCTCCACCGTTGTTGACCCAACCACAACAGTTACAACTACCCACAAATCAACCCAGACCAACTCAATTACCAGCCCAACCAATTGCAAATCCAAATAATAAGGTGGAAAAAGCTGCATACACTGTAGAGGAAGCAACATGTTTTCCCACATATTCAATTCTTCCTCTTAATGAAGTCCATTTAAGGTCTGGAAAAGTGCTTAAAAAGGATTCTCCTCCAATTATAGAAGAACCAACCGAACAAGGAGAATCACCTGAAACATCACAAACTAAGATACAAATTCAGAAGGGAACAAACATTACAACTCAAACACCACCTTATCCTGAAAGGTTAGTGGAACAACAAAAAGAAATAACCCTTCCTGAATTTGATATTTTAGATGAGTTAAAAAATGCTTATGTAAAAATTCCTTTGTTGAAGGCAATTAAAGAAATACCGATATATGCTAAAACAATAAAGGAATTGTGCATTACGAAATCTCAGAGAAAGAAGAAGGATCCTACTACAATCCAAGTCATTGGTAAACTAGCAAGTCTCATGTCTACAGAAACCAAAATAGAAAAATATATTGATCCTGGTATCCCTATGGTTACTATATCAATAAATAATTTCTCAGTAGCAAACACATTAATAGACTTGGGAGCAGCTATAAATGTAATGACAATAGAGACAATGAAAACTTTGCATTTGAACAACATTAGATCAACCTCTACAATCTTAGAATTGGCTGACAGATCTAAAGTTGTTCCTGAAGGAATATTGGAAGATATTATAGTCTCTTTGGATTCATGGGAGTATCCTGTTGACTTCCTTATTCTGCAACCAAAAACAAATTTGGGAGGACATCCTCTAATCTTAGGCAGACCATGGTTAGTTACCGCTGATGCCTTTATAGGATGCAGATCAGGAAGCATGATTATTTCACATGGAGAAGAAAGGAAACATATTGCTCTTTATTCACCTACACAGTCAACTTCTTTAGAATCAGTACTTGAAGCTCAAGAAAAACAGCAAACTAAATCAGTTTTAAGTATAAATAAATTCTTTGATTTAAGAGAAGAAGAAGAGAATGAAGACTTAATGGATCTTTTCATTTCAGAACCAAGTATTTCAGAGCATCTTAGAGAAGTGCAATATGAAGCTGCAAATAACCTTTTGAATCAATGTTTTCAGGAAACCTGTACTATTCAAACTTTGCGAAATTCTTTTATAGACATCTTTCCTGTAAACACAATCTCCAATCCAACAATAAAAACAATTGAGGTAAGTCCTGAAAAACATTTAAACATTGGAAATGAGTTGCAATCAGAACAAGAACAAGAGGTAATTGCATTATTACAGAAATATTCAAAAGCTTTTGCCTAGGATTATACTGACATGCAAGGAATCCATCCTAACACATGTGTCCACCACATCTATACAGATGAACAAATCAAACCTGTAAGACAACCTCAAAGACGAATGAATCCTATGATGAAAGAAATAGTGAAAGATGAACTGCAAAAATTGTTAAATGTTGGATTCATCTATCCTATTTCAGATAGTCAATGGGTTTCTCCACTGGTTATTGTTCCAAAGAAAAATGGAAAGTGGAGGGTATGTGTGGATTATCGAGAACTAAACAAAGCTACACTCAAAGATCATTTTCCTCTACCATTTCTTGATCAAGTGTTAGACTCATTGGCTGGAAAGAAATTCTTCTCTTTCTTAGATGGGTTTAGCGGGTACAACCAGATTAGAATAGCAACAGAAGACCAAGACAAGACAACATTTACTTGCCCATGGGGAACCTATGCATATAATGTTTTTCCATTCGGTTTATGTAATGCACCTGCAACTTTTCAACGAGCAGTGCTTGCAATTTTTGCTGATCTAATCCATGAATGTGTAGAGGTTTACATGGATGACTTTACAGTTTATGGAAACACATATAATGATTGCTTAAATAATCTTGAGAAAGTGTTGAAGCGATGCATTGAAACAAATTTGTCATTAAGCAATGAGAAATGCTATATAATGTTGACAGAAGGAATAGTTCTGGGACACCATATTTCTGCTTCAGGAATTAAAGTGGATCCAGCAAAAATCCAAGTCCTAGTAACCTTAATGCCTCCTACCACACAGAAAGAGGTAAGAAGTTTCTTAGGCTATGCAGGCTATTATAGACGATTCATTGAAAACTTCAGTAAAATAGCCCAACCTCTGTTTAAATTATTAGCAAAAGATATTGAATTTCACTGAACAAATGACTGTCAAAATGCATTTCAAAATCTAAAAGAAAAATTATCAGTTGCACCCATTCTCCGTGGACCAAATTGGTCTTTGCCATTTCATATATCAACTGATGCATCTGATACCGCAATAGGTGCCTCCCTTGGACAGAAAGAGAACTTGTTCAATTATGCAATATACTTCATAAGCAAGAATCTAACACCTGCAGAATTGAACTATACAGTCACCGAGAAAGAAATGTTAGCCGTTATACATGCAGTAAACAAATTCAGACATTATATAACAGGATATCAAGTTTTCATTCATACAGATCATTCAGCAATCAAATACTTGATGAATAAACCTATAACCAATGGAAGAGTAACAAGATGGTTACTGTTACTGCAAGAATTTAATATCACAATACAAGACCGGCCATGCAAGGAAAATCAAGTGGCTGACTTTCTGTCCCGCATACATTCACCTAATGATCCAAATCCAGTTGCAGATAACTTTCCCGATGAACATCTGTTTGCTATCACAGTAAAAACACCATGGTTTGCAGACATGGCAAACTATTTATCTTCTGGAAAGTTACCAAACCAATTCACTAAAAAGCAAAGACACGAAATTATTAAAGAAAGTTCTAGGTATAGTTGGGTAAATGGTGATTTATTTTATACTGGTCCAGATTTGATCATTAGAAAATGTGTGCGAGAAGATGAAATATTAGATATTCTAAAGGCATGTCACGATGAACCATGTGGTGGCCATTTTGCAGATAAACGAACAGCATATAAGGTGCTGCAACTGGGCTACTACTGGCCATCCATCTTCAAAGACTCTAAGAAATATGTCAAGCAATGTGAAAGTTGCCAAAGAACAGGGAGACCAATCACAAGAGATGAGATGCCGCTGAAGCCACAAGTCCTCATAGAACCATTTGAGCAATGGGCGCTTGACTTTGTTGGACCCATCAATCCATCATCAAATGGAAAGAAGTACATCTTAGTATGTACAGATTATGTAACCAAGTGGGCAGAGGCTAAAGCAGTGAATAGAGCAACAGAAGATATAGTGGTCAACTTTCTTTTTAAAGAAATCTTTGTCAGATATGGAGTACCTAGACAAATTGTAACAGATCAAGGAACACAATTTACATCAAAACTCGTACGAGATCTAACAGAGAAGTACAAGATCAAACACAGAACATCTACACCATATCATCCTCAAGCAAATGGGCAGGTTGAATCAACAAATAAAGTCCTAGAAAATATCATGACAAAAATAGTACAGCTGAACAGAAAAGATTGGTCTGAAAAATTACAAGATGCACTATGGGCCTATAGAATTACATGGAAGAATACAACTGGTTTTAGTCCATACCAGTTAGTATATGGAAAAGAGGCCTTATTGCCTATAGAGTTTCAAATACAAACATACAGACTAGCAGCTGAATTAGGACTAGACATGACAGAAGCACAACAACAGCGGATCATGGAACTGAATCAGTTGGATGAGCATCGTCAACAAGCCATAGAACATACTACATTGGTGCAACAACAAAGAATGAAATGGCACGACAGATATATCAAAACAAAGACATTTCGCAAGGGAGATTGGGCATTACTTTTTGACTCCAAGTTCAAAGATTTCAAAGCAAAGTTCACAACACACTGGCTAGGCCCATATGAAATTGATGAAATCTTCGACAATGGAGCAGTAAAAATCAAGACAATTGACCAGGATTCCACCTCCTTTCTAGTGAATGGACATAGGCTCAAAGTTTATAATAGGCCTATCAGTAAAGAAGCATTTATGAAACAACTGACAGAAGATACAGAACTGGAAGTCATGGCACACCAAGTTCAGCCATCTTTCAGTCCTGTAGTTGAATAAAAATGAAAAAAAAAAAAAAAACACATAAAAAATATATAAAAAAAAAAACATAAAAAATAATAATTTGTTTGCTAGTGAAAACCAGGCAACTGGCACTATGCAAACATGAATTCATAGGGGAAAATCAAGGCAACTTGGACTCTATGAATTCCTTTTCTTGTTCTACTGTTCTCACATAATTTCAATACAGGTACTCTCCATCAACAACTGACTTGAGGACAAGTCATATCTTAAACAAGGGGGAAACTTGTATTAGATCTTTAGCTGGAAAGCTGAAGTATAGAAGAAACTTGTATTGTCAACAGAGGGACCTGAAAGAAGAAATCAATACAGAGGGACCTGAGAGACCTGCCAATGTCAAAACAACATGTGCATATTATGTAAGCAATGCAGAGGGACCTGAAACAAAGAATCATTACAAAGGGACCTGATTTTTCAATTCAAGAACCAGAGCATGAAGAACAAGGAGCAGCAATAAAATTCACTTTTTGATTCATCTACAACATCTGACTTCATTCCACCTGTACAAACATCATCCAGGAAAGTATATGTATAGTCATTTTGTGCTTGAAATTCAAATTTTTCTTAGGAATTTTTAGTTTTTGTTAAGTTAAAGTTAGTACCTGAGGATATTCAATATTCCCTATACATATCCTATATTCATTATTCCCTATACATATCCTATCTTCATAATACCCCTATACATATTCCATTTCATTCATATACATTTCTTATACATCCTAAGTATTTTTCTTGAGCAAAAGACCAAGCTAGGACAATTTTTTTCTCCACCTGCATACACAAATCAAGCATTAGTATGGTGATGATTTTAAACATGACCTAAGATGGTCATTTTAAAATCATAAAAATGTGCATAAAAGGTAAAACAAATAATGCGCTATATGAAAACTATATACCATAAGTATAAATAAGGAATGCGTTAAAATCATATAAGAACTCAGCGCAAAGGATATAAGGTTAATACGCACAAGAGATAAGGTTAATGGTATATAATTAATGCGCATATGGTATATAGATAAGAAAAGGTATATGGCGCATGCAAAATGAAGGACGGGCACGATGATCTGGTTGACAGGCTTGACAGGGTATGGTATAATGATAATTGCATAACAGGAGTATCATTACACGTATGAACGCACGACGGAGGTAATAAGTTCATGCAGAAGGTGGCAATGATACGGGTATATCATTCAAAGTGAAATGCGTTGGTGGTAATGAAACGTTCATATCATAGCACACGACAATGGAAATCAACGTGCACGGTGGTGACAATACAGGCATATAATTTAAACATAGCGTGCACGGTGGTGATAACACAGCCATATCATTCAAACATAGCGTGCGCCGGTGGTGGTGGTACGTGTATATAATTTAAACATAGCACAAGGCGGTGGTATCCTCATGACACAGTCGGGCGACTAGTCAAAGAGGACAGCCATACCAACCGCGCATCATAACACCAACAGGCACGGTACAACCATGAACTCGGTCAATTCATGACCGTTTCAACCTCATTCCTCATTGCCAGAGCTCAGAAGGAAGGCGTTCTGAAACAAAACATCAATCCGGAGAGAAGAGAAGGCGTTTTGAAGCAGCGGAATAGTGAAAATCGCTCCGGGGAAAGCAAGAAGGCGGATTTAAGAAAAGAAATCGCTCTAGGTTCAACGATCAGATAGCAGATTTTCAGGATTGAGTCAGGTAACAGTGAAGTTCATTAACACTCAGCGATTATGGAATATTGTTTGACATTAACTTTTGGATCCTGTGCTTTGACACCAGCTCAGTTAACCGAAACAATAGGGATTTGGAGCGCCCGGTTACACTCCACACGCTCGTTGACAGTCAGGTAATTACAAACCCGTGATTATCTCCAGATTGACAGCACTTAAGGATTGTTGATAGATCTTGATGCGCAACATTTTGAGGGAAACTCATTGCATGAGTAACACGTTTTAACGGAATGCTGTGATTGAAGTAGCATGGCGGTGGTTGTTGAATTGCGCACTAAAACCGTGTTCTTCTGAGTGAACTATGCGCACCAATATTTTCACAAACAGTTATCATGAAAACGAAGAAAAAAAACGCCATAAAACACTTGCTGCCACTGCGTTTTTGTCTTTGTTTTTGACAGGGATCGAATGCCTAATTGTCACATTGAATTGTGGTTGCAAAAGGGAGTCGGGTTTGCTGAAGCCGTGTTGAGGCCGAGAGCTTGTTGCATAGTTGCATTTTTATGCTGAGCCTGCAAGCAATAATTTTTGCAAACATCTTTGCTTAAGCCTAAAACATTGTGAAAATTTCGATTAGGCCGAGAGCACTCTTTAATTTTTATTTTATATATACACAGTAAATCATGTTTGTATGATTTATGATGCTGCGTGTGTATTTAATTTAAAAAAACAGAGACCAGTGTATTAATAGAAGTATACAGGTGTTGCTTGTATTCAACAGGGAATTCAGAGAGTGCTATTGCAAGGGAATATATCAGAGGTTAAAAGTGCAGAGTTGAGTTGAGTCAGAAGAGGAAGGTAAGCTTCCTTGCTTACTGAATTTCATTTAAAAAAAAAAAAACGATAGTCATAATTTTTATTAAAATGAAGTTAGTAACAGTAGAAGCCTACATTGATTGGTTTACAGAAACAATGGCAAACAGGGTAGAGCCAAAATTTCAAATAGAAAGCTGGGAAAAGAGACTATAGAAAAACTCTATCAGGCAGGAATGATAGGCTTCCTACAGAAATTTAATGGCCATTCTGAGGAGATAACCAAAGATTTTATAAAGAATTTCAATCAAGACCAGACTCGAGTAGGAGAAATCATTGTTCCAGTAACCCAAGAATACTTGTCCAAAGCCTTAGATTTGCCAATGTTAGGAGAGAATTATTACAAAGGGCTACACTTCAAGGAGAAAGCATGGACTTTCTTCCTTGAGAAAAATCGGAAGGGAACATTTGATAGGACAAAAGGTATACCCAGGGAATGGTTTAATGAGCCATGGAGAGAATTGGTCTTGATTATCCAAAAGTTTTTGACTTGTGACCGAGGATATAGTGTTGCCCATTTATATCATGTTAAACTTCTACAGCACATTAAGGGGGAAGATAGGATTAATTTACCTTATTTTCTATATAAAAGCCTCTTAAGAATGATTGAAATAGCAAGACATGAAAACAGGCTTAAGGCAGGACAAATGTATCATCAAGGATTGATTAAAATCCTAGTTGAGTATCAAGTGAGATTGCAGGGCATAGTGTGGAGAGAATTCATGGTTAAAAATCATTTTACTGAACAGATTAAAGAGGTACAAGAGAAAACAGAGCAGGAAAGTAAAGGAGTGATGAATTCACCCTTATATCCTAGAACAAGAGCCAAACAGCAAAATAACATGGCCATGGATTATGAAATATCTGTGATGTCTATTCCCAAAAGATTTACAAATAAAAGTCCCATCAATTTAGACAGGGAAAAAGAAACATATTTTCCAAGACCACAAGAAGAAAATAATATTCCACAAGAAGAATTTGATAGGGATTCTTCCTATGATGATGAAGCAGCTGCATCATTAATGAAAACAACTCAGGATTTTGAAAAAGAAATTAATGATGGGAAAATCAGGGATTTAACTGATCAATTAGAAATTAGTAAAATTGTGGAAAAACAGTTAAAAGAGGAGAACAAAGCAAACAAGAAAGAAAATGCTAAATTGGTCAAAACAAATGAAAAATTGAAAGAAGAGTTGGGGAGATTGAAAAGGAAGAATGATCTAATTTCTAAACAAGCATTTAAATGGTTGAAGGAAAAGAACATGTGGCAGGCCAAGTATGAAAAGAAAAAGGTTAAAGCAGCTTTGTTTAAAGAAAGACATGACACAGGTTTGGATTGTTTGGCAAGGGCAACACAACAGGAAGCATCGACAGGTACAACATCTACTTCAGAAAGAAGAAGGTCAAAAAGGAACAGGCAAGCATGGGGACATGCTTGATGATAAGCAAGGGAGAGATGTTGGGCCTTAGTTTTGGTCTTATTTTTCTCAAAGAAACTTATTTATCCATCTATTTTCCATCCATTTTCCATTCATTTATTCCATTTTGACATATATTTGATATTGATTCAGGTATTTAATTTTAATTTTTCAAATTCTAAAGTTTTTATGAAAGTTTGATTTTTAGTGCAAAATTGGCTGATTCAGAAATTCCCGTAATAGCTATATGGTTGATGTGGTTGCAGGACACTTGGGCACGAGTTGAATGCATGGATGGACAGCTTGGTAACTAGGACTAAGCCACCTATGCTTAGTTCGAACAGAACAAGCTTTATTAGGCCCATTTAGTTCTAGTCAATCATGACTAGTCATTCAGAAATCCCATAGAAATAGGGCAGTTTTGAGATTCTATGGGATTGACCATATTTCTTGGGATAAGAATAATGAATTCGACTTAGATAGGTGGATGAGAAGTATATGGGTTTGTTTGAGTAAAAATAGATCAGTTTGTTTATGAGACTTCTTATTTAAAGCCAAAGCTTTGATGGCTTATGTATTAGGATTATTATTGACTTATATACTTTTATATTGTGACAATTTTGGATTGAGAAGTTAATTTGAAGACTTGTGCTGTTATCAATTTGCTGTTCAATGTTATGGATGTGTGACTGAAGTTAAGCTTCTGAGATCATTTATCAAGTGTGCAAAGCAAGGGTGGAAGGGCCCCCATTCCAAGCTAAGTACACTTTCTTGTTAACTAGTTTTATTTCCTTGTAATTTGATGATTGTAGAACTGGTTTTCAAAGCTTTATTTCAGATTGTTTAATGGTTCATGCAGAGTGATTGATTTCATTAGTTTATAACTTATTCATCACTTTATCAAGTTGGAAAAACAGATGTATCAAGTTGAGCATCCCTTCTATGAAAATGATGAATTAGAATTGGTTTCTTTTGTTTGTGTGCAAGTAGTTTCTTGTTGAGATTTTTGATATTAAGATGAATGAATTATAATGGAATACTTTACATGTCTCTTAAGTTAAGAGCTTCTTTCATTAATAATTTATCCATCTTAAGTTCTTGTTTTTAATCTCTGATTCATTAAGTGGTAATTGAGGTGAAAGCGGATTTCTTGAGTCAAGAACCATTTCAATATTATTCCTCTTTTGAAACTAATTGAGTTAGAGTTGTAGAATGTATTACTTTCAGCATATCTTTCAAGGTTGATTATATCTGATCTTCACATATAGTGATCTTGCCTCAAAGCATAAACAACCCGGATTGATAATAAATAATTGTGTTAGTTTAGGTACATAAATTAGCTCAACAAAGCACTTGTAGGATAATTTGTTTAAGATCTGTTGGAGAACCTTTTAGAGGCTTGTTGAGGACAATTTGAAGCATGATTAAACTGTATTTTTGAAGACATCCTTGTGGAAACGATAATTGAAGACACAGTTGAATAAGTAACTCAGAGTTAAGTTTTTTAGATGATAAGGAAGACTTGGAGATACTTTCACAAGACCAGATTAAAAAGTTCTTGAGTGGAATTGATTGTAGACATCTTGGAGACTCATTGGAGTTTATCTTATAGATTTTACGAGATACTTTTGGAGCCTTGTTGAAGAATTTTTTTTAGGACTTGATGAAGAGGATATTGGAATTCTTGAAGCACTAAACCATTTTGAAGAAAATCTTAACAAAGGGTTGGATCCCTTGAGGATTGGGGTCCTCAAGAAGACCAGGTTGGAGCCCAAACAACTTGAGAGGGTTGGAGCCCTAGAGGATTGGAGTCCTCAAGAAGACCAGGTTGAAGCCTAAACAAATTGAGAGGGTTGGAGCCCTAGAGGATTGGAGTCCTCAAGAAGACCAAGTTGGTGCTTGGTGAAGTAAAGGTTGGAGCTTGGTGGAATTGAATATTAGAGTCTTCATCTAGAGTTGGAGCCTTGAAGGAATCATAGGTGTGATTATAAAAATTGGAAATTGATTTGTTGTAATAGAGAATCAGAGTGATCACCATTTTTTATTAATAAATTTTTTTATTTCATTTTTTTTCATTTTTTTTCTATATAAGTGATCTTAACTGGCATAAAAGTAATGAGTAGCCAAAATCATCTGATTCCCCCCCCCCCACCCTCTCCCAAGTACTTCCAACAATTGGTATTAGAGCCAATACCTTTAGCAACATCCTAATATCTGGAAGGTAGATCCTTATAAAATAAATGTAAAATCCATGGAATAAAACCTCCAAACCCTCTAAATATGTCTCATCCTCAGTCAAGAAATCGAAATACAATCAGATGTGCAAATCCCCATATCCATTGGAACAAACTTTGAAATATGGAAGGTGAGAATGGTTTTTTTTAATGGTTCAAGGTTTTGAAGTCTAGAAATCAGTGGTTACTGGAAGCAAAATGAAAGAATAAGAGTCCAAGGAACATAATGCAATAGAAATAAAGGAAATCTTGAGTGGCCTACCAAATCCTATAAAGGCCAAAGTAGAGAAATGTTCATCAACAAAGGAGATTTGGGAAAATCTTCAAGATATTCACTCAAACAGACTGTTGCTCATAACCTGAGATCAAAAGGATTATGGAAAAGAGAATAAAAATAATATAGAACTATAAAGGACATCTAAAAACATAATTGAAGAGACCAAGAACAAGAAATACCTAGAAGATGAGGAAAATTAAGAAGACCTCAAAGAATATCTTAAGGAAAAACTTGTAGTTTCTCTAAAAAATATTAACATATTGAATAAGGAAAATGAGGAACTCATGAACCAGATACAAAATGTTGATCATGAACTTGACAAGGAAAAAAATGAAGTTATCCTTTTCAAGCTTCAAGTACAAAAAGGAGATGAGGAACTTAACAAGCTTAAGGAACTGAATTTAATTAGATTGAGAAAAGGAATAATGAAAACTCAATTAGAAGAAAAAAAGAAAAATGAAGACATTTTAACAAGTAATCTCTATCAAATATCTAAGGACTTGAGAAAATTTAAAGTATAAATTGGTCAATATAAAGAAGAAGTCTCCTCCCTAAAAGCTCAACCAAAAGAAGAAAATAAATAAATTCAAGAAGCTGAAGACGAGAATTTGAAGGAACAATTGGTCCTCCTCAAAGGTCAAGTTGATGAAGTAGAGAAGGAAAGAAAGACCATTTCATGCCAACTAAAGGAAAAGGATGAAGAGATCTTCAAATTGAAATCATATGTCATCTCTCTTAAGGTCCAAACATGTGAAGCAACAAGGATAAAGGAAGAAATGGAGAACCAACTAGAAAAGAAAGATGAAGAAAGTGAGAAGATGAAAGAAGAGACTATTTCTCTAAGGAAAGAAGTTGATCAGCTAAACAAGAATCAAAAGAGTTCTCAAACCTTGGATGACATCCTAAATCGTTAGAGATCACGCCTTGATAAATATGGTCTTGGATATGCAGGCGAGCCTTCTAGAAAAAGTGGTGCAAACTCTAATACATTTAAGGATAAGAATATGAAGCTTAAAATTTTCATCACCAGCTCCAAAAAAAGAAAGGAAAGAAGTCAAAATAACTTTGGATGAACCTATGCTCCAAGAGGTTATGTTGATGTTGCAAGTAGCATTAAATATCATCAAGGAATATCAAGGAAGAATAACTTTAGAATTGCACCAAGACAATTTTCAAATTCTAGGTTTCAATCTATATTCTTTGATTATTGTTAATATTGTACAAATTTTGGGCACATGGCAAAGGGTTGTAGGACATATAACAAATATATCTATGAAGACTCCAATAAATTCCTCAGAAGTAAGATTTCAAGGAGATACATCAATGCATTTACCAATAGAAATTATGCTCCATCATTCATGTACTACACAAAATGATTCAAATGACATAATGTTGGACATATAGCTCGAGATTTCAAATTGAAGTGGGTTTCGAAACAATTTGAGGAGTTGACAACTAAGCAAAGAAAAAATGTGACAAAGTTTTGGAGAAGGAAGTAGGTTGCACCAAAAGAATAACATGTTCAAGGCATCAATCATTGTTGCTGATTAATTTAAGGGAATAAAAAAGAAGATCATGCATATTGCTAGGGGGAGCACAGGTCAAACTCTATGATAGAGGAAGAAAATCTATGACATGAATACCAACATCATAGGGAGAGTATATTTATAACAAAAAAAACAGCTCTATGCCAACAAAAAGAACATAATGACAAGGAAAGCATAATCATCAGAGAAATTTTGAGCCAACAAATAGGCCTTAAAACAAAAATGTACAATCAAAATAAAATTTATAAGAACAAATAGGATTCAAGATGATGATGTCAACCATGGGGAATGATTCACTAGTTTTCACCATTTTTGGAGTAAAAGAATAAAAGGATTAAAAAAAAAAACTACTTTTTCAACTTATCTTGCTACTGTTTTACTCAAATTTCGAGCGAGAGCACTCGTTGGATGTGTATTTTAATTGTTCATCCAAGGAGTACCCATGTTGCATACTATTGATGAACCCTGATACAAAAAAAATGAAAAATACATGAAAAAAGTGATTGCAATCACATTATTTCATGTATTTCTCATTTTTCATTTAGCATGGTCCATCGAAAGTATGCAACATGGGCACTCCTTAGATGAGGAATTAAATGCTTCATCCAAAGAGTGACATTGCTTGATATTTGAGTAAAACCATATGGAGATAAGTCTAAAATATGAGTGGAAAAAGTATTTTATTTTTATTTTTATTTTTTCCCTCTAAAATTTGATAATGTAATGTACTCTTATTTTATTATTTCCACTATTTATTTGTATTATTCCTTAGAATGCAAATTTTAGACCTAAAAATTTCTCTAATTATTGTCATGAGTAGTTGTCATTGTTGAAGAGAGGGGGATCAACATACTTATCACGAAGAACTATCCTTGATGAAAGAAAAAAGAAAATTTTGATGTCAAATGAAGTAGCCTAATAACAAAAAAAGAAATCATGATGACAAGAAGAGCATAAAAAAGACAGGGGGAGCGTCGTATGAAAAGTTTTTCATTGATGTCAAAGCAGGAGAGAATGTTGAAATCAAGAGAGTATTTCCATCAATAATAAATGGGGATATTGTCGAATAAAGTTTTCATTGATTTCAATAATATGGAAACCTAGATGCATGTGCCAAGTACATTTTTGAAGCCCTAACAATGTTGTCAATATGTTATCCAACATTGTTGAATAAAATCCCATGTATATGATGCCCAAGCCCTAAAAGGTTGGTTGACAAATCCTAGGTTCCAAATTTCTTGATGGAACCCTAGTATCGTTGAAGACCTAATAGGAAATGAAACCCTAGTCCTTTCCCTAATGAAACCCTAGCTATATATATCTCTACCCCATATACATACCAACCCTAAAGATATCATAAGAATCCCTATATGTTTCCCTTTCTCTTGATGAAGAATCCCTAACCTTAATTCCTAGATTCATGATGATGATACTTTATCCATAATTCTAATACCCTAATCCTAATACCTAAATGCACGAGGAAAACTTATAAATCCTCATCTAGAAAACCATACCAAAACCATAAAGTCTGTCATAATTCTAGGACACTCATAAAGAAAATATTTTTCTTGACATTTGGTACATCATCTTGGAATGATTCTTTCATCATCTTGTAGAGGAAATTATCCTCTTTCAAACAAGTATAAAATTATCTCCTAACTCCTTGTCATTATGAAGATATTCATTTTTGAAAACAACGTATGTAAATATTGACCAAAATATGCAAGCCGACTTATGTAGGCTCACTAAGACAACAAATCCTTCAATTGACATGTCCCTTCACCATTGGTCACTACAAGGAAAATACCCTCTAGCGGAGGTTATAAAGGAGGTTTTAGTGTTATAAAATTGTACAAAATTGTCAAAAAAAAACATTTTCTACAACATCCGTTTTTGGTAACGGAGGTTTTGAAGGAGCTACTAACGAAACTTCAACACAACTAAAAAAACTGGGCAGCCAGAGGTTTTTGTGGATGTTTTTCTTCTCGGTGCGCGCTTCATGTGTCAATGCTTCGGTGCGTTTTAAATGGTACGCATCGGTGCTGTAAACATACCAAGCACTGGGATGGAAAACAAATTTCTAAAGCCCCAGGGCATTTATATAAGCAACATCCTAATGCGTGTCACCAACAAATACGCACCGGGCCGATAGAAGGTGCATGCACCGGTGTTATTCAAATGATATTTGTAAATCATCGAGGCATTTAATGCAAACAATACCAGTGCATTACAAATACGAATGCACCGGTGCATGCACCTTCTATGTGTTGAGTGCGTATGGGTTGTGTACATGCCCTGGAATGTTAAAGTGTAAAAATGCACCGACGCATTAAAGGAAAACCATACTGGTGCATGCAATGCCTATCCGCCCAGTGCGTATTTGTTGGTGCCATGCATCAGACGTTCTAAATGGTATTGGTATTTGGTGTAGTTCTCATAGGTCGAATAAACACACTGATGCGCAGTATCATACACACGCACCGATGTTCATTTTTTATTTTTTAGGAACATCGACCTGTGACAGTGCAATTATTGTGATTTTTAAAATTTATTATTCATCAAAAGTCGACACATATCTTATAACAATATTCATATCAATTAAATTTTTATTAGTGCATTTGAATGTGATGTTTGGATGAATTTGTTATGATTTCGCATCTCTTCATTATAATATTTAATCATCCATATATTGAATCAATGGTGTAAAATTTCACAGCAACAATGAAGAACGCAATAGAATAAATTAAAACATATTTTATTATATTTATGAATAAGAGACTCTTTGTCATAGAAAATGGGAAATTTATTGGTAACCATCTGTCTTTTAATTGGGACACTATCTCCATTACATTAAACAAAATGTTTGATTTCACAGAAAAATATTTCAAAAAATATAATGCCTTTCTTTGATATCCAAACATATTGATCATCATTCTTCACTGGAACTGCTATCACTGCTCGAGCTACTTCCATGACTTGGGTTATTTGGAGGAATGTTTTGTTCATTGTGTTGATTGTTTTCTTTTTCTTCAAGTTCCATCTACAAACATACAAATAAAGTGTAATGAGTGTATCTACATTGGTGAGAATAAATAAAATTGCAATATTAAATAATATACATCAATGTAAATCGAAAAGGAATGTACCATGGAAAGAATTGAATCATGAACTATACACATTATTTCAAAACCAAATTTCATGCCTTCTTTCAACAATTCTTTTGTTGGCGCAGTTTCATACTTTGTTTCCTGCAAGTTTTATAGCCCATAACAAATCATAGATTTAATATAAAAGATTTTTTTGTTCTATTAATTATATGCGGAGCTAAGTAAAACAAGATAGACACTTACAAATTCCACAATTAATTTATGATATGCCAACGTATACTGACAACCCATATTTAACCCAATGTCAATAAATTCTTCTGATGGTTCTTCTTTGTATGTTAGCACCTGTTTGAATAAATTCAATGATTATTGCTATAAAACAACTTAAACTATACAAAAATGAAATCTAGTTAAGTTTTTATAAGGAAGTAAAAATTACTCATAAACTTAGATATCAACCCCTTTCTTCCTTGTTGTCCTGTTTTATGTGCTGAATGGGTTCCATTTTTGTTTCTTTTCTGCAAGAAAATACTTGAAAATTAATATTTAATGCTAAATTATTTATTTATTATACCTAATCAAAAAATTCAATGATTACATATTACATTTGAAGAACGTTTTTGTTGAGATGGCTCCCCGTGTGATGCAATTATGTCCATTTCTTTGACCATCTCTGTTTACACCTTTTTGGACATTCGTAATGACATATTTCTGATATCATCTTGTTCATCCTTTTAAATTTTCATAATCTTCCTGAAAACGTAACATGAGAACAGACTATTTAATTTTTGTATTGATATATGAAAACTAAATATAACGAAAGTGATATTTATAAATGATTTCTTTGTAGTAATATATACATATAATTCTAGAAAAACATTTAAAGGAATATTACTCTTTCAATGCTTGTTTTTTGTTGTTGTACGCTTTTGCTATTAAAAGTCTGACATGTCTCATTGACCAACTCTCTAGAAACTCTTCCTGTAGTTTAAATAAAATTTGGTTCTTGGAATCATTGGATTGATTTTTGTATTGTAAGTGGAAATAACGTCTATACATTCATCCCACTAGATCTCTCAAATTTTTGTAAAAGTTTTCCTCCTTTCGTTAACCTCCAACACCACTCCAGATGAGCTAAGGAGAAATTCATTTCAATTTGCATGTTCTAGTTTTCTTTTCTTTTCTTAGAAAAACATTCCTTTCCTTCGTTGTTGGTCACTGTAGAACATTAAACATATCTAAATTAATATATTGTTTAAAACATGCTATCTAATATGTTTAAGTATATTATTAATGCAAATTCAAAAAAGAAACTCATATTGGATCGATAATATTTTTTCATTCACTTGATTCATCCTTATGCAATTTTTCCATCAAGATTTTACGTTCTTTTGGTCTTAGACCATAAAGAATCTTATCGATCTTCATCATTTTGTGGCACTGCATGACACACACTAAACAATACATATTATTTAAACTTACATATAGTTCAAAAATAATAATTTTTGTAAAAAATGTACAAAGAACTTGAATTTTTTTCTTTTCTGGATGTGCTATCAATGTTTTTGTTACTTGAAATCTTGTCAGCCATTTTTTTATCAATATAAAACCTGTACTATTCATTAATATATTTTATAAATAAATCACATAATTTTCAGGTAAAAAAAAAATCAAGAAAACAATGCGTCTATCTAAATTAAGCGCCTTGTGCGTTTATATTTTTGATTGCATCGGTGTGAATTTTTCCACTTAAGCACTGACAACAGGAAAAAAAAATTAAACGATAACGATGCGATGTGTTATTTTAAACACACCGCCACTACAATAGCAACACAATATGATGCTCTTTTTCAATAGGAGACCTGGTGCATTATATTAATCGGGAGCACTGATTAACATAAACGTAAATGAATGGGAAACTGCTTTTTATCAAATAATGCTTTTTGTTAATACGTGCCCATTGTGTTATACTAAAACCGCACACCAGTGTGCGATATTGAACAAGGTGCACCGATTAAAAAAAACTATTTAAAAAAAATCGTGCATGGGCTGACAAGGATTGGGATCTGACTCTGCAAGTGGTCCCGCGGGTTAGATGTAAAACATCTATATATATAGTAATACAAACCCTATAAATCTAAAATGAAAATCCCTAATTGTGAAGTTTTGCAGTCACAAAAAAGAAGAAGCAAGGGTTTAACGTAAGAATGGTTTTTTTTTTTTTTTGAATTTTAATTAAATCTAAATAGGAATAGAGATTGTAAATGATTTTAATAGTAAAATGCACAGTAAAATTTAAAATTTTTACTATGCATTTATTAAATCTAACAGAAACTGTAAAAAAAAACAATTATTACAGTAAGATTTAACATTTTTACTATACTACAGGGTTTTTGTATGAATCACCATATGTTTCAAATTCTGATTCTCTGAATAGTGTTGATGTTCAAAATTATTTTGCTACTCCACAGTGCTCTCTTGCTCTGGGTATGTCTCTCGTGAAAATCCCTCCATGATTTTTTTTGCAAAAATAATGAAATAATGAATAGCTTTTACTATTTAAAAAACTTTCTATGAAATCTATTTCCGAAAATCATTTGCTGCTCATTTTTCAGTTATTGATTTTTTTTCCCTTCAAAAAAATAAAGTTGTGCTTTTCTTCCCCCGATATTCGGTGCATTTGTTAACTAATCGCTGTTGGAATCATGATTAGTCCATGTCGCGAAACACACGGGGAGCGTTGAACCCAAATTCCAACAATCTCCCCCCTAACGCGGGCTGGGTGAGTTTCGAACTCGAGACCTATCCCTATGATACCACTTGTTGGATTCACAATTGCCGTTAGACCAAAACCTGCAGGCTTTAGTCTCCTCTACAGTCGCCAGAGTTAGGATCCACGAGAGGCGATTATTCCATGTCGCGAAACACACGGGGAGCATTGAACACAATGTCCAACAATCGCACCGGTGTGTTTGATAATAAAACCAAACCGGTGTGGCTAACAATACACTAGCACTGATAACAATAAGTCATTTTTTAAGGCACCAAACTTAATTTTAGGTATGTACATCAGAATTTATTGTTGATTTTTCTCAAATGCAGGGAGAAAATCTCATAATTATATCAAATTGACAATTCTTCAAAATCCAACTTGTTCCATAATATTTCTCAAAGTCCATCACGGAGTTCTCCCTATCCATCTCCAGGCTTAATTACTTCAAATTTTATTTATATTTTCATTATCTAATTGAATTTATTTATTTTATCCATGTAAATTAGCTCAATAAAATTAATGTATACAAATTTGCAGGTTCATGCAGATTCAGAATCGAGTTCAGATGCACAAAATATTCAAACAATTCCAAAACGTCAGAAGCTCTTATCAGGGGCAGCATATTGCAAGGCACAGTTTGTAGATGAAAATGGACAACTGCTTCACCCTGCCAATTGTAACATGCCATCTTCTAGCCACAATCCTGGGATAATGATGGTAATAATTGTTTGGTATAATGTAATTATTTCAACGTTAAACCAATTAATCAGGCATTGATGTGCTTACTAATTGATATCATCGATATTGTACTAATCATGTTTAAATATATATTTTTAAATTATTATGATTCTAGTGATGATGAGCGACCTACCTACCATCTTCCATTGCACCCCACGACAATGTCAAATCGAGGGAAGGCTAAATTAAGAGAAAAAATTGAAGAGGAACAATACCAGGAAAGGTTGAATCAACCACCTATTCAATTCCCACTATGTCCAGATTCACCAATTAGGAATGACTACAATAATAAAGCTGGAAATGGAGGAAATAAAATAGAGGTTGGTATGGATGATTACTTAAGGGATACGATTTCCATGGAGATAATGTTTTTAGATGCATTCCAGAACGATGATCAGTTAGGGGATGATGCTCATATCGTTGATACCTTTTTCGAAAGCCTGAAATTTGCTTCCACCACCCCTCTCTTTGGACCTGGTGGTCAATCAAAGTCTACCCAGTTGGGGACAACGATGTTACTGTACAACTTCAAAGAAAATTTTGGCTTGTCGAATGAAATTTTGAGGTAATTGACCATCAAGTCCCTTATAAATTGAGAAATATTGTCACACAATCAACATTACAAATGGTCAATTTTATGAATGTTAATAATTATGGGTATTGTTCATTTAATATTGTCCACCAACTACAGGTTATTCAAATATAAGGTTCTTCCGAGTGATAATGTGTTTCCCGGTAGTTGCGAAGAGGAAAATAAATTGTTGAAAATGTTGGGTGTTAAGTACATATCATATCATGCATGTCCAAATTATTGTATTCTATGTAGAGGAGAATATGCAGACAAAGAGATATGTCCAAAATGTGGGCATGACAAGTATGATAAATAAAAAAAGAAGGGTAAATCACATGGTCCTCCTTTATAAGATATTGAGGCACATGCCTATAATCCCAAGGATTCAAAGACTCTTTCGTTGCAAAGAATTAGCTATGTTGCTGCCTCAGACAGAAGTGAGTTGGGATTTATGTGAATCCAAACAGATTCAATAGCCATGAAGCATATAGAGGACACATGGCCCGAAAAATTCAAGGATAAAGTACGAAGTCTACGACTTAGCATAGCCATGGATGGTGTCAACCCATATTCCATCAAGAACACCAACTATTCTGTTTGGCCTATAATAGTTATCAATAACAATATCCCCCCATGGTTTTCCATGAAGAATGAAAATCTTATGTTGGCTCTCATAGTCCCTGGTAGAACAAAAGTGAAGAATATGGATGTCTAATTACAACCACTGGTAGATGAATTAAAGGAATTATGGGATGGGATAAATTTATATGATGTATCAAGACTCATTGTAGCGGAGAGGAGTTTTATGTTGTATGGCATATGTGATTACACTACACATGATTATCCAGGCTTATCAGTTTGCACTGGTAAATTACATGTTTATTGATTTGTTTATATACGTAACAATATTCTTTCGCATATTCATTTAATTCATTGTAAATTTTCTGATCTTCATGATATTCTTTAACGTGCCATGCATATTGTATGCAATGATTTCACAGGTCTTGTAACAAAAGGTTATTATGGATGTAAATGTTGTGGAAATTCTTTGAAAGCTAGATGGTCCAACGACCTATGAAAACCAGTGTATGATTGCTCTAGGGTATTCCTCCCAGAATAAAACCCTTACAGAAGAGCAACATCCGCTTTTAATGGTAAATGAGAGAGAAGCCAAAGGCCTACAATAATGACACCAACTGAATGGATTAGAGCATATGAGAGAGAGAAGGAGAAGGAGTTCATAGAAATTTTCAATTCAAATGGGGAGCCTATGTTAAATGATCCATAATTCTTTGACACCTATCTTGAGAAATTTCCCATTGGGAAAAGGAAATCTATCTTTTATAACCTCCCATATTGGGAGCATCTTAAGATTACCCACTTACTAGAACCCATGCATATATTTAAAAATGTTTCATCTTCTTTATGGAGGCACATATCATCGAGAAAAAGTGACACATTGGCTATTAGGAAATATCTTATTACTTCAAAAACTAAAAAGAAACATTGGCCAAGACAATTAGAAAGTATAGGAGAGGCTGGTCCCTCTAATTGGTATTTCAAAGAAGGTGATGTCCCATGGATTTTAAAAAAAGATGATCTTTCTTTGGCAAAGGAAGTTATAATGGGTGTGAGGGTGCCATCTTCATATGGTTCTTCACTCTGACACTAATTCACCGAGGAAGACCATTTTTCGGGGTTGAAAAAGCATGACCATTTGAATCTTCTAAGAGTACATATAATGTCAAAAGTATGATTTTATTATTTGTTATATTAATAGTTTTTATCCCATGGGATCATAAAAAATAACTAATTTTGTATGCATGTAGTTATACATTTGCAGTGTCATTATCCTTTGTTCACACGTGGGTGTGTGAAACATGACTTTCCCCAAGACCTAGGATGTGCCATATCTAAATTATCTGCATTTGTACGTTGGATCATGTCAAAGGAGATTCATGTGGCTAGCATTCCACGGTGGCATCAAGAGATAGTTGAGATTTTTTGTATGTTTGAGAAGGAACTGACGACGAGTTTCATGGACTTGTAGGTTCATCTTCGAATCCACCTAGTAGATGAGGTTGAATTAATTGGGTTGGTTTCTTGTCGTTCAATGTTCTTCTTAGAGAGGTACATGAAGAAATTGAAAGGTTTTGTTCGATAATGGGAAAAAACCAAGGGGTCTATGGAAGAGGGGTACATATCGTATGAGTATTTCTATTATTCCAGTGAGTACATCAAGCAGATTGACAACACACCAGGTGCAGTGATTTGGGATGATGAAAGGGATGAAGACAAAAGAGAAGGTGAGCTTCTCCAAATGAATGGAAAAAGGAGCTTGATAAAGAGTAAGTGACTTATAATTTGTCAAATTTACACAAAGTAAATATTCACTTTAAACTTAGATATAATGTATATTTTGATCTCATATGTACTATATGCCGATTTGATTTCATCAGCAAATGCAAAAATTGAAGCAATCAATAAATTTGTTCTTTACAATTCTGAAGTGACACAACCGTGGGTCGCATTGTACGAACAAAAGAGGATGAAATGGGATAGTGATAGGAAATAATTCAGATGGTTGAATGGTATAAGTGTGCCTTATCCTGATCATTTAAAAAAAACATGCCATTTATATGCCCCAATAGTTGGGTTACTGACCAAGTCAGAGAGAAATACAGTGCAACCGATCGTTACCCACATGCTGAAGAGGATGTTATAAATGTAGGGATTGGGTGCAACAACTCAGTAATAATATATTTATGTACATTTTAAACTTAATAAAGAACCTTTTAAATGTAACATCTATATTTTATATTTTAGCAGTTGGTTTATTAGACACATGACACTATGATTTTTTAACTTTTTTATAGGTGCATTTGTTCCCATCTATGTGGGAATATGGACACCATTTTCACACAGAAAATTCCGATGATGGACACATGACACAAGACATGTAGAGTGGAAGTCAAGTTCGATCAATCTATTTGAGCTAGCCACCGTGATCAAAACCTAGTACGAGGGACATTAGGTTACGTCAGAAAGATACAAGAGATCATTGAAGTGGACTTATCTTCTTTCCAATGCCCCTGGTACTCGTGGACCCAATCCCCAAGGTACTGACCCTAACACTGCTAACCAGCAACAGGGCACTCAGCCCAAGCCGGACAGACCTATTCGCACGAATAAGCCTTGTTCGTGTTGCAGTGTTTACGGTCATTACACTCACGATTGTCCCCTTCTACCATAGATGCAGCAGATGTGGGAGTCTCAAGCCACATTGCGAGGACAACATGCCTCCCCTCATGTGGCCACTACTCAACCAGCTGTGTTTACCGATCCTTTCCCCTAGCAAGGATTCATGGCTACCCAACCACCTGACGAACAGGTCACCACTCAACCTTCCCCTTCTGGTTCCTCCGATTACCAGATCCTCATGATGAACTATGATCCATCCCCAACCGTCGACCTTAATCTCCAAACTCGGTCTCGCCAGTACCCCAAGCCTCCCACTCAGTCTGCCTCCGAGTCCCCTTCTTCAGGTTCTACCGAGCCTCTTTCGACATCCAATGGTCCCTTACATATCCCTCAACCCAAAGTTGAGGTTCATACCAAGATTACTAAAGGACCATTACGCCGAAATGCTGCTCCTGGTCGAGCTGCTCATTCGTATAGCATAGTAGATGATTTTGCGTAGTCTCCTGCTGCCATTTCCACATTAGAACTCCTCCAATCGTGCCCTTCCCAAAAGAAGGCTCTGCTATCTTCCGTGGGCGCTGTAGATCCTGTCGATGACCAAATGATTGTTTTCGACACCCATCAATCAGAACATCCTCCTCTTCCTACTTCCGTAGCCTTCCAAATCCCAGTCAAAATCCGGAACGCTAACGTTTCTCGGTGTATAATTGATGAGGGGGCATCCACCTGTGTGATGTCCGCTTCAGTTTGGAAGCAACTCGGATCTCCTGAATTAGCCCCTTCCACGATCACCCTTCGAGCGTGGGATGGCCACACCTCCCAACCCATTGGCCTCTTCCATAATTGTCCTATCACTCTTGTGGGCAAGACTGTTTGCGTTGACGTCGAAGTCATTGACGCCCCTCTAGACTACAAAATTCTCTTGGGGCGAAGCTACACCTATGCCATGTCTGCTGTCCCATCCGCGGTTTTTCGCAAGATGTCTTTTCCTCACAATGGAAAGATAGTCACCATTGACCAGTTGACTTATCATGAGCCAAAGTCTCGGACCTCCCCTGAGACGACCATCTCTTCTGTAGCCAATAATAAAACCGTTGATTCCTTGACTAATGTCTCTCCCGGCATCTACAAAGACTCCTCTTTGCTTGGAACTTTCCTTGGTCTCCCTCCTCCTCCTATCTCTGATCCCAGCTTATCGAATTTTTGCATGATGCAATCGTCTCGGGTTGCCCTTAAGCGACCCACTTCGGCTAGTTAGCAACCTCCAACTCAACCTTACCTACCGCAACCCGCTCCTAGCCCTTCATCTCAGCTAGCCGGACCTCCTCCTTCTGGCCCTTCTCCTACAGCTGGCATCCCTGAACCCCTCTATCCTCCTGGGTCGGTTCCCCCAGGCCTCAACCACCTCGGAGCCGTCCCTCCTGGTCATTATCCTGCTGGTCAGATACCCTTCCTGGCTCCCCCTCCCGGAGTCTATTCAGTCCCCGTCATGGCCACCCTCTCTCTCCCCAACCTGACCCTGGGCATACCCGTCTGGTACCTTGACCCTCCAGCTGCTACCCCGCCTGGTCACCCCAAACCCTACCTTGCTTTGACATCGGTTCAACCGGTCCCCCTCGCTTCCTCCATTGCCACTGTGCCCCCAGCACCTCCACAGGACCCTTCTACCATCGTGACGGCTCCTGGGAAGAAAGTCAAAGATCGCAAAGGGGCACCCAAAGACAAGGCCACCGCGACTGACCCGGCCCCTCCTCCGCCTACAAAGCCTTGCACCTTGTGTGATGTCGTCGGTCACACCACCCATGCTTGTCCTGAATTGCCCCATATTCAACCCATGGTTAAAGTCGCGTTCCCCGAGTCTACGGTCCCTGAAGCCTCCATTCCTTGTTCGTCCGTAACCAAGAACCCCAAGACTATCCGCACCAACAAACCCTGTGCTCTGTGTGGTGTCTATGGCCATTATTCCCACCATTGTCCTCACCTCACGCATTACCGCGCCTCTTTAGAGGTAGTTCGAGAGTATGAGGTTGAACAAAATCAATCCGCCTCTCCCATACTTGCGCAGTATGCTGCCGATCAGTCTGAGGATCCACCCGCTCCCATCGACATCCCCCCCTTGATGTCCAGATGTCTGAGCCTACCACCACCATTTGCTACCTATCATCATCCATGAGACCCTCGGAGAACATTCCCTCAGATTCCTCCCCTGATGGTTTGCTCGACCCCCCTTCAGCGACCACCCTGGGCTTAACATCCTTTGACCATCTGTTTATATGTTCGTCTGTCATCCCCCGTGACGATCCGTATGTTAGCCTTTATTCCCATATTGATGATCTAGGTAGCTTTGCCGCGTCATGTGGTTTCCCTTCCTCTCGTCATCCCCTCTGTTCCCGTCAGGATGTCCTCTTGGAAGCCCTCTCCACCCATGACCTCATCCTTCCCACCCATAACTGGGATAACACCACCCCTATCCACGTTGACCTCTGCAGCCCGAGTCCCAGCCATTCCTCCTATAGCCCTCATATACCGCCATCTAGTTCGTATATGATTCATAGCCATCCTTCCCATCGCACTCCCTCCCGCAGTTGCCACTCGATGTCTCCTATACACTCACGCTGCCATCATTTTTCCTCTTCCTCCCATTTTTTGTCTTGTACCACCATTCCGCAGGACCTCCTGTCCACACCCTATATCGGTTACGCTGATGGTGCAAGTCGTTATTCCCGGAATCTTGCCTCGGCAGGTTGGGCCATCTTCTCCCCCTTGCATGCCCTTGTTATCTCAAACAGGGTCTGCATTGGTCCTGCCACCAGCAATCAGGCTGAATACGATGCAGTGCGGGGTCTTTTAGCCGATGCCCTCTCTCATCGCATCCTCCATCTGCATGTTCGTATAGATTCCCTACTTCTTGTCATGCAACTAAATGGTGTCTATCGTGTGCATAATCCTGTGCTATTTAGATGATATTTATGAGTGAAACTCTTGATACGTGAATTTGAAACCATAACTTTCAACCATGTACCTCGAAAAAAAAATCACTATGTAGATAGCATTGCAAACCATGTTCTAGATTAGCATTTATCACACGCATTTTATACAAGAAAATAACAATCATACTCATTAACAAGATGCATATCCATAATATTTGTTGCAAAACATGTGTTTAGATTCCATCTACTCTGATACATATGACATGCCCATAGCATGTTACAAAAAAAAAAAAAAAAAACTCAAAACTGGGGGCACCACTCGCCCCTACATACATACTAGGAGGCACCACCTGCCCCACACCTAATCACTATCTGGCGGATCCTGAGCCAATGGCTCTACTCCTGCAGCTCGTAGATCACGTATCCCCTGATCGGCCATCGCCATGCGCCGCATGACCCCTCGCCATTCCGAGGGTAGACCAATACATGGCTCGATGTACTGGTCGTCTAAGTCTTGCCACCCGCGCTCTGAAACACCGGTCAGCAACCTCTCACATCTATGGCGGATGTCCTCCAGGAAGGCAGCTGTATCCTCATTATGCGCTGCTCTCGCTCCACTCAGGCCTGCCGCTCCTGATGCTGCAGGTTATCCCATATATCCGGCCGGTTTTACCGGAGCTATATCTGCATACCAAAAGTACATGAATCAGTACCCTATCTACTGTTCAATAAATTTAACATGCCCAAAAAAGAATAGTCACTTGTCACTTACCATCGGGCCCCCATACTCGACCAGGCGGAAGTGGCAGGTCCGGATCCCCACAATAACTCATCCCACTATAGGGATAGTCGTCTATGTATAACGACATCTGATCCCAATGGGCAAAGAACTCCGGTCGAAACACACGTCCGACCGCCCCTCCACCTCCTCTACATAGTAGTCGCCCCCACCGACGCATCCTGGGCTCTCTCGGGCCCCCATCTGGAAGCTGTATACGAGGTCGTAAGGTCAGGATCTTCTCAAAAAAGAAGGAGCACAATAAAGTCCCATACGAGCAATCGTGGTTCACTTGCCGCTTGCAAAGCGGTAACTGTCGTTTTAATGACACCAGCATCATTTGGGCCCACCCATAGTAGGTCCCACTCAACACACTCTCTACAAGCATCATCTGTCCCCCAGTGATGTGATGGAATGCCTGGTTGCCCAGGATCCGCAGCACCGCTGCGGCCACTACACGGGTCTCCAATCTCTCTAGGTCCCCGATCGGTATCCGCGTCCCTTTGACTTGGAGACCCGGTCGACAATGCCGCTCCACAAACTCCATGATGTTCCGCCCCCACGGTAACACTGGCTGCGTATTTCCCACCATCCCAAGTGGCGGGAGACCAGTCAGGAAATACACATCCTGGACTGTCAGTTCGATCCTGTGCCCCTGCACTACAAAGACCTCATGCTCTGGATCCTAGTAACTGATAATCCGGGCCAACAAGGGCTCTCCAGCTCTCATCAAAGGGTTCTCCAAAAACTTTAGAACCCCAAACTGGCCAACACACAATGGACACCCTCATCTGCCTGGATCTCTGCCCGTAATGTACCCAGGTCTCTCTCTCTCCAGTTAACCCATATATCTGCCATATCTGCACAAAAAACATCATCTTTGTCAGCATACAGATAGGGAATACTGTAACCAAACACAAAAACCCAACTCTCAGCCATAAAACAGCACTAAAACCCCCTCATCTTCCAGGTCGCACTTTTCTGCCAAATCCTGGGACAGGTCGCACCTTTTTGCTCAAAACTTGCTTCCCAGGTCGCAGATTTTGGCCCAAAAAGTGCGACCCGGCCGAAAAGATGCAAGAGGGTCTATTCCTGAGATTTTGGGCCCTAATCTGAACTTTCAAACCATCAAAATGAAAGAGTAAGGTTAGGCCTCTTACCTGCAACTGACAGATCCCGTTTCCAACGGTCGGTTTGTCCGCTACGCTCACCGCAAGATTTAGGGCCTTCTCTCCTCTCTACCTTCACCACAACAACACTAGCAAATGAGTGAATTTGGAGGGAAAAATACCTTATTAAAAGAGAACCTTGGTTTTTCTTTCGCCTGCTGCGACCACATCGTAACTTAGTTTGACGAACCATCTACACCGTTGGAAAGCTCTCACCGAGCCCCTAATGGGTACCTATTAGTTTTTTGTGATTTGATACTTCACCAGGACACATTTTTTCCAAGAAGGGTCACTTCACCTCCCCCCAAAATCGGATTTCCTCACTTACAACACTTGTACTTGGGGCACCACTTTGCCTCCATACTTGTCTTTGTTCGTGTCGATTTTCATCATGAGATACCATCTTATACTCATGTTTCATGGTCCCCCATGGGACCTTTACTGTGTGGCAGCATCATCAAGTCGCCCTTGTTTAGAGCATCCAAGTTGAGTCATCACCGCATTCATGGTGTCTATCCTGTGTCCCATTGTACCCCGCTATAGTCCTCCATCTTTCATTACTTGGTTTCTCTCTTGTGTCGCACATTATGGCCTTCAGTCCCACTATCCCCTATCCCTTATGATATTGTCTCAGTCGCTGCCATGTCATGCATGCCCTTTATGCTCTAGCAAGGGAAGTCGTCCTTTGCTACTCAGTCCCCTCCATTCCATCATCATCATCGGTATTAGTCTGTCAGTCGCTCTACTATTTTCTCTCATGCCTTAGTTGAGGATCTCTCATCGCCTCACCTACGGCGGACCTCCATCTGTCGACATCAGCTCCTTCATTCCAGAGGATAGGTCTAGAGAGCGGTGTACCTTGGTTCCAGCTTCCACTCTTGTTCGGTGCCTCGGATCAGGCAAAGGGATCTCTCATTTCCCTTTGACTTGATTGTTTCTCCACTCCAGCTCCTTTCAGCATGATCGAGATCCGTATGCTTGATGGTTCAGTGATGCAGCAGTAGCTTTTGGTGATTCCCGGGTGTGTGTGAGCTGTCTCAGCACTCATGAGGGGCTGGCCCTGCAGGTAGCCCCCCACATGCCCAGATGACCTCTTCATTGCAGCCTTCGATGCAGCTCCACATATTTGATGATGTAGGCCTTAGCCGCTTGCAGCGCCTCTTTGATTTGCATGTATCAGTCAGATTTTGTGAGCCCTTCCCCGCTTGTAGGGGGAATTTGGGTTGTATTTGTATCTCATGTACTCAGATATTATTGTATAAGTCCTGGCTGTTATCCCAGGCACAACATGTATATGGGATCCCTCATTGTATTTCTATCTGGCTCATGTTTATGCCGGCTATACTTTATGGTTCGGTCCCTTGTTTACTGGACACACTATTCTTTTGTACTTTGTCTCGGCGGGCATAGGTATGCCTCCCCCGCCGCCTTTAGCATAGGTACCCTCTCATAAAAAGAGACTTGTTGCACCTGCAAGTCTCGTCTCCTCAGGGTCTAGTTCTTCAGCACATTAGTCTACCTTACATTTCTCTCTCTGACTTCCCTTTTGATGTTTGGTGATTGAGTTCTTACAACGTACTTTGGTCATACGATTTGCTCCTAACATTCGCACAGTGGGGGGCAATTTGTTACACCATTTTTTGGTCATCTAACCTATTATCATTAGATGGACCCAAGTACACCATGTAAGACCAATTTTACCCTAAGTAAAATTACTTTCACTATGTAAAATAACTTAATAAAACACATTTATTAGGTTGTTTATGGTCTAAACAGGAAACCCCAAAAGGAAATATTAAACAAACCTATATTTGTTTGATTTTTCTGGTCATGTTTAACCCAAAACAAAGAAATTAATTAGATAAATCTTTATTTATCTTATTATTTTCTAGGAATAATTATTTAAATCTTATTTAAATAATATTCCTTGTTAAATATGACTAAATCACCCATAAATAATTAAATAAGTCATTATTTATTTGATTATCCTTCAACCACTTCCTTAAAATGATAAATAAATCATTTATTTATTTATTATTCACAAATAAAGGGATTTGACCCAAGTCAAATACCTTTCCCCTCCAACAAATATAATAAAATATTCCATAAAAGGTGGATCTAGATTTGGTTAATGTTATTTTAATCATGCACCAAGATCTAGAATGACCCAATATTTTGTTATAAATAGGAGGGTTTTTCCTATCATTCTTCACCTTTTGTTGCCTATTAGATCACTTTGGATCTATACACTTGGTCACATTCTACATTATTTGCTGTGTGAGCTCCCTTTGAGTTCTGTCTTTGTCTGGGTTTTCTACACCAACAAGAGAGAGAGATTCTAGATCTGAAGTGCTGAGGACTTCCAAGAACCCATCCCATTGAGGAGAATTGGATACACCTTCTTGTTTTCCTCCCAGGTGCCCTTAATACAAAAATTATTTCAAAAAACACTGTTGTTGTCTTGTCTATTAGATGTATGGAGCAAACTCTTGATTTTACTGCTTAATGTCTTTCTATGCATAGATCTGGTTTTTTGCAGAACTTGTCTTGATCAACTAACTGCAGATCTGAAGATATTGGCAGCGACATTTGATGTTAGGGCTATAGGTTATGCGTAGCTAAAGTGGTATTTTTTCGTACGCTTCGACAAAAGATTCATACTAACAACAGTAGCCCTAGTGAAGAACAAATAGAAGGCAACAGTCAAGAGGAAACTGAGACAAATAATGATGGAAAAGAAGGGAGTAGTGGAGAAGAAGATGATGAAAATGAAGAAAACAGTGAAGAGGAGGAAACTAGCCATGAAGAAAGTAGTGATGACAATGATGAAATTAGTGAAGGCAGCCACAAAGATGAGAGTAGTGAGCCCAATGAAGAGGAAATTAGAGATGAAAGTAGTGGGAAAGATGATGAAGAAGAGCAGCAAGATGATGAAGAGTAGCCAGATTATGAGGAGGAGCAAGATGATGAGGAGGGCAGCCATCAAAGTACACCAGACAGTCAAGGAAAGAGTCATGACATTCATGACAGCAGTCATGACTGTCTTGATAAAAATCAGTCTATGAATGACAAAGAAAATCAGAGTGAGGCAAGTGCAGATGATATCAAGCAAAATAAAGGTAAAAATGATGATAGCACTGCCTTTGAAACTTCCATTGTTACCCCTCTCACATGCACATATCATAGAGGGAGAAGAAATGTGTTTGCTGCCTCTAAAGGGAAAAGGGCCATCTCTTCTCAAACAGCCAAAACATTGGACAAAGGCAAAGAAAAAATGGAAAAATTTGAGCAGAAGGTACAATTAAGAAGGAGAAAAAGGATCAAAAAGACTTCTCAAGGCCCTCTTTTTATTGATCTAGACAGTGATAATGAGGACCAAGGGATAAGTACTAAGTTGCTCCTCTTAGAAAAGGATGCCCAACTTCAAGAATGGGAAAAATACTTTGAGAGGGCACAAAGAGTCATATACTATTATAAATATGAGCATAAAAATTTCAAAGAGGTGAAGAGGGGCCTTTCCTTGCAGAAGAAAATGGTCAAACACTATGCAAGGAAGAGCATGCTTGCTAATGCCAAACTTAAGTAAGCCCTCATGGAGCTAGAAGAGTTAAAAAGGACCAAAGTTCATGACAGCCTCGGGATCTTGGCTGATTCTTCTTAGAAGGTGTCTAAAACCCCTTGAGGGGTCTACACACCAATTTTGAGGCGAATCCAGAAACTTTTCATTTTTTCCAAATTTTGACCCCTAGGAGAGCAGCATCCTAGGCGCTACGCACAAAATTGGGGCATCCTCTATTGCTAGAGTTTAAATTTTTGGATTTTTCATATCACCAATAGTATACCCACAAAATTTCAGGTCAATTGGAGCATTTGTGCCCCCTCAAAAGGTCAAACAACACCTCAAAATTGACCTTTCTGCCTCCTTTTTAGGCCTTGTGCTGCGCATAGAGCAGTCATGGGGTATTTTATTTTTGAGCCGGTAAATGGCATCTATTCAGCATAAATCAAGTATTTTTGGAAATTAGGCTCATCAAGCTTTCCAATGAGCCATCACAGGGCCAAATCTGATGCCGAGAAGGGGCCCAAAAATCATTTGCAACAGACCCTATTTTTTTGCTGAAATGGCGCTACGCACAGAGACAGCCTTTTGCCAAAAAGTCAACAAAAGACATTGATTAATGACAAATTGGTTTTTTAATTTTTTTTTTTTTGGGACAAATCACTCCTTATTTGATTTGGGAGTTATGTTTTGATTTTTTTCATTTATTATCTTATCTCTTATGTGTCTTGGGCCTTGCATGGTCATTAAGCACATTTATGACATTTATGGCTAAATTAGGGTTTCTGGAAGCCTCTTAGGGTTTCCACCTCCTCATTTTCTCCATAAATAGAGCATGAGGCTCTTATGTATTAGTTGGATTTTGATGACTTATTCTAGAGCAATACATAGTCTCTTGGAGTTTTTGATGAGAATTTGATGTCTTGGAGCTCATGTATGACCTGATTTGTTTATTGATGGAGGAGGACTATTTGCAGGATCCATAAGCCTAGTTGATGGTGATGTGTTTGTCTTTTGTTCATGTTTTCTAGTTTTCATTATGTTTCCATCTTGCTATTTTTCAGTAGGAAAAATAATTTATACTAAGACATGTTGGCTAATGGCACCTTAGGTATGTTTGTTTCCTTCACTGCCTTAATGTTTTCTTCTGCTAGGATATATTAGAGAATTCATCTTCTTTCTCTCTAAGGATTTATTATTCTTGTATATTTATTGAATGGTTTAGATCAATTGGTTTCAACGTGATTCATGGCTAGCCCTGCATATTTGTTGCCACTAAATACTTTGCTCTTGGAATCATCTCTTTAAAGCATATTTGCCTAGGCTTATCAAAGAAGTCTGTTTCAATCATGCTCTTTGCCTTTACTTAGCTAAATTTGTTTCAAGGAACCTTCATAGCTGTAACTTTAGATGTTCAGGGTTTTCTCTCCTTCTATTTTTGTATTTATTTTTGCATCTTAAATATTTTCTTCTCTTGATGATGAAATCTATGAAAGTTAAATAAGTTTCTTGCCTTTCTATATTTCATTTGAATGTATGTCTTGGATGATTATCTGTTTTCAGTCTGAAATCAAATGGATTAGGTTTTGCTTATGCCTTTGATTATCTTTCTATGCTTATAAATATTCTAACTCCCTCAGTTTAAAAGTATATAAAGGATTTTGTTCTACCCTTTATTAGCTTTTTGTTCTCAAGCTTAATGTCCATCTCATGATCCTTCACAACCTCAAAGATCCACTAACCAAGTTAAAATTTCCCTGCAAATACTCTTAAAACCATTGATGAACTTACCTTGACCTTGTTAGACTCCATTGCCCAATGACTTAAAAATCTTCCTTGTTTTCTATCTAATCTATCCGAGCATCATACCCAACCAAAAACAATAAAAAATACCCTGCACTTAACATCTAACCTAAAATCAACCCTAATTAGCAAACACGTTCACATCTTTGCACCTACTAGAGAGATCCCTCTCTAAATCCAGGAAGGCTAGGTCCTTGGATTCCAAAGCTTGGTTTGATGTTACACCTGTCCATTTGTATCTCAATCAATCTAGAAAATTACGAGGAGCTAACATGTGCGAAGGGGCTCGTTAGGCGCACTTATGGGATTCTAAGGATCCGCAATGTCTCACGGACAACTAGGTTTTCTGGGTCCTCTTTTAGAGTAGCTTGGTTGCAGCCATTAAATCCTCACCACGGTTGTCCCCTGCTGTGTATGACAGATACAAGGGCATTATGACATTCCAAATCCTTATGCACAATGTCTAGATCAGAGCACACAACGATAAAGCCTGGACTTTTCTCCCTTATATGGTTGCGTATGAAGAAATTGACAATGTCATTGCGCTCTAGCTCCCTAACTAGAAGATCGGCTTAAAAACTAGCATGAAGGGTGTCGAAGGAACCAACACATCAAAATTTATGCCCCCTGTCATCATCAAGGATACCAGAGGCATGAGCAATAGCACCAGGAAGGACATGGGGGCCGAAGCGCAAAAGGATACGCAGTAGAAACGAACCACTGAGAAGGACGCAGAAGCAGAGACTCAGCTCGATTCACCGCTAGACTTGGCAACTGAAGGATTGAATGTGGGAGGACCTGCCTCCCCCTGAGGCATGAAGCGAACAAGCGAGCCTGTCAAAGGACCTCGGAAGAAGCAGCGCTCACAGTTGGCGGAACGAGATGAGACCATCACTTTGACCAACGGATACCTCGAACAAATTGCTAACGCGATCACATTGGCCATAGAAGAGCGATGGTTAGCCTTAGAGGAACATCATAAAGCTGCAATTGACACTCTTTAGGTCGAGCTCCGTGCCCTCCATTTGAAAATAGACATGCTGCAGAATAGTGTGATTCAGGTACGCACGCCCTTGGCAACCAGCAGTACAGCGCTAGTTACAGAAGAAATCCGCCTATGTTCTGTACCGGGCGTAGCCCTTGTGATCATTCCACTCAACCTGGGAATTCAAGTCCAGGCCAGTACATAAGTCCAGCTGAATTTGGCCAAGCTGCCACATGAGGCATTATAGGGCCTCCACACCTCTGTATTTTATGAAATTCACCATTAGTACCAACAAGTGCACCAATAGCTCGATGTGGCTGAATAAACACTCGCTGCAAAGAATGCTGAAGTGTCCCTCGCCACTGCAAAGTAAACAGAGCTCAAAAACTTGATTCACTAACTCTGTGCAAATGTTCCAGTAGAAATTCTGGCCATAGCTACCCCCTAGGCTAATATTGAAGGGTTGGTCGCAGCATTGAAGGCCTCTAGGATGGAATTTCAATTGGTCAAGACACAAATGGCGAAGAAAATCGCGGATCTGCAGGCTAAGTTGCAGCCCGAAATGCCTCCGGAGGTACGGGCCCAGCAAGCTGCGTTGGTTACTGCAACTACGAATGTCATTACAGGATAGATCGCACAGGGTGCCCAACTACTGGAAACAACCATGCAAATATGGACCAAGGTCTAGCGCGACTCGATCTTACGGTAAATAAACCAGGACCTGAGGCAGAAGGAAGAAGAGTTCGAACAGATAGAAGCCACATTTCCCACTTTGGTTCCTGCTCAGTGCTTGGCATGACTACAAACCAACCACACCCTCCAAAATGATATGGATGAGCTTCGACATAAGAAGAAGGTCCTTGGTGACCGCTTGAAGCCTTGGGCTAATGAAGCCCTCAAGCTCTCACAGGATGCTGATGTTTTTGTTAAGCATCTTAATTAAAATCTGGAGAGTGTCACAGTGTTGGGCGGCTTAATTCTCGGATTAAACCTTTCAATATTACTTATCAATCTAGGAGTCGTAAATGCGAGTTGTACTGTGTATTGGCTCAGCTTACTGTTCAGATTATATGAGTTTCCTTATTAATGATAAACTAGGTGCTAAAATGAAACACACATTTGCTGGCAAACAAGCAACCCTGAAAAGGAAACCTACTTAACCAATTTTGTTCAATGCAAACTCCATAATGAAATTAAACTATAATGAAATTCAAGACAATCCTCAATCATGTAACATTCTTGCACTCACATTCTACTTTTAAAATCTCCTATGATAACTTAAAAATATTAATCTAATTATTCCTCTCATTAACTTAGAAACTAACACTCGAAATTAATCCTGAGATAAGAAAAAAGACACACACATTATTCTAATGATAACTCACACCTTAAACTAACTAAAACTAATCTTTATAACAAATTTAAGATTCAAATTAACAAAATAAAGTTCATCCTAATAATAAATTCAAACCTTAAACTAACGGGAACTATTCTTTATAACAAATTCAAGATTCTAAAATAACAAAAGAAACGATCCTGACTATTGTTAAAAGACAATTACTTTACTTTATGTAAATAACACTTAAAAATATCCTATTGAAAATAATATTGCAAATAACCTATGATAAACTTTCAAACATTTTAATCTAGATTAAATAAATCAAGCAAACCATGTAACTTAATAATGAAAACAAAATCACTATACCTACACATTTAAATCTGCACTTCAAACTTGCTTTCTTAAGGAAATGATTACACTACAAAAACACAAATGATTCTAACTAAAAATAAATCTATTTATTAACATTAAATCAATAAATAAACAAATTAAATGAACATTAAATCTGCAAATATTCAAACAAATTAAGGCAGACCATTACTGAAAATCGAAGTATTAAAATCTGTTCTAACTCCTGAATCAAACTCAAGAATTGAAAAACAAAATAATGATCTAAGTGCGTAATTATACAAATTAAACAATTTAAAACAAAAGATAATTCTACAAATTAAACAAAAGAGAAATTCGTAAATCTATGAAGATGAGGGACTCGACTCCAGGTTGCGGTGGATCCTTGCCACTCCCTGGAGCAAGTCCTAGACTAACTCAATGCTCAAAATTAAAATTACAATGCTTATATAAAAACAAACAAATGCAGAAACCAAAAGTTATTGAATTAAATCAAAACATTGCTTCAAATATTAATCAACAAATAAATCATCTGCTGGGCAATTGGAATGTTGGATCTACATCTAAGCAAATCGACTTGACATGAGAACCTTGGGCTCTACGCATCTCAGAAACTTCTCTCCTCTAATTGACAGACTCATACTCTGTGCCCCCTCTACATTTGGAAAATTCGATTTTACAAATGATTTGATGGATGGACTAAATGCTTCATCTACGCTTTATCTAATCGATCTATATCTCTTTGATCTAATGCGTAGCTGCCTCTATCTTATGCGCACAATGCTCTCCCATTATAATGCACAGCTACTACCATCACTCTATCTACATAATCCATCGATTCCTTCATTCTACAGCTACTAACCCCATCAACTCCCAGAAATTGATATATCTATATATATATATATATATATATATATATATATATATATATATATATATATATATATATATATATATATATATATATATACATTTTTAATCACAAAATGGAGTTTCAACCCAGATATAGAGAAAATTATTTTTTTTACAAGTTGCTGGAATGAGAATTGGTTTGAAACAGAATGTCAATTCAGGAAACCGTTCCCTTTTTTGTGGGATTTTTCTGTTGCTGGAAGGTTCAATTGGCTTTTGGAAGAATGTGACCTCATATACTGCTTCTGAGAAATTGTGCCTTCTAGTATTAGACGTAGCGGGGACCGATAACCTCTACAGTCAGGATCATGACACTTTTGATAGTAACATGTTGTTTGGAAATCCACAATATACATCACATGATTGCTCTTATGCTGCCTGCCAATGATTTCACAAAATCGATTTCCAGATATATTGTATACTATCACACCATGTTCTGAAAACCAATACCAGCTTCGAATATGCCCTGGAACATTTCCTACAGAAGCAACAGATTCCACAAAAGCATCAAGAGCTGGAAAAGGAGATTTCCCTAATGTCCAAGAGCTTATAGTTATTTTTATATGCTTGACATGATCCACTGCAAGTCCAATATCTGTAATACCTCCTCTATTGCCAACAGCCTCAGAATCAAAATTTAGCAACCTCTCACAATTGGAATCAATCTTACATATAAGTGATTCCATGAAGATCTAGTATTCACTCATATCCTTATATTTGAAACGATCAGTGGGAAATAGAAAATAATTTTTCCTTGCCTTCGAAGATAATGGTAATCGGAAACAATGATTCCTAGTATAGACAATAGAGTCTAGGAAGAGTTCACTATGGCTTTCAACACAACTATCCCCTTTGACAATATACAATTATTTGAACTTTGTGTCTATTTCTTGTAATCTGGCTATGTGTGCACATATCTCTCCAACAAAAGCACCCACATGTGAATTTTCCTTGAAAGCGGCATTTGGTACATGAATTATTAAATGACGAGAAAACTTTTCTGTGGTTGAAGAATCAAGCTCTATTGTCTAGTCAGTTTCAAATTGAAGACCATATATGTCAAGCATGCTATCAGAGATGACATATAACAATAGATCTACCATTGCCACTCCATTTGCCTCCACGTTTAGAGTGTGACTAAATTCCAAATCAAAATATAGATGGCAAGGAGAACCCTCTCGAATTATTTCATAGTGATGACGATACTCAAGGTCCATGCTTTTATACCTTCTCCACAGTTCTTCACATGTTGTGGGAAGGAACCTACGTTACCCATTGACATGGTCTTGATAGAAAAACAGAGAAACATTGACATGACTTTCAGCGAATTGTATCGCTTGGTCCTGTCGTGGGAAAGTTTCCCACACTGCCACTCTGGGTGGAAGATCATGCCTCTACTTTTCTATTTGGGGTTCCATTTGAGCAACCAGAAATGAGAATGCTTTCTACCTTTGTAACGTAAGAATTCTGGAACAAATTGGTCGGCAGAGTTGGTGGTCTTCAAATGTATAGCTGTCCATTGCTCTCTGCAAGTAATCTTGGAAGCTAGTAATCAACAACCGTTAATGGACCAACATTCTCCACTAAATTTAGCTTTGCTTGAGATTAATTTAAATCGAGAATTCTACTATATGAAGCAATTGTCAAGAGATGGTTCATTAACGGATTCATATATATCTTAAGTGTCAAAAAAATATCTCATCAATTTCTCCAAGCAAATTTAATCCTGGTTGTAATTCTGTCTTAGGCTGGTCAGTCTCTGCTTCTATTGAAACAAATGCAATGTATTTTCCTTTGGTAGCAACGTTATGTGAATGGGAACAAAAAAATACATACATATCAGATTTGCGTCCAAGTTGATTTTGAGACAAAATAATCTGTGGTGATTGTGAATCATTTGTATTCGGAATGGGGTGGCTCATGATACAAATTGCTCAAGAAACCTTACCTATCGTCTTAACCTTATTAGGTAGATATGACGGATCACAAATAACTTTTGTTTACATCTAGCAGTTTCACCTTCTGATGTCGCCCCATTAGCTTTACCTTCTTCATCAAATGTCTCCTTGCAATCCGGCTTGTTAAGCATGTAAGTTCCACCATAAACAACACTGAGCTGTGAAAAGACCTGAGGAAGTTCTCCCAACCCATACAATGGATATATGTATGGTGAATCTCCTATCCAATTAAATATAGTTCTAGGTCATCTGGTATGAATACAATCTACAAGTGGAGCATGTTGTGAAGCCTCATCTGGCAAAGCAAATCCACCATTCAAATATTCATGTCTTCCCTGACAATAACTCTTTCATGAAGCCGAATTTCGCCAAACGCTTTATGGGTTATAGGAAAAACGGTGCTCTGAACACAACCCATGTCTCAGAATTTAGAGAATCTGCTCCATTTGGTTGCAAATTGGATATTTTCACCTACAAAAATTCAACTACCCAGTCACTACTTTTATGCATTTGGTGAATTTGTACTCAACTGCATTCCTGCACCGAGCCTTCCTGCAACCAAGAAGGAATTTATTAAAAACACTCATCAAATTAACTAATAACAAGAATAATAGTTGTTGTTTCTAAATCCCTCTAATCAACAACATAGTGGATTAATAATGATTAAAAACTACAGGTACAAGTATGTATTTATTTGATAAAAGTCGTAAAAATTCAGGCAAAGATGCAACTCAACACATAGTCGCGACAAAAGGTCTAATTTCACAGAAATTGGTCGATATTGCACAAAATGTTGCACCTCAAAGTGAAGGTGTGTTGCCTCCATTGGCTGAAGTGATCAGACTGATGTGGGCGTAGGTGGAGACCCCACCATCACAGTGACTCGAGACGAGTCACAAGATTGTGTTGGGGGAATGTTGGAGCAGGGTCTCCTAAAGCTGCGAATTTTATCCATTTTTGTATGTTTTTTTTGTCTTATTTAGTCTAGCGCAGGGGTTTTGGGGTGGGTCAAAGCCCCAAAGGCATTGTAATGGGTCAAGGGTAGACCAAGAGTCTACAAACCATAGTTTGTGGACCACTGGATGCATAGGATAAATCGGTATAAATAGATAGACCTTTTTGAGTCTAAGGTAGAAAATAATTGAGATTGATGTTAATCACAAATTGTTAGATCTGTTGTTGGGTTTTTGGGGAAGGACTCCTGCTGGCTGTGTGCACAGAGCTCCTTAATACTACTGTGTGCGGACCCTGCTAGCTATGTGCGCATGCGGTATTTTAGGATTGTAAGAAGATTCTGGTTTTAATATACATGCGAAGTACTGTTGATATCTGATGTGATCTGGATCTGATTTGTTATGATTTATGCGAACTTGGGTTGTATGATTAAGCTACGAAAGTATATTTTTTTCTGTTATATGAATATATGATCTGTTAATTGCTGCGATTATAGTTTCTCTGCTAATAGATTGGTATTACGTACATGGATGCGAAGGTAATCATTAGGTCTGAGCTATGTGATATTAGCTTGTAACTAGATCTGTTAAATGCGAAGCTTGATAAGCTGGGAACGCAGCTCTGCTTGACTTACCTACTCTCTCTCAGGGTGTGGAAACCTAGTTCCAACACCCTCCCATACTGCTTTGGGTGAGACTTTGGCCTGCGCAAGTAGGTCACTACCTAAAGGGCCAGTAGTATATGGGGTTTTTGGCAAACCTTAAACCTCTGAACCTGGGTCAGGACCCCTTGAGCCAACATAGATCATATTTATGAGCATACAGAAGACACACACACACACACACACACACACACACACACACACACACACACATATATATATATATATCAACTCTAAGAAGTAAGCTATCATTCATCACACATGTTCAGAGTATTGAATTAAAAATTTAAATAGGCATACATTCACCATAATCAATGAAGCATCAACCAATCCATAATATATAGTGCAACAAAAATATGATTCCATTAACTTGGATCAAAACATCATAAACATTCTCCGCAGAGTTTATTACAGTCCAGTTCAATATGAAAGGCTCTACAAAGCTCTCCCTAGGCTCTACTCTCCTATCAGCCTCTCTCTCTGACTGACTAACTAACTCCAGAGTTGCTTCTTTCTTGCCTATTTATTCCTGCCGACTGACACTGTCATTCTTTGCCTCTTTTGAATTCGTCTTTCCTTCTGCTTCATCTTCATCACTAGAAGTTCTACTGTTTGTTTCTTGTCTCCCCTCTCTGCCATTTGTGTCATTATCTGTCTATGCATGCCACCTGTCTTTGGGCTTTCCGCAGCCATGACAACTCCCTATCTACCTTGATTGTGTTCCGCCACCTGTCTTCCGGCTCTCTGCAACTCCAAAACTATTCTATCCAAAACAAAGTCCCCAACATAACTAATGAACCCATTTCTCATGGCCTTAATTGGCCTCCCATGCACATGAAGCTCCCTTCGGATATACCAAAATTCGAAGGGAAGCAAGCAGAAGACCCAGGAAATCATATTATGACTTTCCACCTGTGGTGTTCTTCCAATATTACCATTGATGATGCTATTAGAATAAGAATTTTTCGACGCACCCTAGCAGGGCCTATGATGAAATTATATGTCGAGCATACTTCTGCTTCTCATGGAACCTTTAGCGCCCTCACTACCACATTCCTCACCTATTTTTAGCTACTCATTCATCATGATTCAGGAATGGAGCTACTGACTCATTTTAGGCAAATTCCAGCCATCCATATATCAGATCATCTCCATGAATGGTGGCAACGTCACAGTTTGCTTAAAGGTAAACTCGATGATAGAGTGCTTTTGGACTTATTTTTGAAAACTCTCACATCCGAGATCTCAAAATATGTGGTGACACAGAAAAATACCTCCGAGGAGGACGCCATTAGCAAGTCCCAACATCTTGAACTCATTTACACCCAGTCAGGATATATTTACAATGTCATCCCAAATGCCCTGTGCCTCTAAACTTATAGAGAGTTACTAGGTGAATTCAATACTGTAGACGGTTTGATCGAGTCCTTGACTCAAGCTCACCTAGGTAGCAGTATCCAGTACCCAGGATACTCGTACGATTCTACCAAGAACATGTCGCAACCTGGCTACCATCAAAGTCGATTTTCACCTTTGCAAAATATGATGTATAGGGTGATACCATACCATCAACAACATGGAGGCTCATACCCTCCCTCGCAGGGGAAATAATACTCAGCTAGGAATGTTGATACAAGAAAGCCCCCCCAGCAATATTACACCAATCAGAGACAAGGGAACCTATATCCCCCTTTATCCGCACAAAATCCACCTCCACAAAAAAAATGCACCGGTGAACCTAGTGCAATGATCCCATGCTCAACAGTGATAGTCTTACGACGAGGAGAATAACAATAACCCTCCAAACCCTGCAAAAAAATAATCCTAGGAATAAGCAAAAGGGAGACTCTGGATAGGGTGGCAGTAATCAACAATGCCCCCCGTGATCTCAGTCTGGGGACAACCCCAACCGAAATCAAAACTAAGAGCCAAATAATAACTCCCAAGGGAAAAACAAGAGAGCTGGTCTAAGGACAAATCATTCGTGTGCCATATGTGGTGAATATGGCCATTACACTCACCACTGTTTTGAGCTCCTCGAATTGAAAAAAATTCAGGGTAACCATGGACAAGGGGAACCTACTCAACAACCTGTTGTAATGCATGAGCCTTCCCCCCACCAAGGAGTGGTTAACACCTAGCAACAACAACCACCCCAAAACAATACCGGAGGAGGCAGTCACAAAATTTACATGGTCGGTGAAGAATTTTTCTTCCAAATAAGGAAGGAACTACGATATACCCCCGGACACCAACCCATCAGGTACGAGTATGAGTGCACCTATTTCACTGTTAACCATATCAAAATTACCTATAGAGCCCCTTCTGAAAATGACCAAGGGACCAACTAGGTGTGTAGGAAATGGCTCTAAAGTTGCTCATAACTATAGCATAGTAGTTGATTTAGCATAATCACCAGCTGCTATGTTAGCCTTGGAAGTTCTGCAATCATGCCCAAGACAAAGGAAAGCCTTACTTTCACGTTAGGTACAATCGACCCTTCCGATTCACGCCTAATGGTTTTCGACATAGACAAAGAAAGCCCTGGGCTTCCTTCCCCGGTTGATTTCCAAATACCAGTTTCAATTCAGAACATCACTATACATTGTAATATTCCAAAAATTTAGCCTTCATCTAAATGGAATATTATAGTTGGTTTTATCACTAGGTAGGTGAATAAGTGGGTGGGGAGACCCATAAAACCTATTTAGAAGGAATAATAACACTCCTAATGTGAAAGGAGGAACAATAAGCAACTGGATTAATCACCTTTGGGTGTGAACAAGGATTGGATCATGTTGATTCAGTCAAATATGACCAAATCAATAGCATTGTCATAAAGGAGTGGTATTTATGATGAGACAACGCAGTTTTAGTGGAGGACAACTTGCATGAGCTTAGTGGCAAGTATGGATGGGACCCAATGTGAGGAGGCTCTCATGCTATATATGGAGGGGATAACAACCATTTTTATTCATGTTTTGAGATTATTCTTTGATATTGGTCCTCTTAGACTGTTGCTTCCTCTTGCTGTTTAGCAGGGTTGTTGTGCTGTTTAGCAATGGGTGTTCCCGAGTGGGAATCCAACCTCTTCCCTTGAGAGGCCTCTTGGGAGAGTATTGCACTATATTGCTCCACATTTAGGCTTGAGGCAAAGCATCAGTCTTCAGCCACAACATTATTTCTGTAGAGAATAGTGCTGTGTTGCAGGGTGTTGTAGTGGAGGATTGATAACACCACTTCCATGTATGTTTCTCAATAGAGGGAGATTTCCTTCTCTTGAGAGATCAACTAGGAGTATTTCTGGGCTTATTTCACATATTGACACTTGGCCAAAGTGTTCCTCATCTCCTACAGCGTAGTCCCTTGAAGGAACTACGCCATTTTTCATAGAGTTGCAGCAGCAGGGTTCCAGCCCTTGTTTTTGAGCTAGTTTCCTAGGGAAAGGGCCAACCCTTCTCCCAAAAAGCTAGAAGAAGGGATTATCATCCCTCTATTGTATTATTCAACCATGTCTATGTAATGTTGCAGTAAGACTGCGTTATTTTAGAGTTGAATATTCAGATCTGCTCTTTTGTACTCAAGCTTTCAAGAAACCCTTGCTGAGTTATCTCTATAATGTATTGAGGTCAGATCTCTATTTTATTAGCATATTGTTAAATAAAAATCCAAATCCATGAATTTATATCATAATTTTGCAGAAACCCTCACAGAATAATGCTATCATGTGCTTCAGAAATTCTGCATAGCTTAAGTCATTGGGTTTGGGCAGTTTTAAGTTGATTTGAGGTCGGGAGATCTATTTAGCTTAGTAAAAGGGATTTGTTTCTGATTCCCTTTCATATATAAGGGAAAATGTATATATGATAAGGAACCTAAGTTTTATTTCCCCTTGTTACAACGTAATTTCCTGGAAATAACGTTTTTATGGTCTAATTACTGCATTTTCCCCACTTGGGATGATGTAGAGGAGCTCCTTTTTCTGTTGTTATATTAATTTGATGGCAATGTGTTTCTCAACACATTTTATGAGTTAATTATCCATGCTATTCCAGTATTGTGCTTATGCATTGCTGCATTCCCATTTTGGGATATTAAAGTGGTATCAAAGCATAATCTTGGCTCAGCCTGTGCATTCAAGACATTATGTCATTAGAAGGAGAATATTCTTCTCACCGAAAGGAGAATTTGTACAGAAGAAACAAAGGCATGACTCCATTATTTGGAGAAATGAAGGAAGAGAGGATCTCCCAGTTTCTTTTCCAATCTATGAAGAGTATCAAAGAAGATCTCAAGGAGATGGAAGGGGAGATGTGTAGAAAAAATTCAAGAGGGTTTGAGAGTGAATCAAGCCATAGATATTCACATGATAAGTGTGAGAATTCAGCCACACATGCAGATCCACAACACAGTTTATGGCCCAGATTCACTGCAAGAAGAATGGAGGAAGAAGGTGCACCAAGGGAGGAGACCTTGAGTGACTATATTCAGGAGTATGAATCTCAATCATGGAGATTCAAAGAGCACTTGGACTTCCAAGGGTTTTTCCAACTCAAGGAAGAAAGAAGATCCAACAACCATAATAGAAGCAGGAGAGGTAGAATCTTTCTATCTAACTTTAATGGATCATCAAAGTGCACAGCCAAAGCTTGGGTGAAGGAGCTAGATTCCTATTTCCAACTACACCAAGTTTCAGAAAAAGAGGCCATTAGAGTAGTAGCGCTGCAACTCAAAGGTATGGCCCATTATTGGTGGTTTTTTAGTTCTACTTCATGTTATCATGAAAATGTAAATACTTATGCAGGGTTCACTAAGAAATTAGTGAGAATATTTGATACCAAACATTGTAAAACATCATTTGTTAAACCCAAAAACTCAAAAACTTTGCATGAGTTGGAGGGATCTATTTTACCAGCTCCACTCTTTATTTCTGTTAAAGGGGATAAAAACATGTATGATGCCTTGCCAAGGGCAAGATCCCCACTTCATGAAGAGGCCTCTTCTATAGATGAAGACATAGAGGTTCCTCCTTCAAGGGAAGACCAAGATCAAGGGTCTCTCATTGATGATGAGACATTCTCACATATTGATGAAGAGGATGAACAAAGAAGAGCTAACAGCGCTATACCATCAGGAGGAAATCCATCACCACATGGAGATGGGAAGGGAGCCATTTCTTCCATTAGAGGAGCCCTTGTGTCTTTGCAAGGAGTTCCAAATGATTTAACATGTGGGAACCAAAGCACAATTTTGGAGCAGCATGCATCAGTTTTTGTTGATTATGAGATGGAAGAAAAGAAGGATCAACATCAAGGGATAATGAGTATTCACCCTTATCTATTTCATGAGGTTTCTACACAGAAGAAGGAGACTGTGTTGCGCAGTGAAGAGAGGGACAAATCAATCCACTCATATATACAATCTGCTTTAGATCTTGATGTCTCACTACATGGGGGCATTCCACCTGGGAGGCCACTAGATCTAGAATTGGTGAGAGACATCTTGCCATTTGGTTCACCACTCTTAGATTCCAGAGGGGTTAAGACCTTGGATGAGTCTAGTATAGCGCAGAGAGTCTGGGGTAGACTCAAGGAGGAGGGAGACATTCCCCCATTTTCAGCATCACCCACTCTCACTACATATTCTGTGTTGACAGAAGTTGCTACAGTGATGGAGGATGGCACCTTCATGGTGCAAGGGAGATGCTCCATGGATTTGGAGAAATAGAGGGTACTTCCTTTGAGGAAGGAATCCTCCATACATTGGAGTAGATGGAGGCCACTCATGCTTACACTGGCCAAGGTTAGTAGGTTATTTTTGGATGACAGCTTCTCATGGGAGGCCAACTTCCAAAGACCACCACTTCTACTTGAGAATGAGTAGGTGCATGATGGGCATGGTAGCACTTTGAAGGATGAATTTGGCATGAGGGATGTCAAAGGAGAAGACAGCAACATGTGGGGAGCTTCACATTTCAGATCTTCAACGTTGTCTCTTGGGAGGATTGATCCGTATTGGAGGTCTCAACTTTTGGTAGAGTACTCCAAGGATCTTGGTGCTTTCATGATTCTTGATGATCTGGAGGGAGATGATAGATATATGGTGGATGATTTCTTCATCTATTCTCATGGCAGAATATTCTTGACTAGAGCTTTTGAGCTCAAGGAGAAGCTACTACATGCAGCACATGAGGACTTCCTTTCTATGCACTTTGATGCATATCATTATTTGATGGAGAAGTTCACTTGGGAGGGCATCGAGCATGGTATATTTCAACATATGGAAAGATGCATAGCCTGGATGTTGATAGAGAGGTTGGAAAAACCACTTCCCTACTCATTGAGAGTGAAGGAAAAGTTTCAGTTGAGCCATTTTAGCTCAAGGTTCAAAGTACATGGTAGAGAAGGTACAATTTTGCATTGTGATTTGTACTTATTTATTTTATATGAGCAGCATGTTGTACGAAGGAGGATTATCCCTTCTTACACATTATTTTATGATGTACTTAAGGCCAATTGCAGCATTGAGGTTGGTTATTCTATTGGTGGTTTTTGGGGGAGGCCACATGATTCTTGGTGTGCACCATGGGCACCACATTTTACTTTCATGATCCTATCTTGTAGGATGATTGTGGTAGCAAACAAGTGGCTAGAAGGGCACTTGTTATTCTTTTTTTTTAGGCAAGCAAGGGATGCCTTGTGCTGGTTCCATGTGTGGAACTATGATCCACTTTCCGGTTGTCATATGGCAGCTTGTTTTCATTAGTTTTTGCTTCCATATATTGCTGATATTTTTATATTCATGGGGAGATTTGTTTGGAGAGTGGGAAAAAGGTTGTAAGTGCCCATTGGGAGTATGATTCTCCATATTTTACATTTTATATGTTTTAGGGGAAACAATGGGCAAACCATGATTGCCATACTACATCTCTTTTCTTCATGTGGAAGGACCCATTTGGAGAACTTGAGTTCTTGGAGGAGGCACTTCATGGCTGATTTATTTGGTGGGGTATCTTGGGCCATTCTTGGAGGCCATATCATTTCAGCCCAAGATCAGCAACAACCCCATACTTACCATAAATGGAGAGAGAAACAAATTGTATGGGAAAATATAAACTCTCCATGCAAACCCAACACATTGCATAGACCAGGGGTTGAAGATTATTTTGATGAGCTACCTAGGATGGCTCATTTCATTTGGATGATAGCATGGGTATGGGAGACTCTCATTGGGGATGCGATTCCTTATGTTTATCATCTCTCCTACCTTGAGGAGGCCATTAGACAACAAGAAGGTTTCCACTTACACCTTCCACTTTCTCATGATGTACACCATTTGGTTTTGCATACTTGGGAGGAACCTTTGGAGGGCAGATTTGTTGCAGATTATGTTGAGTTGTGGTGGGAACTATTGATGAGGAGGCCACAAGAAGAGGAAGGGAGGAATTTTTCTCCACCATTACAGTTGCTTGAGGACAAGCAACATTTTGGATGGGAGGAATTTAATATTCCAAAAATTTAGCCTTCATCTAAATGGAATATTATAGTTGGTTTTATCACTAGGTAGGTGAATAAGTGGGTGGGGAGACCCATAAAACCCCTTTAGAAGGAATAATAACACTCCTAATGTGAAAGGAGGAAGAATAAGCAGCTGGATTAAGCACCTTTGGGTGTGAACAGGGATTGGATCATGTTGATTCAGTCAACTTTGACCAAATCAACAACATTGTCATAGAGGAGTGGTCTTTATGATGAGACAACGCAGTTTTAGTGGAGGACAACTTGCATGTGCTTGGTGGCAAGTATGAATGGGACCCAATGTGAGGAGGCTCTCATGATATATATGGAGGGGATAGCAACCATTTTTATTCATATTTTGAGATTATTCTTTGATATTGGTCTGCTTAGACAATTGCTTCCTCTTGCTGTTTAGCAGGGTTGCTGTGTTGTTTAACACTGGGTGTTCCCGAGCGGGAATCCCACCTCTTCCCTTGACAGGCCTCTTGGGAGAGTATTGCACTGTATTTCTCCACATTCAAGCTTGAGTCCGAGCATTATTCTTCAGCCATAGTGTCATTTATGCAGAGAATAGTGCTGCGTTGCAGGGTGTTGTAGTGGAGGATTGATAACACCACTTCCGGGTCTGTTTCTCAGTAGAGGGAGCTTTCCTTCTCTTGAGAGATCATCTAGGAGGATTTCAAGGCTCATTTCACATCTTGGAACTTGTAAAATTTTTTCCTCATCTCCTATAGCGTAGTCCCTTGAAGGAACTGCGTCATTTTTCATAGAGTTGCAACAACAGGGTTTCAACCCTTGTTTTTGAGCTAGTTTCCTAGGGAAAGGGCCAACCCTTCTCTCGGAAAGCTAGAAGAAGGGATTATCATCCCTCTATTGTATTATTCAGCCATTTCTATGTAATTTTTTAGTAATACTATGTTATTTTAGAGCTGAATATTCAAATCTGCTCTTTTGTACTCAAGCTTTCAAGAAGCCCTTGCCAGGTTATTTCTATAATGTATTAAGGAGGTTAGATCTCTGTTTTCTTAGCATATTGTTCAATAGAACTCCAGATCCATGAATGTATATAATAGTTTTGCAAAAACCCGCACATAATAATACTATCATGTGCTTCATAAATTCTGCATAGCTTAAGTCATGGGGTTTGGGAATTTTTAAGCTAATTTGAGGCCGAGAGATCTGTTTAACTTAGTAAAAGGGATTTTTTTCTGATTCCCTTTCATATATAAGGGCCAATATATATATTCTAAGGAACCTAAGTGTTATTTCCCCTTGTTACAACGTAATTTCCTGGAAATAACATTTTTATGGTCTAATTGTTGCATTTTCCCCACTTGGGATGATGTAGAGGAGCTCCTTTTGCTGCTGTTATATTAATTTTATGGAAACGTGTCTCTCAACACATTTTATGAGTTAATTTTTCCCTGCTATTCTAGTATTGTGCTTATGCATTGTTGCATTCCCATTCTGGGATATTACGTACATCGATGCATCATCGATGAAGGAGCATCCACATGTATCATGTCCAAATCAATTTTGGAAAAAGTTAGGATCAACTGAATTAAAACCATCTAACATCATGCTTAGAGCATACAATGGTCGCCCTTCAACCCCCATCAGCCTATATCAAAATGTCCCTATAAACCTAGTATGAAAGATAGTACTTATAGAAATTGAAGTTTTAGATGCACAACTAGACTACAATACACTCCTCGGGTAGAGTTATATGTATGCCATGAATTCAGTCACGTCCTCTATCTTTAGGGTAATGATTTTTCCCCATGACGACTAGATCATCACCATCAACCAGCTCACATACTACGATAAGAAACCCATGACAACCCTCGATGTTGTGTTACCATACATAGACACAACTACAAAACCACTTACACGGTATCCAGAATTTGGCCCCGGCCAGTTAAAACCATCATCCATCCTAGGGTCATTCCTAGGAGATCCCCCTATTACACCAAAGGGAGTCTCAAAAAACACGGGGGCACCAGTGTGCATGATGCTCTCATCAAACACCAAAACTAGCCTAGACATAGAAACCAGTAGTACGGAGGTCAAAGCCACTAGCATGGCATTCATACCCTATGCCATTTTGCAAACCCCATTTTTATACCCCCCACCTAGTTTTGTGTTAAAACAAGTCTTGAAAAATATAACATTGCTGAATATGGATTTTGCAATACTCGTGTGTTATTTGGTACCACCAGCCATGCTAGAAAGTCCAGGAATCACCTCTATAGGAATAACCCCTATCTCCCCTCAAGAGGTCACATCGATTAACATGACACCTGTAACAGTGCCAGCTAATGCGACCAAGAAAAATAAAAAAATGGAAGAAAGTCGAAACCACCAAGTTACCTAGGGCATTACAACCTTGCACATTGTGCAATATCGTAGGTCATCCTACTAATATTTTCTTGGAGTTAGATGAATTGAAACCCCTTCTACACACCGAAAGAGATACTACGACCTTGAATTCCCATAAAAAGGAATAGGCCACGAAAAACCGAGTGAAAGCATTACGCATCAATCATGCATGCCCCATATGTTACCATTATGGGCATTATACCCATTAATTCCCGGAGATGCCACGATATAGGGATGCCTTACAAGCCCTATAAAAATCTTACCAAGAGGACCCATCAAATCCACCCATGAAAATAGACAATCGAGAACCTAAAACCATACTGTACATATGAGAGGAGCCTACATCTGATCGTATATAGTCACCCCAACAAACTAGAGACGACAAACAAATGCCACACTAGAGGTCCTAGTTTGCACACTATTTGGCGAGCTTGATCACTTAGTCACATAATGCCCCGAGTTAAGGTAGTTTAAACATTGGTATCAAGTCCTGCGAGTTGCCCAAAGCAACTTAATTCGACATCAAAGACATACATGTCATATTTTTCAGAGAAACCACTACATGCATCGTTGTCCCCACATACATCGATTCCAGTCTATGTTGGATCTCATGCAATACTTCATCGCTAAAAACCCCAACTTAGCCAGCTCAGACACGGAATCCTTAAACAACACTAAAAATCAAAGGACGGAAGCATGAAGGACCATATTGTATGCGTCAGAGGAAAGGCAGTCACCTGAATGACCACCTCCTCACCGTAATCATCCTCAAGCTTCAGTCCATCTCTGTGCACTCTGTGATGAATGAGATCACTTCATCGCTGACTGTGCAACTACAGAGTTATTTCAAATATGGCACCTGATCAACCCAGTGTACTGTGATGGCCTATGAGAAGTCCAATATTCGTGCTAAGTGTGTTAAGATAACCACTTGGTTCGTCATTTCCAATACATCCCCCATTTCCGTTCAGCGTTATATTGTTTACGCTAGGCCATAACTCGTCTTGTTGCAATAGACATATCATATTCAGACTCAGTCGAAAGTTCTAAAACTCAAGAGAATGAGGCAACTAGGTCCATCCTCTTCATATTGATAGAAAAAAAGGCCAACAAGGGGGCAGATTATCACCCCCAACCTCCCTCCGTGAGTAGACCCAACCTACGCATTATGCGATGCTCGCAATCATTTGATCTCTTAATGACCGGATTACAATAATTTTGCAAATGGTACCCAATTATTCCAGTATTCCAAAGGGAGTGGAGAACCAAAGAGCTATAATATTGTCTGATTTGTCATGACAACCATCATGCTCGACATTGTACTTATATCACCCAATTTTTAATTTGCTTGTATCCTGAGAACTACAAAAATCATAGAAGCTATCAACCCCGTGAGAAATTTGCTAACCCATCGTCTGATGAACCACAAGTACGCTCAATGGGTAGTCATATTGCAGGATTTTGCCTACAGTTTAGCTCCCCCAAGAGAAAAAAAGCATTAATCTTGGTTGAGTTCATCATTGACCTTACAAGTCTGACTCAGGGGTCCCTAGTTAACGACTCACTACTAGATGAACATCTATTCTTAGTGACTACTAAGGACCCTTGGTACAACGACATCCTCATATTCTTGCGAACCCAAAAATTTAAGCCACAATTCACCCGTAACGACGAAAGGCGTATATGCAACCAGATCCCCTGATACCTCCTCATGCAGGACGTCCTTTATCGAAGAGGTGTTGACACTGTTTTACGTTGATGTCTCACACACGACCAAGCTAAGCAAGCCCTAAACAACTGCCATAGTGGGGCTTGTGGTGACCAACTCTTAGGGATGGCTACTGCCCAAAAATTATTGCGGGCTAGCTATTTTTGGCCCAACATATTCCATGATTGCATTCAAGCAGTAAAATGGTGTAAGTGATGTCAATGCTTCGCCCATAAGGTAAGAGCACCTCCCGATCCTCTGCACCCAATAATTGTAGCAAGTCCCTTTTGCAAATGGGGAATCGACTTTATGACTTACAACCCTGCGTCATCTGGAAACAAAAAATACATTATTATAGCCATCGACTATTTCACCAAGTGGGAAGAAGCCATGCCTACATATGACAACATGACAAAAACTGCAACACGATTTCTCTTCAACCATGTCATCATATGATTCAGTGTGCCTAAGGAATTATTCTTTGACCACGGAAAACATTTCAAAAACGAAATGTTCCAAGAGTTGTCCCATCATCTAGGATTCACACATGAGTTTTTGTCACCATACTACCCCCAGTCCAATGGTCAAGTAGAAGTTTTTAACAAAGTACTTAATAAAATGTTACAACATATGTTCAACATCCATAAGACTAACTGGCACCATATGGTATTTTAAGCCCTATGGGCATATCGCACAGTGGTTAAATATTCAACAGGATTCACACCTTTCCAATTGGTATACGAATTTGATCCAGGTTGATATTGGTGGCCACCCACCTAATGCACTTGGAACCCAACCATTGTTTCTTTCAGTTTTTCAGTTTCTACACATTTTACTATTTTTAGCAGTTTTTCGGGTCCTGAACTTCCAAAGGCGTTTTGAGGCCCTAAACGACGTTTTTTGGGAAAAATGGGAGCAACGTGGAGATTAATTTAATTTTTCTCACACCAAGAGTTGTAGTCCTCAGATACATATTTCTAACGAGGTATTGAGTGCGCAAATGGAGATCATATGCCAAAATTACGTCCCTGGGAAGTTGATGTACAAATTTATCCAAACGGGGCCCATAATTTTGGCGCTTCATCTCATAGGGTTAGGTTTTTGGATGTTTAGGGTTTTAAATTATTTCTCAACAATAAATAGGCCTTCAAGCCTCATTGTAATATAGTTTAGAGGCTGGTAGCCACCACATCTCTTCTCAGAGATAAGCCTACCAACACCCTAGCTAGTTTATTTCCATTATGTATGTAAGCATATTTTTGTTATATGATATTAATGAAATGAAGTTTTATTTCTACTGCATCTTTGTGTTTATGTTTATTTCTATATATTATTTCATTCTTGCATAAATTCAGATCAATCGTATCAAAGCAGTCTTTTATTTCTCTGTTTTTCTTTGCATGTCCCCAACGGGGTCAGGGTATAAGGAGTTAGGGCTCGATTTGGTTGAACCCTTGGAAGATCAGCCTCGCAAACCTTGATGACCTCCCATGGCGGAAGAAAATAAAGACGAGAGAGAAGGAGATACTATCAAATTATTTCTCAAGGAGGCCCTTAAGAAACAAAGGAACACGATGATGGATAACTTTTCCGAGATCCTTCAACGACTGCTCACTAGTGGTGCATCTACATCCAGCAACCATTCTGGAGGCGCCACTCCTTTCAAGGCACAAGTAAACTTCAACATTACCGTATTTCAAGTTCAAATAGATGCATATGTCGTAGAAATATGGTTGAATTTTCTAAAAGGGTATTTCTTGGTCCATGATTTCTCTGACAGAGAAAATATTACTTTTTACACTCCTCAAAGCCGCCCCCCATATCAAATATTGGTGGGAAACCTATTGTGAGCAAAAGGATGACATGGAATCCTCTCTGTTCTCAGCCGCACCCACTTGGAATTTGTTTTGAGATGAAATCAAGGAATAATATCACCTTGTGAGGAAATATGAGGACAATTACATCCAATGGACCACACTGTGGCAGCAAAGGGATCAAGATGTGCATGAATTGACGAATTTGTTCCACACCCTGCGCACAAAGTTGGGTATTAAAGATTTAGAGAGAAATTTGGTGCTCAAGTACCACATTTTTTTGCACAGATACATTCAGGAGGAAATGGAGTTCCTCAACATTACCTTTCTTGGTACAACATATCCCTATGCCACAAACATTGAGAAGAAATTTAAGCAGAAGAAGCAAGCCTTTGGATCCACAAATCTGAAGCTAGGGAAAGGCGCCCCCGAACTGTAGAACAAGGGGCAAAGCCAAAGTGGGGAAACTTAGAATAACACCAAAAATATAGAGAAGGACACGAGGAAGTGGTGTGAATTTCATAAAAGCCCCACTCACAACACAAACAAGTGTCAGGCCAAACAGTCACTGGTGGCCGAACTAAAGGCACCCGAATCAAATACATGTTTTGATCCTAAGTCAGAACCAAAAAAGGGCAATGACAAAGGGAAGTAGATCATTAAGGTGGATCATAGTGCCATTATTTCCACCACCAAGCTCCAGAGGGAGGATCTCGAGGATCTAGAGGAGGGGGAGCACCTCTTCCACTCGCAGATGTGGGTGAAGGGATCTCCACTGCAATTTTTTGTCGATAGCGGAAGCCAAAAGAGCCTCATTTTAGTAGAGGTTGTGAAGCGGCTCAGCCTACTGGCCAAAGAACATCCATATTCGTATACTATTGGGTGGCTTCACTAAGGAAGATATCTTCACATCCACCGGTAGTGCCACCTTCCATACAACATCAAGCCATTCACAGATGTGTGTGATGTTGCTCCTATTGATGTGTTTGATGTATTATTGGGCCAACCATACTTGTGGATACTAAATCCTATGTATTATTCTAGGCCTCGTTCTATTGTTATTACTTTGGGATATAAATTGTATAGGATACTTGAGGTAGTACTGCCTCCTGCCATCTCTTTGACTACTGCAAAACAACGCAACAAGATTGTTTCCCAAACCAAGAAATTTATTTTCATTACATTTCACCCATAGGGAAAGAACTTAAGATTTTTTCCAAAGCCTCGAAATAGGGCTCCCCTGCATGGCAGCAGCAGATGGAAAAAGTCATGGAGGAATACGAGGACATTTTCTCCTCACCCATAGAGGCTCCTCTACACTAACTGTCAAGCACTCCATTGATCTGACCCCAGGTGCGCCGCTGCCTAATGTTTCCATTCCCCATGTGGCCACACAAACATAATCCACACATGTACTATCTGAGGCTGATAAAGAAACCAAATTTATTGAACGCATCCAGCATGTTCGCCAACAGGTCCACGACATATTAGAAAAATCCAATGCTAAGTACAAGCAACGCCATGATAAACTCTGGGAGCCACACAAATTCCAGGTGGGCGAAAAAGTGTGGCTAAATTTGTAGAAGGAGAACCTCGTTGGATCGCACCACAAGCTTTTCCCACTTCAATATGGGCCATGCACCATCACCAAGGCAAGTGGCTCACCGGGGACCAAGTTCAACAGAATTTTCCTCATCTCATGGAGGAACTCAACGCAATAGGTACCATTGCTTTTTAAGTTGGGGGGAATGATCCAGGTGGATATTGGTGGCAACCAAAATATTCCACTTTTAACCCCACCATTGTTTCTTTTGGTTTTTCAGTTTCCACACAGTTTACTAAGTTTAGCAGTTTTTCGGGTCGTGAAATTCTGTAGCAGTTTTGAGGCCCTAAACGATGTTTTTTGGGAAAAATAGTAGCAACATGGAATTTCCTTCGATGTTTCTCACACCAAAGGTTGTATTCCTTGGATAGATATTTCTAACCAGGTATTTAGTGTGTCAAACAAAGATAATACGCCAAAGCTACGTCCCCAGGAAGTTGACGGACCAATTTACCAAACAGGGCCCATAGTTTTGGCGCTTCATCTCTTAGGGTTAGGTTTTTGGATTTTTATGGTTTTCCATTGTTTCTCAACAATAAATAGGCCTTTGAGCCTCATTGTAACATAGTTCAGAGTTCAGTAGCCACCACATCTCTTCTCAAAGATAATATTACCTGCACCCTAACTAGTTTGTTTCCATTATGTATGTAAGAATATTTGTGTTATATGATATTAATGAAATGAAGTTTTATTTCTGCTACATCTTTGTGTTTATGTTTATTTCTATATATTATTGTGTTCCTGCATAAATTCAAATCAGTGGTATTAGATTGGTTTTCTCTTTCTTTGTTTTTCGTTGCATGTCCCCAACGAGGTGAGGGTATAACGAGTTAGGGCTCGATCTAGTTGAACCCTTACAATATCAACCTCACAAACCCCGACGGTCTCCCATGGTGGAAGAAAATAAAGACAAGGGAGCATGAGATCTTATCAAATTATTGCTCAAGGAGGCCCTCGAGAAACAAAGGAATGTGATGATGGATAACTTTTCTTAGATCCTTCAACGACTGTCCATTGACGGTGCATCTACATCCAACAGCCACTATGGAGGCGCCACTCCTTTCAAGGTACAAGTCAAATTAAACATTCTTGTAAGGCCAGATAGATGCATACACTGTATATATATGGTTTAATTTACTGGAAGGGTATTTATCAGTCCATGATTTCTTCGACCGAGAAAATATTAATTTTACACACCTCAAAGTCACCCTCGATGTCAAAGGCTGGTGGGAAACCTACTCTGAGAAAAAGGAGGAGAGGGAACCCTCTCTATTCTCAGCCTCACCCACTTAGAATTCATTCTGAGATGACACTAAGGAATAATATCACCCCATGGGGAGTTATGAGGACAAGTACATCCAATGGACCAAGCTATGGCAGCAAAGGGATCAAGATGTGCACGAACTAACAAATTTGTTCCATACCCTGCGCAAAAATTTGGGTATTAAAAATTCAAAGAGACATTTGGTGCTCAAGTACTGCAGTTTTTTGCATAGATACATTAAGGAATAAATGGATTTACTCAAAATTACCTCCCTTGGCATGGAATATCGCTATGCCACCAAGATCAAGCAGAAATTTAAGCAGAAGAAGAGAGATTTTGGATCTGTGAATCTGAAGCCAGGGAAAGGTGCCCTCGAACTGCAAACCAAGGGGAAAATCCAAAGTAGGGCGACTTAGAATAACGCCACAAATCCAAATAAGGACACAAGGAAGTGGTGTGAATTTAATAACATCCCCACTCACAACACAAACGCGTGTCGAGCCAAACTGTTGTTGGTGGTCAAACTGAAGGCACCCAAATCAGATGCATGTTTTGATCTTGAGTCAGAACCAGACAAGGGTGATGAAAAAGAGAAGAAGATAATTTATTCAGATCTCAGTGCCATTGTTTCCACCACCAAGCTCTAGAGGGAGGATCGAGAGGATTGAGAGGAGGGGGAACGCCTCTTCCATTCAAAGATGTGGGTGAAGGGTTCTCCATTGTAATTCCTTGTTGATAGTGGAATCCAACAAAACCTCATTTTAGCAGAGGTATTGAATCGGCTCAACCTACTGACCATAGCACACTCGCAGTCATATACCATTGGGTGGTTTCACTAAGGAATAGTTCTCCACATCCGCCAATAGTGTTGTCTTCCGTACAACATCAAGTCATTCACGAATGAGGTACTGTGCAATGTTGCTCCTCTTGTTGTGTCTGATGTATTAATGGGCCAACCATACTTGTGGAAGCGACATGCTGTGTATGAGTCTAGGCCTTGTTCTGTTTTTACTACTTTGGGCAATAAATTTTACAAGATACCAGAGGTAGTACCACCTCCTGCCATCTCTTTGACTACTGCAAAAAAACGCAGAAATATTTTTTCCCAAAATAGGAAATTTATTTTCATTACAATTAGCCCATAGGGAAAGCAGAATATTAAGGCCAGAGCCTTGAAACAAGGCTCCCCTACACAGAAGCAACAAATGGAAAAAGTCCTGGAGGAATACGAGGACATTTTGTCCTCACCCACAGAGGCTCCTCTACACTGTCAGGTCAAGCACTCCATTGATCTGGCCCCAGGCGTGCTGCCGCCTGATGTTTCCATACCTCATGTGGCCACATAGATAGAATCCACACATGTAATGTCTAAGGCTAATAAAGAAACCAAATTTATTGAACGCATCCAACACGTACACCAACAAGTCCACGACATCTCAAAAAAATCCAATGCCAAGTACAAGCAATGCCATGATGAGCATCGGGTGCCACACAACTTCTAGGTGGGAGAAAAAGTGTGGCTATATTTGTAGGAGCGCCTCGTTGGACCCCACCTCAAGCTTCACCCACTCCGATATGGGCCATACACCATCACCAAGGCAGGTGCCTCACCGGGGACCAAATTCAACAAAATTTTCCTCATCTCATGGAGGAACTCAACGCAATGGGGGCCATTGCATCCTAAGGGGGGAGGAATGATATAGGTAGATATTGTTGGCCACCCACCTATTTCACTTGGACACCCACCATTGTTTCTTTCAGTTTTTTCAGTTTCTGCATAGTTTACTATTTTTAGCAGTTTTTCGAGTCATGAACTTCTGGAGTCATTTTGAGGCCCTAAATGACATTTTTTGGGAAAATCGAGAGCAAGAGGGAATTTCGTTCAATGTTTCTCACACCAAAAGTTGTATTCCTTGGATATATATTTCTAATGAGGTATTGAGCATGTCAAACAGAGAACATATGCCAAAGTTATGTGCCCGAGAAGTTGATGTACCCATTTACCCAAACAAGGCACATAGTTTTGGCACTTCATCTCCTAGGGTTAGGTTTTTGGATGTTTAGGGTTTTCCATTGTTTCTCAACAATAAATAGGCCTTCGAGCCTCATTGTAACACAATTCAGATGCCGGTGTCTGCCACATCTCTTCTCATAAATAAGCCTACCAACGCCATAGCTAGTTTATTTCCATTATGTCTATAAACATATTTTTGTTATATGATATTAGTGAAATGAAGTTTTATTTCCACTGAATCTATGTGTTTATGTTCATTTCTGTATATTATTGTGCTCCTAAATAAATTTGGATCAGTGGTATCAGAGCGGTCTGCTCTTTCTCTGTTTTTCTTTGCATGTCCCCAAAGAGGTCAGGGTATAAGGAGTTAGGGCTCGATCGGGTTGAACCCTTGCAATATCAGCCTTGAAAACCCCGAATACCTCCCATGGAGAAATAAAATAAAGATGAGGGAGTAGGATATCCTATCAAATTATTGCTCGAGGAGGCCCTCGAGAAACAGAGGAACACGATGATGGAAAAATTTTCCCAAATCCTTCAACGACTACCCACTAATGACACATCTACATCCAACATCCACTCTGGAGATGCCACTCCTTTCAAGGTACAAGTCAATTTTGACATTCCTAAATTTTAAGGCCAGATAGATTAAAACATTGTACGTAGATGGTTGAATTTGCTGGAAGCGTATTTCTTGGTCCATGATTTCTCTGACTGAGAAAATATTAATTTTGCACTCCTCAAAGCTGCCCTCCATGTGAAAGACTGGTGCGAAACCTACTGTGAGAAAAAGGATGAGAGGGAACCCTCTCTGTTCTTGGCTGCACCCACTTTGAATTCATTCCGAGACGAAATCAAGGAAAAATATTTCCCCGTGGGGAGCTATGAGGACAAGTACATCCAATGGACCACGTTGCGGTAGCAAAGGGATCAAGATGTGCATGAGCTAACAAATTTGTTCCATACCATACGCACAAATTTGGGTATTAAAGATTCACAGAGACATTTGGTGCTCAAGTACCGTAATTTTTTTTACAAATACATTCAGGATGAAATGGATTTCGTCGACATTACCTCGTTTGGCATGGAATATCGCTTTGCTGCCAAGATCAAGTAGAAATATAAGCAGAAGAAGCAATACTTTGGATCTGCAAATTCGAAGCTAGGGAATGACACCCTTGAACCACAGAACAAGGGGCAAAGCCAAAGCGGGGCATCTCAAAAAAACACAACAAATCCAAATAAGTACACAGGTAAGGGGTGTGAATTTCATAATAGCCCCACTCATAGCCCAAACGAGTGTTGGGCCAAACAGTCACTGGTGGCCGAACTAAAGGCACTCGAATCTAATGCATGTTCTGATATAGAGTTAGAACCAGACAAGGGTGATGACAAAGGGAAGTAGATCATTGATTTGGATCCCAGTGCTATTGTTTCCACCACCAAGATCAAGAGGGAGGATCCCGAGGATCCAAAGGAGGGGGAGTGCCTCTTCCATTCACATATGTGGGCGAAGGGTTCTCTAATGCAATTCCTTATCGATAGCGGAAGCCAAAAGAACCTCATTTCAGCAAAGGTCATGAAGCGGCTCAACCTACCAACCATAGCACAATCACAACAGTATACCATTGGGTGGCTTCACCAAGGAAGAGATCTTTGCGTCCGCCAACAGTGTCGCATTCCGTACAACATCAAGACATTCACAGATGAGGTACTGTGTGATGTTTCTCCTCTTGATGTGTCTGATGTATTATTGTGCCAACCATACTTGTGGAAGAGACATGTTGTGTATGATTCTAGGCCTTGTTCTGTTGTTATTACTTTGGGAAATAATCTGTACAGGATACTGGAGGTAGTATCGCCTCTTACCATCTCTTTGACTACTGCAAAACAACGTAGTAAGATTGTTTCCAAAACCAGGAAATTTATTTTCATTACAATTCGCCCAAAAGGCAAGAATAATATTGTGGCCACAACCTCAAAATAGGGCACCCTTACACGATAGCAGCAGATGGATAAACTCGTGTAGGAATACAAGGATATTTTCTCCTCACCCACATAGACTCCTCTACACTGTCAGGTCAAGCACTCAATTGATCTGACCCTAGGCGCGCCGCAACCTGATGTTGCCATAACTCATGCAGCCACACATAAAAAATCCACACATGTACTATCTGAGGCTAAAAAATCAAAAAAAATTATTTAATGCATACAACACGTTCACCAATAAGTCCACGACATCTCGTACAAAACTAATGCCAAGTACAAGTAGCGCCATGATCACCATCGTGTGCCACACAAATTTAAGGTGGGAAAAAAAGTGTGGCTACATTTGTAGAAGGAGGGACTCGCTAGATCCCACCACAAGCTTCGCCCACTTTGATATGGGCCATACACCATCGCCAAGGCAAGTGGCTCACTGACGACCAAGTTCAGCAAAATTTTCTTCATCTCATGGAGGAACTCAACGTAATGGGGACCATTGCTTCCTAAGGGGGGAGGAATGATCCAAGTGGATATTGGTGGCCACCCACCTATTCCACTTGGACCACCACCATTTTTTCTTTAAGTTTTTCAGTTTTCGCACAATTTACTATTTTTAGCAGTTTTTTGGGTCTTGAACTTTCGGAGCCGTTTTAGGGCCCTAAACGAATTTTTTTTGGAACACCAGGAGCAATGTGGAAGTTCCATTTATGTTTCTCACACCAAAATTTGTAGTCCTTAGATAGATATTTATATCAAGGTATTGAGCGCGTCAAACGATGCCAAAGTTACATCCCTGGGAAGTTGATGTAATTTACCCAAATGGGGCCCATTGTTTTGGCGCTTCATCTCCTAGGGTTAGGTTTTTGGATGTTTAGGGTTTTCCATTGTTTCTCAACAATAAATAGGCCTTCGAGCCTCATTGTAACACATTTCAGAGGCCAGTAGCCACCACATTGCTTCTCATAGATAAGCCTACCAGTGCCCTAGCTACTTTATTTCCATTATTTCTATGAGCATATTTCTGTTATATGATATTAATGAAATGAATTTTTATTTCTGCTACATCTCTGTGTTTATGTTTATTTTTGTATATTATTTCATTCCTCCATAATTTAGATCAGGAGTGGATTTCTGTATATTATTGCATTCCTCCATAATTCAGATTAGGAGTGGAGGTCGTGATTCCCATTGAACGCGAAATCCCCAACTTACACGTAGCTATCGAACTCCTCGATGATACCCAACCTTTAGAGAAACAGTTGGTACAGTTAGAACTTGTCGAAAAAAATCGATGAGAGTCTCTCCAACATAATGAAGCACATAAGAAAAGGGTAAAAGACTCATTGCACCACAATATCACCCCTCGCTCATTTTTCAGAGGGGGAGCTAGTCCTCCGCTACAATGTTGCAAAAGAGGCCTTAGGACCCGGGAAGTTCGAAACATTATGGAACGGTCCTTACATAATAAAACATAGCCTCCTTAAAGGAGAATACATCCTATTCGAGCCCGACAGTACATCCCTAGCTATTCCTGTCAATGGGCTCTACCTCAAAAAATTTCACCCATAAGGGCAGGAAGTCTCAGCCTTAGAGATAAGATGCATGTAACATAATTTTTTGAGATGATAATAATTATCGAGGAATTTTTTCTAAAAAATTCTCTTGTGTCACAGATGGATCATCCCTCCATTCACTACTTTGGATTCTCTGATGGAGCCTCGCGATGGTCACAAAATCTAGCAACAACCACCTGGGCCATATACTCTTCTGACTGGTCACTGTTCCTCACCAACAAAGTATGTATCGGATAAGCTACCAATAATCAAGTGTAATATGATGCAGTCATCAGGCTATTAAGCGATGCCTCCAACTATGGAATTCGCCATCTACATGTCTATCTTGATTCCCAACTAGTGGTATCGCAGTTAAACCAAGTTTTTGAAGTATGAGATTCATGCCTATTTAGGAAATAATTGCATGCACGATGGTTGAGTCATCATTTTGATCACATTACATTTACACATATACCAATAAATCAAAACCAGACAACCAATCACATAGCTAACCATATCCTAGACTGGAATGCATCTTGTATAAACCATCATCCATAAAAAGAAAGGCATAAAACATAAATATCCATCATATGTACATAAAATCCATCTTAAACACAAATAATAAACATAGAGACATCATAAGAGCCGTAAAAATATACATGTTGCATATATACATCAAAAAATATATAAGTCCCAGTATACAAAATAGGTCCCCGACCATCATGTCAACCAAAAATTATACATGTCATCAAAATAGCGAAGCATCCTCATAATGGGTGCTTTCCCTAAACATAAAAAAATATCTAGGGTTGAGGCCCACCTGGTGGGTCATCAGGACCCACAACTGAACCCGGTGGAAGTAGAGATATAACAGCCAAAACTACAAATGTCGCATGACACAACGTCAGGCGATGCGCCCTATCTCGATCCATCACAGTCTCGAGCCAAACATTGTCCAAATCATCGAAGAACCCCTAGGTCGGCATACCTCAGGTCAACCTCTCTAACCGACTCCATGAGTTAGCTAGGCCTGCTGCATGAGCGTCAACAGCCTCGGCCCGAGCCTCAACTTCCAACACTCTAAGGTCAGCAACAACCAACTGCTCCTTGACTGTCGTGACACGTGCCTTAACCACTGCCACCCGTGCCTTAGCTGCCTCAATACGGGCAAGGAAAGCAGCATCCCCTCCGGCAGCTACAACACTACTTCCCTCCCTTGAAGGGCCTCCTGCTCCACCCTACCTCCAAACCTAGGCCTAACCAACCCCAACTTGGACCCTCCTCATGGGTTGATGTCCCACCAAGCGGGAAGTAGGACTCCCTGCTGAACCCACATCTATAAGAGAAACCAAAAATAGTATCAGTGTCACCATCAAAAGAAATATAGATCTATACATAATAAAAATCCTCAAAAATGCAGAAAAACATGAAAATTCATACCTGCCGGGCCCCATGCATAACCTGCAGGAAGACCCATATCTAGGTCCCCCCGGAAGTCCATCGCTGAGTATGGGTAGTCAAAAAAAATTTGTGGGTTCATATCAAACCACACCTTAACTGTCTCATCCCAATAGTGACCCGTCTCTCCCCCTCCACCTCGAGGAATCAGAGGTGCCCACTGTCGCATCCTGGGATCCCTCAGAGGACCTAGGGGAACTGCCACAAAAGGCATAAGAATCACTATCCTCTCATAGATAATGTTGCAGAGGATACTCACATAGGTGAAGACCTTAGTGTTCCCTCTCTAGGCCTTTCCCAGTGCTGTCACCATGCCCTGGTAGACATAGCGAGCCCAGTCATAGAATTGACTTGCTCGAAGTCGGCACAAAACTGCAATATGTGGGTCTAATGCTCGATCAGGTGCTCACTACCCTGACAGACAAACTATCATCACTAGGGAAAAACTCTCAAACAAGTCTGTCATGGAGCTAATACAGACACATCCCTAAGTAATTGCATAAGGACCACAGAGATCTTGAGCCCAACAATGGATGTTCACTCCCTGAGCTGAGAGTGGGTATGGAAGAGCCTCCCCCTGAGGCTGTAGACTAGTCACGAAGTAAACATCGGTATCTCACTGGATGACTACGTCTCTGCAGTGCAACACCATAACACATCGTCTCCTCTTTCAGAAACGCACCAGGTATCGTATTAGGCCATCCTGCAATCTCAGCAGGTTGTTCTTTAAAAATTTGAGCAACCCATACTGTGCCAAAACCCCCCAAGCATTGGAGCCTTGGGTCACAGCTGCTTGAAGATCAGGCTAGTCTCTCTCATGCCACAAAATCCTATCACTAGAGAAAAAAAACCAAAAATCAGTTTCTAAAACCCAAATTTTTTTTTTTTTTAAACCAAAAATTTGACCCCGCCATGCCTATGTAGAGATAAGACGCAATGATTGTACATCTATATTAGATATAGACACAGATATCATCGCACAAATTTTTTACCAGGTGTGAAGGCCTCGCGCATAAATTTCTTTCTGCATGAGGATCGCAAGGGTCAAACTTGATCATCCTCGCAATCGAGGCAAAAAAAGGGGTATAAAGTTCGTACAAATCCACATTTTTACAGACCCCCCAGGAAATAAAATGACAAAATTGAAAAGTTGGTTGTTTAGGGCCTTACTTGACACTAACGGCGCGAATCCCAGGTACTCAGGCTGACCACAACGAAAAGAAAATCTCGGGAGTAGGGACTCAACTCTGACCTCATACTCTAAAAAGACACAAATGAGTTTAAATGAGCCATATTGGCCCATATATCACCATTTTCTCATTATTCAAGAGACCATATTGGAGCTCAAAGTACCTAATTGTAAAACCGTGAGAAACTCTCTGATCAGTGCCTCATCATGCTCAAACTAGGCCCCATAAATCCATGCCTTAGAAAAAAGGAATTTTCAGTTGCAACTGGTATGCCCTCTCTTCTTGCTTTACATTCAAATTATTTCAAACATGTTTGTATGAAAAAGGTGCTTTTACTTGGGGTATTGGTTGTAGGTATTACCAACATTCTGAATCACCATATGTCCCAGCCAACAAAGGTACAAGAGCAGGTATCATTCTACCCCTAGCATGATAGGCTCCCCAAAGAAGCTTTACATATCTTGACATCATTTCTCCATAGAAATCAACCATTGTTTTCATTCACCCAACCCTGTTTATCATCACCCCACCTTGCACATGATTAACAACATTGCAGGTCAGTAGAGCCTTACCCTCCATGGCATCTGTTATCACTTGGATTGAACCTCAGGCTGAAGAAGGAAATTCCAAGGTAACCGCAAACCACACTTAGCCAAGTAGCTAGCACTACTAGGCAAGGAGAGGGCTCTCTCTATAAGGATCACAACCAATATGGCTAGATAATGAAGATATTAGGCTAGGTATAATAGCTTAGGGTTTTGATTTTGAATGTATAGGGTTGTGCTAGATTAGAAGGAGAAAAATAGTTAGGGCAAGGGAAATTAGGTCAAAATTTACAAGGTGTTCTATGGGGCAAGGTAGGCATAGTGATTTAGCACTTTAGGATTTCAATGGGTGGGATTATCAAGATAGGTGAGGAGGTAGAAAGAGCATGATGAAATCATGGATTCTTTCTAAACTAAATAAATTTAATAGATTGTGAATGTCTACCCAAAACATAGCATATGAGAATGGATTCTTCTCATCTAACTTGCATACATTCACTTAGAAGTTATGAAATGATGAATAAAATTAACAATACATTTCAACACATGAAAACAAAAGGAGAAACTGAACTAAACACCATACCACAGGGATCCCATAAAAATAGTTACGAATCTGATTAATATTCCTGCTCAGAACTGATACAAAGTATGTCTCTTCAAAGGCCTAGCATCCAACTGAGTCCAACCATTACAATGATTGAGAAAATACATGATATAGACCTCAAACCAACTCATCCTAGCTTCAGGGGGTCGAATCCATGAGAGGAGGAGTTGTTCCAAGAAGACTGAACTGACAAATAGAGAATAGGGTGGTCAAAGTGACTCATCCATAATTTAAGCAAACTGATTCATTACATGTCATTGAGGCCATTTACCTAATGTATCTACCCTAGGTAACGTCTATAACACCAAAATTACATCATCAACCACTTATTACATCAGTACAAAGTAAAATTTACACAAGTGAAAGTTGATTTTGAAAACTAAGAAAATTGATCAAACAGGAAAAATTTGTCCTATGCACAGCACCAAGGAGGAAAACATAGGTCTTCTTGTAGGTCATTTTTGACTGACTTCTCGGTGTCCAAATTGAGCTCATGATAGCTCATTGGAAATATTTTCCTGTATACTATCCAGATCATCTTATGGTTTCTGATTTGGAGCTGTTTTTACCCCTCAAAAGTGCAATCTCCCAGACTGCCTCTATGTGCAGCGCCATAGCTCTATGTGCAACGCTATTTTACCCCCAACTTGCAGGCTGTTTTTGACTACCGTCCCAGTGTCCAAATTGGGCCTAGGATAGCTCGTTGGAAATACCTTAAAGTCTAATTACCAAATCTACATTTGGTTTTCTATTTGGATTTGATTGGCCTTGTTAGAAGTTTCTTTTCCCAAGATTGGTCCAAAAAGTGTAGAATGAGGGTGCAAAAATGCAGAGTGCTGTTGTAGGAAACTTTTGGAGGCCTTCCTCAACTCCAAATTGAGCTCATGATAGCTCATTGGAAATATCTATATGTCTAGTTATCGTTTGACTCATCAAGAAAGTACTTTGGACACTACAACTAGGAGAAAACGTGATTTTCGAAAGGTTACTCCAGAAATGTAGCAAACCTCTTGTAGCACCTGTATTTTTTACATTTCTCAAACACCTTGATACCTATGTAAAAACTGAAGGAGTTTTTTCTCCCTTGGTCTATTATGGACAAAAAAATCTCTCACTTTTTTCAAATTCATCTATGTTTGGTCGAAAGCATATTTTGAGTGCAACTCGCCCTATGAGTGGCAAATGGCTTGAGTCTTGGAATGATTTCCTGGATGTTTATGAGTTTGGAATGAGCTCATAATTATTGATATGACCTACCTTATGCCTCCTCTACTCATATGTATCTGATTCCATAGAAAAACCTAGCTCAATGGGAGATGAAATTAGGGTTTAGTGCTTGTGGAAAATGATGACTTAGGCACCCTTGGAAAAAGACAACTCCCTTTTACATTTGATCAATTGCTCAAGTAGACACTTTTTGTATTTGACACTTGATGTGTTGGCATGTGGAACTCTGAGTTGGAAACCTTGGGAGACCGAGTACTTACTACATTTGAACTGACGTAAAATTACATGAATAAAAAATAAAATTACATCTTGGAATGAAACTCACACTTGAAATCAAATTACAACTTTCGAAACCAACTTGGAGGTCATCTTTACATGGTAAAGAGACATTATTGGAATCACTCTCACACCTTTTTCTGACCTTATGAGATGGAATGGTGCATTTTTTGACTTTGAACAATGAAACCTAGTGACCTAATGGGACCTTGATGACCTGACTCCATGATTGATTTTGACTAAAAGTGGAATGAGAGCAGAATTGTTTTCAGCGTGATGAAGACATGGAAGAGGGTCAACAGGCATATACTTGTGAAGGAAAATGGGACACTTGACAAGGAAAACCACCATTGGAACAATTTTATATCAAGACCTAATGGAACGATTGAAAATTAATTAGAGTGGGACACCTAAGATGCACATGCAAAATGTGTTTTAATCCCTAGTGGAAGTATGCAAATACTGACACTAATAGCATCTATCACTCATGTAGACCATACACCAAAGGTCTGGAGCCATTTTCATAAAAACCAAAGCCCCTGAAGAACCTCATGTCCATTCGTCCATCATACATCAAGTCAAGTTTTACCCATGTCATGTTAAAACCCCTTTCCTAGGCTACTATTCTCACAAGCAGATAAAAAATGCACCATCGCATCTCACACTTGGCCTATCACACCCCCATAGCATAGCCCATCTGCGACACTTTTTCATCTGCTTCATCATCCTTGCACTGAGACCAACCAATGGAGACCTCACCCTCAGAAAAAAACACTCTTCACACCATAGTGACATATTATTTCATGTTTATAGGGGCACCCATCTCCATGCTTGTACATCCAAACCCATTCTATATTATTTTGGTAAGTGTACAAAGATTTTTTTTAGGAGAGCACTCCCACCCATCCATTCACATTTCTCACCTAGAAGCAGTCCCTAACCACCCTTAGTCGGAGCTTCACATTTGTTACTACACCGAACCATGACACTCATAAAAATCGTACACCCACCCTGGATGTCCTATCGGCTCCAGGGATTTCCTCACCATAAATTGTTATGACTGTCGCCACTCACATTTATAGCTCTGACCTCGGGCCACTTAACTAGCATCATCAGTTATAGCCATTTATCATCATCATGCCTAGTTAACCCATCAAAACACACCCTACTACATCAGAAACCCTGGTCCCTTGCATCAATACTCATCTCGGTCGGTTGATGCTTCCCTCTTGTCAACTACAACAAACATTTTCCAAGAAGGAGGTTGTACCTTGGATGACTCCTCACCTCAATAGGGGAATCCCTGGATGGCACTATGGAAATCACCATTGCCCATTGATGTCATCGATCCTCTTGACATTCGAATTCAAGATAATATTTCTTGTCAAGATGGTATCGTACTTTATAACCATTTCATTCTATCAAAAATTTTCGAAGACCCGTAACTTGATAAGAATCTTGTTCAACAATGCTTACATGGGAAGGTCCCCAACAATAAAATACCCATGCATACAGTTATAATGTGTTCTAAACAAATATGCCATACCAAGATTATGCATGTGGGCACCACATTCAAACTTCCTTCAAATAAGAATGCCCCTGAGGACATCAAAAACCATCGTCATCAACCAACAGCAGGTCACTACCAAAAGTGGCATAAACAAAACCACTATTTGTCAGATAAGCTTAACTAGTCAAAACATCATGAGCATGGGACATGCCCACCTCGTAGAAATTTTCTATTCATTTTATCTCTTACAGGTTTCCAACAGAGCATGTTGTCATTTTTACTCACATCAAGGGGTCTCTCAACGCAGTTCTAAAGTAAGTTACTCTCTCTCTCTCTCTCTCTCGAAATGACCACACAGAAAAGAAACTATAATGTTTTTTATCTATGCAGTTCTTCCTATACCTCATACATTAGGGGGGCAACTGTTAACACTGGAAAATCGTATAGGCAAAAGACATTAAAAAATGTCAAGAAGAAGATACAAATAAAGGTTTATACGGAAGAAATACATTAGAGGAGCTAAAAAATTAACTTTTCCAAAGGTCAGAGGACAAAAGTTTTGGATAGCACACAGGCAACACTGGCTCTGAGCGTGCAGTGCATATTTTCCTTCAATAGCTACGCACTGCACAACTATCCCTTCGATATTCCCACGGTCCTAGGGATGACAGAATGTCACCATCCAAGACCACTTGGATCACTTGGTGAAAAATATTCTCACTCATCCTAACCAAGTACAGTCACCTTTGAGCTACCTTGAGGCTTGAGTGCACGACACAAAGGAATCATACCCCCACTCTTGTGTCACCATCCATCTTGGACCAAGAGAAGGATGGAAAATTTGAAAATGGTCTATAAAATCCAGCCTTGGGAAGAGAAATAGGAGACATATTGTTATATTGGCCAAATTTCTCCATAGAAAACCACCTTGTGTTGTCTAGCAGCAGGAGGATTGGAAGGATTCAGTTGTTGGCCACCCAACATCTCAATCCAAGAGAGAGGAGCTCACCACATGTTTATCGATCTACCATCCTTTGAGAGGGAAGAGAGGCTTTCTTAAAACTTGAGGGAAAGAGACCCCCTTGTCTTGGATATTGTAGCTATGTAGCTCGAAGGATCCACTAGAAGAGATTTAGCATTCTATCTTCTACTACTACCAACACCTAATAAAGGGAGAAGCTCTCCATTGTTGATTTATTAGTGTGTTTTGTCTATTAAGCATGTATCTTGTGCATGTTGTTTTGTTTTTGTTTCATTGTTTATGTAGCATGCTATGTTTCCTTTTAACTTAGATTATTACATGTTGAACTTGTTCCACTAATGTTTGAAAAACCACTTTGACCTGTGAATCTTATGTGGGTAAGCAGACTCCCTACTAAAAAAACTGTATTTCGTCCGCTCATGCGCCAAATAAACTACCATAGATGGTATAAACATAAATGCGCTTATATTTGTTTCAAGAATAATATATTCTATACTGAACAAGGCCAACCACATGAAGGAATAAGCTCATATTTCCCCTCCCACCCCCTGCCACATTATTCTCAATTCCCCAATACCTAATCTATCTACTATAATATATTTGAAAGAAACACAATAATAAAAACTAGGAAAATAAAAATTTAAGGTGAACGAAAGATAAAAAACCAGCTGAAAACATATAAATACAACCTTGTACTTTTCAACATTTTGATATCATTAATATTCTTCCTCATCCAACTCATCAAATGTATCATCTAGTTAAAAATTCATATTCAAATGATTTTCCATTACATAACTTTTGAGGTCTAAAATGGGCCTCCTAAGAAAAATGTACAACCAAAATAAACTTTATAAAAAACAATAGGATTCAAGATGATGATGTCAACCATGGGGGATGTTTCACCATTTTTGGGGTAAGAAAGTAAAAATATTAAAAATAAATAAATTAATAAAACTATTTTTTCAACTTATCTCCCGAAGGTTTTAATCAAATTTCGAGTGGGAGTACACATTGGATGCAAAATTTAATTCCTCATCCAAGGAGTACCCATGTTGCATACTTTTGATGGAACCTGCTACACGAAAAATGAGAAATACATGAAAAACGTGATTGCAATCACATTTTTCATGTCTTTCTCATTTTTCGTGTAGCAGGGTCCATCGAAAGTATGCAGCAATCACATTTTTCATGTATTTCTCATTTTTCGTGTAGCAGGGTCCATCGAAAGTATGCAACATGGGTAATCCTTAGATGAGGAATAAAATTATGCATCCAATGAGTATTCCTGCTTGAAATTTGAGTAAACCCATGGGGAGATAAGTTGAAAAAACGAGTTGAAAAAATAGTTTTTTCTTTTTTCCATCTAAAATTTGATGATGTAATCTAATCTTATTTTATTATTTCCACTATTATTTTATAATTTCCTTAGGAGGCCCATTTTATACCTCAAAATTACCCTGATGCATATCAACATTATCATCATCGTCTATATCATCATATGGAACATGATCTTCTACATTTTGTTCAATTTCTTCAATTTCTTTGTCCAACAGAACATTTGTATAATTTATTTTATCAAAATTAACATTGTATCGATTAACATATATTCCTTGAACTTCTTTGATGCCTTTTTTTGACATTGCATGAACCCCCTGCTCCTCTACATCATCGTTTTCTTCAATTTCATCTTCTTCTGCTACATTATACTTTACGGGCCTTCCTCGGGGATCATATCTAACGTTGTATGACAAATCCACTTTACCTAGAATGTCTACGTAAAACACATGTTCACATTGGCTTGGAAGAACATACGAGTCTGATCCTAGCTCAATATTCATTGTATCAGCCATGGTAAATCCGTTAGCATGCTCTATAACAGTTCTATCAGGGTCACGTTCATGGATTCATAGCCTAAACCATTTAACATTAAACACAATTATTTTGAAGGATTCCAAGTCACACTCAATTATATCATGCAGATACTAATAGTATTTATTCTCACAAACATTTGGATGTGTATCATCTCTAAAGCCAACATTTATAACTTGAAATACTACAGTTATCCCACTATCATAAGTTTTCACCTTTTCATCCAAACTTTTGATGTGAAATTTGTTGCCATTTGTTAATTTTAATTAACAATGGTATGTTCTATGCTTATCACAATTACTTCAATGTTCCTTTAGAAACCCAATGAAAAATTCCAATTTAGTTTTCCAATAGAAATCACATTAACCATAATTCACATTAATAGTAATTTTAGATAGAGCTTAAAATAAAATGAAAAAGACAAACCAAGACAAGAGGACACCAGATTTGGTTGATGCAAGGGAAAAACCCCAATGTGGGGAAAACCATTTGATAAATTATTCTTATTATTATATCAAATGTTCAGCAGAGAGATAGAGTACAAAAGTCAAAGATAACTTGCCAAATCAAAGTCAAAACATCCCTGTTGAATCTACAGTCAACTACAGTCAAATTCAGCCCTAACCAGAAATTCAAAGATGGTCAACACAACGGAAAAACTTTCCATTTGAAGCTTGGTCAAGGAAGCCAAAATCGACCTCTTTAGCTGGTCAAATAATAATCAAAATTGGTCAACTAAAGTCAAATTTTGTGGTCAAACAAACCTGTGGTAAACACAAGTCAAAGTGCTCATAATTTCTTGATTTTTGTGCCAGTGTGTAAGGCCTGTCAAAAATTATTTTTCATACAAAAATTGCATTCAAAGGATGAGTCAAATTTTTTAGTCAACATTGGTCAAACCCTCCAACAAATATGAAATTTCAACCTTGAAATCTAGACAGAAAATTCGTCCTCCTTTCCACACATGTGAGAGAAAAGATATGCCCAATAGTTGTACAAACCAATGAGAGAAGGAGAGAGAAAAAATGTGTGAGTGATGATGATTCCAAATGAGGTGAGAGGTCGCCTATATTTATACAAGTTGTTGAGGGTGAATTGATATGTCTCTTGAGCTTCATGAGCCTACATGATTATGTGACCGACCTTGATAATTTACACATGTGTGGGCATAAATTCAAAAACACATTTCTGCTTGTCCAAATTTTATGATCTTTAGGTCAATTTTGGTCCTCTCAAAAAGAGGAATTCAATGCAATAATAATCTCAATTAAATGAATTTTCCAATAGTTGAATTTGGCCCTAGTTTCCAATTTTAACACTCCCTCTCAACTAGGGAGAATGCCACATGTCAATCCATCCATCATCAACGATAATCGTGCCATCATATCGTCATATACCATATATGTATATCGTCTCAACTCTGTTGAAAATTGTTGTAATAATGAAGAAGAATTGATCAAGAGTGAGTCACAAGACCTTACCACTCTCCACTAACGAAAGTCAGTTTAGGGGTAGAGCCCCAATCATATTTGATCCTGAATGATCAAGTTGTTGAAAACCATGCATCCTAGACATAGGGAGTATGGTAGTACATGATGTGTCCATCTGTAGTGTTATGGACCCTATCCAGTTTTCCAAACTCATTGGCCAGATGAGAGGTTTATCCCATGAGTCCCAGACTTCATGGGTAGGATGTACGTTGGGGCATCAGCAAGAGAAGGTGAACCACTCATCTTGCTCATATTCCATAGGAGAAGGTGAACCAATCATCCTATGCATATATCAATCATAGGGGAAGGTGAACCAATCACTCTATACACGTGTCATTAATTGTAGGGGAAGGTGAGCCACTCACCCTACGCACATGTCAACCATCTAGGGTATCATAGGGGAAGGTAAACCACACCCTATACACTATTGGACACCTAATACTCTATGGGTATGTGTGGAAGTTGAATGGACAAAGAGGAGTCCAAGTGACTTTGGAATGTGGAATCCAAGAGTCACCTCATTGTACTATAAATAGACATCTATGGTGCGGTGAATGTGTGGCATGGGATTCATAACCAATATCCATGCAAATTTCAGGTATAGTGTCCATCAATAATTCTGTGGTAGAGGAAGCTACATCTCTCAAGTTTCGTATCGGAATTTTGTTAAATTTCCAAATCATTGCATAATATAATGGCAAGCATGCCCATGAATTCTGCATATTCCATATTCCATGAATGTTGTTGATACAATTGCATTGACTAATAAGATGATGGATACACTACTCGATGAGATTATAAAGATTGTTATTTCTGGAATTTCATTATTCATTACTTTTAATATATGTCAGAGCATTATATATAAGGCTTTTAGTTCCACTACATAACCCACGCAGCCTCCCTGTCGGCTCATCTCCTTCACACAGCCTCCGTCGACCCTGTCGGCTTCCCCTCCATCCGTAGTCAGCCCACGCAAGCCCTTGCTACGTGCTCCTCACCCTTGCAGTATGCCTCCTCTCGCAACTTCCCTCCGTCTTTTATTTTCCGCTCACGAAACCTCTCGATCTGAGGGACATACGATTGTCCACACCGACTTTCTAGGTGCTGGCAGATATACTCAAAATTTTTGAAGGCGCCCTCATCTTCATGTTCTCAGTGGCACGTGAAGGCGATCATGTCATGAAGAAATCGATGAACGAGTTCATATCCAGTGAGATCGATACATCAATTCATCTCGAATAAAGTTGCTTCAGTTCACCACTGATGATCGATCGATTCTTCATATTAATCAAACAATATACAATAGAAAATTGGCCTATGAATACGTTACACGGCAGTGAAGGCCTTCTTCCATAACTTCTATCAGTGACATGAGAGTATATGAATGTGCTCCAACCAGGTGACATTGTTGGCATTCTCTTTACTGTTGCACAACTGTATATAGCCATTTTATCTCCACTTAAAATTATGCCTACACCATCCTATAGAGTGTGCATCTCCAGTTCCTACCACAACATTTGCATTTACATATAAAATTGATCACCCAAAGTATTAATTTTCAGACATCAGTATCGCTGAAGGTTTTCCACAACCCATTCTCTCAATTGATAAATCGTTGTATACAAGCTAGTGTTGAACTATGTGTGTTATATTCACTTAATATTGCAATCCTTGAATCGCATTGATTGTTGTGTATGGAATGTGGGTTTAAGTATATATTTTTCTCTAATGTTTAAATTGGCCCAAGCTACTACTTGATGGTTTCCGAATTTTTCATATTTTTCAAGGCAGAGTCTCCAGGAATTCTCAGAAAATCCTCTCACCATAACATAGATAATTGAGGCATATGAAGAATGACATTTTCTAGCTAGAAGTAATAGATGATTTAGGTGATGTTTATGCATGCATTATATATTCAAGGATAGTTTGAAAGAGAGTTTTTATTCCTCAATTTTTGGAATAAATTTGGGTTTTGTGTATTCTTGTTATAGCTTCCATTAGGATTATTGCACATTTATCTTTGCTGAGATAATGGCCAAATTTTATGAAATATTGGAGTTTTTGAACACTCTCATACTTTTCACCATCAATGATAGGGTAAATATCAGAAAAGCCTCTATTTTTGACATTAAGTCTTGTCTGCAAAATGCACATGAGAAGATTGAATTTTTGCAGCTTGAATCTTAGCTTCAGCAAGAAGAATTACAACAGTGGAGTCATCATTCTGAACTTGTTTCTGTTCAGGAAATTGAAACAGACTCCCATAAGCAGCAAGCCAATAATTTTGTGGTTGATTCACATTCAATGCCCAATATAAGAGCAGATTTGCAAGAAGAAGAAAACATCCAGCCTGCGCCTCCCAAGCCCATCATCAGACCTTGGGAAGAGCTTGTCCACAACAAGCACAAAACAGGTCTTGGATATGACAAGGATTTTCCCTTTCATATTCCGGACTAATCCAATCCCATAAAATTTTAGAGTGCCAGATTCCTTCATGACAGCTCACATTCAGCTGTTCCAGATCCTGCTCATCTTCCACAGCAGCAACAATATATTTTAAAATGCCAACACTGTGATCGATTTGGCCATATGAAAGATCATTGTTTCGATCTTCACCCATGCAAGCACTATGGTAGGAACACCCATTCTTCACACATATGCTTCAGAAAAAAGCCTCCTGCAAGAACAAATATTCATCTTGGATGGATCGCTTCTTGGCAATGGGCATCAATAGCCAAGAAGATGTTTAAGTCGCATGTCAGAACTTGTTCTCGAATATTGAACAATATTGAAGTTGAGTATTCGGCATCATCTCACCTTGTACCTGACAGGGGGAAAAATGGTGGTCATATACAAGCTTCGAAGCCACATCAAGCGAGCCTGAGCCACAACCTATCATTCTAGATTTAGAGTTATAGCCAGAGACACGACAGTTCAAGCGAGCCTGAGCCACAATCTCTCATTCTAGATTCAGAGTTGTAGCCAAAGACGCAACAGTTCAAGAGAGCTTGAGCCACAACTTTTCATTCCAGATTCAGAGTTGTAGCCAGAGACATAGATGCCCATGAGCATGCCTTTGGTTGATGGACAACCTTAAACCATCTATGCGAGGTTCATATTCTTCCTCTTCAAATAATGTGGAGCACTTCCTCTGGCAGAATATTTCAGCTTCTTTCTAGCTTTGGTAGAGTTCTGGGAAATGCATTAAGCATTCCAGTGTTGGTGGTCATCCTTAAACCATCGTAGGTTGTATACCTCCCTACTTCTAGGTTGAAGGTCTCACTTTTTAGATATGAGGGACACTTCCTCTAGCAGAAAACCTCAGCTTCTTTCCATATTTGGAAGAGTTCTGGGAACTGCAATAAGTGTTGTGTTCTAGTGTTGGTGGTCATCCTTAAACCACCTCTTTATGCCAAAATTTCAGAGAGATGATTCAACCTAAGTGTTGCCATGCATACTTTGCATATTTGTATTAAAACTCTCTTCTTGGACTCACACATACCCCTTCGGATTAAGGGGGGGAATGTTGGACACCTAATCCTCTATCAGTAGGTGTGGAAGCCAAATGGAAAAAGAGGAGTCCAAGTGACCTTGGAATGTGGAATCCAAGAGTCACCTCATTGTACTATAAATAGACATCTATGGTTAATGGAAAGGCAATCAATGCTTATATTTTTCTTGTGTGTGTGTTTCACCATGCTTGTGTTTAACATACACAAGACATCAATAGGGGAAGTTTAAACACTCATCCTATGGTCGCTCATAGCTCCAAGGAGTACCTCAAGCCCCTAGGAGCTCCCAAAGCTTAATGTTCAACTCAAGGAGGACCCTCATGGGATGGTTTTTCACGACTCCAAGTCTCTCTCGGAAGGCTAATAAATTATCCTTTCCCAAGGGCTTTGTGAGGATGTCTGCGACTTGCTCATCATTCTTGATGTTTTGGAGCCTTATTGCTCCCCGTTGTACCATATCCCAGATAAAGTGGTACCCGATATTAATGTTCTTAGAGTGATTTTAGAACACAAGATTCTCTAAAAGGTGCATTCCACTCTGGTTTTCATAGAATATTACGGTGGTATCATACACATGCTAAAATAGCTCACTAATGTGCTTCCTCAACTAAGTAGCCTCACAATAGGCCATACTAGCGACAATGTATTCGACCTTAGTAGTAATTAGAGAAACCGATTTCGTCTTCCTTTTCATCCAATAAATTGAAGCAGAGCCCAATGAGAAGCAACATTCATATGTGATTTTTCGATCCACAACACTGCCATCCCAGTCAACATCAATATATAAATGTAACCTCAAATTCATGACAGCGTATCTCGGTCCATAGTTAATTGTGCCACGAATATATCTCAAGAGATTCTAGGTAGAAATCCAATGTATGTGATGAGGTTGGACTATAAATTGACTCAATGTATTCACATCGATGCATATGTCCAGATGAGAGTTTGCCAAGAAAATTAGGGCCCTAACAAGTTTTCTATATTCAAAATTGTTTTCCAAATTGGACCTAACAACATTTCCACATAGCTTCTTGAAGTTGAGTTCCATCAGAGTAGACAGAAACTTGCAATCCACCGTCCCACATCTCTCGAACAACTTCACAATGTATTTTCCTTGAGCAAGGAAAATATCACCTGGATTTTCAAGGCCTCCAAGCCTAGGAAGTAGTGCATCAGACCTAGGTCCTTAATCTCGATCTTGAAAGCCAACTCCCTCTTGCATTGATAAATGAGAGGCTCTACACCTATCAGAAAGAGATCATCTACATAAAGGAACAAAATGAGAGGCATGTGTTTTTCAACCATGAAGTATAGGTTAGGATCAAAATTACTCCTTGTAAGTCCCAACTTCATAAGATATTTGTCAATCCTCTCATACCAAGCCCTAAGGGATTGATTCAACCCATAGAGTGATTTATTCAACCTGCATACATGTTTCCTTTGATCTTGTACTTCTAACCCCTAAGGTTATTCAAAGTATACTTCCTCCTTAAGCGAGTCGTAAAAGAAAGCAATATTAATGTCCATTTTATGTAGGCTCCATCCTTGAGAGGAAACGAGAGAAATAATAGATCAGACAGTAGTATATTGGGAAACCGGTGCAAATATCTCGTCATATTCCATGAATCCTTCCTTTTGAGAGAAGCCTCGAGCAACGAACCTGGCCTTATATTTTTCAGCACTTCCATCAGCTCCATGTTTAATTTTTTGTATCCATTTTGAGGTGACTACAGACATGTCCTTGGGTCTAGGAACCAATTCCAAGACATAGTTATTCATGATAGATTCATATTCCTCATTCATCACATCCTTCTAGACTTGAAGCTTTACATATTCTTCGAATGTGCATGGTTCAACTTGAAAAATATTAATCATATAAGCTAAGTATCCTTGATACCTGATATAGAATGTTCTTCTTGGAGCAATATGTCTTTGAGCATATTCGAGAGTATCTTTAAGCCACAAAGGCCTTTTCCTTGAGGTAGAGGGATCACCAAGAGGTGGATTAATGGGATCCATTGGGCCCTCAACATTGGGCATAGGCTCATATGTTGGAGGTTCATCTTGTTTTTCCGCAGCATCATCATTATCCTTCCTTGGGATAGGGAGATCTCTAGATTTCTCAAGGGAAATATCTTCATTGAAGGTGACATCATGGCTTACTTCCAAATATATTTGAGAAGACATATAGATTTTATATGCTTTTGAATTTTCATTGTATCCAACAAATATACCTTTCTTCCTAGATGCTTCCAAATTGTTTCTTTTCTCTTTAGGCACATGAAAATACATGGGACAACCAAATATTCTAAAATTAGAAACATCAGGTTTCTTGTCAGTGAATATATCCTCGGGTGTCTTGAAATACAATGCTTGATGTGGGCTCATATTTTGAACATACACGGTAGTGTTGGCATCTTCTCCCCATAAGAAATTTATTAAACCTTGATCATGGAGCATGGCATGGGTGGCTTCCATGATTGTTTGATTCTTACTTTCAAAAATTCAATTTTTCTCAGGAGTGTATGGAAAAATGGTGTCCCTCTTAATGCCAGCCTATCTGCAAAAATCATTGAATTCATTTGATTCATATTTTGTTCCATTTTTGGTCAATATTTTGATCTTCTTCCCTATTTTATTTTCCACCAAGGATTTGAAAGAACAAAACCATTTGAACACTTAATCTTTATTATTTAAGAAATAGATCCATGTTTTTCATGAGAATTCATCCACAAATATTTCATAATATTATAAGTATCCTCCCAAAAATGTTATGGGCAACATACCAGATAGTTCAAAATGGACCAATTGAAGAATATTGGTAGATCAAATTTCACTTGAAGGAAACAATCCCCTTGTAAGTTTCCCAGCTGCACAACCCTGAAAAACCCCTTCATGATTCATGTTGAACTCGAGCATATCTGTGACCATCTTCCTTACCCCACCCCACGTAAGGATTTGTAATGAATATGGGAAAATATCTAGTGCCGTAATTTAGATTCAAGAGAATTATCGCAAGTCAAGGCTCCCAATGGGCTTCCTCCAACTTGATAGAGACCATCAAACCTAAATCCCAGTGTGAATGCATATTTAGGGTTTATTTTACAAATAAACACATTTCCATCAATGAATGCTACCTTGAAGCCTTTATCTACCATCGCATAAATAGATACCAGGTTATTCCTCAAATCAGGAACATACAACACTTCTTGTAGATGAATGGTTTGACCTTGATTCAAGTGAAGAGTGTTAGTACCTATCCCTTTCACGGGGTAGGTGGAATTATCTCCAATTATGATCTCCAAATTAGTATTGTTTTCAATCAAATTTGACAGGGCCTCCTTGTACCCACTGAAGTGACTTGAGGCTCCACTATCAATCAACTAAGGATCCAAAGTATCCGAAGGATAGGCAGTAGATAGAGAGAAAATAAGATAAAACTCATTTTATTTTTCTACAACATTACTTTCCTCATACCTGGAATTTCTCATCCTTTTGGGAGGTCATGAATTTCCATATCGAGCAGCGGGAACATTCCTCTTTCCTTTATTGTTGAACCTATTGTTTCTTTTATTTCCATTTCTTTTGTAATTTTTGTTATTGTTTTCATCATCCCTTGGAGAATCCTTCTTGTTAGGACACTCTCTAGCATAGTGGTCGAACCTGTTACAATTGTAGCACCTTCCTTTTCATCCTTTTTTGAATCCCTGCTTGAACCCTTTACTTTATCTCCTTGGACCAACATTATTTTTCTTCTTGCCATGAGCAGATAAACTAGTTGGTTCATTTTCATTTTAAGGCTTGTTTCTCGCCATCATCCTCATCTCCACTTGAGTGTATCTATCCAATAATTCATTGAAACTAGAAATCATGTCATTATTGAGAATGGTGGTGCTAAAAAAATCCCATGCTCTTGAAAGACTTCCAAGTGAAATGAGGGTGAGATTCCCGTCAACAAAAACTTCTCAAATAGATAGTAGGTCATTCTTGATTTGTGTTATTCTCATAAAGTAGGATTGAATAGAATCCCCTTTATCCATCTTCATCTCCTTCAACTTGTTCTTGAAAAAGAGGACTTGATTTGCATTATTTACTTTGAACATCCCAACTAGATTATCATACATCTCCTTAGATGTTCCCAAATCATAAATATAGGAAACCAAATAATTTTGAATGGATTATATGATCATTCTCTTATCTTTGACCTCACCTTTCTTATACTTTGTCTCTGCAACATCAGGTGCATTTGAAGGAGGATCCACCACTCTTCCCCGTACATATCCCATGGCATCATGCTCTTCCAAAGTCAAGTTCATAGTCATATTCCATGCATGATAGTAAAATTTTTCCTTGAGCTTATCCTCAGATTTGAAGTAATATGTAGTAGACATTGAGGCTAGTCCAATCTTGTCTAACATATCTCCCTTCGTGATTTATTTTATCTCTCTTACTTGGGATTTGTCTTCACCTGGGCTTTGATACCATGTTAATTTTAGTTTACAATGGTACATTCTATGCTTAGCACAATTAATTAAATGTTCCTTTAGCAACCCAATGAAAATTTCCAATTTAGTTTTCCAATAAAAATGAAATTAACAATAAATTACATTAACGGTAAATATATATAAAACATAAAATAAAATGCAAAAGACAAGCCAAGACAATAGGACACAATATTTGGCGTATCCCAGGGAAAAAATCTAATGTGGGGAAACCCTTTGATCAATTCATCTTATTATTATATAAAATTTTCAATAGAAAGAGAGAGTACAAAGGTCAAAGTTGACTTGCCAAATCAAAGTCAAAACAACCCTTCCAAATTAAGTTGTAACTAGAAAGTAAGAGTTGGTTAATGCAAGAGAAAAACTTCCCATTTGAAGCTCAGTCAAAGGAAGTCAAACTTGGTTTGTCAAAAGAGCCCACAAAACAATAGTCAAACTCAGTCAACTTAAGTCAACTTTTGTGGTCAAATAGGCATGTGGTCAATGCAAGTCAAATTTCTCATGATTTATTGATTTCTGTGCCAATCTGTATGGCCTACCAAAAACGAATTTTTACCAAAAAAATCATTTTCAAAGGATGAGTCAAAGTGTCTAGTCAACATTGGTCAAACCCTGCAAAAGATCTAAAATTTCGACCATGCAATATAACCAAAAATTTTGTCCTCCTTGCCACACGTGTGAGAGAAAATATCTGCCCAATAGTTGTATGAACCAACGAGAAGAGGAGAGAGAAGAAATTTGTGAGTGATGATGATTTCAAATGAGGTGGGAGGTCACCTATATTTATACAAGTCGTTGAGGGTGAAATGACAGGTCTCTTGAGCTTCATGAACCTACATGATGATGTGGCCGACCATGACAATTTACATGTGTGGGCATAAATTCAAAAAAAATTATGCTTGTCTAAATTTGCTGATATTTAGGTCGATTTTGGTCCTGTCAAAAAGAGGAATTCAATGCAATAATAATCTCCATCAAATGAGTTTTCCAATAGAAAAATTTGGCCCTAGTTTCCAATTTTAACACCATCACACAACATTTTGTTATGGCATTTCAACTGCAATATGTCAAACACAAAAAATGTACAGTCAATTGATAAGCATATTTATACTTGAAAAATTTACAAATTAGTAAAAAAACACGCCATATGCATCAATATAATTGTAAAAAAAACAAAGAAGTGTGGGTGAATATGCTTTCCTGATAATATTTTAAACCATATGCTAAATCAATTTCCCTCTATGTAAGATTGGTATACCCACTACGTTGAGCTTCTTTGACCAATGTAGGCACACCATACCATGTTAACCTACCATTATTATCTTGTTTGCAAATTTCAATCCATACCTTCATCCAATCAAATATTGTTTGCAATGCATAAATTTATTTCATCCCACTATCGACCGACTGTATTAAAAAAAAAAAAAATCACATATATATAATTAGTTACCATGTTATACCTTCATAATAATGGATTATGCAGGAAGACTAAAAATTAAACAAGTATGATATATATAAAAATAAAAAAATTCAAATGTGATATAAATCTCCACTATCTACTTACATCTCGCTTTCGTCATTCTACCTTTACCCAATAGGTGCTTCCATTCAAATTTGTTCATGGATTTGACATCAAAAATGTGATCCAATACATAAATTCTTTTTAGTATTGCAGGAATATATTAACGAATAAAAACCATGGTTTGTTATACCATATCTCCCTCTACCATAGAACCATTAGGACGTGCTCTTTGTTTGACCAAAGCCTTAAGTGATTTGAAGTTCCTCTCAACCATCCACATTGGTCTTGTGTTTATAGGTCCACACTTTTCAATTTACTCACTTGGTGTATGAGGTAGTGTTCTTGTGCATTGAAAAATTTAGGAGGTAGATACTTTTTCATTTCACACATTATACGAGCAATTTTTTCTTCCGATACCTTATGTCTTCTTTATCGATTTTTTTAGATGACAATCATCTAAAAATGAAGCAAGAAAATCACAAGTTTCAACATAAAAAAGTATATAGTACATGATGACAAGTAAAACACATGTAGTCAAAAATATCTGACACAACAACTTATTGAACAAATTACACTTTGCACATATATCTCCACTTTTCTCATGTATTTTCCAAGATCATATATAACTTGTTTTACATTTTTTTCAAAGTTTTCTTGGAGAGATAGAGGTAGAACATATTGTAACAAAAATAATGATCAATCATTACTTTTTCTCATATTAGTAGAAAAAAAACACTAATTAACAAGATGTTTAACCAATGTATAAATATATACACCAAAATAATTACCTTAATGAATGTATGTCAATCATGAGTTTTTACCCCACCTAATTCACCTTTCTTTGTTCGGATATTTTTTATGCTTGAATAAAATCTAGTTGGAAATTTAATTTTTTCAATAAGCTCTTTAACATCCTTACTTTGATACTCTATCAATAACCATGGAAGGGAACTTATATTTTGGCCATCTCCATCACTATTTCAATTAGTCACACATTTCAATGCATGGTTGGCCTCCTTAATGTCAATATAAATGTTGAAATCTTTTTCTTTATCTCTCCTTCCATCTAAGATTCGCCATAAGGTCTCTATTACATTATTCCCGATGTGCATTGTATCAAGAAAATGAACAATTTATATTTGCTCATATTAGGGGATTCTATTGAATTTCTCGAGATAACTTCTCATTCCTTGTGGAAGTGCCCTGTTATTAATTCCTTGATGACCTACAATGTGAATCATAGTTAAAGATATTATAACAACAATATAACCTGTCAATTAGTACAATGAAGAAAATTCCATAAAAATATAAAATAATACAAACATAACATTTATATTGATACATATGCAATTCGATCCATATCTTGAGAAACTATTATATTACAACTTCCATGCATGAGGTGTCATTCTTTGTGGTCTTAATCTAGTCTCTTCTTTCCCATTGAAAACATGTTTTTGATACTTCAATACCTATGGTTCTTAGAAAGGAAGTGCCTATACTCATCAAACACCTTGTTTCCTAAGCTTCTTGAATGACAAGATTTCATCTTAGGACCAAAAACTAGACAAGAAAATTTACCCTTTGTTTGAACACCTGAAGAGATGGAATAATTTTATATAAATTGTTTTAAGTATGTAAAATGAAGGTTGTACTATTTAAAAAACATACATGAAATGAACTTCATAAAATTAAAGTATATTAAAGTGTAGGGTAATGTTATAACATACCAGCTAATTGTGTTAGCCCCAGGGCATCATGAATTCTCCATACAAGCATTGCATGGAATTCAAATTCTCTTTGTCCATGTAATGGTCTAGAGATATCATACATAGTGTCATAGTTCCATAACTCCACTAACTCATCGATAAGAGGCTGGATATATACATTCATATCTTTGAATTGGTACTTACATAATTGGTTGAACATAAAATACATAACTACTACATATGTGAGTAAAAAAATAAATTATAAGACATAATTATAAGGCATAATTGAACATACACAAGTAAACAAAAAAATATAAGACATAATTATGAAAAAAACAATACAAATGAGATGTTATTGTGTTAAAAAAATGTATTCTAAACAAATTAATACCTCGAAAAATTGTTGTCAACATTATTTGCTCCCTCTTTATTGACTTCCATGGAGGAATGTTATTGTTGATAACAAAAATGGGCCACATTGACTAAGTATATCTAGGCTCTCCAAATGTGCTAATGAAAGAGTAAGATTACGAGGTTCTATTTTAAAATATGGACACTTTTCCTCTATATTCCTAAATGAATATCCATATTTATGAATTTTAAGAACATCGTCTTCACTTCTATTCGTTACATGGTAATCCATAAGTTTTGTTATGCTTTTTCGCTTGAATTTTTTTTGCAGATGTGGAAGTATGGGAATATAATGAAGAACCTTGTGATGCACCTTTTTTGTTACTTTATTGGTTTGATATCTACTCTCATCACATTTTGGGAATTTGTCTTTCGATGCATGTCATTTATAATAGATAATATCATCATTATGACATGCATGGATAGCTTGAAAATCTGTTCCAATATCTTTCATAATGGCATGTGAAACGAGGTACATATGAGGTAAAACATTTGATGGTGGTAACATAAATTCACCTAATAATATATGGAATAAAAAAAGGTAGTAGTGGTTAATGTACTAAATAATATTAATCATACATATGCATCCAAATGTTACAAATTAATTAAATGATTATTAACATACTAACATTAAAAAAAAAAGGAAAAATAATTATTTATCATGTATGTAGTACTAAATGTCATAAAATATATTAAATGCCTTAGGATTTGTGTCATATGTGTTTAAAAAACCGTTCACCACCTTTAAGTTTACCAAAAACAATACAACAAAGAGAAGAGATGCTTTTGAGCCTTCATAAAGAGGTTTAATTTCCCTCTCATGTACAGGTATATCAAAAGCATGTTCAACATACTAGCTGCAATCATCATCCATTACAACATTACTAAATGTCACCTGGATCAATCTATTTGTCACATTGGTGGGCTGGTTGCAGGTTCTAATGATAATATTACAAACTTTGAGACAATTCCTCCTAAATTAGGAGTCAACTCTGACTAAATAGAATCCTTACCTTTATCGCTCATTCATGTATTTTTATCCTTTTGTTGATTTACAAATATTGGAAAAACACTAAACCTCTTCAACAATGGTGGAATTTCTAACTTAAACCAATAATCGCAATATATCACTTAGTGACAGATTTCAACCAATATTAAATCCTTTTCCTTAAAACTATCGCATCCAATTTTGTGGTTAATCTCCATGCAGGTTCGAATGTGAATTTTGTCAGATCTATAACTGAATGTGTTAGTATGAATCTTTCGTTGGAAAAGATCACTTTAGCTACGCATAAAAAATAGCCCTAAAATCAAGTATGGCTGCCAATATCTTTAAGTCTGTAGTTAGTTGATCCAAATAATGCTGAACAAATCTAGATCTAAGCATAAAAGACATTGAGCAGTAAAAATAAAATATGGCTCTATGCATCCAATAGACAAGACAAGAATAATGTTTTTTGAAAGAATTTTTTATATTAAAACTGGGCACCTGAGAGGAAAACAGGAAAGGTTTTTTCCGGTTCTCCTCAATGGGATGGGTTCTTGAAAGTCCTCAACATTTCAGATCTAAAATTTCTCTCTCTTGTTGGTGTAGAAAACCCAGACAAACATATAACTCAATGGGAGCTCACCAGGCAAAAATGGAGAATGTGACCAAGAGTATAGATCCAAAGTGATCTAATGCAATGAAAGGTGACTAATGAATGGGGAAAACCCTTCTATTTATAACAAAATATTAGGGCGGTCTAGAACTTGGTGCATGAATAAAATATTATTCATCGAATTCTAGAACCACCCTTTAGGAATATTTTATTATATTTGTTGGAGGGAAAATGATTTTTGACTTGGGTCAATTCCTTTATTTATAAATAATAAATAAATAAATGATTTATTTACTATTTTAAGGAAATGGTGGGAATATAATTAAATAAATAATGATTTATTTAATTATTTATAAATGATTTAGTCAAATTTAACTAGGAATATTATTTAAATAGGATTTTAATAACTTATTCCTAGGAAATAATCAAATAAATAAGGATTTATTTAATTGATTTCCTTGTTTTGGGTTAAATATGACCAGGAAATATAAAAAAATATAGATTTGTTTATTATTTCCTTTTGGGGTTTCCTGTTTAGACCATAAAAAACTTAATAAAGGTGTTTTACTAAGTTATTTCACATAGTGAAAGCAATTTTACTTAGGGTAAAATTGGTCTTACATGGTGTACTTGGGTTCATCTAATGATAGTAGGTTAGATGACCAAAAAATGGTGTAACAGATTTCCCCCCAACGTACGAGTGTTAGGAGCAAATCGTATGACCGAAGTACGTTGTAAGAACTCAATCACTAGACATCAAAAGGGAAGTCAGAGAGAGAAATGTAAGGTAGTCTAATGTGCTAAAGGACCAGACCCTGAGGAGACAAGACTTACAGGTGCAACAAGTCTCTAGTTTATGAAGCGGTACCTGTGCAAAAGGCGGCAGGGGAGGCATACCTATGCCCGCCAAGGCAAAGTACAAAAGAATAATATGTCCAGTATACAAGGAACCGAACTATAAAGTACATGCTGGCATAAATACGAGCCATAAAATAGAATGATGAATCCCGCATACATGTTGTGCCTGGAATAATAGCCAGGACTTATACAATAATATTGTAGTACATGAGATACAAATACAACCCAAATTCCCCCTATACTCGGGGAAGGGCTCGCAAAATCTGGCTGATACATGCAAATCGAAAAGGTGTTGCAAGCGGCTGAGGCCAATATCATCAAATGTAAGGAGCTGCATCAAAGGCTGAAAATGCAAAAGTCATCCGGGCATGTGGGGGGCTACCTGTAGGGCCACCCCCTCATGAGGGTTAAGACATCTCACACACACCCGGGAATCACCAATAGCTGTTGTTGCATCACTGGACCATCGAGTATACGGATCATGATCATGCTGAAAGGAGCTCGAACCAAGGTACACCGCTCTCTAGACCTAGCTTCTAGATTAAATGAGTTTATGTCGACAGAAGGAGGTCCACCATAGGTGAGGTGATGAGGGATCCCCAACTAAGGCACGAGAGAAAATAGTAGAGCGACAAACAGACGGACACTAATGATGATGATGGAATGAGGGATACTGAGTAGCGGATGGACGAATTCCCTTGTTAGAGCATAAAGGGCATGAATGGCTTGGCAGTGACTGACACAATATCATGAGGGATAGGGGAAAATGGTACTGAAGGCCATAATGTGCAACACGAGAGAGGGACCATGCAATGAAGGATGGAGGACTATAGCGGGATACAAAGGGACTCGAGATAGACTCCATGACTGATGATGACTCAACTCGAATGCTCTAACCAAGGGCGACTCGACGGTGCTGCCACACAGTAAAGGTCTAATGGGGGACCATAAAAACAAGAGTACAATAGGGTATCTCATGACGAAAATCAACACGAAAAAAGACAAGTAAGGAGGAAAAGTGGTGCCCCAAGTACAAGTATTGTAGGTGAGGAAATTTGATTTGGAGGAGAGGTGAAAAGAACCTTCGTGGACTAAATGGGACCTAGTGAAGTATGAAAACATGAAAAACTAATGGATACCCATTTGAGTGCTCGGAGAGAGCTTTCCAACGGTGCAGACGGTGTGTCAAACAGGGCTACGGTTTGGTCGCAGCAGGCGAAATAAAAAGCAGGGATTTTTCTTCTAATAAGGCATTTTCCCTCCAAATTCATTCATTTTCTTGTGTCGCTGTGGTGAATGTGGAGAGGAGAGAAGGCCATAAATCTTGCGGCAATCGTAGCGGACAAACCGACCGTTGGAATCGAGATCCGTCAGTTGTAGGTGAGAGGCCTAATCCTACTCTTTGTTTTTGATGGATTAAAAGTTCAGATTAGGATTTGAAATCTCAGTAATAGCCCCTACTTCATCCTTATGGTCGGGTCACACTTTTTGGGGCAAAAACTACGACCTGGGACGTAGGTTTGGGCCTGAAAAGTGCGACCTAGCCCAGGGTTTGGCCAAAAAGTGCGACCTATCAGATGGAGGTGGTTTTAGTGCTGTTGTGGGCTGAGATTTAGTTTTTGTGTAATTGAATGTAGTTGTACCTATCTATAGACTGAAAAAGATGATGTTTTTGTGTAGATATGGCAGATATATGGATCAAGTGGAGAAAGAGAGACCTGGGTACATTACGGATAGAAATCCAAGCGGATCAGAGTGTTCGTCGTGCATAGGCCAGGTTTGGGGTTCTGAAATTTGTGGAGAACCCCTTGATGAGAGCTGGGGAGCCCTTGTTGATCCGGATTATCAGTTATTTGGATCCAGATCATGAGGGTTTTATAGTGCAGGGGCACAGGATTGAGCTGACAGTCCAGGATCTGTATTTCCTGACTGGTCTCCCACCATTAGGGATGGTGGGAAATACACAGCCAGTGTTACCGCGTGGGCATAACATCATGGAGTTCATAGAGCGACATTGTCGATGAGGTGTCCGAGTCAAAGGGACTCGGATATCGATTGGGGATCTAGAGAGGTTGGAGACCAGGGCAGTGGCGGCAGCGGTGTTGCGGATTTTGGGCAGCCAGGCGCTCCATCACATCACTGGAGGGAAAATTATGATTGTAGAAAGTGTGTTGAGTGGGACCTACTATGGGAGGGCCCAGATGATGTTGGTGTCATTGAAACGACAGTTTTCGCTGTGTAAACGGAAAGTGAACCATGATTGTGCGCATGGGACTGTATTGTGCTCCTTCTTTTTTGAGAAGATCCCGACCTTGCGACCTCGTGTACAGCTACCTGATGGGGGTCCGAGAGAACCCAGGATGCATCAGTGGGGACGACTACTGTGTAGAGGAGGGGGAGGGGTGGTCGAATGGGTGTTCCGACCAGAGTTCTTCGCCCATTGGGATCAGATGCCATTATACATAGATGACTATCCCTATAGTGGGATGAGTTATTGGGGAGATTCGGACTTGCCGCTTCCGCCTGGTCGGGTATGGGGGCCTGATGGTAAGTGACAAGTAACTAATATTTTATGTGCATGTTAAAGTTTGTGAATAGTATGGATGGTACTAATCCTTATACTTTTTTGGAATGCAGATATAGCTCCAGTGAAACCGGCCGGATATATGTGACGACCTGCAGCAGCCGGAACTACAGGTGCTAGTGGATCAAGGATGGCCTAGAACGAGGATATGGCCGCTCTTGTGGAGGACATTCATCGTAGATGTGAGGGGCTACTGACCGGTGTGTCGGAGCAGGGTTGGCAAGATTTAGACGACCAGTACATAGAGCTATGTATTGGGCTACCCTCGGAATGGCGAGGTATCATGAGACGCATGGCGATGGCTGGTCAGACTGTGCATGATCTATGAGTTGCGGGAGAGGAGCCATTGGCTCGGGATCCTCCAAAGAGTGATTAGATGTAGGGAAGGTGGTGCCCCCCAGTGTGTTGTAGGGGCAAGTGGTGCCCCCTAGTTTTTGAGTTTTGGTTTTTGTAACATGCTATGGGCATGTCATATATTTCAGAGTATATGGACTCTAAAAACATGTTATACGATATATATTATGTATATGCATTGTGTTGATGGTTTGAAATGTTATTGTCTTGTGTGTGATAAATGTCAATCTAGAACATGATTTGCAATTCTATCTACGTAGTGATTTTGATTTTTAGGGACATGGTTGAAAGTAATGAATCTAAATTCACGTATCAAAAGTTTCACTCGTAAATATTGTCTAAACAAGATAGTTTTATGCACACGATAGACACCATTGAGTTGTAAAATAAGAAGCAGGGAATCTAAATGAACGTGTAGATGGAAGATGCGATGAGATAGGGCATCGGCTAAGAGACCACGTACTACATCATATTCGGCCTGATTATTGGTGGCATTACCTATGCAGATCCCATTCGAAAGAAAGAGGGTATGCAAGGGGGTAAAGATGGCCCAGGCGGCCAAAGAGAGATTCCGGGAGTAGCGACTTGCCCCATCGGCATAGCCAATATAATGTGTGGACGAGAGGTCTGGCAGAATAGTGTCACAAGACAAGAAATGGGAGGAAGGAGAAGAATGAGGGCAACATGAGTATAGGGTAGACATCAAATGACTACTATGGGAAGGAGTAGTCTGGGTAGGATGCCTAGGACTCATAGATCAACTAGAGGGTGATGAATGAGAACTACGAGAGGAAAAGCGGGAGCTCATGCTACGAAGGACATCATAGATATGGATGGTATCCTCCTAGTGATGAGAGGAAAGGGAGAGGTCGAGGAAACCACATGATGCTGAAAAGCTACCTAAATCATCAGCATGGGAATAAAGGCGCACATATGGATCGTCACGGGGGATGATGGAAGAACAAGGAAAAATATGGTCCAAGCATGTAGAGCCCAAGAATGTTGTTGAAGGGGAATCAAGCAAAAAAAATGGAGTGGATTCAGAGGGAATGTACTCCGAGGGTCGTGCGGATGATGATAGGTATAGGAGGGGGGCAGCAGGTTCCAACATCTCAACATCGGGGGGAGGAATGTCAATGGTAGCGGGGGGATCCTCGAGTAATCTTGACGCATACTGAGAAAGGATGGGAGAGGCTGATTGATTTTGTTTGACCTCATACTCACGAATGACCTCTAAAGAGGCTCGGTAATGCATGAGGTGAGGAAAATGGTGAGAATAATGGCCATGGACACCACACAGAGCACAGTGTTTGTTGGTGCGAAGATTCTTTGGGTTCTTGGCTGCAGTCGAGGAAGAAACATAGGTTTCAGGGACCGTAGATTCAAGAAACGCGACCTTAACCATGGGTTGGATACGAGGCAACTCAGGACAAGTATGGGTGGTATGACCGACACCATCACACAAGGCACAAGGCTTGGCGGGTGGAGGAGGGGTAGGGTCGGGTGCGGTGGCCTTGTCTTTGGATGCACCCTTGTGAGCTTTTCGTTTCTTGCCCGTAGCTGTCACAGCAGGAGAAGGGTCCTGTTGAGGAGCGAGTGGTACTGTAGCGACAGAAGTAGCTACGGTAACTAGTTAAACTGGTGTCAAGGCAAGGTATGGTTTGGGGTGACCTGGTGGGGTAGTGGCTGGAGGGTCAAGGTACCAGACGGGAATACCCAGGGTCAAATTAGGGAGGGAAAGGGTGGCCATGATGGGGACTGAATAGACTCTGGGAGGGGGAGCGAGGAAGGGTATCTGACCAGCGGGGTATTGGCCAGGAGGGACGGTGCCAAGATGGTTAAGACTTGGGGGAACCGACCCAGGAGGGTAGAGAGGCTCATGGGTACCAGCTATAAGGGAAGGGCCAGCAGGAAGAGGTCTAGTTGGCGGTGGCAAAGGGCTAGGAGCAGGTAGCGGTGGGAGATTTTGAGGTTGCTGACTGGCCAAGGCAGGCTGTGTGAGGTCAACCCGAGACGATTGCATCATGCAAACATTCGTCGAGCTAGGATCTGAGACAAGAGGAGGAGGAAGACCAGGGAAGGTTCCAAGCAAGGAGGAGTCTTTGTAGACACCGGGGGAGACACTGGTCAAAGAATCAACAGTTGGCTTATTGGCTACGGAAGAGATGATCGACTCAGGGGAAGTCTGAGATTTTGGCTCATGATATGTCAACTGGTCAATTGTGACTATATTTCCATTATGAGGGAAAAACATCTTGCGGTGGACTGCGGATGGGATGGAAGACATAGCATAGGTGTAACTACACCCCAAAATAATGTTATAGTCAAGAGGGGCATCGATAACTTCAATGTCGACACAAACAGTCTTGCGCGCAAAGGTGATGGGACAGTTACGGAAAAGGCCAATGGGCTGAGAGGCATGGCCATCCCACGCATGAAGGGTGATTGTGGAAGAGGCCAACTCAGGAGATCCAAGTTGTTTCCAAACCGAAGCAGACATCACACAGGTAGATGCCGCCTCATCAATAATACACCGAGCAACGTTGGCATTTCAGATTTTGACTGGGATTTGGAAAGCAACAGACGCAAGAGGGGGGGATGGTCTGACTGACGAGCGTCGAAAACAATCAATTGGTCATCAACAGGATCTACAGCACCCACGGCAGATAGTAGAGCCTTCTTTTTAGAAGGACATGACTGGAGGAGTTCCAGTGTGGAAATGGCAGCAGGAGATTGTGCCAGATCATCTACTATGCTATATGAATGGGTAGCCCGACCAGAGGCAGCATTTCGGCGTAATGGGCCCTTAGCAATCTTGGTATGAACCTCAGCTTGGGCGGAGGGATTTTCAAGGGACCATTGGGTGTCGACAGAGGCTCTGTAGGACCTGAAGATGAGGACTTGGGGACAGACAAAGTGGGAGGCATGGAGTACTGACGAGACCGAGTTTGAAGGTTAAGGTCGACGGTGAGAGGTTGGTCAGAGGCCATCATGAGAATCTGGTAATTGAAGGAACCAGAAGGGGAAGGCTGAGTGGTTACCGGGGCATGAGGTGGTTGAGTGGCCACAAATCCTTTTTGAGGGAAAGGACCGGTAAACACAGCGGGTTGAGAAGTAGCCGTATTGTGAGGGACAGTAGGGGAGGAATGTTGTCCTCGCACTGTGGCCTGAGACTCCCACATCTGCCACATCTGTGGTAATAGGGGAGAATCATGAGTGTAGTTTCCATAAAAATCGCAACACGAACAGGGCTTATTGGTGCGAAGATGCCTATCTGGCTTGGGCTGAGAGCCCTGTGGCTGGTTAGCAGTGTTAGAATCAATACTTGGAGGATTGGGTCCACAATTACTAGAGGCAGATTGATTGAATTTCTTCTTTATTTGAGAAGGAAGAGAATTAGTTGCGCCCTGTTGCGCAAAGACTTGCCCACTGGGGGGTAGTAAGTGCAGCTGCAGGGGTTGAGAATGCAAGGGAGGGAGAGGTCCAAATGTTGGAGGAGTTGGGACACCAGGCTGTGGGTAAGGATAAGGGTTAGTATGGGCAACATTGAGGTAAGAAGGAGGGTGGGAAAAAGGAGGAGGCATGCCGTATCCTAGATACATGCTACCTAGAGGGGGAAAAGTGCTGGAGGTGTTGGCCCCTCCTGGAGGGAAACCATAGCCCATAAGAGATTGACGGTGGTATGTGAAAGAGCTCCAACGATACCGTTGGCAGAGTGAGATGCCCCCGGGGCGTTAGCGCCACCGGGCTTGGGGAGGTCAAGAAGGACGGTATAAACATAACCAGATTGAGCATAGATAATGTCATATTTCAAGGCTATTTGGAGGGCGGCTTCTTCGGTTTGAGGGAAATGGGAGGCGACATCTTTGCCAATGGGAGGTAAGAGAGAGCGAAGGAACCAGTCCATATAGACCCGATCTTCAAAGGTAGGAGCATGACATAAGCTTCTTCTTCGCCGCCATTCTTGGACATGAGCGGAAAGGCGGGTCGAAGAGGATTGACGGAAAAAAGTTAAAAGCTTGGTACCAGTGTCGTATCGGAGAGGTAGCTGGAAATAAGATAAAAAGGCTTGGGAAATGGTCGCAAAAGTGGAATGGGAGGAGGTGGCCTGATCAACATACCAGTTAGAAGCTTCTCCGGTAAGCGTTCATTGGAACAATCTAAAACGAATGGAATCATCCGTAATGGAATTGGATGACCACCACATATGGAAAGATCGAATATGGTTGGAGGGATCTTCACTAGCAAGGCCTTCAAACTTGGGAATGCTGGAGGGGAGCTTGGTTGGTATAGCAGGCCAACTAACATCGTGGCGGATAAGATCATTGATCAGCTGATTGAAGTCGGGGAGACTGAGACCAGCCATATAAGGGAGAAAAGGGGCAGTCGAGGTAGGTCTCGTTGTGGTTCCACTGGAAACGGACCCAGCAATAGAACTAGGGTTGCTGCTAGCGCTAGGCCCTGAACTAGACATGGTGAAGGTAACAAGGGGAGAACCAGGAGTAGGGGGAAAACTCGAACAATCAGAAGAAGAGTCAGAGTGCGGACTCGAGGGAGGACTAACTCGATGACGATGGGCAGGAGGAAGTCGACCAACCAGAAACTGAGGGTGAAGTCCAAGAAGTCTCTAGGATAAACGCCTTGGAGACGCAATGATGGCGGGAAGAAGAAAAACCGACAAGAGCAGGGAGGTGCAAAATCAAGTGAGTTCAATGTCGAAACAAGGGTAGATAGGTGCGGTTTCAATTGATTTTAAAGTCTTTTCCAAGCGGTGTTAACCAGGCTCTTCTTCACTTAGGGTCAGTGTGTGGCGTGTGTTGATTTTAATTTTTTAAACCCAAACGTTTTGAGAGTAAAAGAAAAAGTGTGCTGCATAACTGAAAATAAATCTACAAATAACAGTATATAATGCTGAAATAACAGAAAATTAACAGCTAACAATGCATTGGTCTAACCCAAGAAGGCGAGGCTCTCAAAACTAGTCTAAAAAGAGGGAAAAAATCTAGTCAAAACACACTAAAAAGAGGCCGGTAGATCGAGGGTCGGGAGGGACAGGGATCCAAAGGATAAACCTGCTGGAAAGAGGTGCAGAGAACAGCAAAGAGGCAGAGGCAAGGTTGCTGTAACAAAAGGGGAAATCAGCGAAAGGTAGGAGGGACAAAGAGGTGGCCCTAGAGGTAAACCCAAACAAAACTATATGAGGTGACTTGAAAGGAATAAGAGTTGATCTAAAGGGATCTGAAAAGGAGGTATCAGATCTGAAAAGAAGAAGGCTAAAACTCTAAAAATTCAGACGTCTGAAACAGCTAAAACATGCCCACAAAAAGTGGAGGGTACTAAAGCCCTAAGGGGCAAGATTCCCACTTATTTGAGTGAAACAGATCAAAAACAGGTCCAAACAGGCAGAGACGGAGGCTGGAAAACCTTGACAGAAGCTTCAGACAAACCCAGAAAAGTTGCTGGAAAATTGCAGAAAAAAGGGCAGGTCGCAGGTTCTGACCTGTTTTTAGTCCAGGTCACAATTTTGGGGCAGAAAAGTGCGCCCTCCAGTCCAGGTCGCATTTTTTGGGCCGATAAGTGCGACCTGCAGATATGGGTCTCTCAGCGGTAGATTTCAGAAAAATTTGTCGTCTCAGCTGCGGCTGATGTCTGTCACCTGCGCAATAGGGCCAAAAACACACAGAAGTTAAAAGTTTTAATGTTTGAGGGTTTTAGAGGTGAAAGGCACCATAAAAATAGGAAAAACATAAAACTGAAGAGAAACCCTAGGGTCTGAAATAGCTGGATATGCAGGAATATATAAAACGACAGCGGTCGCAAAATAAAACCCATGTGGAGTCGCCAATTGTTAGTATGAATCTTTCGTCAGAAAAGATCACTTTATCTATGCATAACAAATAGCCCTAACATCAAGTATGGCTGCCAATATCCTTAATTCTGCAGTTAGTTGATCCAAATAATGCTGCACAAATCCAGATCTAAGCATAAAAGACATTAAGCAGTAAAAATAAAATATGGCTCCATGCATCCAATAGACAAGACAAGAACAATGTTTTTGAAAGAATTTTTTTTATATTAAAAGGGGGCACCTGAGAGGAAAACAAGAAAGGTGTTTTCCGGTTCTCCACAATGGGATGGGTTCTTGAAAGTCCTCAATGTTTTAGATCTAAAATTTCTCTCTCTTGTTGGTGTAGAAAACCCAGACAAACATAGAACTCAATGGGAGCTCACAAGGCAAAAATGGAGAATGTGACCAAGAGTATAGATCCAGAGTGATCTAATGCAATGAAAGGTGACTAATGAATGGGGAAAACCCTTCTATTTATAACAAAATATTAGGGCGATCTAGAACTTGGTGCATGAATAAAATATTATTATTCAAATTCTAGAACCACCCTTTAGGAATATTTTATTATATTTGTTGGAGGGAAAAGGATTTTTGACTTGGGTCAATTCCTTTATTTATAAATAATAAATAAATAAATGATTTATTTACTATTTTAAAGAAATGGTGGGAATATGATTAAATAAATAATGATTTATTTAATTATTTATAAATGATTTAGTCAAATTTAACTAGGAATATTATTTAAATAGGATTTAAATAACTTATTCCTAGGAAATAATCAAATAAATAAGGATTTATTTAATTGATTTCCTTGTTTTGGGTTAAATATGACCAGGAAATATAAACAAATATAGATTTTCTTATTATTTCCTTTTGGGGTTTCCTGTTTAGACCATAAACAACTTAATAAAGGTGTTTTAATAAGTTATTTCACATAGTGAAAGCAATTTTACTTAGGGTGAAATTGGTCTTACATGGTGTACTTGGGTTCATCTAATGATAGTAGGTTAGATGACCAAAAAATGGTGTAACAGAATGGACGGTCACGATTTCCCATGTTAGGGTTCTGTGATTTGGCTGATTGGCAAGCCAAATGATAGTGTAACATCAAACCAATCTTTGGAGCCCAAGGACCTAGCCTTCCTGGACTCAGAAAGGGCTCTCTCTATTTGTGTAAGGGATATTTGTGTGTTTGCTTATTGTGTTCTGATTTTAGGCTAGTTATGAAGTAGGTTTTTGGTTGTGGTTTTTAGGTTGTGAGGGATGAACTGATCAAAGATATAAGATAGGTAAAAAGATGTCAGATCAACTAGGCTATGGGGTCGAAAAGGTCAAGAAAGCTTTCAGATGGTGATACAAGGTTGTTGAAGGGCCGATTTGATTCGAGGTAAAATGGATCTTTGGGAAAAATGGAGTAAGATGGACATCAAGTTTGTGAATAACAAAGGATTTCAAGCACAAATAGTTTAATAGTTGACATAAACATGGTAATTCAAACCATTAATCATGAGAAATGTAACTATAAGCTGATCAACGCATAGAAATAAACATTCAAGCCATGCATAGAGATATATGACTCTCTAACTTTGGGAAATGGCTATCAGACTTTGGGGAAATAAATTTAAGACAGACAAACAACTCAAATCACTATGCCAAATTGCTTAAACATAGTACTTCAAGCTATTGGGCACTTTGAAAACAAGATTGCATAGTTTTAGGCAAAGAGCAAGATCAGTACAAGACCTCCTTGGTTCAACAAAGGACAATCTAATCAATCAAAGAGAAGTTTCATAGGTGGAGCTATGGCTAGCCATGAGTAATCAGGGCATACCTTAAATCATACTTATCATGCATAAAACCACAAATAAAACAATCAAACAATATTCTTCAGTTATTAAAGAGAAATCAAGGATTCTTTAATATGACTAAGAATGAAGAAAACGCGGAAAACTATAAAGAAACAGGAAATTTGAGGTACCTCCAAGGGCATGTATCAAATTTTTTCTCTACTGTCTTATAGCAAGCAAGAACATGGATTTATGAATGAAAACTAGGAAACAAAACAAAGTGAGAGACATTATACCATTCTACCAAGTCATGGAATCCAACAACAATCCTCTTTCATCATCCAAGAACATCCAAGAAACTATCCAAAAGCATGAGACAAGTGTTTCTTCCAAAGCTTATATGACCATGTATTATTTCTATTCATCAAGTTCAGCCTTGTTTACAATTAAATTCTTTGGAATATATAGGCCAAAGTGAGGAAAACCTCTTAGTTCAACTTGCAATCTCATTGGCCTATCCAAAATATCTTATTTTGTACTTGAGGCTTTGCAAAGCCCAAGTAACAAAATATCTCATAAAATATCTCAAAAAATGCTAAAAGAGAGAAATATATTGACTTTTCATAGCTTATCATGTACAAAAATAGCTAAACGCACATGAAGAAAAGTCAGTTTTGAAAGGTTCAATTTTAAAAAAAATATTCAAAAAATACATCTGCAAAAGGTCCCCTGACTTTCCGGCAACTTTTGAAGGTCTTCCCGATGTCGAAACAAGGCTCATGATGGCTCATTGGAAAGCTCTAAGTGCCTAGTTTCTGAATTGTTTATTTTTCTCCCAACTGACCACTGGAAGTCCTCCAAAAATAGACCTATGTGTAAAAAACCAGAAAATAGGCCTTGCTGATAAATGGGGTAGAGTGTAGAAAAAGCAGGTGTTTTTCGCCATTTTGGGGGAGAAAATGATCTTCAGTTGTTCTGAAAATCGGTGAGTATGTGCCCCTAAAATTATGGCATCCAATGATACCATTTTCATCCTTTGATGATGCCCCAAACTGAAATGGCGATGCCCATGAGTTTTGGCCAAAAACCCAAAAATGACAAAAAACCAAAACATGTCGATTTTCGCCCAAACTTGGTGAGCATAACCCTCAAGGGTTTTCAGAAACATGTTGTGAAGCAGAGGCCAAAATTTTGAGCCTTGAGGTGTCTTTCCTCACTTTTGGTGCCGGGCGCTTCCCTTTAGCCTCCTTGAGTTTTTCCTGAGCAGCCTTCAACTTCCATTGGGCAAACTGATTGAGCTTTTTATAATGCCCAGTCATCCTCCGTTGAAGGTCCAAGTCCCTATTTTCCTTCTCCAATTTCTTCTCTAAGTGATCATTAACTCTCTCAAGCCATGCTTTCCCGATTGTTCTCTATCTCTTGTTCGAACAATGCAGTGAGAGGGGTAGATTGGAGAAGGGCATCTTCTTCTTCCTTTTGTTTCTTAAGGGCCCTTTTGAGCCCCATGGTTCTTGGCCTCTTTCGCCTGGGCTGATCTTCGCCTTCACTTTCATCGAACTCACCCATGAGTTCTTCCAACCTCACTTGTGCTTTGGAGGCCTCCTTTTTGTATTTGATTTCCCATGTCTCATATACAACCATATGGACACTCATCTGCTTGTTTTGAACTTGCAAAAAGTGATTGAAGTTCCTAGCCCTATCAAGATCAGTCCACAAAGCATCAATTTGGCTTTCTCTATGGATCAAAATATTTTCTAGAATCCGGGCTTCATTATCACTATCATCACTTTGGATTTGGATGATGTCGAATTCCCTTTCCTGTTCATAATTGCTTTCTTCCTTGTCCTTCCCTTTTCTTTGGGTGGCTCTTTTAGTCTTCTTCCTCTTGGGAAATTCGACCATGGGCTTTTTGGGAAATTTTCCCTTGCTTCGGAGGGCCCTAGTCACATTTGGAGTTACGATTCTAGGCACCCTTTTCCTTGATGTCTGGGGCTTGACCACTTTCAGAGAATAGAGCATGGTCCCTTGCCTAGGAGAGGCAGCTAGCACATGCTCCATGGGCTCTTTACCCTTGTCACTTTGCTCTTCATTTTTGCCACTGTCTTGGATTTATTCATGGATGCCTAGGCTGTCCTTTTGCATTTCCTTTTGAGGGTTGTCCTCCTCACTGTGTTGCACCTGTTTATCCTGCTGCCCTTCTTCTTCATGAGGTCGTTGTTCCTTTTTAGAGGCTGTTGTCCCTCATCCTGTAGCTTCCTTTGTCCATCATTATGAGGTTGATGTTCCTCATGTTGTGGCTGTTGTGTATCATGCAGTGGCTGCTGCTGTTCAGCATATTCATGAGTCTGTTCACCCTCGCTGTGTTTCACATCTTCATGTTGCTGCCCTTCATCATCTTCAGGAGTATGCTGTTCATCATCATGCCCTTCTTTCCCTTGCTATTATGCCTCACCATGCTGCTTCTCATCATCACTTTCTTCTTCTTGCTCATCATGCTCATTCTCTTCTCCCTCTTCCTGCTCATGCTCTTCTCCCATTTCAGGCTCTTTTTTTTGTTCTATGGTAGACTTGAGCTTCTTGGGAACATCTTTGCTAGAAGAAGGCCAAGGATGGTGAGTAGGAGGTGTAGGAGATGTATGAATTGGAGGGACAATGGAGAAATCCGGATGGGTGATGAAAGTATCCCAAGAAACCTCCCTCTTCTCAAGCTGATGAAGAATGATGACTTTGATGAGGGAGTGATGGAAGAGGCAGGCTGTTTTCTGTGAAGGAGGATTTTTCTAAATAGTGGAGGCCATTTTCTCAATGCTTCTATGTAAGAAGAAAGGAAGATTTAGCAATTTGGCCCTCGTGAAATGCATGAGCAGTTGAATGTGATAGGCATAGACTCGGGAGAATATTCCCTCACAAGTGAAGTATTTCATGATGATCTTCATGAGGGGGGCGTAGCTAGTCAAAAGATAAGAGAAAAGGAAAATTGAAGGACATGAATCTCTATGCTCAGGCTTTAGAAATGGCTTGTATTCTTCTGAGTCCAGGTGGCTTTGTTTAAACCACTTCTCCTCGACATAAGGGAGTTTAGTGGCCTTGGAAATGGACCTTGGAGAGAATTTGAAATCTAGGCCTGCCAGCTGGAAATGTTTCTCTTGAAACCGCAAAGCACAAAGATGTGTCAAAGGGGAAAAAATATTCACCTCTTGCACTCTTTGAAAAAAATCTAAACACCCAACCTCATGGAAATTGAACAAGACTGATGGGTGGGCATTCACTTCTTCAGTGGAAACAGGCTCAAATCTCTTATGCAATCCACTCCTACTGTCTTGCCTGGGAGGCATCTTGTTTTGAATGCTCTCTGCAACACCAAGATGCCTCAAATGGATTTTGAAATGTTTTCTCAAACACACAACTCTATCCTCTTTTTTAGTCACTATTTGACCAAGGCATATTTCTTTAAATGTTGTGTTAAATGGTTCTTTAATACCAACCTTCTGCCCCTTAAAAATCACTGTTTTGTCTCTCTGTGCCAAACAAAAAAAGTTATCAAAATAACAAGCACACAGTCAAATTGTTACTATGTTTGGGTAGAGTTGCAAGGATCCTTTGTGTTTTGGTAAAAACAAGACAGCTTTGTATTTAGACAAAGACAAAACACCCCTCTCAATCGAAAACACTCTTTTTGTATTTCACTGTCTCACATGCACAGGTAGACAAGAACACTTTCAAATTGAGTTAAAAAGCTTTTCATAACATACTCTGCTTCATGGATCAAAGGAGGAAGCACTAGTTTTTTCTTTTTACCACACAGAGAGGACTTTTGAAATGACAAAGCACTCATACAATGATCACTGTTGTTGAAATTAGGCTCACTGTTTCACCTTTCAAACATTGTGTTTTTCCTTTCAAACACTTCCTCCACCTTCTAACACTATTTTCACCATTACATTTTGCTGACAGAGGTTAGCTTTGTCCTATCACAGTTAGGACACCTTCAAAAATTTGACAAAACCTCTAATACTATGTTTATTTTGACTTGCAATTAGTGTTATGGTTTAGCACTGTTTTGAGGGTAGTTTTTAGGCCTTTTGACACCAATATAAACACACCACTTTCACTATGTCAATCTTGGGTAGTCATAGCCACAAAAATCTTGGATTTTAAACAGAACACTCAACCCTCCTTATCACTGTTTCTCCCTCGAAGAAAAACACTCTGTCACCCCCTTCAAATTTTCAAAAACTAGCAAGGAGCGAATGAAGAGTACCTTGCAAACTTTCACGGGTTTTCCTTGATCATTTGCCAGCTTTCCAGGGCTTCTTTGAAGGTGAAAAAGAGGCGCAACACTTTCAGATGGGAGGGCGCCACGTTGTGTGAGGAGTCGGGTCGATGATCGGGCGGTCATGACCAGCACCTACAAGCACGCCGCCCAACAATATAACTCCTTTGTAAAATTGCTTCTGAATGCGCCGCGCTTTTTTCCAGGCGTGCCGCGTGGGCTAAAAAGGCTGAAATTCTGCAAATTTTTCTTGAAATCTCCTTGTTTTGGTCAGAGAGCAGCCTAGGGGAGCGTTGCTTGTGTTTTGAAATGCAAATAGAGCTTGCAACGGTCCTTTAATTTCTTTTGAAAGCGAAAAATTCAAAGTCCTTTTACGTTTTCTTGGTGAGGGTTTTGAAAACCTTTGAAAATGCTTTTGGGTTAAAAAAAAACATGAAGCACTTGCCTTGTGATTTCATCACTTAAAACCTATAAAGACTCTTTTTTCACTAATCCTTTGACAAGATGTGGAGTTTGATTTTTGAAGAGGTAACATAGTGATGGCTTTTGTTTAAGTAAAGAGGCCTTTTTCAGGAGCTGCAAATCTCCTCTACTGACTTTTCATTGTGCTTTATTAAAAAGGAAACTCTGCCACTGCTGACCTTTTTAATGACATTTTCAAAGGAAAATTCTGCTCAAAAAACATACCAATGAGTTGTGAAGCATCTTTTGCCATTTTTGCAAGGAGATAACTTATCCTTTTAAAACTCAATTGACAGTTTCTGCTCCTGATGCTTTGAAGGTGGTCATGCCTACTATGAAGTTGATTGAATTGGCAGGCGCTGCTTTGAGTCTCTCTCTTGACTGTGGGTGAAAAACTCATTTGAACCTGTACATGAAAAATTCTGTTACAAAATGTCTCCATCATCAAGGCAACTAACTAACCTTAGATTGACAAAGCAATCCAAACTTCAACTTTATGGAGATATAGCAGGGGATGATGGGCTAAAGTTTAAGATGTAAAATTTGAAAACTTTCCCTTTGTTCCTCTGTGAAGGAAGTCTATAAGGATAATGAATTTCTCATTCATTTTACCATTTGGACAGCAGTCCCTTTGAAATCTGAGGCATACTGAAAATGAATGCTCTTCATCTTTACATAATGGTGAGCCTTCTACTTGTAATGAAGGTGGCCTATTTTTGACAAATGCCTGGGTTATTTTCAACTCCTGTTTTAACCAAGTGAAATAGATTTATGAATACACTATTAGTGGTTTTCTTTGTACTTGATGGCAGAAGTCATTTTGAGACCAAGACTGTCTGACTTCTTTGGCCATTTTCTTAACAATGTTTCTTCATTGATAATCACCCTAGTAGCTTCACATTGTATTTTAATAACAGTGAAACTTATGTAAACAACTTTTAAAAGCACCACTGCTTTGCCTATGCTTTTAACACCATTTTTTATTCAGAAACCCTTAGTTGCTTTCCCACTATACCTAAAATTTTCCTTTACAGTCAGTGAAAATCTTAAAATCAAACTTTATCCCTAACCCTCTGCTTATAGATGAAGGAGGCCTTTATCTCAGTGCCTTCAACCCTCTGCTTATAGATGAAGGATATTTTTATCTCAGTGCCTTCAACCCTCTACTTATAGATGAAGGAGGTTTTTATCTCAGTGCCTTCAACCCTTTGCTTATAGATGAAGGAGGTTTTCTCAGTCATGTCATTTCATTAGCTTTTAAACAGTGTTACCTTTCCTTCCACTGTCTTTTCATGCTTGAGAAAATGAAGATGAAAAATTGATAATAAGTCAATATGGGCACCTCCTTGAGACATGTAATTCTGCTTTTCAAATACCTTTGTGCCTCTTTGACATCACAAGAAATTTGGCTAGTATCTGCAAAGCATTTCTTGTCATTTATGATTCACTAACCTTTGACTGTGATTGCAGGAGCTTGATGAAATAACTCTCTGCCCTGTAGCTGCATCCCAGGCTCAAAAACCACATGAGAAGCAGTTGTCTTATCATTTTTAGTTTAATACTATCTTCTAGAATACTAGTATACTTCTTCTCTTGAACTATCCATAAAAACACTGTAAAACCACCTAATATCAGTTTGACCTATGGCATATGCATTACTGAGACTTCAAGGCTTGTTAGTGGTGCGACTTGAGGGTGTAACCAACTTTATTTGCAGAATAGGGAGGTCTGAAGGACTGGTCTATGGTAGATAGAGGTTCTTTGGCTTTAGGATAGTTTTCCAAGGGAGAAATGCCTAAAGCACCACTACCTAACTTAGGGGAGACTTTTGGGACAGATTTGGATTTTTTTTTTTTTTTTTTGGAGCTGATGGACAAGCTAGTATGGCTGAGGCTAGATAGGGCTTGATAATGAGGTTTTATCTCGTCATGGGCTGATTGAAAAGGTAGGAGGGAAAAAATGTTTATGGGTGTTTTCCTGCTGGAAAATCTGACAAATTTTTTGATCAGCTGCTAGAAAACTTGGCTGTAACAACTAGTCATCACCAACAAGTGAAAAACACTAATGACTAACATCCCAAAATTTAAAACTCCACTTAATAGAATTTCAGGTCCATTTAAATTGTTAAATCTCATGCAACTTAAATTGCGATAACTGTTGGATCATAGATCAATGACTGCGATATATTTTTGACTCCTTACACACTACAGTGATCCCATTTTCTCCAACTCTGCCAAATTTGACATTCCTGGGAAGTTTTTCCCTTAATATTGTGAAAGGAAACTGATAGATCAAGCAACTAACAGAGTTCTAATTGTTGCAAGTAACAAAGGTTTCTGCGAAGGATTATGGGATTTTGATGTCTCCACAATTCACTCGAATTTGCAATAGCTTGATATTGAAAAATACACGAACCAAAATTGATAGACAAAAATCAAATATATGCCTTAAGGAATATCACGCATGATTTTATCACCGAAACAAGCCCATTTTATAATACGCTCACATATAACTTAACATACAGAGAAATAAATTAAACCAAGTTCAAACTAGAATAAAAAAACTCAGTAATATTTTGAAGGAAAATAAACCTCCAGGATTTGAAAATTACGCATACATTTACAAAGGTACAGAGGAAATGCAATTTTATTCTATTCAATTATCTTTCCATCCAAATCCCCTTTCGATACATCTAAACTTACATACATATATTGTTGCACAACCATTCAGATCTAATTCAAAGGGTCAGATTGTCTAATATTCAGCTAAAATCCTTCTACTCGATATTCTCCCTAAAAATATCAACTAAACTAAATACATTGAATCAATTACAAGAAATCCAAATCCCTAAATAATAGTTCGAAATCCTATCTACTAAAACTGTAAATTGACAGCTAAAGGAACCCACTCCTTTGCTTGTAAACATTTTTTTTGTATTTTTGGAATAAAATTGAAGTCTTTTCCTTGAAGGCCTCATGCTCCTGCATCATAGATATTCTTTGACTATGTTATTAGCATCATTATATTATTCCATAAGATCATTAGATTGGTCCTCAATATTATTCGCTCCATGTTCTTGAACATGCGCTTGTATTACAACCATCTCTACCTCATCGAGCAATGCCCTAGGGGGGCCATACTATTCAATTACAATAAATAAAGCAATATTAGTATATATATATATAATATTTAAACGTCGATATAACAACAAATACAAAGGGAAATACAACTTAGGTGAGACCAAGAAACAAAGACAACAAATCAATGATGATGCTTGTGAAATTTATCAAGATATTTAAGAATACATTGAGAAAATATAAGAAATATGTTACTTTTCTTGACATGTAGGAAGTGAGAGATATATAGTCACAACCATAATAAAAAAAATATTGATCTTATCTTGCATTCATTATTATAATGTCATACTCTTTCTTAAGTCCACTTACAAACCAGATGTTCTAAGAGGATGGGTGAGCAACCATGAGCTTGGGTGAGAGCAATAAACAAATAAAACAAATAAATTTGATCATGAAACTTGTGAAATTTTGCAAGATGTTTAAGATTATGTTGAAGACATTTAGGAGAAATAAACACGTGTGAGCTGTAGGAATGTGTTTGACACATATTCTAATTATATGTAAGAGCATTTAATGCAGAGAAGTGCACTAGAACTAACTCTAGTGATGTGAAAAGGTGCGACACATATAGGGGTGAAAATATTTAAAAGTGATACCTACAACTGTAAGAATACATGAAAGCGACACTTTCACATGTGAACAACCTTGAAAGTGACACATGCCAGAGCGAAGATAACATGAAAATGTCACTTATTAAAGTGAAATCAAGCCAAAATTACAACCTCGAATGTGAAAGAAAAAGTGTGAAAAAGACGACAATTGTGAAACTCACCAAAATAGAAGTACAAACGCGACCAAAGTGAGGGAAATTGTCAACAAAAGTGCACACTAATTGTCGACATGAATTGAACATTGCATAGGCATTGTATTGATGGAGAATGATATGCTTGTTTAATCTTGCATAAAGGAAGTGCACTTTTTTCTTTAGGTAAGTGGTAGGGCACCCACTAAAGACTTTTTTTATAGGAAACCATTTTTTACTAAGGTGTGACGTCAAATATCTCACCTTATACACAAAATGGGGCATTATTTCTTTTTGACTACTTATTTGATTTAACCAAAATGCCAAAAACTCACTCCTTTATACTTAGTGGTAAGTGAATGTTATAGAATCAAAAAATTGTGCCTACATCAAAGGAAATTCAAAATGGAATGTTCTACCTTGCATGAGTGATAAGAAGTAAGATAAATATGGAAAAAATTATTTGCATGAAGAAATCTACATGGAACAACCCCCTAGATTTATCCAAAAAGACTCCAGCCTTTTTTTTCGACTTAGGAAGTCTCTCTATGGTCTCAAACAAGCTCCTCAACCTTGGTATGCCAAAATGGATAGATTTCTATTACATAATGGCTTTTCTAGGTGTCATTTTGACAACACTGTCTACACCAAGAAAGTGGGTAAGTCCTTCACCATCCTTTTTATTTATGTTGATGATCTTATCCTTACTGATAGTGATCCAGACCATATAAACCATGTGAATTCTAGCCTCAAAAAGAAGCTTGAAATGATAGACTTAGGACACTTGCATTATTTCCTTGGTCTTCAAGTCTTGCAATCCAAGGAAGGCATTACCCTCTCTTAGTCCAAGTATGCCTGTGATCTTCTACACCACTTTCACATGGAAGACTGAAAGGGAGAAGGTGATCTTCTACACCACATAATTTGAAAGAAAAAGAGAATGTTTCACCGCATAAAAATTTCAATGCATATAGAATGGGACATGGGTCACAACAACAGAATAAAGGTGATGGTACAGGACGGTTGGAGTGTTATACATGTGGTAAGGAGCATCTTAAAAAGGATTTTCCACAGAATCATGGTGGTGGGTCTCATATATATAGTGCACAAGAGGCACAAACTATTGGGGATGTTGGGTAAAGCATTCCTCGTTTCTATGTAGTGTTGGATAATAGGTAGACAGATCATCATGCATATATCATTGAGATGGATGGTAAGCTTTGTGATCAAGTTGTTTCTATTTTTATTAACCTTGGATGTAATTATAGTTATGTTAACCCTGACTTGGTGGATAAGTGTGGTTTGAATTAAGAAGTTCATGCAGAATCTTAGTTAGTGAAATTGACTACAGGTACGTACCAAGAAGAGAGTTCATCATTGGGTAAGAGATTGTGAATTTTATTTGAATGGTATGCTTACATCAACACATTTGAATGTATTTCTGTTGGGATTGTATAATTGTTATGTAGGAAAATCCCTTCTTCAAAAAGAAGCGATCCCTCTAGCCCAATGAGTGGGTCTAGTAAACACCATCACAAAGAATACAAGCTTTCCTAGTTTAACATTGAAGTAATACGAGAGAGGGAGATGGCCTAAGTCACTCCTAATGCAGTTGTTTCCTCAATGTCAATATTGATCATTTCACTTTCAGGCTTGCTCATAGTTATGCCTTCTATGTCTGAATACATGTAAATAATTTCATACGAAAAAATATGAAATATACATAGCATATATATATTTCAAAGAAAACCACATGACGGATCAAGGAGTATCATGCTAAACCAATTAATATTAACAAATTTATGGGAAGAAAATTATACTTTCTATTATTAAATGAACAAAGGGAAATTTACAACTGGAGCCTTGATGTTGGAGGCCTCCTTCGGAGTGGAATTCCAAGTCCAAGCCTAACCTTTAAATCTCTTCTCCTTATTCGTCCAATTGACAACATGTAGGCACAATCAAGAAGAATAATGGAAACCAACAATGAACAACCAAGAATAATTAGCATGGCACTCTTTTATAGCAGAGTAGGGGAAAGGCCTTATCTCAAAGGGGAAAGTCTTTGGAGATCAGATCAAGGGTAAAAAATGGGAGTATTAACCATATCCTCAACCAAAAAGTACCAGAACTCTGTTCTCAAGAATTCTAGAGGTCGAAGATTTTGCTCCATTTTTAGGAGAACCTTCCTAAAGAGGACCAATGTGAATTTATTTTTGAATTCATGTGATGGCAGCGTTGTTGACAGGTTAAGGATAGGGTGAAAATCGCGAGGATATTAAATGGAGAACCGCATTTAGCTTGTAAAATAAGGTTTTTTACAAACTTTTGTAGAAAATCTTCAAGGCATTCCTATGTTATGTCTTTGGGAATATCTCAATCATGTTATCCAAGATAAACAAGTTTATACATCTTTTGTCGCTTTGCGACATTTGTGACTAGAGCGACACAAAATATGACATATAGGATAAGGACTGAAGTAATGTGACACAATACTGTGTAACAATAATATTATTTTGGGTATGGATAATAACAAATGTGGTCTAGGGTCTTCGTATTTATCTCAATCTACCCATTGTACGAATCTAACCATGTGAATAGATGTGTTAATGTCAAACATGGTAGAAACCACCTAATTACTAGTTTATGATGTAAATAATTAACATGCATGAGAGAAACCACCAATAATGACGATGGCCCTCAAGGTACGACATCACAATCTACAAGTTTGAATGAATGAGATGAATTCAAACAACTACAAAACCATTCGATCGAAAGCCAATTATGTGAATCTTTCATTGAATCTAATGAAATTTCCATTGAGGCATGCAAGCTCCAAAGTACTGAAAAGGAGTTTCTAAACCATATTCCTGGATAATGAGCTGAAGTCGAGAGGAAGTGATCCACCGATGAAGGGCCATAATGATTCCTACATCATCAACATGAAAAAAAGTTTTTCTCAATATGATAAGAGTGATTGAGGATTTTTGCAGAGAGAGTCAAATAAGCAGAGGATGTTTGAATTTTACAAATAGGACTTCTCTTGAACATATCGGCGACACGAATCCGAAATGTGGAAGCATTTTACTTAAAATAGGATCAAAGTTCATTGTGACAACAAATGATGATCAAATGAGAGTAAAATGGATTTCCCAAACCTAGGAAAGAAAATGAAGAATGAAGGATATCCCCAACCCAACACAAAATGCAGATAAGTGTCATGTTCAAGAGTGACACACTGCCTTTGGTACAGAATACAAAACATGCTTCACTTCCATTTTCCCCCGCTAATTTCTAGTGAGTACCTCTTTATTTTTTATAGCAATCTTGAAGAGGATACCATATGCTTAGCGTATAAGTTAACCCTTCAGATGAATCCATCTTAGTAAGTTTAACGAGCCCTAGGAAGGAGTAGCTTGGTATTGTCATGGTGACAAGTCCTTCGTCGTTTAAGTTTTACGAGTCCAACAGAGGGGTGACTCGGTATCTTTTTCATATTTAGGGAGTTTGAAAAAGAGACAGAAAATAAAAATCCAAAAGGTCCCTTTTCGTAGATAGTCCCTTGAATCCGAAAAGGTAGAAAAAAATATCTGAGAGAACCTCCTGATCATGTTGGACCAAGCTATTTATTTTTCGTAATTAGTCAATCTCATCCCAGAAAACTAGATAAACATATACTGAGACAATGCCAATTCATTTGATTTAACAAGATCGAAAGGAAAAGTGCTCAACAATATTTTCATGTTTTGAGAGTCAGAAAAGAGCTTAAAGTAGACTCTAGGGGGGTTCCTTTTTCGTTTTTTTTCACGAGTCCGAGAGCGATAAAAGACAACTCTATTAGAATTATTTCGATAATAATCACATGCAATAGAACATTGTTGAAATGTTTCGAACCAACCAGTGTGGTTCATCATCATGAACCACACTGGTTGGTTCGAAACATTTCAACAATGTTATATTGCATGTGATTATTACCGAAAGAATTCTAATAGTATGATGGATCACAGAAGCCAAAAGTCTAAAAATCCAACTCGCCTTCACCATTGATCGAATTTGATTCATAATGTCCTGCTTCTACACATGCAATAAAACGTCACATTGATCGAGAAAAAATATATAAATACGAGTAAAATAATTCATGAACCGATAAAAAATATTTTTTTAATAAAAAACAGTTGGTATTTTAATAGAAAAAAGTAAAAAGTAAAAATTACTTTTACCATTGGAGTTTGAGAGAGCACTTTCCCTCCATTGTCAATTTGAATTTCGGGTGCACCATTCTACCAGCCCAGGCCACCATTTGCAGTTTTTTTCGTTGCAGGTAAAACACATTTTTATTTTATTTTTAAAGAAATTTTAGCAAATTTTTTCTTATTTAAGGGGCCCTTGAAAAACTAGGGAACATGAGGGACCATCTCGGGTTTTACCTGTCGGGTCTGCACTTATCACCCAAACCCTTAATGCACCAATGCAGGTTTGACCCATCGGGTCCACGCTGATCACCTAGACACTTAATGCACTAGCATGATGCCAACTCAGGAAAATTGTTAGACAGTCGTCTAGTGTCGTGATAAAATTTAAACTGATAAATGCTTAATTTTAACTTAGGTTTTTGATAAATTTCCTCCATGGAGATTTTTAATCCTTTTTAATTGATGTTTTGCAGGAATATTATGGAAATTGAATGGAAATAAATAGATCACGAGGCTGAGGATAGAGAAGCAACACAAGATCCAAATTGCATAAGGGCACTTAGCAACTACGGGTTGCTAAAATTCTTCCGGACACCTGGGATGAGGTCCCAAGTGGAATTTTGAAGTACTTGGTGATTTGTTGGGATGTAGACCACCAAGTTTTTGTCATTGGTGATCAATACTTAGATATTGATATATCTAATATCTATTTCATCACTAGTCTTTCTAGGAGGGGACTATCAGTCCAACTAGGAGGGTATAGACTAGGAGGCGTGAGTACAGATATGCTTTTCGCTAGACGTTGCAGTGGTGGGTTTACAAAGACCAAGAATGGGAAAATTGACATTAAGACTATCAATGACCCAACTCTTCAGATATCCTTTACATCATTTCTTGTGTAGAAGGGGTACATGCCCTTCATGAGATGAGCAAGTCTCAATTTTAGTATGTCGTGGACTTCATGAGTCCAACAGTCTTTAACTGGTGCAAGGGGTTTCTTGTCAACCTGAAGGATCAACTCACCAAATGAAAAATAGTGAAGTTGAAGCATTTTGGATACATATTGATCTTAGTGACTCTCTTCTTAAAGAGGGTTCCAATGTTTCAATGTCAGAGGATAGAGGTGGGACCTCTTGCGCTGAGGTATCCACGGCTTCAGAGATGGAGTGAGTTGATGTCATGCCATAGTGGTGGACAAAAAATTTCATTCCTTCCTACATTATTTGGGTGGATACGCCATCAGATCATCATGATTGATGATTGGTTGTATGCAGGGACATATTTCAAGGGAGACCTAGATATTCCTCTTCCATTGGGAGGACAGTGGGATGACCTCAATAAGAATTTTTTTTCTAAAGCTTTTCAATATTTGATTTTTTTGTATGTGTGCCAAGAGTTAAATTTATGATTATTTTTGCAGATATTGGAGGGGTGAGGCCTCCAGAGCTATCTCTTGTAGTGTGACAGGTGGTTAGACAGATGGAGATAGTTATTTATGATGAGGGTGCTAATCCTATAGTCGAGGTATAGCATAACCTCACAACTTTGATGAGAGGCATACTAGACTATGCCTGAGTAGATGATATCCCATTTTGGTATCAAAGACACATGATGGGGTTTCAACTTGACTTCATCGACTATTAGGTCGAGTGGTTAGAGTTGTCACATATTACCACTAGCACCATGCCAGAAGATAGATATGCCTCATTTATTCCTTTCAACTACACTTATGTAGGCTTGAGAATCCATGTGTCTCGACACACAGATTTTGACATTTTTATGTAGAAAACGTTTTACAGAATTTATATATATATATATATATATATATATATATATATATATACACACACACACACTATGATCTAATGTTCTTTATCATGATGATGTTTTGTGTTTTACATATGATGAAATTTTTTTTCTAACACATAATTAGCTAATGTATCAGTTAATGTATTCAAATGTCTTGGAATATATTGATAAGTGATGTAATCAAAATTTCATTCCAATAATCGAACACGTAGATAAATTTGTAATATGTGAGGGTTTCTAACTGAATAACTGAATAATGACCATTCAACTATAGCACAATGAGTTTTGAAACGAGTTTAACAACCAATGCCCTAATACCAAGAATAAAAACTTCCGATAATAGTTCGATAACCACACTATATTCGGCAATGTTGTTAGTTGTTCGACCCGAGCATACGCCTTGCAAATTCACTAACTCGCTATTAGGATCAAGTAGTTCCCATGTTGTGGAAGATAATTCACATGTAGTACGACAAGCGCCATCAGCAAAACCAACATAATGGTTTGAATACATCTGCAAACCAAGTGGAACACAAGGTAAGCAGAGGAAAACATGTTTGGAAAAGCAAACAATCACACCAAAATCTAACTGTACAATAATTATTCAAACACACTAATGTACAAAAGTATTTACTCTGAATCAAGCATAATAATTTTTGAGATAGAGCCCATTTCGGGGCTCAACTAACTGATTCCCTTCATAATCGACCAGCCCATATGCGTCTTGTTCCAATACTCATTTAACGGTAAAGGGCCCATGCCACATTGGTTCGAGTTTCCCAACCCCCAACTTATCATGTGCTTGATCATATAACAAGACCAAGTCACCTTTATTAAGAACACACGGAGCCACATATATATCATGCTGTACTTTAACTTGTTTCTTTTGAGCTTTGATAACCAAAGCAGCAATTTGTCGAGTCCCATCGAGACATTCGAGGTAAAGCAATCGTTCCTCTTCCGATGAAGTATCAGGGAGTAGCTGGAAAACTAGCTTTAAAGAAGGAATTTCACACTCGATCGGGATCATGGATTACAGACCATACACCAAGTGAAATGGTGTGAATCTAGTTATTGTCTTAGCTGAATTTTGGTATTCCCAAAGAGCTGAAAATAACATAAGATGTCAATTTCGTTTATGCACCCCAATGGTTCCTTGAAGCATCGTGACTAAATTTTTTTTTAATGACTTCAACTTGGCCATTGTCCTATGGATAGTAACGAGTTGAGTTGTCATGACGCAAACCCAAATGAGTAGTAAGATCTATCATCATATAATTTAAAAAATGAGAACCATGGTCAGTGACTATGGACTTCGGGACAACGAATCGAGCTATGACATGGTTAAAAAGAAATTTTTCTGCAGTTTAACCTTCATCATCGTATGTAGGCATCACCTCGTCCCACTTAGTGAAAAAATTGATGGCAACAATAATATAACCATTCCCCCCAGCGAAGTGAGGGTTTCAACTCATGAAATCGATGCCCCATTTCAAAAAGGGTCTGGCGGTAATAACTGGGTGCAAGTGTCTGGGTGGGGCTCTTTCTTTGTGAGAATATATCTGGCAGTCATGACACCTTTGAACAATAAGAATGTAGTCTTTGAAGATTGACAACTAGAAATAACCTGTGTGCTAAATATTTTGAGCATTAGCATAACCTGACATATTACTGTCACATTCCCTAGAGTGACAGTCATCTAAAACTTTCTCAGATTCCTCAAGACTCAAACATCAATGAAGGACAGAATCAACACCAATACAATAGAGAGTATCCCAAATAATGTGATAAGGTTGGGACTGGTGACGAATTCGGCATCGCTGAGATAACTCTGGATGAAAATTTTGGGTCTGGAGATAGATAATGATATCGCCATACCACAGATTGAGAGTTATAATGAGAAAGAGTGATTCATCTGGAATCAACTCATTAAAAGGAGTGGGTGGAACTGCAGATGGAAGAGCACAAATCAACTCAACAAAAACTAGTGATTTATTTGACTTAGCTTTAGCAAACTCTAAATCGAACTATTGTAGGATAAAAATCCATTTGGAGTATTTTTCCCTCATGTAACTGACAATTCATGATGTAATTCATGGGGTTACAATAAAAAATTACAATAGTTTTGCGTAAGATAATATAATGGTGAAAGCGTTGGACATCATGAACAGCTGCCAAAGTGAGTTTCTCTACATGAGAATAATATGTCTCAGGGAGAAGCATGAAAAGGAACATTGGGATTATCGAAAGGACTTTATGGATGCTCAAAAGATACCACATATGGATCGTAGAGCAGATTAGGAGGAAATAACACAAACTATGTAGCGGGTTCAATACTTTTTGGCTCAAGATCCTTAGATGAAGAAATCCAACCTTTAGGTGGTGATCGAGAAGAGAGCGGTTGGATGCTTGGGACAATTCCAAGTTCAAAAAAATGAGCTTCAAGAGGCCTAGGTGGAAAATCTAGAACTTCAGGTTGGGGCCCTTGAGTTCCTTCAGGGGATGACTGAGGTGAATTCAGAGATTCAGCCACGATGACCTTTGAATAAGATCAAGCAAAGGATAGGTGAATTATTTTTGATAAATTAAAGTTTTAAATTAACAAGCCATAATGAGGAAAAGGTGTACTACATGGGTATGATTTTTTCATGGCCAGTAAATTTTAGAATTAAAAAAATAAATAAAAAAGGGTGATCTAAGAAAAAGGAATTACCAAGTATCTGTGAACTACAATATACACCTTGGTGAACCAAGGACTTGACGTATGACAACCAATCTCCCCGAATTTTGTGTTCGGTGTATCACATCTGCAAGGAGGCTGACTTGGTTACCTATGGCAGGTTTGCAACCTAGTGGGGTCTCCCAAAATATACACAACGGTATGTGGGAGCTCAATCCATAGCAGTGTTGTCTAATGTGTAATCATTCGATGAGAGTGTCCCCATATAGTTACCATAATGTGCAACCATTCGATGAGAGCATCCCCAATGGAGTCTCCAATTTTTTATGCATGCAAATCCCTTCCTTGGAAAGAAGTGATCCCTCTAGCCCAATGAGTGGGTCTAGTAACAATAGTGACAAAGAATACAAGCTCTCCTAGTTTAACATTGAAGTAATACGAGAGAGGGAGATGACCTACCTCACTCCTTATGTAGTCATTTCCTCGATGTTGATATTGATTCTTTCACTTTCAGGCTCATTCATTGTTATGCCTTCTACGTTCGAACACCTGTAAAGAAGATCATACGGCAAAAGATGAAAGATACATAACATATATATATTTCAATGCAAACCACGTGACAGATCAGGGAGTATCATGCTAAACCAATTAATATTAATATATTTATGGAAAGAAAATCATACTTTATATTATTAAATGAAAAAATTGAACCTTACAACCAGTGCCTTAATGTTTGAGGCCTCCTTTGGAGTGGAAATCCAAGTCCAAGCCTAGCCTTTCAATCTCTTCTCCTTCTTCGTCAAATCGACAACACCTAGGCACAATCAAGCAGAATAATGGAAAATAGAAATGACCAACAGAGACTCATTAGCATGGAATTATTTTATAGCAAAGTTGGAGAGGTTATGGATCTACTAATAATGGAGAAAGGCCTTAACTCAAAGGGGAAAAAATTTGGAGATAAGATCAAGGGTAAAAAATGGGAGTATTCGACCGTATCCTCAACCAATAAGTACCAGAACTCTATTCTCAAGAATTCTAGAGGTTGAAGCTTCTGCTCCATTTTTTGAAGAACTTGCCTGAAGAGGACCAGTGTGACTTGACCTATTGAATTCCCGTGCTGGTAGCGATGTTCACAGGTTAAGGACAGGGTGACAAGTGCAAGGATATTAAGGGGAGAACCACGCTGGAATTGTAAAATAAGGTTTTTTACAAACTTTTGCATAAAAGCTTCAACGCATTTCTCTTTTAGGTATTTGGGGATATCTCAAGCATGTTATCTAGGATAAGCAAGTTTATACAGATTTTGTTACTTTGCAATTTTTGTGACAAGAGAGACACAAAAGACGACACTTAGGATAAGGACTAAAGGAATGCGACAAAATATTGTGTAACAATAATATTCTTTTGGGTATGGATTGGTTATATCTTCATGGGATGAAAGTGGATTGTAATGAAAAATCCATTGAGTGCTTGGATGACAATGGATAGTAGAGAATCTTACAAGGTAAGAAGAAAGCAACATCATTTAGGATAGTGGAAACTATGCAGGAAAAGCACAGTCGCATAAAATGGTGTGTGTTATTTGTAGTGCAAATTTCTAGTGATAAAGGTAAGGATAATGACGATGCTGAGATATTGAGCAAGTACACGATCTTACAACAGTTTCAACATGTATTTCCAGTAGATATTTTAGATTTTCTGCCTCACAGAGAAGTGGTATTACCCATTGAGTTGGTACAAGGGGCAGCACCAACATCAAAGGCATCGTACAGAATGAGCACTCCAAAGTTAGTAGAGTTGAAGCTGCAGTTGAAGGAAATAATTGCCAAGGGATACATTAGGCCAAGTGTCTCACCATGGGGTGCAACGGTATTGTTTGTGAAGAAGAGGGATGGTAATATCAGGTTATGCATTGAATACAAGAAGTTGAACAATGTGACCATCAAGAACATGTATCCATTTCCGAGGGTTGATGATTTTTTCTATCAGTTGAACGAAGCAGTAGTATTCTCGAAGATTGATTTGAGATCCAAATATCATCAGGTACGCATCAAAGAAGAAGACATATACAAGACAACTTTCTAGACCATGTATGGGCATTATGAAATTTTTGTAGTTTCTTTCGGTTTGACTAATGCTCCAGCTACCTTTATGTGTTCGATTGATAGTGTGTTACATCCTTATCTGGAAAATTTTGTTGTTGTATTCATTGATAAAATCTTGATATATTCTAAGAATGAGGAAGAACATGTTGAGCATTTAATAGCAGTGTTGAGATTGTTGAGAGAGAATTAGTTGTATGCTAAGCTCATTAAATGTAGTTTCTTTTAGAGAGAGGTACATTGCTTGTGGAATGTGGTCTCCAATGAAGGAATAGTAGTGGATCGAGAGATTATAAGGGCTATCACGGAGTGGAAAGATCCTATAAATGTGGATGACGTAAGAACATTCATGGAACTAGCAGCTAACTATAGGAGGTTCATCAAGAACTTCTCTCAAATAGCATATCCTATTACATCACTGCAGAGGAACAATAAGAAATTTGATTGGATCGTGTGGCAAGTTGGCACCTCGGTTTTGTGGAACTTCAATATTATTAAAAGGATTGGACCAGTATATTATTGACTTGCACTACCTCTAACAGTGAAATTCCATGATTTTTTCCATGTGTCGTTGCTTAAGAAGTATGTTACATATTTTCATCATGTGATTTTCTGGTCTGTATTGCAGGTGGATCTAGATGGGGAATTCCATCCAGAACCTTAGTGTATATTACAGAGAAATGTTCTCATTCTTTGGAACCTAACAATTGAGTAGGTTAAAATCTATTGGAAGCACTTTGGGCTTGATGAAGCTACATGGCAGATGGTGGATCAAATGCGGGCTATCCATCCTTCTCTATTTGTTGGTTTAGGGAATTTCCTTGATATGTGTTTTGGTATATGCTTTGGTATGATGTTTTGGTATATGTACATATGTATATGGATGTAAATGATGCCATGAGATGTGTTATAAAGCTCCAATAAGCGGTATGGGTGTCATGTCATTATGATTTTCATGTTGTTACGTTTTCATGTTGGTTTGCTTCTCAACAGATTGATCATTGTAAATACTACAACGAGATAAGTTATAAATATCCATGGGTAGTATGTTTTTCTTTCAACAATCTTGTTGGTTGTAGGTGTCATTGAACACTGAGAACAGTGTCAGCCTAAGGGGGGGTTCTGTAATAGCCCTAGTGAAAAATCCATTTAATAAAAGTTAATAAAGGAAAAATAATAACCACGGTTATTGGACACTTATTCCAATTTGAATGTTGGGAAAAAAACATCCTACTGTGGGTGTTCATTTCGGTTATTATGGCTATGGAAATGGAAAATGATTTGGAAAGGAAAAATGGAATTTTTGGAAATTCATTTATGAAAATAATGGAAATTAGGAGAAAATGAAGGTGAAATTTCATAGGATACATGTGAGGATGAAAATGAAGGAAAAATAAAAATGAAGAAAATAGAGGCATCATTATTAAAAAGGGATTATGAGGATGAGGATTATGAGGGATTAGTTTTGGAGCTCTCTCTCTAATCTCTCTCTCTCGCACTCTTGGACACATAGAGTTTTCTTGGGGTACTTCAACATTGGATCAAGAAAGGAAAAGAAGGAAAAGAGGAAGCAAAGATCAAGCAAGGAAGAGCATGATCAAACAACTACAATGGGTCTACTTGCAGGTATTGATTTGCATGTGTGATTACCTTGTTAGATTTGGAATGCATGGTTATGCATGTGTGTTCTTGGTTCTCTTATGGTCATTGGCATTAGGTTTTCTAGGTGTGATAGTGTTCTTTAGCCTTTCCTTGCCATTTCTGGATAGGCATAGTGTGATGGGGTTCTCACATGTTGGTTGAGCTAAATTTCTAGATGGATTCAAAACTGAGTGAGGTGGATCTCTGAATGAAAGAACACATGGCCTAGTAATCCCTGAACTAGACTATGGATTGCAGTATAGTCACTATCCTAGTAACCCTTGAACAATATTGTGGGTTGTGGTAAAGTTAAGTATTGTGTGCCTCGGTGGGCCTAGGAATCCTCAACTGGTGAATGGTGGGATATACAGTAAATAATAGGCATGGGTTCCGTTGATCAAGCCTAGGAATCATTGGCCAGTGAATGGTGAGATATATGGTAAAGCCTGGAGGGTGGTGTCTCTATTATGGCCTAGTTATCCCTGGATCAAACTATGGATTTCGTTAAAGGCTAGAGACTAGGAGACATGAAGATTCTCCATGGTGTAGGTGGGGAAATATGGTGGCATCCATGCTTGTTTATGGCCTAATGAACCAGTGAGGATTGAGGTAAATCCTAGTTTTATTGATGGGGATGAGGTGGTGTAGCCTCGGGAGGCCCTAGTTTATTTTTGGTTTTGAGTCCCACATTCATGCTTGGAATATGGCATGGGGATGATTGGCTGAAGATATAATTAGTTTAACCAATCTATGGTTGGGTGGAACGTGGAAGTCCCAAACCTCATTGGATTTTGTATTTGTTAATAAGAGTTCATTTCCTTGTTATTTTATGTGAAAATTTTCTGGTTCATATGTGGCATTTATAGTTGTTGTATCCTTATTATTTATATTGTTTATATGTTAGTTATGAGTATGTTTTATGAAAGTGATGATGTATGGCTCTCATCATGTTTTGATTTATAATTGAATGAACAATAAATATATGACCTAATATATTATAATTCAACTAATATGATAAGGCATCAATTGTTATGTAACCAACTTACAAAAAAATATAAATATTAGATCAACGACTTAAAAAATATCCTCTTTGAGGGGGAAACCCCCTTTACATTTCACAAATGAACAATTCTTCGATGATTCAAATGAAAAAACCTCTTTTCTATATATAGGATTCTGAGGGGTCACAATATGTTAGGTCCTTATAATACTAGTGTATCCCCTTATTATTGTTTTTTTTTTTCTATATAAGATTAATCTATTAACAAGGGAGTAAAATTACATCGTGACCATAGTCAAAACTACTGCCCTGGTGAAAGGCAGAATTGTCAAGATAAACACATATGGAGACTGCCCAATGACAGGGAAACCAGTCTGGAATATTTTACCAAAACCCATGTAGGGGAGCAAGTTATGATCTTCCTGATGTTGCAGAGTTTGCATGGATCCAAAAATGAACAAAAATAAGAAAAAATTCCACATAGCAGTTTGAGCATAAGCATGCCCAATTGTATGGGCCGCAAGGTAAGATAACAAGACCAGAGTGAGAAAACTAGTCATCTGGAGGCTCTTCAACTATATGGCACCAACCTGTTGCAAGCAGATCCCTGGCAAGAGTAGCTTCAGATTCGAAGGGACCTGGATCAACCGGCGCCATCTCAACATCAGGAGCGCTGCGAGCTTGAGCATCCGGAACCTACATTGATGCGCTGCCAATCCCAATCTAGAGGTTTGAGGTCTGTGCAATGTCTGATCCAAGGCCCACCGGATGAGAGCTAGGCTCCCCCAACTGGGCTTCCTCATGGAAGACCACCGTAAAGAGAGCAATTATCCTTGGGCAGTTCAGAGCACTGTTGAAGGTGAAGTGCGCGGAGCCAGTCATGGGAGTAGGCAAGGTGGCAGGAGGTTGGGGAGCAAGGGAGCCCAAACAGTGGCTGGAATAAAGAAAATGCCCTCTCCCACTGCGGGTGTGAGGGTATTGGCCGGAAAATAAACCACTGGAGAGGGAAGGCGAGTCAGAAGAAGGGCTAGAAGGCGCGCGTGATTGACGGCCCCTGGTGCTACCCCTGCGGCACCGCATTCTGTGGCACAGACGAGGCATAGGGGAGACGACAGCCATGAGGAAAAATTGAGGCCGAGAAATAGGGATGACAAGGAAAGAACAATTCGAAAGAAAGCCAGAGGCCCGAGTGAAGTGCTAGAGGTCCAACGAAGGCAGCTCCACTAAAGGACCAGAGCGAGGCTCCAAAATAGCTTCCCCCTTCAAGCAGCGAGAGGCAACAGGTATGATAGAGCCGACACCATATAGACTGAAACCAGAATTAAGGCCAGAGGCCAGATAGAAATGCGAGTGGCGCGACTGAAGTGGCTCCACAGAAAGCCCATTGCCACGCTTCAATTTATCTTCCCCTCTCACGCATCGAAAAGCGCCCACCATAACTGAAACATTGAAGAGAGCCGAGGTCTCCAGCATGCTGGACCATGTGAAGGCATAAACCAGAGCGGTGGACATGATATAAAATCCTGAACCCCTTGAAACAATACCTTTGAACTCTGCACAACTTAAATGCAAGGATCCGTCGAACAGTGGCCAAATATCCTCCATGTCCTTGGTGGGAAGGTGTGGTCCCACCTCGCCCCACCCCTGTCCCATCAAGTTAAACGCCCGTCTGTACACCCGCATCCAGGATATCCCCTTATTATTGTTAGTGTAGCCCCATTATTGTTATTTTTTTACCCTTGTAACCCTCATATTGTTATTATTGTGCCCTTACATTATTATTGTTAGGTCGGATAGGATTATATTGTGGCCCAAGGGACTCCTATATATAGAGAGGAGTTTTTTTCATTTGTATCATCCAATAATTGTTCATTTATGTAATGTATTGGAGGTTTCCCCCTTAAAGTGGCTTATTTCTAAGGTGCTGATCTCTTTTTTCTTCTATTTTTGGAGCTGGTTTCATAACATTCGGTATCAGAGCTTTGGATTCTAGGTTTTCACTGCTCCAAACAGGTCATTGTGGAGTTTTCACTATAACTATTTTTCTACGAATGTTCAGAATATAAAAATTTTACAGAGCGAAGATGAAATCCTGAGGAAATCCGTGTAAAAAATTTAGATCTTGGTTCACAAAATTTTTGGAGATATGATCTGTGGAAGTTAGGATTTTTTCAGGCTCCTCAATTTCAATTGAAACAAGTCATCATGGCATGTGCGCTATAAATTTCTTTCTACGAAGGTTCAGAAGTTGAAAGTTTTATAGAGCGAAGACATAATCTTGAGGAACCGCCTGTAAAAATTTCAGATCTTGGTTCGCAACATTTTCGGAGCTATGATCTGTGTAAGTTAGGGTTTTTTCAGGCTCCCGAATTTTATCTCAAAGAGGTGACCATGAGAAAATCATCATAACTCTCTCTTTGAGCATCGGATTGGAATTCTGTAAAAATTTGCCGCAATTACATGGATTGTAGTTTCCTTTGTATAAATTTTAGATTCGAAGGAGGAAACAGTGACACGTGGCACGTCGTACAAGTTCACTCTACTGAACCAGTCCATAATTAGGTCATTGTGGGAGATTGGGAATAATTTTGCCTTGAAGAATCCAAATCAGCTCAGACATTTGGCATTTGAAAGAATATTCAGAGGGCTAATACAGGGACGAATTTCAGATATTGAGGATCTAAAATTACAGAGATAATTCAATTTCATTATCGAGCTCCTTAAAAGCAAGAAAAAGGTGTGTATTTTTTCGAATTGCATAAGTCTTGTGTGAAAAATCAGTTTGAATTGATTCCAAGGGCATATTGTAGAATAGATATCAGTATTGGGTTCTAAAATGCCTCCTAAAAAGAATTAAACACCCATTAAGCCTTTAGAATGCTCTACTATGACTCATGAAGACTAAGAACTACAACATGACATGTCAAAATTACAAGAGAAAGTGCACCAAATGTCGCTCTCGCAGAGAGCAACAAAAAGTGAAATGGAAGTTTTGAAGAAAGGAATGGAATCTAAGATGGATGGCATGGAAGCTAAGATGGATAACAAGGAAGAAAAAATGAAATTCAACATGGAAAACATGAAGAATGATCTAAAACTAGATATAGAAGGTTTGACAAAGTTGATACAAGAAATGTTTCCTAATGGAGAAAATATAGTAGAGGAAACACATGATGAGAACAAAATAAATGTTAATCATGATTTTATAAACTCTAATGTGGGATGGAATAACCACCATATTCCAAAGATGGATATGAGGAATTTTGGTGGCAAGGATCCCGTAACATGGATCCTACATATGGAGCAATATTTTGATCTCAATAATGTGCAAAACACACAAAAAGTACGCTTTGGAACTTTACATTTAAAACAAAATACATTTGTATGGTATCGATGGCTTTTCTCTCATAAAAAAATTGTCACTTGGTCAATTTTTATGGAGGAAATGATAGCACATTATGCGGATACAAAGAGCAACACCTTCTTTAGCCAATTGATAAATCTGAAACAAAAGGGTTCAATGGGGAAGCACGTTGAGAACTTCCAAAAATTGAGTATAAGGGTAACTGATATTCCAGAGGAACATAGGATTGATGTCTTCATAGGGACTTTAAAGGATAGCATCCAACATGAAGTTCGTGTTTGGGAACCTGATTCATTGGAGAAGGCATCCAGATTTGCAAGGAAAATTGAATGTAAAATTATGGGGACAAGGAATCCTACCACTCACATCTATAAATATGGAAATGTTGCCACTCCTAGACTTCCACAACCTACAAGGTTGACACCAAAATAATTGGAAGACAAAAGTGCAAAAGGGCTTTGCTACAGATGTGATAGAAAATACACTAAAGTTCATAAATGTGCTGAGAATAAATTATTTTACATAGATTGTGAAGAGGAGGAAGAAAATGAACAAGAAACTTCAAAATAAGAGGATATACACCAGTAACCAACCCTAGAAGAAGAAGAAATGATTCTGATCATATCGTGTAATGCATTGGTAGGTATTACCACTCCTCAAACTCTCAAGATAGAAGGAAATATCAAGAAGAAAAAGGTAATAGTTTTGATTGATTCAGGTAGTACCCATAATTTTATTCATTGTAAGGTAGCCAAGGAATTGTGTTTCTTATACCCAACACCAGAATGTCAAGTGATGGTTTCAAATGGAGGAACTATAAATTTCTCTAGAAAATGTCATAATATCAAGCTAACCATGGAGGAATATGTATTGAATAGTCCAATGCTTTCCATTACAATGGGAGGTGATGATGTTGTACTAGGAGTACAATGATTACAATCTTTGGGAAACAATTATATGCAAAAACATCCAAATGTTTCTTTGGAGTACAAGAGGTGGAATATCTGAGTCATATTGTATCTCAGGAGGGTGTTAAGGTAGACTCTAAAAATATTAAAGCCATTAAAGAATGGAAAGTTCCCATAACCATAAAGTAATTGCGAAGATTTCTTGGGTTAACAAGATATTATTGCAAGTTTGTTAAGAATTATGGGCGAATAGCAGCACCTATAACAACATTATTGAAGAAAGATGCATTTTTATGGACTCCTGAAGCAACTAAGGCCTTTGAACATCTTAAAGAGGCAATGTGCTTAGCATCGGTCTTAGCTACGCCAAACTTCACAAAAACCTTTATTGTGGAATGTGATACCTTAGGATATGGAATTGGTGTTGTTTTAATGCAATAAGGAAGAACCATTGCTTTTGAAAGTCATCCAATAAAAGGAAAGTATTTACAGAAAGCTATTTATGAGAAGGAAATGTTGGCAATACTACATGCACTAAAGAAAAGGCGACCTTACCTAATGGGAAGACACTTCAAGGTAAAAACTGATCATGATAGTCTTAAATGCATTTTGGAACAAAGACTATCTTCATAAGAGCAGCAAAAATGGGTCACACAGATGTTGGGTTATGAATTTGAAATCATCTAAAAAAAGGGAAGCTAAATGTTGTCGCAGATGCACTCTCAAGAAAGGATGAAGAGGTGAAAGCACTGCTTTGTGCCATTTCTATTATCCAACTAGATTGGACAATTGAAGCAAGGGATGAATGGAAGAAGGACGAAGAAGTGTGGACACTCATTCAAAAGTTGTAGCAAGATCCTAGTACATCTGATACATTTAGTTGGAAAAATGATTCCTTATGGTAGAAAGATCGATTATATATTTGTCAAAATTCCCAACTAAAACAAAAGATTCTTTTGAAATTGCACACTTCTCCTTTAGGAGGACACTTAGGATTTTTAAAAATTTACCACAGGTTGAAGAAAGAATTTTTTTGGGATGGCCTTAAATCTGATATTCAAAATTTTGTGGCAGAATTTTTGGTTTGCCAGCAAAATAAAGTTGAGAAAATTAAGACTCTGGGTCTTCTACAAACTTTACCCATTCCAATTCAACATTGGGAGGATATTTCAATGGATTTTATCATAGGTTTACCTAAGTCCGAAGAAAAGAGTGTCATCATGGTGGTAGTTGATAGACCTACCAAGTATGCACACTTTTGTGCATTATTTCATCCATTTAAAGCAAGTACAATTGCTACTGCATTTATGGAAACAATTCAAAAGCTACATGGAAACCCAAAGATTATTGTAAGTGACAGATCCCATTTTTAGTGGAAATTTTGGATGGAATTATTTTCTTATTTGGGTACTCAACTAGCTCATAGTTCATATTATCATCCACAATCTGATGGTCAAACTGAGATAGTGAATAAATGTTTGGAAGGATATCTTTGTTGTTTTGTATCTGATAAGAACACACAATGGGTCAAGTGGTTACCTCTCATTGAATGGTGGTATAACACTTCCTTCCATATTGCAACAAAAATGACCCCATTTATGGCACTTTATGGATATCATCCACCGTCCATCACATCATTTTTAAGAGAAAATTATAAGGTTCAAGAAGTGGAAGATCACATCGAGCATCAAAAATAAGTTCTCCAACTCTCAAAGGATAACCTAACTTTGGGGCAGAATCAAATGAAACAACAAGAAGATCAACATTGCAGTGAAATAATTTTTGAAGAAGTCACAGAAACAAGAACTCGACAACTACCAAATCAATCAATTTCAGATTATCTCAGCAAGTGGAAGAACTTACCCATTGTAGATTCCACAAGGGAGGATGAGAATTTTATACATAAGCATCTAGAAATAATCAAGCGTTGAGAGAAACACTTGTTTGAAGGAGAGGGGCATGTTAGGTCCACATAATACTAGTGTATCCCCTTATTGTTGTTAGTGTAGCCCCCTTATTGTTATTGTTGTACCCCTGTAACCCCCATAGTGTTATTATTGTGCCCTTACATTATTATTGTTAGGTCGGATATGATTATATTGTGGCCCCAGGGACTCCTATATATAGAGAGGAGGTTTTTTCATTTGTATCATCCAAGAATTGTTCATTTATGTAATGTATTGGAGGTTTCCCCCTCGAAGTGGCTTATTTCTAAGGCATTGATCTGTCTTTTCTTCTATTTTTGGAGTTGGTTTCATAATACAATATAATCAAATTCGACATAATAATAATAATGTAAGGGCACAACAATAACAATAGTGAGATTTTATGGGGCACGATAATAACAATATGGGGACTACAAGATCACAACAACAATAATAAAGGGGCTACACTAGTATTATAGGGACCTAACATGCCCCTCTCCTTCAAAAAATTGTTTTCCTCAATGCTTGAGTAGTTTTGGATGCTTCTGTATAAGATTCTCATCCTCCCATGTGGAATATTCAATGGGTAAGTTCATCCATTTAATGAGATACTCTGAAATTGATCGATTGCATAGCTGTCAGGTTCTTGTTTCCATGACTACTTCTGATTCCAATATGATTTTTCCTTCCTCTTAAATTTATATCAATGTTGTTTGAACTGAGAGCTTGTCACCTGTTAGAGTCGGTATAGTCTTACCTCCGTTAGAGATCAAAAACTATTTGTTGCATTTCATTTTAGGTGTCTCATCTAGTCCAATCAGTTTCATTCCGTTAGGAAGCGTTGATTATCTGACGGAAGGGTCTTGTCTCTCATTTTACCTCATGTCAGGTATCTGCTGGTTTGTGTCTGATCATCAAAGTTTATCAAAGTCAATGTTACAGTCCTTCATAGTCATGGATGGTATTTTGGTCAGCAAAGAGTCATTTCAGTCATTAGGTCTAGGGTTTCGTCTTCAAACATGTCAAATAAGGCCAGCATGTACATGAGGATGTTTCTAATAAGTTTTCATTCCAAAATTTTCATCATCAATAATGCTGAGAATGATTCTTCTTCAAAAATCTGTTTTGAAGAAGAAATCGTCAAATTTATTGTTTGTAATAAATGTAAATATATTTTCAAACTTTTTCAGTTGTAAATTTCTCAGGCACAGTCCTGGTCACCTTGCCAAGTTCCAGGCCATTCATCCCTACAAGACAGACAAGATAGTTCATCATTCAGCTCAGAAAATCCCAAATCAAGCAAAATAGAGTTTCAAATTGAAGTTTCAAAGGTTTCAAAACTACAAAAGTGGGTTTTCCACGTCAAAAATCAAGGTCCATGATATATAAGGCATTTCTGGTGTTTAGATAATCCATTCACACGCCAAAGACATCAGAGAACCAAAGACAAGTCGTGGAGGAGCGAAAGCATTGTTTTAGACTGAATGGTGTGTTGAAATCAGCTGCGCGGCGCGTTGGCTGAGTGGCGCAGCGCACATGGCGTGCGCGGCGCATTGAGCAGTTTTCCGCAGTGTAAAAATACACTGGCGCGGCGCACATGGCATGTGCGACGCGTTGGGATGACTGCGCGACGCACAGGCCCAAAACGGAGATTTTTGATTGTTGCTTCCAAAAACTTCAATTGACTCGGTCCTTTAACTCAAGTAAGTGCATGTCATCCTTTTAGTGCCCATGAACTCATGATTGATGAGGTTATATGGTTGAATATGAGAGTTGGGATGCCAATAATTTTAAACCCTATTCCCTTGTTTGAAATGGCTCTTATAGGGTTTCTAATTGGTGTTTTAAAATTCTGATCTTGATGCCATTTGGTTTGAACTCCATTCCCTTCTTGTGGTTCCCTTCCACCTTACTGTCACATTACCATCATACAGTCCCTCTCCTTTTCCCCTATGTCCCAAAGTCACTCTTATCACTTGTTCCCATTTATCCATATCCCTCAATCCTTCCATTCCTTATCATTATCATTTTCCCCATATCATTTGCAAAATTCCTTAATTCCCAATTCCCAAAAAGTGACTGTCCCCACATTGTAAAATTCACTTGACGGAATCACATTTTTACCACTGTACTATTTCCCACAGTCCACTATACTCACTGTCCTTTTTTTTTCCCACAGTCCCTTCCTACTTGGAATACATTTGGTAATTGCAGATAAATGACACCAAACTCCTATTTTCACCTCATACTGATCAACATACACTTGGCATAAACTTGTGACACCATGACGGCAATGGAATCATCATATGAGCAAGACAATGATTCTATCACTGAACTGCATGCACCAAGAAGGCATCGAGGAGGCGCAAAAAGCATGATCGACTCAAAATATTGGCCGGAGCTTCTTTGGCTGAGCATGATATTTGATTAGGGAATTTTAGTCCAAATTTCAAGGAATTTGGAGAAAATTTTGTCAATTTTGCATTTTTGGTCACAAAACAGGTTTTTCTGCCCGACGCGTAGCGCCACCTTGCGCACACTTACGATTGGGAGCTCTTCTGGAGGAAAAATTTATATTTCTTGATTTTTTATGAAAATTTATGCATGCTCAGGAATGTCCTAAGGATTTCATCAAGTTTTGGGTGGCCTAAAGGGTCAAAAACACCTTGAAAATGGCCTTTCTGCCACTTTTTGCTCACACAGGAACCAGTCTTGGGAGATTGAACTTTTGGAGGGGCAAATGGACACCAAATCTAGAAAATCCACTTGGGTTGGAAATTAGATAGGTAGGGCTTTCCCATGAGCTATCATGAGCTCAATTTGGACTTCAGGAAGTGCCTCAAAATCAGCTCCAAACCTGTGCTACGCATAGAGATTTTGGGTGCGGTGCATAGAGGATTTTGGCCTATTTTTCACTCTTCAGCTCATAATTTCGCCCAGTTTTGACTAGATTTACTTTCTGATGTAACTCTTGATCTATATTGATGTAATTTCTTAACCATGATGTAAATTTGGCACATTTTTACTTGTTCTAGAGGATTCATTCACTAAAAAGTGAAAATTAAATGAATGAATCAGTTTCCTACCATATAGAGGCAAGTTGTTTGATTGCCTAGATTTCAGTTTCTAGTTTAGAATTGGTTGAAAAAGCTCCTAGAAGGATGAGATCGACCCCTAGAGGCATGTGGAGGGGTTAGGCTAGTCTATATTATGTATTTTCTGAGTCATTTTCAGGGTTGGACCCTTGGGAATAGTTTGGCACCTCATTGTATATTCATTTCAGCATTTTTGGCAAAGGAAAGACCAGGGTTTTGTAGCACTTGTTGGGATCCTTGTGGCTCTGAGTTTTTGATGATGTTTTTCTCCATGTAATTGTAAGTTTCATTAAATTTTTATGTATGCCATTTCCCTTCTCTTTGCTTCTGAAATTAAACAAATGAGTGACTAAGGTAGAATTCATTAGTTTGATGGTGCTCTGCCTTAAGATTTTGTTTAGTTTTATATGTTTTCATCTGTTTGAAGAGGATCCTTGCAGCCTCTTGCCCTCTTCAACTCCTCAGTAGTCTTTTCTATCCATTCACTCAATCTAAGACATCAAAGCCATTTCTTTCGTTTCCCCAACTTGAACTCTACAAGAATTTGGCCTCATCCCCAAGCCCAAAAATTACCTTTCCCTTTTCCAACAAAAACCCTAAAAATCAAATCAAATTCCTTTATTCATATACCTAGCCTAAAATCAGTATTCATTTCAAGTCATCTCAGACCCTTTTGATTACTTATCACTGAGATTGACCCGGAGAGAGCCCTCTCCTGTTCTGGTAGGGCTAGCTACCAGACTGAGCGTGGTATGATGTTACCCTGAACTTTGCCTTCCTTCAGCCTGAGGTAGATTTAGGCAATAACATAGTGGCGACCATACTGGGGACAAAAATGGTTTGCTTGTTGGTGTTAATTGTTTTGTAAGCTACAGATGGAGCCTGAAGTTATGCCAGGTAGCCTTCGAAATGCTTTTGCTTTGCATTAGCGGAAGTAGATAAACGTTGCTTCAGTCAATCTCCGATCTAGTTTGTAAAAGTAACATCTAACTTATAAATTGCCCCAGTACATGTATCAAGTTCAGATCTAATGGTTGATGGTGGACAACGATCAGACATAAGAAGGCTGAAAAACATTCACCTGGTGACTCCAAATCATGTGGAGACTCCACTGGAGGACTTACTCTTTCTCTGAGAAAATGGAAGGATATTACACAAAGTTCTGGTATCCAAAGTGGAATGGTATTCAAGATCTAGTTTTCTTTCTTGTAAACTATTTCTTTGCTGTTCTTGAAGCTATCCTGAAAGTTTTTCAGAATTTGTTGTATGATAAAGGTGATCAAAATCTTCACTCGCCCATTCAAAAGGTGTAAATACTAAGTTTCCCTTTGATCTTGGCCTCCTTGCTTTTCCCACATCTTATGATGACTCTCTTCAGAGTGATGAGCCTAAAGAAAACAAGACTGATCCCGTAGCTCTTGTATATACTCCTACACCTTATATAGTCCTAGATAGGTATAAACCTCTTGTTTTACCTTCTGTTCTTCATGCTTTCCCTAAAAATTATGACCTATATCTACCAAGATTTGACGGTGAATGTAACAATGTCAACGCTGAGCAACATGTGCAGAATGTTGAGACTTTTCTAGACCTTTTTGAAGTTGATGAAGAAGATGTTAGTATTAGGCTTTTTGCTCTTTCTTTGCAAGCCAAAGTCAAGAGTTGGTTCAAAGCCCTGCCTGATGTGAGCATCGCAGATTTCCAGCAATTCGTCAAAGTTTTCCTCAACAGGTGGGTGATCGGAAAAAACCCTTTCCTTATTTTAGACGAGTATGCCTAGCTGAAAAGACTGCCAGGGGAGACAGTACAACAATTTTCTGCCAGATTTAACCGAGTCTATTATTTGATACCTGTCGATATAAGACCTCCTCCTAGATCTGCTCTCTTGCATTACCCAGGTGCTTTTGATCCGGAAATGGAGTTTCAGCTGAGAGAAAGGAATGTTGCAACACTTGAAAAGATACATAACAGTGCAGTAAATGTAGAGGCTCATTTGTTGATCCGAAAAGCAAGGTTGAAGGAAGAAGAGATACAAAACATGGATCCGGAGAAATCAACACCTTCAGAGGAAAAGCTTGACCTTTTGGTAAATGTAGTAGAAGAGATGGTACGCAAAATGACTGCAAAAAATGAAAATGAAGTTCATGAGCAAGTGGTTGATCCAAAACATTTTGTTTCTTATCCCAGTTTTCATAGTGATTGTTTTGTAGATCATTTTGGAGAAGAGAGATCTGTTGATTTGACATGTATGCTTGATGATTTGCCTCAGTTTGATCAGTATGATGATGATTATTTTCTCCAAACAGAAGCCAATATTGTAGACAAATCAAAAGCTAGTTTGTGCAAGGAAGAAGTTCACTTTCAGCAGCTTGAGTACAGTGATCAAACGATGCATATCAACTATGACAATGCTGAGGAAAGTGCAGCAAATTTTGAAGTAAGTGAAGGATCTTTGCCTTTTTGTTTTGATTCATTTCAGTTCATCAGAGATAGCTTCCATACAATCAGAAATCAACTATCAACAAGTCTGGATCTGGACCATCTTGAGGGCAATGAAAACCTTGTTCAAGACTTCCCATATTCAGATTTGCAGCACCCAAATGCCATTGATTGTCAAGTTGCAGAGGAAGACATGGAAGCTGGCTCACATGATTTAATGATACAAGGTGACTCCATTCCATTTTGTTTTGAATCATTCCAGTTGTTGAAGGGTAAATTGCATGGTAAATCTTCAAATGAGCAGCCTATAGGAAATCAACAATCACTCAGGTTTAATGTTGAAGATGAGACAGATAGAAAAATTCTTGAGCAAGTTGTTAATGGGAAATATTCCCCTGAAACGACTGATGAAATAATTTCAGATACAAAATTCTCCCTAGCATCAAATTTGCAGACACCGAATGAAATGGAAGGTCAGATTACAGATGAAGTCGTGGAAGCTGAAATACATGATTTAATTATGCAAGAGGATTCTGTACCCTTTTGTTTCAAAGAATTTCAGTTCATAAAGAAGAATATTCATAATATCTCTCAAGAAAAATATGAACAGCCAATAGGATGTCATACAGTTTCAATGGATACATCGCAGCGGTCTTCTCAAGTTTTTGATGATCCTATTGCTCGTGTGTTGGATGGTGTTTGCTATAATAGTTCTTCTCCATTAGCTAACCATGTGCCAGAAAAGAATGTTGATAATAATCTTATTCAAAAGTCGCCTTCATTGTCTTGTTTAACAGATTTTTCATTACAAATCCTATATCAAGATTTGCAGTCATATGAGGATATTGATAAAGGAGATTTTTGTTTTGTTTGGAATCAGCTCCAGAGTTTGGTTATTCACGAAATTCAGGATCCTTTTGACAACCTGCTGCTGTCACCAAAGAAAGACAGCACAGATGTGAGGAAAATCTTAATTTCCAACTATGAAGATTACCTGGACCAGAGCAGTGATGTGTTGAGGGAAATCAATAGCTTTGTTTATGAAGATCCTTTCACATTATTCTTGAAGTCGTCCAGTCAATTCATGCTTTGCAAGTTTATCAACAGTCAACTTGATTCCGAGTTTCCATGGGAGTTTCCTTTCGATTCTTCTCTTTTCTTGCGTATCAGAAATCATTTGGGAAGAAATCAAATAGCAGCCAGGATGCTTACATGGTTGCATTGGTTGTTCCATTTCACTTGATTGGGTGGTGTAAAGAACAATTAGAGTAGGTTTGATGAATAAGCTCTATTATGAGCATCTTTCCAGTTTGTTAGTTATGTTTTAGTCATGTTTGGTTTTATTATGGTTTTCAGTTTTAGCCTTGAGTCAGAGTCAGTCTGCATAACGTCATTTTTCGTGTTTTGAATCCATTGCCCAATGGACGAAGGCACTGTTTGCTCGCCCAAAGATCTGTAGTTCTTGGCACCTCCAAGGAGCTACCATCCCCATTGGAGCCAATGTTAGAGTCGGTATAGTCTTACCTCCGTTAGAGATAAAAAACTCTTTGTTGCATTTCATTTTAGGTGTCTCATCTAGTCCAGTCAGTTGCATTCCGTTAGGAAGCGTTGATTATCTGACAGAAGGGTCTTGTCTCTCATTTTCCCTCATGTCAGGTATCTGCTAGTTTGTGTCTGATCATCAAATTTTATCAAAGTCAATGTTACAGTCCTTCATAGTCATGGATGGTATTTTAGTCAGCAAAGAATCATTTCAGTCATTAGGTCTAGGGTTTCGTCTTCAGACATGTCAAATAATGCCAGTAGGTACATGAGGATGTTTCTAATAAGTTTTCATTCCAAAATTTTCATCATCAATAATGCTGAGAATGATTCTTCTTCAAAACTCTGTTTTGAAGAAGAAATCGTCAAATTTATTGTTTGTAATAAATGTAAATATATTTTCAAACCTTTTCAGTTGTAAAGTTCTCAGGCACAGCCCTGGTCACCTTGCCAAGTTCCAGGCCATTCATCCCTGCAAGACAGAGAAGATAGTTCATCATTCAGCTCAGAAAATCCCAAATCAAGCAAAACAGAGTTTCAAATTGAAGTGTCAAAGGTTTCAAAACTACAAAAGTGGGTTTTCCACGTCAAAAATCAAGGTCCATGATATATAAGGCATTTTTGGTGTTTATATAATCCATTCACACGCCAAATACATCAAAGAACTAAAGACAAGTTGTGAGGACAAAGCATTGTTTTAGACTCAATGGTGTGTTGAAACTGGCCGCTGGTACGTTGGTTGAGGTACAGCGCATATGGCGGCGCAGCATTGAGCGCTTCTGAGTGTAAAAATACACTGGCGCGACGCACATGGCGTGCGCGGCACGTTGGGCTGACTACGCGGCGCACAGGCCCGAAACGTAGATTTTTTATTGTTGCTTCCAAAAACTTCAATTGACTCGGTCCTTTAGCTCAAGTAAGTGCATGTCATCCTTTTAGTGCCCATGAACTCATGATTGATGAGGTTATATGGTTGAATATGAGAGTTGGGATGCCAATAATTTTAAACCCTATTCCCTTATTTGAAATGGCTCTTATAGGGTTTCTAATTGGTGTTTTAAAATTATGATCTTGGTGCCATTTGGTTTGAACTCCATTCCCTTCTTGTGGTTCCCTTCCACCTTACTGTCACATTACCATCATACAGTCCCTCTCCTTTTCCCCTATGTCCCAAAGTCATTCTTATCACTTGTTCCCATTTATCCATATCCCTCAATCCTTCATTCCTTATCATTATCCTTTTCCCCATATCATTTGCAAAATTCCTTAATTCCCAATTCCCAATTCCCAAAAAGTGACTGTCCCCACATTGAAAAATTCACTTGACTGAACCACATTCCTACCATTGTACCATTTCCCACAGTCCACTATACCCACTGTCCATATTCCTCACAGTCCCGCATTTTCCTTTGGCACACATTTGGCACTTGGAGATAAATACACAAATTTTCATTTCTCATTTTCAACAAACCAAACATACACTTGTCATACACATTGCAGCACCATGACAGACACGAATTCATCATATGAGCAAGACAGTGATTCTACCACAGATGTTCATGCACTGAGGAGGCGCAAAAGGCATGATCGACTTCAAATCTTGGCTGAAGCTTCTTTGGCTGAGCATGATACTTGATAAGGGATCTTCAGTCCAAATTTCAAGGAATTTGGAGAAAATTTTGTCATTTTCGAATTTTTTTGGTCACAAAACAGGTTTTCCTGCCCTATGCGTAGCACCACATTGTGCGCGCTTATGATTGGGAGATCTTCTGGAGGAAAACTTGACATTTTTGGATTTTTTATGAAAAATTATGCATGCGCAGGAATGGCCTAAGGATTTCATCAAGTTCTGGGTGGCCTAAAGGGTCAAAAACACCTTGAAAATGGCCTTTCTGCCACCTTTTGCACCCACAGGAAGCAGTGTTGGGAGATTGAACTTTTGGAGGGGAAAATGGGCACTAAATCCATAAATTCCACTTGGGTTGGAAATTATACAGGTAGGGCTTTCCAACGAGCTATCATGAGCTCAATTTGGACTTCAGGAAGTACCTCAAAATCAGCTCCAAACTTGTGCTACGCATAGAGATTTTGGACGCAGCACATAGAGAATTTTGGCCTATTTTTCACTCTTCAGCTCAGAATTTCACCTAGTTTTGGCCAGTTTTACTTTTTAATGTAACTCTTGATCTATCTTGATGTAATTTAATGTTCATGATGTAATTTGGGCATATTTTGACTTTTTCTAGAGGATTCATTCACTAAAAAGTGAAAATTAAATGAATGAATCAATTTCTCTGCCTATATAGGAGGCAAGCTGTTTGATCATTTCATATTTTAGTTCCTAGTTTAGAATTGCTGAACAGACCTCAGAAGGATGGAGACTAATTCCTAGATATTGCTGGGAAGGGTTATTACCATATTATGTATTTTCCAGTCATTTTTGCTGACCTTTAAATGGTTTTGCACCATTGTATATTCATTTCTCAATATTTTTGCAAAGGAAAGAATTGTGGTTTTCTACATTTTGCATAGATCCTTCTGTAAGCTCTGTTTTTGATGATGTGTTTTTCTCCATGTAATTGTGTTTGATAAAGTTTTATGTATCCATTTCTTGTTTCAATTAAATGTAAATGAATGACTACAAAATTCATTAGTTTGCTGGTGCTCTGCCTTAAACTTTTGTTTAGTTTTATGTGTTTTCATCTGTTTGAAGATGATCCTTGGACCCTCTTGCCCTCTTCAGCTCCTCAACAGTCTTTTCTATCCATTCATTCAATCTAAGACATCAAAGCCATTGCCTTCCCTGCCCCAACTTGAACTCTGCAAGAATTTGGCCTCATCCCCAAGCCCAAAATTTCCTTTCCCTTTTTTCCAACAAAAACCCCTAAAAATCATTCCAAACTCCTTGATTAATATACCTAGCCTAAAATTAGCACTCATTTCAGTCATCTCAATCCCTATTGATACATTTTTCCTGAGATTGACCCGGAGAGAGCCCTCTCCTGTTCTGGTAGGGCTAGCTACCAGACTGAGCGTGGTATGATGTTACCCTGAATTCTACCTTCCTTCAGCCTGAGGTAGATTAAGGAAATAACATCACCTATAGTTTCTACATGAAACATGGAAAAATGGGTGCACTCGAGAAGAAGCAGGAAGCTCCAATTTGTATGCCATAGTACCAATCTTTTGCAACACCTTGTAAGGACCATAGTACTTTGGCGATAATTTATTATCCTTCTTAGCTTGCTTGAGGGACATTTGTTTATATGTTTGTAGCCGTAAAAATACCCAATCTCCTATATCAAAACTTCTCTCGCTGCGATGTTGATCTGCCTGTTGTTTCATTCGATTTTGTGCCAAATTCAGGTTATCCTTTAAGAGTTGGAGAACTTCTTGCTGATGCTTGATGTGATCTTCCACTGCTTGAACCTTCGAATTTTCCCTTAAATATGATGTGATGGATGGTGGATAATATCCATAAAGTGCCATAAATGGGGTCATTTTTGCTGCAGTATGGAAGGAAGTGTTATACCACCATTCACCAAGAGGCAAAATTTAGGAAAATTTGAGGTCTAAAATGGTCTGATTAAATTATGAAATAATATTGGAAATAATAAAATAATATTAGAGTAAATCATCAAGTTTCAGAAGTAAAAAAGAAAAAATCAAATTAATCATATTTTCAAATTATTCCCTATGAGTTTACTCAAATTTGAGCAAAAAACACTCATTGGATGCGTAATTTGATTCCTCATCCAAGGAGTATTCATGCTGTATACTTTTTATGGAACCTAAAAGACACTAAAAAATGAGAAATGCATGAAAAAAATTATCGTAATCAAATTTTTCTGTGGTAAGTAGGTCCACACAAAAAAGAAGCAACATAGGTATTCCACATGAGGAATAGATTTTGCATCCAACGAGTACTCCCGCTCGAAATTTAGTAAAATCTTATGGAGATAAGTTGAAAATACAAGTTAAGAAAATAGTTTTATTATTTTATTATTTTTTAATATTTACTTTTTTACTTCAAAATGGTGAATCATCCCCTATGGTTGATGTCATCATCTTGAATCCTATTGGTTCTTATAAATTTTATTTTGGTTGTACATTTTTCTTAGGAGTCCCATTTTAGACCTCAAAATTCCCCTAATGCCACTTGACCCATTTTGTTTGTTTATCAGATATAAAGAAACGAAGATATACTTCCAAAAATTTGTTAACTATGTTAGTTTTCCCATCATATTGAGGATGATAAGATGATATATGAGCTAATTGAGTACTCAGACAAGAAAATAATTATGTCCAAAAATTTCTAGTGAAAATTCAATCTTTGTCACTTACAATAATCTTTGGGTTTCCATGTAGCTTTTGAATTGTTTCCATAAATGCAGTAGCAACTGTACTTTATTTAAATGGATGAGATAATACACAAAAGTGTGCATACATGGTATGTCTATAAACTACCACCATGATGGCACTCTTTTCTTCGTAATTGGCTAAACCTATTATAAATACATTGAAACTTCCCCCCAACATTGACTTGGAATGGATAAAGGTTGTAACGGACCTGAGGTCTTAATTGTCTCCACTTTATTCTATTGGCAAACCAAACATTCCGCCACAAAATTTTGAATATCAGATTTAAGGCCATCCCAAAAAAATATTCTGTTACCCTATGGTAAGTTTTTAAAAATCTTGAGTGCCCTCCTAGGGGAGAGGTGTGCAATTCAAAAAGAATATTTTTAATGTATTTATGAATTATTACAAATATATAAGCAATCTTTGTACCATAATGAATCATTTTTCCAGCTAAATGTATCATATTTACTGGGATCTTGATGCAACTTTTGAATGAGTATCCACACTTATTCATCATTTTTCTATTCATCCATTTCTTCGGTTATCCAACCCGGCTAGATAATAAAAATGGAACAAAGAAATGCTTCCACATCCTCATCCTTTCTTGAGAGTGCATCTACAACAACATTTCACTTCCCTTTTTTGTAGATGATTTCAAAGTCATAACACAACATCTTTGCGACCAATTTTTTTTTCTCTTGTGAAGATAATATTTGTTCCAAAAATTATCTAAGACTATCATGATATGTTTTTACCTTGAAGTGTCTTCCCATTAGGTAAGGTCACAATTTCTTTAATGCATGTAGTATTGACAAAATTTTGTGTAAATACTTTCCTTTGATTGTATGACTTTCAAAAGTAATGGGTCTTCCTTCTTGCATTAAAACAACACCAATTCCATTTACTAAGGTGTCACATTCCACACTAAATGTTTTTGTGAATTCTGGCATAGCTAATACCGGTGCTTGGAATATTGGCTCTTAAATATATTCAAAGGCCTTAGTTGCTTTTGGATTCCAAGAAAATGCATCTTTCTTTAGTAATGTTGTTAGAGGTGCTTCTATTCTCCCATAATTCTTCACAAACTTGCGATAATACCCTGTCAACCTGAGAAATCCTCCAAGATGCTTTATGGTTGTGGGGAATTTCCATTCCTTAATGGATTTAATTTTGTTAGGGTCTACCTTAACACCCTCATGAGATACAATATGACCCAGTTATTCCACCTCTTGTACTCCAAAGAAACATTTGGAGATTTTTTTCATATAATTGTTTCTCCTCTGGTAGTTTTAGCACCCTGTCAACATGTTGAACATAATCCTTCCAATACTTGTTTTAGATTATTATATCATCAAAAAACACTAACGCAAATTTTCTAAGGGTTTGAAAATGGAATTCATCAAACCTTGAAATGTAGAAGGTGCATTGTTAAGGCCAAAAGGCATGACCAAAAATTCATAATGATCCTCATGAGTTCTAAATGTTTTTTTCAAAATGTCTTCAGTCTTCATTCTAATTTTATGATATCCTGAACAAATATTTAGCTTGGTGAAGTAATTTTTTTCATGTGATTCATCCAAAAATTCATCAATGACAAGAATGGGAAATTTGTCTTTAATAGTGATCTTGTTGAGCTCCCTATAATCCGGACACATGTGCCATGATCCATCCTTCTTATGCACCAATACTATTGGAGCATAGAAATAACTTTGACTAGGTTGAATTATATCGGCCTCTAGCATTTCTGCAACCATGTGTTCAATTTCACTCTTTTGGGCATAAGGGTATCTGTAAGGTCTTATGTTTGGAGGAACTCTTCCTGGAATCAAATTAATAGCATGATTATAATCATGAATATGTGGGAGCCCTTTGGGAATCTCAAATACCTTGAAATGATTGTCTAATACTTTTTGGAGATCTGGATAAATAGATGGTTTCTATGTTTGAACCTCTAGTGAGCATAATTGTGCAATTATGCCCTGTTGTTATTTATTTAGAAGGTTTTTCATGCCATTAGAGCTTATTTTCTTTCATGGTTTCCCTGCCATACTGTTGTGAAACCAGCTCCAAAAATAGAATAAAAGAGATATCAACGCCTTAGAAATAAGCCACTTCAAGAGGGAAACCTCCAATACATTACATTAATGAACAATTCTTGGATGATTCAGATTAAAAAACCTCCTTTCTATATATAGGAGTCGATGGGGCTACAATGTAATCCTAGTGGGCCACAATGTAATCCTAGCCGACCTAAAAATAATAATTTAAGGGCACAATAATAACAATATGGGGGTTACAGGGGTACAATAATAAAAATAATGGGGTTACACTAACAATAATAAGGGACTATACTAGTAAAATAGGGACCTAACATGCCCCTCCCCTTCAAAAAGTGTTTTCCTCAATGCTTGAGTAGCTTTGGGTGCTTTTGTATAAAATTCTCATCCTCCCATGTAGAATCTTCAGTGGGTAAGTTCTTCCACTTGTTGAGATACTCTGAAATTGATCGATTTCGTAGCTGTCGAGTTCTTGTTTCTGTGACTACTTCAGGTTCCAATATGATTTTTCCTTCCTCATCAAGTTCGGCCAATATTGTTTGAATTGGAAGATTTTCACCTATAACCTTATTTAAGCATGAAACATGGAAAATTGGATGCACTCGTGAAGAAGCAGGAAGCTCCAATTTGTATGCCATAGTACCAATCTTTTGCAACACCTTGTAAGGACCATAGTACTTTGGCGATAATTTATTATCCTTCTTAGCTTGCTTGAGAGACATTTGTTTGTATGGTTGTAGCCATAAAAATACCCAATCTCCTACATCAAAACTTCTCTCACTGCGATGTTGATATGCCTGTTGTTTCATTCGATTTTGTGCCAAATTCAGGCTATCCTTTAAGAGTTGGAGAACTTCTTGTTGAATGTGGTCTTCCACTACTTGAACCTTCGAATTTTCTCTTAAAGATGATGTGATTAAAGTTGGATGATATCCATAAAGTGCCATAAATGGGGTCATTTTTGTTGCAGTATGGAAGGAAGTGTTATACCACCATTTAGCGAGAGGTAACCACTTGACCCATTGTGTTTGTTTATCAGATACAAAACAATGAGTATTTCCTTCCAAACATTTATTTACGATCTCAGTTTGACCATTGAATTGAGGATGATAAGATGAGCTATGTGCTAATTGAGTACCGAAACAAGAAAATAACTCCATCCAAAAATTTCCAGTAAAAATTGGATCTCTATCACTCACAATAACCTTTGGGTTTCCATGTAGCTTTTGAACTGTTTCCATAAATGTAGTAGCAACTGTACTAGATTTAAATGGATGAGATAATGCACAAAAGTGTGCATACTTGGTAAGTCTATCAACTACCACCATGATGACACTCTTTCCTTCAGACTTAGGTAAACCTGTGATAAAATCCATTGAAATCTCCTCCCAACGTTGACTTGGAATGAATAAAGGTTGTAGAAGTCTCGGGGTCTTAATTGTCTCAACTTTATTCTGCTGGAAAACCAAACATTCTGCCACAAAATTTTGAATATCAGATTTAAGGCCATCCCAAAAAAAATTCTTTCTTCACCCTGTGGTAAGTTTTTAAAAATCCTGAGTGTCCTCCTAAAGGAGAAGTGTGCAATTCCAAAAGAATATTTTGTTTTAGTTGGGAATTCTTACAAATATATAAGCAATATTTGTACCATAAGGAATCATTTTTCCAACTAAATGTATCATATGTACTAGGATCTTGCTGCAACTTTTGAATGAGTGTCCATACATCTTTGTCCTTCTTCCATTCATCTCTTGTTTCGGTTATCCAATCTGGTTGGATAATAGAAATGGCACAAAGCAATGCTTCCACCTCTTCATTCTTTATTGAGAGTGCATCTGCAACAACATTAAGCTTTCCTTTTTTGTAGATTATTTCAAAGTCATAACCCAACATCTTTGTGACCCATTTTTGCTGCTCTTCTGACGATAGTCTTTGTTCCAAAAAGTGTTTAAGACTATCATGATCGGTTTTTACCTTGAAGTGTCTTCCCATTAGTAAGTTCGCCATTTCTTTAGTGCATGCAGTATTGCTAACATTTCCTTCTCATAAATAGGTTTCTGTAAATACTTTCCTTTGATTGGACGACTTTCAAAAGCAATGGGTCTTCCTTCCTGCATTAAAACCGCACCAATTCCATTTCCTGAGGCATCACATTCCACAATAAAGGTTTTTGTGAAGTCTGGCATAGCTAAGATCGGTGCTAGGCACATTGCCTCTTTAAGACGTTCAAAGGCCTTAGTTGCTTCAGGAGTCCATGAAAATGCATCTTTCTTCAATAATGTTGTTAGAGGTGCTGCTATTCTCCCATAATTCTTAACAAAATTGCGATAATACCCCGTTAACCCGAGAAATCCTCGCAACTGCTTTATGGTTGTGGGGACTTTCCATTCCTTAATGGCTTTAATTTTGTTAGGGTCTACCTTAACACCCTCGTGAGATACAATATGACCCAGATATTCCACCTCTTGTACTCCAAAGAAACATTTGATGTTTTTGCATATAATTGTTTCTCCTGCAATAGTTTGAGCACCCTGTCAACATGTTGAACATGATCCTTCCAAGACCTGCTGTAGATTAGTATATCATCAAAAAATACTAGCACAAATTTTCTAAGGAAGGGTTTGAAAATGGAATTCATCAACCCTTGAAATGTAGAAAGTGCATTGGTAATGTTGGGAAAAATACTGAGAGGGGGGGGGTGAATCAGTATTTAGGTCATACTCAAATATTTTTACTTTTTCTTACTTTAAAACCCATACGCTACTTTGCTGAACCCGACTCGCATATACATGCAGATATACTTCATAAAACTCACGTATACACAGAGATCTTATTATGCCATTAATTATTTACTTAGTTCTATGCAACATTCATTTTTCTGATGATTAGATAACAGTAAGCATGTGTAGTAATAATAGAATAAACCATCACATATAAGCATCACACATGAACACCAGGATTTTAGGTGGAAACCCAAGTCGGGAGAAAACCACCGCTGCCATTGTCTCAGCCTTCAATATTTTATTATAAAGAAAACATCTTACAACCATGTATCAAATGTTTGGTCATATTAGTGTGTCCTAAATTGCTGCATTTAATTGTCAATCCGGGTCGTAAGCTGATGAAGTGCGGCGCACCATATGTGCAAGATAACCACTTTCTTAACTTTTTGTCGTTTTATGGTCTTTCTAAGGTGAAATGGAAATTCTAAAGTGAAAAAACAAGCTTGGTTATAATTGGTTCAAGGAAGTGATATCCCCTATAATTATTTACCAATCTCGAAACTTTAAAAGCAAATTGAAATTACAATGACAAGACTTGAAAGAAAGTAAAAGTGTACTGCTGAAATGAAAAGGTGCTGCTAATCTAATGAATCAAAACAGGAAACTAGTGAACATGAAAACCAAACTATTCTTGCTGCCAGCTGAACACAAAAGAAACTACGCTTATGGAAATTCAAAATTGCAATGAAATAAATCTAAATCGAGATTACATCAATTCATTTCGACCCTTCATCATTAGACCAGCTATGACTTGCAAGGAGTAATCATAAACAACTTGTGTAATGATTATTTAATTTGCGAAAAGAAACTAATACTAAACTACACATTTCATCATCGACCCCTCACCGCGATCCCGGTGCGCTTTCGGAAGTAGCAAGAAGACGCTAAAACAACTTAATGATATTTAAGTTTGCCGAAAAGAAACTAATACTAAACTACACACTTCATCATGCAGCCCCTCACCATCAGTCCAGCTGTGGCTTTCGGAGGAAACTGAAGACGCTATGAGCAGCTTAATATATCTAAATTTTGCAGAAAGGAAACTAATACTACAATCCCTCACCATCAGTCCAGCTGTGGCTTTCGGAGGCAACTGAAGATGCTATGAGCAGCTTAATATATCTAAATTTAACTACTGAATCAGATAAGCAAAACTGAAGTGCACAAGACAAGACTGAAGTTAAACAAAGACTGTGGAAAGAAAACTAGCAGCAGAATAATATCAGTTTCATATCATTAGCAAAAAATACTATGAAAATGCCCCGGGCTGTCTACCTAAAACCTGCACAAGAAAACTGATCAGTGTTTTAACAATCATAAAAACATAAAAGACAGGAATGCAATGGAAATTACAGAAATGTATGAACATAAATGAAACAACTATGAAATATGAACATGTCATGGGTTATGATACAATGATCGCTTTAAAGAAATGAAATGAAAAAATATATACATTAATACACAGAACTCCTACTGAAAGTAGGCCTCTACGCAACTTGGTAACGATCCTCAACACAAATTAAGTTATGAAAACAGAGTTTTTCACATTAAAAAGCAAGTCATTACAGACTGGTGGTATTACGGCTCAATGCAGCGTAATCACCACATAACAGAGTACGCACATCAACTCAACAGCTATATCAACTAACAACTATCAACTCATACTCTATATAACTCTAGCTACGCATGAAATCGCCTTTTATAAAGCAACAAAAATGTAACCTGCCTCAAGTTTATGATAGCAACAAGACGAGACCACTTCAAGGCCACGGATATAGTATATGGCCATGTTGGAAAACGGATCTATGAAGGTGGGCGCTTAAATTCAACTCCTAACTTTGCACGTATGTCAATTAACCTCCGGCAAGCTTGGAAACGTCGTATGTTTGGGGTTTAGGCACGAAATGTAGTCCACCTGCAGAACCTGCCGCCTGACTCTGTCGTGGATGGCTTTGACCGCGGCTTTCCTTGACGCACTTACTTGAACCAATAGGACACGAACCATGTCCTTGTCATTCCAGCCGCCCATGTGGCTCAAGTAGTTATGTTGACACTCAGAATATTGATTTCCTACAAAATAGTTATGAAAGTCGCTAGATTCTGAAAGAGAGCCACTAAGCGGAAAGTGACAAGTTTCCGCAGCTGTATGAACAAAATCTAAATCAAATAGAAAACACACAAACATAATTAAAAACCATGTTAGATACCCTTTTGCACATGATATTGACAATTTTGGAGGTTTAGGTGAGTGAAAAAGATATGGAAAAGAGGCAAATTCGGGACTCAACATACCCCCACTGTGAAGGTGTTGCATGTCCTCATGCAACCAAAATTTTGACACTCTTTGTTCAATTCATGTGCCTTGATACTTCAACCAACACATCTAACCCCCTTCTCTTCTTCTTTGGTACTGCCATCATTCTGGGTTTCTTCATGAGGCACCTGAATTTGATATTTACAAGTGCTCTGCTCAATTTTTGGCATTTCCTTTTTAGCTTCTTATTTTTCTTTTGCCAAATACCCAAATGTAACATAGTATTGTCATGGATAATCTTGTCCATTTTGCCTTGCTCTTTGAGTGTTTCATTTTCATTTTTGATATGCCGATTCAAAAGCTCAAGCTCAAAAATCTCCTGTTTTAATGACTGAACCAAGTCATCCTGTAATGTATGAGGCTGAATAGAAGAGGTACTTGGGCCTGTGGCTGCCTTCTCCAAGGATTCTATATAATCATAGACCTCCTGCTGTTTGGGGTCTACTTCTGGTGTCTTTTTCATTGGACTGTCCTCAAAATGCTGCAAGGGAGAATTATATTCAAAATTTGGCTGAGGAGAACTTTCATCAATATTTTGCTGAAAATAAGATGGAGTACGCTCATTGTCTGATTGGGAGTGAAAGGAGTCAGGTTCACTAACTGACTAAAATGGACTATGGTCAGTTGGAGACTGTTCAGATGTCTCTTCACCCAAATCAATGAAATGAGGACCTCTAATTTGTGTTTTTCTCAGTTTTCCCTTAAGCCTGCTGCTTCTCCTCACATGCTGTGGTACTCTACCCTTTTGTTCTTGTTTTCCTGTTTTTGACTTTTTGGATAGAGATGACTGTTTTTGAAGAAAAATTAATCTCTCAGATAGAATTTGGTGATCTTCTTCTTCAGAAGAAGAAGTTTTATGGATAGCCTCAACAATTTCTTTCCCTTTTGATATTTTTGGCTTCTTAGTTTTGATTTCCTTCTTCTTCCTTTTTACCAATCTCTCTTCTCTATCATTTTTCTTCATAGTAATAGTAGAAGTATCTTGGATTTCATCTACTGTTCTTTTCCTTCTACTTCTTTTTGCTGTGCTAGCTGCGGGAATTTCCTGTGTAGGAGCAACTTGGGTTTCAATATCCATTTTCTTTCTTCTACTTCTTCTAATTGGATTACCTTCAGGAATTTCCTGAGGTTCTTCAAAGAAGTTTCTAACTAGGAATTGTTCCCATGTATCTTTTCTTTCTTTTAGCTCCTTTTCAATCAAAATTTTTATAAGCCCATGATGATATAAATGAGGCTCTACATTTCCTAGGTGTTTTTGCACAGTCACAGCCATTTTCTTCAAGCTATTGAATAGGAAATAAGGAAGATTGAGAGTTTGGTTTTCAAGGAAATTCATCAATATCCTAGTATGATACATGTACATAGAGTCAAAGCGGCCTTCACATGTGATAAATTTCTGAACAATGAGTAATAAAGTGGCCCATTCATCTTTTATTGCATGCACAGGGATTCCTCTTTTGAAAACAGTGATATCCATACCTTGATTTCGGAGGATTGTTCTCCATGCCTCATCACCGATACTTTTGTTTTTGAACCAACGTTCTCCTTCCTGAAGAAGCTCTGTGGCTGCTGCTATTGATGCTTCATTGACTAAAAACTTGAGGTCTCCCACTTCTGCTGCCGAGCCATCAAATGATCTTGCAAACGCTTTGGTAACTTCTCTGTGGTAACCCCTGAATTTCTGAATAAAACGCAGCCATTTAGCTTTTCTCAACATCTCTTTTGCTTGTGGAAATCCCTCTATGAACTTCGGTCCTTCCGTCTCTGCCCTTAATAATTTTCCCATTTTACTTCTCTGTGCTTCACGGCTTGCCTCTGTGAGGGTTTTAAGCGGAAATGGAACGATGGAATACACGGAGTCGAGCACAATGCTGTGGGGACGTTATCACAAAACGGAAATGAGCACCATACACAGAATGTAATAAGACTGTGGGTGAATATACGGGAATGAGAGTGAACAAAAGGAACGGAATGGAGTGAAACAGGGAATGAGAATGAGTAGAGTGAGGTTTTGTAAACACGACAGAGACACGACAAAGAGGTTAACAAAGCATAATGCATTCGGCCGCATTTTGAATTTTTGGTGGTTGTGTCATAAATATGAACACATTTCAATCAATGATTATGAAGTTATGCGGCTTGTAAGAGTCCTTTGTCAACTCAAATACGTATCATTATCTACGGTGGGCTATTTGAACATGAGTAAGAGTCGGAATTTCAATAATGAAACCGTTTGTGAATAAATGTAAGAGGATAACATAGAGATCGTGGAAGGTTACGGACTGTCAATATAATCATTGCGCATTATGGGTAGAGCTCATAGTTTAAAATTACATAAAAATGTGTTTTTTTATACTATTTGAAATAAACTTTATTCATACCTTTGGAATCCTTGCTTTTTCCCTTGGTCTTCAACTGATTGATCTTCATTAGTGTCTTGAATGTCCCATTGATCCTCTCCTGCATTTTATTTCATGATTTATGAAAACAACAACTAACTGTACATTCTTTTTGAAAACAGAGTAGTAGTAGCTGCGGAATCTGCTCCTGGCTACGGAAACTGGAGTCAGCTGCGGAAACAGATGTCAGCTGCGGAAACTGACACAGCTATTACTTGGCTGAAATAGAAATGAACAAATGACAAATGACCAGATGGAAATGGTCATAAAAAGATTTTTATTGATGGAATGGATGAGATGAAGTGGAATGAAGTGAAATGAAACGAAATGAAGTGAAATGAAATGGAGTGGGTGGTGAGATAAAATGAAATAAAAGACAGAATTTTTTTTGAAAAATATAGAGTGTCAGGTGTCCCTGATTTTCACCCCATATTTTCTGTATAAGACTGCCAATCGATGATTGGTTTTCAGGCTTATACCATTTTTTTTTTTCTTCTCTTTTTTTTTTCTTTTTTTTTTCTCTTTTTTTTTTTCTTTTTTTTTAACTTGAAAAATAAAAACTAGCTTGGTAGAGAAGAAGGATTCTTCTGTACCAGCCTGATTGCAGAATTTTCTTGAAACAACTTGACAAAATCCTCTTTAGAGAGTGGCTTATGATAAACTTTCAATCTATGGCCATTCACTAAAAGAGGAGTTTGAAACTCATCACTGGTCTTGATTCTTACAGCTCCATTGTTAAAGACCTTGTCAATCTCATATGGCCCAAGCCAATGAGTCTGAAATTTCCCTTGAAAGTCTTTAAACTTGGAGTCAAATAACAATGCCCAATCTCCTTCTTGAAACTTCTTCTCTTAGATGTATTTGTCATGCCACTTAGTTCTTTGATATTGAACTAGATCGGTTCTTAGAATTGCTTCTTGTCTGATCTCATCTAGCTCATTCAATTGCTCCATTCTATGCTTTTGAGCTTCTGATAAGTCCATTCCCAACTGAACTGCTATCTTGAAGGTCTTGACTTGGAACTCAATGGGGAATAAGACTTCTTTCCCATAAACAAGTTCATAGGGAGAATGTCCTGTTGTATTCCTCCATGTAGTTCTGTAGGCCCACAAGGCTTCTGGAAGCCTTTCTGCCCAATCTCTTCTATGTAGATGAACAGTTTTGGTGATGATACTCTCAAGAACTTTGTTTGTGGACTCCACTTGACCATTTGCTTGTGGATGGTAAGGAGTAGATCTTCTGTGCTTGATTTTGTATTCTTCCATCAACTTCTCCACCAAATTTGATGTGAATTGGCTCCCCTGATCTGTTACAATTTCTCTTGGAACACCAAAGCGAATAAAAATATCCTCATAAAGAAAATGAACAACTGAATTTTCAGTAGCAGATACTAATGCTTTAGCTTCTACCCATTTAGTAACATAATCAGTGCAAACCAATATATACTTCTTTTGCTTTGATGGTGGATTAATCGGTCCAATGAAATCTAAAGCCCATTTTTCAAAGGGTTCAATGAGTACCTGTGTTTGCAATGGCATTTCATTTGAAAGGGTAGGTTTCCCTACTCTTTGGCAGCTATCACACCTTTTGACATATTGTTTTGCATCTTTGAAGAGAGAAGGCCAATAATATCCCAAGGAAAGGATTTTATAGGCCGTTCTTTTGTCCGCAAAGTGTCCGCCGCATGGTTCATCATGACATGCCTTAAGAATATCAGGCATTTCATCTTCCCTGACACATCTTCTGATCACAAGATCTGGCCCTGTTTTAAACAATTCGTTAGAAATCCATGAATATTTTGAACTCTCCTGAATAATTTTTCGTTTTTCTCTTGAAATAAATGTGAAGGTAGTTTCCCTGTAACCAAATAGTTAGCAATATCTGCATACCAAGGGGTCTTAATAGTTACTGCAAACAAGTATTCATCAGGAAACTTATCTTCTACAGGAGAATCTTCTTTAGTATTCTGAATCCTAGACAAGAAATCAGCTACTGTATTCTGTTTTCCTGGTCTATCCAACACAGTAACATTGAATTCTTGCAAAAGTAAAAGCCATCTTGTCACTCTGCCATTAGTAACAGGTTTGTTCATTAAATATCTAATTGCAGAATGGTCAGTATGAATAAAAGTTTCATAGCCTGTTATGTAATGTCTAAATTTATTAATTGCATGAACAATAGCTAAGAACTCTTTTTCAGTCACAGTATAATTCAACTCTGTAGGAGTCAAATTTTTACTGGTATAATAAATGGCATAAGGAATTAAATCTTTTTGACCCAACACAGCACCAAGAGCTGTATCTGAAGCATCTGTAGAAATATGGAAAGGAAGTTTCCAATTTGGTCCTCTCAAGATAGGTGCTTCAGATATTCTTGTTTTCAAAGTTTCAAAAGCGGATTGACAATCAAGATCCCATTTAAATTCACAGTCTTTTGTAAGCAACTTGAAGAGTGGAGATGCTATTTTAGTGAAGTTTTCTATAAATCTTCTATAGTAACCAGTAAATCCTAGAAAACTTCTAACATCTCTTTGACAATTTGGAATAGGCAATTTGGAGATGACTTCAACTTTTGATCTATCAACTTTAATTCCATCTCCTGAAATATGATGTCCTAAAACAATCCCTTCAGTAAACATCATAAAGCATTTTTCATGGCTTAATGAAAGGTTTGTTTCTTTACATCTTATGAGAACTTTTTCCAAATTTTCTAATGCCTCTTCAAATGAATTACCATAAACCGTAAAATCATCCATATAAACCTCTACACAATCATGGATTAGATCAGAAAAAATTCCTAGTACTGCTCTTTGGAATGTTGCAGGTGCATTACATAACCCAAAAGGAAGCACTCGATAGGAAAAATTCCCCCATGGACAAGTAAATGTGGTCTTATCTTGATCTTCAGGTGCTACCTGAATTTGATTATAGCCACTAAAACCATCCAAAAATGAAAAGTACTTTTTGCCTGCTAATGTGTCTAATACCTGATCGATAAAGGGCAAAGGAAAGTGATCCTTCAAAGTTGTTTTGTTCAATTCCCTGTAATCAATGCATACCCTCCATTTACCATTCTTTTTAGGTACTATAACCAAAGGAGAAACCCATCGGCTATCTGAAATTGGATAAATGAAGTTTACATTGAGAAGTTTTTGGAGCTCTTCTTTCACTATCTTCCTAAGATTTGGATTCATCCTTCTTTGAGGTTGTCTGATTGGTCTACTGTTTTTCTCAATATAGATATGATGGATGCAAGTCTTAGGATCAATACCCTTCATGTCAGTATACTCCCATGCAAATGCAGTAGAATGTTTTTGCAAGATTCTGGTTAGTTCTTCTTGTTGTGACTTCTCCATATGTTTGTTGATATTCAATGTCTTTTCTGGAAAAATCTCAATAGCAGAATTACCAAACTCTTCCATAGAGTAAAGAGACATTTGTCTTGATGATAAATATTCTATGTCAGATTCCAACTGAAATTGTGTGGGGTCATATTCTGAAGTTACTTCAAAATTTTCTAATGTGTTCAGAATTTGACTATCCTCACTGATTTCAGAAATGGTAAAGACAGGTTGTATAGTGTTCTCATAATCGACCCATTCATTGTCTCCTATTTCTGTAATTGCTCTTGCAGGAGGATACAAATTGAATTTCTTTGTCGAATTACCATTAGAAATGTACATGTCTCCAGATCTACAACTAATAAAAGCATCAGCTGTGGCCAGCCAAGGTCTTCCTAAGATAATTGGATGTCCTCCTAGATTACTTTTTGGAGTCAAAATCATAAAGTCTACTGGATATTCCCAAGAATCTAAGGAGACTGAAATATCTTCTAATACACCATCTGGTTTAATAACCGATCGATCTGCAAGTTGCAATAAGGTAGGTGTAAAAAGAAGGTTAGGAAGTTTTAACTGTTCCATAGTTTGTCTACTCATAATGTTGATAGCAGCCCCTAAGTCAATCAATGTGTTTGGAATTTCTATCCCATTTATATGTGTCTTGACAATTGGACTTCCTCGATCTACATACTTCTGCATGGTAATTTTTCCCATCATAATGTCTGCAATCTTTCCTACCAGGTGGATTCTTCTTGTGTCCTTTAGCTTCCTTCCTGGTCTTTTGAAACTCAACTCCTTTATGGTTTTCGCTAGAATAGGAATTTCTCGAATGGCTTGTAGCAATGGAATCTTGATACAAACATTCTTCAATTCATCTAGAAAGTCATAGTTAGGCAACAAAATTTGATTTTCCACCCCCTTATCAATTTGTAGTCTTTCCGGAAAAGGAGGTGTAGATGAAGATACATGTTGCTCAACTATAGGAGTTGTGGATGCTAGCTTTTCTTTTTCTTTTTGAATTTTGAAGAGATTCTTCCTCAGAACCCTTATCGACTTGAAGAGAGTCCTCCTCAGAGGTATCTTGCTCTTGAATGTCTATAGAAGGTTTTTCTAAAACTCTACCAGATCTGAGTTGTACATCGCTGAGAGGAACAATCATATAGGTAGGAAATTGTTGTCCTTCTACCATATAAGTAGTTTGAGGATTCTTATTGTTAGGATTTGGCAGTGGCTGAGCTGGAAGTTGATTTGTCTTTTGTTGGTATGGGAGCATGAGTTGAGGATTTGTATTTTGTTGAGAAGGTTGATGTTGTGGAAATGGCAATGAAAGTTGTTGTGGATTTTGGCTTGGAAATTGTGGAGCTTGTTGATTTTGAAAAGATGGAGGATATTGATAAAATTGAGCAAATCTTCCATAAGGATTTTGCATCCCTTGTACCCATGGCTGATATGAATTTTGATGTTGGGGCCAAGATTGTTGCCAAGGAGTCCAATTTGGTGGGGTTTGAAGATTCATAGGGTTATTAAACCCTTGAGATTGTTGTCCCTGCCAAGGTCTCCTTGCGACAAAACAGAGAGATTCTATTGAATTTGGATCTTCTTGAAAAACAACTTTGAGTCCAGGGATTGAAGGACAATCCTTGATTTCATGATTTTCCGAGCAAATCATACATGTTTCTACAACTTTTGCATCCAAGGGACATTCCCTTAAAGCATGTTTCTTTCTACATTTCGGACAAAAGATGGCTAAAGCATCTGTTTCTGCTTTCTGCTTGTTTTGGATTTTAAGGGTGTCTAGTTGTTCACTAAGACCCCTAAGATATCAGTTTTAAACTCATCAAGCATATTACCAATCTTTGTCCTACTTACTGATCCAGTTGCAGATTTGTTAGCCCTAATAAGAGAAGAATCCCTAGGCCCTTTTCCAGTTTTAGATCTTCCCCTTGAGAATTGGATACATAGTTCTGTTATATCATGAAATGGGAGTTGAGAAATGTCTCCTTTACCCATCATGTTTAAAATGTCTATCCATTCATCTCTAATGGCTTTTAATAGGAGGGCTTTCAAGGTTTCATTATCTAAGTTGCTCCTCTTTGCTCTTTTCAAGTTGTATTGAAATCTTTCAATTAAGTCTTCCAAATTTTCATCTTCTTTTTGCATCATTTTGAATACCTCATCCTTGTGATTGGTGGGCATACAATAGTCCAAGTATCTGTCCAAAAATGTTTGTTTCATGTCATTCCAAGTCCTAATAGATTGAGTGGCTAATCCCATGAACCATTTCAAAGCAGATCCCTTCAATGTTGAAGGAAACAGTTTGAGTTTTTGAGAATCTTCCATATAGTCATAAGTTCGGCACACTACTTCAAACTCAAATAGAAATGTTTCAGGATCCTCACTTCGTAATCCATAAAAGTTAGGGAGAACAGATGGTGAAATATTTTTCATTGTTGCATGAGTTTCCTCATCAACTATAGGGAATCCAAAAAAATCGTCCCTATTTCTACCGTTATTTCCTTCACCATTGTTATCTTCATTTTCTCCTCCTCCTCTACCTCCACCTCTATTTATTACTTCCTCTGCCATGATAGCTTCTTTAGAGTCCTTATAGTCCTCTAGTTCTTCTACCAAGGAAGGATGAGAGAAAGTCTCTTTGTTGACTAAGTGGGTTTTAGTAGGTGGTGTAGGAGAATCCTCTAATTCAACTGTTCCTTGACTTCCAAAAATCTTAAGGCTAGGGGTAGATGATGGTGAATCTGGTCTATGCCTTGAAGAAGATGGAGTTATGAAAATCGAACTCTTGGCTTTAGCTATAAACCTTCCCCTAGAATCTCTTGCTCTATGCATGTCATTTTTTTATATATTTTTTAACAAAAGTTGGGCTAATAATTCTCTTTCTGATCTTCCAGATCACACTAGGTGCAAGAAGAGAGCATACTTAAGAAATTACTAAACCAATAACTCTCTTTTCTGATCCTCTAGATCACACTAGGTGTAAGAGGAGAGCATACTTCAAGAAGTTATCAAGTTTTCCCTTCTTTTATGATTTTATGTGTTTTTTTTTAAGAAATTGGCTACCTAGTTACACTTCCCCGGCAACGGCGCCAAAATGTTTGGTCAATTTAGTGTGTCCTAAATTGCTGCATTTAATTGTCAATCCGGGAATCGTAAGCTGATGAAGTGCGGCGCACTATATGTGCAAGATAATCTCTTTCTTAACTTTTTGTCGTTTATGGTCTTTCTAAGGTGAAATGGAAATTCTAAAGTGAAAAACAAGTTTGGTTATAATTGTTCAAGGAAGTGATATCCCCTATAATGATTTACCAATCTCGAAACTTTAAAAGCAAATTGAAATTACAAATGACAAAAGAAAGTAAACTGCTGAAATGGAAAGTGCCGTTAATCTAATGAATCAAAACAAGAAACTAGTGAATATGAAAACTAAACTATTCTTGCTGCCAACTGAACACAAAAGAAACTACGCTTATGGAAATTCAAAATTGCAATGAAATAAATCTAAATCGATTACATCAATTCATTTTCTCACTCCTTCATCATTAGATCACTTATGACTATGGAAGTAATCATAAACAACTTGTGTAATCGATTATTTAATTTAAAGGAAACTAATACTAAACTACACATTTCATCATGCAACCCCTCACCATCAGTCCAGCTGTGGCTTTCGGAGGTAACTGAAGACGCTATGAGCAGCTTAATATATCTAATTTTGCAGAAAGGAAACTAATACTAAACTACACATTTTATCATGCAGCCCCTCACCATCAGTCCAGCTGTGGCTTTCGGAGGCAATCAAGAAGACGCTTAAGAGTTTAAGAACTATATCTAATTTTGCGTATGGAAATCATTACTACTTAAACTACATTTCATCAGTGTAGCTCACTATCACCTACAATTGCTTAGAGGTAGTCAAGACACTATGAGTAGCTTAATATGTCTAATTTTAACTACTGAATCAGATAAGCAAAACTTAAGTGCACAAGACAAGACTGAAGTTAAACAAAGACTGTGGAAAGAAAACTAGCAGCAGAATAATGTCAGTTTCATATCATTAGCAAAAATACTATGAAAATGCCCCGGGCTGTCTACCTAAAACCTGCACAAGAAAACTGATCAGTGTTTTAACAATCATAAAAACATAAAAGACAGAAATGCAATGGAAATTACAGAAATGTATGAACAGAAATGAAACAACTATGAAATATGAACATGTAATGGGTTATGATACAATGACTGCTTAAAGAAATGAAATGAAAAATATAAACATTAATACACAGAACCTCGGCTGAGCAGGGGCCCTCTACGCAGCTTTGGTAACGATCCTCAACACAAATTAAGTTGAAAACAGAGTTTTTCACATTAAAAGGCAGTTCATTACAGACTGGTAGTATTACGGCTCAAGGCAGCGTAATCACTACATAACAGAGTACACACATCAACTATCAATTAAAAATTCAACAGCTATCAACTCAGCAACTATCAACTCACCCTACGTGCGTATGCAAATGCTCTATATAAAGCAATAAACTGTAACTGTCTCCTGAAGTTTATGATAGCAGCCAGCACGTAGACCACTAAGGCCACGGATATAGGAGTATGGCCATGTTGGAAAATGGATCTATGGAAGGTGGGTGCTTGAATTCAACTCCAGAACTTTGCACAGATGTAAATTAACCTCCGCAAGCTTAGAAACGGCCGTATGGATGTTTATATGCCACGAAACAGAGTCCAGCCGACATAGAACTCCATAGTTGACTTCCACGTGGATGGCTTTGACCGCGGCTTTCTTTGACGAATTTACTTGAACCAATAGGACACGAACCATGTCCTTGTCATTCCTAGCCTTCCCATGTGGCTCGTTTCCTTCGTAGACACCTGTAACATCGATTTCCACAAAATAGCTGCGGAAAGTTGCAGCAGCTGCGGAAAGTGACAAGTTTCCGCAGCTATATGAACAAAATCTAAATCAAATAGAAAACACACAAACATAATTAAAAACCATGTTAGATACCCTTTTGCACATGATATTGACAATTTTGGAGGTTTAGGTGAGTGAAAGAGATATGGAAAAGTGTATGGAAAAGAGGCAAATTCGGGACTCAACACTGGCGCAGACTCATACCAGCACGCAGGCACCCACCTGCGCTCGTTTACCAGCCACTCCTGGAAGGGAGCTACGACCCCCTGCTCTCGTTTACCAGCCTCTCCTGGAAGGGAGCTACGACCCCCTGCTCTCATTTACCAACCTCACCTGGAAGGGAGCTACGACCCTCTGCTCTCGTTTACCAGCCTCACCTGGAAGGGAGCTACAACCCCCTGACTGAGGGCTACAACCCTCAGCACCACCATGGACCATGTTTCATCAATTTTCACACTCGATCCAATATCTTCAACACAACACAACTTGCAGGCCACTTTTCATCATATTTTCAGACTGGACCCACTCCACACATTTAAGCTCAATCATACATCAAACTGATACTTACAACTTCATCAACAGATAGCAGTAAACCAACAGAACAGATCAGACATTTCATACCACATGCTTCAGCAAACCCTAGTTTTCATACGCGCTTTCCTTTCACTGATACCGCATATATACGCTCTTCCATTCACATAAACCCATGTATACATCTGCACATTACAAAACAACCCATACGCACTTTCTCTTCATCAAACCCGCGTATATACGCGTTTCCGATGTGACAAACTTGTGTATAGATCTTCAGATATTATAGAGAAGCATACTTCTTCAGATCAGATATTCAGTTCAGATTTAACTCTTCACTTCAGACAGATGTTCACCTCATCTCAGATTTAAACATTCCACAAACAGGTCTAGAAGATACAAATACATTTTAGATCTAGATAACCTTCTTCATTAATTTCTTCATAGGTGCATCACAGATTCAGATCTATCATCAAACAGTTACCCTTTCCGATCAGACATACTTCAGAGTGAAGTATTCATTCAAACCCAGACTCATGCCCCCCTTACACAATGATTTTCTTCTCCTTATATAGGTTTACCCTTTTTCAATACCATGAGCCAAAACCACACCACTTCCTATGGTATTCCTGGACGGGATCAAATAGACAATCCAGCGCTCAATACAATGGGTCAATACCATGGTAGTAACCCCTGGTTTTACACTTTTAGAGTGCAATTGACGATACATGACTTGGTATGTTATTTCCCGTGTGCATACGCTACTTCTATTAGACAAAACCGCGTATGCCTTGAGACACACACTTTTCATCATTGTTCTAGCACAAACTGAAATTCCTTTCATCATTACATCTGAGTTACATCATATCACATCATATTTACATCATTACCAAGTCCATCAAGTCAAGAATAACTTCATCAAGTAGGTTGACATCATCTTCATCAAGTGTTGCCATCATCTTCATCAAGTGAGTTGCCATCAAGGACAACACATTGCATCATATTGCCAACAGGTAAGGCCAAAAGGCATGACCAAAAATTCATAATGACCCTCATGAGTTCGAATTTTTTTTTTTGGAATATCTTCAGTCTTCATTCTAATTTGATGATATCCTGAACGAAGATCCAACTTGGTAAAATAAATCTCTCCATGTAATTCATCCAATAATTCATCAATCATGGGAATGGGAAATTTATCTTTAATGGTGAGCTGATTGAGCTCCCTATAATTTGGACACATGTGCCATGATCCATCCTTCTTGTGTACCAATACTACAGAAGCAGAGAAAAAACTTTGACTAGGTTGAATTATACCCGCCTCTAACATTTCTGCAATCATACGTTCAATTTCGCTCTTTTTGACATAAGGATATCTATAAGGCCTGATGTTTGAAGGAACACTTCCTGGAATCAAATGAATAGCATGATCATGATCACGAATAGGTGGGAGTCCTTTGAGAGTTTCAAACACCTTGGAATGATTGTCCAAGACTTGTTGGAGATCTGCAGAAATAGATGATTTTGATGTTGGAACTTCTAGTGAGCATAATTGTGCAATTACGCCTCGTTTTTATTTCTTTAGAAGCTTTTTCATGACATTAGAGCTTATTATCTTTCCCGGCTTCCTTGCAATACCCCGTAATTTGACTTCCTTTCCTTATGAAAACAATTTCAAGAAAATTTCTTGAAAATTAAAAGCTACTGTCCCCAAAGATTGTAACCATTGTACTCCTAGTACAACATCAACACCTCCCATAGGAATGGAAAGAATTGGAATATTCAATACATATTCCCACATGGTTAGCTTGATATTATGGAATTTTCCAGAGAAATTTATAGTTCCTCCATTTGCAACCATCACTTGAAATTCTGGTGCTGGGTATAGGAAACAATTCAATTCCTTGGCTACCTTACAATGAATAAAATTATGGGTGCTACCCGAATCAATCAACACTATTACCTTTTTCTTCTTGATATGTCCTTCTATCTTGAGAGTTTGAGGAGTGGTAATTCCTGCCAATGCATTACACGATATGGTAGGACTCATTTCTTCCTCTTCTAGGGTTGGTTCCTGGTGTATATCCTCTTATTGTTCATTTTCTTCTTCCTCTTCACAATCTATGTAAAATAATTTCTTCTCAGCACACTTATGACCTTTAGTGTATTTGCTATCACAACTGTAGCAAAGCCCTTTTGCTCTTTTTTTCTTCCAATTGTTGTGGTGTCAACCTTGTAGGTTGTGGAAATCTAGGTGTAGCAACACTTCCTTCTTTATAGAAGTGAGTGGTAGGCTTCCTTGTCGCCATAATTTTACATTCAATTTTTCTTGCCAACCTGAATGCCTTCTCCAATGAATCAGGTTCCAAAACACAAAATTCATGTTGGATGTTATCCTTTAAAGTACCTATGAAGAGATCAATCTTGTGTTCCTCTGGAATATCAGTTACCCTTATATTCAATTTTTGGAAGTCCTCAATGTGCTATCATTTCCTTCGTAAAAATTGACCAAGTGACAATTTTTTTACGGGAGCAAAGCCATCGATACCATAAAAATGTATTTTGTTCTAAATGTAAAGTTGCAATGCATACCTTCTGTGTGTTTTGCACATTATGGAGATCAAAATATTGCTCCATCTGTAGTATCCATGTTACAATATCCTTTCCATCAAACTTCCTCATATCCATTTTTGGAATATGGTGGTTCTTCCTTCCAACATTAGATTTTATGAAGTCACGGTTAACATTTATTTTGTTCTCATCATGAGTTTCCTCTAATATATTTTCACCATTAGTAAAAATTTCTTGTATCAACTTTGTCAAACCTTCCATGTCTGCTTTTAGATCATTCTTCATGTTTTCCATTTTAGCTTCCATGTCATCCATCTTAGATTCCATGCCATCCATCTTGGATTCTATGCCATCTTCCATGCCATCTATCTTAGATTCCATGCCATTCTTCAAACCATCCATCTTAGATTCCATGCCTTTCTTGAAAACTTCCATGTCATTTTTTGTTGCTTTTTGTGAGTGCGAAATTTGTTGCACTTGCTATTGTAATTTTGATATGTCATGTTGCCATTCTTCATCTTCATGAGTCATAGTAGAGCTTTCTAAATGCTTAATGGGTGTTGAATTATTTTTAGGGGCCATTTTAGAATCCAATACTGATATCTATTCTACAATATGCCCTTGGAATCAATTCAACTTGATTCTTCAAACAAGACTTATGCAATTCGGAAAAAAAATACGCACCTTTTACTTGCTTTTGAGGAGCTTGATATTGAAATTGAATTATCTATATAATTGCAGATCCTCAATATCTGAAATTCAGCCCCGTAGTAGCCCTCTAAAGCTTCTTTCAAATGCCAGAGGTCTAATCTGATTTGGATTCTTCAAGGAAAATTTATGTCCAATCTCCCACAATGACCCAATTTTGGACTGGTTCAGTAGAGCAAACTTGTACAACTTGCCACGTGTCACTGTTTCCTCCTTTGGCTCTGAAATTGATAGAAAGAAAAATAAATTCCATGTACTTGTGGCCACTTTTTACGGCATTCCAATCTGATTCTCAGAGAGAGAGCTATGAATATTTTCCCACGATCATCTCTTTGAGATGAAATTCCGAAGCCTCAAAAAGCCCTAACTTCCACAGATCATATCTCCGAAAATTTTGCGAAAAAATAACTAAAAAATTTTGACGATGTTTCTTAGGATTGCATATTTTCACTCTAAAAATTTCAGCCTCTAAACCTTCGTAGAAAAAAAATTATTACAAAAATACCACAATGACCTATTTAGGATAAATTCAGGAGCCTGCAAAATGACCTAACTTGCACAGATCATATCTCCTAAAATATTGTGAACCAAAATCTAAAATTTTGCGACGATGTTCCTCAGGATTTCAGCTTTGCACTCTAAAAATTTCATATTTTGAACCTTCGTAGAAAAAATGTTATAGCGAAAATGCCATGCTGACCTGTTTGGAGCAGCGAAACCCTAGAATATCAAAGCTCTGATACCAAATGTTGTGAAACCAGCTCCAAAAATAGAAGAAAAGAGATATCAACGCCTTAGAAATAAGCCACTTCAAGGGGGATACCTCCAATACATTACATTAATGAAAAATTCTTGGATGATTCACATTAAAAAACCTCCTTTATATATATAGGAGTCGATGGGGCCACAATGTAATCGTAGCCGACCTAACAATAATAATTTAAGGGCACAATAATAAAAATATGGGGGTTACAGGGGTACAATAATAAAAATAAGGGCATTAGACTAATAATAATAAGGGACTATACTATTAATATAGGGACCTAACACATACCCCTTAATTCAACTTCCTTTCCTTCCCAAAAAAAATTTAGGAAAAGTTCTTGAAAATTAAAAGCTATCGTACCCTAAGATTGTAACCATTGGACTCCCAGTACAACATCAACACCACCCATTGGAATGGAAAGAATTAGAATATTAAATAAATATTCCCCCGTGGTTAGCTTAATATTATGGCACTTTCCAGAACAATTCATAGTTCCTCCATTTGCAAGCAACATTTGACACTCTGGTGCTAGATATAGGAAGAAATTCAATTCATTGGCTATCTTACAATGAATAAAACTATGGGTACTACCTGAATTAATCAACACTATTACCTTTTTCTTCTTGATATGTTTGTCTATATTGAGAGTTTGAGGAGTGGTAATTCCTGAAAATGCATTACAATATATGTTCAGATTCATTTCTTCTTTCTCTAGGGTTGGTTCCTAGTGTAAAATAATTTATTCTTAGCACACTTATAAAATTTAGTGTATTTTCTATTGTTGAGATTCAACAAGAAGATTCAGCACCCACTCCTAGTGCATTAAGCACCTGGTTGCATTTATCACTTGGTTGCACTTAGCACCCAAACCAGGGTGGGGCCCACAGTGCTATTTTTGGGTGCATGTCTATTTGTATTATCCCTTAATTTATATGGGCATTAAACTGTAATCTATTCTCAATGTGGACTTGAAATAGTTAATTGAAGTGGAAAATTCGGTTAGCTAGTGAATTTCGAGTTAGAGGTTGGTTGGTGGAACATGCAGAGTAATTATAGTTGTAACAGAGTTCGAAGTGCAGTGGTACATGAGTTGGTGCAAGTTGTAAATATTTTAACTTAGTTAAGTGAGTTAAACTCAGTTGTTGTGTAACCAGCTCAAAATATAGAAGAAAAGAGATATCAACGCCTCACAAATAAGCCACTTCGAGGGGGCAATCTCCAATACATTACATAAATGAACAATTCTTGGATGATACAAATGAACAAAACTTCCTTCTATATATAGGATTCCATGGGGCCACAATATAATCCTAGTGGGCCACAATGTAATCCTAGCTGACCTAACAATAATAATGTAAGGGCACAATAATAACAATATGGGGGTTACAGGGGTACAACAATAACAATAAGTGGGGCTACACTAACATAATAAGGGACTACACTATTAATATAGGGACTTAACATCATTTGTGCTAGTTGTAAATGAAGATACACTAGTGAGAGATCAAGTGAATTAAATATTAATTAATTCACAATCAATGATCTCACATGAAACTGAGGATTTACTATTATTAGTTGCATGCATGTCAGATCCAATGGAGACCCAATTGAGTTCTAGGTGAAAGGGAGGTTTACTATCAATTGTGACATTATCTTCTTGCACACATGTAGGAAAACACCCATTGGAGTTCCCATGATACTTGCGCAGTCAATTCAGGCAAGAATTCGTATCTTTTAGGGATCTTTACCATTATGGATTGCGCAAGGCAGGCAGGCTGTCTGGAGGCTGAGAATTGACTATGTGTTGGTCAGTTTTGCATATGACAGTGTGAGACAATTAGCTGATGTACTGAGGGCTCATGTGAGAATATTTTTGTATGTAATTTTTTCATGATCCATGCTTAAAATAGAATATAATATAGTGGGGTTTTTATTTGTAAGCTTTCCCTGGGAAATTATATGTGTTGTGTGTGATTTATCTTTCTTCATGTTCATGTGATTAGTGATTGTGTTTTTAATTCGGTAAAAGGTCTGTAGAAGAGATTCGGTATTTAACTTTAGTACATTTTTAGATCAGGTGAATCCAAGATATACATTCTTGTTGTATAATTTCTACATGGTATCAAAGCACTGGAAATTGCAGAAGTGAAGCAGGAGCTAAATTTGTGACTGGACGGAATTCGAATTTGTAGAAATACTTTCTTGGTGCTACAACTAATTCAAGATCGAAATGGCTTTCAATGGCTTGAGGTTAGAGTATGCACTTGATGGCATCTCAAACTAAATTTCTTGGAAGGACAGGATGGAGGTAGTACTCGAATACAATGGCTTGAAGGAAATCATTGACAAAAATTTTCCTAAGCCAGATGCTGCCAATATTTATGCATGGAAAAAGAAAGTGGAAAAGGCGAGGAGGATCCTGTTGGTGCGAATACGAGACCACATTTTCTCAAGCCTCCATGGAAAATCCACACTATATTCTATGTGGAAAGCTTTGAAAGATCAATTCCAAAGCAGCAGCGACCATAGGAAACTGGCGCTCAAAGATAAACTCAAGAAGATCAATATGGAAAAGGGCGACACCATTCCAAAATATATCACGAAGCTTGTCCAATGTCGAGATGAACTGGGGAGTGTGGGAATAAAAATCACTGATGATGATTTGGTGATCTTGGCTCTCCTAGGAATTCCTAATATTTGGCACAGTTATCAAGACTCTGTTAACGGAAGGGAAAAATTACCATAATGGGAATGACTATGGTCGGATTTAGTGCAGGAGGAGTTCAGACGGAACACCAGAGATGGATCTTCATCTAAGAATGAGGATGAAGAGGATTGTGCTTTGGCTACCAAGGCGAGGAAGGGGAAAGGGAATAAATTTCCTTCAAAATCCGAGTCCAAAGGCAAGAAGCGAGACATGTCCAAGATGAAGTGTTTTCACTGTCACGAACGTGGGCATTTTGCTACTAACTGTCCACAAAAGAAGAAGAACAAGAAGGTTGTTGGATCTGTAGCTGGTGAGGCCCTCTCCTCACAATTTGAGCTTGACTTCTCATTGATTGCATGCATGATTTCAATTTCATTGGGATAGGTGTGGTATTTGGATACTGGCGCTTCCTTTCACATGACGGGAGATAAGGAAATTTTCAGTGACTTGGAGGAGAAATATCTCTAGATACATATTGAGATGGGCGAAAACGGATGGTACAGTGCTACCGATATTGGTAACATTACCTTTCAGAGGGATTTAGGTAAACCATTTCAATTAAAATATGTGATGCATGTACCAGGTCTGAAGAAAAAATTGGTCTCAGTCACAATGTTGGAGGATAAAGGCTATGACGTTATTTTTAGTGATGGAAAAGATTTCCTGCGACATAAAACAACGGGTCAAGCCAAGAGGATATGGAATTGAGTTAAGAATCTCTACAAGCTAGAGGTAGATGGTTGCACTTCCATGATGGGAAAGGCAGAAAAAGTGGTGAGCCGAGATGAGGGTGAATTATGGCACAAGCGATTGGACCATCTTCATCATGGAGCCTTGAAAGTCATGCAACAAATTTCTACTAGACTTCCAATTGGAAAACTTGCTTAGTTAAATCATTGCAAGGGTTGCAGCATGGGGAAGTATGTAAAGTCCACCTTTCATGAGAAGGAGAACCGAGCTTCGGGGATCCTTGAGAGAGTTCACACAAACATGTGTGGACCATTCTCGATTGCTTCAATAGAAAAACATAAGTACTATGTAATATTTGTTGATGAATTTTCTCATAAATGTTCGATCTTCTTCATGCAGAAGAAAGATCAAACATTCTCTAAGTTCTGTGAGTTTAAGGCATTGGTGGAGAAATATTTGGGGAAGCAAGTGAAGGCTCTTAGGAGCGATAATGGTGGAGAATGATTCAAGAACTTCCGCAGCAAAGAAGGAATTCAAATAGAAATCATAGCGCCTCATAACCCACAGCCAGATGAGGTCGCGGAGAGGAAGAGCAGCACGATCATGGGTGCAGCACGAGTGATGTTGCATGATCAGGGCCTACCAATGCATTTGTGGGTGGAAGCATGCAACACTGTAGTTTATGTGAAAAATTGTTGTCCTCATAGAGTACTTGGCATGAGTACACCTGAAGAAGCTTTCACTAGTAAGAAAGTTCATGTTTCACAGTTTAAGATTTTTGACTCATTTTTTTATGTGCATATGACCAGGGATGCCAGGAAGAAGCTAGAATCGACTGCTAAAGTTGGGATTTTTGTGGGGTACATAGAAACACCCCATAATCATCGTGTGTATTTTCCAAATAGCAGAATGACTGTTGTGCGATGAGATATAAAATTTGATGAGGGGAAATCCATGCAGTTGTCCCTTGAGAGGTAGTTGGACTTGCATGCAGAGGAGGAACTGTCGATTACCAAAGATGAGTCTCATGATGTGGAACAGCCACATGAGGAGGTTCATAGAGTGGAGGAAATCACTCATGCAAAGCCATCCATAAGAAATGTCATAAGGTGCACCACGGAAGCTGATAGGCTGAGACTTGATGTTGCACATAATGTATGAGCCCCTACTTCCCAGTGTAGACAGAGACAGTCTCCTGGACGATTTACTAGATACATGGCTCTTATGAGAAAATGTATTGTGACTGAACCATATTTCTTTTAGGAAGCAGTGCAACAGCCTACTTGGGTTGATAAAATGGTGGAGGATTATGGCTTCATTGTCAAGAATAGTGCATGGGAGATAGTCCCAAGACCGGTCGACAAATCAGTGGTAGGTTCGAGATGGATCTACAAGGTAAAGCAAGCTTTGATGAGAGTGTGGAGAAATACAAGGCCATATTTGTGGCCTGGGGATTCCTACAGATTGAGGGGATAGATTATGATGATAATTTTTCACCTGTCTCAACGTACTCTTCCATAAGATCCATCCTTGCACTCTCAACGTAGATAGGCTAGCGCATTCATCAGATGGATGTGAAAATTGTGTTTCTCAATGGGATAATTGAGGAGGAGGTGAACATAGAGAAGCCTAAAGGTTTCAAAATATTCAATAGTGAGTTGCATGTGTGCAAACTCAAAAGAGAATTTTATGGGCTGAAGCAAGCACCCTGTGCTTGGTACACTCAGATAGACAGTTATTTCACTGGACTAGGCTTCACCAAAAGTGAAGCAGATAAAAACCTGTACCAAATTGTTGTTGAAGGTAAGCTATTGATCATTTTTCTTTATGTTGATGATCTAATTTTGACTGGTGATGAGAAACTGATACACTCATGCAAGGAGGATCTTGCAAGGGAGTTTGAAATGAAGGATATGGGCCTCCTTCATTATTTCCTTGGATTGGAAATATGGCAGTGGGATGGTGAAATTTTTGTGTCTCAAGGCAAGTATGCAAAGGAGATACTGGGTAAGTTTAACATGGAGAGTTGCAAACCCATGGATACTCCTCTTCCAGGAAACTGGAGGAAATAGGATGCTACTTCTGGAGAGGTAGTGGATGCTACTTTCTATCGACAGTTATTGGGTTCGCTAATGTATCTAGTGAACACGAGACATGACATTTGCTACGTAGTTAACCAGCTGAGTCAAGCTATGGTTAAGCCTACCAAGATTTTTTGGAAGGTGGGGAAGCATGTCCTAAGATACCTGAGGGGCACATCAGAGTGGTCTATGGTACAGAAGGACAAATGGAATGAAGTTGCATGGCTTCACGAATGCAAATTGGGCTGGAAGTCCATCGGACAGAAAGAGCACATCAGGGGGGATCTTTAGCATTGGGTCGACAATATTTTCTTGGTACAACAGGAAACAACAATCCATGGCACTCAGTTCAGTGGAAGCGAAATACAAGGCAGCAAGTCAAGATACATGTGAGGCTATCTAGATGAGAAATATCTTGGTTGTTTTGTTTGGTTCTCAGATGGATCCGACAGTGATTCATTGTGATAATCAAAGTTGCATTAAATTCTCGATTAATCATGTGTTTCATGATAGGTCCAAGCATATAGATATCCGGTACCATCATCTCATAGATTGTGTGCAGAGGAGGATCATGTTGCTTTAGTACATTCCCATAGAAGATCATGATGTAGATATTCTGACGAAGGCACTCACTAGGAGCAAATTCGAATACCATAGAGACAAGATCGGGGTGAAGGATAATCCCTTTCTTTTTGAGAGGGGGTGTTGAGATTCAACAAGAAGATTCAACACCCATGCCTAGTGCATTAAGAACCTGGTTTCATTTAGCACCTGGTTTCATTAAGCACCCAAACTAGGGTGGGGCCCACAGTGTTATTTTTGGGTGCATGTATATTTTTATTATCCCTTAATTTAGATGGACATTAAACTGTAATCTATTCTGAATGTGGACTTGAAATAGTTAACTGAAGTGGAAAATTTAGTTATCTAGTGAATTTCGAGTTATAGGTTGGTTGGTGGGACATGCAGAGTAATTCTAGTTGTAACATAGTTCGAAGTGTAGTGGTGCATGAGTTGGTGCAAGTTGTAAAAAATTTAACTCAGTTAAGTGAGATAAACTCAGTTGTGCTAGTTGTAACTGAATATAAAATAGTGAGAGATCAAGTGAATTAAATATTAATTAATTCACAATAAATGATCTCACATGCAACTGAGAATTTACTATTATTAGCTACATGCATGTCAGATCCAATGGAGACCTAGTTGAGTTCTAGGTGAAATGGAGGTTGACTATCAGTTGTGACATTATCTTCTTGCACACATGCAGGAAAACACCCATTGGAGTGCCCATCATACTTGCGCAGTCAAGGCAGGCAAGAATTTAGGGATATTTACCATCAGGGATTGTGCAAGCAAGGCAAGCTGTCTGAAGTTTGAGAATTGGCTATGTGTTGGTTAGTTTTTCATATGACAATGTGAGACAATTAGATGTTGTACTGAGGGCTCTTGTGAGAAGAGTTTTGTATGTAATTGTATCATGATCCATGCTTAATATACAATATAATATGGTGGGTTTTTTAGCTGCAAGATTTACCCGAGAAGTTATCTGTGTTGTGTGTGATTGATCTTTCTTCATGTTCATGTGATTAGCGATTGTGTTTTTAATTCCCCAAAATATTTGTAGAAGTGATTCATTATTTAACTTTAGTACTTTGTTAGATCGGGTGAATCCAAGATATACATGCTTATTGTATAATTTCTACAGCTATCACAACTGTAACAAAGCCATTTTGCTCTTTTTTCTTCCAGTTTTTGTGGTGTCAACCTTGTAGGTTGCGGAAAGCTAGGGGAAACAACACTTCCATCTTTATAGTTGTGAGTAGTATACTTCCTTGTTGCCATAATTTTGCTTTCAAATTTTCTTGCCACCCTCAATTCCTTCTCCAATGAATTAGGTTCCCAAAGGTGAACCTTGTGTTGGATGTTATCCTTTAAAGTTCCTATGAAGGCATCAATCATATGTTCCTTTGGAATATCATTTACTCTTATATTCAATTTTTGGAATTCCTCAATGTGCTCCACCATTGAACCCTTTTGATTTGAGATTTTTCAATTGGATAAATAAGGTTTTTCTCTTTGTATCCTCATAATATGGTATCATTTCCTTCGTAAAAATTGACTAAGTGACAAGTGGTTTACGAGAACGAATCCATCGATACCATACAAACTGATTGGGTTCTAAATATAAAGTTGCAATGTGTACCTTTTGTGTGTGTTGCACATTATGGAGATCAAAATATTGCTCCATTTGTAGTATCCATGTTATCGGATCTTTGCCATCAAACTTCCTCATATCTATCTTTGCAAAGTGGTGATTTTTAAACCCCACACTAGAGTCTCTAAAATCATGATTCATATTCCTTTTGTCCTCATCATGATTTTCATGGATTACCTTGTCACCACTGGGAAGTATTTCTTGCAACAACTTTGTCAACCCTTCCAACTTGACATTCATCACATCCATGTCTACTTTAAAAACCTCCATGTTTCAATTTATACCATCCCTGTCTCCTTTTAAGACATCCAAACCCCTTTTAAGCCATCCATGTCATCTTTTGTTTATCTTTGTGAGAGCGAAATTTTTTGCACTTGGTCCCTTAACTTCAATATATCATGTTGCAATTATTCCTCTTCATGCATCATAGTAGAGCTTTCTGAAGGCTTAATGGGTGTATTATTATTTTGTTTTGGAGGAATGGTAGAACCAAATACTGATATATATGCTTCAATATTCCCTTTTAATCACTTCAACTAATTTTTTTCAAACAAAACTTATGAAATTTTAAAAAACAACACACACTTCTTTGTTTCTTTGTAGGCGCTCGATGTTGAATCTGTTGTAGCTCTGAAATTTCATATCCTCAAGCTCTAAATTTTTTTCCTATGGTAAACCTCTGAATCTTCATTCCAACCCCATAAGAAATACGGAGATCAGAGTCTTCAAGAAATATTTATGCGCAATCTCCCACGATGACCTGATTATAGACTATTTCAGTAGATAAAATTTGTACGTAGTTCCAAGTGTCATTTTTTTTACCTTCATATCTGAAATTTATACATGAAAAAATGTAGTATGTGATCTTTCATACCATTTTTATGAAATTCCCATCCAATTCCTGAAATGAAAGTTATGATTATTTTCCCTAGGTGACCTGCTTGAGACTTAATTTTGGAGCCTACAAAAACCATAACTTCCCTGGATCATATCTCCTAAAATATAGTGATCCAATATCTAAAAATTTTATACAAATTTAAAAAAAGGTTTCGGCTCCATGTGGTCAAAATTTCAACTTCTTAATCCTCATAGAAAAAAATTTGTAGTGAAAATTACAAAATGAACTGTTTGAAGAAGCGAAACCCTAGAATCTAAACCTCTGATACCAAATGTTATGCAACCAACTCACAAAACAATAGAAATTATAGATCAACGAATTAAAAATATCCTCTTAGAGGGGAAACCCTCCTTTACATTACACAAATGAACAATTATTCAATGATTCAAATTAAAAAACCTCCTTTCTATATATAGTAGTATAAGGGGTCACAGTATAATCAAAGTTGACATAAAAATACTAATGTAAGGGCACAAGAATAAAAATGATGGGATTCTATGGGATTATAACAATATGGGGACTATATGGGAAAAAAAATAAAAATAAAGTGGCTACACAAACAATAACAATAAGGGGCTACACTAGTATTATAGGGAACTAACCTCAATGCTTCTTTGTGATTCTCAGATAAGTATGAGACCCCTATGCTCAGATTTGTTATTATGACTTGTAGAATGTATATTTGTGACATTTTTGATGAAATGTCCGTCATGGCTAGTAGGGGTCTAGTCAAGCCCTTGTTCAAGTATTTTCATTTGTATCATTGTTTCGATGTTACTTTTCATTTCTGGAAGTTTCATGGAGTTATGGGTAGTGGCCTGATTCTTGACCCTGAAAAAGTGGCACGATTTGTTGGCACAAAAATACCAGGAAAAGACCCCAGAAACAGGCATTCCCTTGTTGTGGGATCAACTAAAGGGTCCTAGTCGCATGCATTCCCATGTAATGGGAGCAGCTAAGGCTTTAATGCATTAAAATGTCAGTTTTTCTCAGGGGTTGATCACCTGGAAGGGTTGGATGGATCCTAAGGGTTTTGTAGCATTTGTAGAAGATCATATTGGTGGTGTTGTGTTGGTTCCACTTCCTTAACTGTACATGGGGAGTTTAATTAGATCATAGTAGCCTCTCGTCACATGTTTTCCCCAGCGGACCATTTAACCTGGGTAAATGTGGGAGGAGGGTGTTACACTCACACACTCTAGCTGATTTTTCTCATTAATCAAATAAATATAAGAATTACATTAATTTGGTTCATATCCTTGAGATAGGATATGAGGACCAATTTGGGGAAATTAAACTACATAATTTTTTCTAATTTTAATAAAATACATGGAAATTCTAAATAAATCCTAATATAACAAACCATTATTTGAGGAACCAACTCCTCTACTAAATGATTTTGACCTCTTGGTCAATGAGAATTATGGATGCCCTTGTAGGAAATGTTCTCGTCTTCTTTCATCCTTAGTTTTTCAAATTGAGCTCTGCAAATTTGAAGTTTTTCTTCCTTGACCTTTGAGTCTCCTTCATATATTTTTTGAAGCTTGTCCCATACTTCCTTAGCACTTTTAAAACCTATTACTTTAAAATAAACATATTGAGTGAGTCCAATTATAATAAGATCCTTGGATTTGGTATCATTTAAAACATTTTTCTTACCTTTTTCATCTAGTATTGCAGTATATCCATGTTTGAATATTTCCCAGACTTCATATCCTTGTGCAATAAATGTACCTACATCCTTCCACTCCATAGTGCACAGTGATCTCCATTAAACAAATGAAATTTATTCTTGGTGTAGTCCATGATCTCCTTCTAGTTGTTGAACTGATAGTGAAGGAACTTGCTCTGATACCAATGGTTGGAAATACTGAGAGGTGTGGTGAATCAGTATTTCTTAGCTATTAACACTTTTAATATTTCTCAAAGAATTAGTTAATATTCAATTATTATTATTGTTCTTCTTCAGATAATCATAAAAAATAATCAGAAGTAGACAACACCATACAACAATGTAGAAAGATAAAGTAGTGCACACAAATATTTTAGATGGGAAACCCCCTTCGGGTCAAAAACCACCAAATTCTTCTTAGTAACTATCTTCTTCTCTCTTTAAAATAAAATTAATTACATCAATATTTTAGCTACAATGGAGGGAGGCGTCAACCCCCTAATTCATATCGCTACTACACCATAATAAATGTTGCAACTGGAAGGAAGCCCTATTGACCCGTGAGTCACGAAACAACCTGATGAATTCCCCAACACTTTGTTTACTAGTTGTTGTCGAAATGATGCTTCATCACCTTGTAATTTATCAGCCACAACTAAAAGCGCACCACAACACCCTGTCTAGGCCTCGACCTTCCCTAACACCACCTTGCCACTATGAATATTTCTCGGGCCACAACTTGAAGGTTTCTCCAATCACCTTCCTTGCACCACCCTACCACCCTGAAGAGTTGATGGGCCATTTTTCATAATTTTCAAACTGTATCCCCCTGTGCTCTAAATCAATAGTAGAATGTTGTAAAGAAGATGTCAAGTCCTGGTAGCCACTAACCACTGTACAAAAATTCTCAACATTATCAATGCACAATACTTCCCGATTTCACGTCAACTTCTCATCACTCTCACTACTATCTCTGACAATTGCACATCACTATCACTGCTCAATTTCACATCGTTTTCGCTACTAAACTACACTTCTCACATAGGCCACTATACATTGTTGTAAAATCACCGCACTTCACAATGCTAGCTACCAAAAATCACTCAAACAAACACCCTATGTTGTAGCAAATGACAAACCCAAATATATGATAATGGAATACTCCAAGATGTGTCATATCATCCCTATGAACGACCTCTAATGCTCTCAAACACTACCCAAAAAGAGCTACCAGCATATGTCATATCGTTGATCACAAATCATACATTTATATCCATTTTTCTTGTCAATAATATTTACAAAGGTCATTATGTGTGTGTCAAATCACTAGGTATGTCAAGTCACTAGAAGGTATATAAGTCTATGCAAAGTCATATAAAATCAAAGTCAATGTGTGAACTCACTATGTCATATCTATATGTCAATTCAATTGTTATGTCAAGTATAAAAACATTGTAGTTAGGTATTATATGCCAAGTAAGTCAATGTGTCAAATCACAAATGTATGAGTTCTATATGTCAATTCATTACCATTGTTCTCATTGTATAACAAAGGTCACGGTTGTATTTTTAGTTTGTCAAGTACATATGTCAATTTTCTATGTCATGTTAAGTCATGGTTAAGTCTATCATCATATGTCACTGTCACTTCGCATAAAGAATAACATTCAATATACAATTAACGCACATGTCTTAGGTATATGACATTTCAAAGGCCATGCAAATTTTTTTATATTCTTAGTTATATATATATATATATATATATATATATATATATATATATATATATATATATATATATATCAATTGTTGTGCAAGGTAACATAAGTTAAGTATTTGTCAGTGTACTAGAATTGCAATGAGAGGCTTATCAAAAAAATGCACACTGGTTACTTTGGCAACATTCGAAGTCAATGATTGGTTTAGTACATGATATTGATACTCAAACGATGAACCCCTTAAAATCATTGTCTTATGGTGAGAAATAATGTCAAATATTGACAACTGTAGGATGATAAGAGGATACAACATAATAACAAGATCACTATGTCAAGTTAACATATATTATCACAACTCTCAAGCTATATTTTTGTTGCTCAAATTCCTTATATAATAGATGTTCAATCTAGGCTCTACACAGTCAACACATCAGACCAATGTGTGTCACTGTTTTGTGTGATATTTATAATCTCATGGTCAAACAACAAGATTCAAATGTCAAGTAGTCTTGCAACCAACTATTTTAGGGTCATGTGATTGTTTCATTAATATACTAGGAAATTCATAAGGTGAGCCCTAACCAGACTTTATTTATTCCCTTAACTAGTCCTAAATGACCCAAAATTGATACCTCAAGATAATTCCCTAACAACCTAAAACTAGACCTTACAGAAGCCTTAACTAGACCTTGTATTGGGCCCTAACCAAGAACACTATTTAGAATTGACTTAGAATAGTCCCTTTTTTGGGCCTAATCCAACTCACAAAGGTTTAGAGAGGTTATTGAAATTCTAATAGGTCTTTCTAACGAATTATGGACCAACCTTTTAAATACCTTCACACTCCTATTGCAGACCTCAAAATTGCAATCAAATATCATAGGGAGGTTACACAGTGTATACCACAGGTCTAAGCCTACAAGAACCACAAAATTTTTAGACCACTTCACTAAATATGGAGAGGATTACCAAAGTTTTGTAATCAAATTTTTGGACTTTTATCAAGGACCATATTCTAACAAAAAAGAACTCAAATTATTTCTAAATTTAGTTACTTAGTTAGGACCATAATTAGTCTTCAACAAAGCTTGAACCCGTATTATAACAACTTGCCAAACAAATCAAAATAAATTAAATACCATAATAGTCTATTTAGAGGTTGATTTGAAATGTTTGACTTTACCATAGGCTAAAATGGGCAGCCTTATTCCATAGGATTGAATGTTTGACAAGGAAATGGGTCCAAATAAGGTTGACTCAAAGAGGAGTGAGTGCCAAGAGATGACCAAAAACAAAACCAAAAGATCAAGGTCCTTACCTTAGAAATATTTCACTCTCATCTTTGTCTCTACCTTAGGAGGTCTGAAAGTTTCTGCCTCAGAGTTCTGGATAGTTGTTATAGGAGGTTTGAATATTACATACAATTTCAAAGCTAAGTACAAGAGATTCATTGAGTTTTGAATGTGATGAGAGGAGTGATTGTGGTGTCATTTTATAGTGTTTGTAGGGCTTCAATAGATAGGATGTACTTTGGAGAGATTGAAGCTTAAGTTAAATATTAAAGATATTAACTTATTTAATTTAAACTAATAATTAGGTAACTTGATTGTTAAGGAATCGTTTGGTAGAGGAAATTAGTTTAGTAATTAGTGATGGATGCCATTTTAGGTACCTAAAATATTGATACCCTTTTCTTAAGATTTTATTAATTCAATAAACCCCTTGTGCTTAATTTGGATTCCCAAAACAAATAGAAATATGCCAAGTCACCACCCCTTGGGGTTTTGGCCCAGAAAGTCGGGTGTCTGACTTCAAACACATTTATCTCTTAATCCAAGAGGACTTATGTGGTGCACGACATATCACTGGAAAGATCCTGATGAGGATAATCCAATGATGTAGATCTCCAATTCAAACTCAATTATTTGACACTTCAAAAATCCTCAACAAATTTGGGGTACATCCTTAGTCCAAGGAACCCAAACCCTAGGACTTGGGTTTTAAACCATCCAGCAGTGTAGCCTTCAAATTTATGTATCCTAGACAGTTCTAAGAATTATTCATTTTTCATCTAACATCAATGACAGGTTTTTTATTCAAAGTCAAACCCAGTCAAATGTCAGGGTTGACAACCATGACAACACCATCCAGCAAATTTTTTTATTTTTTGTATTGGTTTGTTTATTTGTTTTTGTAGAAAGTTATTATTATAATGATTTTGTAGAAAGTTAATATTATAATTTTTTTTTTTTTATACTAGTTATATTTTGATTAATAATATTAACTTATTTGTTAATATAAAATATTAAGTAAATAAGTTTTTATTTTTATGATGTGTTAAATTATTTTTTCGAATTTTTTTATTGGAGAGAATTGAAGTTTTATTAGAAAATTACGACTATTGAATTTGAAATAGGATATAGAAATGGAAAAAAATGGAGAAAACAACCAAAAAATATAAATTAATTAAAACTAAATAACGATAACTTTAAATTTGAAAAAGAGAAATAAGGGAAAAAACCTATGACTTGTAGGTAAAAATTTTATAATTGTCTTTTTTTTTTTGTAAATTTCAATAATTTATACTAAACTTTCAAACAAGAGTACATGGATAAACTAGTATGGGCTGAGGGAATTCTAAAAAAAGAGAGTCTACCTCTCCCACACAAACTCAAGATAGTTGAAACACATATGCACCATGACACATTCTTAGAGAATAAAAAATACAGAAAGATCCTCTTGTTATTGATTATTTACTTGTGATCTTATTTATTTCTTATTATGTTCTTCTTATTTTTTTTCTTATTATTTCATCAAGAAAATATCAAAGCAAATGCACATAGATCAAGGACACCAGATGTAGGCCAGCAGCCAGGGAAAAACCCCCCTCGAGGGAAAACCTAGTCAAGAAATATTTCCTTTCAATAGTATTATTTGAGACTCTCCACCCTAGACCAAGAGCAGACCTTTCCTCCAAACCAAGTCAGACTCCATAATTTTGACCCATTTCCAACAACTTCAACTATGCAGCAGTTCCAGCATCATACGACTTTCGGTAGTAGCAAAACTTCGAAGACTTTGATCTCCTAATCCAAAGCCCGAAACAGAGAGATAGAGGCACCGCATTTTTTTTTTCTTCTTCTCCTTAGACTTCCCAAAACTCACACTTATTTCAGCTTCCCAACAATAGACTTCGTGCAACAGTTTTGGCATCATACGACTTTTGATAGCAGAAAAACTTGGAAGACTTCAATCTCCCAATCTAGAGCTCAAAACAAAGAGAGAGAGAAGCACCAAAATTTTGTTTTTATTATTCCCCTTAGACTTCCCAAAACTTGCACTTCTTTCGGCTTCTTGGAAAAAATATTCAAACTTCTTCATGACTACAAGAGATATCGAACTGCTTAAGAGAATTTGCTCCAAATGAATTTGAATTGCTTCCTTTTTATAGGCTCCAGGTGAGGTCGAATAGTGTCTCTTGGGCCTACATGAGCTGACATGATCTCTTCTAGGCCGACTTGGTATGGAGGTCACATAATTCATATTTGACTCAATAATAAACCTTTTTACATGATTCGAAAGCCCAAGAAGGGTCTCTTTAAATGTTCAATGACTCTATTAACTTATAATAAATCATAGAAGTCCTCAATGGGGAATTTGACCTAAAACATGGTGACCCAAGCATGAAACCCATGATTTAATAAGTCACACTAATAATAATAATAATAATAATAATAATAATTCTTTTATTTATTCTTTTGACAGGGACATTACATGGTAACTCAAATACATTAAATGAAGACCAAATCTAGTTACAATTTCCAACACTCCCTCTTAACTAGGGAGGTATTCATCATATACATATACAATGGAAGATCTCATACTATATGAACAATGAAGAATGTTAGGAACCACAATGCCATGGACTAGATTCCTGATCAAGGAACTCTATCTGTTTGGTCACTCATCACTTTAGGCACTGCAATTCCATGGACAAGATTCTTGACCAAGGAAATCTATCCAAGTGGGACTAAGATGGAATAAATCTTTCAGCCTCTATAGGTACCATCAGGATTAATCACTAACCATCAACCTAGGGAACTAGGTGCATATCCACCCGATGCCACCCTCCCAACCAGAAATCAACACTAAGTGATGATCAGATGTCTTTCCAAGCAATGCTTCACTCACAAAGCCTTAACATTTTCAGGAAATTATTTACTCACAAAATATCCAGCAATGCTTCACTCATAAAGCCACAACATTTTTAGGAAATGTGTCACTCACAAAGCCTATTGTAATGCTTCACTTACAAAGCCACAAAATTTTTAGGAAATTATTCACTCACATAGCCTTTGGCAATGCTTCACTTGCATAGCCACAACATTTCCAGGCAGTGCTTCACTCACAAAGCCTCTAGCAATGCTTTACTTGCAAAGCCACAACACACCTTGATCTACTAGATCAAGAAAAACCAATCTCTTAGAATCAAATTGATTGGTAACATGTATGTTATCAAGTACTTCAAGATATTCTCCTATGAAAACACAAACCCCAATCATCAATAATTCATAATCAAAACAAAGTACGAGGTTTTGATGTTTCCCTTCAACTAATTCTAGTAGTAATATCAATACAATCTTTCCATAATATATTATCCAACCATGACTATGATTCTTACTCATGGAATTCACTAAGACTTACGGTTGTTAGTCTCGGTCTAGTGCATGATATACGAAGTAGAGAATCATAGCCATTTCTTCTTTTATTCAAGCTCCCTCTTAATCTGGGGAGATCAAATTTTATTGTTAGGTCCCTATATTACTATTATAGTCCCTTATTTTTTTTAGTGTAACCCCCTTATTGTTATTTTTGTACCCCTGTAACCCCCATATTGTTATTATTGTGCCCTTACATTATTATTGTTAGGTCGGACAAGATTAAATTGTGGCCCCATGGACTCCTATATATAGAAAGGAGGTTTTGTCATTTGTATAATCCAAGAATTTTTCATTTATGTAATGTATTGGAGGTTTCCCCCTCGAATTGGCTTATTTCTAAGGCATTGACCTCTCTTTTCTTCTATTTTTGGAGTTGGTTTCGTAACATTTGGTATCAGAGCTTTGGATTCTAGGGTTTCCCTACTCCAAACAGGTCATCATTAAATTTTTGCTATAACGTTTTTTCTATGAAAGTTCAGAAGATGAATTGTTTACAAAGTGAAGCTGAAATCCTGACGAACATCACGTAAAAATTTCAGATCTTGGTTCGCAATATTTTTAGAGATATGATATGTGGAAGTTATGGCTTTTTAGGCTCCCAAATTTCACCTAAAACAGGTCATCGTGGAATTTATACTATAAATTTTTTTATACAAAGATTAAAAATCTGAAATTTTTACAGAGCAAAGCCAAAATACTGTGGAAATTCCTGTACAAATTTCAGATCTTGGTTTGCAATATTTTCTGACATATGATCTGTGGAAGTTAGGATTTTTTTGGCCTCTCGAATTTCATCTCAAAGAGGTGACCGTGGGAAAATCATAATAAATATTTTTTTGAGCATCGAATTGGAATTCTGTAAAAATTGGCTGCAAGTACATGGATTTTAGTTTCCATTATATCAATTTCAGAGCTGAAGTATGAAACAATGGCATGTGGCACGTCGTACAAGTTCGCTCTACCGAACCAGTCCGTAATTAGGTCATTGTGGGATATTGGGCATAAATTTTCCTTGAAGAATCTAAATCAGGTCAGACCTGTGGCATTCAAAAGAAGATTCAGAGTGCTACTATAGGGCCAAATTTTAGATATTGAAGATCCTAAATCACAGAGATAATTGAATTTCAATATCAATCTCCTCAAAAGCAAGAAAAAGGTGTGTATTTTTTTTCTGAATTGAATAAGTCTTGTTTGAAGAATCAATTTGAATTGATTCCAAAGGAATATTGTAGAATAGATATCAGTATTGGGTTCTAAAATTCCCCCATAATTAAACACCCATTAAGCCTTCATAAGGCTCTACTATGGCTCATGAAGATGAAGAAATGCAACATAACGTATCAAAATTACAAGAGCAAGTGCACCAAATTTCACTCTCGCAAACAACAAAAAAAAATCAAATGGATGTTTTGAAGAAAATCGTCGAAGCTATGATGGATGGTTTGAAGAATGGTATGGAAGAAAAAATGGAAGGTTTGAAGGAAGACATTGAAGGTTTGAAGGAGGGTTTGTCAAAGTTGATACAAGAAATGATTCCTAATGGAAAAAAGATAGTAGAGGAAACTCACGTGAGAACAAAATACATGTTAATCATGATTTCATAAACTCTAATGTTGGATTGAAGAACCAACATATTCCAAATATGGATATGAGGAAGTTTGATGGCAAGGATCCCGTAATATGAATACTACAGATGGAGCAATATTTTGATCTCAATAATGTGCAAAACACACAAAAGGTACACATTGCAACTTTACATTTAGAACAAAATACATTTGTATGGTATCAATGGCTTTTCTCTTATAAAAAAATTGTCACTTGGTCAATTTTTATGGAGGAAATGATAGCACATTATGAGGATACAAAGAGCAACACCTTCTTTAGCCAATTGATAAATCTCAAACAAAAGGGTTCAGTGGTGGAGCCCATTGAGGACTTCCAAAAATTGAATATAAGGGTAACTGATATTCCAGAGGAACACAAGATTGATGTCTTCATATGGACTTTAAAGGATAACATCCAACATGAATTTTGTGTTTGGGAACTTGATTCATTGGAGAAGGCATTCAGGTTGGCAAGAAAAATTGAATGTAAAATTATGGCGACAAGGAAGCATACCACTCACATCTATAAAGATGGAAGTGTTGCTACCGCTAGACGTCCACAAACTACAAGGTTGACGCCACAACAATTGGATGAAAAAAGAGAAAAAGGGCTTTGCTACAGTTGTGATATCAAATACACTAAAGTTCATAAGTGTGTTGAGAAGAAATTATTTTACATAGATTGTGAAGAGGAGGAAGAAAATGAACAAGAAACTTCAAAAGAAGAGGATATACACCAGGAACCAACCCTAGAAGAAGAAGAAATGAGTCTAACCATATCGTGTAATGCATTGGCAGGAATTACCACTCCTCAAACTCTCAATATATAAGGAAATATCAAGAAGAAAAGGTAATAGCGTTGATTGATTCAGGTAGTACCCATAATTTTATTCATTGTAAGGTAGCCAAGGAATTGAATTCTTTCCTATACCTAGCATGGTTTCAAATGGAGGAACTATAAATTTCTCTGGAAAATTCCATAATATTAAGCTAGCCATGGGGGAATATGTATTGAATAGTCCAAAGCTTTCCATCCCAAAGGGAGGTGCTGATGTTTTACTAGGAGTACAATGGTTACAATATTTGGGGATGGTAGCTTTTAATTTTCAAGAAATTTTCTTGAAATTTTTTTCAGAAGGAAAGGAAATCGAATTATGGGGTATCACAGGGAACCCAGGAAAGATAATAGCTCTAATGTCATGACAAATCTTCTCAAGAAATAAAAACGAGGCGTAATTGCACAATTATGCTCACTAGAAGTTCCAACATCAAAATAATCTATTTCTCCAGATCTCCAAAAATTCTTGGACAATCAGTCCAAGGTTTTTGAAACTCCCAAAGGACTCCCACCTATTCGTGATCGCGATCATAATATTCATTTGATTCCAAGAATTTTTCCTCCAAACATCAGGCCTTACAGATATCCTTATGTCCAAAAGAGTGAAATTGAACGTATGATTGCAGAAATGTTAAAGGCTAGTATAATTCAACTTAGTCAAAGTTGTTTCTCTGCTCCAGTATTATTGGTGCACAAGAAGGATGGATCATGGCGCATGTGTCTGGATTATAGGGAGCTTAATAAGTGATTGATGAATTATTGGATGAATTACATGGAACAATTTATTTTACCAAGTTGAATCTTCATTCAGGATATCATCATATTAGAATGAAGACTGAAGATATTCTGAAAACAACATTTCGAACTCATGAGGGTCATTATGAATTTTTGGTCATGCCTTTTGGCCTTACCAATGCACCTTCTACATTTCGAAGGTTGATGAATTCCATTTTCAAACCCTTGCTTAGAAAATTTGTGCTAGTATTTTTTGATGATACACTAATCTACAACAGGTCTTGGAAGGTACATGTTCAACATGTTGACAAGGTGCTCAAACTATTGGAGGAGAAACAATTATATGCAAAAACATCCAAATGTTTCTTTTGAGTACAAGAGGTGGAATATCTAGGTCATATTGTATCTCACGAGTGTGTTAAGGTAGACCCTAACAAAATTAAATCCATTAAGGAATGGAAAGTCCCCACAACCATAAAACAGTTGCATGGATTTCTCGGGTTAACAAGGTATTATCGTAAGTTTGTTAAGAATTATGGGAGAATAGCAGCACCTCTAACAACATTATTGAAGAAAGATGCATCTTCATGGACTCGTGAATAAACTAAGGCCTTTGAACATCTTAAGGAGGCAATGTGCCTAGCACTAGTCTTAGCTACACCAGAATTCACAAAAACCTTTATTGTGGAATGTGATGCCTCAGGAAATGGAATTGGTGTTGTTTTAATGCAAGAAGGAAGACCCAATGCTTTTGAAAGTCATCCAATCAAAGGAAAATATTTACAAAAGGCTATTTATGAGAAGGAAATGTTGGTAATACTACATGCACTAAAGAAATGGTGACCTTACCTAATGGGAAGACACTTCAAGGTAAAAAATGATCATGATAGTCTTAAACACTTTTTGGAACAAAGACTATCTTCAGAAGAGCAACAAAAATGGGTTACAAATATGTTGGGTTATGACTTTGAAATCATCTACAAAAAAGGGAAGCTAAATGTTGTTGCAGATGCACTCTCAAGAAAGGATGAAGAGGTTGAAACATTGCTTTGTGTCATTTCTATTATCCAACTAGATTGAATAACCAAAGCAAGGGATGAATGGAAGAAGGACGAAGAAGTGTGGACACTCATTAAAAAGTTGTAGCAAGATCCTAGTACATCTAATACATTTAGTTAGAAAAATGATTCCTTATAGTACAGAGATCGCTTATATATTTGCAAGAATTCCCAACTAAAACAAAATATTCTTTTGGAATTGCACACTTCTCCTTTAGGAGGACACTCAGGATTTTTAAAAAATTACCACAGGGTGAAGAAAGAATTTTTTTGGGATGGCCTTAAATCTGATATTCAAAAGTTTATGGTGGAATGTTTGGTTTGCTAGCAAAATAAAGTTGAGACAATTAAGACATCGGGTCTTCTACAACCTTTATCCATTCCAAGTCAACATTGGGAGGATATTTTAATGGATTTTCTCATAGGTTTATCTAAGTCCGAAGGAAAGAGTGTCATTATGGTCGTAGCTGATAGAATTACCAAGTATGCACACTTTTGTGCATTATCTCATCCATTTAAGGCAATTACAATTTCTACTACATTTATGGAAACAATTCGAAAGCTACATGGAAACCCGAAGATTATTGTACGTGACAGAGATCCCATTTTTACAAGACATTTTTGGACGGAATTATTTTCTTGTTTGGGTACTCAACTAGCTCATAGCTCATCTTATCATCCTCAATTCGATGGTCAAACTGAGATAGTGAATAAATGTTTGGAAGGATATCTTCGTTGTTTTGTATCTAATAAGCAAGCACAATGGGTCAAGTGGTTACCTTTCGCTGAATGGTGATATAACACTTCCTTCCATACTGCAGCAAAAATGACCCCATTTATGGCACTTTATGGATATCATCCACCGTCCATCCCATCTTCTTTAAGGGAAAATTCTAGGGTTCAAGCAGTGGAATATCACATCGAGCATCAACAAGAAGCTCTCCAATTCTTAAAGGATAACCTAAATTTGGCACAAAATCAAATGAAACAAAAGGAAAATCAACATCGTAGAGAGAGAAGTTTTGATGTAGGAGACTGGGCATTTTAAGGCTACAACCATAAAAAAAAATTTCCCTCAAGCAAGCTAAGAAAGACAATAAATTATCACCAAAGTACTATGGTCCTTACAAGGTGCTGCAAAAGATTGGTACTATAGCATACAAATTAGAGCTTCCTGCTTCTTCACCAGTGCATCCAGTTTTCCATGTTTCATGCTTAAATAAGGTTATAGGGGACAAAATTCCAGTTCAAACATTATTTATAGAACTTGATGAGGAAGGAAAAACCATTTTGGAACCTGAAGCATCCATGGAAATAAGAAGTCGACAGCTACGAAATCGATCAATTTCAGAGTCTCTCATCAAATGGAAGAACTTGCCCACTAAATATTGTACATGCGAGGATGATAAATTTATACAGAAGCACCCAAAGCTACTCAAGCATTGATGACAACACTTTCTTGAAGGCGAGGAGCATGTTAGGTCTCTATATTACAAGTATAGTCCCTTATTGTTGTTAGTGTAACCCCCTTGTTTTTATTGTTGTACCCTTTTAACCATTAGGGGAATTTTGAGGTCTAAAATGGGCCTCCTAAGGAAATTATAAAATAATAGTGGAAATAATAAAATAAGATTTGATGACATCATCAAATTTTAGAGGGAAAAAATAAAAAAACTACTTTTTCAAGAGAGAATCCATACAGGTGATAATAGTTTTTAGAAGAGAGGAATAACCTGTTTCAACTCATATTTTCAACTTATCTCCCAAAGTTTTTACTCCAATTTCGAGTGGGAGTTCTCATTGTATGGAAAATTTAATTCCGCATACAAGTAGTACCCATGTTGCATACTTTCTATGGGGCATGCTACACCAAAAATGAGAAATACATGAAAACTGTGATTGTAATCACGTTTTTTATGTATTTCTCATTTTTCGTGTAGCACGGTCCATTGAAAGTATGCAACATGGGTACTCCTTGTATGAGGAATTAAATTTTTCATCCAACAAGTACTCCCGCCCGAAATTTGAGTAAAAACTTTGGGAGATAAGTTGAAAATGCGAGTTGAAAAAGTAGTTTTATTATTTTATTATTTTTTAATCTTTTTACCCTTTTACTTAAAAATGGTGAATCATCGCCCATGGTTGAAATCATCATCTTGAATCCTATTGGTTCTTATAAAGTTTATTTTTGCTGTACATTTTTCTTAGGAGGCCCATTTTAGACCTCAAATTTCCCCTAATGCCCCATATTGTCATTATTGTGCCCTTACATTATTATTGTTAGGTCAGCTAGGATCACATTGTGGCCCCATGGACTCCTATATATAGAAAGGAGGTTTTCTCATTTATATAATCCAAGAATTGTTCGTGTATGTAATGTATTGGAGGTTTCCCCCTCGAAGTGGCTTATTTCTAAGGCGCTCATCTCTCTTTTCTTTTCTTTTTGGAGCTAGTTTCATAACATTTATCCAGACTCCCTCTTAATCTAGGGAGACTTAACTTCTTCTTTGGGTGTTGGAGAATATTTCATCGCTTCCATACTTTTCATCATACTTATCATCTTCTCATATTTATGATGTACCCACACAACTTTAAAAAACAAGTACAACCAAAACTATAGAAGCATAAAGTTAGCCATATAAGAGTCGCGAGAACATTATCAACTTTATACAAATCACATACCCAAACAAGAGACATATACTCTTCAAAAATTTTGTTAGGGACTTTTATCATAAACCCTAGACTACTTCATAATGTCTTTCATTCTTATCTATGGTTTCAATGTTACTTTCAAGGTATAACACACCTTACTAGAACATATAGAAAATCCTAGAACCAACATGGATATACATGAAATTCACATGATAGACTTTCCACTAGGGGTTCATACAAATCCTATATTTGATACAATAAATTCAATCAAGATCAGTCACAACTTGACATGATCAAATTTCACTATAGTTAATTGCACACTCTAGATTTGAAATAAAAAATATATCATGAATAGCTTCTGCTAGAGTTTAATATACATCCTAGAATTCAATAAAGACATCATAAGTGACATCCACTAGGATTCGATGTAAACCCTAGATTTACCATCTATAAATTCTCATTATTCATCATATCAACATAAATACTAGATAATTTAATCATTAATAGGATTTATTTATAGACCCTAGGCTTTTCAATCATCATCCTAGATCCTTCCAAACTTGACTAAGGTTTGTTTCCAAACCTTATATTCTTAGGACCATAGAAAATGGATCAACACACATATATAAGAGATTACCATTATAAGCACATCATGAGTGTAATATCCCAAAATGGGGATGCAACAATACTAAAACAAAAAACTAGAATTAGCAGTGTAAATCAACTCATAAACATTGGAGACCAACGTGGAGACATAACATCATGTATTATATCAGCAAATCCATACATAACAGTGAGGTATGAATCATATACAATGAAGGAACAATCCTCCCATAAATTATCACTCCACAAATGAATTGTTGTCATAACACAAGAATGCCGAAGACTGCTACAGCACAGTTAAAAAACACACTGCTACAGAAAAATAATGTAAAAAAGATGTAGGGCTGTTATATGCCTCAAAAGATATGCCCAATACAGATCTAGGCTCAATACAAACTCCTACAAAGAACCCAGAAAGGGTTTTCAGAAATACACCCTATATAAGATGGGATCTAAAGCCCAATGGCTGAAGATTCACTTGAAACTGAAGAAAAAGAGTCTAGAAGGCTGAAATATAACAGATCTGATGTAGATCCCCTCAAAGGTCTCCTCCCATGAAAGGATGAACCCCTCAATCACAAGAAAACACTGCAAAGGAACCACAAGATCTTCCACTGAAGCTTCCCTCCAAAATAACGCAATTCCCAGCTAGAACAGCACTGGAAATGATGGAAAATATATGGCCTAGTGCCAAAGATATGAAATATGATCAAGAACTCTCCAAACAGATCTCTCAAGAGAAGGAAACCTTCCTCCTATGAGAAACTAGCTTAGAAAGTGGGATTCTAACCCCTCCACTGCTGCACCCTGCAAAACAGCACAATAACCTACATAAACTACGTTGATGCAGAAATTTGTAGCTTGGCCTGAAAATCTAAATGTGGAAATGAATACAATACTCTTCCGAGAGGCCTCTCAAGGAAAGAGGTGGGATTCCCACTCGGGAACACCTGGTGCTAAATAGCACTACAACCCTGCTAAACAACAAGAGGAAGCAAAAGTCTAAGCAGACCAATATCAAAATAACGGTCTAAAACATGAGCTCAAATGGCTTCCATCCTCTTCCTTAAATATAATGTGAGCTTTCTTGCCCTTAGCCCCACTCAATTAGGTCATTTCCTTCATGAGATCCATCTCCCTCCAAAACTGTGTTATTCCTCAATTAATCTCCACTCCTCCATAACAACATTGTTGACTTGGTCAAAGTTGACTGAATCAACATGATCCAACGTTGTTCACACTTGGAGGTGATTTATTTAGCTATTGGAAAAGGTATCCTTTCACACTTGAAGTGTTTTTATTGCTGCTAAGGAGACTTATGGGCCTCCCCACCCACTTATTCACCTACCTAGTGACAAAACAAACTATAATATTCCATTTAGCTGAAGGCTAAATTTTTGGAATATTACACTCCTCCCCTCCAAAATGTTGCTTGTCCTAAAGCAACTGTATAAGGAGATCAAAATTCCTCCCCTCCTCCTCTTGTGGCCTCCTCATCAATAGTCCCCACCACTACTCAAAATAATCTGCAATAATTTTTCCCTCCAATGTTTCCTCCCAAGTATGCAAAACCAAATGGCTCACATCATGAAAAGGTGGAAGGTGCAAGTGGAAACCTCCATGTTGTCCAATGGACTTCTCAAGGTAGGAGTGCTGCCAAGAATAGGGGATCTCATTCCCAATGAGAAAATCCCAAACCCATGCTATCATCCAAATGAAATGAGCTATTCTAGGTATCTCAACAAAAGGATCCTCAACCCCCGGTTCATACAATGTATTGGGGCTGCATGGAGAGATTAGATTCTTCCACTCAAGTTGTTTCTCTCTCCATTTATGGTATTTATGGGGCTGCTGCTGATCTTGGGCTGAAATGACATGGCCTCCAAGAATGGCCCAAGTTACCCCACCAAACAATTCATCCATGAAGTGCCTCCTCCAAAAACTCAAGCTCTCCAAATGGCTCCTCCCACATGAAGAAAAGAGATGTAGTACGAAAATCACGGTTTTCCCATTGTTTCTCCTAAAACATGAAACATATAAAGTATGGAGAATCATACCCCCAATGGGCACCTCCAACTCTTTTCCCACTCTCCAAACAAAGCTCCCCATGAACATAAAAATATCAGCAATATATGGAAGCAAAAACCAATGAAAACAAGTTGCCATATGATAACCGGAAAGTGGATCATAGTTCCACACATGGAACCATTTCATTGCATCCCTTGCCTGCCTCGAATCAAATAATAACAAGTGATTTTATAGCCATTTTTTTGTTGCCACAATCATCCTACAAGATAGGATCATGAAATTAATATGTGGTGCCAATGGTGCACACCAAGAATCATGTGGCTTCCCCCACAAACCACCAAAAGCATATCCAATATCAATGCTATATTTTTCCTCAAGTACATCATAATCTAACGTATAAGAAGGAATGACCCTCCTTTATACAACATGCTTCTCATATAAAGTAAAGAAGTGTAAATCATAATGCAAATGTGTACCTTCTCTACCATGTACTTTGGTCCTTGAGCTGAAATGGCTCAACTGAAAATTCTCCCTCACTCTCAATGAGTAGGGAAGTGGTTGTGGCACCTTTCTATCACCATCTGGGCTATGCATCTCTCCATATGCTGAAATATATCATTCTGTATGCCCTTCCAAGTGAAATCCTCCATCAAAGAATAAAATGCATCAAGGTGCATGGAAAGAAAGTCCACATGTGCTACATGTAGTAGCTTCTTCTTGAGCTCAGAATCTCTAGTAAAGAAGACTCTGTCATGAGAATATATGACCTAATCGACAACCATGTATCTATCATCTCCATCCAGGTCATCAAGAATCATGCAAGCACCAAGATCCTTGGAGTACTCTACTAAGAGTTGAGATCTCCAATATGGATCAATCCTCCTAAGAGACAACGTTGAAGATATATAATGTGAAGCTCCCCACATGATATTGTCTGATCCTTTGACATCCATCATGCCAAATTCATCCTCCAAAGTGTTTCCATGCCCATCATGCAACTTTTCATGCTTAAGTAGAAGTGGTGGTCTTTGGAAGTTGGCCTCCCATGAGAAGCTACCATCCAAAAATAACCTCCTAATATTGGCCAATGTAAGCATGAGTGGCCTCCATATACTCCAATGTATGGAGGATTCCTTCCTCAAAGAAAGTACCCTCTGTTTCTCCAAATCCATGGAGCAGCTCCCTTGCACCATGAAGGTGCCATCCTCCATCACTGCAACAACTTTTGTTAGCACAGTATATGTAGTGAGAGTGGGTAATGCTGAAAATAGGAGAATGTCTCCCTCCTCCTTGAGCCTACCCCAAACTATTTGTGCTGTAATAGATCCCTCCAAAGTATCCACCCCTCTAGGATCTAAGAGTGGTGCTATACAATGTGAAGCATTCCTCATCATCTCCTGATCTGGTGGTCTCCCTGGTGGAATGCCTCCATGTAATGAGTCATCAATGTCAAGAGTAGACTACACAAATGGATGGAAAACTTTGTCTCTACCCTTACAGCGCAAATCAGTCTGCCTCTTATTTGCATTAACTCTATGAAATAGATAGGGGTGTGTGCTCCTCATCATGTGATGCTGAAATTCCTCCCTACCTTCTCCTTCCATCTGCAATGTTTCACAATCATGTTGTTCATTGATTGTTCCTTGATCTCCACATATGATATCCTGGGGAATTCCTTGCAAAGATACAAGAATCCCTCTTGTTGGAGCAAATGCTCCATCTACCTCTGCATGAGGTGCTAGATATTCTCTAGATATAACAGCGTTGTTTCCCCCATCCTTCTCTTCCTCTCCAATATGAATGGGAGTCACCTTCTCAATAAGAGGATCCTCTCTTAGAAAAGGGATCTTCATTCCCTCTTGTTCAAGATCATGGGACAAATTTCTTGCCTATAGCAAAGTATTATGCAAGATGTGAGCCTCTTCAACAATTTTCTGAAGTGGATTTGAGTTCATAGGAAAAAATTTTGTTTGTTTTGGTTTGTTTGGTTCCACTAATGATGTTTCAGAATGTTTTCCATCAAACCTTTCCACTAATCTCTTAGTGAACTTTGCATAAGAATAAATATTTTCATTTATTAATGAAAAAGACTCAAATATCCACCAAGCATAGGCCTTACCTTCAAAATGAGGTGCTGCAACTTTGATGGCTTCATCTTCAGAAACTTAGTGTTGCTACAAATAGGTGTGTAACTCCTCCACCCAAGCTCTTGCTGAACATGTAGGTGATCCATCAAAAGTAGATAGGAAAAATCTACTCATATTATGTTTCTTTCTTCTCTCCATCTTGATCTTGCAAAACTCTGGAAAAGTGATATGATCTCTAAACTTCTCATTTTGAGATTCATATTCTTGCAGTAAATCACTAAGAGTTTCCCTCTTAGGCATTCCTTCTTCTTCTATCTCCCTCATAGAAAATTTGGGCATATGGCTACACTGTGAATCATAGTGTGCAGCTGCATGCTCACACACATCATGTGAAAATCTAGAGGTGGATTTAGATCCAAACTCTCTTGGAGATTCTCTCTCTCTTCTCATCTTCTTGAGATCAAACCTTGATATTCTGCATAGTTTGAAAGAGAAGCTTTAAGAGCTCCTCTTCCTCTCTTCCTCCAAATAATGGAGTCTTCTTTTTGTTTTTTCTGTACATCTCCTCTTCTGGTGAAGAGCTCCTCCTCATGGTGACATATTGGCTGAATGCACAAGCTGAGCCAAGATTATGCTCTAATACCACTGTAATATCCCAAAATGGGGATGCAGCAATACTAAAACACAAAACTGGAATTAACAGTGTAAATCAACTCATAAACATTGGAGACCAATATGGAGACATAACATCATGTATTATATCATCAAATACATACATAACAATAAGGTATGAATCATATACAATGAAGGAACAAACCTCTCATAAAATATCACTCCACAAATGAACTGTTGTCATAACACAAGAATGTTGGAGACTGCTACAACGCAGTTAAAAAACACACTACTACAGCAAAAGAATGTACAAAAGATGTAGGGTTGTTATATGCCTAAAAATATATTCCCAATACAGATCTAGGCTCAATACAAACTCCTACAAAGAACCTAGAAATGGTTTTCAGAAATACACCCTATACAAGATGGGATCTAAAGCCCAATGGCTAAAGATTCACTGCAAACTGAAGAAAAAAAGTGTAGAAGGCTAAAATATAATAGATCTGATATAGATCCCCTCAAAGGTGTCCTCCCATGAAAGGATGAACCTCTCAATCACAAGACAACACTGCAAAGGAACCACAAGATCTTCCACTGAAGCTACCCTCCAAAATAACGCAATTCCCAGCTGGAACAACACTGGAAATGATGGAAAATATATGGCCCAGTGCCAAATATCTGAAATATTCTCAAGAAATCTCCAAAAATATCTCCCAAGAGAATTAAACCTTCCTCCTATGAGAAACTAGCTCATAAAGTGGGATTTTAACCCCTCCACTGCTGCACCCTGCAACACAGCACGATAACCTACAGAAACTGTGCTGATGAAGAAAGTTGTAACTTGGCCTGAAAACCTGAATGTGGAAATGAATACAATACTTTTCCAATAGGCCTCTCAAGGAAAGAGGTTGGATTCCTTCTCGGGAACACTTGGTGCTAAACAACACTGCAACTCCGCTAAACAGAAAGAGGAAGCAAAAGTCTAAGCAGACCAATATCAAAATAAAAATCTAAAACATGAGCTCAAATGGTTTCCATCCTCTTCCTTAAATAGAATATGAGATTTCTTGCCCTTGGCCCAACTCAATTAGGTCATTTCCTTCATGAGATCCATCTCCCTCCAAAACTGCATTTTTCCTCAATTAATCTCCACTCCTCCATAACAGCACTGTTGACTTGGTCAAAGTTGACTGAATCAACATGATCCAACCCTGTTCACATTTGGAGGTGCTTTATTTAGCTGAGGAAAAAGGTCTCCTTTCACACTAGAAGTGTTTTTTATTGCTGCTAAGGAGACTTATGGGCCTCCCCACCCACTTATTCACCTACCGAGTGACAAAACAAACTATAATATTCCATTTAGTTGAAGGCTAAATTTTTGCAATATTACAATGAGTTATTCAACATTTATATATTAGACACAGATTGACCTAGACAAGGTATGGATGCAATCAAGAGAACATATACCTAGTGTTTCACTCCTAATACTTTTCATAAGGATTTTTCTTGTAGGCCTAACCAAATCCTAGGGTTTCGGTTCATTTCCAAAGTGTAATATTCCCAATTAGTCATGAGCTAATTGGAATATTCATTTTTATTTTTCTGCTTTGTTTAAAGAAGAAGAGGGCAAAGGAGGTCCATATTTCTCCTTAATAATGAATAAATCAATGCCAAATGTGAAAGAGACAAATCTTGGCAACTTAATTGAAGCACCCTTGGTGTGAAAGGGGCTGGATCACTTTGACTGGGTCAACCATGACCAAATAAATAACGTTGTCATGGAGGAGTGGCCATCAATGAGGGACAAAGCAGTTTTAGATGGAGATGCTTTGGTGAATGCAGTGATATTTTTAGATGGGGCTTAGGGTTTGCAAGCTCATATTCTATTTAAGGAAGAGGATGGCAGCCATATGAAGGATGTTGATGTATATGACATTTCTGAATATATGGTATGTTTAGAAATATATATTTCTCTTGATGTTTAGCTGAGATAGAGTGATGTTTAGCACAGGGTGTTCCTGATCGGGAATCCCACTTATTCCATTGAGGAGCTCTTGGAGGAGTCTTTCACTACATTGTCCACTATCTAGCTTAAGGCTAAGCTTCTTCTTTCAACTACAGCGTAGATCCTGTTGAGGGTTTGGTTGTTTTTGCAAGCTGTAGCAAGTGGAGACTAGATCTCTAGATCTAGGCCATTTCAGTGCTCATTTTCAGTGGAGGAGGTTTTCACTTCATTGTGAGGACAATATTGAAGGGCTTTGAGCTCGTTTTCAGATCTTGTCATCAGGCCAAATTTATTTTGATCCCTACAACGCATTTTACTTCCAGATCTACGTTATTTCTGTAGGAGGAGTTGCAGGGTGGTTTAGCACACCATTTTGAGAGATGATTTTCAAGTGATTGGGATCTGCCTTTCACTTTGAGGAACTATTGGAGGAGGCTATTATATTGATCAAATCAGATCAACCACACTTTCTAGATCTGTAATTTTCAGTGGATTTGTAGTCTTAGATCTCACATCTACAACTTGTACTTGGTGTTTTGCTGAAAACCCTTGAGGGGTTCTATAGAGGAGCTTGTATAGTGCTATGATCTGATATAGATCTAAATTTTGAGGCACATATCAGCTCTAGATATGATGTATAATCTACTGTTGTTGCAGAGCCAATAAAATAATGTTGTAAGGGTCTTTTGGCTTTTATATATGATTGCAACACCTCTTATTGAGGTATTTTATTCATTGGAGGCTTGTATTTCCTATTATGCATCTTATGTGCCCTTTATTACACATATTTTGCTACTATAATAACATATGAAAGGTATTCATATTTACCTCTTGCTTTATAAATGATGATCTGCATTATTGTTCCAACATTTTGCACTATATTTCTGCTTTTCCCATTTTGGAATATTACAGTGGTATCAGAGAATAAACTTGGCACGACCTGTGCATTCTAAAAGAAAATATGTCATCTGAAGAAGGAGAGCCTCTTACTGACAGAGAAAAGAGGTATCAAAGAAGAAGACACGGAAAGTTTGATTACACAGATGAGAAAGAATACAAGGGTAAAATCCCTATATCTGGAGGTGAAGATGAAGAGAAGGTGTTACCTAAGATCCTTCTTAGAGCCATGCAAGACATTTCTAGAGAGATCAAGGAGATGCAATTGGACAGATTCAAGGAATCCCCTAAAGGATTTCATCATGGAGAAGGCTCTAGCATGTCTCATCGCTGGAATGATCAACCAGTGCATCAACCACAAGTTTCCCAATTCTTTACCATGCCTACATTTTTGGCTATGGGAAATGAAGGGTTTCAGGAGCAAGAATCCTTGAAGACTATTTTATGGAGTATGAATCTCAAACCCAAAATTTCAAAGATCACTTGATTTTTCAGGAGTTTTGTCAAGTCAATGACAATATAAGACCAAGGCATCATCATAGAAGTGGTGGATTCATTCAGAATCATGATCGACAACATACTATGGGCAGATTCTTTTTACCCAATTTTTATGGGTCATCCAAGTGTACTGCCAAATCTTGGGTAGAAAACTTGGCATCTACTTTTAGTTGAACAAGGTTCCAGAGATGGATGCCATTACGATTGTAGCACTACACCTTGAGGGTGAAGCACATGACTGGTGGTTCCATGGCTTGTCTACATTGGGTCATGCCAATGTGACTACTTATTCAGAGTTCACTAGAAGGATGGTGGAAAGATTTGATAGAAGAGATCCTGAAGCACCATTCATGAGCCTTGCAAAGTTGAAACAATCAGGTAATGTAGAAACTTACATCTCTAAATTTTTAAGACTTTTTGTTATGGTTCCTGATTTGTCTACAACAATAAGGGTGTACATGTTCATTGATGGGTTAGATTAACCTCTTCATGGGTTGGTTAAGTCTACCAATCCCACTACCCTACATGATGCCATTGAAAGGGCTAGAGACCTTCAATATACCTTGCCAAAAGCAAAGGAAAAATTTCAGCATAAGCCCTCTTTTCCATCAAAGGGAAAAGAAGAAAATGATGCTCCTTCAAAGGAGAGTCAATAAAAAAGGCCTTTTTATGATGATGTCTGAAGAGATCCTAGAAGAAAGAAGCTTTGCTTCACTTTCCAAGAAGCTTAGGCACCTGGACATAGATGTGCAGCTGGAAAAGCACATTACATAGAGGTCTTCTCAGATGATGAGGAGGAAGAAGAAGAAGAACAAGGGAGGGGTCATAGCACTGGAACAACAAGAGATGATCCACCACCACCACCTGGAGGTGAGGATGGAGTAATTTCTCCAATTAGAGGCACTCTTGCATCATTAAGAGTGATACCCCATTGTCATGAAACTTCCACACAAGAAACAAAGATGAATTTGTGCAGCGGAAGCAGGGATATGATGATCCCATATATTATGCACATGAGTATTATCCATGAGACATCATTATCTTGTGGTAAACCCCTTGGGAGATAACCTGATTCAGATTTGGTTAAAGATGTCTCACATATTGATGCTCCTTTCATAGATCCAAGAATGAAGAGAGCATTAGAAGAAAAAAATATAGCGCTGAGAGGCATGAGTGAGCCCAAGGAGGAGGGAGATATTCTTCCACTATCACCATTACCCACTCTCTCATCTCATACTACGCTGAGAGGAAATGCTGCAAGAATGGAGGATGACACCATCATGGGGCAAGGAGACCATTCCTTGGCTATGGAGACTCATAAGATGATCTCACTTAGAGAGAAATATTCCATACATGATAGAAGATGGTGGCCACACATGCATGCTTTGATTAAACCAAGGAGGTATTGGATAGATGATAGCCTCCCATGGGGGACTAACTTTCAAAATCCTCAATCTTTATTTGAGCATATGCATATGCAAGGAGGGCAGCAAGGAGGGAATAGCAACCTTCCATCATATACCTCTAACATGGGATATGCCAAGGAGGAGAAAAACCATATGAAAAACATTTCTTTTGATAGATCATCAGTGTTGTCACTACGGAAGATTGATCCATATTGGAAATCCCAACTGTTGGTGGATTATTCCAATGATCTTCACACATGCATGATACTTGATGAACAGCTACAAGAAGAGGGATATTCAGTCCAAGAAGGAGTCATCTATTATCATGGTAGGATATTATTTTCTAGAGCTTCCAATCTCAACGATAAGTTGCTACAAAGGGCCTATGAAGGGTTCTTTTTCAGCCACACATATTCCATGAGATTCTACAACATCATCATGAGAAGCTACACTTGGAAGGGATTTGAAGGAGAAATATATCAGCATTTTCATATATGCATGAACCATGTGGAGTTGGGACAGCAACATAACTCTATAAAGGATTTAATTCAGCCATCTCTTCCTTCTTTTGAGAGAGGAGATAGATCTATGCACCACTCCATTTGTTTGATGAGAAATCTTGGTGAAAGATATGTTTGTGTACCTAATGTTTTATTTGATGAACATATGAATTATTTTACTATGTTTATGTAGGCTATAGCTCCAAGGAGGAGCACTATACCATATAGAATTCAAGGACAACTTTGGGCCACAAAAATTTATGAACATGGCCACTCCCTTGGAGGACGAAGGGAGATGATTTTGTATCATGATGGGTGCACTCCAAAGGCACCAAATATATCTCACACTTTCGACCATGGTGAGATGACTTGGATAGCAAGTAAGTGGTGGGGAAACCACTTACCGCATCATGATCTGATGTAATCAGGAGATGTACGGCCCTAGTTCCACATGTGGGACTATGACCCACCTCCATATGCACAAATTTATGCTTGTATGCATTTATTTTTGATCCCATACATTGATGATGTACTTATACTTTTTATGGGAATGTATGGAGGAAGGATGGGAGGTATGTATGTGCCCTATGGGATGGATATTCTCCATGTTCACTATGCTACACATTTCAGGGAGAACATTGGGCAAACCATGTTTGTTTCATTTGAACTATTGTCTCCTTATGGGATGGATTATTTGCATCTCATGAGAACTTTGGAGGAGCAATTCATGGAGGTATGGATTGGTGAACACTTAGCTTATGAGGGAAGCTTAGCACATGTTGGTGTCATAAATGATGGAGTTTTGCAGCACTCACCTTGTCAGTTGCTTGAGGACAAGCAACATTTGGGAAGGGAGGACTGTAATATTCCCAATTAGTCATGAGCTAATTGGAATATTCATTTTTGTTTTTCTGCTTTGTTTAAAGAATAAGAGGGAAAATGAGGTCCATATTTCTCCTTAATAATGAATAAATAAATGCCAAATGTGAAAGAGAAAAATCTTGGTGTGAAAGGGGTTGGATCACTTTCACTGGGTCAACCTTGACCAAATCAACAACACTGTCATGGAGGAGTGGTCGTCAATGAGGGACAACACAATTTTAGATGGAGATGCTTTGGTGAATGTAGTGATCTTTTTGGATGGGGCTTAGGGTTTGAAATCTCATATTCTATTTAAGGAAGAGGATGAAAGCCAGATGAAGGATGTTGATGTATATAATATTTCTAAATATATGGTCTGTTTAGACATATATCTTTCTCTTGCTATTTAGCTGAGATAAAGTGTTGTTTAGCACAGGGTGTTCCTGATCGAGAATCCCACCTCTTCCATTGAGGAGCTCTTGGAGGAGTCTTGCACTACATTTTCCACTATCTGGCTTAAGGCCAAGCTTCTTATTTCAACTATAGCACAGATCCTATTGAGATTTTGGTTGTTTTTGCAAGCTGCAACAAGTGGAGACTAGATCTCTATATCTAGGCCATTTTAGTGCTCATTTTCAATGGAGGAGGTTTCCACGTCACTGGGAGGATAGTATTGAAGTGATTTGAGCTCATTTTCAGATCTTGGCATCAGGCCAACCTTATTTTGATCCCTACAGCACAGTTTACTTCCAGATATGCGTTATTTCTGTAGGAGGAGTTACAGGGTGGTTTAGCACACCATTTGGAGAGTTTATTTTCAAGTGATTGGGATCTGCCTTTCACTTTGAGGATATATTGGAGGAGGCTATTGTATTGATCAAATCAGATCAGCCACACTTTCTAGATCTGTAATTTTTAGTAGATCTGCAGTCTTAGATCTTAGATCTATAACTTGTACTTGGTGTTTTACTGAAAACCCTTGAGGGGTTCTATAGAGAAGCTTGTATAGTGCCCAGATCTGATATAGATCTAAATTTTGAGGCACATATCAGCTCTATATTTGATGTATAATATACTACTGTTGTAGAGACAATAAAATAATGTTGTAAGGGTCTTCCATCTTTTATATATGATTGCAACACCTCTTATTGAGGCATTTTATTCATTGGAGGCTTGTATTCCCTGTTATGCATCTTATGGGCCATTTATTACACATATTTTGTTGTTTTAATAACATATGAAAGGTCTCCATATTGACCTCTTGCTTTATAAATGATGATCTGCATTATTGTTCCAACATTTTGCACTATATTTATGCTTTTCCCATTGGGAATATTACACAAAGAAAACCCTTATTATATCAAACTTAAATGGTTCGAGATTTCAAACAAGATCATTTCAACTCCAACAAGTTTAGAGCTTCCATGATCTTATCAAAATCCCAAACTTGACATTATTAAAACATTAATCGGCATAAAAATTCTCACAAATAGCCCTAAATAGGTTTAGGGTTTCACATATCAACAACATACCCTCAGGTTGGGGTATTTCTAGAGAACCTTCATAAGGTTCTATACAAGAAAATTTGAGGTGTATAAGGTGGGTAGATTCATCAAGTGATGAGTCATCCCAAACAAGAATCCTTTTAGGATTCAGTAGTGCTAGACATATCAACAGTTAGTAACATATGAAATGGATATTTCAAAGAGAGCTATAAGACTATACATTTCAATACATACCTTTGACACTTTGAAAAACCTTTATGTGGCCTTCTTATTTGATCCTTGAAGCCTTCTCCATGATTCTTGGACATCCAACATATTGATTCCTAGATAAGGAATAGAGGTAGACAAGTGATTAGTACTTAATATAATCAAAATATTAAATAAGTACATGAAGACAAATAGAGGGAATGAGATACTTATCTTTAGGAGTTGTTGTGGGCTCCCTCCTAAGTTTGAGGGAAAACCTAAAAATTATAAACAAAGAAATGCATTTCCAAGAAGATGTTAAACCTATACTACATAAAATATACAAATTAAATATAAAGTGGAAGGGGCTTAGTAGTGCAAGTCCCTTATTTTTTCTTCATTCTTTGCTTTCTTCATGGATGATGTATCTTCAACCATGTTTTCATGATCTCTATCTATTTTCCTTCACCTGGGATTGTCAAGAAAATCACTTTTACATTGTGCCATATTGTGACAATGATAACACTTGATCTTGGACATGTAAACCTTCTTCTTTGTCCATTTCTTCTTGGATCTTCCTTTATGATGAGTAGCATAAGAATTTGATAACTCTTCATTGTTGGTTACCATGGAGACCATTAAATCTTCTTGACAAAGCCTCATACATTTCCTGAGCGTGATCAATATTCTCTATGAAGGGGACAAGATTGTACTCTATGCCTTCAACCATAAAATCCATAGCTACAAATTCCAGTTATTTGTACTTCACCTTATTAGCATCACTTGATTCTTCTGTAGATCTTTTCATTTTTCCTTTGACTAGATCTAAGACCTTGTTATTTTCAAGGAAAATGTCAATCATCTTCTTCCAGGACCTATAATTTGAAGCTCCTTCAAGCTTGTTCTCTCCCTTGATAGTGTTAGACATATTTCTTGAATATAAGGAAGACTTATTTCTTCTAATGAACTCCTTCCTTGATCAAGTTCTTGAGACTTCCTTTTTCTTCTCCTTTCACCAAAGCTCTGAAACCATGTTAGAGAATCATGAAGGCAGAAAGATCCTCTTGTTCTTGATTATTTAATTTTGATCTTATTTAGTTCTTATTATGTTCTTATTATATTTCTTATTATTAGTTCATTAAGAAAATATCAAAGAAAATGCACATAGATCAAGGACACCAGATGTAGGCTAGCAGCTAGGGAAAAACCTCCCTCGAGGGGAAAACTAGCCAAGAAATTATTCCTTTCAATAGTATTATTTGAGACTCTTCACCCTAGAATAAGATCAAACCTTTCCTCCACACTAAGTCTGCCTCCATAATTTCAATACATTTCCAGCAACTTCAACTATCCAGCATTTCCAAGATCATATGGCTTCCGGCAGCAGCACAACTTGAAATACTTCAATCTCCAGATCTAGAGCCCGAAACATAGAGAGAGATGCACCAAAATTTCATTTTTTTTCTTCTTCTTAGAATTCCCAAAACTTGCACTTCTTTTGGCTTCTTGGCAACAAACTTTGTGTAGTTCCAGCACCATATGGATCCCGACAACAACAAAACTTGGAAGACTTCGATCTTCTAATCCAAAGCCCGAAACATAGAGAGAGAGGCACCAAAAATTCGGTTTTATTCTTCTCCTTAGACTTCCCAAAACTCACACTTCTTTTGGCTTCTCGACTATAGACTTCGAACTTATTCACGCCTACAATAGATATCGAACTTCTTAAGATAATGTGCTCCAAATGAATTCGAATCGCTTCCTTTTATAGGCTCTAGGTGAGGTCGAATAGGTGTCTCTTGGGCCTACATGAGCCAACATGATCTCTTCTAGGTTGACTTGGTGTGGAGGTCACATAAGTCATATTTTACTTAATAATAAACCTTTTTACATGATTCAAAATCCCAAGAAGGGTTGCTTTGAATGTAAAATGAATCATCCTAGAAGTCCTCAATGGGGACTTTGACCTAAAACATGGTGACCTAAGCATGAAAACCATGATTTAATAAGTCACAATAATAACAATAAAAAATATTTTATTTATTCTTTTGACAAGTACATTACATGGTGACTCAAATACATTAATCGAAGACCAAATCTAGTTACAATTTCACACAATAGTCATTGCCCATTTGAGCTTACCAGACAACCACCAGAAACATAGACTAACCAAAAACATGGCAAGCCTCGACAGCCTAAAAGCAACCAAAACCATCTATCCAAATATACATAGTGGGATTTGAACTTCCTCATATACATAGCAACAAAACTTTAATTGATGAGACCAAACAAAATTATCCTGCAGCAAAAAATTTGAGCCACAAAATTTTAATTTGACATCATCCTGTTAGAGAAGATGCCCAAGCTAGGCTAAAAGGAGACAAGTGATATGCTGCTTGTGAAGTCGGCCTACTTGAAGTCGTTGCAACCATGTTCTCTCAATCCTCATCAAACGAGGATATCGTAGCCGGAGCATGAGCACTAGTACCGAGAATCTCTCCCTGTCCACCACCTTATGACTCGCAGGGAACATGGCTCTCTACATGTATCAACTGCGCATCAATTCCATCCACTATGAACCATAGGTTATGAATAATTCTCTTGAAATCCTCCAATGATGCAAAGAGATTGTATTTCTCCACATGTTTGTCTCTGAGAACTAAACTCAATAGTGTTTACATTTTCCAATGAAGGGATATTGCGTTTAGAAATTATTTCTTCCTACCTCTTGTATGACCTAGGTCTGGTACCCATCCACCCAAACATTCAATGAGCTATGAATCAGAAATGGGATATGGAATTCCTTTCTTCACCAACCTTCATCTCTAGATCTATGATTTCCAAATGCACGTCCAAAGGGATAGTGTTAAAAAAAGAAGAAAATGACTCGTGGGAAAACAAGTGTTCTCCCCTTTGTCCAGTTGGAGCCACATTACCAACCCCCCCTACAACTTCTCTGATGATGTCTTAGAGGCATGTTAGAGTCAAAGAGGGGAAGAGGTTGACCTTTATATGGGTTTCCTCCACCTACAAAAGAAAAAAATTGTTAGCCTTTTCCTTCCACAAGATAAAGACACCAATAAACAAAATCGTTGCAATAACCACAAATAAAATGATTGTACTTGGAGGGCATACCACCAACACACATCGGAGGTGAAACGAACTCCATATAATATTTACACTCTTCCACCATTTTCCCTGTAAATTTCACTTTTGAGGTTTCATAATAAACAAAACTCCAGCCTAGGTGACCACAATACGAACTATACAGACAAACTCAAAATCCCAGGAGACCAAAACAAAACCCCACAAAATACCTCCCAAACCAATAATTATACTACAAAATTCGGCAAGAGATAACAACAAAGACACTCGAGATAGGCCACTAAGGGAGCTGAAAAATGAAAACTAGGTCTCGAGACAAGACAAGTAAAGACATTCAGAAACTATATGAAAGACAAATAGGGACTATAAAGAGTGCACCCAAGTTCGCAAATTCCCAAGAAAATCACATGCTACCAAGACCCAAAGACCCAGAAACATAAAGAAGAAGCAACACTTATAGATTCCCCACACTAGACCACCAGGGGAAGCATGTTGATTCGATTCCCAGTGACAAGCCCATGAGCAAAGCACCAACATCTAAAATACTACAAAGGAGAGGCACAATAATTCCCTTCCCCATAAAGAGAACCCATAGAGCAAGGTATCCAAGAGATCTATGCCAAAACAGAGAAGAATTAATGAGCAGATTGAGGCCTAGAAATAAACCTCAACACTCACACATCCCTTCAGACTATACGCCATTGAAATGATCCACCACCAACAAATAAACCCCATTTTCATGCATTCGAGGAGGATGTCGCGTACACTTGGAGTTAATGTGTGTGTGATTGCCTTAGGGTGGTGGGCACAAATACCCATGCCCCATCCAATATTCATTAACACCCCTTCGGGGAATATATATATATATATATATATATATATATATATATATATATATATATATATATATATATATATATATATATATATATAATGTTGTCCAAAAAAGTTTACAAAATTATTATTTTCAAGTAAAATGACAATTGTAAAAAAAATTCCCCGACAGGGTGTTAATTAAGATTGGACAGGGCATGGGTATTTGTGCCCACCACCCTAAGGCAATAACACACACATTAAATATGAGTGTACATAGTGTCCTCCTCGCATGTATGAACATGGGTTTTATATATTTCAAAGTTAAATTGGAGTTATCCAGGTGTTTGGAAGGAAGGAATGAAATACTCTCCACCCGGGTTTAAATCTCGCATGGGAAATGACAGATGTTTAATGTATTGATAACATACAACATTGCACCTGTGAATATATATATATATATATATATATATATATATATATATATATATATATATATATATATATATATGAGATAATAATAATATTAGTGTATAATAATAATAAAATATAATTATTTTACATCATGCCATTTTCTTAACATGAATAGTTAATATGTGGGGATGGTTAGCATGCAAAACTTTTTTAAAATATTAATTGGAAGAATATATTTAATGGGAAAATTTTCAAGTACTTCTTTCAATTGGAGGATGGTATTTAGAGCAAATTGGCTAATTTCAATTTAGGCAACCTAAAGCAACATGTGCTTTGAGTGAGGTATTCAAAGAAAATTGGATAAATACAATTTAAGAAACATAAAGCAACAGGTACTTTTGAGTGAGGACCAATAACCTACAAAGGAAACCAACCAAAGGATTTGACCTTGTGGCTTCAATCACTCAAGCTAACTCATTGAGTGCCTACAAATTTTAACATTGGATCTTCCCCAGAATATAATTCGTCACACTCTCTAACCAAAAAGTGAAAGTGAGAGTTTTGGTACCATGTCAATGCCATATTATATACTCATTTAAGAACTCAACATGTCACTTGCAAATTCCTCCCACTCTCTAGCTGCAAGAAAGAATGAGAATTTTGTTACCTTGTTAACCCTATTTGTATATTTGTCCCTCTCTAACCCATAAGCAAAAATGAAATTGTTAGTACTTTTTCAACCCACACTAATATTCAAAAATAATAACTTACATATACATATCCTAATGCCCTACTCCTTTCAAGAATTGAACCTATGGTTTTAACCATTAAACCTATTTCTATCAAAATTGAAATATTTAATAATAATTTATTTTTATACTAAAAATAATGTAAAAAAAATTGATAAATTAAAAAAATGAAAAATATTTTAAATATTTTAAAATTAAAATTCACTATAAATATATTCTATACCTTTTTTTGTAGGTAAGTATCCACAGGGGATTTGAACCGGTGACCTATCATAAGGAGTGCCTTAGCAATGCACTCATTCACTGTCAATTCAAAGCCCCAAGGGCATACATGTATATACAGTTTAAGATAATTGTCGGCCCAGTTCTCTCCGCCTCTGAGAGTCAAGCTCCTGCCCATATTTTTATTGAAGCCCCAGCTCCCACTGTGCAGGTGGTCAAGGCCTCATTGGATGAGGCCTTGAAGTTTTGTGAAAGTGCCTTAATCTGCCAGTTTAATGGCTTTTGGCCATGGATGACAACTCTCCATAGTTGGATCTCGGAGGTATGGAAGCCTCTCATTTCTGATGAAATTAATATATACCCCTGTGATAAGGGTTTCTTTGTAGTAGATTTTGAAAACTCTGAAAGCAGACAATGCATTTTAGATTTCGACCCTTGGTTTTGGGAAAACTCGGGCCTATTCATGAAGCCATGGAACCCATCATTCAACCCCTCAACAACAGTCATAACCTCAACACCAGTTTGGGTCATATTTCCAAACCTACCTTTGCATCTCTGGAATCTCTCCTCGCTAAAAGCCATTGGAAATGCAATTGGGAAATTTTACTGCAGGTGCCTAGAAACAAAGGAATATTTCAAAACCACCTATGCACGCATCTGTGTAGAAATGGAATTCAACGCTGGATTCCCAGCCGAAATAATCCCAACAAGCAAAGACTATGTATGGAACCAGAAACTCGACTATGAAAGTTTCCTCTTCAAATGTCGATCCTGCTTTGAGATAGGCCATCTAGCCAAAAATTTCCCAAAAGTATCCCAGAAAAATTCTGCTAGAAAGAATCACCTAAATATAAATGATGGGAAGGAGCACAAAAGGAACATTACACTGTCATCAAGGAAGAATACTCTCTAGAAAACTCTGAATCGCAAGAAATCAGGCAAGAAATAAACAACCCTCAAGACAAGCAGGGGGAAAGCCTCGCCCAACAACAAAAAAACGAATTTGGTAGCCCCTCAAGCACAAACAATTATGAGGATTTGAATACCGCACAAAAGAAATATTCATTTTGCAGCAAAGCAGATATCCCAGAACTCGAAGATAAGACACCGGTGTCCCACGAATCAGAAGAGATGAAGGAGGTGCAAGATAAAGGAAGTTGGAATATCGTAGAGAAGAAAAAGAAAGCTACAACACCAATCTCGCCAAGAAAGACAAGAAGCCAGAAAATTAAGAACTAAGAAAATTATAGGTCTGATAGACCAATGTTTGGTCTCAATGGACGTTAGCCATCATCATCATCATCCTCATCATCAAGATAAAATGATAAATATATTATTCATATATATATATATATATATATATATATAAGGATGGAAAACACGTGGGTAAATTGTTGGTTCTAATCAAAGGGCTTTGCCCCAAGGGAATCTAAGATATTCGAACCTATGATTAGCAACAAAGAGCAACAATATAGGGTAGTGTGTCATAATATCCTTTGTGGGCATGTCATAAGGTTGCCTCCTGGGCAGCATGTCATCAGATCCTTTGTGGGCATGCCATGTGGTTGCTCCAAATGCGACGTAGGGCCACCTCCAAATGCAAGATGACTGTAAATTCCCCCACTTCCATCGTGAGAGGCACCTCCCAGTCTGCCAAAAGAACTGAATAATTCCTGATGAGTGTATTCCATGAAGGCCACGTAGCCGTGCACACATAAAGAATCCCTACTCACAGCCCTCCTAAGATCCTCTAGCGCCCATTTACGACGGTGCCAGGATTCAAACGTTGCTATGAGCCACCTCCCTTTAGCCTCACAGAACCAATAAAACCCATCATGAGAAGTAACTTCCAGATAAAATCTATGAGCCCTTTGAGCCACTTGCAGGGTGGTAAATGCCACCCTCCACACGCAGAATCCTTCATACACGAGTGAACATGCCATCTGGTTGCCATGCTCTCTCTCTCTTCTTAGAGGAAAAAAATATATTCATATTATGTGAATAAATAGTACATTATCTTATACTAGCAATTATAGGTATTACATAACAATCACCACAATAATTTCTAGTCTTCGCGAGATTTAGCTATTACATGTAATATCACATATCATTTACTTACCAAAGCTTTCTCAAGAAATGAGGACTTCCAAGAGGAAAGTGAAAATCTATGTGACATAGCCATCATAACAATTCTATATGTGAGCCAAAAAATGTGGATGATAACAGAACCACCTAGATCTACAACATCAAGACAAATAGATGCAAAACCCCTTAAACAAAGCACATAGGTCGTTAACCAAGATGAAACATAAAAAAAGTACTCAAATCAGGCTCGCTTGATATTGAACCGGTTCACTTGATGGAGAGGAGGGGGAATTGTCGCATACATATGAAAAGCAGGGGCAACCGACTTAATGGATCTGCCACGCTTGAGAGCAAAGAAAACATGCATAAGAAAACAAGAACCAGTCAAAACCAGCATAAAATAAGCTTCGAAGCACATCATAGGGATGAGACCACATATTCTTGTAACAAGTGGGAGTCCTTCAAATGAGAAATATAGTAGCCACTGGGAGAGACTGAGAGCCCCTTCTTTGATAATAGATCGACACGAGTGTTGTTCTCTTTATATATGTGAATCAATGGTGGATCGTTGAGCTTTGTAAGGAGATATTTTATACGATGAATCCACCCCAGTAAACCTTTAGGTTTAAGGAGAGTCTTACCAGAAATCCCATCCAATACAATCTTAGAATATCCATATATATTCACAGATTGCAATTGTAAATTGAAATCCAACTATAAACCACTCCACAAGGCAAGTATTTCCGCCTTAATATTGGATCCCCTTCCACCATTCCAATGGATTTTAAATCTTTCCAAATTTTCAAGCTTAATCCAAGCATCGCATCCGCACAAGCCCCCCTATTGAGCTCCATCAAAGAAAACCATCAGTAGAGAAATAGGATGAGGTCGGATACGGTGTGATAGATCCTTCACAATAGATAGTGTATATGGTTGAGCATTAATCCAAGCAATAATAGCCCCATGTATTTGTGCAATGATTACACGGCTTCCATAAAAAATAGCATGATTTCGAGCTAACCATATCTCCTAGATAAAATAGAATGGCAGAGCTTTGTATTTACCTTTGATCGCTCCCCATGTTGCATAAGTGTTAATAATGTTGTCTAGTCTCCTCCCTGAATCAATAAGGAAGTGAAAGAACAAAGACCAAATTTTGAGTACAACCAGACAAGAAAAAAATAAATGGACAATCGATTCTCCATGACCATGACAATAAATGCACCTACCAAGACCATGAAAACCCCTTTTGATGAGGTTTTCCAAAGTCAGAACCCGATCCTTCTAGACTAACCATCCAAACAATAATATTCTATGTGGAATATTTCAGTACCAATATACCCTAAAGGGAGACAGAGCTCTATCTCCAATCTAATTTCTAATGATGAAATTGTATATGTCCTACACAACCAACCCATCCGCTTTCATTATGCCATCCCAAACAATCCGATCACCTCCCTATTGGAAGCTAAAACCACCTGCCTGTAAACAAGCAACATATCTCAGCCAAGATCCTGCATCCCGATCCTATAAGCCAAGTTGAGCAGCATATTTCCATTTGGGACATCTTTGTTGCCATGATGAAATCACCTGCAAAGTGAAAAAAAATACCTTTGTGGGATAGTCTATGAATGAGCCTCTCATCAATCTGCTGCCCATCACTAAGACCCAATATTCTATTACTACCCAGGGAAATTTGTTGTCCATTTCCCAAACTCCAAACCAGACACTCTGCAAATAAATCCATGACTTTCTGGAAGCTCTTCCAAATGAAAGACTCATGTTTCCATTTAACCAAGGTGCTTCTATATATCTACAAGAGAGGGTCTCCCTCCAAGTATTTTATTCAAATGATTACAGACCAAACTCCCCCTCCTTTTAAATCTCTCCATAGATATTTTATTAATAGAGCGTTTGAGAAGGAATGAACATGAAAAATTCCCCAACCCCCGAATTCTTTAGGCACCGTGATGTTGTCGAGCTTGTAGTGATGAAATTTATTTCCTTTAGATGCCCCTATCCATATAAACTGAGAAATTGTGGCATTAATTAGGGAAATCGTACAAATAGGAAGGTAGAAACGATGTGCCCAATATACCACTAATTATTATAAAACTTCTTGAACTAAAATATATCACCCACCCAAAGACAACCATCTATGAGACCATTTCCGAATTCTGCCTTTGAACTTGTCAACTAGCCAGGTCTATTCAGCTGTTTTATAGCCATGTGGCTTCAAGTTAAACCCTACGTAGGAAATGCCCTCCGAAATATGTTTGATCTATACCCCCAAGAAACCAGCAATGAAATTAATCTCATTAACATCTCCTTGCACGTGAATAAGAAAGGACTTTCCTTTGTTAATGTGCAACCCAATGGCAGAATTGAAACGAAGAAGGAGGTAATGCAAATAAAACCAGTGATTCCTGATAAGCTTGCCAAAAATAAGTAAATCATCTACAAACAAATAATGTGAAATTCTTACAGATGGGGAAAAATATATGCCTTGGAAAAAACCAACATGCTTTGCCATCTTCATAAGATTGTTGAACCCATCCATGTCGAGAATGAAAATTAAAGGAGATAGTGCACATCCCTGGCGAAGACCTCGGTCTTCCAAAAATAAATCTGATGGAAATCCATTAATGATAACAACATACCTGACAAAAGAAATGCAGGCCATGATCCATCTAATATTTTGCAATGAGATGTCAATCCTTAAGATAACCAATCTTATAAAAGACTAGTCCATGCAGTCATAAGCTTTGAATAAGTCCAACTTCATTATAAGGGCCTCCATTTTTTGAGAATGTACTGAATGCAATACTTCTTGGGCTGATGCAACTGCATCATGAATAGATAGACCCTATAGGAACCCATATTGTTCAGCAGAAATTTATCTAGATAACACCCCTTTAATCCTCAGAGAAATTATTTTTTAGGAGATTTTGTATATGACATTGCATAAGGCTATCAGCCTGAAGCTTGTAAAATACTGGGGACAATATGACTTAGGAATTAGAGCAAGAAAGGTTGAGTTGATATCCCTAGGGATGAACCCCAGTTGCCTAGACTACTTAATAATTATATGCAATTCATCCCCCATCAACTCAAACAAGTGAAGGAAGAACTCAACTGGCCATCCATTTGGACCAGGGCTATTGTCTTGAGAAAATGATTTAAGGACCATATTAATCTCATCTTTAGAAATGGCTTTCCCCAGATTTTCATTTGTGTTGGTTTCAAACATAGCGGGCATGTGGTCCAGCACCCACTTCTGACTTGTGTGATCAATCCTAGTTTCTGCCTTGTAGAATTCAGAGAAGTGGGAAAAATCTTCCTTCTGAATGTCCTCGGTAGAGTAGATCAAGTTACTCGCTGCTGATACAAAATTCCAAATTGAGTTCATGTTTCTCTGACCATTTACCATCTAGTGAAAATATTTTGTATTCGGGTCCCCCTATTTTAACCATTGAACTCAACTCTTCAACTTCCAGCTCACCTCCTGTATGTTTAATATTTCCATTTTCCTTTCCTCCAATCCCTCCAGAAGTTCATACGTTTTTTTGGAGCAGAGGGGATTCTTTCATGCCTTCATGAATGTCTGCCACCTTTTCGGAAATATCTCTCAACTCCCTATGAATATCTTCCTTTTTTTTTCGCTCCCATATTTTTGTATGGATTTTCAATTTGCATGATTTCACTTACTATTTCATCCACTCATCTCTCACAAAAGTATATGCATCCTCCTTCCAAATCTCTATGACCAGCTGGTGATATTTGGGGTCTTTTAACCATATTCTATTAAACTTGAATGGTAATCTGCATATGTCCTGTTCCATGCACCATGTAAGGGTGATGGTCATATGATCAGATAGGGAAGCACCTACCACTTAAGACCGAGTGTTTCCCAGAATTTGTGTAATACTCTCATGAACCATAACTCTGTCTAAATGCTTCCCTATGAACTCAGAACCTACGCGACTATTGGTCCAATTTGGAACAAGGGGCACAAGCCAGATATCTACCATATGATCTTCATAAAAAAATTCGAGCAATATGGTCAGCCAGAGGATCCTGTCGGGATATTTTCCCCAAATTTTCATTCATCGCAAGCATGGAGTTAAAATATTCAATAAAAATGAGGTTTATTTTTCATAGAATAGCATATATATTAAGACGATCCCAGAAAGACGATTGATGCCAGCATGGAGCATATAGATTAATCAAATGAACTATCTCAAAAAAACCATGAAATCTTCCTGAAATTATAATGCCCCCAAAGAAGCTATATGCTTCAAAATTAACCACCTTTGGATTCCACATGGCAAGCATACCCCCAACTCTTCCAGTAGATTCTATGCCAACTGCATGCCATCCCAGTCTTATTTTTAGAAATGTACTAAGAGCTTTATATCGTGAACACATTGTCTCTTGAAATAATGCAACACATGGTTGGATCTCAACAAATAAATCTCTGAGGTGAAGATGTTTTGAGGGGTTGCCTATCCCCCTGATATTAAGTGATAGGATAGAATTCATTTAGACACATTGACAGGGCTGTATGTTCTAAGTGTCTGGATATTATCAACAGAAGAAATGGGAACATCCCCAAATTCGTGCAGATCATCCTTTAACAAAGATTTGGTTTTTAGTCGTCCCCTAAAATGTCTAGATCCATATTTTGACTTCTTCCTAACAATAATTGTTGATGTCGAAGCAGGTGAGATGGTTAAGGGAGGATCAGGAAGCGGTTTATCGAACATAGTTAATGCAGCAATGTCGAGAGTCAGGTTACCAATGAGAGACTCGATATCACTCCCGATGGTATTTCTTGGAGATTTAGAGGGTACACCCACATCCAAGTCCCGAGTGGGAGAGGGAGGTGCTCATTCGAGCGGAGGCATAGAGGGAAATACAATCAACATTCCCGCTGAATTTGGCTCATTCATAGGCACTTCAAAATCATCGGAAGGTCTAGAAACATCCTCATTGTGTGTGTGAGGGAATGACGTATTGTGTGTGTGAGGGGATGACTGTGATCCATATAAGGTTAAGGGAGGGTCGCAATCATCATTCTTGTCGGGTAAATCTTATATGGAGGTACATCAGAATCATCAGATGGTCTAGATTCATCCTCATTATGAGTGAGAGGGTACGACAGATTTGTGGGAAGAGGTAGGGCACATGAGCCATGGAGAGGAGGGTCTACATCATGAGAGGGAGCCATATGAGGCTAGGGAGAACTATCAGATTGAGATACTGAGAAAACAAAGAGATCACAATTAGATGAAGGATGTGACAGCTTACCCAATCGGATATGGTCCTTTGAACTGTGAAACGATTTCCCACAGCCGCCAAAACGATGCTTTGATTTGTTGCACCTCGCTTTCCAGAACCTCGAAGGACATATGATCATGATATGGACTGTATGGTGACAAAATAGTTATTTGAAACGAATTCCCCAATAATCAATCCTTTTTCTATGTCGTCGCTGACCCCAGTGAAGTTCCACATTTCTGTTGATCAGCGGTTGTCATTGATGTCAACCCAAGCAGCACCAGGGGCTAACCCAATATTGCATGGGAATTTTGACCTACCAAATCAATATATTATGGGTCAATAATGATTTTTATGGTTTCTACTTGTCGAGATGTTTCCATTGATATATGGCACGCCATGTAATTCTTCGCAGTTTGAGAGATATTCATGTTTGAAGTTTGTACCCCCATTTAGTGGGCTAAAACCCAATGGGGTTGGGGAATGGGTCATTGAAAAGTCATAATTAGTATTTTTTAAGCTACTAAAATCCCTTCCACGTTCACTTGTTGAAGACCCTCTCAACTTAAGCATTATATAAATTGTGATCTTCATTTCCTCCTTAGGCAAGGGATTCGACCATCTGAAACAGGTCATCGTGGCATTTTTGCTCTAAAAATTTTTTATACAAAGGTTCAGAAGCTAAAATTTTTATGAGGTGAAGCTGAAATTTTGAGGAAGCTGCTGTAAAAATTTCAGATCAAGGTACGCAATCTTTTTGGAGATATGATCTGTGGAAGTCAGGGTTTTTGCAGGCTCCTGAAATTCATCTCAAAGAAGTGACCTTGGTAAAACAATCATAACTCTCTCTCTCTGAGTATTGGATTTGAATTCTGTAAAAATTGGAAGATAGTGCACAGTCTTTAATTTTCTCTCTATCAATTTCAGAGCCAAATAAAGAAACAGTAACACGTGGCACGTTGTACAAGTGTGCTCTGCTGAAACAGTCCATAATTAGGGCATTGTGAGAGATTGGGTATAAATCTCTCTTGAAGAATCCAAATTGGGTCAAACTTATGGCATTGGAAATACGACTCAGAGGACTAATACAGGATTGAAAATCAGATATTGAGGATCTGAAATAACAGAGATACACTAGATTCAATATCGATCTCCTAGAAGGCAAGAAAAAGCTAGATCATGTGTTGTCAAGGGTTGCAAAGGACCAGACTTTCTACGACAGAAAAGAAAAGCAAGGTGCAGCAGAGGGTAGCATGAAAAGAGCAGCAACCAAGGTGCATAATAGTAGCAAGAAGTTCATCATATGAAGTCTTCAAGTGGTCAGCACTGCATACAATCATTGTAAAGATATCATTGTACTTAGTATTTGTAAATACATTATTGTAAAAATTGTACTAGTGTCTATCTTCCAAGGGTTGAAGAGGCAGTGTTGGGAGGTCTATGATCATCATTAGGTGGTTGTGTCAAAGTTGGGGTTATGGTCTAGTATATCTTCTTCTTCTACATCATTCTATATCATTGTAAAGTGGACCATTTTCCCTGGTACAGGAGTCCATTATTCTTTTATTCTTCTATAGGGTGGTAGGGTGGTGCTAGGGTGAGTTGTAGCTCATTGGGTGTTGGGGCATCTGTTCAGTTGACTACTAAAGAATCTCGGGCATTGGATCATCCATCCAGTGGGAGCTAGAGAAGAATGCTTTTCTAGATTCTAGGAAGTTGGAGCTTTATTTTCAATTGGAGTTGAATATTAAAGAATTATTAGAAAAGCATTAGGTGGTTTTTGTCCCAGAGTGGGTTTCCACCTTAAAACCTATGTGCATTTTTGTTCCTCTTGTTTGCTGCTATTGTTGTACAAACACTGATAATAATTGAAGATTAATTAATGCTCTAATTGAAAGGAATACTGATTCCCCCCTCCCCCCTCTCAGTATTTCCAACAATTGGCATCAGAGCTTGGTTCCTTCAATAACAGTTTAACAGCTAGAAGGAGGTCATGGAGCATACCAAGAATGGTGTACCTCTATTCAATGAAAATAATTATGCACTTTGGAAAGGAAGAATGGAGGTCTATCTCTTGGCGCAAGGTTACAAAGTATGGGACACTATTCAAAAAGGATTTACATCAACCACGGATGAACAAGGTAAGAAGAATTTGGTAAATGATGCAAAAGAAAAGAATATTATTATCAATGGACTTATTGAATCTGCTTATCATAAGGTGTTGGGTTGTAAAACCGCCAAAAATGTATGGGACAAGCTTGAGAATATATATGCAGGTGACTAAAATGTCAAAGAAGCAAAGCTTCAAATCTATAGAGAAAAATTTGAGCAACTCAGAATGAAAGAAGATTGCAACATTGTTGCATACTTCCAATACGTTGATGAAATAACCAATACTCTGGAAGGATTGGGAGAGCCAGTTGACGAGAAGACTATTATACGGAAGATTCTTAGAACATTACCAGGGAGATTCAACCCAAAGGTATCAGTCTTAGAATACAGTGCAAATCTGGACAAACTCAGCAAGGAAGAATTACATGGAGTTCTCATAGCATATGAAATGAGAATTGATGAAGAAAAGGGTATTTCAAATCTAGAAACTCCGTTCGTTGCATATAAGCAAAACAATAAGGAAAAATAACCTTCAATTGAAATGACATGCACCTGCAAGTGTGAAGAAAAAGGAGATGATGGAGAAGGTCTTTCAGATGAAGAATATGCTTACTTTACGAGAAAACTAAAACCTAGTAAGGGAAAATTCAAAGGTAAACTTCCATTGATATGTTTCGGTTGTGGTGAGGTTGGGAATTTCGTAGCAAAATGTCCGAACAAAAGTGATGGCAACTCAAAAGGAAAGAAAGGCTTTAAGAAATTCAACAAGCAAGGAAAAAAGAAAGGATCCAAAAGGAACTTTCTCTCTAAAGAAGATAGCTCAACATCCGATGAAGAAAGTGACAGCAAAGAAGAAGCCAATGAGAAAGTATTGTTTATGGCCAAGCACAATAAACAAGAAGTATCAAACAATGAAGAAGAAGCGTTGACCATAGAATAATTTTATGAGGAGGAAATCAAGCTTATAAAAGAGCTCAATGCTGAGAAGATTTGTTCCAATACTCTTGAAGAACAAGTTCAAGGTCTCAAAATTGAGGTTGAAGAACACAAATGTATTGAATAGTCACTTCAAAAGAAGTTGGAAGAAAGAAACCAAGAAAGGGAAGCATTAGAAGCTGAAGTAGTATTGTTGCGTAAGGAAGTGAAGAAGGGAAAAACTATCCAAAACTATGCCAACAACTCAAGGGCATTGGAAGAACTCATCAACAATCAACGATCTTACAACAACAGAACTGGCCTCAGTTACAAAGAAGAAGAAGCAGGACCTTCTACAACAAAATACAATGAACCTATGAGATCTAACATACATTAAGACTTCATTGGACAAAATTCGCAAGCACATCCTTGGAAGACAATTCCTCAACGAATATTTTCATCCAGGTACCAACATATTTTTCATGGCTATTGTTCTTCATGTGGAAAATTTGGTCATAAAGCTGTATAATGTCGCACGTACCCTAGGAACCAATACAATTCCAAGAGATTCTTCAAATATGAACCTCCCAGGGCTCAATGAAACATCAATAGATTTGAACATTTAAGAAATAATATGGAATGTTACAAATGTCAGAACTTTGGACACATAGCTAGAGACTGCAGGCTTAAAAATCCTCCAGAAGAATCTTCGAAGCCACAGAATGAACGAACATGGAAGAAGAAGAAGACTGATAATTGTGCTCTCGCTCTCAAGGCACAAAAAAATAAATATGTGTGGTATGTTGATAGTGATTTCTCAACGCATATGACTGGAGATAGAAATAAATTTGTATCTTTGAAAGAGAAGAAGGATGGAACCATATCCTTTGGAAATGATGGATCTTCAAATGTTATAGGATCAGGTACCGTCACTCTCGGAAGAAAAGATGTTATAGCCAAGAATGTTCTATTGGTCGAAAAAATGAATCACAATCTGCTCAGTGTTGGAAAAATGTGTGATCAAGGACACACAATGCTATTCAACTCCACAAAATGTGGAATCAGGAAAGGCAGGTATGGTAAAATTGTGGCTATAGCAAGTCGAGCTCCAAATGACATATATGTTATGGATGAAGTAACTAAAGCATGCCTACTAGCTAAAGAAGATGAAATATATTTATGGCACAAACGAATGGGTCACATAAACTTTAAAAATCTTGTCAGGATAAGCAAAAAGGAAGCAGTACGAGAAATGCTGAAAATCTCAAAACCTTCCAACACACTATGTGAGGCATGTCGGCATGGAAAGCAGACAAAATTCCAATTTAAAACAAAAGAACACTTTGCATCACATCCATTGGAATTGATACATACTGATCTATGTGTTCCTGTGAGAAGAAAAGGATTAGACGGAGAATTATATTCCATGTTAATGATAGATGACTATACCAGGATGACAGCCGTCAGTTTCCTAAAGAAAAAATCTGAAGCATTTGAGTGCTTTAAGATCTATAAGGAGTTGGTTGAAAATGAAACTGATTTGAAAATAATGTGTTTAAGATCAGATAATGGTGGAGAATTCACTTCCAAATTATTTCAGCAATACTGTGACGAAAATGGAATAAAAAGGCAATTTTCAACAGCACGAACACCTCAGAAAAATGGAGTTGCTGAAAGAAAGAATAGAACCGTACAGGAAATGGGTAGAACAATGTTGAAGGACTCAAAATTGGATGAAAAATTCTGGGTTCAAGCAATTGAAATGGCAGTCTTCATTATCAACCGAAGTCTTCTAAAAAATAATTGCAACAAGACTCCATATGAATTATGGAAAGGAAAACCAGCTAATGTAAAATATTTCAGAATCTTCGGAAGAAAATGTTATATGAAAAGAGAAGATCAAAATTTGGGTAATTTTGAATCATGTGTTGATGAAGGTATCTTTGTTGGTTACTCACGCAAAATAAAGGCCTATAAATTCTATAATCTAAGACGAAAACAGATAGTGGAGAGCATAAATGTTACATTTGACAAAGATGGTGTTCTAGCGAGTAATGATGAGGATCTAGAATCTTTGAAACTTGAGACAGAGGCTGAAAAGGACACAGATAAAATTGTAGAACAAGAAGCAACTATCAACGAGGAAGAAGTAAACAATGATCATCAAGATATACCAGAACAACAACAAGAAGCTCCTCCAAGGAGAAAAAAAGAGTGGATTCAAAAGAACCATCCATCAAATAAAATCATTGGTGACATAAATGAAGGTCGATAGCTTCGTTCATCACAACAAGCTCACGTTGCTTTTCTAGCAGCCTTTGAGCCTAGTAGTTTTGAGGAAGCTAGCCAGAATGAACATTGGGTAGCAGCTATGAATGAAGAATTGGATCAAATTGAGAAGAATAACACATGGGAATTAGTTCCACGACCAAAAGATAAAAAATGTCATTGGGACTAAATGGGTGTTCAGGAACAAATTGAATGAAGATGGGCAGGTTACTAGAAACAAAGCAAGATTGGTTTGCAAAGGCTATGCACAAGTGGAAGGAATTGATTTCGATGAAACATTTGCACCAGTTGCTAGAATGGAAGCCATCCGAATTTTTCTCGCCTATGCATGTTCAATAAAAATCAAAGTCTACCAAATGGATGTTAAGTTAGCATTTCTGAATGGAGAATTAGAAGAAGAATTTTACATCGAACAACCTGAAGGTTTTCTACTATCACAAAAAGAAGACTATGTCTGCGGGTTAAAGAAGGCTCTATATGGTCTCAAGCAGGCTCCTAGAACATGGTATGCTCATCTTGATGGATATCTACATCAACAAGGGTTCAAGAAAGGTATTGTTGATAGCAATATTTATGTACAAATAGATAAATATAATTTAACAACTGTTGAGGTATATGTGGATGATATAATATTTGGTAGCAATGATGATCGACTAAGTAAGAACTTTTCTACAAATATGCAAAGTGAGTTTGAGATGTCTTTACTTGGTGAGCTAGCATAATTCTTAGGGTTTCGAATATCTCAACAAGAGAAAGGAATATTTATATGTCAAGCCAAGTACATCAAGGAAATGCTCAAGAAATTCAAAATGGAAGATTGCAAGCCCGTCCTTACTCTGATGGTAACAGGTTGCAAATTGAGCATAGACGACTCATCTAAGGATGTGTATCAGAGGTTGTATATATCTATGATTGGTAGTCTTCTATATGTAACATCCTCTCGGCTAGATGTTATGCAAGCAGTTGGACAAGTAGCAAGATTCCAAGTAGCACCAAAAGAATCACATATTATTTCCGTCAAAAGAATTCTTCAATATCTAAAGGGCACAGAAGAATATGGCTTGTGGTATCCCAAGGGTAACAATCTCATTATTCAAGCCTTTACAGATGTAGATTTGGTAGGAAGCATTGATGATCGTAAGAGTACTAGTGGAGCAGCATTCTATCTAGGTGGTTGTCTCGTATCATGGTTGAGCAAAAAGAAAACTTCAATCTCGTTATCTACAGCAGAAGCAGAAACATTGCAGCAACATCATGTTGTACTCAAGTCCTTTGGATGAAACAAACTTTGCAAGATCTTCAAGTACAATTCAGTGAGCCTATTCCCATATTCTGTGACAACACTAGTTCCATCAGCATCTCCAAGAAACTTGTCATGCATTCAAAAACAAAACACATTCCGATCAAATATTATTTTGTTAGAGAACAAGTCTCTGAAAAGAATATCAAACTTGAGTATGCTTGTAGAAAAGAAAAAATTTCTGATATCTTCACTAAACCTTTACCTCATGAAGCATTTAAATATCTTCATCAAAAGCTTGGGATTCTCCCAAGTTATCATTAGATTACAGGTCTGCAGGATGGTTATGTGTTAGGGGGACTGGAAGTGTGTACAGGTCTGTAGGATGGTTGTGTTTCAGGGGGAGTTACACTTTTCCATTGATGTTAAAGGGGGAGAGAATGTTGTAGGAAGAGGTGTCGTGATCGCAGGGGGATTACTTGTGTTGCCATCAATGCCAAAGGGGGAGATTGTTGTTCAGCGGTTGTCATTGATGTCAACCCAAGCAACACCAGGGGATAACCCAATATTGCATGGGAATTTTGACCTACCAAATTAATATATTTTGGGTCAATAATTATTTTTATGGTTTCTAATTGTTGAGATGTTTCCGTTGATATATGGCACACCATGTAATTCTTCACGGTTTGAGAGATATTCATGTTTGAAGTTTGTACCCCCAGTTAGTGGGCTAAAGCCCCATGGGGTTGGGGCATGGGTCATTGAAAAGTCATAATTAGTATTTTTTAAGCTCCTAAAATCCCTCCCACGTTCACTTGTTGAATTCCCTCTCAACTTAAGCATTTATATAAATTTTGATCTTCATTTCCTCCTTAGGCAAGGGATTCGGCCATCTAAAACAGGTCATCGTCGAATTTTCTCTCTAACTTCTTTTCTACGAAGGTTCAAAAGCTGAAATTTTTATGAGGCGAAGCCAAAATCCTGAGGAAGCTACTGTAAAAATTTTAGATCAAGGTGTGCAATATTTTTGGAGATATGATCTGTGGAATTCAGGGTTTTTGCAGGCTCCTTAAATTCATCTCAAAGAAATGACCTTGGTAAAATCGTAACTCTCTCTCTGAGTATCGGATTTGAATTCTGTAAAAAAAATAAGATAGTGCATAGTATTTTATTTTCTCTCTATCAATTTTAGAGCCAAATGAAGAAACAGTAACACATGGCACACCGTACAAGTGTGCTCTGCTGAAATAGTACATAATTAGGGAATTGTGAGAGATTGGGTATAGATCTCTCTTGAAGAATCAAAATTCGGTCAGACCTTGGCATTAGAAATAAAAATTAGAGGAATACTACAAGACCTAAAATCAGATATTGAGGTTCTGAAATAACAGAGATACACCAGATTCAATATCGAGCCCCTAAAAGGCAAGAAAAAGCTAGATCATGTGTTGTCAAGGGTTGCAAAGGACCAGACTTTCTACGGCAGAAAAGAAAAGAAAGGTGCAATAGAGGGTAGCATGATAAGAGCAGCAACCAAGGTGTATAACAGCAGCAAGAAGTTCATCATATGAATTCTTCAAGTGGGCAGCACTGCATACAATCATTTTAAAGGTATCATTGTACTTAGTCATTGTAAATAAATTATTTTAAAAATTGTACTTGTGTCTATCTGCCAAGGGTTGAAGAGGCAGTGTTGGGAGGTCTAGGATCATCATTAGGTGGTTGTGTCAAAGTTGGGGTTATGGTCTAGTATATCTTCTTCTTCTACATCATTCTATATCATTGTAAAGTGGACCATTTTCCCTAGTATGGGAGTCCATTCTTCTTTTATTCTTCTATAGGGTGGTAGGGTGGTGCTAGGGTGAGTTGTAGCTCATTGGGTGTTGGGGCATCCGTTCAGTTGACTACTAAAGAATCTTGGGAATTGGAGCGTCCATCCAATGGGAGCTGGAGAAGAATGCTTTTCTAGATTCTAGGAAGTTGGAGCTTTATTTTCAATTGGAGTTGAATATTAAAGAATTATTAGACAAGCATTAGGTGGTTTTTGTCCCGGAGTGGGTTACCACCTTAAAAAATGTTTGCATTTTTGTTCCTCTTGTTTGCTGCTATCATTGTACAAACACTGATAATAATTGAAGATTAACTAATGCTCTAATTGAAAGGAATATTGATTCACCCCCCCCCCCCCCCTCTCAGTATTTCCAACAATTTCCCAGCAAACCTCCAGCAAAAATGACTTCAACTAATAGCCAAGAAATATGTTTATCATTTTTTCCAAGTATTTTTGGGTCAACATGCTTCATGCTCCCGATAGAGTTGTCGATCGCCGCCAAAGCCTTGAGTGTAAAAAACTCAAGAGGGAGCCTTGGTAACTTAACCCACACCAAGTTATTTTTCGGCGCCTCCATAACCAGATTAAAACCTAGGTACCAAGGAAGGAGCTGCATAAAACTTCTACCTCTCACCCATGTGCGCCTTAGGATTTTGACGCAGTATTCCTCATGCAGGAAATGTATACTGAACCATGCATTCATCATCATACTAACTTTGGGAGCATAACCTAGGATAGGGCTCCATGTGGTCTTAACCCACACAACCATGTCAACCTTTGTCATTTATGAGAATATCCATCGACCAATCAAAGCTATTTTTTGGAGGCTTGCCACCCTACCCAGAAATCATCATATTCTAGGATTACATGTTTAATCTCTTCTGCAGGCTTGTAAATTTTTTCCTGAACAAACCATTCTTGTTATGTTTTTGTCTTATGCCCTCCTGAATGTGCTTTGTGCCACCTGAAGTATCTGAGTGGTCCTTGACCCTACCATCCGCATTGTAACCAGGTGACCATGTCCAATTTTGTGTTAGGGACCCCATTCCCAAGCCCAGATCAGCCTTGCAAGCCCTTTCCGCCTCCAACGTGGCAGCTATTAGAGAAATTTCATGTATTGAGCTATCCGAGGAGATGATATCATACCCATCTGCTATCTCCATCTGACAGCAAATTCAAAACCCAAGTCAGACGTGGCACCATATTTGATCCCCCACCCACCCTATTTAATTCACCATACAAGGCAGATAGCCCAAAATGACTTGATCAGGTGAATCGTCAGGGTGTTTAAAACTTCCTTAATGAGGAGTCGTCGTCCCAAAAAGGAAACAACCTGGTTTGATTTGCATCACTACAAAAGGACCTAGAGAATTTTCCCATGAGCCCACTGACCAAGGCTAACAGGACTTTTTCCTGATCCCAATGTTTACAAAGTGACAGAGTTGTGACGAGAGATGCAGAGGAATAAAGAATATGTCAGGATTCTTCAATGGAAAAAGGTGAGGGTGAAAGGAGTAGGTGAATTCAACTTCACCGACAGCTGAGAAATAAATAAAACCTAGGGTGGTGGCTAGAAAAAGGTGACAGAAAAACCAGAGAATGATTTTTCATAGGGGCCAACTCAAAAATGGCAATAGAAACAGCACCAACATCTAGCATAGTGCCACCAACAAAAACTGAATTGGAACCCAAATTCCTTACTAGGCCTGGAAATTATGAATGAGTATATCCATTTATTCCACAGAAAGGTCAACCTAGACTGGTTCAGAGAGAAAGGAGTCTCAGAGCTCTTTGTAGATTCATGAGGGGGTAACCTAGCTCCTCTGGTTTTCATCGGAGCGATTGTTTGAATCTCCCCGATGAGTCTTCACAATGGCATTTAGGATAACCAACGCAATAATAGCTAAAAACCAGATCTGAATTATAACAACATTGTAGGCCGAAACCATAATTCACTCTGATAAAAATGCATAAAACATACCAAGCTTTATAGAGTTATCTGTCACCTACCATTCTCTAATGATATTGGCCACAAACCACTACACAGTAGACTTGCCAATTGTTGGCCTCTGTCTAGAGCAACTACAAAATTATACCTTGTTTTTTCCTGTGTTCTATCCCTATGGAAACCTTTCTATAACCATATTCTGCCACATTCCATATTTAATAAGACTATGAAACCCAAAATTGTGTACAAAATCTCAGCCCGAAAGGACCTACCCTTCCCACCCTAAAACTGCAGCTATGACTTTAAAGACCACTCCGGACCATGACTACTTCATTCCCCTTAAAACAAATAAAAACTCAGACACTAAATAGAATCCATGCAAAATTTCATACACAACCACTCTTCCTTGCTTTCAGCAGGGTATAAGACAATGTTGCATCATACCCGGTTAAAACAGTCCATGATAATGCTTCATAAACGAGGTCCAGTGGTATGCATGCTTGCTCCTTAGTATTGTTATGCCTCCTCTCACATAATACTCCCGTCACTTTTACGAGATTCAATCCTTAACACCCTCCAACAGGAAATACCATGTTGAGCAACTAGGACTTGCATGAGTCAACCAGAGCTGCTCTAATTCTTCATTAGTTAATATGAATTTGATTCAACTACTTACTTCTCCAAACACAAACACAAATACCAATCTACAATTGTATTTGTGTAGGCGAGGAGGAGGTTGATAGGTCACTGTTACACAACATTTTGTTAATGTCCCTGCAATCCATCGCCCCGCATATTGGAGGGTCTTTCTCGTGACCTGTGAGCAGTGTCATACTCTACAAACACCTTCTTTGCATCCTTCTGCACAAGGACATCATTTCTCCTATTGAAAATTTCCTCAAAAAGCACACAAAATCCTATGTTTTGGCCTTGGCATGGGTAGCCGGTTCACCCCTCACGCTAATGTGGTAGATTTACACTAGAGCCCGCGCCACCTGGAACTCTATCTCAGTGTAGTGCCCATGACAAATATTTTAGGAATTTTTTTTAACAAATAGAGGCAGAAGATTCCTTCTAACTACCTCAGGGATGAGTCACAAGAAGTGGTTAAGTTGATGAGCCACGGATCTCCCTCTTTAGGTAGTGGTTTCCACCTCCCATGGAACACTCCTTAAAGATAGGTATCCCTTCCATAATTATATGGATCCTAACCTCTCCCTCTCCCTTTATATAAATAGGCCTTCTCCCTTTATGAAAGCTAGTTGAACATATAGCCAAGAAGCTGAACTTCGAGAAGAGATACTATAGCTGAGCAATTGTTATTGAGAAGGTAGAACTAAGGAGAATTCCGTAGAGAGAGCCCCATCTGAATTCCTGACGAGCCTTTGTGAGACACGCTCCACTAGAACCCTGTTGGAGGAGACCGCAACATCAAAGCTTGGTTGTACTCTTCCTTTAATTTATTAATATACTCGACTATGGTGTTGGTTCCATCATTGTGTTATGTTGATTGTCTGATGCAATTGATTTAGTCTTCTTCGACTGACTGATAGTTATGAACATGAATTAGTATGTTGTATATCGTCGGTGTTTCTTGTGTGTCTGTAGGTATCCGAGCATGAAAGTGAGTAGATTTTGATCTGTCAAACTAGGAGCGAGAGGCAGTCAGTCTTTCCAACGACAACAATAGCGTAGGACCTCCGGTAAGTCATCTATCGAATCTCCGTCCATTCATTAACTAGGAATCAATATTATAGCGTGTCTTGTTTGTGGCTAGACCCACTCTAGGGCTCGTGGGATTGCCTCTGTCTGCAGAGGGGATTTACCTCACCAACAAATTGGTGACCATACTAGGGAATATTTCGAGTTTGTCTTTCATCCATTAGGTCTTCTTCTTGGTCTTTGCTTGCTTATCTTGCCTTTTCTGATTATTTTTGCTAAGTCTAAGACCCTTGTTCAACCCCAGAGGATCAGATCTAACCTCTATTTTTCAAAATTTTCCTTTTACCAGGGTTAACTAGCTTGGCACATTTTCTGGTCAGACAGTCGTGCCCACTAGCACTCGTTGCTAGTTCAACACCCGCGCCATCCCCTGTTTGGCGTTGATTACAGCCAAACAGGCGCGTCGATCCCTATAGATTTTAGGGTTTGGTATTTTTTGAAGCTTTTGGTCAACGCTTGTGCTTCTGGGTGATTTTTGGCTAGTTTTGAGTGCCTTGGGATTGTTTTTATTGTGAACAGCCTCCTTCCTGAAGTTATTTGTCTGTTTCCTATCAACATCATAGCCTTAGGGTTTTTAAGTGCTTTGATATGTTGAGCCTCCTGTAGGAGTTTGGGTCTTTTGTTTCACGGTCAACTTCATTCCTTTCTTGATTGCATTCGGCTCCCTTGATCCATTTGAGTGATTGCATTTGGTGGAATGAGTCTTGTCTCTTTCATTCAATTTTTCTTCTTGTCACTCCAAGCATAGATTACACTGCTTGTATGGGTATGTTTTGAAATCTTTCTTTGATTTGAGAGATTGAAACATCGGTTTGAGTTTTGTTTTGATTGCTTTTGGGTTGATTGAAATTGTTTCGCTTCAACTCTCGCATTAACTTCCTTGAACTAGTGTGTTGGTTTGTTTTTCATGTCATTTAGTGCATTGATTTCTCTATTACTTTGAAAAATAAAAAATAAAAAAATTGTGCTTGCATTCTTGTTTGCATTGTGAAATTGAGAGTCTTTTGCATAAATATCATTGCACATTCTAGGAAATATTTCTCATTTTCATTAGCTTGCATCAGATACTATAGTGGATGCTTCTATGTGTTCTCATTATTTTCTATCGCTTGAAAACTCCTAAACTTTCTCGTAGATAGCTTTTCATCGAACGAAATGGTATCTTTTGGCATGTAGCTTTTATTTAGGGATTTTTGAGATCCGACATTCGGTAGGACCTTGGAATTAAAACGTAAATACAATATCAACTTAAAATTTACTCAAATAAACTAAGGCAACATTGAAACCTAATGAAACATTTAGTGGTCTAAGTTAGAGACGTGTTTCGGCGTCTTTAAACCTAGTAGTTTTCGCTTGCCATCTGGCTTCAAATAGCACTAGTATGGACTTGCGCTCCCTGTATCGTCGAGTATATAAAGGGAGACCCCTATAGGTTTCTATCCTTTTATCCATAGGAAGCCGAGTCTGCTGCCTCATAACCGTGATACACTGAACACGACATTCGGGGAGACTACCTGCACGTACATCAAGTCCTTGGTCAATTCTTATTTCATTTGATCACCAAGGTGTATATGGAAGTTCACAAAAACCTGGTACACCCTTTTACCTAGACTACCTGAGCAATCATTTTCAATCTTTACTAACTCCATAAATTTGAAAAGATCATCAAGCACTTGTCCTTTCATGCTCGTTTAAAAGTGAAAGAGACTAGAGTCATATTTGACTATTTCTTGACTCTTAAAACATGAAACAACAAATTTTTGGTTTCAATGTGGTAAAATAAAATACCTACGATTACATGCCCATTAAAGTTTGATTAATTGGCCTATCTTTGTTTGCCTTGGTTTTGATCCAATAGTCTTCTTTCTCGACCTTTTTTCCTTTTCTGGTGTGCTACAATCACAATGGCGGAACCATCGGTTTCGTCTACTGGTAGTCCTTTCTTGGACGATTCATCTAAAACTTCTCAAACCTCTAGGTATGCCGAGGTTCAGCAGCCTATTATCCCGTCAGAGTACCCCTTTGGAGAACCAGTTGAATTCAATTGGCCTCTTTCAAACGCTTGGTTTGGGTTTGGCGTCGGGGAAAATTTTCCCCCTCTTACATTGGGATCACCATTTTTAGCTGTTATCATACTTCCTAACCCCCATAGTATTTTTTAAGATCTCACGATGGATTCAGACATGGAGTCGTCTGTTCCTATTGGCAGTGAGGGTATTCATGTTTCTGGTGAAGAATACCAACTTTTTCTGGAAGACATCCATCAAGAGCCTACTCAATCTTCGCCATCGGTGTCACTTCCAGCCAGATATAGATCTTTGGGTCAGATTATGGCCGGTATTGCCTCCATAGTAGCATCAACTTCGTCGAGGGGGCCAGTCCTTCCATCATTTGGGATGTCGCCAATGACACCTATCTCGTCGACACCTTTTGTTACATTTGTCCCAACTAGGCCTACTGTCTGCGTGGCTGTATCGACACCAGTTGTCACCACTCAGTCGTCAGTACCTTTGCCTTCGGTAGAGACTTCGATTGCCATGGAAATCCCCGACGGCCTTTCTTTCGAGGAGTATTGGCTGGTTGTTCAGCAGCAGAGCTCCTAAAATTATTAGTCCCCTCAAGATCCTAATCGTCCTTATTTTTATCATTATGACCCGGTTGATAACCCAATTTACTCACTTCCATTTCAATATGATAAGCACGACAACCCTATCTATTTTCCTGCTCCTGAGGCTTATCAGTTCCTTTCCGGTTTTATACCTACCTTGCCTGTGCAACCTTCTAACCAAAAAGGACAACCCTTTCAGGGACAACCTTCAGTTCAGCAAGGGTATGTTTATGACCCATAAGGACAACCCTTTCAGGGACAACCTTCGGTGAAGCAAGGGTATGCATACGACCCATAAGGGAAACCCTTACAACGAAAACCTTCAGTCCAGCAGGGATTATTTTATGGCCCGCAAGGGTAATCTTACAATCCTCAAGGTCAACCTTTACAAGCTCAGCCTGTGATCCAGCCAGGGCAACCTCAAGGACCTACTGGGCAACCGGTTTATCAACCTGGACCTTCATATGGTCCTGGGGGGTAAATCCATCCATCTCAACCTTTCATGCAACCACAACAGCCATATCTTCCCATTGGTCCAAATGTTGCACAGCCAGTACCATCTTATGGTCCTACTCCAGGTCAACCTGGTTATCAGCCACAACCTGGCCCACTGCAGCCATCAATTCAACCTACTCCGCAGGGGAAACCTAGTGGCCCTCATCAGTCAGGTCAACCTGTTTAGCCGGTACAACCTACACAGACATTTCACCCTGCTCAGCCACCTCTCTACTCTATGCCATAGTCGAATCAAGCTCTGTGCCCGACTTATCTAGCTCAGCAGGGCCCTACTTATCAGCAGCCCATTCGACCCCAAGGTGGTTATTACCCTCAAGATCACTATCGACCGGTATACAACGCGCCTCAAGTTTATAATTATTACACTCAACCACCAGGCCATACTTATATTCCGCAGCAAAATCCTTATGCTACTCAATCGATACCCTCCTATACTTAGAATCAGTATCTTGGTCTTCAACCTCCGTATTCTGGTCCTCACCCGCAATATCAGCCGAATTATTCGACTTATACCCCTTATGGTCTGAATCCTTCGGGACAGAACCAATGGGTCATATTTACACTCAACTAGGATGGAATATGGGTATCGGTCCTTATCGAGGACCTGCAATTCCTTTCAACCCTCAATTACCCTTTCTCACCACGTTGGAATTACCGGATGTGTCCAAATTGACAAATGATCCCATTCTTCATAATCCATATTGGCCTCCGGTTCCAATGAAGGTTCCTGGTGATTGTCCCAAGTTTGAGGGAAAATCTAGAGAAGACCCCCAAGCACACATAATGACATACCATTTATGGTGTTCTTCCAATTCTTGGGTGGATGACTCCGTTCGACTCCGTCTTTTCCAGCGGACTCTCACTAGAGCTGCTGCTAATTGGTACATCAAGCTGCCTCGTGGTATCTTTCAAGATTTCAACACTCTCGCTATGGTTTTCCTTACTCATTTCCAGTTGCTGGTTCGTTATGAAGTCGGGACGCATCTCCTAACATTCTTGAAATAGGACCGGGCTACCCATATCTTGGACCACATTCATGAATGGAGACGGCGTCGTCGCCTAATCAAGTTGAAAATTCCTGATCATCTTCTTTCTCATTGGTTCACTACCTCTTTTGTCAATTATATTGCAAAAGACATCGTCATGGGGGCATGTGTAACCGAGGAACAAGCCATTTCTCGTGCCCAGTACCTCGATTTAGTGTAATCTCAATCAGGCATATTATATGACATCTTGATTGAAGCTCCACGACCTGGGACTTCTAAAGCGTCAGATACCCCATCCATCGACGGCGTTATTGGTTCCATGTCTCAGACTTCAAGTAAGTCTTCCAACGTTGGGAAGCAGAAATCAAATTCTTCCAATGGTTCTGCTCCTTAGCCTATCCCAGATTCTGGTAAAACCTTGGAGGTCAACGTCGTTCAGGAAAATCCTGTGGACAAGACATCCAAGAGGAGAAAGAAGGGAAAAGGCAAGGCCAAAGCTAATGCCCCAAAACTAGAATCATCTAAACCTCGTGCTGATGATGGTTCACAGCGTAAGCCGAAGTATCCATGTTTGATGTGTGATGAGGAGCACTACACTAAGGACTGTCCTAGATGAGTCGAAGTTATTCAATTTCTCAAAGGTGCTAAGGGAACTCCAGTTGTCCTCAAAGAACCTTTTCCATCTCAACAAACATAGATGGTCGAGTAACATGCACCATCTACATCGTTTGGTTATCAGGTATTCATGATAAACGATTTTGCACCTGTTTCCATTGCTACTCGGTTGAAAGATTATGATGGATCATGCCAGGCAGCCAAGAAAGAGATCGCTGATGGTCCTCCTCCCCCACCTACCTCTAGCCCTCTTGAGATTGAAAGGCCCAGTGTTGAACTCGTGGTACAACCACCTTCTAAAGGTGTTCTCCGGAAATATTCTTATAATCCTAACACCAGTGCTGCTCAGCATTACAGTATTAGATTTAGCATAGGCGCCATACGTGATGTCCACGTTAGAAGTGCTTCAGATTTTTCTGTCTCAACAGAAAGCATTATTATCTGCGATCAGCAGAATTGATCCTACGGATTCAAGCCTCCTCACTTTCAACTTAGAGAATTTCGTCCCCTGACTTCCGCACCAGATTGCGCTTGTCATACAAGTTGGCATTAATGGTCTCAACTTCCATAGAGTCGTTGTGGACGAAGGTGCATCTACCTGTGTCATGTTATTTTCTTGCTGGAAGGCGATTGGCTCTCCAGCCCTGACTTCGTCACCCAATGCCCTTGAGGCATTTGATGGAAGGGAATCGAAACCCTTGGGTGTTCTCGCTAGCTTGTTGATCACATTGCAAGGAAAGATGTTCAATGTTGAAGTAGAAGTCATTAACGCTAAATTCAATTACAATCTTATACTCGGTCACAGTTGGACTCACGCTATGTTGTGCGTTCCGTCCACCCTCTTCCGTCTTTTAAAGTTTCCACATGAGGGAAAAATCATTATTGTCGACCAATTTTCATTCTTTACCTTGTCTTCCGAGAACAACGTTCCATACGCGGATCAGATTCCTTCCCCCCCTGACAGTGTAGGCACCGGTCTTTTCAAAGATCACACCCTCATGGGTTTTTTCCCCTTCCACCACTAAATATCATTCAAGTTAATATGATCTCTCGGTCAGGTGAACCATGGATCATCCCTTTACCTGAAGAGGTTGATTCATTAGGAGATTCAATGCCACTTAGTCCAATTGAAATCAATTATTGCGAGCCTGCCGCTGCATCTGATTCTCCCCCTTCTGATGGTGCTCCTTTCAGTAGGTCTCTCGATGTTTATTCTCAATCCCCCTGGCTCGGCGATGCAGATTCGCCTGATCCTTTGAAAGAAGTGTTTCCATCCGACGAGGCTATTATGGAAACCATGTCTCTCAAAGGTCTACCGTGGAGCAATGGGCATCATCGTTCCTCATTTATGCCTGGCCTCGGGGAAATGTCTAACTGTATTGAGTGTTTTCCATCTCAAGTTCCTTCTCCGCCACTTCAAACACCTATCTTGACTCACGAAGTCTTCGCTGAAGGTAACTTGGGTAACATCACTTAGACGATGCCTATCGACATTTCCGTGAAACCAGGAATTGTCGAGAACATCCTTCGTGCTGGTTATTTTTGGCCATCCATTTTTAAAGACTGCATTGTCACAGTACACAAATGTCATGTGTGCCAGATATATCAACGCAAGATGCATGTGCCACCTGTTCCCTTACACCTTGTCATTACCGTTGGTCCTTTTTCCAAATGAGGCATCGATTTTATGATGTGTAACCTTCGTTTGGTGGGGGGGCATGCCTATATTATCGTCACCATCGATTATTTTGCCAAATGAGCCAATGCAATGCCTACACTGGTTGCGGACAGTAAGACAGCAACGCAATTCATATTCAATCATGTTATTACTCAGTTTGGTGTTCCTCAAGGCATCGTTACTGATCATGGTTCTCATTTTCGAGACTATATGATGGCGGAGCTGACGTCTAATTTGGGCCTGTGTCATGACAACTCAACGCCTTATTACCATCAAGCTAATGGCCAAGTTGAAGCTGTAAACAAAGTCCTTGTTACAATGCTTCAACGAACAATTGGGATCCATAAATCAAACTGGCATCTCATATTGTTTTCAGCTCTATGGGCTTACCGAACATCGATTAAGAGTGCAACCAGATTCACCCTATTTCAGTTGGTATACGGTTTGGAAGCTACTCTTCCGATTGAATTTGAAATCCCTTCACTCAAATTAGATGTGGAATTATTGCCTAATACTTGGCCCAATGAAGAGCATCTCCTCTACTTAGAGAGATTGGATGAAACCCGTCGCTTAGCTGCTTTGGTCATCGAAGCACAGAAGAAGAGAGTCAAAGCTCATTTTGACCAAACAGTTTCCCCTCATTATTTTATCGAAGGCGACCTCATTCTCCTATACGACCAAGCCCATGACAAGATGGGGGCAGGTAAATTCCAACCCATGTGGCATGGGCCCTACATCATCAAACGTGTGTTACAAAATGGGGCTTATGAGCTTATTGATTATGAAGGTTGTCCCTTATCACAGCCCAGAAATGGGTTATACCTGAAAAATTATTTTTCTTCAGTCATTCATGCATGATATGTGTACATAGGTGATTTTTTTCATTTTTTTGCATGCTTTGGTTTGATGTGCTTTGTAAGCTTTTTTCTGCTTACTAGGCCTTGTTTTTCATGCATATTTCTATTTCCCCTTATGTCGGTTTCGCGGATGGTGCTTCTCGCAGTACCAAGAACTTGTCTTTGGCAACCCGGGTAATTTATGATCTTGTTGGTGAGTTGATTAACTTACAAGGTATTTGTCTCGGACCAACTACAAACAATTTCACTGAATATAGTGTTGTTTTGGAACTATTAACCGAGGTAGTTAACCTCGACATACGCACATTGCTTGTAAATCTATATTCACAGCTTGTTGTTCTTCAACTTAACGGTCATTATTCGGTTCGAAACCCATGCATTTTAAGATTGTATTTGCGCATTTGTTTACTTGAAAGACATTTTGATTTCATCACATATCAACATATACCAAGATGAATGAATACATTAACTGATGCAATAGCTAACATTGTGCTAGATAGACATTTGCGCAATTTATAAAACATCACCATATGTAAATAGACCCATGTAGAAAATAGATGTATATATATCGATTTTTTGCAATGTGTGCATCATAAAAACCCAAAAAATATATGTGTATGTTCTAGTTACATCGCGAGACAAAATGTCTCTCAAAATGTGCGGAAATAAAATCCTAAGTGCCTAATCGGCGTGGTGCTCATGATAGCACATCACCGCCCATACCAACCGCCTCAGCAAGCGGTGGATACAACTCGGCACCCCTACGGTGTGCCTCTGATAGGCTCGAGGAACATCATCCAAGCGAGCATAGTCCGTGATCCCACGATCGATAGAGGAACATCATCCAAGCGAGCATAGTCCATGATCCCACGAGCGATCCCCTCCAGATTTTGTACTATCTCCTCCTCGCCACCCTCGCCATGAGGATTGAAATTGTGAGGAGTTCGCCTCGCTATCGGCGACATACCTGCAGGCCTCTCTGGGCCAAAATCTGCATACATATAATATTAACTATCAAAACATGCAAATATACCAAAAAAAATCATAAACTCATGAAAATAAAAAATTAATCTCACCTAGCTCTTCATCCCAATCCTCTCCCTCTAGGAGCGGGAGGTCTGGATCACCGGTGAAGTCTATGCCAGAGTAAGGCCAATCCTCCATGAAAATTAGTTTTCAATAAAGCCAATCAGAAAAATCTGGCCCCCAGGACATTTGTTGGCCACCCCCTGCTCTAGGCATCAACTCAGCCCATCGGGCCATTCGTGGGTCTCTGGGTGGTGGCATCGGGACAATGACCTCCTGACGTTGGAATATCAGTAGTCGTTCTAAGAAGAATGATACCAAAATGGATCCATATCCAAACTACTTCAGTTTGGTCTTCTTGCACTTGGTTAGCTGCCGCTTGATGTTAATGGTCACAACCTCTGCCCAGTTGTAGAGAGTCAGAGTCAGGAAATCCATGGAAAGAAGCAATTGTGTCTTTGTGGCCTCATGCGATGCTTGCGATCCTGCAGCCTGCGTGATAGTGTGCAGCACTACTTTTATTACCAAATCCGAGATGGTTTGGATGTCAACCTTCCCGCTCCCTACTCCTTTGCGTGACCCTCGGCACACTCTGTCAATCACCATCCCAAAAATCTCCCCAGAGGGACGGGTACCGGTCAGCATAGGGACTGCACCCCTCCACGACAATCTTGTGATAAAATACACATCAAATACTTCGAGTTCAAGTTCTTTATCTCGAAGAACAAAATTTTCTTGATCCTCGTCCCAAATGCTTGTCAAATATTGAAGCAATTATGGCTGAGCCCGGAGGCACGGTGTGAGGAAGAATTTCTTTAGCCCACAATCTCTGAGGGCGTTCATGCACAGTTCATTTTCCATGGCAAGTTCATCCTCCTCACTATGTTCTCTCTCCTTCCACTCAATCACCATTTTCTCTGCTTGGTACCTGCACATTGTTCATATGAGCATTGTTAGTCTACTTAGGCATCAAATTTTGCAAGCAATTGACTTCATTTTTTTCAAATTTATGTGGATTTTTGGATTGTGCGGTGGGCACGACTATTTCGCTAACGGTCGTGCCAATGGGAGCGCCCTCTGTGTAAAAAAGGGGCGATTGGCGTGGGTCTGTGCCCGAAACCCGTGCCAACTGAGATGCCCTAGTTTTGGCAAATCCTCCCCTAAAGGACTCAAAATGATAAATACAGGTAATGAAATATAGCTTAAAAGATGGCAAATGATGTTGACTCTTACCTGAGACTAACGGAATCAAGATTGGTTCATTGGATCGCTCACAATCATCGCCACAAGATCATAAGGCAAATGGGTCACTGCTGCTCCCCAAAGAGGTAAAAGTGAAAAGTAAATAATTTTTTACCACTTATGGCATTTTATAACTTTTCAAAATCTTAAATTAGGTTTTAAAACATATTCGTCGATTATTTTATCATATTATTTTCAAGAAATGGGTTTTACACGTGTCTCTTGTGCAGCAATAGGTTTTCACATGGTTATGACGGAGTAACGAGTTATATTTTATACTTTTTCGGACTCGGTAAAAACACGAAAAAGTCACTACTGGAGTCATCTTTCAGCTCTTTTCTGAATCTATAAAACTGAAAACATTGTCGATACGCTTGTCATTTAGAACTCGTTAAATGATTGTGAAACGATATCTGCCCAGTATACGTTTACCCCTTTTTTGGGCTGGGATGGATTATTTACAAAAAAGGAATACCTTAGCCTATCGCGACTAAGAGGTTCTCTTAGACACAGTTTTCTACCTTTTCGGATCTGTGAGACTACCTACGAAAAGGGACTGCGGGAGTTTTATTTTCCGCTTTCTTTTCAAACTCTCTAAATATGAAAAGACGTCGAGTTCTTCCTTTGTCAGACTCGTTAAAGACTGATGACATCAGACTTCGTCGTTATGACGTTACTCGAGTTCCTCCTTCCTAGGGCTCGTAAAATGTACTAGGTTGGATTTGTCTAAAGGATAAACTTACATCGCAACCATATGCTATTCCCTTCAATCTTGTTTTAAAAAATAATTGGGGTACTCGCCAGAAATGGTGGGGGAAAATGGAACCAGATTGTAGTCGTGTTGGCAGTATATCGCTCTTAAACATGGCACTTGTCTGCATTCGTGTCAGGTTGGGGACATCTCACCTCGTTATTTTTTTTCCTCCATGGGTTTTGGTAATCTCTTTTGACCACTCATCTGCTGTTTGCCATGTCACCATGACCTCAGATCCTTTGATGTCAAATACTACCAAATCCAGTGTCGTGCCGCCGATATTTTCAAGAGAAGTTTTCCTCTGAAGTTTTCAACCTCCCTCTGATTCTCTATTGGCCTTGATTCACAAACATCATATTCCTCTGTCTCGTGTCGTTGATGTGGGAAACATTATGGCCCACCTTTGATTAGGTCACTTCCTGTCGACTTCAAATCATTATCCAGGAAGCTGATCTAGAGATGCCCTTCAAGTACCTTAGAGCCTGAATGCCTCAATGGCAGGTTCTTTGCATTCGAAAAAAGGTCTACATCATTGGCCTTCGATCGGCTGACTCTGTGGGTGTTCGACGTCAGATCACTGTTCGCATTATGTGAGTTGTACCTTTCATACCTTGAGATCCATTGTCATTATTGGTGGTTTCTCTCGCGTCTGTTAACAGATTTCATCATTGGTTGGTAATCAGATGATTTTCTTGCATGTTCGACTTCAGCTCACATATTTGCATACTCGAATTTGTACTTTGTTCAAGTTGAGATGGAGCGCAAGACCCTGAGTTTTGTCTGATGAAATCCAAGTTGCGGGTTCTTTGTGGATTACTATGACTTATTACATGACTCTTCTGATTGGATGGCTGCAACCATACTTGAGTCTATTTTTTAATCCCTATTGCTGAATGGCTGTGTCCATACCTTCGGTCTCACTATTTATGTACTCTATTATGGATGGCTGCGCCCATGCCACATGTCATGTATCAGAAATATTAGTTGTATTTGTACTTGCAGGTTTTCTAACATCAGTGTTTTGGTCGAACGCGTTCTCATAAATAATTTCACCCCTCCCTCTCTCTCAGACCTTATGCTTTAGGGGGCATATGTTACACAACATTTTTTCATTGTTCCTGCAATCCCTCACCCTGTATATTGGAGGGTCTTTCCCATGACCTGTGAGCAGTGTCATACTCTACAAACACCTTCTTTGCATCCTTCTACATAAGGACATCATTTCTCCTGTTGAAAATTTCCTCAAAAAGCACACAAAAACCTATGTTTTGGCCTTGGCGCGGGTAGCCAGTTCACCCCTCGCGCCAATGTGGTATATTTACACTAGAGCCCGCGCCACCTGGCGCTCTGTCTCAATGTAGTGCCCACACTAGCTTTTTTAGGAATGTTTTTTAACAAATAGAGACGGAAGTTTTCTTCTAAGCACCTCAGGGATGAGTCACAGGAAGTGGTTAAGTTGATCAGCCATGGATCTCCCTCTTTAGGTAGTGGTTTCCACCTCCCATGGAACACTACTTAAAGATAGGTATCCCTTCCATAATTATAGGGATCCTAGCCTCTCCCTCTCCCTCTATATAAACAGGCCTTCTCCCTTTATGAAAGCTAGCTAAACATATAGCCAAGAAGCTGAACTTGGAGAAGAGATACTATAGATGAGTAATTGCTATTGAGAAGGTAGGACCAAGGAGAATTCCGTAGAGAGAGCCCCGTCCGAATTCCCGATGAGCCTTTGTGAGACGCGCTCCGCTGGAACCCTGTTGGAAGAGACCAGGACATCGAATCTTAGTTGTACTCTTCTTTTCATTTATTAATATACTCGACTATGGTGTTGGTTCTATCATTGTGTCATGTTGATTTTCTGATGCAATCAATTTAGTCTTCTTCAACTGACTGATAGTAATGAATGTGAATTAGTATGTTGTATATCATTTTTGTTTCTTATGTGTGTGCAGGTATCCGAGTGTGAAAGCGAGCTGATCGTGATCTGTCAAACCAGGAGCGAGAGCTAGCCACTCTTTCCACCGACAAAAATAGTGTAGGAAATCCGGTAAGTCATTTATCGAATCTTTGTCCATTCGCTAACTAGGAATCAATATTATAGCATGTATTTTTTGTGGCTAGACCCACTCTAGGGCTAGTGGGATCGCCTTTGTCCACAGAGGGATTTACCTCACCAACAACCACACAATATAAATCTTTGGAATACATGATGGGAGCAACATATTTTTGCACTACTGTATTTTTGCATGCAAGGAGGAGGTTGACATGTCACACAAATATAGCTTCCTATGTATTCGCCATGCTCCCTCTCTTGTGGCTTCGATATCGTCACCCACATCGAAATAATATAAAAATAAATTGTTATTATTAAATATTGAGCTTGAAGGCATTTTCCCGTAAAAACTTGGTGATGGTATATGGCCCATATCAGAGAGGGTGAAGCTTACGGTGGGGCCCGAAGAGGTGCTCCTTCTGCAAATGTAGCTAAACTTTGTCACCCACCTGGAACTTGTGTGGCACCCAATGTCGATCATATCGTTACTTGTACTTAGCTTTGGCTCTGTCCAATATATCATGGACCTATTGGTGAATGTGCTTAATGTGCTCAATGAATTTGTTTTCCTTGTCAGATTCGAATTGGAAATGAGCCAAATATGCCTGAATAGTTACAAATGGTATGGCCACATTAATGGGACATAGTGCCTGGAATCCCAAACCCACCTAAAAGGGGTTGTGGCTAGTTGAGCTGTGGAGAGCTAGGTTATAGTTGTGCTGGACATAGGGGAGGCTTTCATCCCATGTGCATGTATGTTTTGAGTTTTACATGTGCATTATGTGTACGATCATCCCATTGACGACATTTGTTTGGCCATTAGTTTGGGGGTGGAAAGTTGTGAACTTAGTGAGCTTGGTGTCCAGCATCGACTAGAGACTTGACCAAAATGTACTATGGAACCTACTGTCCCGATATGAGAAAATGGATTGTGGGATCCCAAAATGTACCCACACTCGCTCAAATAATATTTTAACAATGACTTATGTTATGATATTCTTCTTTTAGACCACCATAATGGCCATCTTAAAGAATCTATCGACAACCACAAAAATGCATTCATTTCCATGCCTGGTAAAAGGAAGGCCCGAAATGTAATCTGTTGTGGATCATAGTTGTATCCTTTAATTTTTCAAATATTTGAAAAAATAAAAATATAAAATGTGAGAAAATATGTTAAAGTATTGAAGTCTTATACTTTAGCATAAAAAAAAAAGATTTATGTTCATTAAAGTTTAAGTTTAAATATTTAAACTTTATAACTGTGGGTCCGTATTAAAGGTTAAATAGTGATTGGTTTGAAAGGCGAAAAGTGCCAATCATCAAAATATTTATCGAAAAGCCCAACCCGCAGGCACAACTAGCATGACAGATAACATGAGGAGTGCCTTCGCAGTTGACCGGGTTGACTGTGGGGATAACGGAGATCAACGATGGAGATCGAATGCGGGGGCACAAGCCAAAGTTTTCTTCCGTACCTCGAGAGCCCCTGCAGTGACATAGGATGCTGAGTTGGTCACATCTGTCTTCCACTTCAAGCAAAGTTAATGGCTTGCTGGCACGTCTTGTCAACATTTAATTCAAAACCCGCGTGACCTATTTAAGGAATTTTTTTGTCTATTTTTCAAATTTACTTGTGAATTGCTGCGTTGCACCCCGTTTGAGCTCTCCGCCACCTGCAAAATTTGACCACCCTGTAAACAGTTTACCACGTAATCTTTTAACCATGGCTAAAATTTCATCCCTGTCAGGTTCAACTAGCCATATCCCTCTCATGGATACTGAGAGGGATATTCAAGATACCCTCTATTTAGTAATTCACCTCCCCTTTTACCAACAAGTTATTTTGCATGATAATGCCTCTCCTGTATATTCTACCATGATCAAGTATGGAGTCTTGTCTGCATGCATTCCTAAAACCCACCTTTTCCTTGAATTCATCTATTGGTTGGTATCTGTTATGTATCCCGGGAAGTGTTTTTTCATGAATTCCCAAGGAGAAAATGTTTTGCAGGTGTCTACCCTATTAATCCGCCAAGCCCTGTGCTATCCTGAGTCGGAATCATCCATTCAATTTTTAGACGATTCACTGGTTCAGTATTATGATAATCTTGCAGGAGAAGAATTCAATCAGTTCATGTTTCATTTGAAGCTTGACATGAAGCAGTTTCATCCAGATTGCAAGGAGTTTGATATGGGGGTTTTTGATGCCAAGACTCGTCCAATATTGAGTCATATTGCAAAAATTATGGGTAAGGATGATGATAAAGCAGTTGATAAATCAGTTCTAGGAATGTTTGCCATGATGATGAAGCCGGGAATGGTGCTTGATATTCCATCATATTGGCAAGAAGAAATCAACTCACAACTGATGAGCCTCTCATTAACAGGTTCCTTTAAATTTTCCTCATTAATTGTATATTTGTTCTTATACCAGAATGTGGAAGAGTTCATGCATTTAGGCCTAAATATTATGGATGCAAATGAAAGAAGACAATCAGTGATATTCTGGACAGATGTAGTTAGAAGGCAGCAAAATGAGGCTGGGTTGTTTGATTTTGCTAGTTATTACATGCCAACTGCATACAAAATATTGAATAGAAGTCCTCCTCCCTGTTTCCTACCTAAATCTCAGGAGTTTTTGCATTTAGGAAACAATTGTAAATATGGAGACTGGTTTGTTTTTGAGGAATATTCTGAACTAAGGCTATATGGAGCAAGTGTTGAGCCTTACAGAATCCCAGCTTTTGTGCCAATGAGGCTTTTTGCTTTAGAATTCATTAGAAAGAGTCTAAATGTTGATTAGGTTCATTTTGTGCCTATGAATAAAGGTCACATGTACAAATTACCCATGGTTGAGGGCCCTTTCATAGTAAATATGAGACAGGAATTTGATGAAGTGACAAAAATGTGAGATGACATACAGATGTTATTAGGAGAAAGTTGGGCTTATGACCCATATAGTGTTAGTACAAATAGAAGGATTGAGAATGGATATTCTACTTTCATCCATAAAAGTAGGCCAGAACAAGAGAAGATAGCATGTAAATATGTGAAGAAATCAGTAGATGCTAACATTCAAACTCCTATTATAGCAGATAAAACAACTAAAAGAACCAAGGAAATGGTGATTGATCTAGATGATTAGGAGAAGGAAGCCATGAAGAGAACAAAAGTTATTGAAGAGCCTGCATCTACTGCTCCTGGTTTTTCTTTGCATTTGGGAGAAGAAAAAAATGCTCCTGCCTCACCCAGGAATCATGAAGGTTCTCATGAACAGGTGCCCTTGATTAAATAGATGTTTTCAAAAATTGAAGAAATAAATCAGAGGATGAAGGCCAGCATGGAGGCCCAAGCTGAACATAAAATTATTACTGAACAAACAAGGTTGTTAACTGTAATGGATCTTGAAAAATATCAGTTTAGAATTTCCCTCTCACATCCTACAGATATGTCAATTGGTCCTTCCAGCAATTTCAACACTGTTAATGTGACTGTGGATGTAAAGAAGATTCCTCTAATTGATAAAATGAACTTGCATATGCCAATAAGTCAATTGATTTTAAATGACCTCACAAAGACTAATACAATGGAAATAAAGGCAGAGAATATGTTGGGCAAAGTAATTAAACAATCGAAGTTAGAAAAGGCTAACTCAAGAGCCTTAACAATTCAAAATGAAGAATTGGAGAAAATTATTATAAAAATTGGCATAGACCCTAGTGACAAGACTGTTGTGCAGAAATTCATGCAAAGTGCTAATGTAGAGATATCTGCATTAAGGAAGAAATTGAAGTTACCTATTGGTGAACATTCAATGGCTACAGAATTTGCAGAGGTAGAGAAGGAAAAGGAAAAGTTGTTGTAGCAACTCATGCAGAAGGATGAAGAACTTTCCAAAGTAAAGCAGAATGCAATTTCATTACAAAATCATATTGATAATCATAACTGTACTTTTGTTTTTCCTACAGGTGATGAAGACCCACAAACACAAATTATTCAATTAAATACTGAGTTGTATATGGCTGAAAGATGTTGGGGTTCCCATGTTTTGGCCAGATTGGCAAGACCAAAAGATGAGACAACATCATAACCAATTTGGGGCCCTAGGATCTAGCCCTCCTAGACCCGGAGAGGGATCTCTCCATGAAGCAAAGAATGATATATATCTTTGAAGCTCAAATGAGATGTTAGGCTAGGTATGAAGCACAAAGGGGGTTTAAAATGATTTGGTTGGTTGGTTGCTGGGTTGGTCATGAGATCATAGACTAAGAAGGTAATGGGAGGAAAGGAGGAAAGCAGTAGGACGTTTCGGTAAAAGAGGATAGGTCAAGAAAGTGCCATCCATTGGGCTATGGAGTCATGAAAGGGAATTACTTGCAAACCACTAGCCAAGGCTTTCAGAGGGCAAGTTATCTATACTAAAGGATCTTTTAGATAGATGGTGGAATGGAACATTAAGGATTGAAAGTGAAAGAAGGAAAACAACCCAATTTCTGTCTATAGATCAGGTCAGAGGTCATTTAACTCCAGGATTTCTTGGACATACTCAAAGGCAGCTCTCAATGAAGTCACAAGGGGGCAGCTTATAGATTAGACCAGAGGTCATTTAACTCCAGGTCTGATTTAGCATGCTCCAAGGGAAAACAAAGATAAGTTTAACAGAGCCAGGGTCTATAGATTAGAGAAGGAATTTGAACCTTCAATGCTTTGACACCAGCAAGAGATCTTAGAAAGGCTAGCTGGTCGCACAAGGATACTAGTGGACAGGGCTAACTCTAATCCCCAGTATCCCAAATCTTCCATCTTAAACCCAACAAGAACAACTAAAGACATATTTCATTAATTCATACATCAGCTAGCAGCATATGGAACTACTACGCTGGTTAAATTAGTTTGAAATCAATCCTTAGATAACACATACAACAGAAAACATTGAAGTCAAGGAGAGAAAAATCATAGGGTACCTAACAAGGGTAAATCCTATGCCATATTTCTGATGCGAGCCAGAAGAAATGAACAGTATGAAAAATGTAATAAACAATGTGATAAGAAAACATCAACCGTAGTAATAGACCAGGATCCAAAGAAATTTTCTTGATTAATTGATGCAAAACCAATCACATACACTGTGCTCAATAGCTGTTACAGTCCATACTTTCTCCTCCCAGCCTACTACATTACAAACTACTCTGCTACTCCCTCCCAAGACTTTTCTAACAGTCAAATTGAATCCCTCTAACAGCAATTGGCAACAACCGAACAACCACAACAATGAGTTTCTTCATGGATTTTATAGCTGAAAGAGAGTAGAGGGGGTAGATAAAAAACTAAATTTTGCATTAAAACTCAGAAGCAATAAGATGGCCAAGGCTCCATCCCATTTAAATTCTGGGCATTCACCTTCAGTACTCTTTGGAAGAAAGAGTAGTCTCGTCAAGCTGCAATTTACTCCAGGTATGTCTTTGATGTACCTGCTATAATACCTTTGCAATACTCTGGTGAGTCGAATAAAAAGCAGATCAGGGATTTCAGGTTTGCCATACTGTGTAACCAATTCTTCTGATAACATAGGACTGTTGTCAGGGAGGAAAATTTTCATGGACACAATGTAGATTAAAATTGTGATGAGTATTGTGTCCTTTCTCAGGAGGAAATGTTTTGCTGATTCAAACACTCTAATGATATGGTTCTCTGTGCATTGGGCCTTCTAGGTGATCCATGGGGTCTTCAGTTTGATATTTTGCCTCTGATTATTTAGTTAAGGCTTACAATCTTCAATTATATGCCTTAAACTCTCTGCCTTCCACTGATACTCTCTGTCTGCAAAGTCTGTGCTTTAAATGGTTCTGGAAGGTTTGACAGAGTTTAGCTCCGTTCTTTGAATGCACATCCTGTCATGGCTCCTTCCCAGGCTTTCTTCATAAATACGATCTCTGCACATGCTCTTCCCTGTGTCCTTAGTCACTGTAACAGTGACTGTGGATCATGGCAGTTTTTCGCCACCCGTAACCCTGCAAAACACACAAACTCGTTAAGAAAAATCATGTTGGAGAGGAATGATGTGGGTGACTGCTAAAATAGCAATGTAGCATGGATGAGGACGATGAATGCAGCGGCTACTATGGAGGAAAACCATGGAACAGCGGGAGATGCATGGGAAGACGTCAAGATGGAAAAAACATTAAACTTTGACCTTGGAATGAAAAATGAAGGGAATGTACAACAATGCGACGGAAACATATGAAATGGATGACGTGGCGGGACCGAGTGAATGGCGGGCATGCATTAAATTCGGACCATCCAATCTCAGGTAGAGATTGACGGTGGAAAACATTGCAGAGGGCGATGGATGGTGGGCTAGGGGTGTATTTGGCCTTGGGCTAATTCCCGCGCAGCTCCGTGGCGCGATGACCATTGGATGGGCTGCTCTAGAACGGATGGCGTATGTGCATATCGCGCCAGGTCAAACGCTAAACTTTAACGTGTGATGGGGGGCGGTTTTTGAATAGTGCGTGGAGCCACACGTCATGCAATGAGTGGAATCGCTCCGAAATGAAAAATATCGCCCACCTCCCAAAGGCAGTGTGATAGATACTACCGGTTTCTGCACAGTGTTTTGGCTCGGGGACCACTGGGGCAGATGAATATGGACCATCGGATTTTAGGGTTAAATGGATGGTTGTGATGTGATCGGGCGGTGAAAGGGGTGGGGACCATGGGTGCGATGGGATTGCGAATATCGTCAGATCTGTGTAGATCGACGACGGACCTTGCCCCCATACACATTTGTGATGAGCGCCTTTCGGGTTAGCATCAGGTTCTAGTGCCCAGGTCATGTGGGAAATGGTTTTAGGGGGCTGGCCGAAGGGGGCTAAGACCCATATATGTCCAAATGTGGGTTTTTCAACCTTTTTCAATGCAATTCGAGGCCAGAAATGGGTAACGATAGAGAGAGTGGGGGCTAACAAACCACCTAGGTTATTTGAATGGTTTAAGAGGGGCATGGGAATGATTTAGAAGGCTTAGGGGGGATTTGGGGCTAAAAATGGGGGACTTTGACAAAGGGAAAAAGGGTTGAAATGAGACATTCTGCAGGGGTACAAGGGGAAAATGAAAGCCTTTTGAAGCACAATTTTTACAATCAGTGAGGCTTTGTGGATGGAAATAGCAGAGGAGATTTTATCAAAGGACACAAGGCACAAGGAGGCTTCAAGGATGATGTGTTTTTCAAGAAAAATGCATTCCTTGAAGGCTCAAAAACAATTTAGCCCCTTGCTTGCTTGTCAAGGAATTTATAGGGGGCTAACAGTGGCTCCACATGGGGATGGCTTCTTCTTGAAGGAGTCAAGAATTCAGAAATGATCATTGGTGTAGGCCAAATGCCTGCTGCTTGACCCATCCATTTTCTCTCTTGGATCAACTGCCACAAATTGTGAAGACATCAAATCAGCAGAAAAATTCTCAAACAATCTACCTACCCATCCTACAATCCTAGCATTTTTTCTTCCAGGGTGCATTTGGACTAGCATACCCTTTACATCATTTATTTTTATAAACAGAAAAAAAACCTATTCTATTTCTACCCTTATTACTCCATGAGACCAGATTAGACTGTTGGCCTCATAACTTTCTCTACCTACACTACTATCTGCTAGGATTAGACTGTCTAGCATATTTCTTCTCTACATTCTAAGACAGAAATTGAAAAATAGTCAAGCCAAGATTAGCCTGTCTGGCTTACTGGACTTTACAGAAATTAAAACAACTAACTACATGCTCACAGACTGAGCTTTATTGAGCTTTTCCTACCTACCCTACTCTAACTAGACTATTTACAATTCTAGCTAACAAACATTGTCTTCCAATGCAACCAGTCCATCAAGTGATCCCATGACTGGTCTTTCTTGCTCAACTCCTTGAGCATGCTGGATAGGCAGGGCTGCTCCCACTCTTTTTGTTCCACAATAGCAGCTTTGAAAAATCTTCTTTCTGTTTGCAACATGCTGCTCAAAAAGACCTTTGATCCTTCTTCGAATGTTTTCAGGAAATGAACATAAGGATCATGAAATGATACCTGGTTGCAAAGAGTTGGCAGGCTGATTTCAACTAGGATTTTTACCTCTTCCACTAGATCAAGAATAAGACTCTCTTAAGAAAGAGAATCTCCCTCATCTTCTTCATTTTCTGAACTGGAGTACTCATCATATATGGTAGTGTTTTCCTCTTGGAGCTCTGATATATTCTAATCTAGTGGCCTGAGCTCTGTGAAAAGATCAGTGTATTCTTGAGTAGGGGTATGTTCCTTTGCTTCCTCTTCTTCAAGAGAAAACTCCTTGCTTTCAAACTGATCAAAGATCTCTTCCTTGTTTTCCTCTTCATCTTCTGAGATGAAAGGCTGCTGACCTCCAATCATGTGAAAACCATTACTGATGAGTTGTAATGGAGTGAAGCAAAGATCTAGAGATCCTTCACCCTCTTCTGCACTCTTAAAGATTTCTTCATCAATATCATAAATAGCCTACATTGGCTCATTACTCTCTGGAAGTAAATGGAACTGATTCTGCTCCCATAAATCTACTAATTATGACCCTGCAAGATCATCTTCTGTTTGGAGAACATCATCATCAGATAGATCAAAAATAGGAAAATCATGAATATAAGTAATGCTGGCAACCAGACATGCTGGATTATCAGCAGATTTTTCTTCACTCTTATTCACATGTGAGATTTCCAACTCTGTACAACAAAGCTCATCAGATGAATGGACAAGAATGTCTGATCTATAAAAATATTCAGAGGCTGGTTGTCCATTGATGATCTGATCTATTTCTTCTTCTGTCAAAGGGGAAGATGGTCTTGTGTTCCTTTGTGCAGAAGTGCAGTAGCTCTCTGTTTCCTTTGAAGACTGGATTTGAGGCAGAATTTCATCTGAAGCCTCAACTGCAAGGGATGATGGATCAACATCTAATTTTTCAGGAATATCTTGAGGAATGTCTATGGTCTCTTGACTTTTTTCTTCCTCAGATGATTCATCCATGTTCTTGTGATAGCTAGGATGCATATGAAATTCTTGAATGGCTATTAATAGATCTTCAGGATGCATATTAACCAAATCCTCTTCAATATCTAATAGGTACTATATGATATTCTGATATTGATCACAACAATCCCATGATAAGGATAGAGAGTTTCATTTATAGTTCTTGTAAAATACTTGGTGCATGTCTCTTAAAGAAAACAAACTCCGAGGTTCTAACCATTCATACTAGACCCTAGCTTTTCCTTCTAATGTTGCCATGAACATTTTCATTAGGCAGTCTTCATGCCATTCAACTTTAAATTTCCACACATGTATATGAAACTTGATGAGATGTAGCAAGGGGTCATCAACGTTTTCACCCTGAAAGGTAGGCAATTTTTCTAACCAGTCCACTTCAGGCATTTTGTGTGGGAATCCAGGGATATGATCCCTACTCATTGGGGCATATCTTCTCTGTATGCGTGGAAGCATGTTTGTAAATCAGAAAGAGGTCACTGTATCTTCTCAACTAGTTCAGATTCTTCTATAGTGGAGTCATTTGGTCTTCTAGGAGTTATGGAGTGTGGAGTCGCCAGGTGGATGAATTTGATTGTTTGGAGTAGGCTGTTGTCCACCATTAGAAATTAAAATCCAATCTAGGCTAAGTGGTCTTTCTTCCCCAGTGGATTCGCCATTATGTTTGGAGACGACAATGGGACATAGACCAGATATTATCAGTTAAGGACTCTCATATTCTTCCCCAGTGGAGTCGCCATTATTTTTGGAGACGACAATGGGACACAGACCAGATATTAGCAGTTAAGGACTCCCAGATTCTTCCCCAGTGGAGTTGCAATTATGTTGGGGTTCCCATGTTTTGGCCAGATTTGCAAGACCAAAAGATGAGACAACATCATAATCACTTTGGGGCCCTAGGATCTAGCCCTCCTGGACCCGGAGAGGGATCTCTCCATGAAGCAAAGAATGATATATATATTTGAAGCTCAAATGATATGTTAGGCTAGGTATGAAGCACAAAGGGGGTTTAAAATGATTTTGTTGGTTGGTTGTTGGGTTGGTCATGAGATCATAGACTGAGAAGGTAATGGGAGGAAAGGAGCAAAGCAGTAGGAAATTTCGGTAAAAGAGGATAGGTCAAGAAAGTGCCATCCATTGGGCTATGGAGTCATGAAAGGGAATTACTTGCAAACCACTAGCCAAGGATTTCAGAGGGCAAGTTATCTATACTAAAGGATCTTTTAGATAGATGGTGGAATGGAACATTAAGGATTGAAAGTGAAAGAAGGAAAACAACCCAATTTCTATCTATAGATCAGGTCAGAGGTCATTTAAATTCAGGCCTGCTTGGACATACTCAAAGGCAGCTCTCAATGAAGTCACAAGGGGCCAGCTTATAGATCAGACCAGAGGTCATTTAACTCCAGGTCTGCTTTAGCATGCTCCAATGGAAAACAGAGATAAGTTTAATAGAGCCAAGGTCTATAGATCAGAGAAGGACTTTGAACCTTCAATGCTTTGACACCAGCAAGAGATCTTAGAAAGGCCATCCAGTCACACAAGGATACTAGTGGACAGGGCTAAATCTAATCCCCAGTATCCCAAATCTTCCAGCTTAAACCCAACAAGAACAACTAAAGACAGATTTCATTAACTCATACGTCAACTAGCAGCATATGGAACTACTACGCTGGTTAAATTATTTTGAAATCAATCCTTAGATAACACATACAGCAGAAAACATTGAAGGCAAGGAGAGTAGAAGCATAGGGTACCTAACAAGGGTAAATCCTATGCCAGATTTATGATGTGAGCCAGAAGAAATGAACAGTATGAAAAATGTAATAAACAATGTGATAAGAAAACATCACCCGTAGTAATAGACTAGGATCCAAAGAAATTTGCTTGATTAATTGATGCAAAACCAGTCACATACACTGAGCTCAATAGCTGTTATAGTCTAGACTTTCTCCTCCCAGCCTACTACATTACAAACTGCTCTGCTACTCCCTCCCAAGACTGTTCTAACAGACAAACTGAATCCCTCTAATAGCAATCGGCAACAACTGAACAACCACAACAATGAGTTTCTTCATGGATTTTATAGCTGAAAGAGAGCAGAGAGGGTAGATGAAAAAATAAATGCTGCATTAAAACTCAGAAGTAGCAAGAGGGCTGAGGCTCCATCCCATTTAAATTCTAGGCATTCACCTTCACTACTCTTTGGAAGAAAGAGTAGTCTTCGTTAGGCTGCAATTTACTCCAGGTATGTCTTTGATGTACCTGCTATAATACCTCTGCAATACTCTGGTGAGCCGAACAAAAAGAAGATCAGGGATTTTAGGTCTACCATACTGTGTAACCAATGCTTCTGATAACATAGGACTGTTGTCAGGGAGGAAACTTTTCATGTACACAATGTAGATTAAAATCGTGATGAGTACTGTGTCCTTTCTCAGGAGGAAATTTTCTGCTGATTTAAACACTCTAATAATATGGTTCTCTGTGCATTGGGCCTTCTGGGTGATCCACGGGGTCTTCGGTTTGATATTTTGCCTCTGATTATTTAGTTAAGGCTTAAAATATTCAATTATATGCCTTAAAAACTTTTCTTTCCACTGATACTCTCTGTCTACAAAGTCTGTGCTTTAAATGGTTCTGGAAGGTTTGACAGAGTTTAGCTCCGTTCTTTGAATGCACATACTGTCATGGCTCCTTCCCAGGCTTTCTTCATAAATACGATCTCTACGCATGCTCTTCCCTATGTCCTCAGTCACTGTAACAATGACTGTGGATCATGGCGGTTTTTCGCCACCCGTAACCCTGCAAAACACACAAACTCGTTAAGAAAAATCATGTTGGAGAGGAATGTTGTGGGTGACTGCTAAAATATTAACGTGGCATGGATGAGGATGATGAATGTAGCGGCTACTGTGGAAGAAAACCATGGAACAACAGGAGATGCATGGGAAGACGTTGAGATGGACAAAACATTAAACTTTGACCTTGGAATGAAAAACGAAGGGAACGTACGACAATGCGACAGAAACATATGAAATGGATGATGTGGCGGGACCGGGTGAATGGCAGGCATGCATTAAATCCGGACCGCCCGATCTCAGGTAGAGATCGATGGTGGAAAACGTAGCGGAGGGCGACGGATGGTGGGCCAGGGGTGTATTTGGCCTTGGGCTATTTCCGGCGCAGCTCCATGGCACGATGACCGTTGGATGGGCCGCTCTAGATCAGACGGCGTACGTGCATATCACGCCGGGTCAAACGCCGAACTTTAACGCGCAATGGGGGGCGGTTTTTGAATAGTGCGTGGAGCCACGCGTCATGCGATGAGTGGAATCTCTCCGAAATGAAAAATATCGCCCACCTCCCAAAGGCGGTGCGATAGATACCACCGGTTTCTGCACAGTGTTTTGGTGCGGGGACCACCGGGGCGGATGAATATGGACCGTCAGATTTGCGGGTTAAATGGATGGTTGTGATGCGATCGGGCGGTGAAAGGGGTGGGGACCATGGGCGCGATGGGATTGCGAAGACCGTAGGATCTGTGTAGATTGACGACAGACCTTGCCCCCGATACACATTTGCGATGAGCACCTTTCGAGTTAGCATCAGGACCTAGCACCCAGGTCACGTGGGAAACGGTTTTAGGGGGCTGGCCGAAGGGGGCTAAGACCCATATATGTCCAAATGTGGGTTTTTCAACCTTTTTCAATGCAATTCGAGGCCAGAAATGGGTAACGATAGAGAGAGTGGGGGCTAACAAACCACATAGGTTATTTGAATGGTTTAAGAGGGGCATGGGAATGATTTAGAAGGTTTAGGGGGGATTTGGGGCTAAAAATGGGGGACTTTGACAAAGGGAAAAAGGGTTGAAATGGGACATTATACAGGGGTACAAGGGGCAAACGAAAGCCTTTTGGAGCACAATTTTTATATTCAGTGAGGCTTTGTGGATGGAAACAACAGAGGAGATTTTATCAAAGGACACAAGGCACAAGGAGGCTTCAAGGATGATGTGTTTTTCAAGAAAAATGCATTCCTTGAAGGCTCAAAAACAATTTAGCCCCCTACTTGCTTGTCAAGGAATTTATAGGGGGCTAAAAAAAGATATAGAAAGAAAGCTCAGATAGATCTGGAGACTACAAAAAAATTGATGAAGGTCATAGAAAATGAAGCAGATAAATACAAAATGAATTTCTGAAATGCTGAAGCTGAGATTACGAATCTCAAAGAAAGAATGAAAGGTAATTTGTCACTAATACAAGCTAAAGATATCGTTTGGACTAATATCATTTCAGAAATGAAATCCAATTGGTGCTTCCTAATGATAATTGCAAAAGAGAAAGGCCTTATTATGGAGTGAAGAACCAATTATATCTGATAAGCAAAAAGGGATTAACAGAGCCATTTGGGCCAGAAGATTTATTGATTTTATCAATTCCAAATCAAATCAGGAGTTAGAGGAGAATGATATGCAGGACAAAATGTTATATGCAATGGAAATTAATAAAATGATTATTAGGAATGATCTTAGAAAGGCTGCAGAAAAGAAACTAATGGAAATCAAAAAATCAGTAAGTCAATTTGATAAATATTTTGATAAAATGACAAGGGTAGGCTTGCCATCATGTTGGGGAGCTGAAGGAAATATTTTTCCATGGAGCTCTTATGAGAATTTAATGGTGATGACAAAAAGCAAGATTGATAACAGGCATGAAAAGACTCAGGTGCTTAAAGGAGAGACAATGGTCAACTTCTTGCAGAGACATTTTCAACTCTTGTGGATGGTAAAAACTCTTTTCTCCGAAAGGCCTTCTTTTGACCGAATTACTACATTCAGATTGGAATATCACAATCTTGACACATTCATCCAGGATGAAAGTAGAAATATGCAAAAATTGTAGAGCTTGGAAAATTGACCTACCAAAAGGATCAACAACAAAGAAAGAAAAATTAGTTGACCAAGGAAAAGAAGCCACATCATTAGCAATTCCTATAGATTAGGATATTTATTTTATGTTATTTTCTGAAGACAATGTAATTGTAATAAGACATTTTCAAGGCATGTAATAGACAACCTTCGAATTCTTGAAGTAGTTTTGGTAGTTAGGATTGGTTGCAGCAATTCCAAACTGCTTTTTACTGTATTTAATGTAATTTTTAAGAGGAAGAAAGGTTCCGAGTTTTGGGACCTCCAGACAAATATTTTTGTACTCAAAGATTCAAAGATTAATGAATGAGTAAGAAAGTTTCTAGCATTTTTTTTATGTTGAAATGTATTCCAGTTTTCATTATGTATTTCCATCTATGAATAAGACAAGGTTATGAGCAGTAGGTCTCTTTTTACTTCTGTGTATAAGAGTTAAAAAACCTTAATTGATGCTCCTTTGTTTTAACTATTTCTTTCACATATTTCTTCTGGGGTTTGGAATGATATTTTTTGTATAGAACAACATATCAGTTTGGACTTCTTCTTACATTTTCTTCTAGTCACTTCATTCAACATCAAAAGATGGTAGCATTGTGAAGCATTCATAATATTTGATATTGAATGGTTTGATTATAAATACTTGAGGGTTAATAAAACAGAGACATAAAAATTTGTGACATAATCATAAAATGTCTTAAGCATTGATTCCTTATCACAGCTAAGGGATTGTCTATTAAGGTAAAACATTAATTGGCGTCATTTCCGGGGAATGAAGATTAAAAGGTTTTCCCTGGGTTTTTTTCATATTTCCTCTGGTTGTTCAGAGAGGAGGAAATACTAATATGTGTTTTATTTTAAATAATTTTGGCTCCTAAGAGGCCTCACACGAGGTCAGATACCTCTCAGCAAAAAGTCCCTATTATGTCAGATACAGAAAATTTAGTTTCAAAGAAGGGCCAGAAATCAAAAATATTTTCTACACATGATGCCACACTGCTTGCACTAGGCAGCAGTACTCATATTTTTTCATCCAAGGAAATTTCGCGGAAACTCATTTTCCCGGAAAAAGAATCCTTGTCATCACCCATTCACTTCCAAGTACCAACATTAGAAGAACTATCTTTTGAGTCTGTATCATTTCCATTCACAGAATCTCAACCTAATTCAATTACCAGTTCTTCTGCTATCATTCATATACCCCTTCCCAAATCATTTGTTCCACCCCTTTTATCCCCACCTACAACTGGTATTCATTTTACCCCCGCTCAAGGAGTAGTCAATCAGGGCATAAACATGGCAGCCCCTGCTTTCTTGATGAATAGATATGCACCATTAAATCTACCCCAACCAATGAATTCAATGCCTCAAGAGTACCTTAAGTTACTCCCTATATTTACTGGTGAAGATGAAATAACTGCAGAACAACACTTACCTTTGTTTTTCACTTTTGCTGAAAACTTTAATGTAGAACATCTTGATGTTGTAATGAGACTTTTTGTACAATATCTAAGTGGAGAGGCAAGAAAATGGTTTAAAGGATTACCTAATGGTTCAATCAATGATTGGGATGAATTAGAAAGACAATTCATCCAGAGATGGGGTGAAAAAAGAGACCATGGTTATTCTTTAACATAATTTAATGCTATAAAGAAAAAATCAAATGAAAGTATGAGTGATTTTGTCAAAAGATTTAATAATTTGTACAATAGTTTACTTGTGGAAATGAAACTTCCTCCTATTGGAGCAAGGGTTGTTTTTCCTAGTGCATTTGCATCAGATTTCAGTTTTACCTTGAGAGAAATAAGAGCCTCTACTCTTGAACAAATTCAAACTGATGCCTTATAAATTGAGGCAAACATAACTTCTGCTAGAAAGGTTCAAGACAAGGGAAAGGCTAAAGAAGAAGATTCAACACAAGATCAAAGGATAGATAATATGACTAAGGTCATTAAAAATTTGTCAAATAAATTAGTAAATATGGAATTAGATAAAAAGAAACCTGCACAACAAAACAGAGGGGTTTTCAATCCCCAATTCAGAAAACAACCCCTACAGATTCTACAGAGAAAGAAAAGATAAAGATCAAGTCCAAGCACCTTTATATATAGAGGCAACCCCATCACATTCTACTGATAATGATCAGAAAGAAGATGAAGATCAAATTTCTATTGTATATATGGAAGATGATGAAACAGAAGAAGAGAGTGAGAAAGAATATGCAGAAGAATGTAAAGAAGCTGATATCTCATTTGATCAGGAAGAAATGGATGATTATTGCAAACAATTTACTGATTTTATGCAAGAATATTTGCATAAAAAATATGATTTGAGGTCAAAAAAGAGGTTGAGAACTCATGATGATGAAGGAGAGGAATCATAATCAGTACCTACTTCAATGGCGACTCCACTACAAAAGAATCCTATTAAAAAATCAGATAAAGGGAAATAGCCCATGAATCAAGAAACAAATAAAGAGAAGCAGCAAGCTGAAGCCCCTCAAATAAAATCTAATGAACCAAATATTTTGGAGAAAATTGTTACTGTTCCTGATCAACATGCAAATTCAATTAAAAACAAGGAAGAACCTGAAAAGTTAACAAAACAAAATCAAACTTTCAGCTTGTCTAAAGAATTAGAAAAGGTAAAGATTCAAGTGCCACTTCTTGAGTTGGTCAAAACACCTAGTTATAAGAAAGAAATTGCAGAGTTTATTAATTTATCTAAGTCTGATGAGGTGGGTGATATAGTGAATCTACAAGAAGAGAAACCAGTGGTTACTTTTGGACCTCATGTTGAAGAGGTAGATTCTTCTGTTCCACCTTTTTATATATTAGTTATGTTTCATTATTTCATTTTAAATAATTGTATGCTAGATTCTGGAGCATCACATAATGTAATGCCACTGTCTGTGATGAAAGAATTGAAATTGCAAATCACCAAACCATATAGAGATCTTTATTCCTTTCATTCAAAAAGGGTGAAGTGTGTGGGTCTTATCAAGGATATGGTTGTTTCCCTGGCTCAAATTCCAGCTAAGAGTATTACGATGGATGTGGTAGTAGCAGATATCCCAGCCAGATTTGGTATGTTGTTGTCTAGATCTTAGGGGGCAAAGCTTGGAGGAGTTTTGAAATTGGATTTCACATATGCTATAATTCTTGTTTTTAATGCGGAGGAAAGGAGGTTATACAGAGAAACTAGATTCTTGAAAACTACTACCAAGAAAGATGCAGGTAATTCCCCCATTTATGGCCAAGAGAAGGAGGATATCTCTTGTTTCATGTTGCATGAAGATGCAAAATTTGCTGAAGATTCATAAAATTAGCTCGCTTCATCCAATGTACATAAAGAGCCGCGTTCAAATAAAATTTTGAAGTGTTATTTTGATGGTGCATTCTCTAGTGATGGCACTGGAGTTGGATTCATATTTATATCTCCTGAAGGTAACTTTTTACCTTTTTCCTTCAAATTGGAATTTGAATCTACTAACAATGTGGTTGAATATGAAGCGTTGATTCTAAGTTTGCAGACAACTAAACAGATGGGAATTAAGTTTTTATCTATTTTTGGTGACTCTGAATTAATCATAAGACAAATGAAGAATTGGTGCCAAACTAAACATCCCAGATTGAGATCTTATAGAAATGAGGTGTGGGATTTAGTTGAGAAATATTTTGAGGCTTTTAATTTACAGTTTATTCCAAGAGAAAAGAATATAATGGAAGATTTATTGGCAGTTGCAGCTATCACATTTAAACCACCAATTAATCCAAGATTGAAATGTGAAATTGAATTAAGATACAGGCCTTCAATCCTTGATAATGTAAAACATTGGAAGGTTTTTGAGGATGATGAACAAATTAATCAGTTTTTAACAATGATTGGAAGTTTTGAAGATAGTCAAATTTATTTAGAAGTTGATGAAAGTGGTCAAAGTGATATGTCAAAAAATCTGAAACATTCAATTGGTGATCAGAAGATAATTCAATTGAAAGATAATATTTTTCCCAGAGGCCTGGCACCTCTTGAAAGATTGTTTGATGCTAATGATGTGTCAATGAACCAGAAAAATGTATCCCAAGATGGAGAAATGGAGGACAGTAATTTAGGGACTCAACATGAGCCTAAATTAGTCAAATTGTTTAGAGGAGTTCCCAAGGAGTACAAAGAAAGGTATGTAAACCTTTTTAAATAGTTCATGGACGTATTTGCATGGTCATATGAAGATTTGAAAACTTATGATTTGGATATTATTCAACATAAAATACCACTGAAATATGGGGTTAAACCACACAAGAAGAAGCTCAAACAAAAAACCCACTATTGCTGGCTCCAATTGAAAAAGAGGTGAAAAAACTTTTGCAAGCCAAAATCATAGTTCCACTAAGATATTCAGATTGGGTTTTGAATTTGGTACCAGTTAGGAAGAAAAATGGAGAGATAAGATTATGTGTGGATTTCAGAAATTTGAACAGAGCTTCCTTAAAAGATAGCTATCCTTTACCTAAGATGGATTTTGTTCTGCAGAAAGTAACTGGAGCATTCAGGTTATTCATGGTTGATGGTTTTTCTGGGTATAAGCAGGTGGCTATGGAGAAGATCAAAATAATACTGCCTTTACCACACCTTGGGGAGCATTCATGTATGCCAGGATGCCATTTGGCCTCATGAATGTAGGAGCAACTTTCTAAAGAGCAATGGATATTGCTTTTGTGGGTGATACATTTGTAGTTATTTATCTTGATTATGTTACTATTTTTTCAGGGTCTGATGATGAACACTTAGAACACTTGAAGAAAGCTTTCTTGAAATGCAGAAAATTTGGATTATCATTAAATCCTAAGAAATATTTGTTTGCTTTAGAAGAAGGTAAGTTGTTGGGTCACATAGTTTCAAAACAAGGAGTAAAGATTGACCCTGCAAGGGTTGAAGCTATACAGACAATTCCACTGCCTAGAAGTAAAAAGGACATCCAAAGGTTTTTGGGAAAAATCAATTTTCTAAGAATATTTGTTCCAAATTATGCTGAAATTGTCAAGAGAATAACAGATACGTTAAAGAAGAATGCTGAAGTAAAATGTGATAAAGAGGCAAGAGAATCATTCGGTAGAATTAAAGAAGCTCTCCAAGAAGCTCTTGTCTTAATCAGTCCAGATTACTTGAAACCTTTTCAGGTCTTCTCATTTGCATCATCTTCTACTATTGTTGTTGTATTATTACAAAAAAATGAAGAAGGTAGTGAACAACCTGTAGCCTTTTTCAGCAAAGTCCTCAGAGATGCAGAACTGAAGTATAATATCTTGGAGAAACAGGTATATGCTTTAGTAAAATCATTAAAGGCTTTCATAACTTATATAATTCATTCTAAAATAGTAGCATATGTGCCTAATTCTGTCGTAAAGGATGTGCTAGTACAGAGTGATGTGGAAGGAAAAAGAGGAAAATGAATTTCCAAGATCTAGGAATATGACCTGGATATCAAACCAACAATGTTAGTGAAAGGACAGGGACTAGCCAAATTGCTGACAGAATCTAATTTCCAAGCTTTGGGAATTAGTTTACTTGCACCTGTAGATGAAGTAACTAAAGAAATAGATCAGATTAAGACAAAGTCAACAATTAAGTACAAATTTCTCTGTTCAGGCTGGTATAAGGATATCATTCATTATCTCTATTTCTTTTCTTGTTCTCCTTCATAAACAGAGCTAAGTACAGAGCTCTGAAACTCAAAGCTCAACCTTATGTTATAATTGAAGTGAAGTTGTATTGGAAAGATCCTACTGGTGTATTGTTGTTATGTTTGACAGAAGAGGAAACCATGGAGGTGATTAAAGAATATCATTAATGCTTGTGTGGAGGTCACTACAACTAGAAGGTAACTTCTCATAAGATTCTTAAATCGGGTTTTTATTGGCCCTCTTTATTTTTTGATGTATACAGAACTATTAGAAGTTGCCAAAAATGCCAATTGTTTGCAGAAAAGAAAAGACTAGCTCCTTTACCACTTCTTCCTGTATTTATTGAAGAACCTTTCAGATAATGGGGATTGGATTTCATTGGAGAGATTAATCCACAATCAAGTGGGAAATTTAAGTGGATTCTAATTGCTACTGATTATTTCACAAAATGGGTACAGGAAGTTCCTACTAGAAAGGCAAATGATTTGGTTGTGATGAAGTTTTTGGAGGAGAGTATTTTCAGTAGATTTGGATGTCCAGTAAAAATTATAACTAACAATGCTCAGGTTTTCAATTTAGTCAGGTTCATAAATTTTTTTCAGACTTATAATGTAATATTATCCCACTCTACAGCATATCATCCTCAAGGAAATGGATTAGTAGAATCATCTAATAAAACATTGGTGAAAATATTGAAGAAAACAATCAATGAGAATCAAAAGGATTGGGATTCAAAGTTGATTTTTTCTTTATGGGCAGTAAGGATGACTACTAAAAGATCCACTAGTAAGTCTCCATATGAATTGGTATATGGTGCTTAGGCTCTGTTTCCTACTCAGCTAGAAAGACTAGTAATTTATTTTCTTCAAGACTCTCAAGAGGAACCTAATGCCTTGATCAGAAGACTAAACCAGGTGATAGAATTAACTGAAAGCAGAAATAAAGTCAGAGATAATTTGATCATTTATCAGGAGAAAATGAAATCTATTTTTGACCGAAAGGCAAGAGAAATCATGTTTCAAACTAGAGATCTAGTATTAAGATGGGATGCCAGGAGGGAAGAGAAAGGGAAACATGGAAAATTTGATCCTTTATGGTATGGTCCTTACAAAATCTCTGAAGTCAAATCAAACAACACTTTCATGCTGGAAAATCTTGATGGAGAAGCAGTAGAACTGCTTCTAAATGGGCAGTATCTGAAACATTATTTCCAGCACTAAAGGTAGTTAGTTTACTATTGTACATATTTAGTTTCCACTCACTGTATATTTCTCATCAAGAAATTTTTGACTCCACGCCCGAAGTGAAGGCACTGATGTGCGGGTTCTTAGTGTTTCATGGCAAAAAAACACTATCCCCGGGTGGAGCCAAATGTTGTGGATCATAGTCGTATCCTTTTTTTTTCAAATATCTGAAAAAATAAAAATATAAAATGTTAGAAAATATGTTAAAGTATTGAATTCTTATACTTTAGCATAAAAAAAATATTTATTTTCATTAAAGTTTAAGTTTAAATATTTAAAATTTATAACTGTGGGTCCATATTAAAGGTTAAATAGTGATTGGTTTGAATGGTAGAAAGTGTTGATCATCAAAATATTTATCGAAAAGCCCAACCCGCGGGCACAACTATCATGACAGATAACATGAGAAGTGCCTCCACAGTTGACTGAGTTGACTGTGGGGATAACGGAGATCAACGGCGGAGACTGAATGCGGGGGCACCAGCCAAAGTTTTCTTCATACCCCGAGAGCCCCCGTAGTGACGTAGGATGCTGAGTTGGTCACAGTTGTCTTCCACTTCAAGCAGAGTTAACGGCTTTCTGGTGAGTCTTGTTAGCATTTAATTCAAAACCTGCGCCACCTATTTAAAGAATTTTTTTATCTATTTTTCAAATTTACTTGTGAATTGTTGTGTTGCACCCTGTTTGAGCTCTCCGCCACCTGCAAATTTGACCACCCTGTAAATAGTTTACCATGTAAGCTTTTAACCATGGCTAAAAGGTCATCCCTGTCAGGTTCAACCAGCCATATCCCTCTCATGGATACTGAGAGGGATATTCAAGATACCCTATGTTCAGTAATTCACCTCCCCTTTTACCAACAAGTTATTTTGAATGCTAATGCCTCTCCTATATATTCTGCCATGATCAAGTCTGGATTCTTGTCTGCATGCATTCCTAAAACCCACCTTTTCCCTGAATTCATCTATTGGTTGGTATCTGTTATGTATCCCGGGAAGTGTTTTGTCATGAATTCCCAAGGAGAAATTTTTTTGCAGGTGTCTACCCTATTAATCTGCCAAGCCCTGTGCTATCCTAAGTTGGAGTCTTCCATTCAATTTTATGACGATTCACTGGTTCAGTATTATGATAATCTTGCAAGAGAAGAATTCAATCAGTTCATGTTTCATTTGAAGCTTGACATGAAGCATTTTTATCCAGATTGCAAGGAGTTTGATATGGGGGTTTTTGATGTTGAGACTCGTCCAATATTGAGTCATATTGCAAAAATTCTGGGTAAGGATGATGATAAAGCAGTTGATAAATCAGTTCTATGAGTTTTTTCCATGATGATGAAGCCAGGAATGGTGTTGGATATTCAATCATATTGGCAGGAAGCAATCAACTCACAGCTAATGAGCCTCTCATTAACAGGTTCCTTTAAATTTCCCTCATTAATTTTATATTTGTTCTTATACCAAAATGTGGAAGAGTTCATGCATTTAGGCCTAAATATTATGGATGCAAATAAAAGAAGACAATCAGTGATATTCTGGACAGATGTAGTTAGAAGGGAGCAAAATGAGGTTGGGTTGTTTTATTTTGCTATTTATTACATGCCAACGACATACAAAATATTGAATGGAAGTCCTCCTCCCTGTTTCCTACCTAAAGCTCAGGAGTTTTTGCATTTAGGAAACAATTGTAAATATGGAGTCTGGTTTGTTTTTTAGGAATATTCTAAAATAAGGCTATATGGAGCAAGTGTTGAGCCTTACAGACTCCCAAATTTTGTGCCAATGAGGCTTTTTGCTTTAGAATTCATTAGACAGAGTCTAAATGTTGGTCAGGTTCATTTTGTGCCTATGAAGAACGGTCACATGTAAAAATTACCCATGGTTGTAGGCCCTTTCATAGTAAATATGAGACAGGCATTTGATGAAGTGACAAAAATGTTAGATGACATGCAGATGTTATTAGGAGAAAGTTGGGCTTATGACCCCTATAGTGTTATTTCAAATAGAAGGATTGAGAATGGATATTATTCTTTCATTCATGAAAGTAGGCCAAAACAAGAGAAGATAGCATGTAAAGACATGAAGAACTCAGTAGATGCTAACATTCAAACTCCTATTATAGCAGAGAAAACAACTAAAAGAACCAAGGAAATGGTGATTGATCTAGATGATGAGGAGCAGGGAGCCATGAAGAGAACAAAAGTTATTGAAGAGCCTGCATCTACTACTCCTGGTTTTTCTTTGCATTTGGGAGAAGAACAAAATGCTCCTGCCTCACCCAGGAATCATGAAGCTTCTCATGAACAGGTGCCCTTGATTAAACAGATGTTTTCACAAATTGAAGAAAGAAATCAGAGGATGAAGGCCAGCATGGAGGCCCAAGCTGAACATAAAATTACTACTGAACAAACAAGGTTTTTAACTATAATGGATCTTGAAAAATATCAGTTTAGAATTTCCCTCACACATCCTACAAATATGTCAATTGGCCCTTCCAGCAATTTCAACACTGTTAATGTGACTATGGATGTAAAGAAGATTCCTCTAATTGATAAAATGAACTTGCATATGAAAACAGGTCAATTGATTGTAAATGACCTCACAAAGACTAATGCAATGGAAATAAAGGCAGAGAATATGTTGGGAAAAGTAATTAAACAACTGAAGTTAGAAAAGGCTAACTCAAGAGCCTTAATAGTTCAAAATGAAGAATTGAAGAAAATTATTATAAAAAATGGCGTAGACCCTGGTGACAAGACTGTTGCGTAGAAATTCATGCAAAGTGCTGAGGTAGAGATATCTACATTAAGGAATAAATTGAAGTTACCTACTGGTGAACATTCAATGGCTATAAAAGTTGCATAGGTAGAGAAGGAAAAGGAAAATTTGTTGCAGCAACTCATGTAGAAGGATGAAGAACTTTCCAAAGTAAAGCAGACTACAATTTCACTACAAAATCATATTGATAATCATAACTGTACTTTTGTTTTTCCTACAGGTGATGAAGACCCACAAACACAAATTATTCAATTAAATACTGAGTTGCAGATGGCTGAAAGAGATAGAAAGAAATCTCAAACAGATCTGGAGACTGCAACAAAATTGATGAAGGTCATAGAAAGTGAAGCAGATAAATACAAAATGGATTTCCAAAATGCTGAAGCTGAGATTAAAAATATCAAAGAAAGAATGAAAGGCAATCTGTCACTAATACAAGCTAAAGATATCATTTGGACTGATATCATTTCAGAAATAAATCCAATTGGTGCTTCCTGATGATAATTGAAAAAGAAAAAATCCTTATTGTGGAGTGTGAAGAACCAGTTATGTCTGAATAGAAAAAAGGGATTAACAAAGCCATTTGGGCCAGAAGATTTGTTGATTTTATCAATTCCAAATCAGATCAGGAGTTAGAGGAGAATGAAATGCAAGACATAATGGTATATGTAGTGGAAATTAATAAAATGATTATCAGGAATGAACTCAGAAAAGCTGCAGCAAAGAAACTAATGGAAATCAAAGAAGCAGTAAGTCAATTTGATAAATCTTTTGATAAAATGATAAGGGTAGGCTTGCCATCATGTTGGGGAGCTGAAGGAAATATTTTTCCATGGAGCTCTTATGAGAATTTACTGGTGATGAGAAAAAGCAAGATTGATAACAGGCATGAAAAGACTCAGGTGCTTAAAGGAGAGACAATGGTAAACTTCTTGCAGAGACATTTTCAACTCTTGTGGATGGTAAAAACTCTTTTCTCTGAAAGGCCTTCTTATGACAGAAATACTACATTCAGATTGGAATATCACAATCTGACACATTCATCCAGGATGAAGGTAGAAATATGGAAAAAGTGCAGAGCTTGGACAACTGACCTACCAAAAGGATCAGCAACAAAGAAAGACAAATCAGTTGACCAAGGAAAAGAAGCCACATCATCAGCAATTCCTATAGATTAGGATATTTATTTTATGTTATTTTATGAATACAATTTAATTGTAATAAGACATTTTCAAGGCATGTAATAGACAACCTTCGAAGTATTGAAGTAGTTTTGGTAGTTAGGATTGGTTACAGCAGTTTCAAAATGCCTTTTACTGTATTTAATGTAATTTTCATGAGGAAGAAAGGTTCCGAGTTTTGGGACCTCCAAACAAATATTTTTGTACTCAAAGATTCAAAGATTAATGAATGAGTAAGCAAGTTTCTGGCATTTTGTTTACGTTGAAATGTATTCCAGTTTTCATTATGTATTTCCATCTATGAATAAGACAAGGTTATGAGAAGCAGGTCTCTTTTTACTTTTGTGTATAAGAGTTAAAAACCTTAATTGGCGCTCCTTTGTTTTAACTATTTCTTTCACATATTTCTTCTGGGGTTTGGAATGATATTTTATGTATATAACAACATATCAGTTTGGACTTTTTCTTACATTTTCTTCTAGTCACTTCATTCAACATTAACAGATGGTAGCATTGTGAAGCATTCATAATATTTGATATTGAAGGGTTTGATTATAAATACTTGAGGGTTAATAAAACAAAGACATAAAAATTTGTGACATAATCATAAAATGTCTTAAGCATTGATTCCTTATCACAGCTAAGTGATTGTCTCTTAAGGTACGACATAATCCATGGAGATAGATTCCCACAGCCAAGTAGGGGTAGGCAGCGGATTATATAGGCCTTGCTTCTTGATGATCTATTTGGAAATGGCATAGGGAGTGCAGGATCAGATGTACTTCCTGAAATCATGTCTAAGGTTTGGCCAATGGAAATACTTCTGCAATACTACCACTATTTTGTCCAGTTCGAAATTTCTAATGACCCGACTATAGTGCACTTCCCAAAATATAGAACTTTTTTACCCTCTAGGAGTGTCTGGTATGTGTTTTTTAATTCTAGATCACTTTGTAGAGATGTGGCCAACCCGAAGTCTCGTGCCCATAATATTCGAGCACAATGGTTAACGCCACGATCGTTGGTTGGTTGAGGTAGTCTGCAACATTATTGGTGCTTCCCTTCTTGTACTTGATGTTCAAATGGAACTTTTGCAGGTATGTGGACCATTTATGATGGAAATCGTTCTAAAAAATCCCTTGCATTTATATGAATTACAGGGGTCAGTGATCTGTGTGGATGATTGTTTCCTTCCCCACAATGTGATGCTTCCATTGTCAGCATGCCTGCACAATGGAATACAACTCTTTGGGGCTGGCTAATCCAGAATGAACTAGATGTTGATTGGGTCCACATGAACCCATTTCCCATCAATAATGTACCTCAGATATTGAACCTGGGTCATGCCAAAAGTACATTTCTCCAAATTGGCACACAATTTTTGTTGCCGCAGTGTTTGGAGGACTTGTCGAATGTGGTGGAGGTGATCTTCCTAACTCTGGCTGAAGATCGGGATGTCATCCAAATACACCACCACGAATGAGTTAGTGAATGGTTATAATATATCCCCCATTAGCCTCATGAAGGTTGTGGGAGCGTTCTTTAACCCGAAAGGAATGACCAACCATTCAAAAAGGCCCTCCTTGGCTTTGAAGGAAGTATTTCACACATCAGAGGGTTCAATTGGTACCTGGTGATACTCAAACTTCAAGTCAATATTGTTGAAATATTTAGCCCCTTTGAGTTGGTCCAGAAGGTCATCAATCCATGGGATCAGATATTTATTCCAGTAGTGATCTTTTTCAGTGCTCAATAGTCAATACAGAGTCTCCAAGTCCCATCCTTCTTCTGCACCAACGCGATTGGGCTCTCATAGGGTGATGAACTTGGTCGGATGTGACCTTTCTGTAGCAACTCTTGAATTTTCCTCTTTATTTCATCATTCTCCAAAACATAGTGCCGATAGATTGTTCCATTTGGTAGCGATGAACCTAGGGTCAGATCGATGGAGTGCCTGACCTGACAGTGCAGAGGCAACCCCCGATACTCCTCCATGACCTTTTCCATCTGTTGTTTTTGTGTGGAGGAACCATGTCTATAGGTCGTGGCCACAATATTGTTCTTTCCCTAAGGGTGGATCATAAGGAAAACAAATTTCCCTATTTGGGAAATGAACTTACTCCATTGCTTCCCAGTGATAAAAGAGATAGTGGTATGTGGTGCTACCTCTGGTATCTTATACAATTTATTACCCAAAGTAACAATAACAACTTGAGGCTGAGACTCATACACAACATGTTACTTCCACAAGTATGGTTGGCCTAATAATACATCACAAACTTCAAGAGGATAAAAATCACATAATACCTCATCTATGAAGGGCTTGATGTTGTATGGAAGGCGACACTACTAATTGACGTGGAGATCCCATCCTTGGTGAAGCCACTCGATGGTGTATGGTTGTGGGTCTGTTGTGATCGGTAGGCCCAACCACTTCACGACCTCTACTAAAATGAGGTTCTTTTGGCTCGCGTTGTAGAAAAATGAACTAAAACGGGGAACCCTTCACCCACATATGGGAATGGATGAGGTGCCCCCCTCCTCTGGATCTTTGGGTTCTTCCTTCTAGATCTTGGAAGTGGCAATGGTGGTACTAAGCTCTGCATTGATAATCTGCTTCCTTTTTCATTCCCCTTGTCAGGTTTTGACATAGATTCGGAACATGCATTTGATTCAGAAGCCTTTAGCTCAACCACTTGTGACTGTTTGGCCCAACACTCACTTGTGTTGTGAGTGGAGCTCTTATGGAACTCACACCACTGTTTCGTGTCCTTCTTTGGATTCGTGGTGTTGTTATTCTCTTGCGGCTTCGACGGGTTTTCTTGAGTCTCCCCACCTTGGCCTTGTCCTTTTTTTTTTGGTTTTGTGGTGACTTTCCCTTGCTTCTGATTCATAGATCCAAAGTATTGCTTCTTCTATTTGAATTTATACTCAATCTTGGCAGCATACCGGTATGTTACACCAAGCGAGGATATTTCGAGGAACTCCATTTCCTCCTGGATGTATCTGTGCAGACAATTGCAGTACTTAAGCACCAAATGTTTCTCTGAATCTTTGATACCCAACTTTGTGCATAGGGTATGGAACAGATTCGTTAGCTCATGCACATATTGATCCCTTTGTTGTCGCAACTTAGTCCATTGTATGTACTTGTCCTCATAGTTCCCCATGGGGTAGTATTGTTCCTTGATGGTGTCTCAGAAAGAATTCCAAGTGGGTGCGACCGATAACAGGGAGGATTTTACCTTGTCCTTTTTCTCAAAGAAGTTTTCCGACCAGTCCTTGACATGGGAAGCAGCTTTGAGGAGTGAAAAAGTAATATTTTCCCGATTGGAAAAGTCATGAGCCGAAAAATATCCTTCAAATAGATTCAGCCATATATCTACATCACCTGCATATATTTGGCCCTCAAATATGGTAATGTCAAAGTTAACTTATACCTTAAAATGAGTTGCGCCTCTAGAGTGGCTATCGAATGAAGATGCGTCTTCAGTGCGTAGCTGTCGAAGGATTTGGGCAAAGTTATCCATCATTGCAATCCTTTGTTTCTTGAGGGCCTCCTTAAGCAATATTTTGATAGGTTCTCCTACTCCCTCATCTTTCTTTTCCTTCGCCATGGGAGTTCATCAGGTTTTGCGAGGCTGATCTTGCAAAGGTTCAACCAGATTAAGCTTTAACTCCTTATACCCCGATCTCATTGGGGACATGCAAAGAAATATCGAGAAAGAGCAGACCGCTCTGATACCACTGATCTTGAATTATGTAGGAACGAAATAAAATACAAAAATAAACATAAACGCAAAGATGCAGTAGAAAATACAATTCATTTCATTAATATCAAATATTTCAATAAGCTTATAGATATAATGGAAATAAACTAGCTCGGGCGATGGTAGCTTATCTCTAAGAATAGATGTGGCAGCTACATGCCTCTGAACGGTGTTACAATGAGGCTCAAGGGCCTTTTTATTATTTAACAACATGGGAAAACCCTAAACAACCAAAACCCTAACCCAAGGAGATGGAACACCAAGAGTTTGTGGGCCCCGTTGGGGTTAGTTGGCTAGCCAACTTCCCGGGGTCGTAACTTGTTCATATTATCTATGTTTGGCGCATATAATATATCGTCAAAAATATCTCTCTAAGTACTAAAGGATTTGTTGCAAACCCTTTCCTATGGCTATGGGCCTGCTGTGGACCTCAAAAAAACATCATTTAGGGGTCAAAACTGCTCTAGAAGTTAGGACTCGAAAAATAGCTAAAAATAGTAAATGCTGCTATAAACATGGAAACTGATGAAATTGTCTGGAGGTCTAGGTGGAATAGGTGGGTGTCCACCAATATACACCTGGATCACTCAAGGATTAAATCAACATGGAGCAGTCAAAGGGATACGTGCAAAATTCATCTTCGGTATGCAAACTAAAGAAGTCTCTCCATGGCCTCAAATAGCCACCTAAAGCGTGGTCTGCAAATATGTATTCCTATTTTTTATCTCAAAATTTTTTACACTGCAAATCTGAGTTCGATGTTTATTTTTTGAATAAAATTGGCTCATTTTTTATCATAGTACTCTACGTAGATGATCTTTTGATAACAAGTAGTTCAGTTTCTGCCATTGCTAAGATTAAAATTGCATTTCATAGGTAGTTTTCTATGAGAGTCATGGGCTTGCTAAATTCCTTCCTTGGATTATAGATTAATCAGAATGGTTTTGGGATTACCATTTATCAACCAAAGTATGTTAGAGATATTTTGGCATGATTTCACATGAGTGACTGCAAGACAACAACCACACCTTTCTTATAAATGATAAAGCTTGAGAATGGCAAAGACACACCATTGGTTGATTTCACATTGTACTCTCATCTTCTGGGGAGTCTTCTTTGTCTCACTCACTCATGTCTTGATCTCTTATATGTCGTAGGAACAGTTTCCAGATATATGCAGGAGCCACATGAGTTACACTAGAAAGCTGCAAAGCACATAATTCGATATGTCTAGGGGATTCATTATGCAACAAATTGTTCTTTAGATATCGTTGGGTTCATAGATTTAGATTGGGCTGGCGACAACTTTGATCGCGAGTCCACCTTTGGTTATTTACTTATTTTGGATTTGACCCCACTTGTTGGTCAAGCAAGAAGCATGTTGCCATTACTTTGTCATCAGCAGAGGTCGATTATAGAGGAGAAGTCAATGCCACTATTCAGGCCATTTTGGCTACAACATTTCCTATCTAAGCTTGGTATCAGTGTCCATCATACGACTGTCATATGGTGTGATAATTAGATTACACTAATTTTTTTCATAGATCCAATGAAGCGACAATGAACCAAAAATATCGAGATCCACATGCACTTCATTAGAGAACTAATTCATTTTGGGATCATCGATCTGCAATACTGCCCCAGTTCTGAGCATACTATCGACATCTTCCCAAGACATTCACTAAGAATAAGTTTCAATTTCTGCAATATCGTCTTGGGGTGAAGGACATGACTACCTAGTAGTTTCCTTTCCTCTACTTTTTGTATTATATTTTGAGTGGGGGATTTCTTCCCACTATGTTTTCCCTCTTTCCTATTTTTCATGAATTGTACATGGGTACCTAAAATGGCCTTATTGTTATGACTCATTCATTTTTGCACCATAATCACCCAAATTATTCTTAAGGGGGGGTGTTGGTGTACATGCACTTAGTGAGCATTAATTAGCTTTAGTTAAACTCTAGTTCTTGCATGTGATGTGCACTTAGTTAGTTTTAGTTAAATCTATTGCTTACATGTGGTGTGCACTTGGCTTTAGTTAGTTAACTCTAGTGCTTGCAAGTGGTACATGTCCACATTAACATAATATAAATCACACTTAGCTTTATTAATTAGCCTTAGTTATTGCATGTACAATTAAGCTTAACTTAGTTTCTTTATGTATTATATCTCAAATCAATATTCAGTAATTGAATTCATTCTCTATTCAAAATTTATTTTTTCAATTCTTGCAACTTTGTGCCGTTATTATTCATCTATATTTGTATCTATGCTCTAATAAGTTTACAGTAAGATATTCAAAAGCTTCAAAGCAGGGTGAACAATCGATTCTAGTTGTGCTCTGTGAAGTAAAAAAATTTAGATGCCACTTCAACTCAATATCTTAATCTGAACAATTTAGAAAAAGAAAAATCACCAAACCAAAGATTTAAAAACAAAATAAGCATAAATCCAAGTATTAAAAACCTTCTGCAGATTCATTATTAAGTTTTAAATTTAAGAACAGGTAATATTTCAAATTTCTTTTTGAAGAACATAATCCACACATAACTACTCATCTTTCAAGTAGAGGGCAGCTGGAAGATAAAAAGAGAAAAAGGTAGAAGATTTAATACTTCCGGTTGAAATTACTTAAAATTGTAATTTCAAAAAAAATATTTATTAATTTATTTTTTTGTCGTTCAAAAGAGCCTTTTTATATTATCATCATAGTAAACCAGAATACAAAAATTGTCTTCACGACTCTCCTGGCTTCAATTAGACCAAATATGAAAGTGAGGGGAGTCGAAGAATGCAGAAGATATAACCATACAACCGTTATTTTCAATAGGCTAACCAACCTTACATAGCAAAAAGATGGAAAAAAAAAAAGGTAGAGAACCTGAGAACATCATGTAAAGAAGGATGTTGAGGATGAATCCTTAGGGGAACTGCCAGGAAGCCATCTCTCTCATGCATATGGAAGTCAATATGCTTCACTCGAGCCTCCAAGTTGCACAAATAGTCGTTGAGGCGGCGTCGTGGGTTCCGTAGAATGCTCTAGAGTTGTTCCAGAGTTTCATTGAGGTTGAATTTAATATCATTCATGTACGCCACCAGTTTGTTCTTATCTTCATAATGGTGCTCTCTTATGATTTCCAAATTGGCCTGGACTCCTCTGAGTTGTTCAACAATCATTTCCATCATGGTTGGTGCCTCTATCATTAAATAATATTCATATGACAATTAATTTATCATAATTCATAAAGGCCAAAGCATCATTTATTTATCAGTAACTTCATTAACAAAAGAAGTGTGGATTATTAAATATTTTAATCATAGGAAATTGTATCTAAAATTTTAAATTAATTATAATTTCTTAATTTATTTATTGAATTTGAAATTTATATTTTCAAAATTTTAAACATTATATGATTTAAAAAAATAATTATAATTATCATAATTAGGTTATATTATTTTTATTATATTGTAAATTTTTTATTATTAAAATTTTATTTTTGAATGTATAAATAAATTCAATGTTATTAAAAAACTTTATTTTATTTTAATTAATAAATTTTAATTGAGTCAAGATGTGCTCTCCACCCCTATATGGAAGAGATATTGTAATGTCCTATCTTATAAATATTTTAAATAAGTCTGTTAAGACTCCCGTAGTTTGCAAGATTGGCAAGAACTAACGCTGCAGGGCCTACATCAGAACCACTTTGGAATCCTAGGATCTAGCCCTCTTGGTTTCAGAGAGGGATCTCTCTATATATAAGTGTTTTCAAAAGATATGTCTTTAAGGCTTATGATATGATATTAGGCTAGTTATGAAGTACAAGGGATTTTTTTGTTTTTGGTTGGGATGGATATCATCAAGATGAAGGAAGTATTTTGAAGGGTAAAGGTTTGAGTGAGTTGAAATAATGGTTCAGCTGATAGGATAGGTAAGAGACAATATCAATCCATTGGGCTATGGAGTCACAAAAGGATTTAATTGCACAACAAGTTTCAAGAGTGATCCATGGGGAAAGTCATCTATATCAAAGGATCTCTTTAAGTAGATTTTGTGGTATGGAACATTAAGAAGTGTGGTGAAAGAAGCAAGCATATGAGAAAACAAAGGGCGGTCTAAGATCAAGTAAGGACTTTTAACCTAGCTTGCTTTCAACATACTCTCAAGGGAAAAAAATTAAGACAAACAAAAGAATAGCCTAAGATCAAGTAAGGACTTTTAACCTAGCCTGATTTCAGCATATTCTCAAAGGAAAACATTTAAGATGAACATAAAAAGTAGCCTAAGATCAAATAAAGACTTTGAACCTAGCCTGCTTTTGGCATATTCTTAAGGGATCTTTTCAAGGAAACTGTTGGAGATAAACTAGAAGACAGGGCTAACCATAGAATTTTCTAGTTTAACTTTAATTAACAGAATTTTCAATAACTTTCAAAGACAATATCTCAAGTTGTACTCAGGAAACATGGGCCCACCAACACTTCAATGGTTATATTCTATTGAATTATCCTCAAAGCACAATTAGAATAAAACATAAAGATAAATTTTATCAGTGAGATTTAAGGTACTTTGTAATAAATCTTAATCTAAATTTGTTGTTCTTTATCAGAGAAAGTGGACAGTATGAAAACATAAGAAAAATAACAATTACAGTAAGAAAAACTTCACCATTGACATAAACCAGGATCGCATAAATCATCTTTTATATTTTATGTTCAAACCAGTTACAATCTTCAAGTCCAGTAAGTCTTTACAGCTTCAAACTTCTCTTCTCAACCTATCTTTCTTCAATCACTAACAGAGCTTCAATAGCCTCAACAACTATTTACATTCAATAAGTATTCAACCCACATTTACAATGGGCTCCTTTTATGATATTTATAGGTAAATTGAGGAGGTGGAGTGGAAGAAAGGGTTATTTGTTTAATTAATACATAGTAAATGCTTCTCGGCCCATGGGAAGCCTTATGGAGAAGATTTCAAATATCTTAACTCTGCTAACTGATTTTTACATTAACTTTCTTTAACTCAGGCTGTGTTTTTTGACTCTGAAGCCTTTGGGTATGCTAGCAATAACTTCCGAGCTGTCTTTGACAAATATCTATGACTGTGCATTAACTTTGTATGCTTTTGAGTAAATAAGCCTGTAGGTGGCACTTTTTGGTTTCTGGGGGATTAATTGCTTCAATGATCTGGCATTTTGAAGTGGTATTTTGCCGAACTCTCTTTAATTCTTTAATCATTGATATTATTTGTTTCTACGTGCAGGTGTTTCTTCTATGCGTTGGAGCATTTTATTTGCAATCAATGTCCATGAAACACTGATTAAATCTTTGAAATTCAACCCTTTTTGTTCCCTTTCTACAATCTCCAGCCATAGAGGATCGTCACCCTCGGCCATGTCCCTTTACTGGATAGTGGGATGACTTTAATATCTTCAACACCATTAAACCTACACAAAACAACAAACTTGTCATAAAAACCTGAGTTTACTTGGTTAAACTGCTTCAGAGGGCTCGGCGAAGGGTGAAAGGGCAGTGCAGAGATAAGGGAGCATGCGGAAGGGGATTCCATGGTCGAAACCATAAGAAACAGGGTTTAAATATGCTTATGGCATGAAAATATGGATAGGCGGTTTGGCAGAAAATCGGAGGTGGTTTTTGCGTAGAGATTAGGCGGTAAGTGGTAATGAGTGGGGGGAACACGATACACGTTAATGGCTGACACGTGTGCTCCTGAAAACCACCCATTTCGCATGGAAATGGCACGATCAAATGGTTTTTAGAATGAACGTGAAGTGAAATGGTGGCCGTCCAATCCAGGGGCAATGAATCAGATCGACAGTTAAAAACAAACGTGGAGGGAAAAAATGTACACGAGAGGAAGAAAGGTGGGGCCCAGCGGGTGCGTCAGCAATTTTGTCGCAGAGCTAAAATTTTAATGCATAGGGAGAAAATTGGTTTGGCGGAGTTAAAATACGAGGATCAATGGGAGCCGTCGGATCAGGGAGATGGACGGTCAGGATTGACTTCGTCGGATCGGCGATCGGAGGAGAAGAGGGTCCGTGAACAAAGGAATTTGGAATTTGTGATGGCTGATGGCCGATGGGAAAATGAAGTGTGATGGATGGAGGGCTGTCTGATTAGGATCAAGATCGATGGTGGAGATGTGATTGGAGCTTCACATATCGACGATCTAGGCAGGCGGGATGAGGAATTGTGGAAGGAGAAATTGTGATGTGCTGATGCGATGGAGGGGAGCACAGACCGTCTGATCTGAGGGAGATCGATGGTTGGGATTTTATCGGCGAGGGACTCCATCGGCGGAAAAGGTTTTAGAATGAAGAATTTGGAATCACCGAAGGAGCGAAGATCGTCAAATCAAAAGCGAGATCAACGGTGGGGATTTAAAGCGAGAAAGTGCATCGGTGTTTCGCTATATCGGTGGAAAGAAAGAAATGGAATGAGGAATTTGGAATCTGCGATGGCCAATAGCCGATGGGCTTAGTGCTTTAGTCACAGGGCGTGGTCTTACGGCGGAGAAGGGGGCTAGGTGCTTAAGAAAAAAGCGCTTAGGACCCAAAGTTAAAAGGTCAGAAAAAATAGGCCGAAATGTGGTTTTTTAAGGCTTTTTGAGGGTTTCGGTAGAGTTAAAAAGGGATTTTAAACCAAGTAAAAGGAGATTTACAAGGTTTCAAAGGGATTTCTTGAGGAAATGGAGGAATAATAAAGGGAAAAGGGGGATTTTAAGAGGGAAATGATGGAGAAGGGGTTTTTTAAACAGTCCTTGTATATCAGCAAGCTTCTTTGAGGGTTTTGAGTGAAGATTATCAATGGGATGGATTTCTTGGGGATAAAGAACACAGAGAGGCTTCAAGAAGTCTTAGATTTTGCATGAAATTTGTTTCTTGAAGACTAAAGAACTGTTTTAGCCATCATCAATTATGACAAAATTTTATTGATGGCTAACAAAGTCAAATTACATAAAAATAAAAATAAAAATAAAAATAAAATTAATAACTTGAAAACATTTTTACTAGGTCAAAAAATAAAACCTTAAAATAAAAATAACTTCATGATATTGACCTATTGTATGAGAACCCATGGTATTCTTGTGGAACATAGCCTCCATCTTAACTCCAGATCTAGCCCAGAGAGGGATCAAATCTCCTAAGATGCAAACCTCTTTTAAAGTGAAGATATATTGTATCCCTCTCGGATCTGGAGGTAAGATGGATCTACCCACGATCAAATCTCCTAAGATGCAAATCTCTTTTAAAGTGAAAAGAGATTTGATCCATCTAGGTGCTTGGTAGATCCGGAGTTAAGATGGATCTACACTGGATCAAATCTCCTAAGATGCAAACCTCTTTCAAAATGAAGATAGATTTGATCCCTCTAGGTGCTTGGTAGATCTGAAGTTAAGATGGATCTAGGCTTGTAATTAATATTTGTGCAACTAGAGGTATTCTCTATATTGTAAAGATGTAATGTAATGTGTTGTTAAACATTTTGACTCAATCAAATTACATAAAAATAAAATAAAATAAAATAAAAACTTAAAATTAATAATTATATTTATAATTAATAATTAGTAATTAAATGGTTAGATCCATCTTAATTTCAGATCTACCAAGCTTGGAGAGGGATCAATCTCTTGAGATGCAAAGATCTTTTAGAGTGAAAAGACATTTGATCCCTCTAGGAGCTTGGTAGATACAAAGTTAATATGGATTTAAGCTGGCCTTTATTAAATCTAAAGGCATCTAGATGAGAATGGAATTTTTCCCAACAAGTTATTTTAGGTGGTGTGTTTTTCCTTATATAATAATGATGAATCAGTTCTCATTATAAATTTCTCTTCATTAAATCCAAAGGCATTTCAATGAAAGTGAAAGTATTCCCCAACACATTATTTAGGTGGTGTGGTTTTCCTTAAATAACAATGATAAGTCATTTCTCATTATAATTTTGTTTTCATGAAAGTCAAAGGCATCTTGACAAAAACGAAAATATCTCCCCTCACATATTATTTTAAGTGGTGTAGTTTTCCTTAATTATTAATGATGAATCACTTTTCATTATGGAATGTGATGCCATATGGGAATATGTTAGAAAGTTATGGGAATATGTTAACATCTATTTCTTGACATTATCAACAAAAATCTCATAGTCCCATAAACTATTTTTAGTCTCATAAACATTAAAATCTCATTTCATTTTTGTTTCATTTCATATAATAATTAACACATTATTTTATTTTAAGTGGTGTAATTTTCTTTACTATAGATCACTTCTCATTATTATTATATATAATAGTTATCCTAACAGCCGAATCAAAATAAATTTTACCAACTTTTTATATATAAATATAATATATTCGCCCTTCCTTTGTCTCCATTAATTCAAGATTGAGTATAATAATATCTGTACTTTTCAATCAAAATAAACTTTACTAATATTTAATATATAAATATAATATATTCGCCCTTCCTTTGTCTCCATTAATTCAAGATTGAGTGTATTAATATCTGTGCTTTTCACTCTCTTTCGATTGGCATATCAAGCGGAAGATTGACTCTAATAATAATATATATAATTTTTTGCTTTTTATTCCACTCACATATTAATTGGAATAATATGTTTATTCTTATTATATTTTAATATATCTCATGTTATTGCGGAATAATGTATTATAAATATATAAATATTTTTCCACTTTAAGACTTGATATTTTGAAAACAATTTTCTTGCAATCCTTTTTTTTTCAGAGGAAAAAAATACGCTGATTATATTAGTTAGTGTATAAACAGTACATAAACAATTTTCTTGCAATCCTATAAAGAAATGTTAGATGATTGAATAATGTTAGATGTTTGATTAAATTCCATATCTCAACTGATTCTCGATTTAAAAGTGTTTAACCGGACGACACGGTTTTATAGGCAGCGTGGGCTTTAGAAGCTATTGTGTGAGTGTTGCGGAGGAGTAGCAATTTGGAAGCCAGAAAACACACTGTTGCGACATTGTTCACTCTCTTGGTATCTACGGCTGACAGCAACACACCCACGATCAGCAGCACGCCTGCGTATAAATCACTATGAATCTAATGTAAGAAATAGGAATAATCTAACTTATTATCAATGATACAATATTATATGGTTGTCTGCTCTTTAAAATAATTTTTATAAAAGAGTTTTTTTCAGTAGAAATGTGAGTTAATTTTAGGAAAACTAAATCTAGAGATTGTTATATTTTCTAGTAGTGTCATCTCTTTTTCTTTCTTTCTCTCTTTCTGCCCTTTTCTCTCTCCAAGTACATTACTATATCCCTCATTCTCTCCTTCTCTCTTCTTTTCTCTCCCGTTCTTTTCATACATCTTACTTTGTCTCTTTATCTCACCCCTAAACATACACGCTCTCTCTCCATCTCTCCCTCTCTACTTCTCTCTCCCTCTCTATTTATTCATAGTTATGTAAACTAATGAACATAAATATTCATAAACATAAAGCAGATTATGGAGTAATTATGAAAAGAGGTTTTATTTACTTATCATACCTCTGATTTATTCATATTTTTATTATACCTCTTTATACCTATTTTATATTTATTTATTTATCATACTTCTTTATACCTCTTTTATGTTTATTTATTTACCATACTTATTTTATAAATATGGTATCAATATTAATTTGTCCCATGGTATTTGTCCCATAGGCTTCATCTAAATAAAACCTATTTTTTAAGTTTTTTTAAATATAAAAAGGTTTATGGAATAAATATAAAAAGAATTTTTATTTATTTACCATACATCTAGTTTATATATATTTTTATGTATTTACCATAGCTGTGGAGTAAGTATAAAAAATATGTTTTATTTATTTACCATACCTCATGTTTATTTATATTTGTATTTATTTAAATTTTAAAATATTGCAATTTTTATTGGGAAATATTTATGTCATTAAATATTTTAATTTATCCATAGAATATGGATTTTCTTTTTAAAATTCATTTTACAAATATTTAATTAAAAAAAATATTAAAAGATTTTGGATTTTGATTGTTTGTGTTGAATTGACTCTTTTTCTTTGATTTAAGAAATGGTATTGACTTTAGTAAAGAGTAAAGATGTTTAAAATTTTACTTAATTTGGAAATTCAATGTAGTAAATTTTTTTGTTAAAGGTAAATTTATGATCCATTCAAATTCACGTATATAATTTACTATCCATTCAAATTATATAAATAATACATAGTTGTATTTTAATAGTTAATCTTATCCCATTAATAAGTTAAAAAAGTTATATATAATCTAAATATTCAAGTTATATAAAATTCAATATTAGGTTAATGCTTTGGCTGACATTAAAAAAAGTAATTTTTTTTTTTTGAGAACGTGACGTACCGGACATCCGGGCCATACTTGGTTGTAGATTGCGCCTCTCTGCGTAATAACAATGATAAGTCATTTCTCATTATAATTTTGTTTTCATTAAATTCAAAGTCATCTTGACAAAAATGAAAATATCTCCCCTCACATATTATTTTAAGTGGTGCAATTTTCCTTAATTATTAATGATTAATCACTTTTCATTATGGAATGTGATACCATATAAGAATATGTTAGAAAGTTATGGAAATATGTTAGCATTGGTTTCCTGACATTGTCAACAAGAAACTCATAGTCTTATAAACTATTTTTAGTCTCGTAAACATTAAAATCTCATTTCATATAATAATTAACACATTATTTTATTTTAAATAGTGTAATTTTACTTATCAGTATACATACATATATAATAGTTAATAATGGTTATTCTAACAGCCGAATCAAAATAAATTTTACAAACTTTTTATATATAAATATAATATATTCGCCCTTCCTTTGTGTCCATTAATTCAAGATTGAGTATAATAATATCTGTACTTTTCAATCCAAATAAACTTTACTAATATTTTATATATAAATATAATATATTCGCCCTTCCTTTGTCTCCATTAATTCAAGATTGAGTGTATTAATGTCCGTGCTTTTCACTCTCTTTCGATTGGCATATTAAGCGGAAGATTGACTGTAATAATAATAAAGATAATCTTTTTCTTTTTATTCCACTCACATATTAATTGGAATAATATGTTTATTATTATTATATTTTAATATATCTCATGTTATTGCGGAATAATGTATTATAAATATATAAATATTTTTCCACTTTAAGACGTGATTTTTTGAAAACGATTTTCTTGCAATCCTTTTTTTTCAGAAAGAAAAAAACGTTGATTTATATTATAAATATAAATAGCACATATTCCAATTATCTCAGCTGTAAGGGACCCTCAGCGAGAAAACCACATTCTAATGCCCAGTTTAAATTGCTCATTAGTAAATTTGAGCAAAAAGAATTAATTGGGCAGCCACATAACCGAGACACAGATCCTTCCCATACTTATAAAACCATCAAAAATTATCAAAAAGAAAAGTACAGAGATGATAGATTCATCCAAATACATCTCCAAAGGTGAGAAAAGAAATGTTAGATGATTGAATAATTTCAGTGTTTGATTAAAAAAAAACTGTATAAATTCCATATCTCAACTGATTCTTGATTTAAAAGTGTTTAACTGAACGACACGGTTTTATAGGCAGCGTGGGCTTTAGACGCTATTGTGTGAGTGTTGCGGAGGAGTAGCAATTTGAAAGACAGAAAACACACTGTTGTGACATTGTTCACCCTCTAGGTATCTACGGCAAATAAGGAACAAGTGGTGCACGCAAAGAAGGTGTTTCGAAACAGAGAGTATATAAATCTTCCTTTCTTTTTTTTTGAACTTCATTGCAGCAACTTTTCCTTGGTTTTTATTAGTTCCTTGGATTTCAGAAGAACTTCAGTTTTATGCTCGCTTTGGAGACTTCGAAAATTCAGTTCTTTCTTGCTTCGTTCTTTTCTAAAATTTTTAAGTGAGTAAAGTTATGTGTCTTTTTGGGAAATAGTTTGTAAATTGAGTTTTATGGTTTGATGATAAAATAAAGCTAAGGTATCATTGTTGGGTTTAGAGGCTTATACTATAGATCTCGATGTGTCAGTATGGGTATGTCCGAAGCCAAAATAAAATAAAAATAAAGAAAATTTACAAAATAAAATCTAAATAATGTTTACTTTAACAATGACTTATATAACCATATAAATAAACAATAAAAATTCATTAAAAATAAATTTTGAGAGTATAAATTTAAAATATGAAGAAGTTTGGGAACGCTAATAAAAGAGATATGGTTAATAAATAAAAATACAAATAAACCAGAAATATGGTAAATAAATAAAAATATAAATAAACTAGAGGTATGGTAAATAAATAAAACCTCTTCATATATTTACTCCATAAACCTCTTTATATTTACAAAAACTCAAAAAAGAAGTTTTATTTAGGTGAAGCCTATGGGCCAAATAACATGAGACAAATCATTAATAATACCATGGGCCAAATACCATATTTATAAAAGAGGTATGGTAAATAAATAAATATAAAAGAGGTATAAGGAGATAAGGTAAATAAATAAAAATATATGTCATAGGATTAGAAATCAACATCTAACTATATACCAACCCTATGGGTCAAATACCATCCACCAAATTATTATTAATACCATGCAAAAAAAAATTCTTAACCCTAACTTTAATATTAAAATATTAATATTATTAAATTTAATAACATTGGATTAATACAATATTAAATTTGTCATATATATATATGTGTGTGTGTGGGGGGGGGGGGTTGGGGTGCGGGCGGGGGTGGAAGGGAATAAAAAAGACATATGATAGAGGTGGAGAAATAGGGGGAGTGACAAGGGAGAGATGAAGATAAACTAAAGGAGAGGGGAGAGCAGGAATGAAGAGAGAGAGAGAGGGAGAGGAGTGAGAGAGGTAGAGAAGGGTAAGAGAGGTAAAGAAGGGTAAGAGAGGGAGAGGGAGACATAAAGATGGATTTGGGAGAGAGAGAAGGAGAGAGGGAGCGATAAGGAGAGAGGATTGGAGGGGAGAGAGAGAGAAAGAGAAGGGGAGAGGGAGAGGGGGGTAGGAAAGGAAGGATGAGAGAGGGAGGGATGTAGAGATGGAGTTGGAGGGGGAGAGAGGGAGGGAAGAAGAAAGACATAGAGAGTGAGAAGTGGAGAGAGAGGGAGTGACACGAGAGAGATGGAGAGAGAGTTTGTATGTTTAGGGGTGAGATAAAGAGATATAGAAGGAGTGATGGAGACAAGGGGGGAGAGAAGGAGAGAGAAGGAGAAAGGGAGAGATATAGTAACATAGTTGTAGAGAGAGAGGATTGGAGGGAAGAGAGAGAAAGAGAGAGCAGGGGGATAGAGGGAGGAGGGAGAGAAAAAGGGAGAGAGGAAGGACAAGAGAGAGGACTTGAGAGAGAGGAAGATAATGATGGGGGAAGAGAGAGAATTGTAGGGTGGAGAGAGAGAGAGAGTGACGGGGGAAGAGAGAGGAGGGTAGGAGAGAAAGTGAAAGAGAGGAAGGAAAAGAGAGGGAACTTGAAAGAGAGGAGTAGAGAGGGAGGGAGATAGGAGGAGAAAGGGAAGGATAGAGAGATGGAGTTGGAGGGGGAGAGAGGGAGAGATAGGGAGATGGAGCTGGATGGGGAGAGAGGGAGGGAAGAAGAAAGACATAGAGTGAGTAGTGGAGAGAGAGGGAGTGACAAGGGAGAGATGGATAGAGAGTGTGTATGTTTGGGGGTGAGATAAAGAGACAAACAAGGAGAGATGGAGAGAAGGGGGGAGAGAAGGAGAGAGAGAGAGGCATATAGTAACAAAGTTGGAAGGTGAAGATAGAGAGAGAGAGAGGTGGGAGATAAAGGAAGAGAGAGTGTGAAGAGAGGTAGGGAAATAGAGGTGGAGATGGAGGGGGAGAGAGATGGAGGTAAGAATAAAGACATAGACAGTGAAATGTGGAGAGAGAGGGAGAGGGAGTGATAATGAAGATGGAGATAGAGGGAGAGAGGATAGCAAGAGGAAAGAGAGATAGAAGTGGGGGAGAGGGAGAGAAGGGGAAGAGAGAGAGAGGGAGAGAGGAGGAGGGAGTGATAGATAGATAGGCTGGAGAAAGAGAGTGTGTGTTTTGGCATTGATATAGAGAGACAAAGGGAGAAAGAGATATATATGTAAGGTGAAGAGAAAGAAGAGATATATGGATAGGAGGAGGGAGGGACAAAGATATTGATAGATATATAGTGAGAGAGAGTGTGTGTTTGGTGGGGTAATATAAAGAGATAAAGAAGGAGAGATGGAGGGAGATATAGATATAGATGTTTGGGGGAGAGAGCGAAGAAGATTTCTTGGACTAGATGCATTGATTTCAGTGTAAATGGTGATTTCTAATCCTATTTGATTGCTTGCACTAGATGCATTGATTTTAGTGTAGATGTTAATTCTAATGATATTTGATTGCTTGCACTAAATGCATTGATGTCGGTATAGATGGTGATTTCTAATCCTATTAGATTGTTTGCACTAGGTGCATTAATTTCAATGTAGATGTTGATTTATAATTATATTTGATTACTTGCACTAGATGCATTGATTTCAATGTTGATGATTTCTAATCCTATTCGATTGCTTGCACTAAATGCATTGATTTTAGTGTAGATGGTGATTTATAATCCTATTTGATTGCTTGCACTAGATGCATTGATTTCAGTGTAGATCTTGGTTTCTAATCCTTTTTTATTCCTTGCACTAGATGCATTTATTTTAGTGTAGATGTTGATTTCTAATCCTATTTGATTACTTGCATTAGATGCATTGATTTCAATGTAGATGTTGTTTTATAATATTATTTGACTTCTTGCATTAGATGTATTGATTTTAGTGTATATGTTGACTTTTGATTTGTAGTTGGATGTATGATGGTACATTAATTTTAAAGTCATTGGATTAATATTGTGCATTGATTTTAGTGTAAGCATACAAAATTATTGAAAATGTACATTGATTTTTGTGTTATAGTAATTAAACCTATTAATATTGGAGAGCAAGAGAGACAAGGTACGATATTTACTACAAAAGATTGAGCTAAATATTTAAATGGTTTAGGAGACCAACTATCCTTTTCATATAATCGATATGAAAAGATGACAAAACTAACAATGGTGACAATAAGAATAGTTTGAGATTGATCACAATGAAGACTATTTGTAATTGACTACATTGTTATTATTCACATTTTCTATCATTCAATATTATTACATTGTCACTTTGCATTCAAAATTTTTATTTCATCATTTTTCATCATTAAAGTTATTTTACAATATTTATCATATCAACAAACTCAGGTAACTAAGTAAATTTAAAATTAAAATGAATTGATAAATCTCAGACATATTTAGCATATTTAAAATGGTTATATTAATATTAGGAATTTTGCTTCTGTGATCCATAAATTGTGAACCACAATCTTGTCCTGATGAAGAACCACACTGGCTAGTTCGAAACGCGTCGACCAAATTTACTTTGATGGTTATATTAATATTAGATGTATTTACATATTATTGATAAATTTAATCATATGTTGCTCATATTAGCGATAGATTTTGCTTGGCCACACATGAAGGAAACCAGCCTAGATCCATCTTAACTCTAGATCTATCAAGTGCCAAGAGGGATCAAATCTCTTGAGGTGCAAACCTTTCCTCAAGTTTTGCACTCAAAAAAGAGGTTTAGACCTCGAGATATTTGATCCCTCTCAGCACTTGATAGATCTGGAGTTAAGATGGATCTAGGCTAGTTTACTGTTGCAGAAACCCTCATATGGCGGCAGTGACTGAATGAGTGGCCAAAATAGAGAATCGGGTGTTGGAGGCAAAGAATGAAGCACAAATGGAAGAGCGTTAAGCCAATTTCCAACATTTTTGTCCAAGATATGCCTAAATGATACATCCTTAATGGCTAGATGTTAGGAAGAATACCCTTTGCAATAAATTCTATGTTTAACATTATCTGTCAATAAATTGCAGACTTGACATCTATACGAGGAGAACAGACTGCTAGATTTGGTACATGCTTTAGAGCTACTCTAAAGAAGAAGTATTGAGGATTATTCATGTAGGTCAGAAATTTTATTATTGTTCCATGGTAGTTAAAATTTCCTTAAATCTTCAACAACATTTGATGCAAATAGGAAATGATTATGGATGAAGTCATATCCCTTTTATCATTTATGGATTGGGTTGAAATTTTTATATTTCTAGATTTGCATAAGGGTAGCCCTTGATCAAAGCCTAAGGGAATCACAAGTTATTCACCCTCTGGTGTCATCTATTGTATCATATCTTGTGAGTCTTCTTGAAACATGGACTACAAGATTTTTGAGAACGTTGATCAAAGTATTGTTAATATTTAAATGATGTGAATGTGTCCAAGTATTTTGACAAAACTAATTTCCCTTCTCAAGCAAAAGTAAGTCCTCTTCGAAGAGGAAAGGATGTAACAAATATTTATGATGTACCATGTACAATTATTGTATTATGTGAGATGATTCATTCCCATTGATAACTTAGAGAAGGGTTATTTATAATTTATTATTAAGTTAGAAGTATATATTTTTTTTAATTATAAAATGTAGTTACGGTTGTGTAATTTATTGTATATTTTGAGTTAGTAAGATATTCACAAGCTTCAAAGCAGGGTGAACAATAGATTCTGGTTGTTGATTGTGAAGAAAAAGTAATGCCGATGGCACTTCGGCTTTCGGGGGTTGAACCTGCCTAGCCCACGTGGCCAGCCCCCAAGCGGGAAACACCACCAACATACACCAAATCAAAAACAACGCGCCATCCAACGGTTTCTCACCATATGTAAACATTACAAACCAACCTCTTACCATATTACGGTGAACGATGACAGGGTCGGGTCGGGTCGGGTCACGTGGAGCGGACTTGCTCGCCCACCATAACAAACTCAAACAATTTCGGTGTAAAAAAAAGGAGGGGCGGGATTTGATCCCCCGACCCCTCTCTTCCTAATTTGGAAACTTGACACTGCGCCAGCACATCAGGCTTTGGTTTATCCGCCTGAAACTTAATATTTAAACCCATTTTACATCAGTGTGCCCAGGCAAAGGAGGAGCGACACACAGTTTGAGAAATATTAATATTTTAATTGCAGGCAGGTGTGGAACCCTAAACTAGTACGCAGGGGCAGTGGAACCATGATTGAGCCTCATTTCCAGAGGGGCCAAATTTTCCCAGTGTCCAAATTGGACAAATTTTATATGAATTTTACACCTCTCAGCGACACGAACTTGATGGTGGTGTCAGTTTCTATAGCTAAGATCTCTATTTTTTAGCCATATTCCAGATGGGGATGACGGTGTCAGATTTTAGTATGTGGATAGTCGATTTCACGCCATTCGACGCCACGTTTGTGATGGTGCTTTCAGATCCAGAGAGTGAGAAACCTATTCTTCAGCCAGCATTAGAGTTGAGGGATATGAAGTGTTGTTTCCAGATACTTCATTGATTATTGTTGCAGGATGCTTTATGTCATGTCGATTCCTGCTTGATGTATGATGCAGATTCTTCATATATATTTGTTGTTGTTGACTCCTGCTGATGTAAGATGCGGAATCTTTATGTGTATTTGATGTGGTATGTATTTATCATGGGTGGTGATTTTTGTTGTGAGATCCATTTGTTGCCTTGATGGCAGTGTACTCTTTGTCACCATGTGTGAAGTTGTCATGATGATAGGAGGCTTGTGATGAGTGAGAGTTCCTTGTAACAGAACGTCTCGTGGAAAGGCTTTTCCACTCATGTTGAGGGATTTTCCTTGTATGAAAATTCAGCAGCATCCATGTACATTATCACCAGTGACAACATTGAATGAAGTGACTAACACCATCGATACATTGAGGCCCGAAGACGTAGTCCACACTGGACGAACTCCGTTATTAAACCTCTTGCATATTTTGTCGTATGATTGTTGACATGTGTTCCTCTTGATTATATATGCATATGTTCATTCATGCTTTTCTGATAAAATGTAATTCTAACACATTACCCGAAGTAAAAGTTCTTGTTTAAAAGGGTATCATATATTTACCCAGATCAAGTGGTATTAAAGCAGTCTTCTTGCTGATGTGGACTGCAAGTGTGAACAATTGAACGTGCAGCAATGGAGGATGTCAAAGACATGTACGAAACCATGCTCAAGGTGTCCGAGAAAGCAGACATGTTGTATGAAGCTTATGAGAAACAAGCAACAGATAACGTTGAGTTGAAGACACTTCTACAAGAGGAGAAGGATGACAAACATCGATTGCAGCTTCAGTTGCAAGCCATGACAAAGGCATTGGAAGAATTTAAGCGCAACGATGAAATTCGTCAAGAATATCATGAGGCATTAAAGGCACTCCTGCAGGAAGAGAAGGAGGAGAAGCAGTGATTGCAGCTTCATGTACAAGCCGCAACAAACGCCTTCGAGGAAGTGAATCATAACAAAGGCTTGAAGAAGCCATCTTCACATGTTTCAAAATCAACATCTAAGGTAAACAGTTGTGATCATTCTTTATTTTCATCTTCACATGCTATTATTTCTGTTGGAAATATGGAGATCCCCATTACAGGAACTGGCATGAGACTCCTTACTAGGATGGGGTACAAAGGAGGAGGACTTGGCATTCATGGCTAAGGCATAACTCATCCGTTGAAGGTTGTGCAGATACCTCGCTACGCAGGTTTGGGATACACTCAAGGAGAATGTTCGAAGGTGTCAGAAGCCTCCACGACAATGTGGAGACCGTCAAGGAGAGAGAATGATGGGAACAAGTCACCATCATCTTATGGCAGCACATATTGCAGAGAGAAAGTTGAGGCAAGATCTCATCCGCATAAGGACATCAAAGGCAAATAGACATTGTTGAACTCACCTGAGAAGAGGAATGATGGGAACACTTCACCATCATCCCATGGAAGTGCATGTTGCAAGAGAAGAGTTCAGACAAGATCTCATCACTATGATCACACCAGAGATCACCAGGGAAGGTATAACAAGTCTCGATATTCGCAAGTTCATTTCGATTATAAGCATGTTTCTAATCATGAACGTAAATCATGGCATAAGAAAAATTTTCATTTTTTTGGTTTACATGACCATGTCATTGCTGAGTGTTGGAAAAGAATGGCAACAAAAAGGAGGAAGAGGTGTGGAAATCCTTCTCCAAAAAACGGAAAGAAATTTGTTAAGCGGGTATGGGGGAAGAAGACTCATTGCAGTTATTGTGACAGAAGTGGCCATCAAAGATCCATGTGTTGGGGACTCCATACAGAGCACCATATGAAGGAAAAAGCGTCCATGCAGAAACCAGTCAATGAAAATGCTCAACAAGAAAATCCACCACATTAATCAAGGTTCACTTTGTTGAAATGTTTTTTCTAGTGTGTCATGACCATGTCTGTAAATAATGTGTTGCATTTCTTTTGCAAAAGTGATGATGTGTTTTCCATCACTTGCAATGCGACAATGATGTCTTTGGCCTTGTATTAATAGCTAGGGTATTATTGATTCCATTTGATGTAAACTTGACCACTGAGTATGTGTTATAAACTCGTGGCAAGTATGGAAATGTTTGGGCCATAGTGGTCATAAATGAGCATGTAATTTGCAAGATATTCTACTATAGGTTTGTAGGGGATGTAAGTTTCGGCTCATCACTTATGGCTCCGAGGGACGAAGGTGAAGGAGAAGGAAGGGTGACCTTTCAAGACACTTGTGGTGCAGACATAGTACACAACAGTTGTAGATTATTGTTGATGCTTTTGGAGGACCAAAAGCTCCTCAGTGGGGAGGAATGATCCAGGTGGCTCCAAAGACACACCTAGGACAAAGAGGGTTGATGAAAGTTGAAAAATAAAAGTGATGGAAACATGGAAAACTCAGTTTCAGGTTGAATATATTGTTGTCCTGGTCACAACGGTGTGAACGATTCATCAAACCCAGTTCGTATCCGAAAGTTAGAGCTGGTCAAATTTATAAGGTTGATTGGATGACTTGACAGGTTAAGGAGGACGCAATTTCACAGAAATCTAGCCACCGGATTCCGGCCACCTCCGGCCAGATTCCAAGAAAATTTGTTGGACTCTTAATTTGTCTAATAAGCCCTATGGTTTGATATTTCTTCTAAAAAATGGTTATATATAAAAAATTAAATATTAAAAAAAGGTGGTAGGGCCACCAATCCCACCACCCGAATTAAAATATAACATATAAAATCCAATTTTAGTGTTAAAGGGTCGGCGAGCCATGACCCCTGCCGAACCCCACATCATCCACTGCATATGTCATATATATATATATATATATATATATATATATGACATGTATATGTTATATTTTAAATGTAACATTCGGGGTCAAAAAATTCCGATGCTGGTGGGGGTCGAACCCACCCAGCCCACGTGGTCGGCCCTCGAGAGAGTGACACCACCAACTCAAAAACAACACGCCATCCAATGATTTCTCACCATATGTAAACATTACAAACCAACCTCTTACCATATTACGTCGAATGGTGTCGGGGTCGGGTTGGGTTGGGCCGCGTGGAGTGGACTCGCTCACCCAGCATAACAAACTCAAAAAATTTCGGTGTATAAAAAGGGAGGGGCAAGATTTGATCCCCCGACCCCTCTCCTCCTAATTTGGAAACTTACCACTGCACCAGCCCATCGAGCTTTGGTTTATCCGCCCGAAACTTAATATTTAAACCCATTTTACATCAGTGTGCCCATGCAGAGGAGGGGAGGCATGTAGTTTGAGAAATATTAATATTTTATTTGCAGACAGGTGCAGAACCCTAAACTAGTATGTAGGGGTAGTGGAACCATGATTGAGCCTCATTTCCAGAGGGGCCAAATTTTCCTAGTGTCCAAATTGGAAAATTTTTATATGAATTTTACATCACTTGGCGACACGAACCTGATGGTGGTGTCAATTTCTGCAACATAGGTCTCAATTTTTCAGCCATATTCTAGATGAGGATGATGATGTCGGATTTCAGCATGTGGAAAGTCGATTTCACGCCATTCGACGCCACATTTTTAATGGTGCTTTCAAATCCAGCGAGTGAGAAACTTATTCTTCAGCCAACATTAGAATTGAGGTATATGAACTGTTGTTGCCATGTACTTCATTGATTATTGATGTAGGATGCTTTATGTCATGTCGATTCCCGCTTGATGTATGATGCAGATTCTTCATGTTTATTTGTTTTTGTTGACTCCTATTGATGTAAGATGTAGAATATTTATGTGTATTTGATGTGGTATGTATTTATCATGGGTGGTGATTTGTGTTGTGAGATCCCTTTGTTGCCTTGATGGCGGGATACTCTTTATCACCATGTGTGAATTTGTCGTGCTAATAGGAGGTTTGTGATGAGTGAGAGTTCCTTGTAACAGAACGTCTCGTGGAGAGACTTTTCCACTCATCTTGAGCAATTTTCCTTGTATGACAAGTCAACAGCATCCATGTACATTATCACCATTTACAACACTGAATGAAGTGGCCAACACCATCATAACACTGAGCCCCAGAGACGTAGTCCACATTAGACGAACTCCGTTATTAAACCTATTTCATTTTTTGTCGTATGATTGTTGAAATGTGTTCCTCTTGATTATATATGCATATGTTCATTAATGATTTTTTGAAAAAATGTAATTATAACACATCAGCCGAAGTAAAAGGTATTGGTTAAAAGGGTATCAAAAATTTACTCGAATCACAACATCATAAGGAAAACGACATAGGCTCTGACTAATGTTTGTTAGAGGAGTTGTGACAAAAAATTTACAGGTGAACCCACTCCACTCCTGGAAATATTAAACAAACATTTTTTTCTAACACTTTACGAGTATACTTCCTGACTAACTGTTCCACACTCGTAGTTGTTCCCAAAAAAAAAATTCAGATGCATCTAATGAAAGGGATAACCTATGGCATGCCCCCTGCCGAGGTAGGATTGTGGAAAAATTGACCACTAGACAAGGTCTTCTAAATGAATCCCTTCCGCCTCAGATAGACCTCCAGCTTCTCCACAGGATGTCGAAAAACCTTCTATTGGCTAAGCAATATATTTACATATTCATTGTCATGATATAGGTATTTTTTATTTATATATTAAATAAAAACTATTTATTTAATATAGTTGTATGGAAATTTCTTTTTAGTGTTTTAAACATATTATTTTAGTGTAGTCTAAACAGATGGCGATTTCGCTCGGAAATGAATGGTTTTTCTAGCATGATTTTGACGAAATCCTATGGAAATTTTTGGAAATCTAGGTTATAGTTGTCAAGTTTCATAATTTTGGGTGCTCAAAGTGTTAAGGGTATTGAATCCATTTCCAACATTAAAAAAATAAATCAAACACTCTCCATTTCATATTTTTTTTAAAAATAAAAATCATTGGATTCCAACGAGAAAATTGTCACTTGGGAATTTTTTTCGCCTACTTAGACAAGCCCTATTATTTTTGTTACTATATTTTTGGGAATTTAGGAACACAAGTTGAACGTTTCTACTTAATTAATAATAGTTTTGGGAACTTGAAAGTTTTTGGAAATTTCAATTTCAAGAAATGGGAGCTTAGAAATGAGTTCCATATAAGGAAATATTTAATTATAATTCTACTTTTAATATTAATAAATATCAATTTTTAGTTTTATTAAATTATAGTGATTTTTTTTTAATATTTATTTAATTATTACAAATATTTTTACTATATTTATTCAAAATATCACTATAAAACAAATATTAAAATATACATAAATCTTATTTTAAAAATTATTTAAATATAATATTTATCACATCTTGGTAATATTCATTCAATATTCGGGCGGTATTGAGAGAGATAAGCTATGGCTAGAGTTTCTGCAGCTCACTAACCAATGGTGAATTCTAGTGATATAGAAAAGAAATTTGTTTCTATTGAATGAATGGCAACTCAAGCCACAATTTGTATAGTGCCATGCTGAAATCTAGATTTGTTCTTATGATTGTTCAAGAAACTTTGGCCATTAATGTTCCATTGAAAGAGGATGCCTTCAGCTGTGAATTTTTTTACAAATCAGGGTTTAGTCTAAAAATTTAATGGGTTTTGGTTGTGATTCACCGATATCCACAAATGGATTATTGATACATGGAAACCCATTTTGAATGATGATCTGAATATTTACCCCTTGGCTTGGGGTTTTTTTGTTGTGTTTTTAGATAATCTTGAGGATAAGAAGAATATTTGTGACTTTGGGCCCTGGTTTTGGCACAGTGTTGGCATTTTCATGCAACTCAAGTCTCTGACCTTTGATCTGATTACAACATCAATATCCATGGCTCTTGTTTAGAGAAGGCTCCCAAACCCCCCCCTACATCTTTGTGTTGAAAAATGTGTAACTAGGTTTGGTATTCATAAATATGAAATGTACTTTTGATTCTTGTATATTGTAAAATTAAAGAAAATTTATTATTGTTATTTTTGGAGTATGGGTTTCATGCTCAAGGTATTTTATGTTATAGGTTAAGCACCCATTGAGTGCTTCTAGGGTTTGTCCTAGATTAAGAATTCAAAAGAGTCATTGTCATATGTTGAAGACCCCATCTGGCACATTATAACTTGTACAAAGAACTTTTTTTGTATTTAAAAGTGTCAGAATACCCTCCAAGACCAAGTTAGCCTGCTTAAGAAGTTGGCCTATTTTGAAGAACCTCATCCACCTTTGAATCCTATATATAGGAGGGAACTCGACCTCCTAGAGACACAATTAATTATCTCATCAAGCAAGTGAAGGAGAAGAAGAAAGAGGCTAACGAAGGAAGGTGAAGGAAAAATATCAAGTGTTTGGTTACTCTCTCTCTCTCTCTCTCTCTCTCTCTCTCTCTCTCTCTCTCTTCAATTGTGCGAAGGAACTATTTTAGGGTTTTTGTTGTTGGGATAGGTTTTTGTTGTTACAGGATCAAACTTGGAGAAAGCGTAGAAAGAAGGTCAAAGGAAGGACCATTAGGTCATTCTCAAGCCATATAAGAAGGATAAAGTCAAGAGAATGTATAAATAATTCTTGGAAGCTCGAAATAGTATCACATGTGTGAAACTAGCTACTGCTAAGATGACCAAAAATTTCATACCTATAGTAGAGGCTGAAATTATGTTGTTGGGGGCCGAAATTGTGCTACTAGAAGAGATTTGACTGGGTTTGACTTGGACAAAGGAAGCAGATCATCAAGAAGGTTTTACTTGGTCTTGGAAGGGTATTGGTCTTAGTCTAAATATCTTGGAATTCGAAAATGGAAGAATCTATAAGAAGAGAAGATATTTGTGGGTTTTCCTCTCTAGTGGAGAGGTTTTTGCTCTCGCTTGCAGCCTATATCATGTGTTCTTGTGTATTGTTGATCTTCTTGTTCTACTAATTGTTTGATGATAAGAACAAAATAATAATAAGAGAAGAAGCTAATAAGTAATACAAAGTAAAAATATATCACAAGGAGTTATCAAGTTTAAGAGAAATCATTCTAACTATTGCACTATAGATTTCTAAACACTTTGGAACCTCCCAACTCTATCTTCCATTGGTAATGCATTAGGAAAGTTTTATTGTCGCGACCAAGAATCTAAATATTTTTATAAAACTACTTATGCTCGAATATGTGTTGAGACAGATTTCAACAAAGTTTTTCCTATCAAGATTAATGTAACATCTCTAGACTATGTGTTGGTTTAGAAGATCGATTATGAAAATATTTCATTTCGATGTCCAACATGTTATGAAACAGGGCATGTAATTAAAAAAATATCAAAGCGTTTGCAGAATAATACAGATTGTAAAAATAACTAGAATCCCAAATGGTGGGAAGGATCTTAGTTTGTGTGAAAATTCCTACACCGGAATCATATTGCAACAATTGGAAAATATTCACCTAATTGTTAAATTTTACGTAACAATTTATTTGCAGTTATCTACCGTACAAACACTGAATACATCACACTACAACCTTCACTTAAATAAACTTCAGAAATTAAAGGCAGAAATAAGATATGAGAAAGAAGAAATAAATAACACACACGACACAGTTAATTTTGGGCTAAGTCCTCGGAAAAACCCAATGCATGAAAAATGGTGCAGCAATTGAAGGTTTGGTATTATTTAGTAGTAATTTCTAAGTACAATTCTTCGAATGTCCTGAATGGAAATCCTATACACAAATCTAACTGAAAAAAAGCTGGTGAGATGATCTCACCCCATCACTTGAAGATATGGCACTGATCTATGCTAGAGATGAGCCTCTACATTGTCTCTATATAATCTCTATGCAATTCTACATCACTGCAGTTGGGACTACGTTGCACCTCCTATGATATCTCTATTAGATGGAAACTTCAGCCCTCTGGCCTCCCGATCTCACACCACAGCTCTGTCACTAGATCCTGACTATTCTCAAGTAGAAATACAGACTCCCTCTGAAGCTCCATGCTGCCACAACGTAGCTTTGCGTTGCCTCTCCGGACTACTATTTTCCTTCTCTGCCTTGCACTCTCTGGATTAGGAAAAAATCCAACTGAAAAATTATCTTTGCCTCTCTCTACAAGAATCAACTCGATCGATATTCTTCATTGTTGAGCATTGTTCACTTGAGAAATTCGATCTGTAGACTCTCTTGGTGTGTTTTTCCAAATTTCCATCAAGTCCTTCTTATAATATTCTTGTTGAGACTTCAACGATCGAGATTAAATCACTAATCAATAGATAATATCAGCTTGACTTGATCTCTATCTTTTTCTAGAAGATTCACACCCTACTTTATTAATACCCTTTAATTATTTTAATTCCCTAAGTTTAGACTTAGGCTCCCATTAATTAATTATTTTAATAAAATACAATCTGGGTGCAATTTCCCAAAACAATTTATGGGTTCTTTGGAATAAATGTGTCTAAGCCTCCCTGGAAATTTTGAGACTTAGAGAACATCCGATGCTACCAGAAAACAACACTCCCTCTTAGCGAGGAATGTGCTCTAGTAATGCATCCTGCTGAAGCACTAAAATGATTTTGTAACATCTCCCTTTACGTTGTTGATTTCTGACACTACTGTCCACCAACAGCTGTGTTGTTACATCTATGTTGTTGTTGACCCTGCATATTGATGTAAAATACTACTGCATTGCAACTTTGTTTCCTGATGCAACAAAAAAACATCCAAATGTTGAACTAAGTGTTCAGCATGATACATCTGATACTAAAGATCTGACTGCTTCTAGACTTTGCGCTGACCCTCTGAAGTTGTTGCTGACTGTGTTGTGCCTTCCTAATGTTGTCAATTTTGCACTGCTCAGACTTTGGTGCTTTCTAGCCACTCCGACACCACTTTGCACCAATTAACACTTGTTCATCCTGTTACTTCTGATTTGGGCTCCCGTAGCAAGGTATTGATCCATGATGTGGACTCCTCAAGGATCCTACCCAACTGCAGCTCTGTTGAACTACAGTTCTAGATCACCCTCCCTAGGAGATATGTGGGAAATCATGGTGAACTCCTCCTCCTCGATTTTCATGGTTGCAGCCTGTGGATCATGCTTCTCATCTTGGTCCTTCTTCTTGAGAGGACATTGTGTGGCATAATGACCATACTCTCCACACTGGAAGCACTTTATATTTGAAACTTCCTTTTTTCGTCTTCATTGCTCCTGTTGTCCCTTTGATGCAAGGGATACAACCTCCACCTCCTCCTTTGGCTTTGTCCCATTGCTACCACTGCGATTAAGATTACAATTGATCATGTCTTGCCTTATCTCTTCTTGCTGAAGGGAATCCCACATCGTCTCCCAATTAGGTAGTCTTTATCTTCCTAGGATGTTATTGACAAAGACCTGCCATTCATATGAAACCGGTTTTAGGGCTAATCTGACCATCTTAGTGGCCTGAGGCACAACTCCCACAAATGCTAGCTAATCTCATACTTTCTGAAGCTTAGATAGGAATGGATCAATGCACTCTCCCTTCTGCATTCATTTTGATCGCATATTCTCCTGTAAGAACATCTCTTGCTACTCATAATATCCCTAATATAGTGTTACTAAGGCATCCCACATCTCCTTTTCGGTCCCTTTTCTTGCGATGTGGCATACGACATGATCCCTCACTCCATCGAGGATTAAATGCTTCGCCTTTGCCATATCTTTCTTGTATGCTTTCAATGGATTTGTATCCACGGGGACAACTACCACTCCATCGATGAAAGCTTTGAGATCATGCTCATCTAACATGAATTTGATCCTTGCCTTCCAGATCACATAGTTAGAGGCTCCCTCCAACCGATCTTGATCTCTCAACCCATTTCCTACCATCTCTGCCAACTAAAGAAAAAAAATGTCAAATTTCTCCCTCTCTCTCCTCTGCGCAACTGTTAGGTTGGCCTACACACTCCTTGCTGGAGTTAGTAGACCTGCTCCTCAACATTACTGCTCATCAATTGAGAATTATAATCCCTTGGCTAGGAATTCATTGAGGAATAACATTCCCTCAACTATATATTCTTTTTCTTTTTGGCGCTTTTCTACCCAAAACAAATGTTGCAGAAAAATTGTGTACCAAAGAGATCTACTCTGCGTTGAAGCTACTGCTGCATTTCTCCCTCTGCCACTAATAAATCATGAATCTGTAAATTTTACCTCTCTGTTGACTCACTCAAAGAGATATTTTCGTCACGAATCTAGTCATCCTGGCCTGGATTGCGTAATCCCTTAGGGATTCGATCTACTTCCTACGCAACTATTCGACCTCTCACTTCTTCTTCAACGCTTATTTCATCTCATCTACTGCCTTGCTTATCCTGCACTATTATACAATCTTTGATACCATGTGAAAATTCCTACACCAGAATCCTATTGCAGCAACTGGAAAATATTCACCTAATTGTTAAATTTTACTGAACAATTTATTTGAAGTTATCTACGGAAAAAATTGAATACATCACACTGCAACCTTCACTTAAATCAATTGCAGAAATTAAATGCATAAAAAATGTCTGAGCAGGAAGAAATAAATAACACACATGACATTGTTATTTTTGGACTAAGTCCCTGGAAAAACCTAATGCGAGAAAACTGGTGCAACAACTGAGGGTTTGATATTATTAAGCAGTAATTTCTCAGTACAATTCTTCGAATGCCTTGACTAGAAATCTATACAGAGATCTAACTGAACAATAATTTGGTGAGATGATCTTACCCTATCACTGGAACATTTGGCATTGATTTGCATTGGAAATGAGCCTTTGCGCTGTCTCTGTGCATTACGATGTCACTCCTACGTAGTTACTGCATCACTATAGTTGGGGCTGCATTGCACCTCCTTTGATCTCTCTACTAGCTAGAAACCTGAACCTTATGGCCTCTCGATCTCACACCCTGACTCCAGCACTAGATCCTGACTGTTCCCCAGCATAAATACAAACTCCCTATAAAGCTTTGCGCTGCCTCTCCGAACTACTCTCTGCCTTCTCTGCCTTGCACTCTCTAGATTAGAAAAAACTCCAACCGGAAAATGATATCTACCCATCTCTGTAAGAATTAACTCAATCAATATTCTCTACAATTGAGCACTGATCACTTGATAAATTTGATCTCTAGACTATCTAGGTGTGTTTTTCTAAATGCCCATCAAGTCCTTCTTATAATCTTATCATTGAGACTTCAACAGCCAATATTAAATCGTCAATCAACAGCTAAGATTAACTTGACTTGATATCCATATTTTTCTAGAAGAATCACACCTTGTTTTATTAATACCATTTAATTATTTTAATTCCTTAAGTTTAGACTTAGGCTCCCATTAAAAATAATTAATTATTTTAATAAAAACACAATTCCCATGAAATTTCCTAAAACGCTTTCTGGGTTCTTTGGAATACATGTTTCTAAGCCTCCCCGCAAAATTTGAGACTTAAAGCACATACGATTCTACTAGAAATCAATAGTTTGAACATTATATGGTATACAAAGAAGAAGAGACTTAGGGTAAGAAAGAAGAAAAGGAAAATAGGAAGAAGTAATTTTCAAATATGATTCACCGAAGGAAACAAAATCTAGTCAGGAGAAGTGTATGAGGACCCTCTAGATTCAACGATAGTGGGGGCACAACATACTCCATTGAAAGTTGGATTATCCTCTAAATATTCAAAGGGAAAAGCGAGAAAAGCAACTTCTTGAGCAGATCAGGCAAATAAGGAAGAGACTGAAGACAACAATGCTCACTCACTGAAAGGTGATCAATTGCACACGACAGAAAATGCATTGGGGCTTCACTCAATGAACCTATGACATATCACGTGCATTCTCGGGATACTAAATAATACCCTAATTTGACAACATATTGGAAAATACCTTTAAAAATCACTTTATTTAACCCCTATCAATACAAATCCAATACAACTTCCCGATTTAAAAACCCCTACTTTCACTAGATATTGTAGGTATCCATTTTTTCATTAACATTTTTTATACCCCTTGTTATTTTTTCATTTACATTTAGCTCCGTTTTTTATACACAACATATAAAAACCCTTTACCCCCTAGTATATGCTCAATATATTATGTCATTCTTTCCTCAATATATATCCCCCAATATGAACCCACGTGGTATGGTATTTCTTCCCCAGTGAATCTCGTGTGAGAAAGTGTTCGTTGGACTCAAATGGGGAAGAAGGACAAAAATATTTCACCAAGGAAAAACTAGAAGCTAGTCAAAATTAAATCAAAAAGTAGTAAAAAATATAATGTAAATGTATTTGGATCTTACGAGTATTTTGGAAAGGAATTTAGCTAGAATGGGACTGAAATATTTGTAGCATGGGATAATCACTCGAAGGATTTGATGAAGCCTCTGTGATCAATCTCAAACTTCTAAGAAATATTTGTAATTTTCAAGAAATATAATGGTTTTGGGCCAGATCCTAATTTTCTTTTTTAATAAAAATTTCATATATGTTTCTCATATATATATATAACAAAACTTAGTAAATGTCACTTTATAATTGTGGATATAAAACAGTTTTAATGCATATATGTTTGACTTTGATATTTCTAGAGGAGATCAAGTGTATTATTGATACCTTCGTATTGTTTTCATGCTCACATATTTATAAGGAAAGGAATTATGCAACAGAGAGCTTGCCAAAAGATGGTCTCCTTTTGAAAAAGAATCTTTGGGATATAATTGAACAAGTTAATGACCAATCATATGAATAATTCCATTGTCCTTTCATGGATCCAATTTGAGCGCCAAATGTAAGTTGAGGTTGTTTACACATGGATCCACATATATTTATATTATGTCTCTTTTGGCTTTACAACTCCTATTTTAGTTGCCAGCTTTTTGTTGGCATTCATAAATGGTCTTGTTATTTTGTATGCAAATGGAAAACTATGTATTTTGCCTGATAATGGCAAGAGGAGCTCTCCAACCCAGTATGGAAGAGATGTTATAATGTCCTGCCTTGTCCTGTAAACATATTGACTTAGTCAAACTACATAAATAATAATAATAATAATAATAATTTAATTTAATTAAAATAAAATTGAAGTAAAATAGTCAATTTATAGTTGGTGATTTTTTGGGCTTAAGTCTTTTAGAACCCATAGTGTTTCCATGTAAATACATGTTCTTAACCATTAAGCCCACTCAATCTGTATATAAATCTTTTTTTTCTTTAAACTTTATTTTTTCCAAAGAAAAAATCAAACTTTCTATTGAGTATATAGAAGGTTACATAGTATATGCACATGGCATTGAAAGAACTACATGTTTCCCCTTTTTTGACAAAGGAAAAAAATGGAGTTGCAACTGTTGAAGGAAAAAACTGATCCCCCCCAACCCTTTCCAAAAGGATCATATAAATTGCATCTGCTTCGGACCCCCGGGCTTTCCTACTTGTAGGAAGAAACCACCCTAAGACAAGGGTGTAAAGCAGACCTGCTGCTGTGAGCTTCTAAAATAGAGAGACCCATTCCAAATACATATAGTTTTACCATCCAAAAAACAAAAAAAGATACCCGCACCTTATCTCTTGGATCGCCTCTTAAGAGGAAAACAATCAAAAACAAAGATGGTGGGATTTATAGAGTTTTAATTCAGTACTGTTGCAAGAGTATACATAAAAATGAAACAAAAACAAAGAGTTTTGTAAAAAATTACATACAAACCAAAAAAAAAAAGATGTTACTAGATGAAGGATCTTATTAATGAGCAAAAGGAGGTTGTTCCATGATTCGAACTAACTCTCCGTCAAAATATTTTGCTAACTAGAGCCCCATATCTTGCTGAACACCCTCCTTAGAAAGGAGGTCTGCATCAATGTTTAATTCCCTGTAAATGTGAAAGGCAGAGATTTGATTAAAAAGGGATTTTAAGGCCAGGGCCTCATATAATAAAGGAATACAGAATATATTTTAGGCATATTTGTGTTCCATTAAAATATTTTATGATATTCATAGAGTCACCGAAGATCTGAGCTTCTCTCAGCTCAAAGGAGGAGAGTCAGCACAGAAAGAGATGGAGTGCTTTAAGTTTTGCAAAGTTGTTTGTGCCAGCACCAAGTCCAACCGAAGCTTTGTACACTTTCCCTGAAGGGAGGTGTATGGTGAGCCCTCCTCCACATTTGTGTTGTGGATCAAAGGCCCCGTCGAAATAAGCCCACGAGATGTCTCCCATAATTTCTTCCATTTTAATGATTCTGACTTGCTGGGATTCCAAAGGAATGGGAATATATTCAAAGATAGAGACTCCTTCCGCAGCTAACAGGTTTATGGGGAACATGACGTCTTGGAAAATGGCTCGGTTCCTTGCAATCCAAGTTCCCCATGCTACAATAAGCGGAATGTTCCTCACCCTATCATTTGGAGCTTCATTCCACCATATATGCCATGCCTCCTAGATGGTTTGACCTTCCCATCTCTGAGGAATTTTAAGGATCCTCAATGTTTCATTCCAAAGACTGTTGTTGAAAGTACAAGAGATAAAAAGGTGGTGCGCAGACTCCCAGCTAGATTTGCACAGAGTGCACCATCCTGGACCTATCTTTCCCCTTCGTTGAAGAAATTCCTAGGAGGGAACTTTGTTCTGTAGAATGCACCAAAAAAAAAAATTTGATTTCGTCGGACCTTTTAGCTCCCACAAGGATTTATACCACCACTCTGGCTCCTCCCATCCCTTTTGTGACATTATCCATTTGTAGCCGCATTTTGGATTATACTAGCCCAAGGGGTAGTGAACCCACCTAAGCTCATCCAGTCTCTCCTGGAGTCGGACATGTGTTCTTTGAAGCTCACTGATGTAGTCCTGCCACTCCTCTTTCCACCTATCATCCAGCTAAAGGGCTTCTCCTGAAATCCATGCTTGTCTCTACATGGTTGACTGATCCATGTGATTTATATGGCTCAGAGTGAGGAAGCCTCAGAGGTCCAGATGCTCAAGTATTTCTCTTGAAAGAGAAAAATTCCCATTACATCCCACCAACGGATCCCGACCTAGCCTTACCTGTGCACCATCCCTGACACGCTAGGCCAATCCCTGTTCAATAATCTTGATCGATGCCATTGCTTCTTTCTAGACTATTGAAGCATTTTTCACTTTCTTTGTAGGGAGATGCATCCATTTGTCCAATGGCATCGAATCAATGTATTTCCTTTTGTCACTGGCGTCCATAAGTTCTTCAGAGTGATAAGTCTCCAACCCAATTTTGTTGCCAGTGATATTCCTTCCTTTTTTTTCATCCCCCATATAGTATTTATTTTTTTCCTTCCTTTAGCATAGTTCTGGAAAAATTTCGTGTTTTCATCCCCCACTGCCAACCATATGGCCCTGCTTTTGAGCTGCCATATTTATTCATTTTCTAATAAGATTTTCTTTCTTTAAGTTTCAAGGCTCTTTACTCTGCCCCTCATTTCAATAGAGACATAACCTGCACCCTCCAGCCTCTCCATAAATTCTAGTTCTTCATTTATCTTCTGCAAGTCTTCCTCCACCCTGAGTTTTTTGGCCTTTTCCTATTCCAGAGTAGCTTTTTTACTTCTCTTGAGGTTTTCCATAAATAGCGAGCCCATATTGCCCTGCCCATCCGACCCTTCCTTCCTCTAGGTGGTGTGGAACAAAAGGTTGTACGACTCATATTTGAGCCACGATGAGTTGAACTTGAATGACGCCCCTGGTTTTTTATATGGACCTTTAATCTCCAACAAGATGGGTAGGTTGTCAGAGATACCCCCTTCCCCAACCCAGTGTCTAAAAACAGAGGATCGGGCTACCAGCTCTTCATGAAGGAGAAAACGATCCAACTTCTTTGCCACCCTATCCTCACCAATTATTTTGTTCCTCCAAGTAGGTCTGGGTTTTATCAGGTTTTCATCGACCAGGAGTGTGGATAACAACTTGTTGAGGAAAAATTCAATAAGAGGGTCTGCACGGGCAGAAGGGCCCCAGGATTTAGATATCTCCAAGGAGAAATTTAGGTCTCCTCCCATAAAGAGGTTTGGGTTTTTCATACAAGACTTTGAAAAGAGATTGTTCCAGTACTGCACCCTATCCAGACAAGAACCATACACATTGAGAAGCAGCAGTGGGTGACAAAGTTCATTGGAATAGACTTCCATAGCTAAGGCACTTTCAAAACCCCAGGTGGAGATCTCCTTCAGTCTTCCAGATTTTATTCCCATTGCCAAACCCCCTGACCTCCCTTAGGCATCCAGAGCCCAGAAGGTCCACCCTAGGAACATCCTGGACAAAGCTCCAACCAATTCTTCCCCCATCCCCAACGTCTCCTGTAACATAAGAATCTCTAGCTCGTAGGACTTCATCAAAGCCCTAAGTGCTACATTTTTTGGTTGACTAGCAAAACCCCTGCAATTGAAGGAGAGAAATATCATCGATAACCTAGGGTGGGGGTCTACGCTGATCTAAGCACCCCAGCTAAGGAAAGTTGCTTTCCATCCGCTATGTCAATTTTGGCCCTAACCTGGGCTTTAGAGAGGTTGGATTTCCTACCCCTTGATTTTCTAGGGCCCGCCGAAATAGTATGAGGCCCCAAGCCTCCAATCACCTCCTCCTTCATGGAATTCTTCTCCAGGGATCAAATATTATAAGGGGGTTTTTCAGGGATACAAGGCTGAGGAGGGGAAGACCCGTGGTCATTAACAGTGGGGGCATCCAAAGAGATATCAGGGATGGAAGTTATGATACTGTCCAGGGACTTTATAAAATCATGCATTTATAAAGATTCCATTTGTGTTGGCCTGGAAGGACCAGGGCTTGAAATAGAAAAAATAGAAGAACACAAAGAGGTGTAAGGAGAGGAGGAAAAGACTAGGATCGTACCCTCCTGAAGAGATGCTGCAAACTCAGCTTCAAGGGTGGGAGAGGAGACTTGAAAGTACTTTGGTTCTTGATCCATAGCTGAAGGATTGTTTTTCTTGACAAATAAGTCTATAGGGGATTCTTCTGTCTGGGTGCCGCCTGCACCTTCGACCCCTTCCATCAGATTTTCCTTAGTTGCTCTGAGCTCCTCAGATACCAGTTCCCTTTCTGGCACTCGGTCTGCCCTCTTCTATTTCCTTCTCCTTCAATGTCCAAGTGGACAATCCTTCGCCAGGTGGCAATATTTATGGCATCAATGGCAGCGAAAGGGCATATGTTCATAGTCCAGCATTTGAGTGAACTCTAGTTCCTTATATTTGAGGCACATTTATTCTACTAGCCCTTCTTTTGGATTAAGATTGACCAAAATTATAGCTGCACTCAGGTCCATGGTTTGTAGGAAAGACTAATCTACTTCTAAGAACTGCCCCAGAGTGTTCCCTATCAACCTAAAAGCCGAATCCATGTAGAAGGGAATAAGAAGCCCCGAAATTTTTACCCATACCGAAGTTTCTTCTAATTTTTCCCTCTGTGCATCAAACAGTGGCATCCACTTCCTGAATAAAATAGGTATTTTCCCAAAATTCCAGTTCTGCTCCATTACCCATTCCATATGTTCCTTTTTTTCAAATTTGATCATGAACCAGCCTCGGGCTAGTGTTTTAATTTCAGTAGGACTCCCTAAGGCATCCACCCATGCCGAAGATGCCAAGTCTGAGATGTAATTAGCCTAGTATTTCCTTCCTCGAACCTTGCCTACTAGAATTGTTTCTGTAACTTCCATGACTTCGTCAATTCGGATATCCACGCCAAATACACAGCATGGGCTCTCCTCCTTATTTCTAATCAGCTTTGTCTTCTTTCTCTTGTTTCATGCAACCCCACTCCTTCCTCCTTCCTCACGTTCCAACGACCTTTCGATTGCATGTCGTTTTTCAGGTTTGGGCGACCCAGGTCGCCCTTCCAAAAACTGATATGAATTCTCCCGCAGAAATCCCCCTTCTTCTTGGATACTTGTAGCCCCAACTACCGCCTGTAACTCCTCACCTCTGTGGGTTCCAGAGCACTTTTCTTGCTCCTCAACTTAAGGCTCAGGGTGTTGTACTCCCATAGGTTCCAACATAGGCGGACGCAGGCCGTAAGGGTTTTTGGGAAAACTTTTTCCAACCTCCGGCCAAGATCCCGCCGCTTCACTCCCCTGTGAGAAGAGCATATTTTCAAGAAATTTTGTTCCTTGCCACTAATGGGAGTTTTTGTGGGCGCTACGAGCGTCCAAATGGGCTCCTCTGCCTGGATCTTGGAATCTGTGACTCTCTCCCAGAAAACCCTTGAGTCCTACATTACCCTAAATGCCACAATTTGCTACAATGTCTTCCAACCACTTGAAAAAAACGAGATCTGTAAATTTCCTGACAGAAGATTACTTACTTGGTTTGTCGTGGCTTCTCTTGTTCCTTCCTTCCCAAGGTTTGTCAGCTGTTGGAAGATGCCTGGATCTCTCTCTTCCTTCTAGGCACAATTGAAAGTGCTCTATAAACTTTCCTCTAAGAGGGTTGTGTCATTCAGAGTGCCCCAGACCCCTCTCGGATCTTTGTTTTTTTAGCCCTACTCCACAGTATGCGAGAATATACCCCTCCAAGTTCTTCGTCGACACTTCGTGTCCCCAAAAAGCTAACAGGTCTTCTGACGTCAAGTCTAAGTCTACTGAATCTCGTTCTTTAACCATGGTTCCTGTAAACTTCAAAAACAAACAAAACCCTCAAACAACGCAAAGAAACCTTCAAAATCATAATCGCATGCTCATACCTCGGTAGGGCAGCAGGTTTAGGGTTTGATAACGCAGTGACTACCATCCTAACCCTACGACCTCCCATTCCTTTGCACCACCTCCCAGACGCGGCATGGACAGCGACAGAAGGCCTAGGTGGTTTCCATACTTTGACAGCCAAGGACGCCTATTACGTCCTATCCTCCCTCGTGTCGTTGGCTGGATCGTGGCTCAGAGCTCCAGGTCCTGAATCCCGCCACCATGGTTAGGGTTTCGAAGTTTTTCTCCACCTTCCTCCATCATTCTCCCTACTGCCCAATCTTCTTTAAACTTTATTACAACAAGTTTTCTTTGGTTTATATATATTATTAACCATTAAGCTTACTCAAACTATATATATATATATATATATATATATATATATATATATATATATATATATATATATATATAACTTCATTGCAACAATTTGTCAGATTTTATTAGAATTCCTTGGATCCGAGAAGAACTTGAGGTTTATGATAGTTTGTAAAATGATGTTTTAAGGTTTGATGATAAAACATAACTACGATATCGTTTACTATTGCGGAAAATCGTTGGATGGCAGTGGAAGCAAGGGAACTAGAGGTCAAGACAAAGGTGGTGTTTCGAAACAGAGTATATAAATATTCCCTTTTTTTCTTTAAATTTCATTGCGACAATTTTTCCTTGGTTTTTATTAAAGTTCCTTGGATCCTAGAAGAACTTCAGGTTTATCCTCGCTTTAGACACTAAAATTTCTGTTCTTTGTGGCTTGGTGCTTTTCTAGAAAATTAGTAAGTAAAATGAGGTTTTAGGGCCTATTCTTTTGTAGAGATATAGTTTGTAAATTGAGTTTTTAGGTTTTGATGACAAAACAGAACCAACGTATATTTAACTACATCATGGTGTCATCTACTATAGCATATCTTGTCTTCTTGAAAGATGAACTGCAAGATTTTTGAGAACGTTGATCAAGCTACTTTTAATATTTAAATGACGTGAATGTGTCCAAGTATTTTGACAAAACTGATTTCCCCTCGTGCTAGACTTCTCAAGCTAAAGTGAGTCCTCTTCTAAGTGGATAGGATGTAATAAATATTTATAATGTACCATGGACAATTTAATTGAGATGACTCATTCCCATTGAAATCTTAGTGTAATTATTCATTATTTATTATTATGTTAAAAGTATATATATTTTTTAATTATAAAATGTATTTATGGTTGGGTAGAAAAAGCAATGAAGATGCCACTTCGGCTTAATATTTCAATATGAATAGTTTATAAAATGAAAAAGCACCCAACCAAAGATTTTAAAACAACGTAAGCATAAATCCAAGTATTAAAAACCTTCTCCATATTCATTATTAAAATTTCAATATGAATAATTTAGAAAATGAAAAAGCACCCAACGAAAGATTTAAAAACAACGTAAGTATAAATCTAAGTATTAAAAACCTTCTGCATACTCATTATTGAGTTTTAAATTTAAGAGATGGGTAATTAACGCATAATTATTCATTATTCATTTTTCAAGTAGAGAGAGGATGGAAAATAAAAAGAGAAAAATGCATAGAATTTAATAAATGGTTATAGATGAATGACTTATTTAACACAGCTGAATCCAAAAAATGATATCCAAAATATAAAATGTGTAGACTTTATCATTAAACAATATTTATATTACAATTAGTCATATGACAATTAATTTATCATAATTTATAAAAGCCAAGGCATTATTTATTTATGAGTAACTTTACTAATAAAACAAATATAGATTACTATTTTTTTAATCTTAAAAAATAAAAAATTTAAATTAATTATAATTTCTTAATTAATTTGTTAAATTTGAAATTTGTATTTTCAAAAGTATAAATATTATATGATTTTAAAAAAGCTGTAATTAATATAATAAGGTTATATTTTTTTTATTAAATTGTAATTTTTTATTATAAAATTTTTATTTTTTAATGTATAAATAAATTCAATATTTTTAAAAAAATTTATTATATTTTAGTTAATAAAATTTAATAATTAATATTTGTGTATCTAAAGGGATTCTCTAGTTAGGTATGGTAAAGATATTGTAATGTAATGTTCAGTGTTCAAAATTGAACCAGTTTCAAAACCTCTTGGGCTTTGGCCCTTCTAAAAAAGATTAAAAAAATGTTCTAGCAAAAAAAATTAAATTATCAAAATTACTTATCAATAGCTAAGGTTAAATTAAATTTCTATATTTCAAAAGACGCAATATTTTTAATAACATGTCAATATGTTTTAAGTTCTTTAAATTTACTCATGTTTATGTTACAAAAATCAATTATAACAGGGCAAGAGGTCTCATTTTTAATGCAATTCCATCTACCCAATGCCCCATAAAAAACAAGTAAATCCATGAAAGTACGAAGCTTCAAGTTCCTTATACACAAGACTGAAAATATTTAAATGAATAGTTACTAACAACACTAGTTTATAATATATTTGTGAATCGAAAGTGTTCAAAAGCCCACAAGACATAGAATTATTAATCTAAATTGATTTAACATGTAGATGATATAAAAAAACTATTTAAAATGTCTATATGTTGCATGGATTTTTTCTTCACACAACATTTTCGTATTTGCCAAATAAAATCACTTCACGACCATATGAGTCAATGTGTTCAAAAACTTGCAAGACATAGAGTTATTAATCTAAATTAATTTAAGTGCTTGCAAGACATAGAATTATTAATCTAAATTGATTTAACATGTAAATCATATAAAAAAAAACTATTTAAAATGTATGTTGCATGGACCTTGTCTTCACACAACATTTTCATATTTTCCAAATAACTTCACAACCATATGAATCAATGAGAAACTAATGGTTAACGCTAAAACCTTAGTATGCAATTTATTTATTTTGGTGGATAACTAACTAACTACAATATGTTTTTTTTCCTATAATTTTTTTTTTTTAATTAAAAAAATTATTTTATTCTTTTAGATGTTTTGTTATATATATATATATATTATTTTGTTTAAAATTTTAATATAAATTTGCTAAATTCACAAGTTTAAATTATATAATAATATATTTTAAATATCTTGAAAATTTAAAAACGCATTTTAAATAATAAAAAATCACAATTTTATTCAAAATTATATTATATTTTAATAAAAAAATCAAAATACAATTAATTAATTAATTAATTGTTATATTAATATAATAATAATTTATATTAACTAGTATTTTTTTAATTAATATAAAAATTATAATTTTAAATTTCTTATTATTATTATTATTATTATTTACAAATTAATTAACTAAATTTTTAGTCAAAATAATCAATTCAAAACAACCCAAAACATTAAATTTAAAAAATTTATGGTTTGAAATATGTATCAAACTTTTTTTGGTTGTTTTCCATCTAAATTTCAATTTACAAATCAAATTAGAAATATATATTTCTTTTTTGGTTTTTATATCTCACTAATTAAATTAGAAATATAGATTTCTCTTTTGGTTTTTCTCATTATGCCATGTCATTTTCTCTCTCATATATAAATGTCATATGTAATACTGCATCCATCACAATGGGATGGATAATTCAGACTTTACTCCAGAGTACAAATCACTGATGACTAGACTATGTAAAAAAATAGGTACATGACTGACAGGGATCTATCCTCATGCAAATCCCACCCTACTTCTCTACAGTAGATAGCTTAGTAGTCCACATCCAAATCTGGGATTCATTTCACATAATTATATATGCACATTGTAGTTAATACTGCAACGGTGTCGAGATATACGACATCCTATAATTCAACGTTTTACTTCTAGATAAATTTTAATATGGAATTGGAGGAAACAGAGTAATTGATTGTTCGACATATCCCACTGCACTCACTCCCTCATAAGAATGACAAGTTTTGTCCATTAATTTTAATTTTCATGAGCAATTGAACTAATTTCTTCACCGTACACTTCAATTTTGGAATTTGTTGAAGGTAACGGTGGGGATTTCATGTAAAAATTAACTCAATTAATTTAATTATGAACCCGATCTTGATTGATTCTTTAGCCAAGTTGGTGCTATTACACTTGGCACAGGGTACCAGAGCGCAATGAATATCCAATGAGACATTTGACAACTTCACACCTGCTCTCGACTCCCGTTTCTCCTAGAATCTTGATTATCCTCAACACTCTTTCCCTGAAGTTTGCATCCTTTTTTCCATTTTTGTTTACAACCCATCATCCATAGAGGGCACTAGACGTACAACCCATCATCCATAGAAGGCATGTTATCCTCCACAGTCTAGCGCTAGACTTTAATTTCCTTTTAATCACTAGCAAAAGAAAAGGTAGGGCCAGTTGATCTGGTTTTTGAATCCATTGATTGAGATCGAGATGGAAATCTAGTACCATAGGAGGAAGGAGAAATATAGATTTCAATATCATCACCAATAACATTTATCTAGTATTTTTCCATTCTAATGTCGATTAGTCCTTGTGGATTTGGTCCCTTTTTGAAGTCTTCTCACTACTTGAATGCAAGTATTTAGTTAGAAGGTATTATTTGTTAACCTCTTATCAAGAAAAAAAATTCTGCCTCAATTTATCATTTTCAAGTTTAGCTTGTCTTGCAAATGCCCCTATAATGAATGCTTTGATTTCTTTCACATGTTGGAAAATCTCCACTTGCTTTGTTGTTGGAATTTCCTTGTTCCAAGTAACATGTGTTGTGCATCTTCGTTTGCTTCTAACGAATATCCTAAATAATTGTAACTTATCTATCATTTCATGAAATATTTGGTTGGTGGGATGACGAATTTGTGGCGTTCATAGAAAATTATGTGGGATGGAAAATTTGTGATTTTTTTAGGACACTATTTTATTTTGGCATTTTTTGTATGAAGGTTTTATATAACATACACTTGTCAATAGAAGTACAATTTTTTTATAACCTTTCATGTTTGAAGAGTTGGATGACTATATGCCCTTCCAAATGAAATTAATACTGACCTTTCAAATTTGAATGATGGTAATATCCTATTAAACATTTTGACTCAATCAAATTACATAAAAATAAAAATTAAATTAAATTAAAAAACTTAAAATTAATAATTATATCAATGATTAATAATTATATCTATGATTAATAATTAGTAATTAAACCAGCTTTGATCCACAACTTTGGATCTACCAAGCCTCGGGAGGGATCACATCTCTTGAGATACAAACCTCTTTAGAGTGAAAAGAGATTTGATCCCTCTCGGCGCTTGATAGATTTGGAGTTAAGATGGATCTAAGCTGGTATTTATTGTTATTAATTTCTCTCATCCATGTAGCAACCTACTAGATTGGGACGGCCAACTACTTTTGTATACTCTATCAGTCCCCTTTATTTGCTCACTCATGGATAGGTTTCCTTTTATGGCTGGTTTCTGTTTTTTCCAATTGTTTTTGGCAGTGTAGTATTTCTTCCTTTATAGGTTTTTTGTGGATGACAAAATGTACAATATTTTTTTATCAATTTTATCCTCAAGCGAACTCTTAATGTAAAGTTTCTTAAGTGTGGTAATACATGAATACACTCTTGAAGTATATTTAGAGTGTAAATTCATCATTTTAATATGAATGAAATCATGGTTCCTTTTCTTCAGGAAAAAATGTTTGACTTTGAGCTAATACTAAACATGAAAGTCTAAAAAATCAATCAAACTCGTTTTTCATTTTTGAATGTTAAAGTTTTAGTATTTTATTAAATATGTTTATATAATCATGAACACAAATTTAATTAATTATTTCAATATTACAATTATTTGAGAAATATAGTATTTTAATTATAGATTGTAATATAATTTGAAATTGGTAATTATTAATATTAAAGATCAAATTTAATGTATTTACATGGTAAAATTTAATATACTATAATATAATTACTATAAAACAATTCCAACACATATTAGGACTGAACCTTGATCAACCTACAATTTGTTTAAAATAATATTATTTTTTTTACTAGAGGAATTAATCACTACCTCAAGGCATCCCCGTGAAAATTGAGCATTTCTCAATGGTGAAAAATTCCTTTCTTTTCACCATTAAATCCAACCCCTTATGGATGTTTCAAATAATGTTGATACCAACATAGCTCTATGTTAAATTTGGATCCATTAGCCACCTAGAGGGATCAAATCTCTTAAGGTACATGATCAGGTGATCATGTCTTTAATGGAAAAATGCTCAAAAATTTATTTTCTCAGAAATGGTTCAAACCAGAACGACAGGAAAGAGCTCGAAAAGAAGATCCTATAGCCATGAACAACACTGAAAACCGATGTTGTATGAGGAAGATATTCAACTTTGAAGTTTCTCAATTTCAGGCAAAAAGCCCAATTTGACTCAGTTTGACTTTATTAAAAAAAAATATTCCACAGAATATTCTGGGAATATTCCATAGAATATTCTACAGAATATTCTGGATAGAAAGCCAATGACAGAGTGCCACGTGGACAGCTCAGAGGTTTCCACGTGGCCCCAAGGGTCAATGAAATCTGTTGTAAAATTATATTGGTGCAGATGGAATTTGATCCCGAGCCGGGGCTGTGGCAGCGGGACGGCCCGACTGGTCGCTCTACATTGGTTCTTATTAATCTATGGGCGGATGTTATTTATAAAGTTTAAACTTTAATCTGGCGGGGCCATAAGGGGGCCAGCCCCTAAGGGCCAACCCCCTCTGCAAAGAAACCACCGACGAAAAACCAGCAGCGTGGCGAAAACTCTGAGACAAATTAAATATTGGATAATTCAAATGGTTAAGTGTTGTGGTTGTTCACATAAGGAAGAGGTTACGTTGGTATTAATGCCAACGTTAAATGCAATGGTTAGTTCCAACCGTATATTCCGACGAATACAACGCAACATGTGGCCGAATAGCAGTTAAACATTTAACTTCTAGTTTATCCGCACGGTTTAGTTGGCGGATTCCACCTTTTATGGTGGCCGCCCCACATTTAGTGGGATTAATTGGAGTCTGCCCAGTTTTGGTGGAGTTGTTTAGGGCAAACTTGGACAAAAGTTGTTTTGACCATAACTTGAGCTAGGAAAGTCCAAATTGAACGAATTTTTTTTTGTTTTGGGGGTATTGGAGCATTTTGAAGCTACTGGAACAGGTTATAGAGCCATCAGGGCATTCTGTCAGAGGTTTTATCAGCGAGTTAGCTAGAGGAGCCACTAGGGCTTTGGGAATGGACAACTGTATTGGGCTATGTTCATTTGTTTGAGGTGAATTTGTAGTCAATTTTTACTGTTTCCAGCACTCTGATTCTATTTGAGCAGCTATTTTTACATATTAAGGCTTGCTTCATGATGTATAACTATTTTTGAGCATTATAAGAGAAGGGAAAAGCCCATTTGGGGGCTTTTGGACCCGGCAGATGTAGCCCAAGAGAGGGGTGAACTGCCTTATCAGATGCTTTGTTATATGCTATGAGTTCTTGCTATTTATTTTCAGAGTTTAATACCTTAAACAGTAAATTGAAATAAGTCTCCTTAACTCAAAAAGACTTATACACTTATCAAAACATATTTGTTCCATTCCAAAACACATTTGTTCCATTGAAAAACACTTTAAAAGCTTGCACACAACTATTAAAGGTTAATGAATACTTTGAACCATTAGCAAATACTTTTATAACCAGATCATTGAGTGTTTACTGTTTATTTCTTTAGGCAGAGTCTATTTGTGGGCCAGATAGCCTCTGGTTTCATCCTTTTCTTTGAAAGTTGAAATAACCAGTAAAAGCCCAAACAGTCAATCTATGTATGAGAAATAATTAGTTCACACGTTTTCAGATCAGTGCAAACCTCTTTTAAAGTGCAAAACTTGAAGAAAGGTTTGCACTTTGAGAGGTTTGATCCTTCTCGATGCTTGATAAATTTGGTGTTAACATGGATCTATGTTGGTTATGTGTGTGTGTATACACCATGTGTCAACTACATTCTAAGCATGGAAGGAATTACACAAATTTTCATCTTTTCATGCTAAGCACCTACAACCATGGCATTCATCAACATCAAGCTTCCAAAAGGTAAACACAAGCTAAGTAGCCCATAACTCTCTCCAAATTCATCTTAGGCATAGTGAAATTTTTCTTTTTGTGAACAAATCAAGGTCCAAATAAGTTAATAGTTGAAATCTAACCAGAAGTTCCAACATCCACTTTTCCTAAAGTTTTCCTCCCATGTGTGCTAGTCAGACAAATGAGTTTATCTCCTTGTCTCATTCAAAAAAGGTGGTTTTTTTTCTAATGATGTAAATACCGAGGTTGTGAGTATGTTTGATAACCACGATGGAGAAGTGGAGTGATAGATAGGACATCCAACACCACATGTTGAGTCCCATCCCTACAACCCCATAACCACACTACACCTTGAAATCACCTCCATTTTAAAAAATAAGTGGCAATATGTTCATTGATGAGGTGCATGCCACAGTGAGGAGCTACAAGTTCATTGTAGGTTGATATAGAATTGTTACAAGTTGCTACAAGAATTGTTATAGATAGGTACATGACTGCAACTGGGTTGTAGAAATTTATTAATATTAATGTATTACCGGATTCTCCTGATCTAACAATATTTATCTTCTTGCTAAATACAGAATCCTTCCACTGTTAAACTTGCAGAAATTTAAAACTCAATTGCAAACACATGTGAATCAATTCAATCGCACATAATACAGTTGTTTAACGGGAAAGCTTAAAGCTAAAAACCGTAACTATCATATATTATGTATATCAATGGAATCATGTAATAATCCCATACAAAGCTTAGTACATCAAGCTCTCAATACAATGTAGATTCGTTACACAATGTCATGCTGAAATTTGCATATCTATGCACCAATTTCTTGCCTCCTGACAACCTGCCTCCACTGCGCAATCCCTGCTGAAGAAGACCATTGAATGAATTCGAATTGGCCTTTCCTTGACTGTGCAATCCTAATTGGAAACTCCAATGTGTGTCAGATGCATTGAATGCATCACTATAGTCACAATAGATAGTCCATCTCACCCTTTCACTTATCTCTCCACTAGGTCTCCACTGGAACTGACATGCACTGTAGTTAACTACTGCTTCTGTTTATTTGTTAGTGAGTTATTAGTTGTGAATTAATTAACTAATTAATTCACTTAACTCTCACTAGTGTATCTTTCAATTAGACTAGATACAACTAGCTCAACTAATTTTAACTCACTTAACTGAGTTAAACTAAATAACAAGTCCATAAACTACTCTTCCAACTCTGTCATAACATTGCCACTTCAGTTCTAACTGAGTCCTCCATGCATGAGCCACCAATAAACCCTAGGAATTGCATAATTCCTTCAGCCCACTGATTTTCCAAATCTGTTCACTAAAATAAAGTGCTCCAAGAGAATAATTTGATGTTTATTGTTGGATTATTATTAAGAGCTAATAATAATCGACATGCATCTATTTTTAGATCAACGATCTATAAATAGACTTCGCCCAATATTCTAAAAATAGAATTTCATATATTTTCCACATTTGACCAACTATCAACAAATAACATCCTGCAACTTATAGAATATGCTCACCATGTCTAAAAATAGACATACAACTAAAAATAGCCTGCGAGCCCCACTTAGTGAAGGTGCTTACTTTTCATTAAGCTCATCATCTTGTTGAATCTCAACACAGGTTTACTATAAGACCGTTTAAAATGTTTACAAACTTTCCACGCTAAGAAATTTAATTCTTTACATGTGTTGAAAGGTTGGTGCCAAAAACAACTCTCAAAATTCTTGTTAGTCATATTATTAAGAGAACTATAAGGTTTTCATAACTTGTTCTATGTCAAACAGGGTATACAATATGCATAAAAATATATTTTATGTCAAACAATGAGTTGTAGGAATAATTTTTAATTAATTTCAAATTTTTTGAATATAGGTGGTTGAAAGACCCTTTTTTGTCCATTAAAATAACACATATGTGTTATAAGAGGAAACCTTATCTCTTGTAGAAACACAATAAAACCATTCTCTCTCAAAATTGTTGCAAACAAAAAGGAACAAACCATTTATTTCAACTAATAAAATTGAATGAGTGTGGTTTGATAATTAGCCTCCAAAATATGACTGCAAGAACCCTATAAAAGATACTTATATTTTTTCTCTTCCTATAGAATGAGGGGTATTTTTAATAAAATTGAACCCACGGACACCAATAGGATTTACCAACACCGTGGAGTTGTTATTATCTTTGAATTTTTCCATTGGTTATGGTTCTTTGAAAATCTTAGAGGCTTTGATGATGAAGTGGCAATGGAATTTTCCATGAATTTGTAGAACCCTAAGGGGCATGAGTTTGTCACCACAGTCAAGGGGCTAGTGACTTACTTCAATGAAGACTTTGTGAGAAAAATTACAATCCTTACCAAATTTCTTCAGTGTAATAAGAAAGAGAGGTAGGAGGCCATCGCTGCCAAGAAGGGGTTTTTCTTATAAGATGATAAGCCTGATGATGAAAAAAAATAGACTAAGGAGGGTAAGCTTGTCTAATGCCTAAGTTGAGGTATCTTACCATATCCTCAAGTATATCTCTTGTGAGGGTAGCAGTGAGCATAGTATATGCTTACCAATTCAAGTTGTTATATTATAATATTCCAAGCACACCTCCCAACCTATGAATTATTGAGAAACCCATTATTTCTCCTAGAATCTCTTAAGGAGATGAGAGCTAAAGTGAAGGAGAGAAATAACAAGTATTTGGCCCATCATGGCCTGATTAAACTAATTTTAATTGATGCATTGTAAGGCTTAAAACATCCCATTCCTTAGTCCAATTTTGTATACATGGATAGGTAGGCCTTTCTGGAAGCACAAGAAGAACTAAACAAGCCTAAAAATATGGCGATTAAAAAGAGGAAGCGGGGTGCATTATCCAAACCCTAAAAAAAAAAACTACCTTAGAGGAGGAAGAAAAGCATATAGCATCCACCTTAGAAAGATTGAGTACTTATCAAACCCAAAATAAGCAATCATTCCCAACAAGTTGTATATGAAAGAATAAAAATCACTAGAATTAGATTCAATGGAAAACATCAACCTCCTTATGCCACTCTTATTGTAATTGAGGAAACACCTAGCCTTAAAGATAAAGGGAGACAAGAATACGAAGTGCATAACCTACCATAGATTCATGAAAGAAAAAAAGAAATGTAACAAGGAAAAATAATAGTGCTTCAAGAGGAAATAGAGCGGCTACATGAAAAATCTACCTAGCTACAGGTATAGCACACAAAGTTACAAGAGGCAAAAAAGTAACAAAGCAGCTTGCACCAAGGAAGCCACCTTCCTTCTTTTGACAGTCATTAAGGGTTGGTTCTCCTATTGTAGGGACATTAAACATAATTATGTATGCCCATATATTACCCCACCTACTGATTAAGGGGGATGAATCCAAAGTAGAAACCCAAATGTGGAAAAAAAATTCCCAATATAAATGGGTTGTAGATATTGCCGACGTGGAGAATGAAGTCAACAAAGTAAGGGAGGAAATGGCCTTCCTGGAAATAGAAGAATTTGGTAGAAGAGAACACCTTGAGAAATAAAAACAATACCTAAGAATTCAATTGCAACAAACACAAGGATTTTTAAGAATAAAATATACTCAGATTGCAACATTGGAAACGTCTCTAGGAACTATGGCACATATTTCCTTAGAAGCTACTAATTGTAGGAAGAAATCTAAAGAATATTCACTTTTCCCAAAGAAGAAATGGTTGAGATTCCAAATAAATCAGATGGTTCAAAGGGGCACCATGCAATTTCAAGAAACTAAGCACTTTATAGATTTTTTCCAAGAGTGTAGCATGGATAACAAAGCAAAACTAGTTGAATTTTATATGCATAACCTCAGCCTCTTTGACATGCCTATTTGGGACCCCAATCCTTAGGTGATGCAAAATTGTTAGAATTAGCCTCTTGGTTTAGGTATGAAAATATTGGAGTAGAAGAAGTGAAAAAGAATGTGGAGGAAGAGTTAAAGGAACCACTGTGGATCATACCGAAACACCCATTTCATTCAATGTTTGCTCAAGACCATGTCATTCTTATGCAAGACCCTAAGATAGTGAATATTTGGAAATAAAGGAAAGTATAATCCATCCCACACTTTGAGGGAACCTTCAGGCTATTGGGATTAGAGAGTTCATAAGCCTACTGGAGGATATGGTAAGGCTTTTCTTACAAGATTAAAATAAGGGAGCATCACTTTCCTGATAGACTCCAAGCAACATTAGCAAGAACTCATATTTATAATAGGATCATCTAAAGGATTTTAGTTCAATCGATTGGACTCAAATTCAACCCACTTATGTTTCTAGGGCTAAAGGAGCATCAAAATTCAAGAAGAGGAAGTTCAAATGTGGAAATACATAGAGGATAATGTAGGGTTATATCCAGTAAGGGCAGCCACAATCAATTCAGACTGGGATGTTAAATAGACAATCAAAGAACTAAATGAATAGCAGCATAAAAGAGAGAGAATTGAGTTGCTCAAAAATGAGAAAGAGTTCCAGTATGAGGGTATGATGGGCCTAGAAAATAAGTAAATCATAAGGCCCATCAGTCCACTCTTATGCACATAAAAAAATTGGTTTGACCCCATGTTTTGTATTTAATCGTATATTTTCTTAGTTTAATGAGTTCTTGGAGGATTTGATGTGGTTTTAATTATTTATGTGCCTTGATATTTTTATTAGTGGTTTATTATAAACATTTATAAATACATTGAGAATCTTTTGAAGAATCCAACGTTGGAGAGATTCTAGGTACTTTCTCCCTGTTAGAGGAAGACTCAAACTCAAATGGCTCATGGCATTTAATGCACCCTGTTGTTGTTGTGAGTTAGATATGGGGAAAGATCCCTTATTTTTAGGTTTTTTTTGGGAGGATGTAGCCCTCCTCGCAAGGAGTATTCTCCCCCACCCGATGTATAAATAAGAGATTCGAGCTAGCCCTTGAGTCAACGGGAAAATAATAAATTAGAAAGAGCTAAGGTTTTGAATATTTCTAAAAAAAATTGCAGCATTGGATTCCTTATGTAAGACATATATTAAGTTAATGGAAGCAGTTCCTCATTTCAATTTCTAACTTGGTTCCTATTTAAGGACTCTGGGCATCCTTGGGTTCAGCCCATTGTAGGAGCTTCATAGCCCTCATGTATTTCTATTATTGTCATTTTAATGATTTTTTTAGCTCTTGAATCAACATTTCTAGAAATTATAGTTTTATAGCTTCATGCTTAGTTAAGTAGGTAGCTTTATGAAATAACTTTATTTTTAGATTATTTATATAATTTGTTAACATTTTAGATCACTCATATTACTTATAATTACATGTTCAACTCTCTTTCCATTTCATTCATATGTTGTGACTGTTTCTTCAATTTCTTGTTTTACTGTGCAACCAATATTATGATTACAGAGGGTGAACAAAAGTTGGTTTCATAGTGTTGAAGCTTAGCCTTAGTTGTTCCATACTTTTACAAGCTGAATAATATCGCTTTCCATCATTTCTACCCCATTCTATCATCTTAAATTTACATTTCAACAATTTTTCTAGCTTATTGGTTTTTCTTGTAGGCTCAAAACAGGGAATCATTGACCAACAAGCAAATAGCCCATTTTCTTAATCCATTTCAAAAAAAAACTCTTGATTTAGTTTCCTTATCATATTAGAACATGTATGGGATGTTGAGGATGGTGTTTGGAGAAGTAGATATCTATTGAAATTGCCCTTAGATGCTTTTACTTTATGTTTATTAGTATTGTTTTTAGCTTCTACAATATAGATTTCAGGTTTACTTTCCAAGTCTTTTATTTTCAAGCAAAGTGAGTTTTTCCATTTTCTGTAATCAACATGGTTGTGTGCCATTTTATTTCTGCAAGTTATTTCTACAATTTCACTTTCATGTAGCGTAGTTAAGTTAGCAACATCAATGGATTTTTGTTCATCGAACCTGCACTGTAACATCTCTCACCTACACGAGTATTAGAAAAGCAAAAATATTGTGCATGTTTCACATTTAGTGTCAACCCATATTAAGTTTATATGAACCCCGAGTTAATAATTAAAGGTGATACTCTTGGAGTTGCAACATTATTATTGAAATACTAAGGGTCATCAAGCATCCTTGTACTGGATGATGAAATTTAGTTGCTTCTCAATCAAATATTTGTTGTGTATTTATTAGTAAGTATCTATGATTTTGAATCCTTTTGATATTCTTATTTATTATTACTCTCTTATTGCACATTGTACCATAAATAATTGTGATTCAATTTTTGGGTAGCAAGAAAATCCAAAAAAGGTAATGAGCACCAAAATGGGGTCCATTTTTGTGTATAGAACTTGTTAATGTAGTGATCCCATTTTATTAGAGTTGTAAAACAATAGATTAAGAAGAAAAATATTCTTAAAGTTTTATTGTTGCATTAGATGAACTAAAGTGTCAACTATCTAGGTGTTTCCATATGTTTCCATAGTTACACATCAAACATCTACAATCTTTGATTTCCTTCTTTAATGTCTAAAAATCATAAGAAATTTCTTGTAGTGTTGGATTTGATGTTTTCACTACCTTCTCTAATGCCTCTAAAATAAACTCACAATTTTCATAGTGTTGAATTTTATGCTTATTGAAATTTTATGACATAGTTGACAGTGTTTAATCAATTAAATTTTGAGAAAACATGTTGGAAATATCCATCTTATAAACCCCAAAAACAAAGTGTATTAAATTTTTTTTTATAAGATGGAAAAAGGCAAATAAAAATATCTCAAATTTACAATATAATGCCTTCTCACCAAATACATCACCATTGCAATGGAACTTGTACTTAAAAGCACTTAAAATACATAGTGTTGACGTCTTGGTTCCTAAATTTCAAAGTCAAAATAAGTATAATTTTAAAAACTCCCATAAGACTAGGCCAAACATTGCATGGTTCATACTGAAAGGTGTTTTCCAACCAATATAGTAACCCCATCTAGGTTCAAAATCCGGTTTACTTATTTAGTGTGGCTTTTAAGTGGTTTTTTTAGGCTGGGGAGTATAGTGGTAGTCCTACTGACTCAATTCCATGTCTCCACAATGATAGATGAAAAGTCTATTGATTTTACTAATTAAAAAGAAAGGTATAATTTCCAAATAAAAAACGATAGGAGTTTAATGTCACTTATTGTGAACCTAATCTTAAATTCCTATCTAGTTCCCCAATTTTATTACATAGCTCGCATGTGTGATCTAGAAAATTTTGTGTTTGAATCCAAGTCATATGTCGCAGTTTATGTTTTGAATCTTGTTCATTTGTAGTTTGTGTTTACCCTTTCCCTATGTTTTTAAATTTTATGGTATGTTTTGAGTATTGTATTTTCAAGTTTTTGATTGGTTCATCTATTAGTTTTATGGCACGTTTAATTTAAGTATTGTATTTTTTAGTTTTTGATTAGTTTGTTTATTAGTTCCTCTAGAAGGTCATGATTATATGATCGTAATGATATATATTTTTTTTGATATTGTATTAGTTATGTTTTGATTAAAAATATTTATCTATTTGTTAATTAAAATGTAAAATATTAAGTGAACAATTTTTTATATTTGGGATGTCTTAAACTTTTATTTTTATATCATTTTATTGGGTAAGAGAATTGAAATCTTAGAAAGACAAAAAAAAATAAAAACAAAAAAGTTCAAAACTATAGGCAATAAACTTAAATTTAATAAATAAATAAGAAAAAAAAGGGGAAAAAACATATAACTAATAAATAAGACATTTACCATTGTTTTTTTTAACTTGAAATTAATAATTTTGTAAAAAAATTTGGACAACATTGTATATATTAATACATATAACATAAATATTGTGTGTAAGAGATATTTATTTATTTTAATTTTTACCATTTGATTAATATCAATAACTAATATATGGGGGATGGTATAAATATCTAAGTTACCATTGATAATTGATGAACAAGCTTTAAAAAAAAAATCTTGTTTTTCTTTTATCATATATGTAACATCATCCTCCCATATTTCCCCAAGTTAACCGGTCCATTGGGGTAAACATGTGACGAGAGGCTACTATGATGTGATTCAACTCCCCATGTGCAGTTAAGGAAGTGGAACCGACAAAACCAAACCAATCTGACCTTCCTCAGGAGCTCCAGACTATTCAGGAGGCAACCAACCATTCCAAGTGCTTAACCCCTAAGACAACTTGCCATTTTGCTAATATGGACCCTCAACAACTACCATGAAAATCCATGCATGCGACTAATGCCTTCTAGTCTCTCCAACAAAAAGGCATGTCAGCGATTGTAGAATATTTAAGGAAGTTTTGAGCCAGGAACCCTTGATTCTGAGCCACATTTTCAGGGCTAGGTCTCAGGCCACTGCCCAGAAATTTATGAAAATTTCATAAATGATAAACAACAATGGAATAAGGTTACTAATTCAATCATTGGTACAAATACTTTATGTGACCCCTACAATCCATGACATGAATTTCGTCAAACATATCACAATTATGAAATCTACAGGATGTAACAACAGATCTAAGCATAGGGGTCCCATACTTAACCTGAGCTTCGTAAAGAAGCATTGATGCCTTATCACAATACCTGGATTATCATATATTAGGTCATACATTAATTTCTCATTCATTTGCTAATAAAAATAGGATAAGATTCATACATCAAGTTTGTCATAAAACATTCTCATAACCAACATATAACCAACATAAATAATAAGGATATAACAACCATAAAAATCACATATGAACCAGTACATTTAAACATGAAATACCAAGGAGAAGGAGCTCTTATTAATGAATTCTTAAGCCAACCAGGTATGGGAATTCCACAACCACATGACCATATATTGAGCTGAATCAAATATTTCTTTCAGCCAATCACCCTCGTGACATATTCTAAGCATGAATGTGGGAGTCACAACAAAAATAACTAGGGCTTACTAAGGCTTTACCATATATCCCAGCAAAGCATTCCTAGTCTCGAACCCTCATCAATATAACCAAGATTTACCGTAATCTCCACTGGATCACTAGGCCTTAAACAAGCATGGATACCATCCCAGTTTCTCCACCTAAAACATGAGGAATTTGTCTGTCTCAACCTCTCGGCTTTACCGTGTATCTCGCCGTTACCAGTAAATAGATTCCAAGGCTTAAGAGGTCATCACCCTATGGGTTTTACCATGTATCCCATCCCTGGATTCCTAGTCCCAATCTAGGTGTTCACAACCAGGCTTTACCGTGTATCCCATCTTAGGATTCCTAGGACTTGTGAATAATCCTAAGACCACCCCACTCAACTTCGAATCCATCCAGAAATACTTCTCAACCAAATACAAGAGAATCCACCACACCATGGCTATTTATAAATGGCAAGGAAAGGTTGGAGAACATTGTCACACCTAGAAAAAATCATTCCAATGATAACAAGAGAAACAAAACCACACATGCATGTACCATGCATCCCAAAACTAGTAAGGAAATGACACATGCAAATTGATACTTACAAGAAATTTCGTTGTAGCCGCTTGATTATTTTCTTCCTTGCTTTATATTTTCTTCCCTTTGACTTCTTTGCTTTTCCTTGATCCAATGTTGAAGTGCTCCAAGAAAAAACTGTGTCCAAGTGTGCGAGAGAGAGAGAATAGAGAGAGAGAGCTCCAAAACTAAACTGATAAAAGGTTCCAATTGATCCTCATAAGCCTTTTTATTAAGGAGGCCTCTATTTTCTTCATTTTTTATTATTTTCCTTCATTTTCCTCCTCACATGCAACTTGTGACCTTTCACCTTCCTTTTCTCCTAATTTCCTTTATTTTCAGAAACAAAATGTTAATTAATGCCTCTTTCCTTTCCAAAGTATTTTTCCGTTGCCTTTGCCTTTTTTCTTAGCCATAATAAACCAAATGAACACCCACACTAGGATATTTTTCCCAACATTCATCTTGGAATACGTGTCCCGTGACCTTGGTTATTATTTTTCCTTTATTAAATTTATTACATGTATATTTGACCGGGGTTGTCACATAACCCTCCCCCTTGGGGTAACACTGTCCTCGGTCTTCAATGACACCTACAACCAGAAAAACTACTAAAAAGCAAAGCACATTTCCCATGGAGCTTTATAATTTAACTTGATGCAATATTTACAATGAGCAACCTGTTGAAAAACAAACCAACATAACAACATAACAGCATGAAAACAATAATGACATGACAAACATACTGCTTATTGGAGATTTATAACACATCTCATGGTGGTATTTACATCAATATATGTATATAAACATATCAAAACATCACACCAAAAAAAATTCAAAACAATTCTCTCAACCAACGAATAGAGAAGGATACATAACCTGCATTTGATCTGTCATCATACATACAGCTTCATCGGGCCCAAAGTGCTTCTAGTGCACTTTAACCTACTCAATTTCTCGGTTCCGTAGCATGAGAATATTTCTCTACAAAATACATTGAGGTTCCGGTTGGAATTATCCTTCTAGCTCCACTTGCAATACAAACTATGAAATCACATGATCAACATAATTAACATACTTGTTAGGCAATGAAATGTGGAAAACATCATGGAATTTCACTGTTAGAGGAAGTGCAAGTTTGTAGGCCATTGGTCCAATCATCTCGAGGATCTTGAATGTCCCACAATAGTGAGGTGCTAACTTCACACATGACCTGATCCTTAAGGAACTCTTCTTGGGCTTGATGTAAAAGTGCACTTGTTCCCCAACCTAAAACTCCTTAAACATCATGTTCCAATCACCATAAATTTTCTATTTGTCCTATGCTACCTTCAGATTCTTCCTGATAACTTGGATTTCTTGTTCCATATCTGCAACATGTCTGGTCCTATCAACACCGTGTTCATTGGATCACTCCAATTGCTAGGAGTATTACAACTTCACCCATAGAGTGCCTCAAATAGAATCATCCTCAGTTAATCCTAATACCCATTGTTATAAGAAAACTCACCCAAAAAAAGGTACTCCTCCCATATCCTCTGTTGATGCATCACATACATCCTCAACATGTCCTTCAATATCCTATTTACCGTCTCTGTCTGTCCATATGTCTGTGGATGATAAGTTGTGTTGAAGGAAAACTATGTACCCAAACCTGCAAACATCTCTTTCCAGCATCTAGAAGTGAAATTAGCATCCCTATATGACACAACATTCCTTGGAACACCATGCAACCTCATTAAATTTTTGATAAATACCTATGAAAAATTACTAGATGAATACGTAGACTTCACCAAAATGAACTGTGCTACCTTTGTGAATTTTTCCACCACAACCGTGATGGAATCATGTTGTCTAGATGTCCTTAGAAAACCTGTATTTAAATCCATAGAAATGACCTCCCATTTACACTCTGGAATTGGAATCAGTTGTAGTAATCCACCTAGATTTTTACACTCTTCTTTTACTTGTTGACAACCCAAGAATATTGCCACAAAATCTTCCACTTCCTTCTTTAGACTTGGCCAATGATAAACATTCTTCATTATTTTCAATGTCTTATGGTATCTTGGGTGACCTGAATACGGTTTTGGATGAAACTCTAGTAAGATAGTCTTCTTGATCTCACTATCATTCAGCACATATACCTTGTCCCTAAACCTAACCAAACCATATGTTGTAGGATGATAGTCCACATCCTAACCAATTATACCTTATTGTATCCTATGCATAAGCTCCATGTACCTATCAGCATGTCTTCCTCCCTGTAAGATTTGATCCTGTAATTTTGTCCCATAAGAACTCATAGCTGTTATAGGATTCAATTGTATCCTCCCGCTAAGAGTGTCTGCAACCATGTTCTCCTTACCTTTAATGTACCTCATCTCAAAGTCAAACTCATTGATCGTGGCCAACCATCTAGCTTTCCTGGCATTTAGATTTGGTTGGTCAAATAGATACTTCAATCCACTGTCATCGCTCATCAACATAAACCTCCTGCCAAGAAGATAATGCCTCCACATCTTCAATGTATGGATGATCTCTACCATCTCAATATCATGTGTTGAATAATTCTACTCGTGCTCATTCAGTTTCCTTGATTCATAACATACCACCTCTCCTTCCTAGACAAGGAATCCACCAATCCCTCTCTTGCAATCATATATACACATCACAAACTCTTTGTCCGGATTTGAAATATTTAGCACTGCAACATTCGTCAACAACTATTTAAACTCCTCAAAACTTGTTGCATATTCCTCTTTCCATTCAAATTTCTTACCTTGCCTTTGCATTGACATAATAGGATATGCAATCCGAGAGAAGTTCCTAAAGAACCTTGTATAATAAACTTCCAGTCCCATGAATGATATTACCTCATCCACATTTCTAGGAGTTTCCCACACCATGATAGCCCTTATATTTTCTGGATTCACTATTATACTTTCCTTGGAAACAACATGTCCCAAGTAATGTGCCTCTGTCTAAAAGAAACTGCATTTTCAAAGCTTGGCATACAATTGACGCTCTCTTTGCAATATAAATATTACCGTTAAGTGTTTGGCATGCTCTTCCTCATTCTTAGAATATATCAAGATGTCATCAATCAATACAATAACAAACTTGTACAAATAAGGACCCAACGCACTATTCATCAAGCACATAAAAGTAGCTGGAGAATGAATTAAACCAAATGGAACTACAAAAAACTCATAATGCCAATACTGTTCTTGAAATTTGTCTTGTAAACTTCCTCTTCCTTATTTGTGCACCTGATGGTATCTTGATCTCTAATCAATCTTTGAGAACACTGCTACTCCCTTCAACTGATCAAAGAATTCATCAATCCTCTGGAAATGGATACCTTTTCTTGATGGTCACCTTGTCCAGCTGCATGTATTCAATGCATAACCTGAGAGTACCATCCTCCTTCTTCACAATTTTTTTTTGTGCCCCACGGTGATACACTTGGCCTAATGTATCCCTTGTCAAGCATTTCCTTCAACTATAACTTAAGCTCTACTAACTCTGGAGTGCTCACCTTGTACGGTGCCTTTTATGCATGTGTTGCCCCTAGTACCAACTCATTGGAGAAGTCTACTTATCTATGAGGCGGAAAACCTGAAATCTCTAGTAGAAACGCATCCTAAAACTGCTACAATATTGGGTACCTGCTTAATACCTCTACATCCCCATCCCCTTTACCGTTATCACCAGAAATATGCACTGCAGATAACACATACCCTTTTATGTGATTGTGCATTTCCTGCATGTTTGTAACAATTATGACTAATGTTTCCTTCTTCTTACCATGCAATATTCTTTGTTCTCCATTGCCATCCAAGCACTCAATCACTTTATCATAAAAATCCACCCTAATCCTATGAAGATACAACTAGTTCATGCCCAACAACATATTGTATGATCCCAATGGAAGTAAATTAAAATTTGCTAAGGTAGGCATACCATTCAACTTGAACACACAAGCTCTTAACCAATGATTAACTCTCTTCTTTGTACCTATCGCCAACTGCACTAACCAAGATTCTGCATGCACTTATTTATTCAAACCACACTTATCGACCAAGTTAGGGTTAACATAACTATAATTAGATCTAGGGTCATTGAAAATAAAAACAACTTGATCACAAAGCCTACCTTCCATCTCCATTATAGATGACTGATGATATGCATGCATGTTATCTAATGTTGCATAGATATGAGGAATGCTCTTCCCAACATCCCCAACAGTTTGCGCCTCTTGTGCACTGTAGAAATGAGGCCTACCACTATGATAATGCAGAAAATATCTCCTTGCCACATATCCAACACTGCAATGGTCCCATACCACCACCTTTATTCTACTACCCTCCAGGTTGTGACCCATGTCCCTGTCTAACGATGTTGAAATTCTTGTAAGGTGAAACATTTTATTTATCTTCTACATTCTAAGGTCTTGTTCATTTCGGCTGCCATTTACCATTATCTTTATCTTTCCCTTTCCAACCCTGTTGAGATTTTTTCTTACGCTTTGAGTGCTCATAACAGTGCTTCAATTTCCCAATGACTTCCTCAAGCAACTGAGGCTCATCATACTCAATCCAATCTCTAAATGATAATGGAAATCCATTGAAAATTCTCTGAAATTTGGTTTTTTCATCCTTAAGATATGGTACATACTTTAACAATTCCAGGAACTTGGTCGAATACTCCTCATCTGTCATCGACCCCATTTTAGCTCATAGAACTCCTTAGCTTTACTTTCATGGTACCTCCCTAACAAATATTTATTCGTGAAAAGTCTCTTGAATTCTCTCCAACTCAATTCTTTTGTCCTAATGTCCCTAACCCGCTTTAAATCCTCCCACTAGATGGTTTCTTCCCCTTTGAGGCCAAAGATATCTATTTTGGCCTTCATATTCTCCATGTAATCATGCATCTCAAATAATTTTTGCATCCTAAGTAACCATGCCTCAACATCTTCTGGTTTCTTCAAATCTCCATAAAATTTAGGTGGCTTGGCTTTCTTAAACTCATCCAAAAAATATCCCATATCACTCCTCCTATACGGATGATAACGAGGATAATCATATTACTTGTGAGAACCAGAACTAGAATAGAACCTATATCCATCACCTCTCCTATCCAGCATATCCAAGAACTTGTCATCTTTGATCGTGTCATCTCTATCCGACATGTTCCCACCATGAGATCTATTGCCATATGCCCCATTAGTCATATTATCCTGTCCATGATTAATCTGAAGTTGTCCATGTCACTACAGATTTGATAAACTCTGAAGAATGATTGCATTTACCTCAACTTTTTTCTCCTTTGCCTGAATGATCCTGTCTTTTTCTTCCTTACAAATTCTTATTTTTTCCTTCAAGCTTTTCAATGTGTTTGTTGTGTCAGAAGAATTCCCAACACCATGTTGCTCATCTAATCCATAAGGTGATTCTCGTGAACTGTAGTTGACCATCTTGCTAGATGTCTTTGATCTCTTTCCTACAATTATACCATTCCATATAGACCAAAACATAACATAATCAACATACCTCAATATAGTTCTAGGAAGGATATCTCATCTACAAGATCAACCAAATTAGCAAAATACATGTATAATCATAATCATATGAGCATATACACATCATTTCAGCCATTGTCCAATTATCAATGCATGACCATACCAACCACATACCACGACCTCATGCACAACACCTGTCTCCATGTCAATGTATGCATAAAATCATATAAATAATAACATTCATAACCAATGCATAACCAACATACACCCATGATGACCACATCCAACAACAACACCATCAACTTTCACATGGAGACACAACTACAACAATGACCACCACCATGCATAAACAACAATCACATAGTCCACAAACATAAATAACACATATGCAATTGATATTTACATATGACCAACAAATTCTTCCCATCTGTTGATCATTAATTAACATCAATCATTTTTTGAATTAACCCTTGGATAGACATGTATCGAATGTTATGACAGATGGTGAAACATTTAAAGGATGGTTGAAGGGAAACAATGATAAGACAAGTCACGTGCCTAAAACAAAACATATGTTCAAAAAGGGGTCAAACATAAAGTGAAAGGGAAAAGGTAACATAAAAGGGAAAAGATATGGTGTAAAAGACGCAAAACGAAATTATTATAAGGCTCGCCGGTTTCATAATACGCACGTGAGGGAACTCCCCGTCTGTGAAATTCCGAGGGGGTCAAGAAGCAGAAGGGGGAAGAGACTCATACCCCCACAGAATCATGGTGTCGTGTCACGGGGTGGACCCAAGGTAAGGGTGATGTGGCAAAGTGAAGTGCGGGCCCTAGTGGTCTGTATGCTGTGTATTTAACCAGTCTTATGAATAATATGTTTTCAAGAACCATGTGGTTTATGCGGCAGAAAGGTAAGGTAAGTCTATAGGTGAGCTGGTACCGAGGCCCATACCAGTATTAAACCCGGCACGCGGTGTTCACCTACTTCCAGTTGACACCCAATCCCTATACGCCGAGTGCTCCACTGTCAGTGTCCTTACGACACTCACCCCGCTTACTTCACCTCTCCGCCTTTTACCTCAGAACTCTCAGTCTTAGATAACGGTCGTCCCGTATTTTACTGCAGTGAAATTTACAGGTTTTCCAGCTACGGTATAAACTAAGTGGGAGCTAGTGCCAGGTCTACCAAGTCACTGTTAGTACCCCCGCGTCGTTTTCCCGAGCAAATTTCCCACTGCACAGGTATTCCACCCCTCATATTTCCTCTGCTTTCCTTTCATTTTTTAAAGTTTTGTATGTCAGTCATGGGAAAGGGCACCCCCAAGAAAACTGAACCAGAGACTCCTCAGGTCCGTGAAACTAGAAACCCTCCCGGGTTCGAGCCTTTCATTGACCTGCAAGCCAAAATCTGTGATCCCCAATACCATTTTCCCATCAGCAGTATAAAACCCGAGCTTTTTAGGTGACATGTAGAGAATAGGGATCGATATCGGGTGGTTGTATCAGGTTTATATCATCAGATTACCCCCCAATCTACCCGGTGGTCGAGTTTATTTGCTAGCTCAGAGATGCCTACGATGAGTGTTGAGGCACGTTTACCTCTGCTCAGGGGAATAATATTTTTTCTCTTTCTCCCGACATCATCAGGCAAGCCCTCCACTTTCCCACCAGCGCCAGCTATACCAGTTTCAGTGAAATGAATTTAACCTCCCAGTTCACTAAATTTCCATGGGAGCAACAAAGAGACTTCATTTTTTCTATAACTAGCAACCAGGCTATGTCTCTTCCTTCTACAGAGCCTTTCCCATTGAGTTTGTTCAAAGAAGAAGTGCAGCCCATCCTTGCCCTCATCGCAGGTCTTTTAGGTGTAGGCGGTTTGGGGGAAGTTTCCACGACATGTGTTTATATCTTGCAGTTAATGTCTCAAACGGGGGTAGTTCTGGATATCCCTGGCTTCTTGGTTGCTAGCATTCATACCTATTTCCAAGAGCTTTCGGAAACCGGTCACTTTCGCTTTTGCTCGATGGTATTCTACCTCTTCTTATATCAGCATGCTGATAAGTTCAAGGGTTTGGGTTTAGATAGGGTATACGATGTAAATTCTCAACCCCGACCAGTTTTCAACTGGAACTTTGCAATACACCAATTACCAAATGGGGTGGGTTATTCCAGGTTTCTAAATGAGTTCATGCCTATTACCTACACTATCATCCATGACTCACCCTCACCTAGGGTTTTTCCTGAAATGAAGAGCTGGCTACAAGCTAGTAAAACCCAGAGCACTAGGGATTGGTATCTATTTGACAATTACACTGAGATTTGGGTCTATGGAGCCGAGGTTCCCCCTTACCAGCTTCTTGTGTTTCCTTCTCAACGAGTCTATGCTCTGGAGTATATTCGACAGACTCTCAAATCTGACCAACTCCACTTTGTCCCTGCAAATAAGGGTTTAATCCTGAAGCTCCCTATCACTATTGGCTCGTTTATTGTAAATTCAAGAGATGTCCTTCCCATTGTTGAAAATTTGCTGCAAGGCATGGACTTAAGACAGGGAAATACTTGGCCCTATGATCCCCGGGAGATTATCTCTAACAGAAGAAGGAGGAACAAGTCCACTCCTTATGCACATGAATCGAGACCGTTTATAGAGTGGAGGGCTAACCTTGAAACTTGGCCTTTGATTTCGCAGATGGAGATAGATTCATCTGCCACAGGGGAAGGAGGAGAAGTCAGTAGAGGCCAAGAAGAAGAAGAAGTGGGTCCCTCAGGAACAGGTTCCCCCCCTTCGCAAAAAGCAGAAGACAGTCTCAAGCAAGGCAAAGATCATAGGGGAAAAATAGTTTCTTGAGCCATTTATACCATATGGCTAACCTGACGGAAGCAAAGCTGGGCTCAAAGTGCTGAGAGATAGTATTACCTCTTCTGACTACTCTGAGGTCTCACAAGCCATTGGAGATGATGCTTCACCAGTTGTAATTGAAAGGAGCCTAAAAAACAGAACGATCAGGGATAAGTACAAGGCCGCGCTGGAAGGTTACGTAGAAAAATATCATACCAGGGTTTCAGCTTCCATGAATGTGGACACAGAACACCTGGTATTGTCTATGGCTGAGGCCATCTTGGATCCTAATGCAGGTACCACTAGTTACAGGATGCTTGAGTATACAATTGACATGGCCAAGGTACCAGCACCCGGCAAATGCAACCTGTTTGAGGTGGTGGGTGATATGTTGAAAGACGAGGTAATGCGGGTCACCATTGCGCTGAGAAAATTGGAGAAAAAGCATGCACAAGTGAGGGCGGCCCTAAAGAATGAACAGGCAAATTCCCGTGCTCTTTCGAATCAGGTACACGGTCTCCTAGAGTCAATCAAAGGGAAAGAAACTGGATACTCAAATCCGCAACGCTATGTGATTAAGAAATTGCAGAGAGTGGTCACAGCTCTAAAACACAAGGTTAGCATACCGGCATCCCACCATGTTCAGACGGTTGAATTAGCGCAGGAAGAGAGAGAAAAAGTAGACCTGGCTGACTCACTGGTGAAGGAGAAATAGGAAAAAGAAAAAATGGCAGAAACAATGGCCATTCTTCAGAGCAGGCTGACGGAGCTACAGACTACCTGGGACACACACAGCTGTGTGCCAACTAAAACCTTACTGGAGACTAGTTCGCTGTCTGAGGAGCTGACCACAGCGAAGGCCGCAAATGATGTGCTAGAAAAGCAGGCTTCCACTGTGAGGCTGAGAATCACCGAGTTGGAAACCTCCTTGGCTGAGAATACCAGAAAAATAGAGATATTGCAGAAGGAGATTGAGTAAGAAAGGAAGGAAAAAGCGGACCAGCAGAAGACCATCACTGATCTCAACAGCCGCCTGAAAGGTAATATCACCCTCAAGGATGGAAGAAGGATAATTTGGTTAGAGATCATTTCGGCAGTGATAGAGAAGTGGGATTTCCTGAAAATCATCGAGGAAACAAAATATTCTGTACTTTATCTCAGAAGGAAGTTTCAGGAGGGAGATCTCAACTTGTCCAACAGAGCCCAGCACGCCAGGAGATATGTTTCTTTCTTGAAAGGGTTGAAGGCTGGTGAGGCAGAACAGCATGGCATAGCGAGTCGGTTCAAGTAAGTCGTTGAATGCAAGAAGATTATTGATAAGGAGTCAGCCCGCGTTATAGCTTCGAGGGCCCTACAACAGGTGGCAGCCAACATGGACTAGTTCGATACAGTTTGGGCCGAGATCACAACGGCAGGACTTCCATCATGTTTGGATCCTACCACTCCTTCCATGCTACGATCATTACCAGAGTATGAAGCACATCTCCAGGAAGAAAGGGACCGGACAGATATCTTGTCAGATAAAACCGCTCAGTTAAAAGTTGAGACAATTGTTTCATTGCTCTGCCCAGAATTCATTCTCCTTCATCTGATAAAACATAAGATCCCCACCGAGGCAAGTTTCGATGACCTCACTGAGGCCTACATCAAGGTGGAAGGATTCGCAGCGATGCCTGAACCTTCAGCGGACAGTCAGCAAAGGTGTACCCAGTTTTCCAGCCAGATCGCCAGCTCGTCAGCAAATGTGCCGCCACCAGTGTCAGCGACCGCCTCAAACCCTTCTCATCAATGAAATACTGTCAGTTCATGATTTGGCCCTAGTGGCCTCTTTATTTTTATTTTAGTTAATTACTTTTAAGTTTCAAGTGGAATTTATATTCCACTCCAGCATTTTACTTTCTGCCAAGACTGTTGTTTAATATTTTGTTTCAAAGCAGCCGAGCGCCTAACTGCAAATGATGAGATGCTTTTTATCCCTCATCATAAGTTTTGGTTATTTTGATAAATACCTCTAACTAATTTCTGGCATGCAAGGAAGATATTTTTTCCAAAAAAATATCTTCTCGCTCATGTTTTGAGGCCTCTATATAAGCAAGACCTGAAGAGAAAAACTAGTTCCAGATTTTCAAAAGAATTTTGCTGTGAAAGAATTGTTGTATGCTTGTTGAAATCTTAATAGAAATGCGAAGAGCCCGTTGGGTCTCAGCAAGAAGGAGTTTTAATTTAAGTGAGGATTCTGGTCTTAACGTTTTATAGTGTGTAACTCTGCCTTATGTGATATTGTTTTACTATTCATTTCGCTATTTCCACTTCTTTTATATCATGTTCTGGAATGCGAGTGGCTCACTAGTTTTGGTATAAATTTATCACCACTGATACTTATACTAAGCTTGTCAAGCGCTTTAAATATGGCTCAGGCATGATATGCTGTTTCACTTTCCACTTCACTCATTATTCCTCTATATTAAATACTGTGAGATGTTATTCTTTCAAAGCTATTGACATGTATGGATTCTTATCATTTTAAGCCCATCTCATGTTTAGATATGTTTATAGAATTCCCTCTCATTAGTAGTTAATATCCCTTCTGTACTTTCTACACGGCAACTTCATCCGAGTATTAAATCTCTGTAAAGCACTTTAGAACCCAGCCCTCCTTAAAGAAATCTGTCTTTGAGTTGTCTGATGCATCTATATTGAGACTCACTCCTTGCCTCTGCAGCGTCTTGTTATTTTGGTGACTCTGAGAATATTCTGGTTCCATTTATATTACATCCCCTTGTAAAAGTTGAAGTAGTAAAGAGCCTCATTTTGTTAAAAGTATCGAATTATACTTTACGCTCCTTACTGTATAAGATGTCCTAGGCACTGGTCTTTCACAGCTCAAGGCTGTCTCTAGGATTGACAACATCTTTTTGGTGCCGTTGCCGGGGAACGAAGTTAAGAAAATTTTAATCCCTGGGCCTCGACAAAACCTTATTCACTCTTCAATTAGGTGAGCATGGAGAGTTGAGAGTTGTATATCCCTCACCTTGGTGACTTCACATTCATTTTTCAGGTAAGTTTATTTGCAGTCTTGGCTCCTCAGAAGCCACACCTGAGGTCAGATACATCTCAGCCAAAGACACCTTCTGTGTCTGACCCAGAGAGAATCCTACATAGAAGAAATTGGAGGGTAAGACAATTCATCCATACTGAGATCCTGCAATTTTCCTTAGAAGACTTTCCATCCTCTTCTTCTCAAGTAGCCCAAGTGCAGGGTTTTTACTCTACTGTGGGAGAAACTGGTTATTACTCAGACAGTCTACCTCTGGGAAACATCCAAATCAAAGACGAGGCAGAATCAATAGATACCACTCGTTACACATTTCATCCCACTCCAGAGACCGAATAAGTTAAAGAAGTCTCTGAAGTATCTGCTGTAAATATTTCGCCTTCTTCGTTAGCATCCCAAGTTGCTGTTCAATATATTCCTATTGTCATTCACACCTCACTTCCACCTCCTCCTCCTCTTACACATCAAACCCTCCTATTGCCTCCACCTCCTCCTCCAATGGCCAATGTCCCTAGATTCCTGTTGAATAAGTACGCCCCCCTGGCATTACCTCAAGTGCTGAATGATATGCCACAAGACTGTCTAAAGATCCTGCCCTGATTCAATGGGGAGAATGAGATCGAAGCTCAAAAACACCTTGAGGTCTTCTGCTCTTTCGCAGAAAATTTTAATGTGGAACATATCGACGTAGTCCTAAGACTGTTTGTGCAATCTCTTGATGGTGAAGCCAGAAAATGGTTCAAGACACTGGGAGACCATTCTGTCACCACTTGGGAAGGAATGGAGGACTCTTTTCTCAGAAAATGGGGAGAGAAGAAAGATCATGGACATTGTCTTATTGAGTTTAACACACTCAAGAAAAGACATAATGAAGGGGTGGCTGAATTTATTAAGAGATTTAACAAGTTATATCTGAGCCTCCCGGCTGATATGAAACCTCATCAAACTGCTGCCAAAGTCATTTTCGTGGCAGCTTTTGACTCAGAATTTGGTTCCTCTCTGAGAGAAAGGAAGCCTGCCACCCTAGATGATGTTCAAATAGATGCACTGGAGCTCAAGGAAAACTTTTCCTCCACTGGTAAATCAAAGGGAAAATCCAAACAAGATACTAGAAGAAGGGGAAAAGAAGAGGCATCCACCTCGAGCCAAGATAGAGAGTCAGCTAATGACAGGATTGAGGAGATGAACAAGATGATTAAAAATCTTTCGAGTAAGCTGGTTAAACTTGAAATGGAGGCCAAGAATACATCCTCCAAGAATTTCCGAAATGCTCCAAATAAAGGTTATAATCCTCAATACAGGAAGCCACCCTTGCAGATACTGTAAAGGGAACGGAAGGAGCAGCAAGACCAAGTACCGCACCCTCTATACTTGGAAGGTTAAGTAGATGGTCCTACCGAAGACACCACTTATGAGCAAGAGGAGGCATACCTTGCTTTCTCAAACAGTGTTGAAGTGGAATTCCCCCTACATGAAAGTAATGAAGTGGAGGTGCAGGCACACACGGAAGGAAACGCTAATGAAGACACCGCAGATCCTGAGATTGATGACTACTGCAAGTAGTTCGTCGATTTCATGCAAGCTCAGTTCAATAGAAGATATGACCTCAGATCTTCCAAGAAGAGAACTCGCACTCAGGATCAAGAGGAGGACACACCTCAAGAGGAAGCACTTGCTCAGAAGGAGGCCACGGCTCAAAGGACCCCAGACAAAGGTAAGAGGCCTCTTAACCAATCTTTGTAGTCTGCTGATCAAATCCCTTCATCTTCACAAGTGTCTGCATCCCCTAGTGTCAAGCCAATAATAAAAGAAGTCAAAACTCTCCCCAAGAACAAGGACCCAAAAGATAAAGAATCAAAATAAGTGTCAATAGATAGGCCCTCCTCTACCTTCAGTCTACAAAAGGAGCTTGAGAAGGTAAAAATCCCAGTTCCCTTGACCGAATTGTTAAAACAGCCTACATATTAGTCCCAGGTCACATCCTTTATGCTCCCCCCAGAAGTAATACATATTCCAGACAGTCTGAACCTTCAAGAAGAAAGGCCTATGGTTGTATTTGGCCCACATGTTGAAGAATTAGATGCTGCCACTCCCCCATTTTATGTGTCTTTAGTAATACATGACCTGCTGCTGCATAAATGTATGTTAGATTCAGGAGCCTCTCATAACCTATTTCCCCTCTCGGTCATGGAACAACTAGGACTACAAATCACCCTCCCATACAAGGACCTTTATTCATTTGACTCCAAAAGAGTTAAATTCCTGGGCATGATCAAGGACTTAGTGGTCAATTTGGCCCAGATCCCAGCAAAAAATGTAGTAACGGACATCGTGGTGGCTGACATTCCAGCTTGCTTTGGCATGCTACTGTCAAGATCTTGGGGGAATAAAATTGGTGGATCAATCAAGTTGGACCTGACCTATGCCACTATCCCTGTCTTTGGTGGCCAGGAGAGGAGACTGTACCGGGAAACTAGATTTGTCAAGATAGTTACCAAGGCAGATGACTCAGTTAATTCTCCAGTTTATAGCAGGGAGGGAGATTTCTCATGTTTGATGCTAGAGGAACATCAAGAGTACGCTCACGAACCATCATTTTACCAAATCAAGACCGAGCAGTCCATATAGATTCTTGAATTAGAAATCTGGACACTTCATTTTGATGGAGAAAACTCTAGAGAAGGAAATGGAGCTGGGGTATTATTGATTTCTCCTGCAGGCCAATGGATCCCTTTATCTTTCAAGCTAGAGTATGAAGCCACCAATAACGTGGCCGAGTATGAAGCACTTCTGCTAGGGCTGAAGATAGCCAGGAGCATGAACATACAAAGTTTAAAGGTTCTGGGAGATTTCGAACTGGTAGTCAGACAAGTGAAGAATCAGTGCCAAGCCAAACATCCTAGGCTAAGGGCTTATAGGAATGAAGTTTGGGATCTGGTGGAGAATTTCTTCTTAGCATTCAATATCTAGTTCATGACTCGGGAGAATAATAGGATGGCAGATTCCCTTGCAATGGCAGCCAGTACTTTCTGTCCACCTCAGAATCCTCTCTTGAGATATGAAATTGAGGTACGTTATCGGCCATCAATCCCAGACAACATCAAACATTGGTAAGTGTTTGAGGATGAAGAAGAGGTGAAAAGATTCTTGGAAACAATTGGGGAATTTTCCAACATGGAGATTGATACTTGCAAAGAAGCGGAGGCTGAAAACACTTCCGGAGATAAATGGGAAGAGAAGGTGGCTGGTCATAAAATTTTGCAGCTGAAAGGGAATGTCATTCCTCGAGGACTAGTGCCCTTAGAAAGGTTTTTTAACAAGAATGATGTTCCAATGCAGCCGAACAAATTTTTGGAAGAGGATCAGGTAGAAGATCTTAATCTTGGCACTGAGGCTGACCCCAAAATCGTGAAGTTGTCCAAGAAGGTACCGAAAGAATATAAAGAGTTCTACCAGAAATTATTCCACTCATACAAAGATGTGTTTGCATGGTCTTATCAAGACCTAAAAACCTTCGATATCAGCATCATGCAGCATAAAATTCCACTGAAGGGAGATGCAAAACCACATAAACAGAAGCTTAGACAGATAAATCCCCTGCTGCTACCCTCGATTGAGAAAGAAATTAAGCAACTGTTGAAGGCCAAAATCATCGTACCATTGAGATATTTTGAGTGGGTAGCAAATTTAGTCCCTGTACGGAAGAAGAATGGAGAAATAAGGCTATGTGTTGATTTCAGGAATTTGAATAGAGCATCCTTAAAGGATAATTATCCACTGCCAAAGATGGATCACATCCTGCAGAAAGTGGTAGGAGCTTCTCGAATGTCGATGATGGATGGATTCTCTGGGTACAATCAGGTGGCTGTACTACCAGAAGATCAGAAGAAGAATGCCTTTACCACTCCATGGGGGACGTTTATGTATGCCAGGATGCCTTTTGGGTTGATTAACGTAGGGGTCACTTTTCAGAGGGCCATGGATATTGCTTTTGTTGGGGAGCAAGATAAGTTTGTGGTGGTATACCTGGATGACATTACTGTGTTTTCAAAAGATAATGTAGAGCACATTGAACACTTGCGCAGAACTTTCGAAAAGTTCAGAAGGTATGGCCTCTCCCTCAACCCATAGAAGTCTTTGTTTGCACTAGAAGAGGGCAATATTTTGGGACATATTGTAACCAAATATGGAGTAAATATAGACCCTAAGAGAGTAGAAGTTATAAATGGCATTTCCCTTCCCAGAAATAAAAAGGAAGTTCAGGTGTTCCTAGGCCGTATAAACTTTCTAAGGAGGTTCATCCCTAACTATGCTGAGATAGTTAGACATATAACTGACATGTTGAAGAAGAATAATGAGGGAAATTGGTCACAAGAATCACGAGAGGCCTTTGCCAGGATTAAAAACGCATTTGCTGAAGCCCCTGTGCTAGCAGGACCAGATTATGCCAAACCTTTTATGATCTTTTCCTTTGCATCACCTCACACAGTGGCAAGGGTTCTATTGCAGAAAAATGAAGAAGGGTATGAGCAGCCTATCTCCTTTTCCAATCAGGTGCTCCATGATGCTGAGCTAAAATATAACATATTAGAAAAGCAGGCATATGCTCTGGTGAAGTCTCTCAAATTTTTTTGTATGTATGTCTTGCAGTCCCATATCACTGCGTTTGTACCTACAGCAGCTGTCAAAGATATTCTCATCCAGGGAGACAGCGAAGGAAAAAGAGGGAAATGGATTGCCAAAATACAAGAGTATGAGCTAGAAATCCGCCCTACCAAACTGATCAAGGGACAAGGGTTAGCAAAAATCCTATCCGAATCAAACTATCAGGCTCTCGGTATCAATTTGTCCATGATAGAAAATGAGGATTTTGGGATGAAGGAAGAGTCAGAGGGAGTAGAGATAGCTTCTCAGAAGACACATATGAAGTACCTCATCAGCCCATGGTACAAAGAGATAGTGGAATATCTTCTAACACTCAGCTGCCCGCCCAGCTGTGACAAAGCTAAATACAGAACACTGAGGTTGAGGTCATAGAAGTACGTTGTTGCAAACGGTCAGCTGTACTGGCGAGACCCCTCAGGCATCCTGCTCCTGTGTCTCATAGAAGAAGAGGTAGAGAGTATAATGGCTGAGTTTCATGAAGGAATCTGTGGGGGCCATTACAGTTGGAGGGCTACTGCTCACAAAATCTTGAAAGCTGGTTTCTACTGGCCTAAACTTTTTGGAGATGTGTTTTCCCGGGTCAGAGCTTGTGAAAAATGCCAAAGATTTGCTGAAAGACAGAAGCTAGCCCCTTTTTCCATGATCCCTGTTCATGTGAATGAACCATTTCGGCAATGGGGAATCGACTTTATAGGTGAAATACACCCGCCTTCAAGTGGCCAGCATAAGTGGATATTAACGGCCACATATTATTTCACAAAGTGGGTGGAAGCTATACCTACCAGGAATGCAACAGATGCTGTGGTAATAAAATTTATGGAAGAAAACATCATATCCAGATTCAGCTACCCTACCAAGATAGTGACCGACAACGCACAGGCCTTTAAATCTGCAAAGTTTGTCAGCTTCTGTCAACAGTATAATATTGCACTAGGTCACTCTACAGCCTATTACCCACAAGGAAACGGCCTGGAAGAGTCTTCAAATAAAACGCTGGTGAGAGCACTGAAGAAGGCTATCAATGAAAATCAGAAAAATTGGGATTCTCAGCTAAAATTCGCTCTATGGGCCAACAGGATTACCAGCAAGAGAGCAACTAGGAATTCCCCATATGAATTAGTGTATGGGAGGGCAGCAGTATTTCCTGTACAGCTAGCTTTACCAGTAGCTCGATTCATGCAAGAAAGCCAAGAAGAACCTGATGGTGTTACCAGGAGAATCAACCAACTGGTTGAGTTAGAAGAAACACAGAACCAGGTAGGTCAAAGGCTAATTGAATATCAGGAGAAAATGAAGGATATTTTCGATCAACATGCCAAGGACAGGAAGTTGCAGATTGGGGATTTAGTGCTCAGATGGGACATTCGAAGAGCTGAAAAAGGGAAACACGGTAAATTCAACCCCCTCTGGTTCGGCCCCTTTAAAATTCTGGAACAAGGGGGCAACAATACTTTCAGGTTAGAAAATTTACAGGGAGATTTTCTTGATGCCCCTGTAAATGGTCAGTTCCTCAAGCCTTACTTCCAGTTCTGATTCAGGCCGAGAGAGCCTGATGTATCATATTGTATATTAGTTTATGTTTCATCTTTGTTTGAATAATGTATGTGTTGTGATGAATCGTGAAGAGGAAAATTACAAGGGCTGAGAAATGGTGTCCACAAAAGATAAACAGGTGGTCTGCGAAGTTCTCGACACGCTCAAGTATGAACGTACCATCCCTAGGTGGAGCCAATGTTGATCATTAATTAACATCAGTCAGTTTTTGAATTAACCCTTGGATAAACATGTATCGAATGTTATGGCAGATGGTGAAACATTTAAAGGATGGTTGAAGAGAAATGATGATAAGACAAGTCACGTGCCTAAGACGAAACATATGTTCAAAAAGGGGTCAAACGTAAAGCGAAAGGGCAAAGGTAACGCAAAAGGGCAAAGATATGGTGTAAAAGACGCAAAACGAAATTATTATAAGGCTCGCCGGTTTCATAATACGCACGTGAGGGAACTCCCCGTATGTGAAATTCCGAGGGGGTCACGAAGCGGAAGGGGGAAGAGATTCATACCCCCGCGGAATCATGGTGTCGTGTCACGAGGTGGACCCAAGGTAAGGGTGATGTGGCAGAGTGAAGTGCGGGCCCTAGAGGTCTGTATGTTGTGTATTTAACCATTCTTATGAAGAGTATGTTTTCAAGAACCATGTGGTTTATGCGGCAGAAAGGTAAGGTAGGTCTATAGGTGAGCTGGTACCGAGGCCCATACCAGTATTAAACTTGGAATGCGGTGTTCACCTACTTCCAGTTGACACCCAATCCCTATACGCCGCGTGCTCCACCGTTAGTGTCCTTACAACACTCACCCCGCTTACTGCACCTCTCCGCCTTTTACCTCAGAACTCTCATTCTTAGATAACGGTCCTCCCGTATTTTACTGCAGTGAAATTTATAGGTTTTCCAGCTACGATATAAACTAAGTGGGAGCTAGTGCCAGGTCTACCCAGTCACTGTCAGTACCCCTGCATCGTTTTCCTGAGAAAATTTCCCACTGCACAGGTATTCCGCCCCTCATATTCCCTCTGCTTTCCTTTCATTTTTAAAAGTTTTGTATGTTAGTCATGGGAAAGGGAACCCCCAAGAAAATTGAACCAGAGACTCCTCAGGTCCGTGAAACCAGAAACCCTCCTGGGTTCGAGCCTTTCATTGACCTGCAAGCCGAAATCTGTGATCCCCAATACCCTTTTCCCATCAGCAGTATAAAACCCGAGCTTTTTAGGCGACATGTCGAGAATAGGGATCGATATCGGGTGGTTGTATCAGGTTTATATCATCAGATTACCCCCCCAATCTACCCGGTGGTCGAGTTTATTTGCTGGCTCAGAGATGCCTATGATGAGCATCGAGGCATGTTTACCTCTGCTCAGGGGAATAAGATTTTTTCTCTTTCTCCCGACATCATCAGGAAAGCCCTCCGCTTTCCCACCAGCGCCAGCTATACCATTTTCAGTGAAATGACTTTAACCTCACAGTTCACTAAATTGCCATGGGAGCAGCAAAGAGACTTCATTTCCTCTACAACCAGCAACCAGGCTACGTCTCTTCCTTCTGCAGAGCCTTTCTCGTTGAGTTTGTTCAAAGAAGAAGTGCAGCCCATCCTTGCCCTCATCGCAGGTCTTTTAGGTGTAGGCAGTTTGGGGGAAGTTTCCATAACATGTGTTTATTTCTTGCGATTAATGTCTCAAACGGGGGTAGTTCTGGATATCCCTGGCTTCTTGGCTGCTAACATTCAGACCTAGTTCCAAGAGCTTTCAGAAACCGGTCACTTTTACTTTTGTTCGATGGTCTTCTACCTCTTCTTATATCAGCATGCTGATAAGTTCGAGGGTTTGGGTTTAGATAGGGTATACGATGTAAATTCTCAACCCCGACCAGTTTTCGACTGGAAATTTGCAATATGCCAATTACCAAATGGGGTGGGTTATTCTAGGTTTCTAAATGAGTTCATGCCTATTACCTACACTATCATCCATGACTCACCCTCACCTAGGGTTTTTCCTGAAATGAAGAGCTGGCTAAAAGCTAGTAAAACCTAGAGCACTGGGGATTGGTATCTATTTGAAAATTACACTGAGATTCGGGTCTATGGAGCCGAGGTTCCCCCTTACCAGCTTCCTATGTTTCCTGCTTGATGATTCTATGCTCTAGAGTATATTCAGCAGACCCTCAAATTTGACCAACTCCACTTTGTCCCTGCAAAGAAGGGTTTCATCCTGAAGCTCCCTATCATTATTGGCCCATTTATTGTAAATTCAAGACACGCCCTTCCCATTGTTGAGAAGCTGCTACAAGGCATGGACTTAAGATAGGGAAAGACTTGGCCCTATGATTCCCGGGAGATTATCTCTAACAGAAGAAGGAGGAACAAGTCCACTCCTTATGCACATGAATTGAGACCGTTTATAGAGTGGAGGGCTAACCTTGAAACTTGGCCTTTGATTTCGCAGATGGAGACAGATTCATCTGCCACAGGGGAAGGAGGAGAAGTCAGTAGAGGCCAAGAAGAAGAAGAAGTGGGTCCCTCAGGAACAGGTTCCCCCCTTCGCAAAAAGCAGAAGACAGTCTCAAGCGAGGCAGAGATCATAGGGGAAGAACAGTTGCTTGAGCCATTTATACCATATGGCCAACCTGACGGAAGCAAAGCTCGGCTCAAAGTGCTGAGAGATAGTATTACCTCTTCCGACTACTCTGAGGTCTCACAAGCCATTGGAGATGATGCTTCACCAGTTGTAATTGAAAGGAGCCTAAAAAACAGAACGATCAGGGATAAGTACAAGGCCGAGCTGGAAGGTTACGTGGAAAAATATCATACCAGGGTTTCAACTTCCATGAATGTGGACACAGAACACCTGGTATTGTCTATGGTTGAGGCCATCTTGGATCCTAACGTAGGTACCACTAGTTATAAGGTGCTTGAGTATGCAATTTACATGGCCAAGGTACCAGCACCCGACAAATGCAACCTGTTCGAGGTGGTGGGTGATATGTTGAAAGATGAGGTAATGAGGGTCACCATTGCACTGATAAAATTGGAGAAAAAGCATGAACAGGTGAGGGCGACCCTAAAGAATGAACAGGAAAATTCCTGTGCTCTTTCGAATCAGGTACGCAGTCTCCTAGAGTCAATCAAAGGGAAAGAAACTGGAGACTCAAATCCGCAGTGCTATGTGATTGAGAAATTGCAGAGAGAGGTCGCGGCTCTGAAATGCAAGGTTAGCATATCAGCATCCCACCATGTTTAGATGGCCGAATTAGCGCATGCAAAGAGAGAAAAAGAAGACCTGGCTGACTCATTGGCGAAGGAGAAAGAGGGAAAAGAAAAAATGGCAGAAACAATGGCCACTCTTCAGAGCAGGCTGACGGAGCTACAGACTACCTGGGACATGCACAGTTGTGTACCAACTACAACCCTACCAAAGACTAGTTCGCTGTCTGAGTAGCTGACCACAGCGAAGGCCGCAAATGATGTACTAGAAAAGCAGGCTTCCACCGCGAGGCTGAGAATCACCGAGTTGGAAACCTCCTTGGCTGAGAATACCAGAAAAATAGAGATATTGCAGAAGGAGATTGAGCAGGAAAGGAAGGAAAAAGCCAACCAGCAGAAGACCATCACTGATCTCAACAGCCGCCTAAAAGGTAATATCACCCTCAGGGATGGAAGAAGGATAATTTTGTCAGAGATCATTTTGGCAGTGACAGAGCAGTGGGACTTCCTGAAAATCATCGAGGAAACAAAATATTTTGTACTCTATCTCAGAAGGAAGTTTCAGGAGGGAGATATCAACTTGTCCAACAGAGCCCAACACGCCAGGAGATATGTTTCTTCCTTGAAAGGGTTGAAGGCTAGTGAGGCAGAGCAGCATGGCATAGCGAGTCGGTTCAAGGAAGCCATTGAATGCAAGAAGATTATTGATAAGGAGTCAGCCCACGTTATAGCTTCGAGGGCCCTACAATAGGTGGCAGCCAGCATGGACCGGTTCGATACAGTTTGGGCCGAGATCACAACGGCGGGACTTCCATCATGCTGGGATCCTACCACTCCTTCCATGCTACGATCATTACCAGAGTATGAAGCACATCTCTAGGAAGAAAGGGACCAGACGGATATCTTGTCAGATAAAACCACTCGGTTAAAAGATGAGACAATTGTTTCATCGCTCTGCCCAGAATTCGTTCTCCTTCATATGATAAAACATAAGATCCCCACCGAGGCAAGTTTCGATGACCTCACTGAGGCCTAAATCAAGGTGGAAAGATTTGCAGCGATGCCTGAACCTTCAGCGGACAGTCAGCAAAGGTGCACCTAGTTTTCCAGCCAGATCGCCAGCTCATCAGCAAATGTGCCGCCACTAGTGTCAGCGACCGCCTCAACCCCTTCTCATCAATGAAATACTGTCAGTTCATGATTTGGCCCTAGTGGCCTCTTTGTTTTTATTTTAGTTAATTACTTTTAAGTTTCAAGTGGAATTTATATTCCACTCCAGCATTTTACTTTCTGCCAAGACTGTTGTTTAATATTTCGTTTCAAAGCAGCTGAGCGCCTAGCTGCAAATGATGAGATGCTTTTTATCCCTTATCATAAGTTTTGGTTATTTTGATAAAGACCTCTAACTAGTTTCTGGCATTCGAGGAAGATGTTGAGCCTCAAAATTGTGCTTTCTTTCATTCCATTTTACCTCATTTTCCTTTGTCCATTGCTATTCCAGACCCAATTGATCAATGAATTTAGTTAAAATTACTTTTAGAATGATTTACATGACTGACTTGCTAAGTTTTGTGATTTTTGCCATCAGGTACATTTCACCTGAACTAGTCAGACGTACATTCCGTAGCTAACCGGCGATTCGTACTGCCTTCACGCTTCGAGTATGTTCCGTGGCCTCTCAAGAAAAACCGCATATGGGCATATTCCACGTCATGTCTACATGGTTCGTTGCTCACCATGAAGGAAGAAACGACTCGGGTATGGTTTAAACGAACACATTTAAGAAGATAGACTTCTTAGGACCTGCCTTTAGTCCGTATGTCCATTTCCTCGGTTACGCAAACCCACTTCAAGAGTCCTAATGTGATTCCGATAAGGAAAGACAATGTTCCCGAAATTGTCACTCTTGTTATGTACATTTGTTATATAAACACTTGGGAAACCGAGAGCTAGGCTAGATTTTGTTCTAGATTTTGCTTAGATTCTATGCTACATTTCTGAAGACGCAGATTGCTCTGTTCAAGTTATTTCTCCTTTAATGAAGCAGACAGTGTTGTTTTGAAAGCATTGATTTGATTTGGAGTTAGATTCTGTCTGGTGGTAGAGGGCCCCTGCCCCCTGTATGGATTTATTTGCGTAATTTAGATAAGTATCCTAGCTTCCTTTACGTTTTTGAAGTTGAATTCGTAGTTGTTTTCATTAGCCACTATAGTTATACTCATTCTAAAAAATCTTCCAAAAGAAGAAGCTCTTCCAAAAGATTATAATGATGAATGGGAAATGGCTATAGTATTGTAGGATTTAATTGTAGTCTCTTTTATTCACCTTCACAGTTATACTTATGCTCAATACTCTTCCACAAGAAGAAACTCTTCCAAGAAATATTTATACTGTCTTAAGCATGATTGTGATCTTGAACATTTTAGTTGTGTGTTTTCACTAAGTACCATAGTTGTTCTTGCTCTTAAACGCTTGTCAAAAATATCATAATGATGGGTAGGAGATGGCTATGATATCTTATTTTTTCATTGCTTTCAGTCTTTATGTTTTCATTTGCACTCAATTACACAGTCGGGATTGTTCTAAAAACTCTTCCAAAAGAAGGAACTCTTCCAAAATACCAATCATGATGGACAAACAGACTGTATAATTCCATAGAATAATGCATGATAGCATAGTTAGGATACTTCGGAGTTTAATTGCACTTAACTCATGCTCAGTTGTTCTATTTTGAGTTTGATAATGACTTGTAGTTCAGCATTGTTTTAGATTAGTGACATTTTAAGTTCAGTTTTAGTTCAACTCATTGCATTTTCATTTCACATTCAGACTGTCATTCACTGCACATTAGATTACTTCAGTTGTTAAACTTAACAAAACAGCCTTCATTATTCACAAACCTCTTCTTGTTCTAAAATCTATAATTGCTTCATAACCACATGAGCAGAAGACAATATCATTTTAAGGCCTGAAGTATCTCTGCAATTTCCTTATCATTTCATAAACAGAGCCCTCCCTCAAAATACTACTTTGAAAAGAAATCAATAACTCTTGAGTAAGGTTTTGTGACATTCAATTAAATTGCAGAATAGAGTTAAGAACTAGTCCTAGAATAAAAGATCTTATGATGGTATAAATGTTTTATTCCAAATTTGCTTCCACAAATCTCTAATCAAGGATGAAATGTTGCATCATTATAAGTTAGTTGTTTAAACTGTTTAGTTAGGAGAATTTGCATATTTAGTTTATCATTTCTCAAGTTGAGTTTATGTTTTGAACCATTTGTTTAAAAGTCATTATCAAGCTTTGTTTTTGCTTAATCATAGTTTAGATTTGATTCTGTTTCAGTGTTTGCACTTGCATTTGTCATTTGTCATCAACCAATTAGGCTTCACTCCATTTTTAATCACCAGCTCCTTTCCATTAGCTTTCTAGTCATCTTTCTTGTGAACATAAAACCACCAAAAGACCAAAAACATCATAAATCATCATAAAAGACCAAAAACATCACAAAACACTACACACAACGCATTAAGAAACAAACACCTAGGTACATACAGTACACTTCACTTCAGCAGTTTACCAACCCTGGTTGACAATTAAATGAGCTCAATTTAGGAGACTAGATTGAGACCAAACAGAAGATATTTTTCCCAAAAAAATATCTTCTCGCTCATGTTCTGAGGCCTCTATATAAGCAATATCTGAAGAGAAAAACTGGTTCCAAATTTTCAAAAGAATTTTGCTGTGAAATAATTGTTGTATGCTTGTTGAAATCTTAATAGAAATGTGAAGAGCCTGTTGGGTCTTAGCAAGAAGGAGTTTTACTTTAAGTGAGGATTCTGGTCTTAACGTTTTATAGTGTGTAACTCTGCCTTATGTGATATTGTTTTACTGTTCATTTCGATGTTTCCACTTCTTTTATATCATGTTCTGGAATGCGAGTGGCTCACTAGTTTTGGTATAAATTTATGACCACTGATACTTATACTAAGCTTGTCAAGCGCTTTAAATATGGCTCAGGCATGCTATGTTGTTTCACTTTCCACTTCACTCATTATTCCTCTATATTAAATACTGTGAGATGTTATTCTTTCAAAGATATTGACATGTATGGATTCTTATCATTTTAAGCCCATCTCATGTTTAGATATGTTTATGGAATTCTCTCTCATTAGTAGTTAATATCCCTTCTGTAATTTCTATGCGGCAACTTCATCCGATTTTTAAATCTCTGTAAAGCATTTTAGAACCCAGCCCTCCTTAAAGAAAGATGTCTTTGAGTTTTCTGATGCATCTATATTGAGGACTCACTCCTTGCCTTTGCAGTGTCTTGTTATTTTGCTGACTCTGAGAATATTCTGGTTCCATTTATATTACATCCCCTTGTAAAAGTTGAAGTAGTAAAGAGCCTCATTCTGTTAAAAGTCTCGAATTATACTTTACACTCCTTACTGTATAAGATGTACTAGGCACTGGTCTTTCACAACTCAAGGCTGTCTCTAGGATTGACAACACCATCCATTCCAAGGGGTGAACCATGCATTGATACCACTTTGTAACACCCTCCTCCCACATTTACCCAAGTTAATTGGTCTTCTGGGGTAAACATGTGACGAGAGGCTACTATGATGTGATTCAAATCCCCATGTGTAGTTAAGGAAGTGGAACTGACAAAACCAAACCAATTTGACCTTCCTAAGGAGCCCCATACCATTCAGGAGGATACCAACCCTTCCAAGTGCTAAACCCTTGAGACAACTTGTCATTTTGTTGATTTGGACCCTCAACCGCTCCCATGACAAACCATGCATGTGATTGAGGCCTTCCATTTGCTCCCGCAACAAGGCATGCTAGTAAATTTAGACATTTTTTAGGAAGTTCTTAGCCAATGACCTATTGTACAATTCAATAACCCCCCCATTTATTTCTATAATAATTAATATTATAATAATAAATGGCGACGTTTTAAAATTTTTCTAAAAGACTTAGCAAGTAAGAGTTTTTCCTTTGATAAATATTAAGGCATTGAGCTAAGTAACTTAGGACCAATCACTTATCGCTTTATCACAAAGCGTAGAATCCAAAATAACGCAGATTAATTATAAATCGGAATCCACGAGACATGATCAATAAAACCTCTTTATAAGACCAAATTTAGTGTTGAGATTTTTCTAACTTAAAAACTCCTTGAAATATTTCTTAAGTCTAAAAAGCTCTTGTCTCAATGAAACAATCTTTCGCATAAGGAAAATCTGCTCAAAAAGTCAATAAATATACTGCATATCGCAAATCACAAATTATAAACGACTTTTGAAATAACATAACCCTGACTTTGCGACCTTGCGATACTACGGAATTTCGATATATCAACCTTGCGATATTGTGCTTCCACGTTATTGCGAAATTACAAGATATTACTATTGCGACTTTATTATATTTCAATTTTGCGATATTGCGATTTATAGCAATTGCAAGATCAACATCGCACTTAAGTCATGCCAATTTTAAATATCATTTGGGATTTTCAATGCGATGTTTTAACAAGACTTGAAAGGAATACGTGTAGACCTTAATTCATAATTAATAAAAATCAGTTGCCTTTACTATTTTAAAGGCTCGAGGATATTTGTATCTATTTACTCATGTTTGCAATTAAAGTTCCGTCCTTATTGAATTCACTGTGTTAATTGAGTTTCCGCTCTCATTTGTGCTTTACGTTCATTTTTTTTCTTTATTGCTCAATCTTAGGAAACAATGCTCATAAATGACTAAGAGAGGAAAAAAGACAGTCGAGGCTTCTGCATTTGAAGACTCATACATGCATTTTCTCTTTAGTGATACTACATGCAACAAATATGGTGGAACTACGTTATTAGAAGCTATGTATAATCTACTGGAGGATGAAAAACCAAAGGTACTGGAAATAAAAGCAACGGTCGACGCTAAAATCTCATCTGAAGCTTTCTATTTTGAAGCTGCATGTTCTTTCCTGCACAGAATAGCTGCAAGGCCCAAAATCCTTCCATACACGGATACGGTGAAGTGGATTATTGAAAATGTAGATATCTCAGATAGGACATTCAGGAATTCAAGACAGGAAGTCATGGGGTCATTTACCTCAGAAAATTTGCGCAGAATGTATCATCCTCCAGAACCTCAAAAGATCTATGACAAAGCTTTCATTGAGAAGTTCACAAAAGAAAACAAAGACCTGATAGATGTCATGTAGACTTAGAGGTCTCGCTCTAGCAAATTCAAATAGGATAAAACTGGTATGTACCCAATTGCACCCTTATCAACCCCACATAGTTATGTAGTTGCGATGATGTGTAGGCTATTTGGAAAATCTGACAATACCAAGTTTTCTATGGAATGGATTCCATTGATTGATGCGGAAGTTAATGCCACAATTATGAATTGGAGTAATATTTTTGTCTGAAAATTTGGCTATGGCCATTAGACAGTATAGACACAATAGATTTGTCTCTACTCAGGTTATCCATCCCTTTTTTATGACTGCATACGTAATGGATGCTATTTGTTTCCGTTCAAGATTTCCTAACATGGGTTGGAATTGGACTCTCAAAGACCCTACCCCTATCCATCTGTATCATAATATTTTGTTGGAGTCATAGTTTCGACCTCATTTTTATAATATTTTTCAAAGCATTATGTTGCCAATCTATCAAACTATTTTTGATGTAAAAGCCCCCAGGCTTTTAGAAGAAGCAAAGATAGAAATCATGTTGGTCGCAGGCTGGTTTGGTGAAAAACATTTACTTATATCATATTTTTTGGGAGTATTTTAGCTCCCCATGTTCTTCCTTATTATGTTCTTGATAATTACTGTCAAGAGAGATTTCATATTAAGCAATAGGGGAAGTTATTACCAAAACCCTAAAATACATGAAGAAATCTATTTGTCCATTTTTTCCAGTGCAATGTGGTTCTTTTTCATTATTTGGTTTTGGACATGTATTTAAAGAGATATAGAATCTTACATTCTTGAATCTGGATACTATTCCAGGCAGATAGTATGACCCTAAAAAATTCACCCAATACTTTACTGCTATGGTTAAAATCAGACAGTTCATTCACGATAAAGATGAATTTGATGATCCATTTGAAAAGGCTGAGACATTCTCACAGGTCTTACATTTGACATCAATCAAATTAATACCAGACGACCTCAATCGTTTTCATATATTCATGAATAAAATATTGACAAGGGTCCCTTTACACCTATTGCAAATTGAGGAAACAAGAGAGCCTACTCCCAGTGTAAGCCTAGAAGAGAATTCTGATCACAATTCTGATCAAGAATCTCCAGCGAAGTCAATTCAAGGTTCATAACTTTCTGAACAGCAATCTCATAATCATGAAGAAAACCCTAAGGAAATTCTTTAGAAGGATACAGAGAAAAATAATGCAGAAACGACCAAAGAGACCTTGGCTCAAGAACAATTGGAAATTATTTCTACACAGGTTCAAACACAGAGGATCATAATAAATGATCTGGATAAAGAATGGGAGCAATTCAGAAAAAATATGCAAGTAAAATAAATAGAGATAAGTATTAAACGAACTTCTGGATTCCAGACCCCTAGACAAACTTTACAAGTTACAAATCCAAAAGCAGATGTTGAAATCAGCCCGGTCTACCCAATGTCACAAATTGTTTTTAGAATTGAAGAGACACTCCCTTTAGATATATTTTATATTCTAGCACACAAAGCAGTGGTAAGAAGATAGAAAAAGAAAATAAATCTCGATTCATCAAAAACAAATCAAGAGAACGAATCAATGGAGGTTGTATGGAAAGACATGCCCATTGATCCATTAGAAAACCTTACAACGTTGTCAAAATTCATAGGTACTTATGCAATAGCTACAATAGATAAGGCATCATAGGTTATTCTTCTGCTTAAATATAAAGATGAAATAATTTAGTTGTTGGAGCAACAACTTGAACAGGAAAGAAAAACATCAATAAGAAAACGAAATTGCAGATGATACAGTTTCAGAAATATTTTGAGCAAATGAAGTTACATCACCAGGAAAGAATTACAGAGAAAGATACATAGATTCAGAAAATGAAAAATGAAGTACATAAACTCATAAATCTGCCTCAGACAGAAGAATTCATCAAAGAGACACTTGAGTTAAACACTCAATTGTCAAAACAACAATAAATATTATTGCAAAGAATCTCAATGATCAAACCATATTGTGAAACAAGTGATACATTATTCAATCAAGTGGTTAATCAGAGATTAAAGTATGAAGAGGTTGATAAAAATATTTCAGAGTTTATTTCTTGGAAATAATCTAAAGAAGGAACAAAAGTCGATCTGCCAAATATTGAAGAATCCCACAAAGATTTTTTATTTACATATTGGGATATGCAATTAAAGCAAGCAGAAAGGGAAACAACTAGAGAATATAGTATAGCAAACAATATAATTGAAGTTGTAAATGAAAACCTTCATAATATCAATTTGATAAAAGAATGCAAGCCAGGAGCTTTCCCAGACATCAAACAGTTAGAGAGACAGTGTTAAGAGACCATCAAAAATCAAATTGAAGCAGTCAAACAATTATCTAAGCTTGACAAAGAAACTTATTGGCAGTTTCTAGTGAAACCATACAGTCAATGGATGTTTGTGCGCTATCTAACGAATTCCACTCAAAATATGGTGCCACCACTCTCTGATGTTGTATTTATGGGACAAATAAGATCCAAAGTCGACCATCAATCCCAGGTGACGCCAATGTTGGATATATGTGAACTCAAAATCTCAATCGAAAGGAAGGACCGTTCAACATGATAAAGCATGTCATCATATTTTTTGATTTTATCTTTTTATTTTTAGTATTATAAGGAAGTTTGTTTGAAACCTCCTCATCTTTTTATGTAATAATCCATTTTTGATACATATGTAATATTATTTAAATCTCTGTCATGCATTTAGAGAGGGATCTAGGATTTTATCAAAAACACTTTGCAAAAGCTTGCACTTATGTTCTTTTGTGAGTGTTTTGATGAAATATATGGAACAAGATCTTGATTTTCTTGGATATTAAAGCATACCCTATTGAATTTTATTTATGTACACTTAGAGTGTACTTGGTTGAAAAGAAGCAGATCAACGTTACTAATTTCATTAGTAGAACCTTTCATATATGGTACTTCTATCTTTATGATTGAGTTTTGTTTATGTATTAGCAATAATTTTCCTTATATTGTATTAAGTATGAGATCTGAGTTACATTTTTTTATTAAAGCACTATTGTATGATGTTTCAGATGTAATTCCTTATTGAGTATATGATCAATTGATATATGCGATACAGTTTCACAATTATTTTTCATAACTATTTAGTCAAAATAATTATCTTGAACAATTTCATCTCTTATATCAATTGAATGATCTTTATTACCTTTTTCTTTAAGATATTTTTGTAGATCGCATGAGTTAAGTTATTCCCGGGTATAGATTAAGATAAATATTAGATTAAATAGATGCATGTGTTTGTTATTTAAATAGATCATTTCTTTTAGTTTAAAATCATTTTCCATTTCACCTTATATCAAACCCATCATCATCATATCAAACCTTTTCTAGGAAACCGGTCCCATTATCCCTAGTCAGAGCCACTATACCAAACAGAAAAGGAGTTGCTTCCAAGGTCCAGACTGGGTAATTATCCCCCATGTTGTTGTAATGGAATTTTGGGGCTTCAAAATTTTGGCGTTAGAAGGAGGGCTTAAACCTCCATAAATGGAAAATAAAACTGATCATAAATCAGGAAGCCATCCTAATAGTTTTTCTCCCTCTAGATCTCCTCCAAATTCTGGATCCCCATCTATAACTACAAATTTAAGATCAGAAGTTGAACAAACCTCTCCTAAATCTCCTAGTGAATATCAGAAATTACTTTCTTCAAATTACAAACCTGAATCATGAGAAGTTTAGACTTGGATAGTGAAGTTGGAACAAATCTCTATTTTAGCTGAAAAAACTATAATTTCTAAGTCATCTGAAGGAATTGTTTCATCTGTTTTACAACCAAGATGAATCTTGACTCATTCTCTATGTGCGAATATTGGAATTCCTCCTTTGGAATTTCCCATTTCTTCTTTCCGAAAGAATACCAAGAAATCTAAATCACATACATCTATTAGTGAGGTTTTATCCAATTCTCCACCTCAAATCCATTCATTCCCTCCACTCATTTCAATAACTCCCATTCTAACTACTGGTGCTAGTTCTTTTAGTTTAGGCAGCCAACTTGCCTCTTATTCAACTCAAATCCCGCTCATATCCTTTTCCATCCATATTCCTATCATCATGAAAGGAAAAAACCACAACCGTGTGTACAACGATGGAATAATCCAGGCGATGTAGCAATGGAAGGTCCTCTTCACCCTCTTCCTAAACATCCTAAAAGATGTTTTCCAAAATTTAATCCTGATGATGGCCTACCCGCAAAAGAACATCTCCATAACTATATGTTGGCCATGAATTTAAATGAAGTCACTAAGGAATATTGTGTAGTTCAATTATTTCCATATACTCTTATAGGATCTGTAGGATCTTGGTACTTTTCATTAACCCCTCGGTCCATAACTAGTTGGGATATGTTTGAACAACAATTCTTAGCTAATTTTGGATATTATAGAACCATTTCATTTCTCATCAATTAATTTCCCAATCTGAAGGCTAAAACGAGAGAAAAGATCACAAATTTCAACTCTAGGTTCAATAAGCTACTCAATAAAATTCCAAATGCGTCATCCCCTGGCGCTGATGTTCAAACTGAGTGGTATATATCTTCTCTTCCATCTAATATAGCCATTTTTTTCGATAAAGCGCAATTAGTCACATTAGCAGAGAACATGAAGTAAGCTTTATCTGTAGAAAAATGCATAGTTTCTCTTGAAAAGAAAAAATCTCAAGAAGATAGAAAGTATAAGAAAGTTTCTTTCAAAGATGACTCTAAAAAGAAAGTCCCAAAAGATCCTTTTTATCTTGAAGGCCTTCATAAAGTGCTGAAAAATATGTCTAACAAAATGGTTGAAATGAAGAAACAAGTTGTGAATCTTATACTGCAAAAAGTCCTTCCAGATATTTTAAGAGAAATTCGTCTTCTATCTCAGCCACCAAATACCATATCTAATGATGAGTCTAACTTAGAAGAGGAGGAAGAATAAACTGGAGACGAATAAATTGGATATGAAGAAATAGTTCAACTAAATGGGATATGGGACTTTATACTTCCAGGTGAAGAAGAACAAAAAGCTTTTCTCGTTAGCACCAGAAGCAAAGGACCTTCTGATACAACTCACTTGAATCAAAAGCAGAAAACTCAAACTCCTCCTGCTAAGGAAAAATATATTAGTAAAAATTCCTCTCCCAAATCTTAATAGTGAAATCCATCTCCATGAAATATTTCATCTGCATTAAAGACCCTGGTGGTCACTGATACCATGGAGTATAACATTGTGGAATATATGAAGAAAACCAGGGAAAATATTTCATTACATGAACTTAGCAAACTAAAATAACAACATAAAATGTTACTTAGAAAACTGAATGTAGTTCGTGTGTCACCTTTACCTGCTGTTGTTGTATATAAAGCTTCTAAAGGCATGAGAAAACCCCCAAATTCTTCAAACAAAGTCGATCCTACAGATTTCATCCTAATCTATGACAAATCTAATTCACACACACCTCTTTCCTCTTAACTTACGAAATTTTCAATAAAAACCTTCATAATTGTTTGATTGACTTAGGAGCATCCTAAATACTGTAGTTGCTCTTGTTGTGCTAGCTGACCATCCTCTCCTCAAATACTGTATCACATAAAACATTTCCCGAACTAAAGTAGAGGTCTTAGGGGAAATTAATTATGTCAGCATTAGAATTTCATCAAATCCCAGAGTCTGTCAAATAATAGATATTTTGGTCGTCGATATTCTTGAATTTTACAGTCTAATTCTAAGTAGAGTCTGGTCTAAAAAACTCCATGGATATTTTGCTACAGATTGGTCTCACATGTGGCTTCCTTACAATGGGAAGCCAAATCAAATTCGAGTTGACCGAGAGAAACACTTGAAACATACAGTGATTGAATTTGAAGGTGATAATGAGCCAATAGCATTCAATAAAAATATTATTGGGAATTATTCATTTGAATCTTTTTTAGGGAATTTTAATGCACAAAACTCTCATTTTTAGGATAATGTTGTCATCTTGCAGATTGAAATCTTTTCACAAATAGATACTTCGAAATGCAAAACTTTTGTAAATAAACCAGTAGTTAAGACTTTATTTTGGACCTTGTACTTTGATGGTTCCAAATTTAACAGTGCGGAAAAATTGCAAGTTTTAGCAGCCCATAGGAAAATATCATTATCTTCACTTGCATATTGGAATTAGGTATATAAATAATGTAGAATATGAGGCATTTGTTCAAAGGATTATCTGAAGCAATCAACTCAGCATCAAACCTCTGCGGAGTTTTGGAGACTCAAATTATGCATTAGGCAATTAGAAATACTATCCGTACGCTACGTACATCTTAAACGTGCTCAGTCTTGTCTGAATCTTACATCTCATTTTTTGGCATTTAATATTTCTCTTGTACCTAGACTTCAAAATGCTAGTGCCGATCTCTTAGCCAATGTTACATCAAAACTCATACCATTTTAAGGATTTTAGTCCTGATAGATTTTCCATTGAACTAATTTTTAGGCCATCAATTCCTAACAATGTCAATAATTGGTGAGTCTTCAACGATGATTATGATATTGCATATTTTCTAACATCGGAAGGGTCATACAATGATCTAATCATAGATGACAATGAACATGACATTCAGTTAAAACAGAACGTTGACGATAATACAATACCCAAAGCTGTAGTCAAATTAGAAGATATGTATGATCTCAAATTTTTTTTTAAAAGGTAACTAATGCCAAAATTCAAAGTTCAACTCTGAAAATTGAATTAGTGAACCTTGGAACTGATGACAAGCCTCATAATAGCAATCTAGGTCTCGGTCTATATTTTAATGAAATATTAACATTCATTCGATTGTTAAATAAATACAAAAGTATCTTCTCTTGGGATTATTTTGATCTCAAAACCTATGATACCTCTATTATACAACACACCATACCTATGATTTCTAATGATAAACCAGTGCAACAAAAACTAAGGAGAATTCATCCAAACCTTGAAAATAAAATAAAATCAGAGCTGAATAAACTCCTTAAGGCCAAAATCATATTTCCTGTTAGGCATTCAAAATGGGTATCCAATTTAGTGCATGTTAGGAAAAATAATAGTGACATTCGTATATGCATAGATTTTAGAAATTTGAATAAAGCATGTCAAAAAGACAACTTTCCATTTCCAACCATGGAACAAGTACTACAGTCAACAGTTGTTTATGAGCTCATGTATTTTCTTGATGGATTTTCAAGATATAACAAAATCCTAGTTCATCCAGATGATAGATTGAAAACTACGTTCAGAACAAAATGGGGAACATATGCTTATCAAAAAATGCCTTTTGGTTTAATTAATGCAAGTGCCACATTTCAAAGAGCTATGGATATAGCCTAAAAAGGACTCATTAACAAATCAATTTTTATTTACTTGGATGATATCACTGTCTATTCCAAGAAGAGAAGCAACCATTTAAACGACCTTAAGCATATCTTTGAACGATGTATGAAACATGGGATCTCGCTTAATCCAAAAATGTCTTATTTTGCTTTAAGAGAAGGTAATCTTTTAGGATTTGTTGTATCAAAGAAGGGTATTTATATTGATTTGGAAAAAGTTAAGGAAATTGAGAAAAATCCTTTACCCCATTATAAGAAATCAATGCAGTCTTTCCTTGGACAAATAAATTTTGTAAAGAGATTTATCCCTGACTTTTCATAAATAGTTTTACCTTTACAGACTATGATTAAGAAAATTTTGGTTTCAAATGGGGTCACAGCGAAAGAGAAGCATTTGATTTAATCAAACAAGCTATTATTAATGCTCCATCCCTGACAACCCCCAATTTTACTAATCATTTTTTTTTATACACATTTGCATTGGAAACATCATATGTTTCAGTTTTAACATAGATCAATGATCAACAGATAGAAGTACCCATCTCATCTATTAGTTAAAATCTACAAGGTGCCGAATTAAATTACTCTGTTGTGGAAAAACATGCATTTTATGTCTTCAAATTAATAAATCATTTCAGACCATTTCTCCTTAAAAATCATACCAAAATCATAGTTTCATTTTTAGCAGTAAGGCAATTACTAATGCAAAGAGAAGTAGGAGAAAAGAGAGCCAACTGGGTAACTGCACTGTAAGAATATGATGTTGAAATTAGACTAGCTGAAATTGCTCAAGGTCAAGGTTTTTGCAAAATGTTAACTAGATCATCCAATTTACCAGAAGAAGAAAATTCAGGTGATGATGTTCAATTATCTTAGGTAAGCCTCCACAATACTGAATCTCAATATGTTGATCTCATTTTTTATTTAAAAAATGGATATGCCCCTATGTAGCTCAGTTACAAAAGAAAAATATCTTTGATATTGAAAGCAAAGGAATACCAAATTGTCAATGATATTTTATCCAAAAAAAATTATGACTCTATTTTGCTAAGGTGTCTTGAAAAATCTGAGGCAGAAAAGGTTTTGTAGGAACTCCATGATGGATTAGCTGGTGGACATTTTGGAGGAGAAAAAACAACACATAAAATCCTGCATGTTGGCAATTACTGGCCAACTTTGTTTAAATATGCACACGAGTATGTAAGGAAGTGAAAAATCTGTCAAACTACTGCTGGAAGACAAAGGAAACCTGCATTTCCATTACAACCAGTCAATATTGAACAACCATTTGAGCAATGGGGACTGGACATAATAGGTGAGATCGTTCCTTGCTCTTCAAAGAAACATAGATACATCCTTACATCAACTGATTACTTTACTAAATGAGTGGAATCAATTCCACTAAAGGTAACCAATTCTGAGAACATTATCGAATTTATTGATCAATTTATCATTACTAGATTTGGTTTACCAACTGCCTTGATTTTTAACAATGCATCTTATTTCACAGGTAATGCGATGACAGAATTTTCTCTCAAAATAGGTTTCCAAATTAAGTATTGCGCTAACTATTATCCCCAAGGACATCGTTTATCAGAATCAACTAATAAAAATCTCATTAGGATCATTAAAAGAACTATTGATCAGGGTCAAAAAAAATTGCATAAATCTTTAACATTTGCTCTATGGGAGGATCAGATAACACATAAAGCCTCCATAGGTACTTCTCCATTTAATCTGGTCTATGGAAAAGAAGTTTTTCTTGCTACAAATATAGTTATTCCCTCTTTAGCCCTGGTTCAATTTATTGAAGAAAATCCTTCTTCTTCTCTACAATTAAGGCAATCAAAAATTATTAAACTTGAAGAAGAGAGAGTGAAAGCCAAAATCACCCATGCTCATCATCAACATTTAGTTAAATCTTCCTTTGATGCAAACTCTGTTAGTACAAAATTATTTCAACTTGGAGACCTTGTATGGTAATGGCATACAGCATAGGAGGAAAAAGGTAAGCATACCAGATTCTAAAGAATGTGGCTTGGACCATTTTAGATTGCAAAAAAAATTGGCCCATCAACGTTTCTATTGCAATATTTATCAAGCAAGAAAGATTCTCTGCGTGTGAATGGGTGTATTTTGAAAAAATGTTTTTCATAGGAGATAACCCTTTCTATCCCCTGTACATTATTGCCTTTACTTTTACTAGGAAAATAAAAATTAAATAATATAACTTTTGGCCTTGCAGTAAAATCTCTTGAAATATTTTGATTTTTCACTTTTATAAGAAGATATTGTTAAGAAAATAGTTAAGAGATTTGAAAATTAACTAAGTTTTGTCTCTCTGAAGTTTTATTTTTCTACCAAAATTATTCATTCTTTGAGAAACTCCAACTTTATAAAAAACTTTTGTTCTATTATCAGTCAAGAAAATATCTTTAACCAAGTAAAAGACTCTTTGAAGATAAGATCTTTAACTCTATAATTGTCATCCAGAGCTCTTAAAAGAGGCAATGATTCTCCCTATCCAGTAAAATTTTCTCTTTTTAGAGTGTAATCCTAAATAATGTACTAAAGCTTAAAAGATAAGAGGTCTCATCAAGAGCCCGCTTACCATATTCATAAGGAAATACTTAGACTGACATTACCAATACTATATACTAAAACATGGTAATGATTTGAGATTATTTTAATCAAAAGACAAGGGGTCTCATCACGAGCCAGCTTGTTCAATTGAATTACAACCAATGAATTGCATTATCACTATTTGGCCACCACACCAAGACAATGGATTTTAAGTAATAAAAAGAAAATTTTGTTAAAATAGATATTTTAGAAAAAAAGAGAATAAGTATATAATTGTGGATTTATCTCTAAAAACTGCACTCTTATATGGTTGGGACATAGAATCATTGTTGGTTAAAAGGTAACCCTATCAAGGCTATGGACGCCTGTTGGCAGAAGAGGCTCTACCTATGAAAAATGAGTACATTTAAAAGCTAATCTACAAAAGCCTGCTACTTTATCTTTAAATAAAGTAAAGACAGATATAGGCAAAGGGATTTTCATCTTTAAGAGGATATCAAACAAATTGTAATTAGGTGCGTTTTTATTATTATTCAGAGAAATATCACTTATCTTAAATTTCATTGAATTTCTCTTTTCTAAACTATTTTTATTTTGAAAGTTTTAGAAGTTTCAAAATTATCAGAGATAACTGGTTCTTCCACAATCGCCAATTGTTGTACTATTCAATAAACCCCCCAATTATTTTTATAATAATTAATACTGTAATAATAAATGGGAACCCTTTAAATTTTTTCCAAAAGACTTAGCAAGTAAGAGTTTTTCCTTAGATAAATATTAAGGCATTGAGCTAAGTAACTTAGGACCAAGCACTTCTCACTTTATCGCAAAGCTCAAAATCCAAAATAACGCAGATTAATCATAAAAGTAAATCCACGAAACGCGATTAATAAAACCCCTTTATAAGACCAAATGTAGTGTTGAGATTTTTCTAACTTAAAAAGGCCTTGAAATATTTATTAAGTCTAAAAAGTGCTTGTCTCAATGAAACAATATTTCGCATAAGGAAAAGCTGCTAAAAAATTCAATATATATATCGTGCATCGCAAATCACAAAATATAAACGAATTTTGAAATAACATAACCACGACTTTGCAACCTTCGGATACTGCGGCATTGCAATATATCAACATTATGATATTGTGATTCCACGTTATTGCGATATTGCAAGATATTATGATTGCAACTTTATTATATTGCGATTTTGCGATATTGCGTTTTATATCAATCACAAGATCGACATCGCACTTAAGTCATACCAATTTGAAATATCATTCAGGATTTGCGATGCGATGTTTTGACAAGACTTGAAAGGAATCACATGTAGGCCTTAATGCATAATTAATAAAAATCAGTCGCTTTTACTCTTTTAAAGGCTCGAGGAGATTTGTATCTGTTTACTCATCTTTGCAAAAAAAATCCCGTCCTTATTGAATTTATTGTGCTAATTGAGTTTCCACTCTCATTTTTTCTTTACGTTCATTTTGTTTTCTTTATTGCTCAATCTCAGGAAACAGTGCTCAGAAATGACTAAGAAATGAAAAAATATAGTTGAAGCTTCTACATTCGAAGGCTCAGACATGCATCCACTCTTTAGTGATACTACATGCAAAAAATAAGGTGGAACTACATTGTGGGAAGCTATGTATAATCTACTGGAGGATGAAAATCCAAAGGTACTGTAAATCAAAGAAACATTCGGCACTAAAATCTCATCTGAAGCTTCCTATTTTGAAGCAACATGTTCTTTCCTCCACAGAATAGCTGCAAGGCCCAAAATCCTGCCATACATGGATATGGTGAAGTGGATTATTGGCAATGTAGATATCTCGGATAGGACATTCAGGAAATCAAGACAAGAAGTCATGGGGTCATTTACCTTAGAAAATTTGCACATAATGTATCATCTGCCAGAACCTTAGAAGCCCTATGACAAAGCTTTCATTGAGCAATTCACAAAAGAAAACAAAGACCCGATAGATGTCATATATACTTGGAGGTCTGGTTCCAGCAAATTGAAATAGGATAAAATTGGTATGTACCCAATTTCACCCTTATCAGCCCCACATAGTTATGTAGCTGCGATGATGTGTAGGTTGTTTGGAAAAGTTAAAAGTACCAAGTTTTCTATGGAATGGATTCCATTGATTGATGCCACTGTTAATGAATTGGAGTAATATTCTGTCTGATAATTTGGCTATGGCCATTAGACAGGATAGACACAACAAAGTTGTTTCTACTCGGGTTATCCCTCCCTTTTTGATGAGTGCATATGTAATGGATGTTATTTGTTTCTGCTCAATATTTCCTAACATGGGTTGGAATTGGACTCTTAAAGACCCTACCCCTATCCATGTGTATCATAAGATTTTGTGGGAATCACAGTTTTTCCCTCAATTTTAAAATATTTTTCAAATAATTATGTTTCCAATATATCAATTATTTTTGATGTAAAAGCCCCAGTATTTCAAAAGAAGCAAACATAGACATATTGTCAGTCGTAGGATGGTTTGGTGAATAAACATTTACTTATATAAGAGTTTTTGGCAGTATTGCAACTCCCCATGTTCTTCCTTATTATGTTCCTAATAACTTACTGGCAAGAGAGATTGCATATCAAATAGTAGGGGAAGGTATTACCAGAAACCTAAAAGACATGAAGAAATTTGTCTGGCCATTTTTTTCTAGTGCAAAGTGGTTCTTTTGAATTATTTGATTTTGGACATGCAGTTAAAGAGATACAGAATATTGCATGCTTTAATATGGCTACTATGCCAGACAAGAAGTATGACCCCAACAAAGTCGCCCAAGACTTTACTGCTATGGTTAAAATCAGATAGTTCATTCACGAGAAAGATGAATTTGATTATCTATTTGAAAAGGATGAGACATTCTTACAGGTCTTACATTTGGCATCAATCAAATTAAACCTAGATGACCTCAATCGTTTTCATATATACACGAATAAAATATTGACACCTATTGCAAATTAAAGGAAACAAGAGAGCCTACTCCCAGCGTAAGCCTAGAAGATAATTCTGCTCAAAATTATGATCAAGAATATCCAGAGAAGTCAATTCAAGGTTCAAAAATTTTTGGACATTAACCTCAAACTCATGAAGAAAACCCTACGGAAAGTCTTGAGAAGGATACAAAGAAAAATAATGGAGAAACAACCAAAGAGACCTTGGCTGAAGAACAATTGGAAATGAATTCTACACAGGTTCAAACACAGACGATCATAGTAAATGATATGGATAAAGAATGGGAGCAATTTAGAAAAAAGCTCCAAGTATAGCTGACAGAGACAAGTATTGAAGGAACTTCTGGATTCCAAATCCCTAAATAGACTTTACAAGTTACAAATCCAGCAACAGATGTTGAAATCATCCCAACCTACCCAACGTCACAAATTGTTTTGAGAATTGAAGAGATACTACCTTTAGATATATTTTATAGTACAACACACAAATCAATGGTAAGGATACAAAAAAAGAAAATAAAGCTTGATTCATCAGTAGCAAATCTAAAGAACGAATCAATGGAGGTTGTATGGAAAGACACCCCCATTGATCCATCAAAAAACCTTACATCGTTGTCACAATTTGCAGGTGCTTATGAAATAGCTATAATGGAGAAGGTAGTAGAGGTTAGTCTTCTGCTTAAATATAAAGATTTAAGAATTTAGCAGTTGGAGCAACAACTTGAAAAGGGAAAACAGAACATCAATAAGCAAACAAAGTTGCAGATGATATAGTTTCAGAAAGATTTTGAGAAAATGAAGTTACAACACCAGGTAAGCATCACAGAGAAAGATACACAGATTCAACAAATGCAAACTGAAGTAGATAAACTCAGAAATCAGCCTCAGACAAAAGAATTCAGCAAAGAGACACTTGAGTTAAACACTTAAATTTCAAAACAACAAGAAATATTTTGTCGAAGAATCTCAATGATCAAACCATATTGTGAAACAAGTGATACATTATTCAATCGAGTGGTTGATCAGAGATTAGAGTATGAAGAGGTTGATAAAAAGATTTCAAAGTTTATTTCTTGGCAAGAATCTGAAGAAGGAACAAAAGTCAATCTGCCAAAGATTGAAGAATCCCACAAAGATATTTTATTTACAGATTGGGATATGCAATTAAAGCAAGAAAAAAGGGAAATAACTAGAGCAGATAGTATAGCAAGCAATACAATTGAAGATGTAAATGAAAACCTTCATAATATCAATCTGATTAAAGAATGAAAGCCAAAAGTTTTCCCAGACATCAAACAGTTAGAGAGACAGTGGAAAGAGACCGCTAAAAATCAAATTGAAGCAATCAAATATCTATCTAAGCTTGATCGAGAAACTTATTGGCAGTTCCTAGTGAAACCATACAGTTAGTGGATGGCTTTGCGTTGTCTAACGAATTCCACTGAAAAGATGGTGCCATTACTCTCTGATGTTGTATTTATGGGACAACTAAGATCCAAAGTCGGCCAGCCATCCCAGCTAAAGCCAATGTTGGATATCTGTGAACTCAAAAGTTCAATGGAAAGTAAGGATCGTTCAATATGATAAAGCACGACATCATATTTTTTAGTTTTTATCTTTTTATTTTTAGTATTCTGAGGAAGGTTGTTTGAAACCTTCTTATCTTTTTATGTAATAATATATTTTTGATACATATGTAATATTATTTAAACCTCTCTCATTCATTTAGAGAGGGGTCTAAGATTTTATCAAAAACACTTTGCAAAAGCTTGCACTTCTGGACTTTTGTGACTGTTTTGATGAAATATATGGAACAAGATCTTGCTTTTCTTGGATATTAAAGCATACTCCACTGAATTTTCATTTCTGTACTCTTAGAGTGTATTTGGTTGAAAAGAAGCAAATCAACGTTGTTGATTTCGTGAGTAGAACCTTTCATATCTAGTACTTTTATCTTTAGGATTGAGTTTTGTTTATGTATTAGCAATAATTTTCCTTCTATTGTATTATGTATGAGATCTGAGTTACAATTTTTCATTAAAGCACTATTGTATGATGTTTCAACTGTAATTCCTTATTGAGTATATGATCAATTGATATATTCAATATAGTTTAACAATTATTTTGCATAACTATTTAGTCAAATTAATTATCTTGAATAATTTCATCTCTTATAGCAATTGAATGATATTTATTACCTTTTTCTTTAAGATATTTTTGTAGACCACATGAGTTAAGTTATTCCCGAGTATAGATTAAGATAAATATTATATTAAATATATGCATGTGTTTATTATTTATATAGATCATTTCTTTTAGTTTAAAATCATTTTCCATTTCACCTTAAAACAAACCCATCATCATCATATCAAACCTTTGCTGAGAAAATGATCCCATTATCCCAAGTAATAAATAGAAAATGAGTTTCTTCCAAGGTCCGGACTGGGTGGTTATCCCCCATGTTGTTGCAATGGAATTCTAAGGCTTCAACACGACCTCGGATTTTGAGGCTCGTTTTCAAGGCTATGTCTTAGGCCACTACCCAGAACTTCATTAAACTTCCAGAAATGATAAAAAACAATGGAATAAGGTTACTAATGAAATCATTGGTACAAATACTTGATCTGACCCCTACTATCCATGACAGGAATTTCTTCAAACATATTACAATTATGAAATCTACAGTTCATAACAACAGATTTGAGAATAAGGGTCTCATACTTATCTAAGATTCGTAAAGAAGAATTGATGTCTTATCACAATAGTTGCATTATCATATATTAGGTCATACATTCATTGCTCATTCATTTGCTAATCAAAATATGATAAGAGCCATACATCAAGTCCGTCATAAAACATTCTCATAACCAGCATATATCCAACAGAAATAATAAGGATATAATAGTCATAAAAACCACATATGAACCAGTACATTCACACATCAAATACCAAGGAGAATGAGCTCTTATTAATGAACGCTTAATCTAACCAAGTCTAGGACTTCCACGAACCACTCAACCATAGATTAGGCAGAACCAAATCTTTCTTTCAGCCAATCACCCTTGTGCCATATTCCAAGCATGAATGTGGGGACTCACAACAAAACCAACCAGGGCTTCCTCATGCTTTACCATATATCCCACAAAGGTATTCTCAGGCTTGAACCCTCATCAATACAACCAGGCTTTACTGCAATCCCCACCGAATCAATATTAGAGAACTTTTGATGTCTTTGAATGGGCCTCCTAAGAAAAATGTACAACCAAAATAAAATTTATAAGAACCAACAAGATTCAAGATGATTATGTCAACCATGGGGGATGATTCACCATTTTTGGGGTAAAAAAGTAAAAGTATTAAAAAATAATAAAATAATAAAACTACTTTTTCAACTTGTAATTTCAACTATCTCCCTAAGGTCTTACTCAAATTTCAAGTGGGAGTACTCATTGGATACAAAATTTAATTCCTCATCCAAGGAGTACCCATGCTGCATACTTTTGATGGACCTTGCTACACGAAAACTAAGAAATACATGAAAAAACATGATTTCAATCAAGTTTTCATGTATTTTTTATTTTTCTTGTAGCAGAGTCCATCTAAAGTATGCAACATGGGTACTCGGATGCAGAATAAAATTATGTATCCAACAAGTGTTCTTGCTCGAAATTTGATTAAACCCATAAGGAGATAAGTAGAAAATACGAAGTTGAAAAGTAGTTTTTTATTTTTCCCTCTAAAATTTGATGATATAATATAATCTTATTTTATTGTTTCAACTATTATTTTATAATTTCCTTAGGAGGCCCATTTTAGACCTAAAAAATCCCCTAATAGTCTAGGCCCTAAACAAGCATGGATGCCTCTGGGATTCTCCACCTAAACCATGAGAAATTCATTTGTCTCAACCTCTCGGCTTTACCGTGTATCCCACCATTACCGGTCAAGGGATTCCTAGGCCTATGAAGTTGACACCCTCTAGGCTTTACTGTGCATCCCATCCTAGGATTCCCAGGCCCAACCAAGGGCACTCACGTTTGGGCTTTACCGTGTATCCCATCTTGGGATTCCTAGGCCCAATCGAGGTGTTCACAACCAAGATTTATAGTGTATCCCATCCTAGGGTTCCTATGCCTTGTGAATAATCCTTAGACCACCCCACTTAGCTTTGAATCCATCAAACAATCAATCTCAACCAAATACAAGAGAACTGACCACACCATGGCTATCTGAAAATGGCAAGGCAAGGTTGCAGAACAATTTCACACCTGGCAAGACCCATGCCAATGACAGCAAGAGAACCAAAACGACACATGCATGTACCATGCATGCCAAAAATAACAAGGAAATTACACATGAAAATCGATACCTCCAAGAAATTCCATTGTAGTCACTTGATTCTGCTCTTTCTTGCTTGATCTTTGCTTCCCTAAACCTTGTTTGCTTTTCCTTGATCCAATGTTGAAGTGTTCCAAGAAAAATCTGTGTCTAAGAGTGAGAAAGAGAGAGAGTAGAGAGAGAGAGAGCTCTAAAATTGAACTGAAAAATGGTAACTGATCCTTATAAGCCTTTTTATTAATGAGGCCTCTATTTTCTTCATTTTCCATTGTTTTCCTTCATTTTCCTCCTCACATGCAAGCTGTGACCTTTCGCCTTCCTTTTCTCCTAATTTCCTTTATTTTCATAAATAAAATGCCAATTAATGCATCTTGCCTTTCCAAAGCCTTTTTCCATTGCCTTTTCCTATTTCCTTAGCCATAATACACGAAATGAACACCCACGCTAGGATGTTTTGCCCAACATTCAGCTTGGAATATGTCTCTTGTGACCTCGGTTATTATTTTTCCTTTATTAACTTTATTACATGGATTTTTGACTAAGGTAGTTACAATATATCATCAATCATTTTTTGCAAACTTTTTTTGTAAATAATGTTTTATTTTTTTTCACAATTTATCTTTTAACAAAGAATACTCCTTACTCATGTATTTCACGATATTAAATTTGACTATTCATAACATATTTTCTAACTTCTCTCATAGGGACTAAGTTGGTGTGAAACACTTGTTTAAAATATTAAGTGGAAGAATATATTTAAATTTTTTTTATTTCTTTTTTATGGGATACATATTTTTGGTAAATTTTCCAAGTACTTCTTTCATTTTGAGGATGGTATTGAGAGAAAATTGTCTAATTGCTATTTAGGACACCTAAAGAAACAAGTGCATTGAGTGAGGTCCAATAAATTACATAGATAGACAAATAGAGGATTTGACCTTGTGACTTGAATCACTCCAACTAACATGTTGGAAACCTACAAATTTCAGCGTTAGATCTGCTAAGGAATTAATTTTTATATATGTCGAAGGGAGAGTATATTGTAATGAGTTTGGATCAAAATGCTTTGAATCTTAATTAATTTGCAAATTTTTAAAAACCATTTCCAAATTTTATTAAAGTTTGGGTAAAATTAAATATTAAACTTAATTTTTTAGAAATTGAAAATAATTTTTTGAATTTTTAAAATTTGAATTTCTATTTTTTGATTGGTGGATCACTAGTTTTATGTGGTTTAAAATCAAATTAAAAATTAAGAATTATTTAAAAAAAAGTGTCCTAAAAAATTAATTATCTAATTTTTTTTTCAAATTTATGGATTTTTCCATAATTAATATTTTCTTTAAAAAAAACAATGGTCATTATGTTTTGGGTTTTTACTAACCATGAAAACTGACCGATTTAAAAAAACAAAAGTTGCAACCTTGTTGATTTTCTTCATATTTAAGGCAACAATACAATAAACAAGGGCTACATAGTAGCTTGTACTTGTCCCATAACTTAGATGTAGCTTAATTAAACTAAAAAAATAATAAAGACAAATATTTCATCACAAAAATAAAAAGCTAATAAAATATTATATTGTTGAATGCCATCACCAAAAATTAAGAAATATGATTAACTAATATTTTTATGTTAACATATATGTGTATGCCTGTGTTATTTTATTAATACATATATATTTTTATAACTAAATTTATTAAAACATGTTTTTAATATAATAATAAATCATTTTACCCCACTATACAGATCATCACAATGAAAATACTGCCCTAAGCGGAATTCGACGCATGTTGGATCGACATGTGTCATCCCCATCCGTGGTGTACATTGGTATTAATTCTCGCAGGATGAAATCCATCCCCACTCTGGTCGATGAGGACATCAATAATATTTGCATTATGGGAAGCTATCCTTATTTCATTCGCCCGCTTCAGATCATCCAATGGAAGTTTAATACAGATCGATGAGGACATCAATAATATTTGCATTATGGGAAGCTATCCTTATTTCATTAGCCCGCTTCAGATCATCCAATGGAAGTTTAATACAGGCGCGTGTGGAAGAGATTTATAAAAAACCATCTGCATGGAGCTCAGTGAGGTAATTCTGTTGGTGACGGATATGGTGGTCATTTGCAACCATGTTGGAGATAACGACTGTTATCTAGCAATCCAACTCAGCACCAACACTAGGCATACTATTTTTACCTCCTGTTTGGAAAATTGGTTTAGTAGTCCACAGGTCATGGGGTTTGCAGAAGGTAACAAACTTCCTGCGGTCTCCATGGGAGACAGATATGGCCCTGCGACTATATTTCCACACTCAGAGTCTTTGTCCTATGACGGGAGTGATAACATTTGGGCAAATTCTCACAATCTTTGTACTTCTCCTGTGCACTCCTAGAGGAACCAATGACACTCTTGTACATGGTGAAAGTGATTTTCTGTCGAAGGTATGCCCTCCAATGGTTCATCACCCTCCACTAGTCCAACACCCTCATCACTCTGAGGTGAATTAGAATAATGGTGTCGCGAGGTGGCACTTCAAATCAATGGAGATGGGACTTTTCCTCGTGTCCATTTTCCAATATCGACACTCGGGCCTAGCCATCAATTGTTAGATGAAAAGGGTCCTCACTTCTTTGACAAGTTCCTTGAATTTATGAATTGTCTCTCTTCGGTCAAGTAATAATATGTATTTGGCAGTCCTTAGAATTTTTGTGTTTGGCAGTCAAGGTTAGGATAATACTGCTCTTTTTTGATAATATAGGCTCAAACTCATCTATAGTCTTGAAAGACACACTCGTCAAGTGACATATATGAAATTTGAAGACTCTAAATTGGTGTTTGTGGGCTGTTTTTCCTGCAGGGAAACACAGATCACCCAAGATAGTTCTATGTAGTCCATTTTTGAAGTAATATAATGTCGAATTACAAACAAAAACTAATAAGTCATTCTAAATTGAAAACATGGACAAAAAACTATAATACATGAAAATGGAAATAATAGAAAAAATGAAAACAAAATAAAAAAACAAAAAGTTAAATAAAAATGAAATAAAACTCAAAACAAAAAATTAGTAACTAATAGAAATGGAAGTTACTAAACAACCCATAATAAGACCTCAACGAATCACCTTACAAATAAACGAATTTAAATAATAATAATAAAATAACAAAAATTGAATTCTCAATGCTAACCTATGGATAAACTCCAAAAAATTTTGGTCAAAGACAAACTCATATTCACTCGAAGAAAAACTGAATGCCTAATACCATGCCTTGGTTGGTATAATATGATTGTCTTCACAATTTTAATCATAACTTAAAATTATTAAAAAAGAAGGAACCTTTTGCACTCACACTTAAGCCTTTCTGTAACTAAATATTTTACTTTAATATACTAGACATTGTAATTTTTTATATTAGATAGTTTATTACATATGAATTATTTTCCACACAATTAACAACATACGATAATTCATATCAATTTGATTTTTCAAACATAGAAATTCTACCATAGATTATTTATTTGTTGCCGAATTAGGATGAGTATAAATTTAAAGTTAAACAAATAGTTTGTTACAATAATTAGCTTTAAAAAAATTATTTATTTTATTTATATCACATATATACATTATTTAATATATATATATATATATATATATATATATATATTATTTAATATAAAGATACTAGACATTGTAATTTCTCCTCCTTATTTTGAATCCATAAATTAAAGATGGAATAAAATGTGCACAAGCATATTTCAATCAACTCTTAACTATTGTAACAATTGATGATGATGGGGCTAATGTTTCATCTAAAATTATTTATGCACCTATCTCTATTTTACTCAAAGGTTGTCTAGTCCATCAATTACTTCGGTTACTTTCATTCATCTTATTTCATTATTAAATTTATGAAATTATTCAAACATTCAATAATTATTATCAATTACTTTTTATATGAAAAACAAATACTAAGTTGTGACACTACATGTTACGCTTATTTAATATATATTACGTTTATACATAATTTTATAATTAATTTTAAAATTAATACTCAAATTAGATAATACTGAAATTAAGTAACACTAATGAATCATGTACACTCAACGAAGTGTTAATTAGAATTTATGCTTTCATTGGGGATTTTATAATATTTTGAAACTCTAGCATGATTATTGTTACTTTTCTAATCTAATTAATAAAAATTGGATTATTTTCTTTTATAAAATTGTAATTGCAAATTCATAATAACGTTATAATATCAAGTACTTTGAGTTGTTGTTTGCTTCTAAATCGATTCTCCAGTCATAAATTGGAGTCCTCTTCTAGTAGTGGAATGAATTTTGGGCTACAAAAATTGTATGATGTTTCTTTATAATATGTATATTAATTTGATATTGTATAATGTTTCTTTATATGTTGCTTATTAATTTTAAAATTTGATATTTTGAATATATGTTTTATATTGATAAATATAAAACATGTTTATAAATAAAATTATTTAAAAATTATACTGATTTTAATTAATTAATTTATTTTATATATAATTGCTGGAAGGTTTTTTTAATAGTTTCATAAATTTATTAATTCTAACATTTTTTATATTATAAAATTACTATAATACTTATGACATGGGAGTATATTGTTGATTTTAATGATTTTATTTTAAATTTTTATATATATTTTGGATTACTGTAAAACCTTAGTTGTTGATCTCAAGGTGTTTCTCTTATCACTCTTTTTATGGTTATTGTCGATCGAGGGAGTACATCCACATTCTACAACCAAGTTGTTGCTGACTATGACAACAAAGGATAATCCTCTCCCTCAAACCCTACTAATCGAGAGAAAAACCCTGAAGGAAATTAGTAACAATCACATCACTCATCCTCCTCTTCAAGAAAACGTTGTCTCGAAAGCTATTTTCCCAGCGCAACCCTAGATCTGAAATTTGAAATCCAATCCACTCGCATTGGGAGCTATATACAGTATATGCAAGTTCACGTCTTCATCGGGAAGTTTCTTAGTATTTGGTCATCGGAAAAAATAATAATAATAAATAAATAAAACAAAACAAAATAATATTAATAATATTACTATTAATAATAATAATATTAATAATATTAATATTAATAATAATAAATAATAAAAAATAATAAAAAATAAAATAAAATAATAAAATAAATAAAAAGTTAAAAAAATCTCTTTCTCACTAGATTTAGCTCAAATAGAAGACAAATGGTTAAATAAAATTAGAGATAGTTTTGAAATGCCTTTTCCCTACCACCTTCTCCAATATTGAAGATCGAACTAGAGTATTCAATATTGTGCCTTATTTCTTCAATTTGGTAGGATTATATCTCTATTTTTGGATGGAATGTTTTTTGCCAAACAAAGAGGAATTCACCATTTCCCTCGTGTGGATTAGGATGTACTCATTGCCACGAGAGTTTTGGGATGAAGAAACCCTGGCGGGCATTGGAAACGTGCCCGATCACTATGTCAAATATTTGGAGTCTACCAAACGGGCCAAGAATATCATACGTTGGAATATGTGTTTACATGAACATATCATAGTCGCTTCTATATTCTATTGATATATATTATCAAGATGAGCTTTGGAAACAAACTCTTAATTACAAATATATTCCATTCAAGTGCAAAAGATGTCATGAATATGGCCATCTTTACCGTCATTTCCCTTTGCTCGTAGTTAATTCTAGTTCTGAAACCCCCCTTGCCCAAGACAAGGAGGGCTTCACCAAAGTGAGCAACAAGTGATCCAACCCCAAATCTCCTGGCTCACACCCTATGTCATCTAACAAGAAATCACCATCTAGCAACCCCTTCACTTGCCTTTCATCCCTAGGAGTTGCACACCTCCCCCCTTCATCATAGCCTCTAAAAATTTGTATGTTTGATCATGTACAACGCCCCGCCACCCCCCCCCCTCCTCCCCCCCATTGTGATGTCAAATATCATTCAGCCTTTTCCCTCCTTCATTGAGCATCTTTCCTCCTTTGCCAACCCCCTGCTTCCCCCACTGGTTTAACCCTCACACCTTGACCACCCCTGCTAACCCTAATTTTACCCTTGACCCCATGGATGAGATGGATCTAGACTCTCTTTACTTATCAAACCTAGAAAAATCTTGGAAAGGGAAAGACCCCTTTTCCCTCCCTCAGCACCAAGTAAATTGATAGGAAAGACATATGTCAGATTGTGTCAAGTCAAGGTCAAAACTATCTCCATCCAATCTAATACTAGTTCATTGGGAGTTAAATCCCAACCCCTAAAGGATGCATCAAAATCACACATAAAAGAAAAGAGAAGAGGTTGGAAAACAAATTTCAACACCGAGAGGAATTAAGTCATTTACGAGTTAACTTAGGTTGCATAAGGGAAATCATAGATTGTTTCCCCACTTCCAAAACTACCCTAAAATGAATATTCTCTCATGGAATATTATAGACCGCAACTATAGAGGTAGCTAGAGATTAATAAAAGAAAAATGGAAGTTAGAAAATACCACAATTATGATGATTCAGGAGACTAAATCATATAGTGAAGTCATCTCCAATATTATCAAAAAATGGGGCAGAAATTGTTTTAAGATTACTATAGATTTTCAAGGTCAATCAGGAGGCCTTGCCATCATTTGGAATATCCAAGAGATTCAAGCGGTATTTTTTTTTTTGCTTTCCACATTATTACAATCCAATTAAGTCTTATTGGCTTACTAGAGACTCATTTCCTCTCTAATGTATATGTTAAACCTCTCTTAAATACAATCCTCTTTGATTTTATTTCTTGCATGCAAAACCTATTTTTCCTCACCCCCCTAGATCCTAGGTGGTGATTTCAACCTTATCAAGTCACTAGATGAGAAATTGGGCAGAATCAAAAGGCTCAATGTAGACTCATTTCTTTTTCAAGACACCATGGTAAACTTATAGCTAATCAATCTGGACATTATCAATGGTACCTATTCATGGAATAATAGAAGAGGAGGAGCCAAGTAAGTAGCATCCAAACTAAATCATTTTCTAATCTTCGAATCCATCTTCGATTGGGACATATTTCTAGAAGCCTCAATTCACTCGAGACGTGGCTTGTACCATTGGCATATCAGTCTCCATATAGACATTCAGACCCTACCTCACAATAGGCCATTCAATTTTGAGAAGTTCTAGCTACATCATCTAGATTTCTAGGAAAATATCAAGCAATGGTGGGAAGACATCTCTAAATTAGTTGGATCCTCTATGTACAAGATTTATAAAAAAGCTAAAACATAGTAAATGATAGTGAAAAGGATGGAACAACACCAAATTTTGAAATATCTTAGAATAAAAATGTAATCTAGGACAAAAAGTGGAAGCTAGACAACAAGAATCCATCCTCTATGGTCATTATGAAGAATTAATTAGAGAAGAAGCTATCACTCTCACAAATCTTGAAGAGTGTAGAAAGAAAGAGGAGCTCCTATGGGTACATGAATAGATGGTTCGAAGGCTTAAAAAATGGGAGTGAAAAACTACTTTTTTCAACAAATCTATGCTCCAACACATGCACCAAAATCGTATTTATTCTATCAAGAATTCTACAAGAGATAAATTGATGGACTACCAAGATATCACTCAAGATCTGATCCACTTATATCAATTTATCTTAACTAAACCCTCTCACAATAGGTCAAATGAAATCCAACACACCATTGAGCATATTCCACATCTGGTTACAACTGAGCAAAACAAAGCCCTACTCCAAACGATTACCCCCGAGGAAGTGGAGAGGAAGGTCAAGGAGATGTCTAGTAACAAGGCTCCAGGCCCAAACAGATTCACAATAGATTTCTTCGAGGCCTTTTGGGCCACTATAGGGAAATAATTTTGGTATGTGGTAGAATAATATTGAATATATTGTTCTATCCTCAAATCCTTAAATGCCACCTTCCTGGCATTGGTCCCAAAGAAGGAAAAGTTGGAAGAGCCTAATGGTTTCAGAATCATTACTCTATACAATGTTATAGATAAGATTATTACTATGATTATAACCAATCACTTAAAGCCCCAGGACTCCCAATCCTTATCTCTCAAAAAAAATATATATATGATTTGTTAAAGGCATGCACATTCTTGATGATATCATGCTCACTCGTGAGGCTATAAACTCCTTGATATCTCTCTTAAACTCGACATGCTTCTTAAGTTGGACCTCTCAAAGGTTTTTGATAATATTAATGGGAAATACCTCCATATAGTTCTGCAGCCCTTTGGATTATCTATGGAATGGATTTATTGACAGGAAACCTTTTATCCTCTACCTCCTTTTTCATCATTGTTAATAGCTCCCAAGTTTCCCCCTTCAATTCTTCCTATGGCATCCAACAAGGAGACCCCCTCTCGCCATTATTCTTCATTTTGGTTTTGGAATGGCTAGGGATATCTCTCAAGGTTGTAGCCATCATGCATTCACTTCATGGACTCCAACTATTTGGGGAAACTCTTACTCTTCCTCACCAACAATTAATTGATGATACCAAGGGAATGGACACCCTATCCATACTTGAAGCTTGTAAGTTCATTTGAATCCTAGAAGAATTATCCCTCACCTCTAGCATGGATTTCAAAAAATACAAGTCTTGGATATTTTTCTTCAACACCCCCCTATTCAATGTCACATTTCCAATATATTGGGCTTCCATATAAGCAAACTTCCCTCTAAGTACTTAGCAGTCTGTTTGGCTAAAATTTCCTTGAAATGGAGTATCTTGGAGGACCTCCTCCTCAAAATAAACAAGAAGTTGTAAAGGTGTTATTTTTTCTCTTTCGACATTGTTCACATACATGTCCTACTAAAATATGTTCTCCAAGCCCTTCCTATCTACCTCTATTTCACACTTATGGAACATGTATCAATACTTCAGGAGCTTCATAAAATCCAACGCAAATTTCTTTGGGGTGTCTTAGCCATGGAATGAAAGTGGTCATTGGTGGCCTAGGATAAGTTATCCCAACTCAAAATCAAGGGTGGGCTTGGTTTAAGGGACTCCAACACCATGGTGATGGTCATAAGTGCCAAAATATAGTGGAAATGGATTCAAGGTGGCCTAGATATATGGAAAAGCATATGGCATTGAAAATATGCTCTGCATGCTCCCTCATAGCTCTCAGTTTGTATAAACTCCATGGTTACAGGCTCATCCATATTGTCAGGCTAGGAGGTAACTCCTCAAAACTGAATTTTTATTTTTCATTAAGGCTGATCATACATATATACATGGAGGGAGAGACTCTTGGGCTTCATCTACTAGTGTCTCTTCATATTCCAACTCTCCTTATTTTCTATTTACACAATTTTACATATTCACCCAATCCCAATTATTAGGTGCCAACATTCCCCCCCTTAATATGAAGGGATGTTGGTGAGTCCAAGCATCGTTCTGAATCTTTCAAACTTTTATCTTCCAAGGACTTTGGTGAAGATGCCTACAATCTGCTCATTTTTGGAATAATGGCATACTAGATGGATTGTCTTGGCCTCAACATGACATTGAATCATATGGTATTTTGTATTGATGTGCTTCGTTCAATCATGGAACTTTGGGTTCTTGGAAAAAATTATTGCAGAAGTGTTGTTAATCATGATGGAGTTGAAATCACTTGTTTCACCTGCAAATCCTCTAAAATTTTCCTAAGCCACACAATTTCCTTTTTTTCTTCAGTTGCTACCACATATTATGCCTCTATTGTGGAATCTACTGGAACTTATTTTTTGTGTGACCTCCAGGAGACATCTCATGATCCAATACTCTAACATAACCTGAAGTAGTTAACCCAGTTTTGTTATCTCCATCAAAGTCTAAATTAGAGTATTTGATCAAGCTGAAGTCACCCACCTGTGTATACTTAAGTCCAAAGTCTTGAGTACCATTCAAGTACTTCAAAACTCTTTTTGTAGAAAACCGATATACCTTACAAGGCTTTTGCAGAAATTTGAAGAGGATTCCAACAACAAATGAAATGTCTTGTCTGGTAATAGTCAGGTAGTTGAGACTTCCTACAAGCTATTTATACTTTGTTGCATCCTCAAATTCAATTCCTTCAATGGATGTGAGCTTAAAGTTCTATTCCATTCGAGTAGTCAAAGGATTGCACTCATCCATGCCAAACTTGTTCAAAAAATCTCCAATGTACTTCTTCTGAGAGAGGAATATAAACTTCGGATGTTGAGTTACTTCAATACCAAGATATTAGTGAACATAGCCCAATTTAGTCATTTCAAAACCTTTCTTCAATTCCTTCTTTATGGATGCAATATAGCTCTCATTCTTCCCTATCATCAAAAGATCATCAACCTACACCACAAGATATACATTTTTTTTGCCAACTTTCTTTACAAACAAAGTTGCATCATCAAGATTATAATGTTTGAAGTTGAGTTTCAGAATATGCTCAGTTAACTTCTCATACCAGGCTCGCAGTTCTCGCTTGAGGTCATACAAGGATTTTACAAGCTTGCATACTTTGTGTTTTTGGCCCTTCACAACAAATCCTTTTGGTTGGGACATAAAAACATTCTCTTTCATATCTAAATTTGAGAAAGTAATTTTTACATCCATTTAATGGACTTTCCAACCGTTTTGAGCTTCCAAGGCAAAGATTTTCTCTATGGTAGCCCATTTTGTGGTGGGGGCAAAAGTATCCTCATAGCCGACCCCTTCCTTCTATGCAAAACCTTTGTCCAAAAGCCTGGCTTTGTGCTTGTCAAGTGAGCCATCATATTTATATGTGTTATTGTAGACCCACTTGTAGCCAATTGGTTTGGTTCCAAATGGAGGATCAACCAGCTTCCAAGTGCCATTATTTATCAAGGCATAATATTCCTTTTCAATCACTTCTTTCCATTCATCATGAGAAGCAGATTATTTGAAGGAATTTGGTTCAAAATATGTAGAAAAATTCATTTCACAATCATAAGAAACATCCATATCAAAAGGTGAATAAGAATCATCTACATCACCTCCATTCTTCCTGGTTGTACTTCTTGTTCCTGTCTTTCCAACCTCATCAGGATGAACATTTTCAAGTGTCTTTGTCAACCATTTTGGAGGACCTTTCTGAGATGGCCCAAGTTCCTTAGTTAATTGAGTTTGGCTGAAACAAGTTTTAGTCTACAAATTTTTTCAATCACATCACTCAAAGTGTCATCCATGGTTGGATCCTCATGTGTGGAAGAGAGTGCTTCAGAAGAATATTCCATGGATTAATCCAGTATAGGAATCCCCCCTTCAAGATGTGGAATCTGATTATCAAATTATTGAAAATACTTTGCATGTCTGAATCTATCCAAGCGATCATCTTGTCGCTCAACAATATTATCAATCTTGGAGAATTCAAGAAATATTACATCTCTATATACTACAAACTTCTTATTAGCTTCATCATAGAGATGGTATGCTTTGGAGGTATTTGAATACCCCAAGAAGATACACTTACGACTCCTTGCTCCGATTTTGTTTATTTGTTCCTTAGGTATAAAGGCATAACATGTGGAACTAAAGAGCCTGAGATGCTTTACCGAAGGAATGTGGCCATACCACATTTCATGAGTCTTTTTTCTAATAGCATTAGATGGACACCTATTCTTTATATACACAAAACATATAACTACATCAGCCCAAAACATCAATTTTACATTCTTGAAAAACATCATGGAACATACCATATTTGAGATTGTCCTGTTCATTCTTTTAGCTACTTCGTTTTGTTGGGGATTATAAGGAAAATTTGTTTGATTTTTGATCCCATGTTGGCAAAGCTAGTTTTAAAATTCATTTGAAGTGTATTATTTTCCATTATCAGTGTGAATAGATACAATATGAGATTGTGCATCATTTTCAATATGTGCATGAAAGTTCTTGAATGTTTGAAAATCATCAGATTTGTTCTTCAATAAATAAACCTAACACATTGTAGTGTAGTCATCAATAAATATCATCATATATTTATTACCATTTGCAGAAGGAACATACATTGTGCCACATAAATATGAATGAATAAGTTCAAGTTTTATATGTGTCCTGGAATGTGAATTGTGAAAATATTGTTTGCTATGCCTTCCTAGAATACAAGCATCACATTTCTTAAGTTTCCTAGGAATTTTAGGCAAACCAGTAACACCACTTTTATTCAACATATGAAGGTTGTCATAATTCAAGTGTCCAAATCTAGCATGCCATAAAATATTTGATGGAAATGTACCTTCATCATAGTGAGAACTGTATTCAAATTTTTGTGCATGATCAAAGGTACCTTGCAACTTCATAAGCATTTTTTCTTCTTTCCCCATCATGATAAGTGGGTGATCTAATGCTTTTCTAACCTCAAACTTTCCATCAAATATATGAATGGAGTGTCCTTGCTAGCATATGTAGACCAAATACAACAATTTTCTCCTCAACTCTAGGAGGTATAGAACATCATGCAGAAGAAATTCTAGAATACCAGACAATTTGAGGTTGATGGTGCCAACCCCTAATGGCTTGAGTTTTAACTTGTCTGCAAAGTATATTGCTCCATCAACATTGCTGGTAAATTATTCAAAAAAAAATCTTCTAAAATTCAGGTGGCAAGTTTCTCCTAAATCAAGCAACCAATCATCTTTCCATGAAGAAAGTGAAGTATTGAACAAGTCTTCATTTACTCCAATATTGCAATGTGCCACAACATAATGAGTAGATTCAGGTTCTTTACCTTTCTCTTCGTCATGGGTTTTACCTTTGGCTTCATTTATTTCCTGCTCGATTTTTTCCCAAGGTAGCTTACATGTGGATGCATCATGTCCATATCTATTGCAATGTATGCAATGAAGATCAGAATTTTCTCCTTGGAATTGTCTGCCCCACTGCCTCTAAAATTTCTTCTTCCTCTTCCTCTTCAGCCACCTCTTCCTCTAGAAGAATCTTGAACATGATTATTCTCTCTATGTGAAATACACACAGCTTCTTCGGAATACTAAGGAGTTGTCTTCTTCCCAAATCATTTTCTCTCTCAGCAAACTTCCTCTCAACGGAGTCAAAGGTAATCTCCTTGAGATTTTCACTTTCATGCAATGACTCAAGTTCATGTGAGTAAGTGGTATATAGTGCCTTGACATAAGCTATGAGAGGAATTTCTATTTAAACACAAATGTTTTTAATACCATGCATAATAGATCTTACTTCTGATGTTATAGCTAGAGGTTCATCATTTTTCAATTCAAGACTGAACAATTTAATCATCAATTGGACAACTTCAAGTTCAGAGTGTGAGTCATGCAATTCCTTCAAATTTTTCAAGGCATTATAACCATTTGAGAATGGTGAAATATGGTGACTTGCCTATTCATTTACAGATGTTTCAATCAAGGCATATACCTTGTTTTTCTTGTTTTCCCAAATGGCGATCTCCTTTTATGAGGTGGGATTTGCAAGTTCATTTTCTCCTTCTCCTTCACAAATTCCTCTACACAACTCATTAAAAATGAGAGTCTGTTTTATCTTCCTTGACCATTCAGGATAGTTCTCTTTTCGCGATAAAATTACTCCAAAAATAGATATCAATGAATACATTTTAAATATGTGTACTCTGCTTCCAATATAAAAAAATTGCACTCCCAGTGTAAAAAAATTCACTCTAATAGCAATATTGTGAAAAATAGAATTTTGATTGGTAATATATGAAAAAGGTAATATTTGGGGGAGGGTTTATATGGGGGGAGGTGGTATATGGGAAGGGCGTCTATGGAAATGGTGCATATGGAGGAGTTATATATAACGAGTGAAGGGTATAAAGAATGGTATGGGGGTATAAACAGTGGAACAAAAGCATGGTATATAGAAATCGGGTATTTTAACCGAGAAGGGTATGTGGAGAGAGGTATAACATCAACGTGAAACCATATACCATGAAACCAATGGAGCTGACTGTGAGTATGACTGTGATAGATCAAAGTGGTATTAATGCAACCATGCAGAATTTAACCAGGAGACGGGTCCAAAAAGTTGCAACATGGTATAGAAATGGTGTTGTATCGCAAGGGGAGAGGTCAGTGAAAGTGGAAAGAACACATGATACTAGTGGCAGGCTACTGTGTAACATGGAGCCGAGGCACTTTGTATATTATATATGCATAGAGTATGGAGCATTATATGTCAGGAAGTATGGAACGTTATATGCCAGGAATAAAATACGTAGATGGAATATGTCAATCTGGAAATATAAATAGTCGAAACAAGTGGTGGAATGGATTGAGGTTGAGTGTGATAATACCAATGGACAGGTGATTTGAATATGCCAGGCTGAGGTATTAACTATGCGGAGGAGCTATTCAGAAAAAAAATCGCATACAATACTACCAATGCAAACGCACACTCACAAAAAATACACACTCACAGTCTCCACACCAACGCAGAATTAGAGGTCATACCATGTTAGGTTGTGTTCATTAAGAAGGCACAAACCCATAGTTCACAGTAGTGTTCAATCACCATTCATGCATTCAATTCAATGCAACATTCAATGAGATTTGAGGGCGCATACCATTACATTGTCTTCAAAATGAGCTCAATGTATAATAGTATTGCATTCAAAAAAACTAACGTAGACACAAAGGAAAGAGAACATGCAAAGTATGCAGGGGTTGCAAGGTAGTAAATCCTAAAAATGGGTTTGGCTTTGATACCATGTCAAGCCAGGAGGTAACTCCTAAGAACTGAATTGTTATTTTGCATTAAGGTTGATCATAGATATATACATGGAGGGAGAGACTCTTGGGCTTCATCTCCTGGTGTCTCTTCATATTCCATCTCTCCTTATTTTCTATTTACATTATTTTACATACTCACCCAATCCCAATGACTAGGTGTCAACACATATGGTCTCTAGCTAAGAAGAGTAGTGTAACAACCACACCCCACTTATCCCATGGGGGTGGCTTCTACTATTAATCCAAATCCCTTGTCTATGTTATAAGAATGGGATTAAAATTTTTAGTTGTTTTATTCACTTCCTTATTAATAACTTTCTAAGGGTTTGAATCATTTAATTAAGTTTATCACCTTTATCATACACCTGATCACAATGATAATTAGATACATATACATATATGTATTATTAATGGCCTTATTTCACATAGATACATATACATATATGCATTATTTGTGTGGCCCTATTGCCATAGTCTCAAAAAAAATTATGAAACAACTCACAAAAGACAATAAAAGATCGATCAACGACTTAGAAATCAACCTCTTCGAGGGGACAACCTCCTTTACACTACATAAATGAACAATTATTGGATGATACAAATGAAAAAACCTCCTTTCTATATATAGGAGTCCAAGGGGTCACAATATGATCCCATCCGACATAACAATAATAATGTAAGGGCACAACAATAACAATAGTGGGCTTTTATGGGGCACAATAATAACAATATGGGGACTACTGGGCATGAGAATAAAAATAAGGGGGCTACACTAACAATAAAAATAAGGGGATACACTAGTATTATAGGGACCTAGCATGCTCCTCTCCTTCAAAAAGGTGTTGTCCTCAACGCTTGAGTAGTTCTGGATGATTTTGTATAAAATTATCATCCTCCCATGTTGAATCTTCAGCGGGTAAGTTCTTCCACTTAATGAGATACTCAAAAATTGATCGATTTCATAGTTGTCGAGTTCTTGTTTCCGTGACTGCTTCAGGTTCCAATATGATTTTTCCTTCTTCGTAAAGCTCTGGAAATATTGTTTGATATGGGAGCTTGTCACCTATAACCTTTTTTAAACATGAAACATGGAAAACTCAGTGCACTCAGGAAGATGCAGGAAGCTCCAATTTTTATGCCATAGTACCAATATTTTGGAGCACTTTGTAATGACCATAATACTTTGGTGATAATTTATTATCCTTCTTAGCTTGCTTCAGGGAAATTTGTTTGTATGGTTGTAACCGTAAAAATACCAAGTCACCTACATCAAAACTTCTTTCGCTGCGATGTTGATCTACCTATTGTTTCATTCGATTCTACGACAAGGTGAGGTTATACTTTAAGAGTTGGAGAACTTATTGTTGATGCTCAATGTGATCTTCCACTACTTTAACCTTAGAATTTTATCTTAAATATGATGTGATGAATGGTGGATGATATCCATAAAGTGCCATAAATGGGGTCATTTTTGTTGCAGTATGGAAGGAAGTGTTATACCACCATTCAGCCAGAGGTAACCACTTGACCCATTGTGTCTATTATCAGATACAAAGAAACGAAGATATCCTTCCAAACATTTGTTCACTATCTCAGTTTTCCCATCAGATTGAGGATGATATGATGAGATATGAGCTAATTGAGTACCCAAACAAGAAAATAATTCCTTCCAAAACTTTCTTGTAAAAATGGGATCTCTTTCGCTTACAAAAATCTTTGGGTTTCATCATAGCTTTTGAATTGTTTCCATAAATGTAGTAGCTACTATACTAGCTTTAAATGGCTGAGATAATGCACAAAATTGTTCATACTTATTAATTCTATAAACTACCACCATGATGGAATTATTTCCTTCAAACTTGGGTAAACCTGTGATAAAATCCATTGAAACCTCCTCCCAACATTTACATGGAATGGATAAAGGTTGTAACATACCTAGGGTCTTAATTGTCTCAACTTTATTTTGTTGGAAAACCAAACATTCTACCACAAAATTTTAAATATTAGATTTAAGGCCATCCCAAAAAAAATCCTTCTTGACTTTGTGGTAAGTTTTTTAAAATCTTGAGTGCCATCCTAAGGGAGAGGTGTGCAATTCCAAAAGAATCTTTTGTTTGAGTTAGGAATTCTTACAAATATATAAGTGAAATTTGTACCATAATGAATCATTTTTCCAGCTAAATGTTTCATATGTACTGGGATATTGTTGCAACTTTTGAATGAGTGTCCATACCTCTTCATCATTCTTCCATTCATCCCTTACTTTGGTTATCCACTCAAGTTGGATAATATAAATGGCACAAAGCAATGCTTTCACACCCTCATCCTTTCTTGAGAGTGCATTTGCAACAACATTTTACTTCCATTTTTTGTAGATGATTTAAAAGTCATAACCCAAAATCATTGTGATCCATTTTTGTTTCTCTTCTGAAGCTAATATTTGGTCCAAAAATTATTTAAGACTATCATGATCTATTTTTACCTTGAAGTGTCCCATTATATAAGGTCGACATTGCTTTAGTGCATGTAATATTTCCAACATTTCCTTCTCATAAATATGTTTCAGTAAATACTTTCCTTTGATTGGACGACTTTCAAAAGCAATGGGTATTCCTTCTTGAATTAAAACCGCACCAATTCCATTTCATGAGGCATCACATTCCACAATAATGGTTTTTGTGAAGTCTGGCATAGCTATGACCGGTGATTGGAACATTGCCTCTTTAATATGTCCAAAGGCCTTAGTTGCGTATGGAGTCCAATAAAATGCATCTTCTTCAGTAATGTTCTTAAAGGTGCCTATATTCTCCCATAATTCTTAACAAACTTACAATAATACCCTGTTAACCCCTGAAATCCTCGAAGATGCTTTATGGTTATAGGGATTTTCCATTCCTTAATGGATTTAATTTTTTTAGGGTCTACCTTAACACCATCATGAGATACAATATGACACAAATATTCCACCTTCTATACTCCAAATAAACATTTGGATTTTTTTTCATAGAATTGTTTCTCCTCCAACAGTTTGAGCACCATGTCAACATGTTGAACATCATCCTTCTAAGACTTGTTGTAGATTAGTATATCATCAAAAAATACTAACACAAATTTTATAAGGAAGGGTTTGAAAATGGAATTCATCAAACCTTGAAAGGTGGAAAGTGCATTAGTAAGGCCAAAAGGCATGACCAAATATTCATAATGACCCTCATGAGTTCTGAATGTTGTTTTCAGAATGTCTTCAATCTTCTTTCTAATTTGATGATATCCAAAACAAAGATCCAACTTGGTGAAGTAAATTTCTCCATTTAATTCATCCAATAATTCATAAATGACGGGGATGGGAAATTTATATTTAATAGTGAGCTTGTTGAGCTCCCTATAATCCAGAAACATACGCCATGATCCATCCTTCTTACGCACAAATAATACTGGAGCAGAGAAAGAACTTTGATTAGGTTGAATTATACCAGCCTCTAACACTTTCGCAACCATACGTTCAATCTCACTCTTTTGAGAATAAGGATATTTTTAAGGCCTGATGTTTGAAGGAACATTTCTTGGAATCAAATGAATAGCATGATCATGATCAGGAATAGGTGGGAGTCCTTTGGGAGCCTTAAATACCTTGGAATGTCTTCTCCAATGAATCAGGCTCTCAAAGGCATACCTCATGTTGGATGTTATCCTTTAAAGTCCCTATGAAGACATCAATCTTGTGTTCCTTTGGAATATCAATCACCCACACATTAAATTTTTGGAAGTCCTCAATTTTCTCCACTATTGAACCCTTTTTTTTGAGATTTATCAATTGGCTAAAGGAGGTGTTGTTCTTTGTATCCTCATAATGTGCTATAATTTCCTCCATAAAAATTGACCAAGTGAAAATTTGTTTACGAGAGAAAATCCATTGATACCATACAAATGTATTGGGGTCTAAATATAAAGTTTCAATATGTACCTTTTGTGTGTTTTGCACATTATGGAGATCAAAATATTGCTCCATCTGTAGTATCCATTTTACGGGATCCTTGCCATCAAACTTACTCATATTGATCTTTGAAATATATTGGGTCTTCAATCCAATTTTATATTTTATGAAATCATATATTGATATTTGAAATATATTGGGTCTTCAATCCAATGTTATAGTTTATGAAATCATGATTAGCGTTTATTTTTTTCTCATCATGAGTTTCATCTACTACCTTTTCGCCATTAGGAAATTTTTTCTTGTAGCAACTTTGTCAAACCTTACATGTATTTATTCAAATATTCCATGTTTCCTTTTAAACCATCCATGTCACATTTTAATCCGTTCATGTCGCCTTTTAAACCATCCATGTCATTTTTTAGTTCTTCGTTGGTTGCTCTTTGTGAGAGTGAAATTTGTGGCAGTTGGTCCCGTAATTTTGATATATAATGTTGCACTTCTTCCTCTTCATGTGTCATAGTAGAGTTTTCTGAGAATTTAATGGGTGTGGAATTCTTTTTGGGAGGAATTTTAGAATCCAATACTTATATCTATGCTTCAATATGCCCTTGGAATCACTTCAAACTTATTTTTCAAACAAAAGTTATGTAATTTTAAAAAACAAATACACACATTTTTCTTGTTTTTCAGGGGATCGATATTGAAACTCATGTATATTTGTCATTTCGGATCTTAAATATCTAAAATTTGGTCTTGTAGTAGCCATATGATTCTTCTTTCCAATGCCACATGTTAGGCCTAATTTGGATTCTTCAAGACAAAGATATTCTTGATCTCCCACAATGACCTAATTATGGGTTGGTTCAATAGAGCAAACTTGTACGATGTGCCAGGTGTCACTATTTCGACCTATAGCTCTGAAATCGACACAAAAGAAAAAATTTCGTGCAATTTCTACCATTTTTTACAGAATTCCAATCTGGTGACTAAAACTAACGTTATGATGATTTTTCCTCGGTCACCTATTTAAGATGAAATTTTGGAGCCTGTAAAAACCCTAACTTTCACAGATCATATGTCTGAAAATATTATGAATCAAGGTTTGAAATTTTTACACGAATTTCATCAAGATTTTGGCTCCACGTGGTCACAATTTTAGCTTCTGAAGCCTCGTATAAAGAATGTTATAGCGAAAATTCCAAGATGACCTGTTTGCAGTAGTGAAATCCTAGAATCCAAAGCTCTGATACCAAATGTTATGAAACCATCTCACAAAATAGAATAAAATATAGATCAAAGACTTAGAAATCAACCTCTTCAAGGGGGGAACCTCCTTTACATTACATAAATGAAAAATTCTTGGATGATACAAATGAAAAAACCTCCTTTCTATATATAGGAGTGCAAGGGGTCACAATATAATCATAGCCGACATAACAATAACAATGTAAGGGCACAACAATAATAATAGTGGGCTTCTATGGGGCACAATAATAAAAATATGGGGACTACATGGGCACAAAAATAACAATAAGGGGGCTACCGTAACAATAACAATAAGGGGATACACTAGTATTATAGGGACCTAGAAAAAACCAATGTCAATTATATATATATATATATATATATATATATATATATATATATATATATATATATATATATATATATATATATATATATATATATACATCATATATATACACACACACACACACACACACACATTTCCAAACCCATCCCATTGGCATGCGTTATGCATGCAATGGCACCCATGCCAATTTTTCACCCTTTGAGCCAATATAAATTAGCCACATTACTTGATCTGGCGACCCCACTATCCACTCATGGATTGGATGCCCAGGAACAACCACGTTAGATCAATGGTTTTCGTGAGGTTACTCCTCCCCGCTGATGTCAAAAAGGGGGCAGTGCGGGGGGGGGGGGGGGTTGGTCATGATCTTGGATGTTGATCTCAAAAGGTAGGTAGGTAGCACGTGCGAGGGGTTCCCCTTGCACTAATGTCACAGGGGTAGGTTTGTGCATGTCATTGATATCAAGGTGGCAGATCTTTGTCATTCGATCATTGTGTGGTACCTATTGTCATCATGTCCCACTACCAAGTTAAACCTTCCGCAAATTCAATGGCATACATCCAACGACACTCCCGATCCATGGATTGTGTTGGGGTAACACGCTCGATGTTTAATTTAAGAAAGGGGTGTTTCAATGAAGGTTCTAGCCTGAGGTTTTAGGGAATACATTATATGACCCACATCAATTGCGCCACATCCAACGACCCATAGATGATTGTGCCACCCCTCCCTCCTCCCTATCGACATCACAAGAATTCTCTTGCACTTAGAGCTATACATACATACATACATATATATATATATATATATATATATATATATATATATATATATATATATATATATATATATATATATATATATATATATATGCAACCACATTCTCACTGTAGTCATTATTCATAGGTGCACATTAATAGATTCCATGGAGCCATTAAAACCAGTTTCCAACTACTGGTGGGAATGTTGTTCCAGAGGAAACAACCATGTATTTAGACCACAAAAAATAATTTGTCTATGTTGCATGAAATGGCATGATTTCATGAGGGTGTATTCAATATTATGGAAGGAATTATACTATTGTAGCTAGCCAAAATTATTTTTCTCGAGCCAATTTGCTTATGATGCTCAACAAGATAAGAACAAACAAAATTTGCATAGCAATGTTATTGTTACAAAATATGAAGGAGAAATACATTTATCAATATCACAAGTATAATAATATCACTTATCTTTAAAATCTGGATAACTGAGTCTAGGAAAATTAATTTCCACCCAACCTTAGACAGTTGCAACCAAGCTCACTTGTATTTGTCACCCCCAAGCCGAATTCCAGAGACTGGGGGGCTTTCTTAAGGGATCAAAATCACCAGTTTCCATCAAAAACAGGGAGTCCACAGGACCTCCTTCTTCCACCCACCAGCCACTCAGTAGATCAAAGGTGCATAGTGAATCTAAAGACTTGTTACCTCCACCCTCAAGTTATTCAATGATAGCCAGTTAATACACAAGGAATCCAGAGAACTAGTCTCCACCCTTCCAGAAAAACATAGTGATTCCACGTCCCACTTTAGGGACTCCAAAACCCACTGTAAATTCATACAGCAAGGATGATTTCAAATATCCTCCTTCTAGGATTCCAAGTAATAATCCTCCACCCAATCCATTGAGTGAATCCAGATAAATACCATCTCAACCCTCTCGCAATATAGGGAATCAAGAGGCCTTATTTCTCACCAGAGAGAGATCATCCCACTGTCATACTTGCCAACTGAACTGATATTTGTCTTCTCTTCTCTGCTACAAAATGTTTATCCTCCTCCTTCTCCAGAGTGATTGTGTGATTCTATCTGTAAGTGAATGTGTATCTCCTGTCTAAGGTCAAACTGCCTCTTTTTCCTTCTCCTTCACAATGTTTGAATGTCATTATCCTAGCTCTCAGCGCAGTAAATATTCATTAATTTTGGTCCTCCCTGCCTTGTGAGTGTTCTCTAAAGCAGCATGGTTTGCATACTTCTCTTGCAGTCCCATTTAATTTATAAAACCAGTTCATTAAACATGCCAACCAACCTTTAATGGCTATCAAAACAGTCCATATTTTCCTGTACAACGAAACCTTCACAACCCCGAGCAAGCAACCTCCTTAGCTCTGGAATTCGTGTCGCTATGACTCATACCATTTTAATTGTTGAAATTCAATGAGAAAATGCACCCACACACTAGTGAGGTTATGCACTAGTGAGGTTACACACTAGTGAGGAATTCGGGTGTCTAGTTTATTTTTCCCTTAAATAAATTGGACAATAAAGTGTAATTCCATCTCATAACAACTTGTATCAGTTAAATAAGTCATGATGACTGAGTTAGCTCAAGAATATCGATTTTAGGGTCTAATATGAGGTATGTAGAGTGATTCTAATATTTTTTGGGCCCAATTGTAGTTAATGCACTAGTGGGGTTAATGTATAATCTGTTAACTCAATATTGAGTTAAAATTAGTTTAACTAGTTCTAACTAAGTGATGAATTAGTGAGAGGTCTAGTGAATTAAATTATATTTAATTCAAAAGTAGTGATCACTCAGATAACTAATAATTCTCTATTATTAATTGCATGCATGTCATTTATAAGGATGACCCAGTTGAGATAGAGGTTAAAGCGAACATAACCATCAATTGTATTTTTAGAGAATTGCCCGAGTGCAATTATAAAGCCATGAGGAATCCATGATGGATTGTGCAATCAAGGAATGGCGACTTTCCAATTTAATAGGGGCCTGATTCTTTAGGAATTGCATGAGCAAGGAAAAATGAAGGAAGGTTGATAATTGGCTATGTGTTTGTCCAATTTTGCCTAGATCAGTGTGAGACAATTTTTAGAGTGTGGGAGATTCTTGTGAGAAAGAAAGCATTGTATTGTTTCATTATTGCTTGAATTTATACAATATATGATAGCAGGGTTTTGAGCAGTTTCTTTCCCAAAGAATATCTTGTTTTGTGCGATTGATTTACTTCTTTCTCTTACTTGCATGTGATTGAGAGATCGTGTTTTGTATTCTGCAAATATTGTAGAAGGATTCAATATCTTGTTTTAGTACATTACAATATTGGATTGAATCCCATTGGTATAATTTCTACATGGTATTAGAGTGCCAAGAATCACAATAGAAGATAATAAATTGAGTCTGTGTTGACCAAGATTCAAATTTGCGGATTCATTCTTTGGTACCTAGCAACTGACCAGGATGTCTTTCAATGGCTTGAGACTCCAAGATCCACTCGAGGGAAATTCAAATTATATTTCATGGAAGGATATAATGGAGGAAGTATTGGAGAATAACGGACTAAAGGGATTCATTGACACTAGTATTCCTAATCCAGCTCCAACAGATGTTACGCAGCATGAAGCATGGAAAAAGAATGTTGCAAAGGAAAGGAGGATCTTATTAGAGGGAGGTCAAGATCATATTGTATGAAGTCTCCATGGAAAGGAAACTCCATATGATATGTGGAAGGCCTTGATAGATTTATTTTAAAGAAGAAGTGACCACAGGAAATTTCCACTCAAGAAAAAGCTCAGGAAAATAAAAATGAAGAAGGGCGACACAACCTAGAAATCTTGACCAAGTTCACTCAATGTCGAGATGAGCTTGGAAGTGTTGGGGTAATTTTGGTTGATGATGACTTGGTAATCCTAGCACTTCTAGGCCTTCCCGAGAGTTGGCATAGTTACCAGGACTCTTCGAATGGGAGGGAGTAGTTACCAAAGTGGGAGCGACTATGGTTGGATTTGGTACAAGAAGAGTTTTGGTGGACTGCCATGGATGGATCCTCATCCAAGACTGATGATGAGGAAAATTGTGCCTTAGCTGGTAAGGAAAAGAAAGGGAAATGGAAGAATTCGCAATCCAAATATGAGACCAGCAAAGAAGGCAAGAAACGAGACATGTCAAAGGTGAAATGTTTCAACTGTCATGATCATGGAAATTGTGCCAAAAATTGTCCACAAAAGAAGAAGAAGAAAAAGAAGGCTCTAAGAGTTGTAGCGGGTGAAGCTTTGTGCTTACATTTTGAGTTGTACTTCTCTCTCATTGCATGCATGGTGTCAACTTTGAAGGTATCAATGTGGTACTTGTATAGTGGAGCATCTTTCCACATGACTGGAAATAAAGAACTCTTTAGTAGCTTGAAGGAGAATGATCTTCAGGTGTGAATCAAGATGGGTGATGACGGGAGGTATAGTGCTACTGGGATTGGTACAGTTACTTTCTAAAGAGAGTCAGGTAAACCCCTCATGCTAAAATATGTCATGCATGTACCAGGTTTGAAGAAGAATTTGGTTTCAGCTGCTATGTTGGAGGATTGTGGATATGATGTGGTTTTCAGTGAAGGAAAGGCATTCCTTTGTCACAAAGCCATAGGATAGGTAAAGAAGATTGGGTTTCATGTGAAGAACCTCTAAAAAATCAATGTAGATGGTTGCATAGCATTGAGCAATAAAGCAGATAAGGTAATGAGCTAGGATACTGGCGAGTTATGGTACAGGAGGTTGGGTCATCTACACCACCGTGATTTGAGGATCATGAAACATATTTCTACAGGGCTTCCAAAGGGTACACTTGTGCAGAGAGACACATGCAAGGGTTTTAATATGGAGAAGTATACAAAATCCACCTTTCACGGTAAGGAAATTCTAGTAGTGACAATCCTTGATAAGTTTCACTCATACGTGTGTGGACCTTTCTCAATAGATTCCACAGCAAAGCACAGGTATTATGTGATTTTTTTTGATGATTTTTCTAGAAAGTGTTGGATTTTCTTCAAGCAGAAGAAATATTAGATTTTCTCCAAAATCACTAGTAGAGAAATATAAAGGGAAGAATGTGAAGGCTCTAAGGAGCGAAATGGTGGTGAGTATATCTTTAATGAATTCAAGAAATTTTGTGCCAAAGAAAGAATTCAGAGAGAATTGATTGCACCTCATAACCCACAACAGAATGGGGTTGAAGAAAGAAATAACAGAACAATTGTGGGAGTAGCATGAGCTCTGTCACATGACTAGGGCCTACTGATGCATATATGGGCAGAGGCATATCACACAGTAGTATTTGTGCAGAACCGTAGTCCTCATCAGATACTTGACATGAGTACACCAGATGAGGCTTTTTCAGGTAAGAAACTGGATGTTTCATATTTTAAAATGTTTGGCTCATTTGTCTATTTCCATGTGACCAAATATACAAGGAAGAAGCTACAAACAACAACAAAGGTTTGGATATTTTTGGGGTACACAAATACTCCCCACAACTATCGAATGTATTTCCCAACACACAAGATGACAGTTGTTTAAAGAGATATGAAATTTGATGAGGAGAATGCCATGTGATTGTCCCTTGAGAGGGAGCTTGACTTCCATGCAGCAGAGGAACTATTAGTTCCAAAGAATGAAACTCAGGATGTGGAGCAACGACAAGCAGAGGAACAGAGAGTGGTAGAAACCACTCATGCAGATCCATCCACCAAAAGTAGTAAGAAGTGCACCAGAGAGGTTGACAGATTAATGCTATATGTGATAAAGAATGTAGGTGCACCTACATCATAGCGCAGGCAGACAAGGTCCCCAGACAAGTATACTGGATACATGGCTCTTATGAGTGAATGTATTGTGACAGAAACATACTCTTTCGAGGAAGCAGTGTAGAAGTCGGTATGGGTTGATGCCATGCTTGAGGTGTATGATTCCATTATAATAAATAGTGTATGGGAATTGGTCTCAAGACCAATGGGGAAGTCAGTGATCGGTTCCGAGTGGATCTATAAGTTCAATCAAGTAGCAGATGGGAGTGTGGAGAAAAAAAAAGTTAGATTTGTGGCTAGAGGTTCTCACAGGTAGAGGGGATTGACTATGAGGAGACTTTTGCACCAATTGCAAGGTACTCATTGATTAGATCCATCCTTGCACTCTCAGTATAGATGGGATGGCAGATACATTAGATGGATGTAAAGACAACCTTTCTCAATGGATTTATTGAGGAAGAAGTGTAAATTGAGCAGCCAGAAGGTTTTGAGACCTTAGACAGGGAGTTGCATGTGTGCAAACTCAAGAGAGAATTGTAAGGGCTGAAGCAAGCACCTCATGCTTGGTACATCAAGATCAACAACTATTTCAACGATTTGGGCTTCACAAAGAGTGGATCGGATGCGGACCTATATCATATTGTGGTTGATGGTAATATTTTTATTATTGTACTTTATGTAGATGATCTGATACTGACGGGTGACGAGAAACTCATAACTTATTACAAAGAGGACATTGCAAGAGAATTTGAGATGAAGGATATGGTGCTCTTGCATTATTTCCTTGGTTTGGAAATATGGAAAAGAAATGGGGGTCTATTTGTATCCTAGGGCATGTATGCTAAGGAGGTTCTAAGGAAGTTACACATGGAGGGAAACAAACCCATAGAGACTCCTCTTGTAGGAAACTGGAGGAAGGAGGATGGTACTTCAAGTGAGGTAGTGGATGCTACTGTTTATAGGCAGCTTGTGGGTTCACTTATGTATTTGGTGAACACACGACCAGAAATATGTTACGTAGTTAACCATCTTAGTCAATCCATTGTTAAGCCAACAAAGCTCTTTTTGAAGGCAGAGAAGCATGTCTTGAGATATATCAAGGGCACTACAGAGATTTGATTATGGTACAAACGGATAGAGGGAGTGAAGCTTCAAGGCTTCACTGATGCAGATTTGAGAGGCAGTCCATCAAACAGGAAGAGCACATCAGGAGGCATCTTCAACATTTGATCAACATCAGTTTCTTGGTACAACATGAAATAGAGATCATTAGCACTCAGTTCAGCACAGGCATAGTACAATTAAGCTATTCAGGTTGCATGCAAGTCCATATGGGTGAGGAAGATACTTGTTGGTTTGTTTGGTCATCAGATGGATCCTACGGTGATACATTGTGATAACCAGAGTTGAATTAAACTCTCAATTAATCCAGTATTGCATTAAAAGTCCAAGCATATTGATATTCGGTATCACCATATCAAATATTGTGTTCAGAGGCCCATTATTTTGTTGCAATACATTCCCACAGAGGATCGGGATTCAGACATCTTGACGAAGGCGCTAGAAAAGAGAAAATTCGAATACCATAGAGGTAGGATCAGGGTAGCTGATAATCCCTTTCTTGTTGAGAGGGAGTGTTGAAATTCAACAAGAAAATGCACCCACACACTAGTCAATTTACACACTAGTGAGGTTACACATTGGTGAGGTTACACACCGGTGAGGAATGTGGATGTCTAATTTATTTTTCCCTTAAATAAATTGGACAATAAATTTTAATTTCATCTCATAACAACTTGTATCAGTTAACTAAGTCATTATTACTAATTTCGCTCAAGAAATTCCAGTTGAGGTTCTAAGATGAGGCATGTAGATTGATTCTAATATTTTTGGGGTCCAGTTGCACTTAATGCACTAGTGGGGTGCAGGTGTAATCAATTAACTCAATTAATTGATTTGAAATTAGTTTAACTAGTTCTAACTGAGTGATGAATTAGTGAGAGGTCCAGTGAATTAAATTAGATTTAAGTAGTGCTCAATCAAATAGTTGATGATTCGCTATTATTAGCTGCATGCATGTCAGTTCTAAGGATGACCCAGTTGAGACAAAGGTTAAAGGGAACATAACTATCAGTTTTATTTTTAGAGAATTGCCCCAGTGCAATTATAAAGCCATGAGGAATCCATGATGGATTGCGCAATCAATAAAGGTTGATTTTCCTATTTAATATGCGCCTAATTCTTTAGGAATTGTGTGAGCAAGGCAGGCTGGAGTAAGGCTGAGAATTGGCTATGTGTTTCTCCAATTTTTCCTAGATTAGTGTGAGTGTGGGAGATACTTGTGAAAAAGAAAGAATTGTATTTTTTCATGATTCCTTGACTTTATACAGTATATGATAGCGGGGTTTTGAGCAGTTTCTTTGCCCAAGAATATCCTTTGTTGTATGATTGATTTAATTCTTTCTCTTACTTGCATGTGATTCAGTGATTGTGTTTTGTATTTCGCAAATATTGTAGAAGTATTCAGTATCTTTTTTTAGTACATCACAAGATCGAATTGAATCCCATTGGTATAATTTATATATTAATTCTATTTTAAAAATATTCACATTGCATGTCTCATGGGGAAATCAGGGTTGCGGCTATCACAAAACTCTTCCCCTTAAGGGAACATCATTCTCGGTGTTCTTTCTGCTCATATGAAACACATTGGTAAAAAAAATACAAACACATATTGTTTCATGGAGCTTTATATGTACATCTCTATGGATTATTTACACACACACACGCACACACGCACACACACACACACACACACATATATAAGCACACATTTTCTTCAAAAAATAAACAAAAATGGGTAATTATACTTCATGGCATTATTTATTTCCCATGTGGCTTCCTCTAGCCCAAAGTGCCTCCACTACACTTTGACTTGTTCTATCGCTTGATTCTCTAGCATGAGACTCCTCCAGTATAGAATGCAATATGAATATGGTTGGAACTCTCCCTCTAGTTGAAATTGTATAATATACCAATCAATCACGTGATTAGAATCCTTCAGCTATATTTTAAGTAAGGAAACATGGAAAACGTCGTGAACTCTTACTGAAGGAGGTAAAGCCAACCTATAGGCCACTGCTCCAATAATTTCCAGGATCTCAAAAGGTCCACAATACCATGGTGCCAGCTAGGCACATGCTCCAATACTCAAGGAACTCTTCTTGGGTTTAATTCTTAAGTAAACATGTTCCCCAACTTGGAACTCTTTATTCACCCTATGTTGATCTTCATAAATTTTTTGCCTATCTTGTACCACTTCCAAATTTTGTTTAATGAGTTGAATTTGTTGCTCCATTTCCTTGAGCATATCTGGCCCAACAAGGAATCAATTCATTGGATCACTAAATTTGATAGGATTATTGCAACTCCTCCCATAGAGAGCCTCAAATGGACTCATCCTTATGGATTCTTGGTATCCATTTTTTTAATAAAACTCTACAAGTGGAAAACAATTTTCCCACTTCTTGGGTTGATGCATTACATACATCATCAACAAGCCCTCAAGGATCTTATTTGTCCTCTTTTTTTTCCCATCTGTCTGTGGATGATATGTTGTACTAAATTCTAACTTGGTCCTCCTTCCAAAATATTGAAGTGAACTTAGCATCTCGGTCTAAAATAATTTTCTTGGGGATACCATGCAGCCTCACAATTTATTTATGAATATTTGTGCCACTTCACTAGCAGAATATGTGGACTTGATTGCCACAAAGTGAGATACCTTACTCAGCTTATCTGTCACTACCATGATTTCATCATGCTGCTTAGATGTCCTAGCTAAACCTGTAATGAAATCCATATAAATTTCCTCCCATTTCCATTCTGAAATGGGAATAGGCCGCAACAAACATGTTGGATTTATGCACTCGAATTTTACCTGTTGGAATTCTCTGCATTTTTCCATAAAATTAGCCACTTCCTTCTTCAAATTCAGTCACTATAAATAGTACTTTTTAATTCTTGTAAGGGTATTTTGATACCCTGGATGGCCTGAATAAGGATTAACATGGAATTCTTTCATTATTATCATTTTTAGTCCATCATTTTTTTTTTTTTCTGAATCTGACTACTTCTATATTGATACAAGAGTAAAATTACAAAGAGGCAGGAGCCTCAAAAGAGCAAGCCTATTTTAAGAGGCGATCGCACATTACAATGCTGCATATTGATAGGAAAACAGTCTGGATACTGACCACAAAAATTGTGTGAAACCAAGACCTTGTCTGACTCATGAACACCTGTACCAAGACATGAACTTTCCAGAGGGACTCATGAATACCTGACACAAAACTCTTGACAGGGCTTATACAGACTTTTCCCAAAACTAAACCAAAAACGGACTCTGTGTTGAACTGAAGCATACACCTATTATCATGAACAAAACAAGTGGAATGCCGCCCACTCAGGGGAATCGGGCATTTAGACGAAAGAGAAATCTTCTGAGCTGGAGAAAGACAGATTAGCAATTGACTATAATAGAGGAGGGAATTGTACACCTCCTTGCTGCCTGTAATCAAAAACCAAAGGGCGCAAACCTGATCAGACATCATTGAAAGGTGAAGGCACTTCCTCGACGATTGGACACGCGTATTGGTAAGGATCTGCATCATCTGGAGGAGGGTTGTTCATGCATGAAGAGCCACCCACAGGAAGACCACTGGGACCTGCATGCTAGCTCTCTTGCTGCGTGTCATGGCCACTCGGATCACTTTGCCTGATATCCATATGAGGGGAGCTGGAACTAATGTCTGCTCCAGGCTCCAGGACTACATCATGTGTTTCCATAACGAGGCCGGAAGAGACTTCACGAAGCTTGATAGTGACAGAGGTGAGGAAAGTATGATTATTAAGAGTGCAAGGATAATGAAGGCGGGCCGAATGAGTTTGGGCTCTGGAGGAGAGGCGGAAGAATTCCGGAGGAGTAGACTGACCACGACCCCGCCCATGACCCCGCCTGGAAGCTGGTGAGCGAACAAGGCCAAAGTCAGAGGTGTCGAACGAGGAAGTAGAGGGAGTGGGAGAGGGCGGGTGAATAACGTGCCCTTGAGAGGAGCCTCTTCGACTGTGCATTCTTTGGCGCAAACGCGGCATGCTTTGAAGAGCAGTGAGGGCCGAGGGATCAGCAAATAAGAGCCTGGAGTGAGCTTTCTAGGGAGACCGGAAATAAGTAGAAGACCAGCGACTGAAATTGCAATAGGGACTATGGGTGATGTGAATCCCAGGACTGAGATCAACACAACCATTCAAAAAGCAACGCTTCCCTGTACTGGTGCATGAGCAGGGCTCTGCATCCGCCAGAGAGCATTTAGCACGCAGAGGAGGAGCACAATGAAAGTTCAGAGAGGGCGCCATGGCAGTTGAAGGATCGAGAGAGCTTGGAGAAGAGGGCCACATTAACGCAGCAAATGAATGTTGTTCAGTAGTATTAAAATCCCACTGAAGGCGAGGAAGGATGGCGGTGGAGATAAACCACGCGCAAAGCCTTCGTACCACTGCCTTACCTATCACCTCGGAAACCACCCGCATCCGGGACATTTTTAGTCCATCATTATTCGACACATAATTTTTGTTTTTAAATCTAACTAGACTATCATTAGTGAGGTGATATTCCTCATCCTCACCACCTTGCAAAAATTTTCCTTTCACTTGTTGATATTTTTCATATTGTTGTCTTTAACTTTTGACCCTTTCTACCAGCTTTGTTTTATAAGAATTTACAACTACCAAGTGATTCACTAGAATTATTCTGCTAAGAGCATCAACAACCTTATTTTATTTTAATTTGATGTACTTAATCTCAAAGTCAAACCCACAAAATTTTCCCAAGCATATTTCTTTTGTAGCATTCAACTTGGGTTTACCAAACAAGTACTTGAGCCAAATGTGGTCTGTCATAAGTCTAACTTTTTTTTCCAAGGAATTAATGCCTCCACATCTTCAATGCATGAATGATGGTAGCCAACTCTGGATCATGAATCACGTAATTCACCTCATGTTCATTCAATTTCCTGGACTCATAACATACTACCTACCCTTCTTGCATCAAGACTCCATTGAGCCCTTCCTTGCAAGCATTTCTGCACACCACAAAATCTTTGCCAGGCTCTATAATCCTTAATACTAGTGCATTTGTGAGGAATTGATTCAGTTGCTCAAAACTTGTTGCACATTGATTTTTCCACTCAAATTTGTTTCCCTTCCTTTGCAAGGATGTAATAAGATGGACTATCTTGGATAAATTCCTGATAAATATCTGGTAATAACCTACCAATCCCATGAATTATTTGATCTCATCCACATTCTTTGGATTCAGCCACTCCATTATGGCCTTTATCTTCTCTAGACCAACTGATTTCCCTTCCTTGGAGACAATATGCCCCAAATAATGTATTTGTGACTGGAAAACGTTACATTTTTTGAGCTTGGCATAGAGCTTATGCTCCCTCAGCAATTGTAGTATTGTTTCCAAATGCTTCTCATGCTCTTCCTCTGTCTTTGAGTACACCAATATATCATCAATAAACACATTGAAAAACTTGTCCAAATAGGGATGCAACGCACTGTTCATTAGGCACATGGCCATGCCAGGGGAACTAGTAAACCCAAAGAGTACCACTACAAATTCGTAGTGCCCATATCTTGTCCCGAAAGAAGTCTTCTCAATATCCTCCTCCTTGATCCTTACTTGATGATATCCTGGCCTCAATTCAACCATGGAGAATATTGTTTCTCCCCTCAATTGATCGAAGAGATCATTAATCCTTTTAAATTGGTACTTTTTCTTGATGGTCACCTTATCTAATTGTTTATAGTCAATGCATAACCTAAGGGTTCCATCCTTCTTCTTTACGAAGAATACTAGTTCTCCCCATGGAGACACACTTGGCCTTATGTATCCCTTGTCCAGAATCTCCTTTATCTGCAATTTAAACTCCATCGACTCAGGGGTACTCATCATGTATGGTTCCTTGTATGTCGGTGCTACTTGAGGTACCAAATAAATAGATAAATATATCTCTCTATGAGGAGGTAGTCTGGGAACCTCTATTGAAAAAAAATCTACATACTGTTGCAAAATTGAGTACCTTTTTAGCCGTTCACCTTCATCATTGGAAATATCACTTCCAAATTTCGCGTCACTAGAAACTTGTACTGAAAACAAGATATATCCCTTTTTGTTGTTGCGCTTGGCTTGCATAGCAATGATTAGTCTCACAGAGGTAGCTTTTTTCCTACTCTGCAATACTCTTCTATCTCCTTGCTCATATAAACATTCAATTTGATTTTTGAAGCAACCCACATCGGTTCTATGTAGGTATAACCAGTCCATGCCCAATAGTATTCCATATGAACCTAATGGAAATACATTCAAGTGTGTGTTGGTGGGTATGTTGTTGAGCTCAAATGCACATGACCTTACCCAGTGACTGATATTCCTTTGTTTCAGTTACTGTTTGAACCGACCATGGTTCTTCATGAAATTCCTTAAATAGATTTCATTTCCCAACAAGCTTTGGGCTAACGTCAATATAATTACAACCTAGATCAATTAAAATCGAAATATTTTGATCATGCATCTTACCTTCCATCTCAATGATGGATGTCTGATGGTCTGCCTAGTATTTTTCCACTGTTTTTAAATTCTAAGCATACTTTTACCTACCTCACACATTGTACAAGCTTCTTGGACCTTGTAAATATTTGGTCCAATCTGTTCATGATGTGTATATTCCCTCTTCCTACGGTTTTCACCACATGTCTACATTTCAATGGCTCTCGACCTTAAATCTTAGGTTGCTCTGTTGCTAGTTGCTGAATATTTTTCCTAATAACAGTGTTAGTTTTTTTTTGAAATTGCTTTGTGGGGGTTGGTTTCTTACCCTCCCCTCCCTTTTCTTTGAATTTTTCTTAGGCCAATCCCTCTTGATCCCCATGTTTTTCATTGTCTTTCATATACCTTTCACTTATTTTTTGTGGATTTCCTTCTCAAAGAAATGTTTCATCTTCTCAATAGAGTCCTTTAGAGTATGAGGTTCCAACAACTCAATTTTATCTCTGAATGCAATACGCAACCCAATAATAAACCTTTGAATTTTGGATTTCTTATCTTTCAGAAATGGCACATACCTCAAAAGTTCTAGGAACTTGGTGACATATTCATCATATGATAACTTCCCCATATTGTGTTCATAGAACTCTTTTGCCTTGCCATCATAGTAACACTCTGATAAGTATTGTTCTCTGAAGAGCCTTTCAATTTTTTTCCAAGTCAATCCTTTCTAAATAATGCCTCCAACATTTTTCATATCTTCCCACCATATGTCTGCTTTTTCTTTCAAGTTTTAGATGGAAATCCTAGCTTTCGTATTTTCAGAATAGTCATGAATTTTGAAAATTTTCATCATCCCAATAAAAAAAGCTTCTACCTCTTCTAACTTCTTCATTTCCCTATAAAATGTGGGTAGCTTGGTTTTCTTAAATTCCTCAAGCAAGTAATCCTTTTCCTCTCTTTCGTGATGGTGATGGTCGTTGTTGTAGCCTAATTCGACTCAGCTAAAATTTAAGAGAGGTTCTGAGCAATTCAAGGTTATTGAGGAAAAATTGTTAAAATTTCAAGAAGACCTGTAATATGCTCGAAAGGATAACCACAAGGTCAACGAGGATTCCTCATCATATGTGCACCAGAACCAAAATCAAGCAAGCAGCAGCATTGGGCATGTAATCTAAGCTAGAGGGGCAGCAAAGAGAAAAGCGTGCAAGAGGGGTCAAGTCGGGCTTATTCGAGTGCAGAACAGTTCAAAAGTCGGACCGATGGGCACGTTCAAAACATTGCACACCGGAAAGGGTCGAGTCGGACTCATTCGCAAGCTCAGGAGGGACTAGCACAACAGAACACCAGATAAGATCAGGAGGGTCACACCATGGAGCAAACAAACTAATTTTCTAAAGGTGGAGAAAGGGTACATTTCCCTTAAAAACTTAAGAGTTTTGGAGGAGGCACAAAGGGAAAAATATATGGTTTGGATCAAAGCGTAGAACTGGAGCAGAGATATGGACTATGGAGATTAAATTGTAAACTGCAAACCATAAGTTCCAAAGTATAGGAGCGGGAGGTAAATGTTAAAATCACCAAAGTGCGATATGCGACGTGGTGGGGCTCGATTGCAAATCGAAAATCACAATTTTTAAAGAATAAGTGCGGAGGTAAATGCTAAATTCATCGAAGTGTGATATGCGAAGATGTGGCAAGGTGACGTGGCAGATGACGTGGCCCTGACCCCACAGATCATAGTTGATTTAAGCTAACATGGAAGATGATGTGGGAGTGACGTGGCAAGGTGACGTGGCAGATGACGTGGCCCTGGCCCACATACTGCACATCACAAGTTCTAAAAGTTAAGCGCAAAGGGTAAGTGTTATAAATGTCAAAGTGCAATGTGTGATGTAGTGGGGCTCGATCGCAAATCACAAATCACAAGTTTTAAATGATAGGCGCAGGAGGTAAATGTTAAAATTGTTGAAGTGCGATTTGCAATGCGATGGGGCCCGATCGCAAATCACAAATTGCAAGTTTTAAAGGATAACCGCGGGAGGTAAGTGATAAATTCATCGAAGTGTGATGTGCAATGCCAGGTGGGACCCGATCACATAGCGCACATCACAAGTTTTAAAAGATAAGTGCTAAGGAAAAGTTAAAAACAACGACATGCGAAGTGCGATGTTGGGCAAATGTAATGTGGTTTCAAAAGTTAACTCCAAAGGTTTTCAAATATGAAGGTAAGGCATTTCTTGTGTTAAATCGCATTGGAGGAAGAAAGGAGGATTATAACGTAAAGTCAATGAAACGTCTTGATAATGGAAGAAAGTCTAAACACCAGTAGAGAGACTTGGGTAAGTGACCCGACGCGGAGACAAGGAGAAGAGAAGACTAAACATAGGAGGCACGCACAGGAGAGGCAGAGTCGGGTAGCAAGTGACATGATGATAGCGTTCAAAACACAAAAGCATGGGCAGAGTCAGGTGGAGATGCGTTTATGCATACTATTAGGACATCACAGCTGAAATGGAAGGAGACACATCAGCAACAAATCAGACTCGGCAAAAGGATTATATTCCACGTGTATTTTGTTTTCTTTGTTAAGATCGAAGCTACAATGGTGTCCTCGATTGCAATGTAATAAGTAGTTTAACAAATTAGGAAGTTTAGGAGTTTCAAGAAGCTTGAGAAATTACAAACTGCTTTTGACAGATTTAAGCAAGAGAGAAGGAAAGAAAGGGGTTCCGAGTTTTGGACCTCTTGGGGGATTACATTTTGTACCTCTTTTTCTAATGGGTAAATGAAATAAGCAGTAAGTTTCCTACAACTGTTGACGGTGATTCGTGTTTCTTGTCCATTTTATGTCCCTTCTTCTTTGAATGAAGTGAATTAATGTAGCAGCCGGTCTCTTAATTACATCTGTGAGTAAGAGTTAAATGAACTTAATTTGTGCTGCTTCACTCCATCTCTTCTCCCTTCACAAATTCTATCTAAAACTTAAAAGTAATAGGTTATGTGTTTACAACATATTATTTTGAGTTTCCCCTCTCTAAACAAACTCTTGAAGAAACTTTAAAGTAATAGATTTTGTGTTTACATCATATTATTTCAAGCTTCATCTCTCTCCATGAATTTCCTCTGAAACTTAAAAGTGGTAGATTCTGTGTTTTCAACATATTGCTTTGAGTTTCCCCTGCAGTTCTTCTTTTCATTCAGATATCAGCAGTGAATGGCATTATGAAATATTTTATTATTCTAGATCATTAAGGGTTTTAGAAAAGTAGTTTCTAGAGGGATAGAACAAAGACCTCATGATAAAATAATTTCTGTGACACACTTTTAAAATGTCTCAAGCATTGATTCCTTTCACAAGTGTGTTGGTTATTCCTCTTGGGGTTGTCAAAGATGCATTTCCCAATGTAACATCCATGGTGAAAATTCCATGTATTAAAGTTAAAAATAATAACCATGGTTGAAGGGACGCTTATTCCAAAGATGAATGTTAGGAAAAACATCCTAGTGGGTGTTAATTTTGTTTATTATGGCTAAAGAAATTAGCAAAGGCAAAGTCAAAGGCTTTGGAAAGGAAAAATAGAAATTTTTGCACATTTATTTATGAAAATAATGGAAATTAGGAGAAAAGGGAGATGAAAGGTCACAGGTTGCATGTGAGGAGGAAAATGAAGGAAAATAATGGAAAATGAAGAAAATATAGGCCTCTTCTATAAAAAGGCTTTTGAGGACCAGTTGGTACCTTTTGTCAGTGCATTTTTGGAGCTCTCTCATTATTCTCTCTCTCGCTCTCTCTCTCTCTCTCTCTCTCTCTCTCTCACTCTCACTCTTCGACACAGAGTTTTTTGGAGAATTTTGGCATTGGACCAAGAAAGGAAATAAAGCAAGAAGAAGGAGGAAGCAAGCAAGGAGGAGTAGGAATCAAGCAGCTACAACATGATTCTTGGCAGGTATCTATTTGCATGTGTATTTTCCTTGCTATATCTAGCATGCATGGTATTGCATGTGGTTATTTTCTATCTTCGCATGGGTTTTTGCCACGTGTGACAATGTTTTAGCCTTTCAATTTCTGGGTAGTCATGGTGTTTTGGAGTTCTCATGTTTTTTTTTAGCTAGATTACTAGATGGATTTGAATCTGAGTGGGGTGGATATCCAAATTGATATAACACATGGCATAGTAACCCCTGAACCAGGTTGTGGGTTGCGGTAAATATGGATAGTGTGTTGCCTTGATGAGCCTAGGAATCCTTGACCGGTGAATGACAGGATATACGCTAAATCCTAGAGGTGGTTATCTCTCCATCATGCCTAGGAATCCCAAGTTTGGGATATACAGTAAATCCTAGAGAGTATGTCTCGTTTTAGGGCATAGTGACCCCTGATTCATACTGTGGGTTGTGATAAATCCTTAGAGACTAGGAGACAAGAAAATTCCTCACAGTTTAGGCGGAGAGAATCTGATGATATACAAGCTTTTTTTTCCTATTGATCGAGTGCAGATCACGGTAAAGCCAATTATGACATGTTTATTGTGTTGGCCTAGTGATCGGGTGTGGATCACGGTAAAGCCTAATTTTTATTGATGAGGGTGAGGCAGTTTAGCCTTTGGATTCCCTGGTTGGTTCTTTCAGTTTGAGGCCCACATTCATGCTTGTAATATGGCACGGGAGTGATTGCATGAAGAAAAATTTATCCTAGACAACCTATGGTCGGGTGGAACGTGGAAGTCCCATCTCTGGCTTGTTGTTTACATTCATTAATCAAAAGCTCATTCCTATGGTATTTGATGTATAATTTCACTAGTTATTATGTGGATTTTATTGTTATTGTATCCATTATGTTTTTGTTGTTATTATGATGGTTAAAAGCATGTGTTTTAACAGTGATTATGTATGGCTCTACCTATGTTTTTACTTGTAAATTAATGAACATTGTATCTATGGTCAAATAGATTGTATTTCAGCTAATGATGTAAGGGAGAAATGCTTCTTAGCGATTCTCAGATAAGTATGATACCCCTATGCTCAAATCTATTGTTTACACCTGTAGTTTCAATGTTTGTGACATGTTTGACAAAATGCTTGTCATGGCTAGGAGGGGTCCAGATGAGTTCTTGTTGATGTGATTTCTTCTTATCATTTTCCAGTTGTTATTTATCATCTCTGAACTTTTCATGAAGTTATAGGCAAAGGATTGGGTTTTGGGCCAGAAAAGGTGGCTCAAATCCCAGGGATGCTGGTACAAAATTGAGTAATTGGGGATCTGGATGCTGGCATGTAGTGTTATGTCTACGTCTATGGCCTCCTAGACACTAGATTGCAAGTTTTTTCCTGCATCTATGGCTCAAAGAGGTCAAAAAGTCAGTGTGACCCATGGGTAAGAGTCCTAAAAGGTTAGGTTACCTGTTGGGGGTGTTATTGTTGTTGTAAAAGGTTTGTATGTTGTGTTTCCATTAGTTCCACTTCCTTAAGGTCACCTAGGAGTTGAATATCATTATAGTAGTCTCTCATCACATTTTTTCCCTGGTTGGTTGGTTACTTAGGTAGATGTTGAAAAAGGTTGTTACAGAGTTGTATCAGAGCATGGTTCAACCCTTGGATTGGATGGGCGGTGTGTTGGTAATGATTTTATCTTTGTTTCATATATTTTTCTCATACCTATGGTGTATGTTTTTTTTGCATCAATCTTTTTTTGGCCATGATGGCAGTGGTGTCAGCACGAAAGGGTCGATGGTGTTGTGTCGACATGTTGTCATGAGTATATGATTAATTATGTGTTTTTCATGTTTGTGTATTGTGTGTACACACTTTTTTACACATTGCTACATGTTGTATATGAATTTCTTGTTATGCTAGGTCACATATTGGTCATGCTTGTGTATTTTTTGTGTATGATTACTTGCATTTTTATGAAATCAGCTCACAAAATAGAAGAAAATAAAGATCAACGACTTAGAAATCAGCCTCTTCAAGGGGGCAACCTCCTTTACATTACATAAATGAACAATTCTTGGATGATACAAATGAAAAAACCTCCTTTCTATATATATGAGTCCAAGGGGTCACAGTATAATCCTATTAGAGCTAACAATAATAATGTAAGGGCACAACAATAACAATAGTGCACTTTTATGGGGCACAATAATAAAAATATGGGGACTACAGGGGTACAAAAATAACAATAAGGGGGATACACTAACAATAATAAGGGACTACACTAGTAATATAGGGAAATAACATGCCCACATCCTTCAAAAAAGTGTTGTCCTCAACGCTTGAGTAGTTTTGGATGCTTCTGTATAAAATTCTCATCCTCCCATGTGGAATCTTCGGTGGGTAAATTCTTCCACTTGATGAGATACTTCGAAATTGATTGATTTCGTAGTTGTCGAGTTCTTATTTCTGTGACTTCTTCAAGTTCCAATATGATTTTTCCTTCCTCATCAATTTCTCGCAATATTGTTTGAACCGGAAGTTTGTCACATATACCCTTCTTTAAGCATGGAACATGGAAAACTGGGTGCACTCGAGAAGAAGTAGGAAGCTCCAATTTGTATGCCATAGTACCAATATTTTGCAACACCTTGTAAGGACCATAGTACTTTGGCGATAATTTACTATCCTTCTTAGCTTGCTTGAGGGAAATTTTTTTGTATGGTTGTATCCGTAAAAATACCCAGTCTCCTACATCAAAACTTCTCTCACTGTGATGTTGATATGCTTGTTGTTTCGTTCGATTTTGTGCCAAATTTAGGTTATCCTTTAAGATATGGAGAACTTGTTGTGGATGCTAGATGTGATCTTCCACTGCTTGAACCTTAGAATTTTCTCTTAAATATGATGTGATGGACGGTCAATGATATCCATGAAGTGCCATAAATGGGGTCATTTTGCTGCAGTATGGAAGGAAGTGTTATACCACCATTCAGCTGAGGTAACCACTTGACCCATTGAGTTTGTTTATCAGATACAAAACAATGAAGAAATCCTCCCAAACATTTGTTCACTATCTTAGTTTTCCCATCGGATTGAGGATGATGAGATAAGCCATGAGCTAGTTGAGTACCCAAACAAGAAAAAAATTCCATCCAAAAATTTCCAGTGAAAATGGGATCTCTCTTGCTTACAATAATCTTTGGGTTTCCATGTAGCTTTTGAATTGTTTCCATAATGCAGTAGCAATTGCACTTGCTTTAAATGGATGAGATAATGCACAAAAGTATGCATACTTGGTAATTCTATCAACTACCACCATGATGACACTCTTTCCTTCAGACTTAGGTAAACCTGTGATAAAATCCATTGAAACCTCCTCTCAACATTGACTTGGAATGGATAAAGTTTGTAACAGAACCAGGGTCTTAATTGTCTCAACTTTATTTTGCTGGAAAGAAAAACATTCTACGACAAACTTTAGAATATCAGATTTAAGGCCATCCCAAAAAAATTATTTCTTCACCCTGTGGTAAGTTTTTAAAAATACCAAGTGTCCTCCTAAGGGAGAGGTGTGCAATTCCAAAATAATCTTTTGTTTTAGTTTGGAATTCTTACAAATATATAAGTGATCTTTGTACAATAAGGAATCATTTTTCCAACGAAATGTATCATATGTACTGGGATCTTGCTGCAATTTTTGAATGAGTGTCCACACTTCTTCGTCATTCTTCCATTCCTCCCTTACTTTGGTTATCCAATCTGGTTGGATAATACAAATGGCACAAATAAATGCTTGCACCTCCTCATCCTTTCTTGAGAGTGCATATGAAACAACATTTAGCTTCGCCTTTTTGTAGATGATTTCAAAGTCATAACCCAACATCTTTGTGGCCCATTTTTTCTACTCTTTTGAAGATAGTCTTTGTTCCAAAAATTATTTAAGACTATCATGATTATTTTTTACCTTGAAGTGTCTTCCCATTAGGTAAGGTCGCCATTTATTTAGTGCATGTAGTATTTCCAACATTTCCTTCTCATAAATAGCTTTCTATAAATACTTTCCTTTGATTGGAAGGCTTTCAAAAGCAACGGGTCTTCCTTCTTGCATTAAAACAACACCAATTCCATTTCTTGAGGCATCACATTCCACAATAAAGGTTTTTGTGAAGTATGGTGTAGCTAACATCGATGCTTGGCACATTGCCTCTTTTATATGTTCAAAGGCCTTATTTGCTTCAGGAGTCCATGAAAATTCATCTTTATTCAATAATGTTGTTAGTGGTGCTTCTATTCTCCCATAATTCTTTAAAAACTTGTGATAATACCCTGTTAACCCAAGAAATCCTCGCAACTTCTTTATGGTTGTGGGGAATTTCCATTCCTTAATGGCTTTAATTTTTTTAGGGTCTATCTTAACACCCTCCTGAAATACAATATGACCCATATATTCCACCTCTTGTACTCCAAATAAACATTTGGACATTTTTGCATATAATTGTTTCTCCTCCAATAGTATGAGAAACCTGTCAACATGTTGAATATGATCCTTTCAAGAACTGATGTAGATTAGTATATCATCAAAAAATACTAACACAATTTTTCTAAGGAAGGGTTTGAAAATGGAATTCATCAACCCTTGAAATGTAGAAGGTGCATTGGCAAGGCCAAAATCCATGACCAAAAATTCATAATGATCCTCATGAGTTTGAAATGTTGTTTTTAGAATATCTTCAGTCTTCATTCTAATTTGATGATATCTTGAAGGAATATCAAACTTGTTAAAATAAATTGCTCCATGTAATTCATCCAATATTTCATCAATCACTGGAATGGGAAACTTATCTTAAATAGTGAGCTTATTGAACTCCCTATAATCTGGACACATGCACCATGATCCATCCTTCTTGTGCACCAATACGACTGGAGCAGAGAAAGAACTTTGACTAGGTTGAATTATACCAAACTCTAACATTTTTGCAATCATAGGTTCAATTTTTCTCTTTTGGACATAAGGATATATGTAAGTCCTAATGTTTGTAGGAACACTTCCTAGAATCAAATGAATAGAATGATCATGATCACGAATAGGTGGGAGTCCTTTGGGAGTTTCGAAAGGATTTTCCAAGACTTTGTGGAGATCTGGAGAAATAGATTATTTTGATGTTGGAATTTCTGGTGATCATAATTGTGAAATTATGCCTCGTTGTTCTTTATTCAGAAGCTTTGTCATGACATTAGAGCTTATTATCTTTCCCGGCTTCCTTGGGATACCCTGTAATTCAACTTCCTTTCCTTCTGAAAACAATTTCAAGAAAAGGTCTTGAAAATTAAAAGCTACCATCCCCAAAGATTGTAACCATTGTACTCCTATTACAAAATCAACACCTCTCATTGAATGGAAAGTATTGAACTATTCAGTACATATTCCCCCATGGTTAGCTTGATATTATGGCACTTTCCAGAGAAATTTATATTTCCTCCATTTGCAACCATCACTTGACACTCTGGTGTTAGGTATAGGAAGTAGTTCAATTCCTTGGCTACCTTACAATGAATAAAATTATGGGTACTACCCGAATCAATAAAAACTATTACATTTTTCTTCTTGATATGTCCTTATATCTTGAGAGTTTGAGGAGTGGTAATTCCTGTCGATGCATTACAAGATATGGTCGGACTCATTTCTTCTTTCTCTAAGGTTGGTTCCTGGTGTATATCCTCTTCTTTCGAAGTTTCTTGTTAATTTTCTTCCACCTCTTCATAATTTATGTAAAATAATTGATTCTCAACACACTTATGACCTTTAGTGTATTTTCTATCACAACTGTAGAAAATCCCTTTTTCTCTTTTTTCTTCCAATTTTTGTGGTGTCAACCTTGTAGGTTGTGGAAGTCTAGGAGTAGCAACACTTCCATCTTTATAGATGTGAGTGGTAGGCTTCTTTGTTTCCATAATTTTACTTTCAATTTTTCTTACCAACCTAAATGCCTTCTCTAATGAATCAGGTTCCTAAAGGCGAACCTCATGTTGGATGTTATCCTTTAAAGTACCTATGAATACATCAATCATGTGTACCTTTGGAATAACAGTTACCCTTATATTCAATTTTTGGAAGTCCTCAATGTGCTCCACCATTGAAACCTTTTCTTTTATATTTATCAATTAGCTAAAGAATGTGTTTCTCTTTGTATCCTCATGATGTGCTATCATTTCCTCCATAAAAATTGACCAAGTGACAATTTTTTTACGAGATAAAAGCCATCGATACCATACATATGTATTTTTTTCTAAATATAAAGTTGCAATGTGTACCTTGTGTGTGCTTTTCACATTATGGAGATGAAAATATTGCTCCATCTGTAGTATCCATGTTACGGGATCCTTGCCATCAAAATTCCTCATATCGATCTATAGAATATGGTGGGTCTTCAATCCAACATTAGAGTTTATGAAATCATGATTAACATTTATTTTTTTCTCATCATGAGTTTCCTCTACTAAATTTTCTCCATTAGGAAACATTTCTTGTATCAACTTTGTCAAACCTTCCTTTAAACCTTCCATGTCTACTTTTAGATCATTCTTCATGTCTTCCATGTTGCCTTTCATTTTTTCATCGATCTTAGCTTCCATGCCATTCTTCAAAACATCCATCTTATCTTCCATGCCTTTCTTCAAACCATCCATATTAGCCTCCATTCCTTTCTTCAAACCATCCATCTTAGCTTCCATTTCATTTTTTGTTACTCTTTGCGAGAGAGAAATTTGTTGCACTTGGTATTGTAATTTTCATATATCATGTTGCACTACTTCCTCTTCATGAGTCATAGTAGAGCCTTCTGAGGGCTTAATTGATGTTGAATTATTTTTAGGGGGAATTTTAGAACCAATACTGAAATCTATGCTTCATTATTCCCTTGGAATCACTTCAAACTAATTTTTCAAACAAGACTTATGCAATTTAAAAAAACACACACATACACACATTTTTCTTGATTTTTATGAGCTTGATATTGAAACTAATGTATCTCTATAATTTTATATCCCTGAGATTTTACCTTCAGTCATTTAGTAGCCCCCTACATATTATTTCCAATGCCACAGGTCTGACCTGATTTAGATTCTTCAAGGAAAAGTTATGCCCAATCTCCCACAATGACCTAATAATGGATTGGTTTAGTAGAGCGAACTTGTACGGCATGCCACATGTCACTGTTTCCTCCTTCAGCTCTGAAATCAATACATAGGAAACTACATTCTATTTAATTTCGGTCACTTTTTAAATAATTCCAATCCGATGCTCGGAAAGAGAGTTATGACGATTTTCCCAACGTCACCTATTTGAGATAAAATTCAGGAGCCTTCAAAAACCCTAACTTCCACAGATCATATCTCTGAAAATATTGCGAACCAAGATCTAAAATTTTGACATGAAGTTCCTTGGGATTTGTTCACAAATGGTTTTTTTTTTTTTTAGCTTCTCAACCTTCGTAAAAAAAAATTATAGAGAAAATGCCACGATGACCTATTTGAAGTAGCAAAACCCTAGAATCCAAAGCTAGGATACCAAATGTTATGAAACCAACTCACAAAATAGAAGAAAATAAAGATCAACGACTTAGAAATCAACCTCTTTGAGGGGGAAACTTACTTTACATTACATAAATAAAAAATTCTTGGATGATACAAATGAAAAAACCTCCTTTCTATATATAGGAGTTCATGGGGTCACAATATAATCCTATATGACCTAACATTAATAATGTAAGGGCACAACAATAACAATAGTGGGCTTTTATGGGGAACAATAATAACAATATGGGGACTAAAGGGGCACAAAAATAACAATAAGGGGGCTACACTAACAACAACAAGGGACAGATTCTCAATGGTCATGATGAAGTATAGAAAGGACTGCAAACCCTAGAGCTGACGCCTCCCTCATGGACTCCTAAGGTTTTTGCAACCTTGCAACGGGAGCTGTCAGGGCTCCTCCTCTCCCTCACAGAGGCACCATTTGACTCCCTGGGCTCTACGCATCAGCTTGAATTTGTTTCCTGCTAATGGCAACTCCAGCTGGGGGGGTAGGCACTCCCCCCCCCTTCCTAAAAGTTCTAAAACTGACAAAGAAAATGCACCTCTGAACACTTAGAATGTACCCTCTAACCCTGCAGGCCCGCAGGTAGATCTGTCTGCTAATAAAAATGACAAACAAGAGGACCAGAATGCCAATACGAAATAGAAGAATACCTCTTCCTCCATGTGCATACCAATTGCTGCTAAACGACCAAAAATCAACCTACCTGCCCATGACATCAATGCAAAAATCTAGTACATGAAGGACCATGCTCTCATTGGTAAACTCGTAGGCTTCTGGACCACCAAGAAAGCTCTCCAAGGCTAGATCACCTCTAAATGGAAGCCCAAGGGGCATGTCACCCTTCAGATAGGACCAAAAGGCTTCTTCAACATTATCTTCAACTACATCGAGGACAGAAACTGTATTATGGACGTCAAACCCTATTTCTTCAACTATGCAGGTCTCTACCTAAGAGACTGGGTTGAAAGGTTTAACCCAAACAAGGAGAATTTTAACTGGGCACTAGTTTGGATCCGGATTTATTCACTGTCGTTAGGATATTGGGATGAAGAATCCCTAAAAGACATAGGAATAAGCTTGGGAGAGCTCATCAAGATTGTTGAAGAAACCAAGCTCAGATGATACACCGCTTATGCCAGAATCTGCGTCTACATGCACCTGGACAAAGCCCTATCAGATTCGGTAAGTATCTACCATGATGATTTTGAATGGGTTCAAACAATAGATTATGAACATGTGGCTTTTCGATGCCGTAAATTTCATGAGCATGGCCATCTCTTAAGAGACTATCCACTCAATCAACCTCCTAAACCTCCCCTTGGTTCAGAAACTACTGACGTTGATGGCTTCACCAAAGTCCCTAACCGCAAAAGGCACACTAAGAAACCCAATGTAACCCCCAAAGTCTCCCCACCCCCCCTTACCAGCAACAACTTTGACATTCTTTCGAAACATCCCATCCTAGAAGGGGAATACTCTCGTCGTAACTTTGATTCCTCCAAAGTGTCCTTTCATGATCACTTTATGACCCCTCCGCTCATCCCTGACCCTCCTCTCCCTCAAGCCACAATTCAGCCTCAAACCCCTTAGACATGCCAATCCAGCAAAGATAAAGCAATAGTCATTTGGAACTCCACCCTAATGGATATAGACGACAACCAACCACAAGAAGTACAGGAAGAAGGCACTAAGGCAGAAATTGATCAACCCTCCCATATGGAGGAAGAACCTGAAAGCATCGATCTAGGCCATATGGACATCTTAGCAATGGAAATGTACTATTAAAACAAAGAATATGACAAGATACCCCCCAGGCAAATCAATAGCCTGGAAGTTGTTCTCTTCAGGGCCCAGCAATGCAACTCCTTGGGCATATAGGCTAGAAGCCCTTGGGATGGAAAAAAGCTCTTAAAGGAGTCAAAGAAAAGAGGGCGATGCACAGATCTACAGAGAACCATCATTCTGGGAGAAATTTTAGTTGAATATGGGCAATACCCCAAGCTGACCAAGTTCTACTAGCCAGTCTCCCATAGTTCTTAATGAAGCTCACATCATGGAATATTCGAGGGCTCAATAGCCCCGCCAAGAAATGAATGATCAATAATAGAATTTTGCAAGACAAACCAACTATTTTCTTCATGCAAGAAACCAAATGCACCATTACTAATCTGAACTCTATCATCACCAAGTTATGGCATGGCTACAATACAGGCGCCTCAGGTGGATTGGCCATCGCCTGGAATCCCCTTCTCATCTCCCTTTCTGATATTCATTCCTCTCACAATTTCATTCAGGCCACTTTTCATTTTATAGGCACCAAAATCCATGGCCACTTAACCAATGTCTATTTCCCCCAAACCCCACAACAGAAAATAGCCATTCTTAACTCCATTGAGATCCTAAACTCCACCAGGTGCCATCCCCTCTGGACCATTGGGGGCGACTTTAATATGATTACCAAGCTCGAGGAAAATAAAGGAGGCAGACCTAAACTAGATATTGATAGCCTTATCTTCAAATAATTTATTCAGATAAACTGCTTGATCAACCTCCCCTCCTTTAATGGCATTCATACTTGGAACAATAGAAGAAATGGACCTCAACAGATAGCTTCGAGATTGGATCGATTTCTCATTTTAGATAATGCAATCCATCTTGGAGGCGACATTTATTCCTCCATCCTACCATCAGCTAGCTCTGATCATTTTCCAATCCTTCTATAGTGGTCCTGGGGTTGCAAGAAATCGGCCATTCCATTTTGAGCAATTCTGGTTATCTCATCCGGGATTTAGAGACATGATTACCACTTGTTGGAGTAGCTTCACCCCCCCTGCCAGCTCCAAAATGTATCAATTCCAACATAAACTTAAGTTTCTCAGATACTCTCTTAAGATATGGAATCAATCCACCTTTGGTAACATCTTTCAACATCAAAACGAACTGGAGAATAAAATGTCAGATCTGCATATGCGTATCATACAAGAGGGAAGATCAGAAGCTCTGGTTGTTCAAGAAAATGACCTCCTGACCCAACTAAATGAACGAAGACTACAAGAAGAAATTATTTGGAAGAAAAAGTCAAGAATTTGATGGCTCAAAGAAGGGGAGAAGAATACCAAATTACTTCATTGTTCCACCATTCAGAGGCACATGCACAATCATCTCGCCATCCTTAATAACATTCAAGGGGACAAGCTTGAGGACCATGAGGATATAGAAGAATAACTCCTCAACCACTTCAAGCACATCCTCCAGGATCCTCAAGGTAATAGGCAACCAAAAATCAGCAAGATCACGCAACATATTCCCAAGCTAATCACTGAGGAGCACAATCATATGCTACTCAAACCAGTATCACTGCAATAAGTTGAGCAGGCCATGGCTCATCTCAAAGATGGTAAGGCTCTCGAGCCTAATGGATTCACTTCCAATTTTTTCCACTTCTTCTAGAGAAACATCAAATTGGAAGTCTGGGACTTGGTGGAGGAATATAGAAGCATGCATTGGATCCTTCCTTCTCTCAATGCCACCTTCCTCGCTCTTGTCCCCAAAGAATATCATGTTGTCCCTCCTAACAAGCATAGACTGATCGCCTTATGCAATGTCATCTACAAGCTCATCTCCAAGGTGATCGCCAACAGGCTAAAACCCCTCCTCCCTCTAATAATTTCTCCAGAGAAGACTGGATATGTGGAAGGTCATCAAATTTTGGATGGTATCATTCTTACCCATGAAGTTACCCATTCTCTGAAACATTTGAAGAAAGCATGTATGCTTCTCAAAATTGATTTCTCTAAATTTTTTGACAAATTAAGCTGGAATTACATTAAAAAAATGCTCATGGCCTTTGGCTTTAGTCCAACCTAGACTCGTTGGATCCTGATTCTCATCTCTTCCCCTTTCTATTCCATCCTTGTTAACGGAGCCCCTTCTCCCCCCTTCTCTCCCTCCAGAGGCATTCGCTAGGGTGATCTTCTTTCGCCCTTTCTGTTTGTTCTCATGGTGAAAGGTCTTGGTCGTCTCATATAGCATGTTGCCTCTTCCCATTCCCTTCATGGTCTGATTATTCACGATAATCCACCCATTACGCACCAGAAATTCATAGATGATAACATGTTATTTGGCCACCCTTCTGTCCAAGAAGCCAACACCTTCAAAACACTGCTTGATAGCTTCTCAGAAGCCTCGAGAACCACTATTAATGTTTCCAAATCCAAAATCTACTTCTTTAACACCCCTACCACCACACAATGCAATATTTCCATAATCGTAGGCTTCTATGTTGCCTCTCTGCCTTCTAAGTACCTTGGTGCTCTTCTCATTGTCTCTACCATCAAGCATTCCTCTTGGAAAGAACTCTTGGACAAACTGGAATCTGGCTTTTCCTCCTGGACACACAGATCACTCAACATTGTTGGCCACTAGGTCTTGATCAAATTTGTCCTCTAATATATGCCCCTTTATCTCTTCTCAGTGCTTTCTTCTCCCAAATGGGTCCTTAAAAGCATCATAATACTGCAACAGAACTTTATTTGGGGTAGTATTGGAGAAATCAAAAAATGGACTCTAGTGAAATGGACTGATGTATGCACTCCAAAGATGGCAGGAGGCTTGGGGCTGAGGGATCCTAGAGCAACACGGTAATGGGTGCTCGCATTTAGTGGAATTAGTTGTCCAAACCCAATACCCCCTGGGCCTGTCTCTAGACCTCTAAATATGTTGACAATCGGCCTCCATAAGATCTCATTTGATTTATACCTGAAGATTCAAGCTCTCTAATTTGGAATGCAGCCAAGCAACATTGGCCCATAATCCAGGACCAAAGCTTCTTGGAAGTTCGATCAGGAGCCTCTACCAATTTCTAGAAGGACTCATTGCAGGATATTCCCAAGTTGGCTGACCTCTTTCACAAACCCAGATGGCAAGCCACTCTACACACACATGAGACCAATCAGGTGAATTTGTTTTGGAGACCTTCTCTTATATCTGGCGATCGTCAATGGCTTCCAATTGTACAATGGTAGGAGGATTGGTTTGAGGAACATTATAAAGATATTGACATGGAACTAAGTAAAAGGAAGCTCAGATGCACAGATGATCTAGATATTCTTTGTTGGGGTCACACCGCACAAGGCACCTTCTCCACTTGGGAAGCATACCACTTGCTTTACCCCAGTACTTAGGATCACCAGGACGTGATATGGACACAAATCTGGAGACCAGGAATCTGGCCCAAAATCTCCACATTTCTTTGGCTTCTCAGTAAGAGACAGACCCTAACTTGGGACAATCTCCTCAAAATAGGATTCATAGGCCCCTCCAGATGTTCAAATTGTCTTCAGCATGATGAAACTATCACTCATCTATTGGACACTTGCCCTTTTGCTAACTCCATGTGGGACAATATTGCCATTCGATGCAGAAGAACCAGCAGGATCAAAGGAGACATCTCTAACACCATCAGACATTGGAAAATTGACCCTTTTAATAGAAATCTCCTCAACACGCTCTGGTACCTCCTCCCAGGGCTCCTCCTATGGCCGATCTGGAAAGAAAGGAATAGACGCATATTTAAAAATCAGACAACTCCTCCAGACATTATCTGGACTAATCTATGCAATAATCTGAAAGAGACTCTAGCTCTGCACCAATGGAAAGACTCAGACATCCCTACTCAGCCTCCATAAAGTATTATTTGGTCCAATTGGAACCTCTCGGTCCCTTGTCATCCCTCGGACTTTCACTCATCCTCCTGCCATACTGACTCGCCCAGCTCGTGGAGTCCTCCTCTTGGCTTGTTCAAACTGAACTTTGATGGAGCTTCCAAGGGAAATCCAGGAGCAGCTGGCTTTGGAAGGATCTTCAAGGATTCATAAGGGACTCCCCTCCTTATCTATGGGGTGGGAAACCAAAAATTCGGCGGAATTGGAGGGTCTTCTACAGGGGATTCTTCTAGCACAGGAGCACAATTTCATTCCCTTAGAAGTGGAGGGAGACTCTCAAGTCATCATCAAAATTTCTCTGCACCTCCTCTTAGGGGCCTATGCTTCCAAATTATCCAAGAGTTGGAGTCTTGCAGCTAGATTTGAACTTATAGAGCACTGGGTGCAGACTCACCGTGCCATTTCCTTCAAGCATGTTCATTGCTCCACAAACAAAACCACAGATCTTATAGCTAACAAAGGGGTTGACCATGATCTTCCCCTCTTCTCCGGTCCTCTCTCCAGTAGAAATGATGCATCCTTCCTCCTCAATTGCACTCAATTGGTGTGGAAAGAAGCTCAACTCCCGGATGCGGGTGATCATTAGAACGAGGGACATGGGGGCTCCTCCGCAAGGCACATGACTGCGCATGGCCTCCATTCGATAGCTCATAATTTCTGCATTTTTCTCCTGCTGTGGGCATTAATCAACCTACTACGATCAAATACTGTCATCTGGCCTGCTGCGCCTCCCACTTTTTCATGGTGCCCAACACCTTAACTTCTCCAATCCTCTCTTGCAGTTTGGAATTCTTGGTTCATTTTTCCTATCTTGGTCCTAAGCTCCTCAGCCTCCATTCTCCACCTCCTTTGTTGATTGAGGCTTCCTGCCTCTATCTGCTTCTCCCCTCTTTTTTCCATCGCCCTCCTACATCGCCATGCCTTGGAGGCACATAATTTGCTATAGAAGATGCCCAGGCAGAGGCCAGTACTCTCACCCTCCCATTTCCATCCGAGATGATAGCCATCACCTCCTCCATGAGGAAAATTCAGCAGTTTCCTATATCAATTTAAATTCCTCTGGATCTCTAGACCATCTGCTCATCTCCATGACTCTTTCTGTGCATTTTTAGGATGCCCCGTCCAGCTCTACTGGCTCTGGCCCTTGGAAACGTCTCATAAAATCTACCATTTCATCTTCTCACCCTCAGCAGTCGAGGAAATCAGAGGCCCTGCCTACCAAATCAGCCATGCATTCCTCTAGTAGTGAAGGGAGCGATATATTGGTAGCATATGGCAAGGAGAAGGATGCAGGAGTGTGTTCAGATACAATGCCTGAGCCAACGATGTAGTCGTCGAAGAAAGAAGAGGACTCCTCTCACGACTATGGTTGCTTCATAGTAGAAGAGCCTCCTCCACACAACTAGTAGCATGACTCACCACTTTAGAATCCATTTTGAGAGGTTTCCTACCCCAGCTAGGTTTCATTTCTCAGTTTTCATGTTTTTCTTGTTCCTGCTTAGTACTTTAAATTTTTGGATAATTCCTGAAAATGTTGGTTTCCCCACTCAGGGCAACAATATATGGACTGGTTTCCCCAACTGGGTAGTATTTTTTTTTGTGCTTTTTAACTCTGCACCTGTTGGAATTGGCTAGCATAGCAACTCCAACGAGAAAGTTTCAAATTGTATTTTATGTGCCACATAATAGAAATAGTCTTATTTAGAAAAGAAAAGAAAAAACCAACAACAACAATAAGGGACTACACTAGTAATATAGGGACCTAACATGCATGATGATGTATGTTGAACATGCATTGGTTGTACATGTTGCTTATGCTTGTGTATAATTCGTGCTTTTGATTATGTGTGGTCAAGTTTGCATTGGTATGGTTGAGGTTGTTATGCATTAGGTTATGGGAGTGTAGTTGGTATGGTTATGCATCTATGATTGGACTCCAACTAGGATGATATTTATGCATTGATATACCATGTGTTACAAGTTTATATTCTATTATGATTATGTATGTACATGTATTATGATGATTGGTTGGTGTTGCAGGAAGTATCCTCCCCAAATTACAGGAAGGTATGTTGGTTTATTGTTATTTGGTTTAGCTGACATATTATGATTGGCAAGATAAATATCATAATGGATAGAAATATGGTAGACTACAAAGACTCTCCCTATGAGTCATATGAGGAGCATGTAAGACACTCTTCTAATTTGGAAAACATATTGAGAAGCCTAAAGGAATAAATAAGGAGATATAAGAAAAACAATGACAGGATCATATAGGCACAAGAGAAACAAGTAGAGGTGAATGCAATACTTCTTCAGAGCTTGTAAAATTTGTAGAAACAAGTGCCACTACGGATCAATTATGGAAAAGAGGACAAAACTAATGGGGCATATGGAAGTAGGAATCCTAGAAGACACAGGTCAGATAGAGTTGATACAATGAGAGATGGCAGGTTGTTGGACACTTAGAATATGAGGGGTGATGAGTACAGGTACCATTCTAGTTCTAGTTTGAATTGACATCATGATTGTCATCGGTATCATCCTTATAGGAGGAGTGATAGGGGATACTTGCTAGATGAATTTAAGAAATAAAAGCCACCTACTTTTGATGGGGACTTGAAGAATATAGAATATGTAGAGGCTTGGATACTTGTAATGAATAAATTCTTTGAGTTGCATGAGTACACTGAAAACATGAACGCCGGGATTTCTATCTTTAGTTTGAAAGGTAAAGCATACATATGGTGGGAATATTTAAAATGGGTTGGATAAATCACAACAGAGGACTTGAGTTGGCATGAGTTAAAAAGGTTGATCATGAAAATTACTTGTTAGAGAGGTACTACGATAGTAAGGCCAAATAACTATATGAGCTAAAGATGGGATCAATGACAGATGAGGAGTACATGACAAAGTTCTTGGAGCTAATAAGGTATGTACCATATCTTGAGGATGAGATAGCTAAATTTCAACAGTTTTTTAGTGGTTCTCCATTAGAATTCAGAGATTGGATTGAGTATGATAAGCCTAGGTCACTTGAGGAAGTCATTGGTAAACTGAAGTATTGATATGAACATTCAAAGCGCAAGAATGAGTCTCTCCAAGGATGGAGAGGGAAGGAAAAAAAGTAAAGGTAAATGGTAGCCTAATAGAGAAAGGCCATAGAATATAGAAGATAAGGAAAATGTGGCATTGAAAAATAGGTTCAATGCAGGTAGTTAGGGACATAGGCCATAGTAGCAACATATATCACAACAACAACATGGAGGTAATGGTATGGGATAGTTGGAGTGTTGGACATGTGGTGAGGAGAATATTAAGAGAGATTTCCCATAGAATCAGGGTGGTAGGCCTTAAATATATAGTTCACATGAGGCACAAGCTGTTGGGGATGTTAGGCAGATCATTCCTCATATTTATGCAGTTGTGGACAACAAACAGGCAGATCACCAGGCTTCTATCATTGAGATGGACGGTAAGATTTTTGATCAAGATATTTATATTTTGATTGACCTTGGATCTAATTATATTTATGTTAGTCTTGACTTGGTGGATAAGTGTGATTTGAGAAAGGAAATTAAATGCACACAGAATCTTGGTTAGTGAAGTTAGCCATAGGTACGAAGAAAAGAGTCCACCATTGGGTAAGAGCTTGTGCATTTGAGTTAAATGGTATGCCTACAACAACGCACTTGAAAATATTTCCATTGGTTTCATACAGTATGCTATTGGGTATGTATTGGTTATATATTCACAGGACCAAGATAGATTGTTATGACAAATCCATTGAGTGCTTGGACTATAATGGGGAATCACGATTCTTATAGGGAAAGAGAAATCCACATTAGCTAGGATGGTGACAACTATGCAAGGCAAGCATAGTTGCAGGAAAGGATGTGTGTTATTTGAATTCCATATCTCTAGTGAAAATGGTAAGGAAGATGAGGATGCAGATGTGTTGAACAGGTATCCAGTTTTGCCGCATTTTCAGGATGTGTTTCTAGCAAATATTTAAGAGTTTCCACCACACAAGGAAGTAGAATTTTCTATTGATTTGGTACCAGTGGTAGCTCCAACATCAAAGGCACCTTATAGGTTGATCACACCTGAGTTGGTAGAGTTAAATTTGTAGCTAAAAGAGATGCTTGGCAAAGGGTAAATTAGGCCAAGTGTATCGCCATGGGGTGCACCTGTGTTGTTCATGAAGAAGAAGTGGTGGAACTCTCAGATTGTGCATTGACTATAGGAAGTTGAGCAAAGTGACCATCAAGAACAAGTACCGATTACTGAGGATCGATGATTAGTTACATCAACTGAAGGGAGCATCAGTGTTCTCTAAGATCGACTTGAGATTGGGATATCATCATGTATGCATCAAAGAGCAGGACATATACAAGACCACATTCAGGACCAGGTATGGGCGTTATGAGTTTTTTGTAGTTCCATTCAATTTTACTAATTCCCCAGCTACTTTTATGTGTTTTATGAATAGTATGTCTCGTCCTTATTTGGATAAGTTTGTTATTGTGTTCATTGATGACATATTAGTATATTCTAAAAATGAGGAAGAGCATGTTGACCATTTGGAAAAAATGTTGAGATTATTGAGACAGCGTCAGTTGTATGCGAAGCCTAGAAAATGCAGTTTCTTCGAGACTAAGGTACACTACTTGGGACATGTTGTCTCCAAGGAGGGAATTGCAGTAGATCCAGAAAAGATAAGGGAAATCATGGAATGGGTAAGCTCCTAAGAATTTATATGAGGTGAGAGCATTCATGGGATTGGCAGGTTACTACATGAGGTTCATTAGTAATTTCTCACAAATTTATTATCCTATTACATTGTTGCAAAGGAAAGGTAAGAAGTTTGATTGGACAGAGGAGTGTGAGGCTAGTTTTGAGCAGCTTAAGAAATTTTTGACACATGCTCTAATGTTAAATATTGCAGATCTGGAGAAGGAATTTTTAGTGTGTAAATATGCTTGCAAGAGAGGACTTGGTGGATTCCTTATGTAGGATGGACAAGTGGTATGTTACAAGTCACAAAAATTGAATGAGCACGAGCAGAACTACCCAACACATGATCTTGAGCTAGAAGCGATCATACATGCACTAAATATGTGGAGGCATCATCTTCTTGGCAGGCGGTTTGTACTAATGAGTGATCACATTGGGTTGAGGTACTTTTTTACCAGTCAAATCTGAATGCTAGGTAGGCTATATGGTTGGCCACGATCAACGAGTTTGACTTTGAGATTAGGTAAATCAAGGAAAAGGAGAGCAGGGTCGTAGATGCTCTTAGCAGGCGGGTACAGGTAAAACACATAGAATTTAAGAGCTCATATGGGACATACTTACATGATATTATCTTGCAAGAATGTTAGTAGGATCACAGGTATATGGAGATTGTGCACAAGTTGTAGCAGAGTATAGGTATAGGTGTTGGTATAGGTACAAGTACATATGTTGGTACATGTGCAGGTATAGGTGGTGGTGGTATAGGTATAGGTACAAGTACATGTACAGGTATAGGTGGTACAGGTACAGGTAAATGTGTAAAGGATTTGGACTACAGTTTCACGACAGATGGATTGGTTAGATTTAGAAACAGGATATATGTATTGGACAGTAGTGAGCTCAAGAAGTTGATCTTGAGGGAGTTTCATGTGAAACCATATTTGGGTCACCCAGGCTACCAAAAGACATTGACTACAGTGAAAATATTCTACTATTGGTAAAATATAAAAGAGGACGTAGAAGAGTTTGTAGCTATATGTTTGGACTATTAGATGGTTATGGTAGAGTGTAAACATCCAGGTGGAATGCTACAATCGACTGTGATTCCAGAGTCGAAATGGGAGGTCATTTCCATGGATTTAATTACAGGTCTTCCCAAGATAGCTATACAACATGATTCCATCATGGTTGTAACTGTGGATAGGTTGAAAAAGGTTTCACATTTCATTCCATTGAAGACTACATACATAGTTAGTGTTATAGCATAGGTGTTAATCAGAGACAGTCAAATTGCATGGTGTTCCAAATAATATTGTGTCCAACAGGGATGCAAAGTTCACTTCCAACTATTGGAAGGAATTGTTTGCAGGTTTGGGCACTAAGTTGGCATTCAACACAGCTTATCATTTGCATACATATGGATAGACTGAGAGGGTCAACAAGATATTGGAGGATACGTTGAGGATGTATGTGATGCATCAGCGGAAAAAGTGGGAAGAGTATGTTCCACTGGTAGAGTTCACCTAAAACAACAGGTTTCAGGAGTTATTGAAGATGAGTCTATTTTATACAGGTATCAACAGTTATTGAAGATGAGTCTGTTTGAGGCTATGTATGGGTGGAGTTGTAACACTCCTATGATTTGGAGCGATCCAGTTAATAGGGTATTTATTGGACCAGAGATGTTGGCATAAATGGAACAAGAAATATAGGTGATCAAGAATAACTTGAAAGTAGCATAGGATAGGCAGAAGATTTATGCATATAGGAATAGATTGTTCAAGGAGTTTTAGATTTGGGATCATGTGTACTTGTGCATCAAGCCCAAGAAGAGCTCCTTGTGGATTGGATCATGTGCCAAGCTAACACCATGGTTTTGTGGACCCTTTAATATCATTGAGAGTATCGGACCAGTGGCCTATCTATTTGCACTACCTTCCACAGTGAAATTCCATGATTTTTTTCATATATCATTTCTTAAGAAGCATGTTAAATATGTTGATCATGCGATTTATTGCTCTAAATTGCAGGTGGAACTCGATGGAGAATTACAACCAAAGCCTTAGTGTATATTGCAGAAAAATGTGCTCATGCTCTGGAACCGAGCAATAGAGCAAGTTAAATTGTAATGGAAGCACTTTGGGCCTGACGAAGCTACATGGGAGATGGTGGATCATATTCAAGCCATGTATCCTTCCTTGTTTTCCGGTTGAGGCAAAGAATTTTTGGTGTAATGTTGGTATATGTTTGGCATATGTTTTGGTGATGTTTTTTTATATGTTTAAATGTGATTTTCAAGTTTATGTACATATGTATATGAATGCAAATACTGCTATGAGCTATTTTATAAATCTCTAATAAGGGGTATAGGTGTCATGTCATTATATTTTTCATGTTGTCATGATGTCATGTTGGTTTGCTTTTCAGCAGCGTGATCATTGTAAATACTGCATCGAGCTATGCTATAATCTCCATAGGAAGTATGTTTTCTTCCAACGGTGTTGTTGATGTATATGTGTGGATTTTGTAACAGCCCTGGTGAAAATTCCATGTAATAAAGTTAAAAATAATAACCACAGTTGATGGGACACTTATTCCAAGATGAATGTTGGGCAAAACATTCTAGTGGGTGTTAATATGGTTTATTATGGCTAATAAAATTGGCAAAGGAAAAGGAAAAGGCTTTGGGAAGGAAAACCGACATTTTTGGCACATGTATTCATGAAAATAATGGGAATTAGGAGAAAAGGGAGATGAAAGGTCATAGGTTGCATGTGAGGAGGAAATTGAAGGAAAATAATGGAAAATGAAGAAAATAGAGACCTCTTCTATAAAAAGGCTTCTGAGGATCACTTGGTGCCTTTTGTCAGTAAAATTTTGGAGCTCTCTCATTATTCTCTCTCTCTCTCTCTATCACTCTTGGACACTTGGATTTTTTTGGAGAATTTTGGCATTGGACCAAGAAAGGAAAGAAAACAAGAATAAGGAGGAAGCAAGCAAGGAGGAGCCTGAATCAAGAAGCTACGGAAGGATTCTTGGCAGGTATCGATTTGCATGTGTATTTTCCTTACAAGATCTGGAATGCATGGTATTTCATGTGGTTCTTTTCTATCTTGGCATGGATTTTTGCCAAGTGTGAAAGTGTTTTTAGCCTAGCCTTTCCATTTCTGGATATCCATGGAGTTGTGGAGTTCTCATTTTTTGGTTTAGCTGGATTACCAAATGGATTTGAAGTTGAGTGAGGTGGATCTCCAAATTAATATATCACATGGCCTAGTAACCCCTGAACCGAAATGTGGGTTGTGGTAAATCTGGATAGTATGTTGCCTCAGTGGGCCTAGGAATCCTTGACTGGTGAATGGCGGGATATACGATAAAGCTTAGAGGTGGTTTTCTCTCCATCAGGCCTAGGAATACTAGGTTTGGGATATACGGTAAATCCTAGAAAGTATGTCTCAGTTTAGGGCCTAGTTACCCCTGATTTAGACTGTGGTTTATGGTAAAGCCTAAGAGACTAGGAGACTGGAAAATTCCTCACTGTTTAGGCAGAGAGAATCTAGTGATATTCATGCTTTTGTTGGTTTAGTGATCGGGTGCAGATCGTGATAAATCCAATTATGACATGTTTATTGTGTTGGCCTAGTTATCGAGTGTGGATCATGGTAAAGCCCAATTTCTATTGATGAGGGTGAGGCGGTTTAGCCTCGAGATTCCCTGGTTGGTTCTTTTGGTTTTTTTCCCACAGTAATGCTTGGAATATGACATGAGAGTGATTGGGTGAAGAGATATTTGGCTCAACCAATTTATGTTCGGGTGGAATGTGGAAGTCCCATCTCCAATTTGTTTTTTACATTCATTAATGAGAAGATCATTCCTGTTAGACTCTGTCTTGTCAGCCTGCTACAGTCAAATTCTCCGAAGTTCATTCCTTGTTATTCGCAGTCACTGATGTTACTGTGGTCCAGAAAAGAGTCATTTTAATTCTTGAATCCAGGGTTTTGTCTGCAGACTAGAGGAAGGTTCAGTAAGTTTTTGTTTTTATGTCATTATCAATAATGTGAAATTGATTCTTCTTCAAAACAGGGTTTTGAAGAAGAAATCATCAGATGTATCTTTTCACCATGTAGTTTCTCAGTTGCAGATGCTGGTTCTCCTTTCCAAAGTTCAATGTTAATTATCCCTGCAAGCAGACAAAGAAAAGCCCTCATTCAAAGTCAGCAAATTAAAAAAGGAAATTGGAAATCAGAGTTTGTAATAATGTGAAAAAGTGCTGAGCCAAGACAGGCCACCAATCCCTGCAAAAGACAACAAAGTGTCATTACTCCAAAATTCAGAAAAGCATGGTAAAGCCAAAGAAAAGCATTGTATTAAATAGCCAAATGTCAAAGTGCCAAAAACATTATAGAGTGGGTTGTTAAACAAATTTGAAAGGAAATCTGATTTGATGAGATATTTATTTCATGTATAAAACATGGCAAACAAACTCATTTGCCAAAAATCCGCAAGGCAGAGGTCAAAGTCGAGTTTTTGAAGGCCGTAGACAAGTTTTCATAGTTCTGGACAATGTTTGGAGGGCGCGAGACCCACTTGAGCGGGCGAGACCCACTTGAGGGGCGCGACCCACTTGAGCGCCACAGCCACTGTAAAGTTGAACGGGTGAGACCCACTTGGGGGGTGCGACCCACTTAAACCAGTGTGCGACCCACTTAAATCAGCACCCAGAAAATTCGTTTTTGCGCCCAGATTCGATTCAAGTCGGCTCCAAAAGCTTGCAAACATGTTTTAACCTTTTCTCAGTAGATTTTTGTCATGGCTGTGATATTCGTAGACCTGTAAAGGTGACCATTTACCAATACTTGAAAGGAGGTGCTATTTCTGTTTTGCAGGCATATGTTGACGATGATAAGGATGAATCATTTTACACATTAAGTTGGGCATGCGATGTGAATGGTTCACCATTGTTAGTTGCAGGTGGTCAAAATGGTATAATTCGAGTGCTTGATGTTGCAAATGAAAAGGTTCATAAGAGTTTCGTTGGCCATGGAGATTCTGTGAATGAAATAAGGACCCAAGCATTGAAACCTTCCATTATTTTATCTGCTAGCAAAGATGAATCTGTACGACTTTGGAATGTTCAAACTGGAATATGCATTTTGATATTTGCTGGAGCTGGGGGACATCGCAATGAAGTTCTCAGTGTAGATTTTCATCCTTCAGATGTATATCGTATTGCAAGCTGTGGCATGGACAACACGGTCTATGAAAGAGTTTTGGACCTATGTTGAGAAGTCATTTACCTGGACGGATTTGCCATCGAAATTCCCCATGAAGTATGTGCAGTTTCCTGTTTTTATTGCTACAGTGCATTCAAACTATGTGGATTGCACTAGATGGCTTGGCAGTTTCATCCTATCAAAGAGTGTGGACAATGAAGTAGTTTTGTGGGAGCCTTACAGCAAGGAGAAAAGTACTAGTGATGGAGTTGTGGACATCCTACAGAAGTATCCAGTGCCAGAATGTGACATTTGGTTTATCAAGTTTTCATGCGATTTCCACTATAATTCTATGGTAGTTGGCAACAGGGAAGGAAAAGTTTATGTTTGGGAATTACAGTCGAGCCCTCCTAATTTAATTGCCAGGTTATCACATCCACATTGCAAACATCCTATTAGACAGACGGCTATATCTCATGATGGAAGTACCATTCTCTGCTGCTGTGACGATGGTAGTATGTGGCGCTGGGACGTGGCTCAGTAAAATCTTCAATTTCTTGGTTCAATGTGCATTGGTATATGTTTCAGATATTTACATCTACACACTAATGGCTTTGATTGTTATTAGTTTCTGGTTGATGTGGAAAATCCTGGCTTTAGCCAAATTATTTGTTTTGCCAGAAAAGTCAACAGAGTTTTGTGTTTGCTATAATACAGCATGCCCATTTTCATAAAGCTACACTTTACTGGACATTTGAAATTAGCCAGGGCCTTGTGTTCATAAAGATGCCTTCAATGACAGCCAGTTGTTATTATCATCTTAATGGAGTCAAAGGAATCTTCTCAGACGTCAGTGGGACATCATCACTGCCAGTTCTAATGCATGTATTCAAAACAGATAGTGTATGTTGTCATGGAGTAAAGTGGAAATGGAAACAGTATTTTCAGGAAAATGGTCTATTCGCATCAGATAGTTGATGGCTGCATTGAGTTGTTTATATAAGTCGTTGTTTTATGATAGAACCTTCTTCAGATGAATTAAAGGTATTAGTATATGTATGATGTGGTGATAAGCACATGGAAAATGTAACGTGGCAATCGTTGCAATATGTGGGCATTCGATTCATCTAAAGAGCACATGTGGCGGTTTGACCCATATTTTAGCATTAAAATATTGGGGACCTCTCCCAATTTCTGTAAAGTGGCATTCAAAGGTTCGACTACCTATTTTTGTCTTTAGCTAGTCTACGCTCCAGGATTAGTTTTCGTGGGTCATTAGAAATCCTTAAGCTGGAATAATGGGAGGCTTTTCTATCTTTAGAGCAGATCGAGGATTCTTTTCTATCTTCATGGCTTCAGGTGAAACAGCGCCCTTGTTTTGGGTCGATCTGTTTTCTCCTAGGATAGTTTATTTAATGCATTGTAAATCATTTTGTAAAGGGGGGGGGAGAATTCTGAAAAGCTGGTGTAGGAGAGAATAGAGTTTTATTGTACAGTTTTTTGACAGGGATTTAATGAAAAAATACAGCTCTGACTCCTGAGATTCTTGTGGTGTGGATTTAGAATTTTTTCTTTTCTTATGTTTCATATGTAGCTTGTAATGTTTTACATGTCATTTCATAATCATTTTCTGTTGAATACTTTTAAGTGAGAAAGGCAGAATTCAGTTTACTGCTCTGCCTTGGGAGGTATTCATTTTCTATGTTTTCTTCAGTTTGATAAGGATTCATCACACATGCCCTTGTCAACTTCTCAGCAGTCTTGCCATTCCGTTTAAATTCCAATTTGATTGTTAAACTTCATGCTTATCTTGCCTCAGGAGATAATCTGTGTTCTTCATTTAATCTCTGCTCTTTCTGTCTTTGCCCCACACAGCCCAGAAACCCATCATTTATAAAAAACCTCTTTTCAAATCTATTTACTAGCCTAAAATCAATATCAGTGTTTCATTTAGGTCATCTCAGATCCTATTGGACATCTTTCATTGAGTTTGACCCGGAGAGAGCCCTCTCCTGTCCTCGTAGGGCTAGCTACGAGGCTGAGCTTGGTTTGATGTTGCCTCGATTTTTGCCTTCTTCAGCCTGTGGCAGATTCGAGCGCTAACATAGTGGCAACCATACTGTGGAAGATGGTTTGTTGTTGATGTGACATTCGACTTGTTGATTGTCTTGTCCCAGTACATGAAATCAAGTTGCAGATCTGATGCTGATGGTGGACAGCAGTCGAACACATATGAAGGCTGAAACATTCACCCAGCGACTCCAGCTCGATCCAGAGATTCCAGTGCTCGCTGATATACTCATGCAATGGTAGGGTATGTGGCAAACCCTGCACTTTCTGAAGCTGTAAAAGATGTTAGAAATTGGTTGGCAGATATTGAAATTAATGAAGAATTTTTCATTGCTATGATTCAATGTTTGAAATCTCCGAAGTTTCCTCTTGAAGCTAAAACTGGTGTCTGCAAGTTAGTTGTTGAAAAACTTGAGAAGGAGATTCAGTATTTGAATGAGCAGATCCAGTCATATGATTTCCGAGATCCCAAAAAGTTCTTGGAAACTCTTCCTCCTTCGAAACAAGAAACAATAGAGCTGCCTACAGATGTTTGCATTGACAGTGTGCAGCTGGGGGTCTGTGTTGCAAAGTTGGGGCAGCCAAAAGAGTTTGGCTTTCGCGATCCTATTGCGATGTACATGGAAATGTTTTTCAGTTTGACTGATAGATCAAGTTGTCTTATACATAGCCAGATTCATTACGTGCATGAAGGGCTGCCAGCAATTACATCTGTGTCCTGGTGGAAGCATTCTCAAGCGGCGTTCTTCTCAGGTTTACTTGAATGGTTGATCTGGCATTTCAGTATTACCTGATCTATTGTTTTTGCAGTAGAGTAGGGTAGATTTTGTAAATAAATAAGCAGCTAAAGGGCAGCATTTCGTTCTAGTTTCATTGCAGCTTTGGTTTGAAGTTTGTTAAGCCAGTTTTTCAGTTATTTCAGTCTTGAGATCAAATCAGTTTGAGTTCAGTTTCAGTTTAAAAATTGAGTCAAGAGTCGTGTCGATTTGTTGAAATAATGGAATCCATTGCCCAATGGACGGAGGCATTGTCTGCTCTAGCAAAGCTCTGCAGTTCTTGGCAGCTCCAAGAAGCGGCAGCTGCCATCCCCATTGGAGCCAATGTTAGACTCTGTCTTGTCAGCCTGCTGCAGTCAAATTCTCCGAAGTTCATTCCTTGTTATTCACAGTCACTGATGTTACTGTGGTCCATAAAAGAGTCATTTTAATTCTTGAATCCAGGGTTTTGTCTGCAGACTAGAGGAAGGTTCAGTAAGTTTTTGTTTTTATGTCATTATCAATAATGTGAAATTGATTCTTCTTCAAAACAGGGTTTTGAAGAAGAAATCATCAGATGTATCTTTTCACCATGTAGTTTCTCAGTTGCAGATGCTGGTTCTCCTTTCCAAAGTTAAATGTTAATTATCCCTGCAAGCAGACAAAGAAAAGCCCTCATTCAAAGTCAGCAAATTAAAAAAGGAAATTGGAAAGTAGAGTTTGTAATAATGTGAAAAAGTGCTGAGCCAAGACAGGCCACCAATCCCTGCAAAAGACAACAAAGTGTCATTAGTCCAAAATTCAGAAAAGCATGGTAAAGCCAAAGAAAAGCATTGTATTAAATAGCCAAATGTCAAAGTGCCAAAAACATTATAGAGTGGGTTGTTAAACAAATTTGAAAGGCAATATGATTTGATGAGATATTTATTTCATGTATAAAACATGGCAAACAAACTCATTTGCCAAAAATCCGCAAGGCAGAGGTCAAAGTCGAGTTTTTGAAGGCCGTAGACAAGTTTTCATAGTTCTGGACAATGTTTGGAGGGCGCGAGACCCACTTGAGCGGGCGAGACCCACTTGAGGGGCGCGACCCACTTGAGCGCCACAGCCACTGTAAAGTTGAACGGGTGAGACCCACTTGGGGGGTGCGACCCACTTAAACCAGCGTGCGACCTACTTAAATCAGCACCCAGAAAATTCGTTTTTGCGCCCAGATTCGATTCAAGTCGGCTCCAAAAGCTTGCAAACATGTTTTAACCTTTGCTCAGTAGATTTTTGTCATGGCTGTGATATTCGTAGACCTGTAAAGGTGACCATTTACCAATACTTGAAAGGAGGTGCTATTTCTGTTTTGCAGGCATATGTTGACGATGATAAGGATGAATCATTTTACACATTAAGTTGGGCATGCGATGTGAATGGTTCACCATTGTTAGTTGCAGGTGGTCACAATGGTATAATTCGAGTGCTTGATGTTGCAAATGAAAAGGTCCATAAGAGTTTCGTTGGCCATGGAGATTCTGTGAATGAAATAAGGACCCAAGCATTGAAACCTTCCCTTATTTTATCTGCTAGCAAAGATGAATCTGTACGACTCTGGAATGTTCAAACTGGAATATGCATTTTGATATTTGCTGGAGCTGGGGGACATCGCAATGAAGTTCTCAGTGTAGATTTTCATCCTTCAGATGTATATCGTATTGCAAGCTATGGCATGGACAACACGGTCTATGAAAGAGTTTTGGACCTATGTTGAGAAGTCATTTACCTGGACGGATTTTCCATCGAAATTCCCCACGAAGTATGTGCAGTTTCCTGTTTTTATTGCTATAGTGCATTCAAACTATGTGGATTGCACTAGATGGCTTGGCAGTTTCATCCTATCAAAGAGTGTGGACAATGAAGTAGTTTTGTGGGAGCCTTACAACAAGGAGCAAAGTACTAGTGATGGAGTTGTGGACATCCTGCAGAAGTATCCAGTGCCAGAATGTGACATTTCATTTATCAAGTTTTCATGCGATTTCCACTATAATTCTATGGCAGTTGGCAACAGGGAAGGAAAATTTTATGTTTGGGAATTACAGTCGAGCCCTCCTAATTTAATTGCCAGGTTATCACATCCACATTGCAAACATCCTATTAGACAGACGGCTATATCTCATGATGGAAGTACCATTCTCTGCTGCTGTGATGATGGTAGTATGTGGCGCTGGGACGTGGCTCAGTAAAATCATCAATTTCTTGGTTCAATGTGCATTGGTATATGTTTCAGATATTTACATCTGCACACTAATGGCTTTGATTGTTATTAGCTTCTGGTTGATGTGGAAAATCCTGGCTTTAGCCAAATTATTTGTTTTTCCAGAAAAGTCAACAAAGTTTTGTGTTTGCTATAATACAGCATGCCCATTTTCATAAAGCTACACTTTACTGGACATTTGAAATTAGCCAGGGCCTTGTGTTCATAAAGATGCCTTCAATGACAGCCAGTTGTTATTATCATCTTAATGGAGTCAAAGGAATCTTCTCAGACGTCAGTGGGACATCATCACTGCCAGTTCTAATGCATGTATTCAAAACAGATAGTGTATGTTGTCATGGAGTAAAGTGGAAATGGAAACAGTATTTTCAGGAAAATGGTCTATTCGCATCAGATAGTTGATGGCTGCATTGAGTTGTTTATATAAGTCGTTGTTTTATGATAGAACCTTCTTCAGATGAATTAAAGGTATTAGTATATGTATGATGTGGTGATAAGCACATGGAAAATGTAACGTGGCAATCGTTGCAATATGTGGGCATTCGATTCATCTAAAGAGCACATGTGGCGGTTTGACCCATATTTTAGCATTAAAATATTGGGGACCTCTCCCAATTTCTGTAAAGTGGCATTCAAAGGTTCGACTACCTATTTTTGTCTTTAGCTAGTCTACGCTCCAGGATTAGTTTTCGTGGGTCATTAGAAATCCTTAAGCTGGAATAATGGGAGGCTTTTCTATCTTTAGAGCAGATCGAGGATTCTTTTCTATCTTCATGGCTTCAGGTGAAACAGCGCCCTTGTTTTGGGTCGATCTGTTTTCTCCTAGGATAGTTTATTTAATGCATTGTAAATCATTTTGTAAAGGGGGGGGGAGAATTCTGAAAAGCTGGTGTAGGAGAGAATAGAGTTTTATTGTACAGTTTTTTGACAGGGATTTAATGAAAAAATACAGCTCTGACTCCTGAGATTCTTGTGGTGTGGATTTAGAATTTTTTCTTTTCTTATGTTTCATATGTAGCTTGTAATGTTTTACATGTCATTTCATAATCATTTTCTGTTGAATACTTTTAAGTGAGAAAGGCAGAATTCAGTTTACTGCTCTGCCTTGGGAGGTATTCATTTTCTATGTTTTCTTCAGTTTGATAAGGATTCATCACAGAAGCCCTTGTCAACTTCTCAGCAGTCTTGCCATTCCGTTTAAATTCCAATTTGATTGTTAAACTTCATGCTTATCTTGCCTCAGGAGATAATCTGTGTTCTTCATTTAATCTCTGCTCTTGCTGTCTTTGCCCCACACAGCCCAAAAACCCATCATTTATAAAAAACCTCTTTTCAAATCTATTTACTAGCCTAAAATCAATATCAGTGTTTCATTTAGGTCATCTCAGATCCTATTGGACATCTTTTATTGAGTTTGACCCAGAGAGAGCCCTCTCCTGTCCTCGTAGGGATAGCTACAAGGCTGAGCTTGGTTTGATGTTGCCTCGAGTTTTGCCTTCTTTAGCCTGTGGCAGATTCGAGTGCTAACAATTCCTATGGTATTTGATGTATATTTGGACTGGTTATTGTGTGGATTCTACTGTTGTTGTATCCATTGTATTTTTTTTGTTATTATGTTGGTTATAAGCATGTATTTTAACAATGATGATGTATGTCTATACTTATGTTTTTACTTGTAAATGAATGCAAATTATATCTATGGTCAAATAGATTGTATTGCAGCTAATGATGTAATGGAGAAATGCTTCTTAGCGATTCTAAGATAAGTATAAGACCCATATGCTCAAATCTTTTGTTTACACCTGTAGTTTCAATGTTTTTGACATGTTTGAAAAAATGATTATCAGGGCTAGGAGGGGTCCATATGAGTTCTGGTTGATGTGTTTGCTTCTGTATCATTGTCTTGTTGTTATTCATCATCTATGAACTTTTCATGAATTTTTTGGTAGAGCACTGGGTTCTGGGCCTAAAAAGGTGGCTAAAATCCTAGTGGTGATGGATGCTGGCATGCATTATTATGCCTGCATCTATATCCTCCTGGATGTTGCTTTGCATGCATGTGCATGTGTTTATGGCTCAAAGAGGTAAAAAGGTCAATGTGACCGAGGGGAAACAGGCCTGAAAGGTTGGGTTACCTCATGGGGGTGTTATTGTTGTTGTATGAGGTCTTTATGTTGTGTTTTCATTGGTTCCACTTCCTTAAGGTTACCTAGGAGTCTGAATCTCATCATAGTATCCTTTCATCACATTTTTACCCTGGTTGGATGGTTACTTGGGTAGATGTGGGAAGAGGGTGTTACACCCAACATAGTGTATTAACTTTCATGCCTGTCTCTTATGGGACTTGCTACCATCTTCCCCATTTGTATTCTCTTCTGACTCGAGGGCTCCTCCTGTCTCTATGATATGCCCTCATTTCATGTTGTGTTTGTCTATGTAAATATGAGACTCTTTGCAAGAGGATTGCATTTATCTCAACTTGTCTCTATTGAGCTCTTAGTAGCTTTTTATTATCTTCTTTGAAGCTTCTAAGTTTTTCTCTTAGGCTCCTCAAGGTATCCATCCAATCTGGAGATTGATTCCTCCCCCTTGGGAAACTAATATTTCCTATTCATGAACCCTTATCCCTTAAATTCCATGTTGTGACTGATCTGAGTTGTACTGCACCATTCCAGACATTGTTTTGTGTTATCTATATCTCAATATACCTGTGATGTGATGTCAATCAGACACACTATTAGATAATTCAAACAAACAATTAAATAAACACAGTTATGGCCATGAATTTCATACTCGTGGAGTTTCCATGGTGATATTGTTATGACAAGGCAACCATATTAACATGCTCATAATGTTCAATTTCTCATATGCATCACTTACAATTTAAACAATCTAATTGTTAGTACATAATCAATAAAATAACATCCAACTAAACACAGAGTCCTACTCTTATAGAGTTGTCATAACAATTTGTTTGCAACAAAATTACCATATTAGCACATAATTATAGCAAAAGAAAAATTTACCAATTGCAATATATGGGCCTGCAGAATTCATAATTGATTACAGTGGTTAATTTATTCACTCGTGCCAAGTGTTTAATTTTCTGCAAATTTTAATAATGCAGAAAAGTGAATAATGCCAATTAATTTAATTATTAACTTATTTAGACCGGATTTTAACACCTAAACAATTTGTTTAGATAATTTCTAAAAATTCTTTAATTGAACATGATGGAGCCCATCTAGTACAAGTGTTAAACTTGGATGCTCTAATACCACCTAACACAACTACACCCCACTTGCCCCATGGGGGCAACCGCTACTATTAATCCAACTCCCTTGCCTTTGTCATAAGACTGGGATTAAAATTTTTGTTTTTTTCACTTCCTTATCAATTTATCTTTCTAAGGGTTTGAATCATTTACTTGATGTTATCCTAGACCCGAGGACAACGATACATAGATACATATACATATAGGTATTATTTCTCTAGCCTCCTTGCCATAGTCTCGAGCACCAATTTCAATTATACACACACACACACACATATATCCCAACTCATTCCATTGGTAGATGTTAGGGTTTGTGGTGGTCCTCATGCCACATTTTCACCCCCGACGCCAATAGAAATCAGCTACGTTACCCAATCTAGTGGCCTTACTGGTGAGCCTTGGTATTGCACCAAGAGTGCTGCAACTCCCAGGGGATGCCCTAATTTACTTTATCAACCCGGGGTTTGTACAAAATTGGATATGACAGTCCTATATGCATGACAGATGCATTCTGTTCATGTCATCCTCTTTTTCTTTACGAAAGGGTGTTATTTCTTAAACTATGATAAAAAATGAGAAGTAAATTGCTGGAAGGAAATGGCAGAAAGGAAACTAACTTAATTTTCATAAAGGAAATGGTGGAAATGAAACTTATTTAATGTGCAGAAAGGAAATGAAAAAAAGAAACTAAATTAGATTACTGAAAAGAAATGACAGGAAGGAAATTAAACTTAAACTGTTGAAAGGAAACTATTCTAAACCACACTAACTTGACAAACCAGCTAAAAAAACCCTACTTATCTTATGCTCTATCTACCATGCTTTTATCCATGCAGCTAAGCTATCCAGGACTTATTCCAACTAAAAAAGTGTTGATTTGAAGCTTGAAGAAGAAAGGGGTAAAGGTGCTAATGGAGGGATAAGCACATGAAACCAGGCTTAGAAGTGAAAAGAGGGGTTTGAATCTTATTAAAACTTTATTGTGGGGCAAAAATGCATTGGAGCGGAATGATTTAAAAAGTGCGATGGTGGAGTTGCGATGGAGGTTGATCGCACTCAGAGTTTGAAGCGGTAAAGGTTAACAAGAACAAACTAAAAAGTGCAATTTATGAGGTGCGATGGGGCAAAAACTGCGAAGTGTGAAATGCAATGAGATAAAAACTGTGAAGTGAAAAATGTGATATCGCAATCACAATATCACAAAGTTGGAGGGACAACGGAAGTGTTGTTTAGGAAAATTATTCGAAGTGTGAAGTGCGATGGGTGACGTGGTGGTGGGACCGGCAGCGGAGTACGGAGCAATATCGCAATCATAAGACAGGAGCGGTAAGTGTTAACAAAAAAATAAAATGTTGAGAAATGTGATTGCGAAAAGGTAAAAACTGCGAAGTGCGAAGTACGATGGGCCAAAAGTTGTGATTTGTGATTTTCGATGTGGTAAAATTTATGAAGTGAGAAATGTGATATCGTAGTTCACAATATCGCAAATTTTGAGGGGTAGCGGAAATGTTGTCCTGGAAATTTTGTTAAGTGCGAAATGCGTTGGGTGACGTGGCAATGGGACCAGCGGCAGAGTACAAAGAGTATCGCAATCGGCGTTTGGGTCGTTAAGTCTTAAAAGGAACCAAATAAAAGATGCAAAGGAATTATTGCAATCGGCGTTTGGAAGCGCTAAGTCTTAAAGGAAAAAGGAAAAAGTTGCAAAGTGTGATTTGCGAAAAGGCGAAAGGTTGTGATCAGTTGGATGACATGGCGCGGGACCAGTGATATAGCGTGATACCAATATCGCAATCGGAAAAAAGGAGCGGTAAGTCTTAAATAAAAATGGAGAATGATGCGAAGTGTGATTGCGAAAAGGCTGTGAAGTGCGATATCGTAGTTCGCAATATCGCAAAACTGGAGGGGTAGCAGAAGTGTTTTTCAGAAAAGTTTGTGAAGTGCAAAAAGCGATGACGGGAATTTTGAGGAGGAAAGGCAGAGGTCAAACTTTAAAGGTTTTTCAAGTGTTTTGTGAATAAAAAGAGCGACAGCTGCAATGAAAGAAGAAGGATGGAATAGAGCGTAACCGAGGTGGTTGGAAGCATGAAAATAGAGATGAAAAGTGAAGTGAGAAGCTCCACGGAAATGCTTTGGGCTTTTTACCAATAATTCCAGCAATCACCCTACTAACATATGTGCAAAGAAACACACAAATGCAGTAAAATATAGTGCAAAGGAAGACTGATAAATGGTAATGCAACTCTACTTTTAATCTTAGAACAGTTAATAGAAATCTGTTTTTGGGTCTATGGGACGGTTCGCCCTCCTCCAGCTCTATTGACAGAGATGAGAAGGGGGTCTTCATCCACAGATTTTTGGTTTTTTTCCTCTATTCTATTACTCACAAGCAAATGAAACCTACAGCAACACACTGAAAGCAAAACTAAACAATAATGAAACTATCAGAAGCATAACTAATTGAATGATAGAAAGTGGAGAACAAATACAGCAGAGAGGCCGAGGCAAATGGATTGGGCCCTAACCCACGAGCCTAGCTCTCTGAAACTTAAATCAATAAATTGAAATCAATCTGCTCATTTCATAAAGAGTAGCCTCATAAATTTCTGAAAGTTTGATCACAGAGTAAAATAATAAAAAGCTCAATAGCTTGCAACAAATATCCGACTAGAATTGACCCCTTCCTAGATCTATCTCTACTCTATTTATTCTATAGGGAAGCTACCAACAGCTCCCTATAAAATGGTGATTGATTCCACTTGACTCCAAGTAAACAAAGATTGGATTCACTCCTCTTTGAGTTTCTTGGCTTCCTCTGGAATTCGAATTGCTGGAGAGAACCCTTGGGGATCCTTCGGCTGCCTTTGGAATTCGAATTTTTGGATAGAATATTTGGGATCCTTCAGCTACCTTTGAGAGTTAAGGAGGGTGGTTGCTTACAAGAGGCACACTGAAACCCCAACCCAAGGAAAGGCTCTCCAATCTCAAAGATAGGCTTGAAGCTGGGATCGTATTATTCAGAATTCTTATGTCCTACCAGACTGAATAGAAAAAGGCCTTCTTAGCCTGATATTAGGGTCTTATATTTCTGCACTCAATTCCTTCCATGGGTGCATGGATTCATATGATGGAGGGGAATCAAATATTGGAGGAACTAGTACTCTATAATTTCTCTTTTCTGTCTCCTCCAAGTCTTTATAATAAAATCCTTATAAAAATTCTAATAATTCATTATTTTTTCACTCAACCTCATATTAGGCACTCAAAGTATGTTAGCCTTAATCATCACCTATACTAGCATCATAAAACAAAATAATAATAAAAATGCAAGAAAAAGAGATCTAAGAAGGAAAAAAGATGACCATTAACCCCTCCAAATATGTCTAATGATGGAGCTCATCATCACCCCCCTACTGAATGGTTGCTCATCCTCTGAGCAACTAATCCTCCTCCTACATTTCCTTCAAGGCTTTGACAGCCCCCCTGATTTCCTAAAGAAGAAGTGTGGGAGTTTCCCCAAGGGGGTAAAAACCATTATTATTTTCTACATTCTCCCATTCTCTATCTTATGCATCTGTGTCCTTTTCATCATCCAACCCCAAAAACAAAGGTGGGTTGAGCTTTAGTCCCAACCATTGGATCTTTTTGGCCTACATGGCCCTCTTGTATAATGGCGCCCTTTCCAATGCACCCCTCAGTCTTTCTGGAGTATGGTGCTCCCTGTTCTTGAGGCTGTGAGGGACGTTGTTCCATATCCTTTAGCTGGCCATAATGCACTCATCTTTTATCTGCCTAGAAACATCATCAAAGTGGCCTATTACCTATCTTTGAGTCTGAAGGTATCTTTCAACTAGTGCAGGGTCCCTTTCAATATCTCAACGGTTAAGGATGACTCCTCTTGGGCTAAACAATTCTAGTCTGATATATAGGGGTTCTATATTTCTTCTTCCCATGACCCTCCATATGTATTTTTCTCTAGTGTCCTCATTCATCATCCATGATACTAAAGCCATCAACTACATATCCCCCATTGTAGGATTGGGGTCCCAAGTATCCAGACTTGTCAGCACAAGGTTATGCACATAAAACTCTTCCATCTTTGTCTGATCAGCCATGTTAGCTTGCTTGTAGAAATCCATGAATTTCCTACAATCTTGGAAAGGTAGGGATCCATGGGATGCTAGAGTTTTGATTTGAAATAGGATTCATTGCTCCTTGAGGTACACAGCATATGAGTCAGAAGCGAATCTATGCTGAAGGGATTCTATGCATAATTCTTCCATGGTGGCTACTTGCTGCCCTTTTTGCTGCAAATTCTCCTTTAGTGCTACATTCTCTGCTTGTGCCTTCTGCAATTTCTCCTTCAGAACTATTTCTTCGATCCTTTCCTCCTCCCTTGGTAATTCTTCAATGATAATCGGGCTCGTGGGAGGAGTTTATAGCTCTCTCGGACTTATCCTCTCACTCTTATCAGCTCTAAAATACATATAGGTCTGCCTTTTTCTCTTTGCGACCAGAGGATCTAAGGTGGAAACTACCTCTTTGTCTTGAGGGGATGTGGTGTTGTGTTGTGAGTCTGCTTCTTGCTCACTTTTTGCTACCTCTATGACTTCTATTTCCATCTCCTCCATTTTTCCTTGGCCCTTTGTCTCTTCCTCTCCTTCTTCTGGTTCTTCTTCTTCTAGTTGTTTGGGTTGCTACAAAAGCTTCCCTTGGTCCCTTGCTACTGTGTCGGATATGCGGTATACTTCGGAAGCTAGCTTGACTGCTGGTGATGTTGTTATGCTATTGCTACACGGTGTTCAAATATGCAACCCACTCTTGGTGCTGTTGTGTTGTGGGCTCCCTTTGGTCTCTTCCCCTCAAAAATTCTCAATTCACTGGTTTGGATGAGACGGGATCTCCTTTTATTAGATTACGCAGCTAATTTTTGAGTGCTTATGTAACTCGGCCTCACCTCTAGTTTTCGTTAAAGACTGTGGTTTCCTTCTCTCTGTTAATTCATGATGGACTGTGTTTCCTCCCTAGTCATACTTCACGATGGTGGTCAAGCTAACTGACCACCTTTCTTCCCCTTAAACTCTAAGTCTGAAAATTTAATTATTTCTGGCTATTATGGAGGCATAGCGAGGGGTGAGAAGCTATACCTAAGTTTACATGTTGTTGTCAAGTTGTTTGCAGGAGCTAGAATTTGGAGACAAAACTCTTATATGTTGCGTTATTCTTATTTTCCTTTTTTCTGAGTTAGAAAATTGCTAAATGAGAAACTCTCTGAGTAAGTTGTTGATCTTTCTTGTTGTTTCTTCCCATTGTAGATACTGCGTGGGGTTGCTCTAGATGCCATGGGTGGCACTCCTGTCTTTCTTGGGGTCTGCTTTGTCAGATCCTCCTTGTTTTTCTTTGCAGTCTATGAACAAAATTGCTTTTGAAGGAACTTCTAGATGTTTGTATCAGTTTGTGCCTTGCTTTTTTTTGCTACATTGTGCTCAGGAATAGAGGAATATGGTGTATGGAGGTGACGAAAGGAGTTATGGAAATTAATGGAGTGAATGATGGGATGAATTGTGAAATAGAAGGGGAGAAAATATGAATGTTTACCTATGTTTCTAGAAACCATTAATAACCTGCAAAACAACAAACACAGAAAACAAAAAGATGTAGATGTTTTTTTTTTTTTTTTTTTAAGAAAGTGGGATGCCTACATGGCGGTTTTCAACCCACAAACTTGCCTTGGGTGCCTCAAAGAGGTTTTCACCCATGTATATTTATTCCCTTCTCTTCTTCTTTTTTCTCCTTTTTTTTAGCAAATGAGCTGCCTCCATCAAGGTTTTCAACCCACAAGCTTGCCTTGGGTGCCTCAGAGAGGTTTTCACCCATGGATCTTTATTATTTTTTCTTTTTTTTAGGAGGTGTGGGAAACTATGGAGTTCCCCATCACACACACCTCTATGCTTATTGAATCTATGAACTCTGCCCTTGACAAAGGCTTCTTGTAGATTTTAAGTTTGTGACCATTGAAAAGCAAGGGAATTCCTTCCTCATCTATGGTTTTGATTTGAACTGTGCCATTATCAAAACAATTTTCCATTATGTAAGGTCCCAACCATCTTATCATCAGCTTGCTTTTGAAATATTTAAACCTTTAATCATACAAAAACGCCCAATCTCCTTCTTGGAAGGTATTTTATTTGATGTTCTTGTCATGCCAGACCTTTCTTTGTAGCTGAACTACCTCCGTGTGAAGAAGTGATTTCATTCTGAACTCATCCAATCCATTTAGTTGCAACAACATCTCTTTTGGGCGTTTGATAGATCTAGATTTAATTCATATGCCATTCTTAAAGTATTGAATTCAAACTCAACTGAAAGTAGAGCCTTCTTACCATAGACTATTTCATAAGGAGTGAATCTTGTTGTTGTCTTCCAAGTAGTGTTGTAGGCCCAAATAGCTTCTACAAATATGTCTATCCAATATTTTCTGTTGATTCTCACAACCTTGGTGAGGATGATCTCTAAAGCTTTGTTAGTTACTTCTACTTGGCCATTCACCCTGGGTGATAGACAGTAGAAGTTATATGCTTAACCTTGTGCTTCCTCAAAATATTCTCAATGAGGTGAGAGGTGAATTGTTCTCCCTGATCAGTGACTATTTCTCTAGGGTACCCAAAATTGTAAAACACTTTCTTGCTCATAAATTCTGCTAATTTCTCCTCAGTTTCTACCTTCACTGCTTTTTTTTTAGCCCACTTTTTCAAGTAATCAGTGCAGACTATGATATCCTTCTTTTGTCCAGATGGTGGATTGATAGGTCCAAAAAATTCCATGCCCCACTTGTCAAATGGCTCAAGAGCCACCTGAGGGTGCAAAGGCATCTCATCCCTTTATGTGGGTTTCCCCATCCTTTGGAACTGGTCACACCTACTGGTGTATCTTCTGGAATATTGGTGAAGGGTAGGCCAATAGTATCCTTCCTACAAAAATTTGTAAGCAGTTCTCTTTGCAAGAAAGTGTCCTCAACATGGGCTGTCATGACATTCAAAGAGGATATCAAAAAATTCTTCCTCCCTCACACATATCTTTAGGATTTGATCAGGGCCTAGCTTGAAAAGGTTTCCCCCAATCGATGTGAAAGGGGTGCTTTTTCCAATGATTCTGCTCCTTTCCCTGAATGAAATATTAGGCGGGAGTCTCCCAGAAACCAAGTAGTTGGCTATATCAGCAAACCATGGTGAGAGTGCTAATATAGCAAAGAGATTCTCATCTAGCAGCTGGTCATCCACCATTCCTTATTCACCTACAGGGAGAGCTAACATGGACAAAAAATCTACAACAACATTCTCCTTTCCATGTTTATCAACAATAGTCAAATAAAATTGTTGCAAAAGTAACAACCATCTAATTATCCTAGCATTAACATCCGGTTTTTTCATTAAATACTTGATGGCTGCATGGTCAATGTGAACAAAAGTCTGATATCCAGTTACATAATTCTTGAATTTTTTCAAAGCATGGACAATAGCTAACATCTCCTTCTCAGTAACAGTATAATTTAGTTCAACCTTGGACAAGTTCTTGTTGATGAAATAAATGGCATAAGGGATTTTGTCCTCTAATTTTCCTAATGTTGCCCCGATAGCTTTTTTTGATGCATCAGTGTGGATGTGGAAAGGAAAGGTCCAATTTGGACCTCGAAGGGGGTAGTAGTCAACTTTTCCTTAATGAGCTCGAAAGCCTCCTGACAAGGACTGAACCAAATAAACTTGGAATATTTGGCCAACAACCCAAATAATGGCGAAGCCATCTTGCTGAAATCTTTGATGAACCTTCTATAGTAACCAGCTAAGCATAAGAAACTCCTAACATCTTTCTGCTTTTGAGGAGCAGGTACCCTTTTTATGATAGTTATTTTTTTCGAGCGTACTTGTATTCCTACTTGGGATATGGAGTGTCCTAATAAAACCCCTACTTTCTTCAGGAATTCACACTTTTCTGGGCTCAAGGAGAGATGCATCTCAATGCACCGTCTTAGTAATTTACCCAAATTGGAGAGAGATTCCTGGAAATCATCCCCATATGGTGTGAAATCATCCATTTAGATTTCGACAAAGTCATGGACTAACTCAAAAAAGATGCTCAGGACAGCTCTTTGGAAGGTAGTTGGGGCATTGCACAACCCAAAGGGTAGGACTCTATAAACAAAGGTATCCCAAGGGCAGGTGAAAGTAGTATTATCCTGGTCTTCAGGGTTGATTTGAATCTGATTGTACCCACTAAACCCATCTAAGAAAGAAAATAACTTCCTCCCCACAATTCCATCCATGACTTAGTCTATAAAGGGAAAATGGAAATGGTCTTTCTTGGTGGCTTTTTTAAGTTCTCGATAATCAACAAAAATTCTCCACTTCCCATTCTTCTTTGGGACTAGGAAAAGAGTTGACACCCACTCATTGTCGGATATTGGATATATGAACCCTGCATCCAATAGTTTTTGCAGCTCTTCCTTGACTATGTCCTTCAAAGCCGGGTTCATCCTTTTTTGGGGTTGTCTCACAGGCTTTCATCCTTCTTTGATGTAAATTTGATGTCTGCATATTGAAGGATGCACCCCTTTCATGTCCTTGTAATCCCAAGCAAATGCTTCAATATTTTCTTTCAAAAGCTAGCATAACTGCTTCTCTTCTTCATTCAAAAGGTTTGGGTTAACTTTTAGAGATCCCTATGGACCAAACTCAATAGCCTTGTGGTTTCAGAGGTTTAATCAACTAGGTTCACTTCCATCCAAGGTTGGCTTTCGGACTCTTTGACTAAGGTTTCGAGATGAATTTTAGTGGAGGACTGGTTTTGAATGGCATGGTCGATGAGTTCAACTTCATCAAGTTTCCCCCGTCTACGAATAGCATATATGGTACACATAGGGGCAGTGTTATATAACTCATATTCTTCATCCTCCAACCATATAGGGAGATCATAATCAATGTCAAGTTGGGCTGGAGGATATAACACTAATTGTTTAGACACATGCCCATTTTTTGTAGTCATGTTTCTGGCCCGACAACTAATATAAGCATCTACAGTGGCTAACCAAGGTCTCCCTAAGATGAAGGGGTAACCATTAAGTTGGTTTTTGGTTGTAGGACTAGGAAATTTGTAGGATACTCCCAAGAGTCAATGGTAACCATAAAATTCTCAACAATTCCTTTCGGAGCTACTGTGGATCAATATGAAAGTTGTAGAACTGTTGTGGTTTTCCTCAAGTCCCTTGGAGGTTAAGTTTCAACATATTTTCCTTGGTCATGATATTGATGGCAGCCCCTAGATTAATCAGTGTTGGGGACTATGACACCATCTATATGCACATCAACAATTGGACTACCAGGTTCCAGGTACTTTGGAAATACCACCTTCTCGATAATTAGGTCAGACAGTTTCCCTACCACATTGATGGTGGGGGTATCTCTCTTCCTTCTCCTAGGTTTCTTGAAGAACTTTTATTTTATGAGCCTATTGTAGATAGGGACATCCTTAATGGCCTGGAGAAGTGGCATATTTACACACAAATTTTCCAATTCTCCCAGGACTTCAATCTCCTCTGAGGTGTGCTAACTAGGGTGGATCAAGCGCTCAGGAAAAGGAGGTTGTTGGATCTGAGTGTTATCTTATCCCTTTTCCTCCTCAACCTCTACATGTGGATATGGAGGATAGTTGTCTGGGAGTACTCTTCATGACCTGAGATTAACCTCCTATATCTCCATCGCATAAGATGGATAGGATGTTTCTCAACTAGGAGCCTACTGTGTCTGTCTGTTGTTCAGGTTCAGATTGGGTTGTGCATGTATAGGTAGCCTAGGTGGAGAAACATGAGTAATTTGAGTTCGAGGTTGGGGTGGAGGCATTAGAGTAAGTGGTTGATTTTGTTGAGGCCTCTACCCTTGAGATGGATTGTTTCACTGAGGTTGTTGTGGAACATACTGTTGAAATGGTTGGTTTACTAGCTGAGGATGATATGAAGGGTTGTAAGGCCGAGTAGGAGATGTAGACCAGGATGGAGGAGTGGGGGTGTACAAGGGTTGCATGTGTTTTCTCTAATTGTTGTGATAATAAGAGTAAGGTGCACCTGACATACCTTGTTGATATGGCCTAGGGCCTTAAGGCCTTTTCTGGTTGATGAAATAGAGTTGATCCGGCATTTCTTCCCCACCTTGATATACAGTTTTAAGTCCAAGTAAGGAGGGACAACTTTCTGTGGCATGATTCTCCTCACAGACTAAGCAAACCTCTATGACATTTAGTGGACATTTATTTCTTGGGTGCTTCCTAGTACATCTAGGACAAAATATGGCCAGGGATCTCTCTACTTCCTCTTGCTTCCTTTTGACCTAAATTATGTCCATTTGCAAAGCAAATGTGTGCAACATGTCACTCTTGAAGTCCTCTAGCATGTTTCCAATCTCATGTTTTATGAAGGTGGAAGAGGAAGGGGTATTAGATGTACTTTGGCTAGCTCTGCCCCTCATCCTAAATTCCCTAGAATGGTTCCGGAAATTTTTTTTTATTGTTTCATAGGGTTTTTGGTAGATATCTCCTCCTGATAGCATATTCAAGGTTTCTATCATCTCTTCACTTATCCCTCAAAGAAGTACAAGTTTAAGTGATGCAGGATTAAGATTACAATTGGCTCTCTTATAATTTAATTGAAACCTATTTTCATAGTCCTCTAGGGATTCATCAGGTCCTAGAGTCATCCTAAATATTTCATCTTTATTTTCCTTGGACGTTCAGTAGTATCTGTATTTTTTGTTGAAGGTATCTTCCATCTGTGCCCAGGTAGTGATGCTATCCTCAGGCAAACCCATGAACCAGCGCAAGGTTGCATCCTTAAGGGTGGATGGGAATAGCTTCAACTTTTGATCATCAGAAGTGTATTCATAAGTCCTACAAATAACAACAAATTAAAACATAAATGTGTCAAGGTCCTTAGAGGTAAGTCCATGAAAGTGTGGAAGAGCTGAGGGGCTAATGTTTTTCACCTTATTTTCCCCATCTACCTCTCTTATGGGAAATGCTCTCTGGATCCCACCCATGGTTAATATAGGTGAAGTAGGTCCCTTAGTTGAAATAAGGTCTTCTTATTCTTCCCCAATAGGATCCTCAAAATATTTAGAAGGCTCTCCTATAGGGGGTTCAATCTCACTGCCACTGAAGACAAGTGAAGGGTGGCTAGGAGGTGATGTGGGGGTTTTAGGCAAGATTTGTATTCGAGTATTCCTACTCCTATGAGGCATGAAAATTAGATCTTTTTTGTATTTTTTCAATATTTCTGAAATGACATGAAAAAAAGGATAGCATAAAAGAATGCTAAAACAAAATCAAAGCATCTACTGGAAAACTCCCTAGAAATGACGCCAAAAAGTGGTGAGCTCTGGTATTGCACCAAGAGTGTTGCAACTCCCAAGGGCTGCCCTACTCTACTTTATCAATACAGGGTTCGTACAAACTTGGAGGTGACAGTGCTATATACACAGCAGATGCATTCTGTTCATGTCATCCTCTTCTACTTTACGAAAGGGTGTTATTTATTAAACTATGATAAAAACTAAAAAGTAAATTGCTGAAAGGAAATGGCAGAAAAGAAACTAACTTAATTTGCAGAAAAGGAAATGACATAAATGAAACTAATTTAATGTGTAGAAAGGAAATGACAGAAACTAAATTAGATTGCTGAAAAGAAATGATAGGAAGGAAACTAACTTAAATTGTTGAAAGGAAACTAATTTAAACCACACAAACTTGGCCAACTGACTAAACACACCCTAATTATCTTATGATCTATCTACCATGATTCTATCTGTGCAAATAAGCTATCCATGAATTAATTCCAATTGAAAAAGTGTTGATTTGCAGCTTGGATAAGAAAGGGGTAAAGGTGCTAATGGAGGGATAAACACATGAAACCGGGCTAAGAAGTGAAAAGAGGGGTTTGAACCTTATTAAAAATTTATTGTGGCACAAAAATTATTTGGATCGGAATGATTTAAAAAGTGTGATGGTGGATTCGCTATGGATGGTGGTCGCACTCGGCGTTTGGAGTGGTAAAGGTTAGCAGGAACAAACTAAAAAGTGTGATTTGTGAAGTGTGATGGGACAAAAACTGCGAAGTGCGAAATACAACGAATAAAACAGCGAAGTGTGAAATGCAATATCACAATCGCAATATCGCAAAGTTGGAGGGATAGCAGAAGTGTTGTTCAGGAAAATTTTGTGAAGTGCGAAGTGCGATGGGTGACGTGGCAGTGGGACCAGCGAAAAAGTACAGAGCGATATCACAATCGGCTGACAGGAGCGGTAAGTGTTAACAAAAAAATAAAATGTTGCGAAATGTGATTGCAAAAAGGTAAAAACTATGAAGTGCGAAGTGCGATGGGCCAAAATATGCGATTTTCAATTTGCGATGTGGTAAAATTTGCGAAGTGCGAAATGTGATATCGCAGTTCGCCATATCGAAAAGTTTGAGGGGTAGCGGAAATGTTGTCAAGAAAATGTTGTGAAGTGCGAAATGCATTGGGTGACGTGGCAGTGGGACTAGTGGTAGAGTATGGAGACTATCGCAATAACCGTTTGGGGTGGTAAGTCTTAAAAGGAACCAAATAAAAGATGCGAAATGTGATTTGCGGTGCGGCGGAGTTATCACAATTGGTGTTTGGAAGTGGTAAGTCTTAAAGGAAAAAGGAAAAATTTGCGAAGCGTGATTTGCGAAAAGGCCAAAGGTTTCGATGAGTCAGTTGACGTGGCATGGGACAGGTGGTGGAGTGTGATACCAATATCGCAATTAGAAAAAAAGAGCGGTAAGTCTTAAAGAAAAATGGAAAACGATGTGAATTTTGATTGTGAAAAGGTTGCGAAGTTTGAAGTGTGATATCGCATTTCACAATATCGCAAAACTGGAGGGGTAGCATAAGTGTTGTTCAGAAAATTTTGCAAAGTGTGAAATGCGATAGCGGGAATTTCAAGGAGGAAAGGCAGAGGTCAAACTTTAGAATTTTTTCAAGCGTTTTGTGAATAAAAAGAGAGATAGCTGCAATGAAAGAAGAAGGAGGGAATAGAGCATAACCGAGGTGGTTGGAAGCATGAAAACAGAGATGGAAAATTAAGCGGGAAGCACCACGGAGCTGCTCTGGGATTTTTAACAATAATTCCTGAAATCACCCTGCTAACTTATGCACAAAGAAACAGACAAATGCGTAAAAATATAGTGAAAAGGAAGACCGAAAAATGATAATGCAACTCTACTTTTAATCTTAGAACAATGAACAGAAATCCATTTTTGGTTTTGTGGGACGGTTCGCCCTCCTCGAGCTCTATTGACAGAGATGAGAAGGGGATCTTGATACAAAATTTTTTGGTTTTTCTCCTCTATTATATTAATCAAAATCAAATGAAACCTATAGTAGCACACTGAAAGAAAAACTAAACATCAATGAAACTATCATAAGCAGAACTAATTGAATGACAGAAAGTAGAGAAAAAATACAACAAAGAGGCTGAGGCACATGGATTGGGCCCTAACCCATGAGCCTAGCTCTCTGAAACTTAAATCAGTAAAGTGAAATAATTCTTCTCATTTCATAAAATAATAGCCTCATACATTTATGAAAGTTTGATCACTGAGTAAAATAATAAAAATCTCAATAGCTTGCAACAAAGTTCCAACTAGAATTGACCCCTTCCTAGATCTATCTCTACTCTATTTATTCTATAGGGCAACTACCAACATCTCCCTAGAAAATGGTGATTGAGTCCACTTGAATCCAAATAAACAAATATTGGGTGCACTCCTCTTTGAATTTCTTGGCTGCCTTTGGAATTCGAATTGCTGGAGAGAATCCTTTAGGATCCTTTAGTTTCCTTTGGAATTCGAATTGTTGGAGAGAATCTTTGGGATCCTTTGGTTACCTTTGAGAGTTAAGGAGGGTATAAAATTCTCCTATAATTTCTCTTTTCTGTCTCCTCCAAGTCTTTATGATAAAATCCTTATAAAAATTCTAATAATTCATGGTTTTCTACACTCAACCTCATATTAGGCACTCAGATTATATTAGCCTTAATCGCCCCCTATACTAGCATCATAAAACCAAATAAAAATAAAAATGCAAGAAAAATATATCTAAGAAATAAAAAAGGTGACCATTAACCCCTCCAAATATGTCTAATGATGGAGCTCATCACTTACCATCCACTCAGGATTTGATGACCAGGAACATTTGCAGTAGATCAATGGTTTGCGTGGGGTTACTCCTCCCTGTTGATGTCACAAGGGTGGGGGGAGGAGGGTGCCAAGGTCTGGGCCACCAATCTGAAAAGGTAGGTCAACAACATGCATGACGGGTTCCCCTCCCACTGATGTCATAGTGGTAGGGTCGAGCATGTCGTTGATCTCAAGGTGGAATATCTCCACCATCTGGATTATCGTGTGGTCCTGGTTGTCATCACATCCCACTGCATCATTAAACCTTCCATAGATTCAATAGCCTACATCCAACGACACTCTTGATCCACAAATTATGTCATGGTAACATGCTTGGCAGTTAATTTTTTTAAAGGGGTGTCACAATCAAGGTTCCAACCTGAAGTTCCAAGGCTCGCATCAGATTGACCACATAAACTACGCCACATCTTTTGGCCCACAATGATTACACCACCCCTCCCTCCTCCTTGTTTACTTCACAGGGAGGGGGTTTCACATACAATCTACATCGTTTGATTTCAAAAATCTCCACCATTCATTTGGAAAAGGCCCATGCCCGATCACAGCACATGTTCACCTGGGATTAAGGCCCTTATGCCTCCTCCCATGGTTCTGATCATGGTCATATGTCTCTTTGAAACCTTTACATGCAGGAAAAACTATTATCACCATCCCCTCTGCAACTCCCAACTCATAATTGATCCTCATGGGCTAATTTCTATTTCATAGATCATGGTATGAGACCAACGATCTTAGAGTTACAAGGCGTCGTGTGATATAAGGCCTTAGGATCATGGTCTAGGAACGATAAACATGTTCATTCTCCTACACTCAAAATTATATATATATATATTCTCACTATAGCCATTTTTCACAGATGTGCATTAATAGATGCCATGTAACCATTAAAACTAGTTTCCAAATATCGGTGGCAATGTTGTTCCAGATGAAACAACCATGCCTTTAAACCAAAGAAAATAATTTTTGTGTTGCACACAGTGGCATGATTTCACAGCGTGTATTCATTAATTATGGCAAGCATTATACTATTACAGCTAGCCATAATTCTTTTTCTTGAGTTAATTTTCTTGTGATACTCAACAAGAGAAACATGGACAACATTTGCATAAATATGTTATTGTTACAAAATATGAAGGAGGTATACATTTATCAATATCACAAGTATAAGAAGATCACTTATATTAAAAATTTTGGTAACTGAGCCTGGGACAAGGACTTTCCACCCAACCTTAAACATTTGTAGCTAAGCTCACTTACAATTGTTAGCCCTGAGCCAAATTCCAAATATTGAGGGGCTTGCTTAAGGGACCAAAATCACCAACTACCACCTGAAACAAGGAATCCAAAGGACCTCCTTCCTCCACCCAACAACTACTCAATATATCAATGGTGTATAGCGAATCAAGAGGCTTGTTTCCTCCACCCTCCATATATTTAATGTTAGTCAGTTAATACACGGGGAATCTAGAGAATTAGTCTCCACCCTTCCAGAAAAATGCAGTGATTCCACCCACTATGGGGACTCCAGAATCCACTGTAAAATCACACAGCAAGTATTATTTACGAGGTCCTCCTTCAAGGAATCCAATGAATAATACTCCACCTCATCCATTGAGGGACTCCAGAGAAATATTATTGGGTGTAGGAATTACGGTTCAGCAGAATCCTTCAACACTTAATTGTCAACCCGGGTGTTTTGTAAAACTTAGAGGTGAAGCATAGGAAATGAAAAATATGATATGAACCTTTCCTAGTTCTATTCCTACTTATTAAATTAAATATTGTAAAATAAAAAAGAATGATCACATGAAAAATAATACCAAAGAAATTCTAGTGTTGGAATATGAACGAAAGTACTTTGCAAGGAAATAACATAAAAAGTAACTCACAAGCTTCTACAAAAAATCTTGATTGATGAAATGAATATTTATGATCATCTTCAGTATAGTTATATGACAAATTAATAGTCTGACAATTAAAGGTGGCTGTCCTCTTTAAAGATATTCCTTCCTGCACTAAACTATCATTCTTGTACTTCAACAATGTTCTTGTACCAGAATGTTGTGCGTGTACTGGAGTGAATTTTATATGTCGGAAGCGTATTTTTTACTTATACTGAAGATTTTAATCTTCATGCAAGAGCTCTAAGTCTCGGACTAGAGCACTCTTTTCTTGTACCACGATATCGATTCTTGTACCAGAATAGAGGATCTTGCACCAATTTTTCAGATTACTTTCAGAAAATAAAAAGCGTGTTAACTAAAGAAACAATTTTCAAAGGTGAACAGAACTCTGAAAATAACTTCCACAAGAAGAAATATGCTTCAACCAAACTTAATCTTAAAACAACAAATAACTTCGAAATTCAAAGTAAACATTTCTTCAAACAAGGAACTTTTTCATGCAATTAAAGAAATCATTTTATTGTGACATCAGGCTTGTTCCTGTGATGGTTATTCATATGGATCAGATCTACTTTTTAATCTTTTTAATTCAAAAGTTTCATTTAATAATTTAATATAAAATTCAATCCTTTCCTCAAAAGTGTTAAGTGTAGAAACAGATCCTTACGTTATAACAATGTTTGTTCCGTATTCATCAAAGAACAATTAATTCTTAAGTTTAAACTCCTGATATTAAGAATGCCTATGTTTTAGAAATAAACACCCACTTGCAGAAATGCATCAAGTGCTTATAAAGGAAAAGAAGCGAAAAGGCTTTGCAGAAATGAACCAAAGAAATCAACTTGCAGAATTGAGAATGCAATGGTGCAGGCAACGTGCTTGCACAATTCTCACAGAAATAAACTAAGCATCAAAAGGAAAAAGTTATGCAAGTTAAAATCAAACTCAGCTAAACATGCACACCATGCATCTATCACACAATAACTGCAAATGAAATCGAACTTGTACTTGTGAAAGAATCGAAATAATTATTTAATTCACAATTTTCATTCGAATTAAATTAGCACACCTTTAACGAAAGGGAAAACGAATTGGGTTGGCTAGGCCCTAGCCAACCAACACGTTTCCCTATTAAGACACCTGGAAACTTAGCCTTTCAGCAATGCATCATCATAAAATTGAAATGTAGAAATGAAACAACATGGCACGGTCCTTTGTATTATATTTCGAATAGGAAAATGTACATCATGAGATCGAATCTAGACCAGAAAGAGGCCGATACTAGTAGAATTACAGTTCACCAAACTTACAGTAGCATCGATAACTCTTTCCTATCAGAATTATACATTTTATACAACCCTTAGGCCTGTGGCTGTAACAAAAATATAACAACGTTTCTAACTAAGCCTTTTTTCTGTTACAAGATACTAATATAAGCATCAGGGAAAATTTTAAGGATGGACGTTTCTCTTAAAGTTTAAAAAATAGGCAAATCTTAGTAGTCCCCAATATGTGAATTGTAAAATTTTTTATGTTAATTTTGTAAAAATATTTAGTTTTGTAATTGTTTTATATTAGTATATATAAATTTTTGGCGATTTTTAGGGTAAAATATTTTTATACTATAAAATTTGGGCAAATCAATTTTTAAAAAATGGGAATTGGCGAATCTTTTTTTTTGGAAAAAGCATGGAAAATTAGCCCACCTATGAATATTAGCCCCTAAAATTTTCCATGATACGCATTTTTCCGGAGTCCTAATCTCTAATATCTACTAATTACTCTCCCACTCCAAGGCCAACTCGAGATGACTGATCCTTAACGAGATATCCATGTAAATAGTGAGTTGTCATGGGAGTGTAGGAATCCTACCTGCACTTGCCATTATACCACAATGATTAATACATTGTTCATCAAATAATTTTGGAAAGAAGAAATATTAGTTGCAGAGATAATTTAAAGGTATAAAATCTATAAATAAATAATTAAGTGCATGACAAGCCTTAAATATGAAAATATAAAGAGAGTGCAGGAATGGGCACTATTCTTGAAATAGTGTACGAATGAAGGGGTCCCAAGGTTGAAACAAAGGTTTTAGGTTATGTGTTTAGACTGTGATAGAGGTTAAAAATGAAGCAATTTAGCCTACCAACATCCTCCCATCCCTATGTTGTTGTGTGTCCTCACAAAACCTTTACCTGCAACAAAAAAACAAAACAAGGAAGCCTTCCTTCAGTCCTGAACTTGTGTGTTGATCCATGCTCTCATTGTCTTCATCTTCTTGCTTTGAGCCTTCTTGAGTTGCTTGGTCACCTTTATAAGACGCCCGTAGCACTTTTATTCTTGGAATTTTCATATCTTCACTTTCCATTTCTGACAACAAGAATTCAGAGGCTTGGTCAAAAATATTTTGTGATAGCCGAGTTATCCGTCCACCGCTATATCAGCCACCTTCCAACGATCACGCTCCATCATTAAAATTACAACCTTGGGACGTATGCGATATAGATTGGCTCAAGTACAAGCATCAATGATAATTGTTGAAGGGCGGTGGTTATGGTGGTGATTCAATGTAACATTCATGCGAGGTATGTATGAGTTTGGGTCATCATTAACAGGTGATAAGATTTTTTTTCAAAAAGGTAAGCATTGGATTATGGGTAAATCGTACACATCCCACAATCACTTCATGATTTCACACAAGGTGCACACAATACTTATTAAAAAATAATATTTCATAACCTAAATATCTTTGTACTTAAAATATTTCTCTCCTAATTTAGTAAATGATAAAACAAAGTTTAACCATAATACAAATTATTGAATGACATATTCTAAAGGTGGTGCAATCATTCTGCCTGTACAACACTTTCATAAAACAAAAGTAAGCTTTCTAACGCACATTCTTGCACCAAGTATTCTTGCACTATATCAAACATTTTTTCACTGAAGACCATTCTTCCTGCACCAAAACATGTGTTTTAATTTTCAGGCACGCTTAGCAGTGCGGATTCCTGCACTGAATATGATTTCACTTGAACGATCATGCACTGAACATGCATGTACTGAACATGTATTCCTGCACCAGCGATATTTGTAGCATATCTAAAGAGATAAAGGGAACAAAAAGTTATGATAAAATATAATTCATAAGCTAGATTTGAAATATTTGTTGAATATACAAAGGAGGTTTTATTCACTAGTCTTTGGTATTAATGTATGCCTTTCAATCTGACTTGTGAGTTCACATCAGATCCTGCAATATGATCCATGAGGGAGAAAATAAGTGGGAAAAAGGTAAATTTCAGAATGGGAAGGAAATTATGACAGGGAATTCAAGAGTGAAACCACAATGAGGGAAATATAGAAAAAAGGATTTGGTAAAAAAATTTCAGGGGAAAAGAGGGAAAGAAGAAATCAGATAGGGAAAGTTTATTTTGAAGAAAGGGGTAGTAAATCATGGGATCAAAAGAAGAAAAATAGAGGGAAATTTACGAAATGGGAATAGAAGAAGGGCACAATTTTACCTCTAAACTCTACCTGAATAGTGATGAATCCAAAATAAATGCAGCGGTAATTGAGCATTGCTTACAAAAAAAAAAATCCATGTCAATTGTCCCAAACTTGTATAAGGGCTTAGTTCCTACAATTAAAACCTACTTCTTCTTGGTGAAAGTTAGCACATATAAAGATCAAGAAACATTACCATTTTATTAAAATTTGATCTTCTTGCTAGCATGTTGGTTTTCAAGTTGATCATTCTGTGATTATGTCAGTAACCGATCTTCACGATCACAGGAAATTTTTTTTTTTATTTTTTTTTTTATTTTTTTAATTTTTGTCATTTTTTTTAATGTCAGGAAAATAAAGAATCAAGTTTTCAATAGGTTGGCACAACTACCTACCATCTCTTCTCCAAAACTAAAACCATTGGAGAGACCCACTGGCTATCAGATATAGGATAAATAAAATCAACATCTAAGAGTTTTTGCAATTATTCCTTCACAACATCTCTTAGAGTTGGGTTCATGCATCTATGGGGTTGTCGAACAGGTCAGTCTCCCTCTTGAATATAAATGTGATGAGTACAAGTTTCAGGAGGGATGCCTTTCATGTCCTCATATCCCCATGCAAAGGCATCAAGATGATTTTGCAACAACTTTACAAGTTGCTCTTGTTGGGATGCATCCAGGTTTGAGCTAATATGTAAAGATTTTCCTGGAATAATCTCAACAAGGGTGGTTTCAGGTTCAAGAGTACAAAGAGGTGCTGCTAGAGACTGTGGTGGGGAAGGATGGGAATCATGAATTTCTTGAAAATCCAGACTAAAGATTTGATATAACGACTCAAAATTTGGCATGGTATCTACATTATTCAAGAAGTATCATATATCACCCTTCCGATTTGACTCAGTATAATGATGTACCATCGAAACTGACTGAGTCTCCTCATCACTGTTGTAATCTAGCCATAAGATATCTCGAAGCTCCTAGATAGATCTATCAAGTGGATATAAGGTGACTTTCTTCCTAGAATCTCCATGGGAAATATACATGTCACCATAACTGCACCCAATGTAACCATCAGTCGTAGCAAGCCAAGGTCGTCCCAAGATCAAGGGATGTCCTCCCACGGGATTCTTTGGATGAAGCATAATGACGTTTGTGGTATATTCCCAAGAATCTATCGAAACAACCACATCATCCAATACTCCTTCTGGCTTGGTTTTATATTTGTCTGCCAATTCAAGCACAATAGGATTAGGATGAATTTGGAGCAACCCAAATTGATCCATGGTCTTCTTGGTCATAACATTAATGGTTTCCCCTGGGTCTATAAGCACATTGGAGACAAGGACATCAACTATTTGAACAGAGACAACAGGGTTTCCAGGGTCAGTATATTTTTCCATTTGCATACACCATGTCATTAAATCTGCTACTATTCCAACAAATTGAATGGTTTGAGGTTCTACGCTTTTCCTTCTCGGCTTCTTGATACAGATTTCCCTAATGATTTTTGTGCAGATGGGGATATCTTTGATATCTTGGAGCAAAGGGACCTTGATGAAAATACTCCTAAGCTTAGAAGCCAGACTAGACTCATGAACAGGGTCATTCCTCTCCATAACTAGCCTCTATGGATAGGGAGGTCGGTTTGAGGAGGATGGAAAAGGCTCTGAAGGTATGGGGATGGGTTGAATAGTGACATCTCTCCCAGAACATCCAGGAGTTTCCTCCTCAATTTTCAATTCGATAATCACCATGGGATGCTTTTTTTTTCTAATGTTACTACCTTCCTTGATCTCAGTTGACTCCAACCGGTATAGACTGATAACTAGGTGGAAGAAGCGGTTTTATAGAATGGATCATTTGTACCGCTTTATTATTGGGATTTGGTATGGGTTGAGCAGGCAGTTGAGGAGGTCGGAACGGTGGAGGTAAAGGTAATGGTGGCATTGACTGACTTAGCTTCGGTAATGATGGTTGTGGCATTGGGTAAGGTGCATATGTAGGTGGATATGATTGCATAGGTGTAGGATAGGAATTATATGAATGGTTTGACCCTCTCCAACCTTGTTTCCAAGATTGGGAGGGTTTTCCATACTGAAATTGGTTCCCATGCTTCCACAGTTGAGAGTGATTAGTGTTATGATATGAATATGGTTGTTCATTATAACCAAAAAAATGTGCACGGAGTTCAAAAGCCATACCTACACCTACCTAAGGCTAATTTCTTTGTGCTCCCATAGCATGCAATGAATCAGGTTCATATTGTCCTCCTTTGAATACTGCTTTCAATCCAGTTATGGAGGGGCATTTTTCGGTGGCATGGTTCTCTGCAAAAATCACACATTTATTAGTTCCTTTAACATTATTAGGAAATTATCTTAAAGGATTCTTTTTCCTACACTTTGGACAAAAAATAGACAATGAATCTTGTTCTTCTACAAGTTTTTGTTGAAATTTTAAAGAGTCTATTTGTTTGCTAACAATATTCATTATTTCAATTTTCTTATTGTCCATTTTTTTCTCCAATCCAATAATCATAGCATCTATAGATCTAGATTTGTTATTTCTACTTCAAGTTCCTTTACCAGATCTATACTGATTCCTCGAGAATTTTCTACACAAGTCACAAATTTGATCAAAAGGTTTCTGAGAAATATACCCTTGTCCTAATAGATTTAAGTTATTTCTAGCATCATCAGATCTTATTTTTAATATTTTTAATTCAAAAGGTTCATTTGATAATTTAATATAAAATTCAATATTTTCCTCAAAAGTGTTAAGTGCAGGCACATATCGTTACATTAGAATATTGTTTATTCTGTATTCATCAAAGCACAATTAATTATTAAGTTTAAACTCTTGATATTAAGAATGCCTCTATTTTAGAAATAAACACCCACTTGCAGAAATGCATCAAGATATTATAAAGGAAAATAAGCAAAAAGACTTTGTGGAAATGAACCAAATAAATCGACTTGCAGAATTGAGAATTCACTGGTGTAGGCAATGTGCTTGCATGATTCTCACAGAAATAAACTAAGCATCAAGAGGAAAAATTTATGCAAGTTAAAATCAAACTCAGCTAAACTTGCACACCACGGATCCTTCACACAACAATTGCAATTGAAATCGAACCTGTACTTGTGAAAGAATCGAAATAATTATTTAATTCACACTTTGCATTAAAATTAAATTAACACACCTTTAACGAAAGGGAGAACAAGCTGGGTTGGTTGGGCCCTAGCCAACCGGCTCGTTTCCCTGTTAAGAAACCTAGAAACTCAGACTTTCAACAACACATCATCATAAAATTGAAACGCAAAAATGAAACAACATGGCACAGTCCTTTGTATTATATTTCGAATAGGAAAATGTACATCATGAGATTGAATCCAACCCAGAAAGAGGGTGACACCAGTAGAATTACAATTCACCAAAATTATAGTAGCATCGCTAAATATTTCCTATCAGAATTCTACATTATATATAACACATAGGCCTGCGGTCGTAACAAAAATATAACAGTGTTTCAATCTAAGCCTTTCAACTGTTACAAGATACTAATCTAAGCATTTGATCGTACTCCTAATCTCTAATATCTGGTGATTTCTCTCCCGCTCTGAGCCCAACTTGAGATGACTGATCCTTAACGAGATATCTGTGTGGATAGTCAGTTGTCACGGGAATGCAGGAACCGCTAGCTGGTGCAAGAACCCTACCTACTCTCGACCATTCTACCACAATAATTAATACATTGTTCATCAAATACTTTAGGAAAGAATAAATATTAATTGAAAATATAATTTAAAGGTATAAAGTCTATAAATAAATAAATAATTCCATGACAAGCCTTAAATATGAAAATATAAACAGAGTGCAGGAATGGGCATGATTCTTGAAATAGTGCAGGAATGAAGGGGTCCCAAGGTTGTAACAAAGGTTTTAGGTTATGTGTTTAGAGTAGGATAGAGGTTAAAAATGAAGCAAATGAGCCTGCCAAAAAATACCATCTCCACCCTTTTTCAATACATGGAATCAAGAGGCCTTATTCCTCACTAGGGAGAGATCATCCTATTGTCATCCTTTCTAACCAAAGTGATATTTGTCTTATCTTATCTCCTACAGAATTTTTATCTCCTCCTTCTCCTAAGTGAGTGAGTGAGTTTTTCTATAAGTGAATTTATATCTCCTCTTTAAGGTTGAACTACCTATTTTTCCTTCTCCTGCGCAGTGTTTTATTCCCACTGTCCTAACTAGCAGTGTAGTAAATATTCATTAATTTTGGTCCTCCCTTCCTTGTGAGTGTTCTCCAAGGAAACATGGTTTGCGTAATTCTCTTGAAGTCCCATTTAATTCATAAAACCAGTTCATTAAACACACCCATTAGCCTTTGATGGTTGTCAAAACAGTTCACATTTTCTTGTACAAGGAAACCTTGACTACCCCAAGAAGGTAACCTCCTTAGCTTTGGAATTTGTGTCCCTCTAACTCAACCCATTTTAATTTTCTTGTAAAAATATTTACATTGCATGTCTCATGAGGAAAATAGGGTTTGGATTATCTGAATTTAGTAATCTATTTTGCAGCACTGCTCCTAGGAAGTCAAGGATGGGTGCATGACATTGTTCTAGGATGATTCCTGGCATCAATTCCAAAAATTGAGTGAAAACTAACAAATATCTCACATGAAGGACCACATGACCCCTCAGTTCTTAAAAAAACTAGTGGACTATTGGCACGAATCGAAGCCCATGCATTAATGGTGCCAATGGCTTCCAATAATTGCTTGGCTTCCTAAGCCACCAGGAAACTAATGGAAACATTTACAGGGAATGTTCAACAAAGGCTCATCCCTATTTTAGCTCATCCTGAAAAAATTAGATGGGGATACTCTACAAAATTCACTTTCACCATCCAGGAGGCCTATCACCTGGATGAATTCCATCACACCCTGCTAAAAGAATAGGTTCGAATCAAAATCTAGAAATAACGTACTTGGCCAAAAATATCCTTTCTTTGACTTTTGTATAAAAAAAAATACTACGTAGGATAATATTCCTAAGAAAAATTATGAAAGCCCTTCTTAATGTTCGTTGTGTTTTTTTTATTCTGAAATCCTACAGCATATTTTCAATAGTTTCACTTTTGTTATATCACTTTCAACTCACCTTGAAGATCAACTCTCTTGCTCAGATAGAGATATCCTCATTATTATTAACACTATTTTGATTGGCGAAAGTCTATCTTTTCCAATCCGATTATTAACCATATTTTGATACTCTCCCCGAGTTTTAACCTGTGGAATATCAAGAAACAACAGAAGATGAGAATTTTTAAAGGTACCTCCCTCTCTGTTGATTCAATTTGGAGCTTAGTTGTTTCCAACATCAAATAATCCATTCTTGCTTCCCCCTGGTCTTCAACTAATTGGAAATCCCATGGTCAAGAAGCTCAGCTCCTTCTCTAACATCATTCCCCCTCAATGCTTCCCCATTTTCCCACTACCCACCAATCCAAGGATCTAGGGGACATGGTAGCACACCCCAACAACCATGTCTCATATTATGTTACACCCGAGGAGCTTCATATGGGCACTTTTCTCATCATTGTAATTGTGAAGCCCCCTTTGCTTCATATCGCTTATTTTTTATTGTGGTCATGTATACCTTCTCTGTCCCACCTTGGTTTCTCTCATGTATCCACAAGTGTACCACTCTAGTCACCCCTGGACTCTCATTTTTCTCTTTAACTCTCTATATTGTCTTTTTTTAAACTGATTTCTTGATGTCATGGTTGTATTTGGTCTATTTACATATTCTCTTGACCCCTCCTTACATTTCCTATTTTTCTTGGCCACATGCCTTCCCCCATTTTCATCTAACCTTTGGGTTTTTTCCTCTCATTGTTACTTTCCCCATTCCTCGATAGCGAGAACACATCCACTTATTTGGAGAAAGCTTCTTGGGGCCACTCCTAAACCCACCAATGCCTAAAGGAAATAGCTACCAGATTCTGGGAGCTTACTCCCGACCCCATTCAAGAAGAAAAACCTTTCTTGGAACATGAAGGAGACTCAATCCAACAATAGCTCTCCTTTTCCAATATTTTTTCTAATTTGATTGACTAGGTTCTAAACATGGGTCACACTTGAGGCTTCTTCAACCAATACATGTATACCATCTACTTATATTACCACATGAATTTCCTCTTGGGCCTCATACTAATGCATCTATTTTAGCATAGATATTACATCCTTCACTCTTTGGAACATCTCCATTGACATCTGAGGGACATTGACCAGTGTTTGGATCATATCAAGAAACATTTGGGAATTACTCCTCCGACTAGTAGTAACCCGACAACAATAAAGACCCAATTCAGGTTATCTTCACCCATTTTGATCCATTTACTTAATTCCTATCATGCCCTTGTTTGTTTTTTATTTTTATCTTATAATCTATTTATTTATTTTAGTAAATTCCAATGCTTTGTATTAGTGATAGAAACAGAGAAATATGGATAAACTTGTGTGGGTTGAGGGAATTCCAACAGAGGAACTCCACCTCTTCTGCATAACCCCAACATAAAATAGTTAATGAAACACTGACTTTTACATAACCACTTCCAAGTTGGGCTTACATGCTACCCATCAAATAAACACATATAGACAAAAAAATGACATTCCCAAATCAACATACGAGTGACCAAATCCATCTCTCAGAACTAGCATAGAAGGATAAATATTTCATTTTAGTTCCATAAAAAAACATCAGTATAACGAAACCAAAACACACGAACATACCAAACATTAGTTTGTGACATCATACGTTATCATAATCCTTATGGAGAAATTCCCATACTGGGATAAATTGGAATGGGGAGATTAGTGTTGAAAAATGTAACTAGGTTTAGTCTTCATAATTTCTAATATTTATTTGATGAAAAAAATAAAAATAAATTTTATTATTATTATTTTGAAGCATGGGTTTCATGCTCAAGGTCATTTTATTTACTGATTCAAGCACCCATTGAGTGCTTCTAGGAATTTGACATAAAGTCTAGAGTTAATTGAGTCATTGTAATATGTAACACCCATTTGTGAATCTTTTATTATGTACAATAAATTTATTTGAGTCATAAAATTCCCTCCAAGACAAGTCAACCTAGCTGCAACAAGATGACCTACATGGAATATCAATTCGACCTCATGGAGGAAATTCATACCCTTGGAAATCCTATATATAAGAGCCAGTCAACCTCATTGGAAGCACACATCCAACACATACAAATAAGGAAGATAATAATTTTCATCTTAAAAGGAAGAATTCATAAGGCAAGCGAAGTTCAAGAAGGAAGCTAGACTCGAAGTTTTTGGGTCTCTCTCTCTCATGTGCAGTGAAATTTTGAAATTGTTAGGTCGAAGTTGTTAGAGAATTTATTGTGGTTGAATTTCTTGGAGAATTTTTTGGGGTCAAAGTTTTTGGATAATTTGTTGGGGCGAAGTTACTGAACAAATTTCTAGGGTCGATGTTCTTGGAGAAGTTTTTTGGATCGAAGTTGTTGGGGTCAAAGTTGTTGGAAGGTCGAAGTTTTTTAGTGTAAGTTGTGTAAGGAAAGATCATCAAGAAGAAAGGATTACTTGGTCTTAGATGGGTATTTATCAAGTGTCTTAGGTCTTTGAATTAGTCATCTAAACATTCTATAAGAAGAGAAGAATTCTTGTGGGTTTTCCTATCAACAAGAGATGTTTTGGCGCTAGTTTACAACCTACATTTTGTGTCCTCTTGTCTCATTTATCTTCATTATTTAGTATTTTTTTGATGATAAAGAACGCACTAATAATCAAGTGAAATAAGAAGCTAATCAAGTTAACTAAAATAACATCATAAGAAGTTATCAAAGTAAGATAAATCACCCATCTTAGCTGCCCCTTGATTTCTCAACATGGTATCAAAGCTAAGGTGACAACAACAACAACAAGAGGCAGCTTGAATATCACTCCATTAAATAAAGATACATTTGGTCCAATCATATGAAGAGCATCAAGGGAATCAAGGCATCAACAAGGACTATCCATCACATCACAAGGATCACACCATCACATCCTATGGAAGAAGAAGTAGACCTCAAAACACCCTACCTCCATTCAAGAAGGACTTAACACATTTAAATCATCTTCAAGTCTCTACATTCTACATTTATATATCTAAAGGAACCAAGAATAAGCATTTCCATCATCATCAAATAAATAAAGAATTAATACATCATCAAGGAAGCAATCATATTCAAGAAGGCATCTTCAATTGTCAACATCATAAAGATGGCATCAAGTTGAATATATCATATTAAAAGGATCATATTCAATTGACAAGTAATTATTATATTATTTTTAAGCCTCAATCTACAAAACAAATGATTTCATTCTGTAAGGAGGATAAAAAATTGGTTGGGACCTCGAACTACCTTGCATGGAAGAAGAGAATTGATTTAATTCTCCTGGAGAATGAAGTTATTGAATATGTTAAGGGATCCATCACCAAAGCATATAAAAAGAAATATCAAGAATTATAAAAATACATGAAAGGAGAAATAAGGGCTCAAAGAATACTCATATAATATATCAAGGGTTCCCTCATCCCTTATGTAGTAAAGTTGGATAAATCGAAGGATATTTATGAAAATTTGGTAGATTTTTTTTCCACTGCAGGAGAAGTTATATCATTGAAACTGAATTATACAATATGAAGGTATAAAAATAATATGGGGTAGCCTCATACCTTATGAGGGTATCTCAATTAATATATCAACTAAAATAATTATGAGAAATAATGACCGATAAAGAAATGACCATTGTTGTGCTCAATGCACTACCTGATGAATGGTGAAAATTTGTATCAAGTATTTATGGAAAGAAGGAATCCAATCCATTCATTGAAATTTGGTCATTATGTAAGATTGAAGAAACTAGGTTGAAGGAAAAAATCAATGTTGGATCAAATGAACAACTTCAAGCATATGCTACCATGGCTAGGAGAAAATGAAAGTTTGGAAAGTTTGATCTTCAGAAAAAGAAGAAGATCGATATGTCAAATATACAATGATATGAGTGTAATGAATGCGAGAAATTTAAAATGAATTTTTCCAAACTCAAGAATGACAACATGAAGATAAAGGAAATAAATGAATCTCATGTTACCAAAGAAGTGGAAGAATCAGAAAAGAAGAAATCAAAGAAGGAGGAAGTGAAAGATCTCTACTATGACTGAGATAATCTCCTTCGCTTAGCTCTTTTTAGAAAATAATAAAAGCATCACAAGTATGATAGGATGAATTAAAGAAATATGGAGAATACATCATCATAGAATCATGGAAGGATAGCTGAAGTAGAAAGTATACATGGTTATAGCGGTCATCATGATAGAAATGGCATCTCCATTTGAAGCATATAAGGACAACTGAAGTAGAAATATATATAGTTGGACAAAATCATCTAGCAAGATAGAAGATAAGGAGATAATCATACATAATCATCATTAGAAAGGACCACTTTCAGAATGAGGACGATTAAGATCATCCATTGGGATATTTTTGAGAATATTCACCTCTACTTAAGAAGAAGAAAGTTTCTCGAAGATGGTCTACATTTATGTGGGATATACATATTAAATTGATGATGGTATGATGAAAGAAATGTACAACATTACAAGTTGGTTGAATTAATTTCTTCTTCAAGTAAAGAAATGAAGTTTCCCAAAGGAAGTCTAGATGGCCACATGAATGAATACATATGTATATACTTTATAGATAGATAAATTCATGTCATCATGTGGTTGTAGATAGAATGGGCAGAATTATATGTCTTATGAGCATGATAAAAGAAGAAGAAACTCTTACTTTAGAAAGATACATGAAGGCATGTAGACAATATGCCTTGAACTCTTCTACATATTGACGTGATATGACCTCATGGAGAATATGAGTTGGTCAGAATTCATAGTTCCTATGATGAAGGAACTATGTATAGACGGTGCTAAGGAAGCAATATGTGAAGAGAAGGTGAAACAAGGGTTCGTGAAAGATGTATCTATAATATAATATAAGTGATCAACATCAAATAACAAGAAGGATTAGTTATGACATCTCCATGGAGAAGGTATGAATACCTTGATATGTTAGAGAAGGAAAACATTGGAAATGAATGTCTTGGAGATGGATTCATACATGTGCAGGATCTTGATGTATCGAGAAGCTAATTTCATGGCGAAAGTCCATCATAAAGAGGTAATTTTGACTTGATGTTCATTTTTATTTTTGTGAAAGAATCTAGTTGGGTTGAAATAGGGCTACCTAAATAGGGTTGTATAATATCACCTACAACTGGCACTCATGAGGCTGGATGGAAGAACCTGAAAGAAATATGACTTGGAAGAGGTAGTTGTATGAAGGAAATTCAGATATGAACTAGAAGATCACTTTCTAATGAAGAGAGGGATGACATGACTATTGGTTCGAAATTATGGTTCGTTGAAGGGAAAGTGATGGAGAATATGGTTGATGCCCTACGATAAAGTGATGATGAATAAGTCTCCATGATGAAGAAGATGAAGTTCATGAGATGTTGTAGAAAGAGGATCCATACAAGCAGCTAATAGTACCATGATCTCCACCAAAGAGAAAATAGTTGTTGTTGGAAAGAAGTCCCTAGTTGAGAGGGAGCTTGAGCAAGTCCCCTGTTAAAAGGGAGCTTGGGAATATTCCTTTCATAGGAATGTGTATATCCTCCATAGTTGAGAGGGAGAGATAGACACATCATTCTTGTCTTCATGTTATTAAGAAATAATGGAGGATTGGCTAAGAATTTGAGATTGATTTCGATACTCTTTGAGGATGTGGTATGGAATCCAATAGGAAAGAGTAGTCTAAGAGGAAATTCCTTGAGGATGTGTTATTCCAAGACAATAATTGTCCTAAAAGGACATACCTTGTGAACACCCGAATGGGGTATGTGCCTTGAGAGACAATAATGAAGGTTTCTATGAATCAATCATCTCCCCAAAATTTTTCTCTATTCGTGTTAGTCAAGGCCTTAATATATGACAATTTTGGTTGGTATGATGAGATGCACTGATATAAGTTGAATCTATAGCTTATGATATGGCCTACCAATCCAACTCTTCTTATGAAAATTATTAAGTATGAGAATGTCCAAGTACCTTCTATGGATTATGAATACCTCCCTAGTTAAAAGGGAGCGTTGAAAAATGTAACTAGGTTTGGTCTTCATAATGTATAATATGTATTTGATGAAAAAGAGAAAAATAAATTTTATTATTATTATTTTGAACCATGGGTTTCATGCTCAAGGTTATTTTATTTATAATTAAAGTACCTATTGAGTGCCTCTAGGGCTTTGTCATAAATTCTAGGAGTTAATTGAGTCATTGTAATATGTAAGACCCCTTTAGGATATTGAAGATTGCAACAAGAAACAGTGAAGGAGGCATCCTGAAACATCTTTCCTAATCCTAGTTGGAAAGTGATCACCAAAACTAGGTGGGGGCCACACAGGTGATTTTTGGCGCAAAGTCTATTTTTAGACTATGTCTATTTTTAGACATATAGATCATGGTCTATGAGTTGCGGGATGCTATTTTTGGATGGTTGGTCGAGTTGGTAAAAATAGATGGACCTCTATTTTTAGACATTGGACGGTTTCTATTTTTAGACTATTGAGCTAAAAATAGAACAGTCAAATATTATTAACCCTTAATAATATTTAGACTATAAACATTATCTTATACTCTTGGAGCACTTTAGTTTGATTCTTGGATGTGGCACATGCAGCTGATAGAAGGAAATACGCTTTTCCTAAGGGTTAGTTGAGCTATTGCATGGTTGACTTCAGTTAGAACTCATGTGGCAGAGTTTGGTGGAGTTGATGAGACATTTGATGGAGTTGTGTTCGGTTTAACTTAGTTGAACTAGTTGTATTTAGTCTAACTAATAAATACACTAGTGATGAGTGGTGTGAATTAATTATTAATTAATTCACTAATTATTAACTCATAAATCAACTAAAGAACACATCAGTTAACTGCAATGCATGGACAGTTCAGTGGAGACCATTGTTAGAGGTGGGTGAAAGGGTGAGTGTGGCTATCAGTTGTGACTATACTTGTGCATGAGATTTGCACACACATTGATTGAGATTGCCAATGAGGATTGCGCAGTACAAGCCAAGGGGATTTGAACTTGGATCTCATTCACTCTCATCTTGGATTGCGCAGTAGAGGTAGGCAAACAGTGGAGGAGATTTGAACCTGTGACTCGTTCAGATTTGAGCTAGTTTGTGTGTAACAATTGGAGATAGTGCTGAGAGCTTGTGAGGAGTTTGTACTATGTATTGTTACATGTTATATATCATTATAATATACAGATAGTTGGGGGTTTTCAACTATTGCTTTCCCCATTGCATACTGTGTTATATGTGTGCTTGATTATGTTTTAATGTGCGCATGCGACTACTTCTATTTTCGCATATTGATGATCAATTGTAGAAGAGGTTATGTATTATGCATGAAGCTCAAATAGTGTGTAATCAGGATAATATTGGTGAATAATTCAGCTATTATTCAAATTTCTACATGGTATCAGAGCGAGAATTGATCATCGGATCTATTATAGTGATTACAATTTATTTCGATAGACAGAGTCTGTAAGCGGGCCAGGTAGCCTCTGGATCCATCCTTTCTCTGAAAGGTGATATATCCAGTAAACACCCCTACAGTCGATCTCTGTGCTAGAAATATTTTTTTCTCACAGATCCAGAAGCAGTTGAGTTTTGAGCTGGTGGAATTCGAATTTGCAGTAGTGTTTTCTTGGTGTCGAAGTCAAAATGTGTTATCAAGGATTGCGATTGGAGTATGCTCTTGAAGGCAGCTCAAATTATATTGCATGGAGAGATAGGATGGAGGCGGTGCTCGATGACAATGGGCTAAAGGAGTTCATAGATGCTGAAGTTCCAAAGCCTAGCGATGCAACCTTGGTTGAGGCTTGGCAAAAGAAGACAACAAGGTGTCGAAGGATTCTGTTGGAGGGCGTGAAGGATCACATAGTATCTAGCCTACATGGAAAAGATTCTCCATACTTGATGTGGAAAGCGTTGACAGAATTGTTCCAAAGCAAGAGCGACCAGAGGAAGTTTGCGCTTAAGGATAAACTCAGGAAAATAAAGATGGAGAAGAATGACACTATTCCGGTATACTTGACAAAGTTTTTCCACTGCAAGGATGAGCTTGGGAGTGTAGGAGTTAGTGTGGATGATGAGGACTTGGTGAGCTTGGCTCTCCTTGGTCTTCCGAAGAGTTGGCATTCCTATGAGGATTCTGTCAATGGTCGGGAGAAATTGCCAGGATGGGAGTGACTTTGGTCAGATATTGTGCAAGAGGAGATAAGGCGGAGTACCAGGGACGGATCTTCATCAAAGGCATCTGATGAAGAAGATTGCGCTTTGGCTGCCAAAGCAAGGAAGGGGAAGGGCAAGAATAATGCTTCTCAATCAGGTGCGGATGGTAAAGAGCGTGACATGTCCAAAGTGAAGTGTTTTCACTGTCACGATCATGGAAATTACGCCACAAATTATCCACAGAAGAAGAAGAACAAGCAGGCTGCTGGAGCTGCAGCTGGTGAGGCTCTTGCCTCACAATTTGAGCTGGACTTCTCATTGATCGCATGCATGGTGTCTAGTGCATTGGGATCGGGGTGGTATTTTGATAGTGGCGCTTCCTTTTACATGACGGGAGATGTGAATCTTTTTAGTGACTTGGTGGAGAAAGATCTCCAGTTGCATGTTGAGTTGGGTGACAATGGATGATACAATACGACCGGAATTGGTACCATAACCTTTCAGAGGGAGTCAGGTAAACTCATTCTTTTACAAGATCTAGTGCATGTTCCAGGTTTAAAGAAGAATTTGATCTCAGTCGCAATGTTAGAGGATAAAGGGTATGAAGTTGTCTTCAATGAAGGAAAAGTTTTCCTTTGGCACAAGGCAACAGGACAAGTCAAGAAGGTTGGGATTCGAGCAAAGAATCTCTACAGACTTGCAGTAGATGGGATGTCTACGGAGCTTCCTACTGTTGGGAAGTGCAAGAAAGACATGCAATTGATGCTTGAGAGGGAGCAAGTTTTTCATGCAGGTAATAGTGAACCTCGAGATGTGGAGCAGCCACAAGATGAGGATCATGGAGTGGAAGAAACCACTCATGCAGAGAAATTTCATGCCATATGGGCAGAGGGAGTGCATGCAGCTATACCACCAGGTGAGAGGTGGGGTGACATGCATGATTAATCCCAAGAGGAGATTTCTGGGCAGGATTCATGAGATGGTGTGGATCTCATGAATTGAACCTGGCTACGAGGTGCCCACAGCGCAGCAGTAGCATGATCAGTTGGTAGATGCATGGTGCGTCAGACTGATTGAATTTTTTGGAGCCTATTCAGTTTCAGAGGAGTTGCAGAGCAGATGCATGGAGTTGCATGGCGCTTGTGAAGGTTGCAGGGCGAATGCATGGAGTTGCATGTCTCATGCAATGACAGTCCTTTCTTGTTGAGAGGGAGTGTTGAAGATTGCAACAAGAAATATTGAAGGAGGCATCCTGAAACATCTTTCCTGATCCTAGTTGGAAAGTGATCACCAAAACTCGGTGGGGGCCACACAGGTGATTTTTGGCGCAAAGTCTATTTTTAGACTATGTCTATTTTTAGACATATGGATCATGGTCTATGAGTTGCGGGATGCTATTTGTGGATGGTTGGTCGAGTTGGTAAAAATAGATGGACCTCTATTTTTATACATTAGGCGGTTTCATTTTTAGACTGTCGAGCTAAAAATAGAACAGTCAAATATTATTAACCCTTAATAATATTTAGACTATAAACATTATCTTATCCTCTTGGAGCACTTCATTTTGATGCTTGGATGTGGCACATGCAGCTGACAGAAGTAAATACGCTTTTCCTAAGGGTTAGTTGAGCTATTGCATGGTTGACTTCAGTTAGAACTCAAGTGGCAGAGTTTGGTGGAGTTGATGAGACAGTTGGTGGAGTTGTGTTCGGTTTAACTTAGTTGAACTAGTTGTATTTAGTATAACTGGAAAATACACTAGTGATGAGTGGTGTGAATTAATTATTAATTAATTCACTAATTATTAACTCATAAATCAACTAAAGAACACATCAGTTAACTGCAATGCATGGACAGTTCAGTGGAGACCAGTGTTAGAGGTGGGTGAAAGGGTGAGTCTACTATCAGTTGTGACTATAGCTATGCATGAGATTTGCACACACATTGATTGAGATTTCCAATGAGGATTGCGCAGTACAAGCCAAGGGGATTCGAACTTGGATCTCATTCATTCTCATCTTGGATTGCGCAGTAGAGGTAGGCAAACAGTGGAGGAGATTTGAACCTGTGACTCGTTCAGATCTGAGTTAGTTTGTGTGTAATAATTGGAGATAGTGCTGAGAGCTTGTGAGGAGTTTGTACTATGTATTGTTACATGTTCTCTATCATTATAATATACAGATAGTTGGGGGTTTTTAGGTATTGCTTTTCCCATTACATACTATGTTATATGTGTGCCTGATTATGATTTAATGTGCGCATGCGACTGCTTCTATTTCCGCATATTGATGATCAATTGTAGAAGAGGTTATGTATTATGCATGAAGCTCAAATAGTGTGTAATCAGGATAATCTCGGTGAATAATTCAGCTATTATTCAAATTTCTACATAGGCATATTTTATTATGTAAAATAAATTTATTTGAGTCATAAAATACCCTCCAAGATAATTCAACCTATTTGCAACAAGTCAGCCTACATGAAAGATCAAGTTGGCCTCGTGGAGGAAATTTTTATCCCTGGAAATCCTATATATAAGAGGCATTCAACCTCATTCGAAGCACACATCAAAGGCATATGAAGAAGGAAGAGAAGAATTTTGATCTTAAAAATAAGAAGTCCTAAGGTAATAAAATTTAAAGAACGAAGTTAGAGTCGAAGTTTATGGGTCTCTCTCTCTCTCTCTCTCTCTCTCTCTCTCTCTCTCTCTCATGTGCAACGAAATTTTGAAACTTATAGGTCGAATTTGTTGGAGACCTTTTTGGGGTCGAAGTTGCTGGAGAATTTTTTACGGTCAAGGTTTTTGGAGAAGTTGTTGGGGTCAGAGTTTCTTAAGAATTTCTTGGGGTCGAAGTTGCTGGATAATTTGATGGGGTTGAAGTTGTTGGAAGGTCAAAGTTTCTTGTTGTAATTTCTGTAAGGAAAGATCGTCAAGAAGAAATGTTTCCATGGTCTTTGAGGGATATTTGTTAAGGGTGTTAGGTCTTGGAATTTTTCATCTAAAAATTCTATAAGAAGATAATAATTCTTGTGAGCTTTCCTCTCAAGAGGAGAGGTTTTGGCCCTGGCTTACCTCCTACATTTTGTGTCCTCTTGTCTAATTGATCTTCATTGTTTGGTAGTTTTTTTATGATAAAGAACACAATAATAATCAAGTGAAAGAAGAAGCTAATCAAGTTAAGTAAAATAACATCACAAGTAGTTATCAAAGTAAAAGAAATCACCTATCCTAGTTTCCCCTTGATTTCTCAACAACTAGAACTATGCATCTCACCATGGTCACCACCTTTTGAATTGCAGTGTACATGGATTTCAAAATGTATTAGACAAGCGTAAATTCCATCCAAAATGAAACACAATTTCCTTAACATTCTCTTAACATCCTCTAGGCATGAAAATATCTTGTATTTCTCAACTTTTTGTCTTTGATAACTAAGCCCAAGGGTGTTTTCATTTTCGAATGAAGAGCCACTAAATTTAAGAATTGTTTTTCCTACCTCTGGTGTGTCCCAGATTTGGAACCCATCCACCCAAATCTTCAAGTAGTTCTAAATCAGAAATCGATTTCCTCTCTTCACCCGCCTTGACCTCCAATTCTCTTATTTCCATATGCACATCCGGTGGGACAACGTTGAAATAGGAAACCAATGATATCATGCCCCTCTGACTAGGCTAAGAAACACTCTCTCCACCCCTTCTACTTCTCTGACGTTGCCTTGGAGGCTTGCTGGATTCAAAGAGGAGTTGATTGAAATATTTATATGGATTTATTCTACCTGCAAAAGGAAAAATAGAGAAAATTTTATCTTTGATGAGGTCAGGACACTAGCACATTGTGACATCACAATAGCCCAAAATAAAATAATTGTACTTGGAAAGAAAATTTTCTACACAAATGGAAGGTGACACAAACTCCATGACCAACTTTCAATCCTCCACCATTTGGCCCATACAACACCCCATCCTGGCCCTAGAAAAACCACATATTTATAACCAAAGGACCACAACACAACACTTGGACTCAAGCTCAATACCTCGAGAATCCAATGCTTCTCTCCTCAAGATACCACCCACACCCACTACCCAAAATGCGACAAAAAAATATATGACTACATGAACACCAACGCTACAACACATATAGAGTAACCAAAACCCCATGCCCGATACCATGAAGACATAATAATTTCAATAATGGAACTATAAACAAACCTGGGTAGATAAATATGCACCCAAGGGAATGACAAGACTAAAAGTAAGAAAAAAGAAACCACTTCCTTGAGACCTAGAACCAGAGTAATGAACTAGAGCTTACAATCCAAATTCGCCAAACCACCAAAGAGAGCTCATCACTCCATCACCCAAGGAAAATAGTGTGTGCTGAACATTTCCTTCATGAAACATGTGAGATAAAATTTGCGATTCTCACTCTGTTGTGGAGGTAAATCCCCTCTATGGACAGAGGCAATCCCACTAGCCCTAGAGTGGGTATAGCAACAATCAAAACATGCAAAGCTATTGATTCCTAGTTACAAAAGACAGAATCGTGATAGATCGCTTACCGTGATTCCTTCGCTGCTGTTGTCGAAGAAGAAGTGGTGCTTTCATTCCTAGCTAGACAGGTCACGATCCACGAGCTCGCTGCATCCAGATACCTGTACACATGCAAAGAATAGAGACAACATGCAACGTAATATTTTACACTTTATAACTATCGATCAGTCAAAGAGGAACGAATGGAATTGCATTATATAATGGACAAATGAAATCATGGAACCAATGGCAGATTCATGTATATTAAGATACAAGAGAAAAATTAAAACCGGTGCTCTGACGTCGTGATCTTCCTTCGACGGGATTCCAGTGAGACGTGTCTCACAAAGCTCGTCAGGGATTTGACAAAACTCTCTCTCTCACAGTATTCTCCTTAGCTCTGCTATTGATTTTCACTTAGCTATAATTTCCTTCCCAAAAGTTCAGCTAGCTAGCAAATGGAAAGGGCAAGCCTTTATAGAAGGAGAAGGAGAGGTTAGGATCCCTATAATCATGGGGGAGAGTCTTATCTCTTAGGAAGGTTCCATGAGAGGTGAAAAACCACTTCCTAATCAAGGAGATCCGAAGCCAAACAGCCCAACTTATTTTTGATGATTCGTTCTGAAGTTGTTAGAATCAAACTTCTGCCTTATATTGTTAAAAAACATTCCTTAATAGGCTTGGTGCAGGCAATACATAGGGACAGAGCACCAGCTGCTGCGCCCACTAGTGTATATTTTCCCCATTGGCGCGAGGGATGAACTGTCTACTCGCACCAATGCCAAAACATGGGTTTTTGGGGCTTTTCTAAGGAAATTTTCTTCAGGAGAATTCTTGCCCTTATGCAAAAGGATACCATCAAGGTGTTTTCAGGACATTTTACTATTCACAAGTCACAGGAATATTCCTCCAATGTATAGGATGAGGGATTGTAGGTACGGTGACAAAATGTTGTGTAACATATGCCCCCTAAAGCATGAGGTCCGAGAGAGAGGGAGGGGTGAAATGCTTTATGAGAACATGTCCAACTGAACAAACTGCCATCGGAAGACCTGTGAGTTCAAATACAACTGATATCTCTAATACATGATATGTGGTATGGGCGCAGCCATCCATAATAGAGTTTACAAAACTGGGATCCAAGGTATGGACGCAACCATCCGATAAAATAAGGATCAATAAGTAGACTCAGGTATGGTCGCAACCATCCAATAAAAAAGAGTCATGTAACAAGTTATAATAATCCACACAGAACCTGCAGCCTGGATTTCATTAGACAAAATCCGGGGTCTTGCGCTCCATCTCGACCAGAACAGAGTACAAGTCTGAGCATGCGAATAAGTGAGCTGAATTTGAACATGCAAGAACATCGTCTGATTACCAGCCAATAATGAAAGCCGTTAATAGATGCGAGAGGAACCACCAATAATGACGATGGCTCTCAAGGTACAATAGGTACAATCCACGGAATGTGAATAGTGAGCTGGCGTCGAACACCCACAAAATCATCCGATCGAAGGCCAATAATGAAAACCTTGCGTCGAATGCAAAGAACCTGCCATTGAGGCATGCAGGTTCCAAGGTACCTGAAGAGAGTCTCTAGATCAGCTTCCTGGATAATGAGTTGAAGTCGACAGGAAGTGACCTTGATCGAAGGTGGGCCATAATGTTTCCCACGTCATCGACACGAGACAAAGGGATATAATGTTTTGTGAATCAAGACCAACGAGAGAATCGGAGGAGGTTGAAAATTGTGGGCCAACTTCTCTTGAACATATCGGCGGCACTACACTGGATTTGGTAGTAATTGACATCAAGGGATCTAAGGTCACAGTGACATGGCAAAGAGCAGATGAGCAGTCAAAAGAGATTACCCAAACCCATGCCCAAACCCATGAAGGCAAGTAGATAACGAGATGAGATGTCCCCAACCCGACACAAATGCAGACAAGTGCCATGTTCAAGAGCGACATACTACCGACACGACTATGATATTGGTTCTATTTTCCCCCGCCATTTCTGGCGAGTACCCCAATTATTTTTGAAAACAAGCTTGAAGGGGATAGCATATGCTTGCGATGTAAGTTTTTCCTTCAGACAAATCCTACCTAGTACATTTTACGAGCCCTAGGAAGGAGGAACTCGAGTAACGTCATTACGACGAAGTCCGTTGTCATCAGTTTTTAACGAGTCTGACAAAGGAAGAACCCGACATATTTTCATATTTAGAGACTTTGAAAAGATAGCGGAAAAGAAAACTCCAGCAGTCCCTTTTCATAGGTAGTCCCACAGATCCGAAAAGGTAGAAAACTATGTCTAAGAGAACCTCCTAGTCGCGATAGGCTAGGGTATTCCTTTTTCGTAAATAATCTATCCCAGCTTGAAAAAGGGGTAAATGTATATTGGGTAGATGTCGTTTCATAGCCAATTTAACGAGCTCAAAATGACAAGTGAGTCAACAATATTTTTAGTTTTAGAGAGTCAGAAAAGAGCTGAAAGGTGACTCCAGTAGTGACTTTTTCGTGTTCTTACCGAGTCCGAAAAAGTATAAATACAACTCGTCTCTTCTTCAAAATCACGTGAAAAAACATGTTGCTGCACAAAAAGGCGCGTGTAAAACATATTCGACGAAAATAATGCAAAAATATGTCGACAAACATGTTTAAAAACCCATTTAGGACTTGAAAAAGCTATAAAAGACCAATCGTGGTAAAAAATATTTACTTTTCACTTTTTACCTCTTTGCAGAGCAACAATGACCCTTTTGTGCTTCGATCTTTAGGTGACGAGTGCGGCCAATCCAGTGGATCAAATCGACTTCCGTCCGGTTCAGGTAAGAGCCGACCTCTTTGTCCATCTTTTAAGTTACATTTTACTGTATTTAATCATTGTTTGAGGTCCTTTAGAGAAGGATTTTCAGATTTTAGGGCTCTGCGGTTTGCGCGGGTTCCGGGCACGGACCCACGCCAATCCGCTCTGTTTTACACAGAGGTTGCGCCAGCTGGCGCGACTGTTAGCCAAACAGCCGCGCCAACAACGCAACTCAAAATCTGGCTAAAATTTCTCAAAAAACAACCAATGAAATGTAATTTTGAATACCCAAGGAGGTTTATAACGTTCCTATGTTTGATTGATGCAGGTATCCAGAAAAAAGGATGGTCACTGAATGGAAAGATAGAGAGCATAGCGAAGAGGATGAACTGACAATGGGAAATGAGCATTGTATGAATGCTCTTCGAAATTGCGGGCTGAAAAAATTCTTTCTAACGCCATGTCTCTGGGCTCAACCTGAACTACTGCAGTATATCATCAGCATTTGGGATGAGGATGAGGAGAAATTTAAACTTCAAGACCAGGAAATTGAGCTCGAAGTATCAGATGTATACTTCATCACTAGATTGTCACGCAGGGGTCCAGTCCTTATTCTGACCGGTACTAGACCTTCGGGAGAAAACATGGAAATGGTCATGAACAGGGTGTGCCCAGGGGCACGCAATGGAACAGGGAGAGGGAAAGTAGACATTCAGACCATCCTTGATCTAGCACTAAAATTAGTGCTACACACCATTACGCGGGCTGCGGGATTACAGGTGCCGCATGAGGCAACAAAGACGCAGCTACTTCTTGCATCAGAGTGTATGAACCCAACTATCTTTGACTGGGCCATGACCGTGAATATGAACATTAAACAACAACTCACAAAATGCAAGAAGACCAAACTGAAATAGTTTGGATATGGGTCGATTCTGGTGTCATTCTTCCTGAAACGATTACCTATTTTTCAGCATTAAGAGGCCATAGTCCCAGATCCACCACTGAGAGAGCCACGAATGGCTCGATGGGCGACATTGATGCCCAAGGCAGGGGGCGGCCAGCAGATGTCCTGGAGGCTCGAGTTCTTTTACTAGCTCCGACGACAATTGATCGTCGTGGAGGACTGGGACGAGGAGCTTGGTAAGACTCTTTTTAATTTTATGAGTTTTATGATTTTTTGGTATACATGCATGGTCTAACAGTTAATCCTATATGTATGCAGATGTTGGCCCAAAGAGGCCCACCGGAATGTCACCAATAGCGAGGAGGACTCCTCTCGCTTATGACCCTTGTTAGTCATCAGTATTTTTCACTTGTTGGTGATGACTAGTTGTAACAACCAAGTTTTCTAGCAGCTGATCTAAAAAATTATCAAATTTGCCAGCTGGAAAACATCCATAAACATTTTTTGCCCTCCTACCTTTTCAATCTGCCCATGACGAGATGAAACCTCATTATCAAGCCCTATCTAGCCTTTAGCCATACTAGCTTGTCCATCAGCTCCAAAGAAAACAATCCAAATCTTCCCAAAGAAGTCTCCCCTAAGTTACGTAGTGGCACTCTAGGCATTTCTCCCTTGGAAAACTATCTTAAAGCCAAAGAACCTCTATCTGCTACAGACCAGTCATAATAGACCTTTCCATTCTGCAAATAAAGTTGGTAACACCCTTAAGTCGCGCCACTAACAAGCCCTAAAGTCTCAGTAATGCACATGCCTGAGGTCAAACTGATATTAGGTGGTTTTACAGTGTTTCAATGGATCTTTCAAAGAGTAGAAGTGTACCAGCATCCCAAAAGACAATATTTGGCTCAACATGAGAAGACAGCTGCTTCTCATGTGATTTTGAGACTGGGATGCAGCTACAGGGCAAAGAGTTGTTTCATTAAGCTCCTACGATCACATTCAAAGCATGAAAAGGCAGTGAAAGGAAAAATAACACTGTTAAAAGCTGATGAAATGGCATGACTGAGAAAACCTCCTTCATTTTATAAGCAGAGGGTTGAAGACTGAGAAAACCTCCTTCATTTTATAAGTAGAGGGTTGAATACTGAGAGCGCTTCCTTCATCTGTAAGTAGAGGGCCAAGGATAAAGTTTGATTTTAAGAATTGCACTAACTCTAAGACAATTTTTGAGTACAGTGAGACAACAACTGAGGGTTTCTGAAATAAAAATGATGTTAAAGGCAGAGGCAAAATAGTAATGCTTTTACAAAAAAAATTGTTGCATAATTTTCACTGCTATTGAATTACAATGTGAAGCTAATAGGATGATCATCAATGAAGAAATCTTATTAAGAAGATGGCCGAAGGAGTCAAACAGTCTTGGTTTCAAACTAACTTCTGCCATCATGTATAAAGGAAACCAGGCATTTATCAAAGTAGGCCTCCTTTAGCTATAAGCAGAGGGCCAGGGCAGTGATTGATTTTAGGATTTTCTCTGTCTGAGAGACAAGTTTTAAAAACAATAGGAGACAGTTGAAGCCTTTTGAACAGAGAAATTATGTTAAAAACAAAGAGGAAGAAGGGGTACTACTATAATCCAAGAGGTTTATCTTATCTCTTATCAGAGTTTCTTTCAAAAGCAATCTGGAGCCAAAATTAAACAACCTTGCTGAGGTTTAGAGATGAGTCATGACACAGGCCAAAGAGTGTTGATTACTTTTCAAGAAAGTTCTATTCTTCCTAATTCATGAGGAGTTTTCTTTCAATAACTCATCATAGTGGACAAAAGGTAACTTGAGCTTAGTTTTCCCAAAGATGCATTGCAACTAGACACATAGTTTCATAATTGTGCAAGAAGGATTATGGCATGTGTTTCAAGTTCTGGAACTATAGGTTTTAACCCTGAATAGAAATTATCTACACACGAATCTTATAACAGAAAATAAGCAATAGTGAGAGCATAAACATAAAACAGATAAACACAGAGATTTTCCCCTGGATCCCAAATTGGGACGACTAGCTTTATTTTTCATTATATTCCATTTAGTGTTACAAAACATATAGATACATGCAGAAGCATACATAAACCCCAATCCATTAACCCTGGATTAGAACATAACCGTAGTTCCCTTGACCGGGTCTATAAAATACCAGGGGACGAAAACCATCATGCCCCAAAACCATGTGAAAACCCATGCACAAAACCATGGGTGCTGGGTCCCGCCTATGGGTGAGCCGCATACAAAAATTCTACGGGGCGTTGTCGCCCTGTGACCCCACTGCTATGCCCCCTGCTATGCCCGGCGCAACGTACAGCGAGTGCGGCTACTCGTGGAAAGAATATAACACATACCCAACATTCTCCCACTTATTGTTTTCTTTCCACAGGGGGCCACAAGAGAGCTTAGTCATTGGGCCAATTCTTCAACACCCATTGTTTCTCTACACCAAGAGAACTTCTGAGTGCTCACAGACTTTGTCAATGCATCTGCAACATTCTTCAAAGTGTCCACATTTACCAGCAACACCCTTTTAGCCTCAACCATATCTCTAACAAAGTGATATTGAACATCAATGTGCTTTGTCTTTGAATGATAAGCGGGGTTCTTAGCCAAGAAAATTGCACTTTGGCTATCACAGTCTATCCTTATAGCTTGCTGTACCAACCCCATACTTGAACACAATCTCTGCAACCAAAATGCTTCCTTGCTTGCATGAGTGGCTGCTATGTATTCTGCCTCTGTAGTTGAAAGAGCCACTACAGACTGTCTTTTACTCATCCAACTGACTGCGCCTCCAAATAGGCTAAACACATACCCACTTGTAGATCTTCTTTGGTCCAGATCTCTAGCCCAGTCTGCATCAAAAAAACCATGAATGTCCAACATTCTTTCCAATCCTGGTCTTCCCTGGTAGCACAAGCCATAATCACTAGTGCCACGTCAATATCTGAAAACCCGCTTCACTGTCGTCCAATGCTCCTTCCCTGGGTTTGACATAAACCTGCTCAATACTCCCACTGCATGTGCAATGTCTGGTCTAGTACAGACCATTGCATACATTAGGCTACCCACTGCACTTGCATATGGAACATGGGACATATACTCCTCTTCTTCTTGTGTCTTGGGACACTGTTCAGCAGACAACTTTACACCTATAGGAATAGGAACCTTCACCGGTTTACTATCCTGCATATTGAACCTCTGCAATATAGTCTCGACATACTTCCTCTGGTTTAACCAAAGCTTCCTCTTTGCCCGATCTCTCTTAATTTCCATGCCCAAAATATAGTTTGCAGCACCCAGATCCTTCATGTCGAATTTGGAGAACAGTTGGGTCTTCAAATCTTGGATAATTTCTTTGTCATTTCCAATCAACAACATATCATCCACATATAAGGCCAAATAAATAACACAGTCACCAATTAATTTAAAATAAACACAGTGATCCTCCTTGCTTCTGGTGAAGCCAAGTCCTCGCATATAGGTATCAAATTTCTGATACCACATCCTTGGTGACTGTTTTAACCCATACAAAGACTTCTTCAACCTGCATACTAGTTCTTTCTTACCCTTCACCATAAAGCCTTCAAGTTGCTTCATGTAGATCTCCTCTTCTAGATCCCCGTGAAGAAATGTTGTCTTCACATCCATCTATTCTATCTCAAAATCAAATGCAGCAGCAACAGATAAAAGTAATCTAATAGAAGTAACTTTGGAAACAGGAGAAAAAATATCACCAAAATCAATTCCCGGCACCTGGGAATAACCTTTGGCTACCAACCGAGCTTTTTATTTCTCCACCTTGCCTTCTACATTCATCTTCTTCTTAAACACCCATTTTCTCCCGATGGGCTTCCTTCCAGCCGGAAACTCCACCAAATCCCATGCCTCATTTTTATGCAAGGATGCCATTTCATCAACCATGGCCTCCTTCCATAGTTTTCCATCCTCTGAATCTACTGCCTCCCTGACAGTTCTGGGATCATCATCAATTATAGTTAAGGCAAAACCTGAACAGAAAGTAGATGGACTATACCTTTCTGGTTGCCTTCTTTCCCGAACTGATCTTCTCAAAGCTGGGGTTTGTGGCTCTTCCTCTTCTGAATCTTCTTCTGTTGTAGAGTTTGATTCATCCTCCTTTAGCTCAAACTCTATCTTCTCAGGTTCCTTTGGTATGATTTCATGTATAAAAACATCTTTCACCTCTCTAAACACCACATGTCGGATGTACACAACCTTCCTTGTTTCCGGGTTCCAAAGCTTGTAACCTTTTAAACCATCCTTATACCCAATAAAGATGCACCTTTCAGATTTATTATCCAACTTGGTCCTTTTCTCCTTTGGAACATGTACATATGCATCACATCCAAATACCCTTAGATGTGAAATAGACGGTTTCTTACCAGTCCATACCTCATGTGGAGTCTTATCCTCCAACACTGATGAAGGTGATCTGTTAACGAGATAGCATGTAGTCTCCACTGCCTCTGCCCAGAATTCTTGTCCTAACGCGGTACCACTGAGCATGATTCTTGCCTTTTCCATCAGTGTTCTATTCATTCTTTCTGCAACTCCATTTTTCTGAGGTGTGTATGGAGTAGTCTTCTATTGTGTTATACCACACTTCTTACAGAACTCTTCAAATTCCTTCTTGCAAAACTCCCCACCATTATCTGTCCTCAGCGCCTTTATCTTCTTCTCTATCTGGTTTTCCACGAGAGCCTTAAATTCTTTAAATCTGTCAAAGACTTCAGATTTCTTCCTTAAGAAATATATCCATGTATTCCTTGAGAAGTCATCTATGAATGAAACATAGTACACAGACTTTCCTAGTGAAGGAACTGACACAGGTCCAAACACATCACTGTGCACAAGTTGTAATATCTTGTTTGCCCTCTTAGCACCAGAAGGAAAACTCACCCGATTCTGCTTCCCATCTACACAATGTTAACATAAATAAAAATCCAGAGAGAAATTAGACATACTTTCTACCATACCATTTCTATGCAGTATCTGAAGGCCCTTCTCTCCAATATGTCCAAGCCTTTGATGCCATAACATGGTCTTTTCTCCAGAGATAGCTAGGCTTTCCACTCCACTTTCAGGAACCACATAACTGTTACACCCATCAATAGCGGTGCTACCTTGTAGCTTGTACAGAGTTCCAGTCTGAACTCCCTGCATCAATACCAATGCTCCCCGAACCATCTTGTAGGCATCTTTCTCGAACACTATTTTTACACCTGCATCATCCATCTTGCTTACAGAAATCAGATTTCTGGCCAATGCAGGAATATGCAGAACACCAGGAAGTGTTATAATCCTTCCACCTTGCAGCTTCAGCTTGACCTTTCCACGTCCGACGATTCTAGCCTTCCTATCATCCCCTAGGAAGACATCACCATCATATTTCTCATACTCGCAGAACCACTCCCTATGGGGAGTGAAGTGAAAGGATGCACCTGATTCAATCAACCACGACTCATGATCTACATGTGTATTTGAAGAAGAAGCCAAATACACATCCCCACCTTCATCCGAGGTGGTTTTTGCCTCTGCAGAAGGAGCATCATCAGATCCCTTTCCTTTCTCAGGAGCTTTAGATTTGCACTCCCTTTTGTAGTGCCCTTCCTTTCCGCATTTCCAACATACCTTTACAAACTTTCCAGGAGATTTAGATCTCCCTCTAGATTTGGATCTCCCACTCGAAACCTTATTCTTGTTTCTGTTTTGGGACCTTCCTCGTACAGATAAGGCATCTCCATTCTGACCCTCCATATTTCTCCATCTCATTTCCTCCGACAGCAAGGCCGAGACAATGTCATCAAAATTCAAGGTAGTTGTATTGCTACCTATTGCAATAACCAGACTGTCCCACGAGTCTGGTAGAGAACACAACAAACTGATGCACTTATCTTCATCCGAGATTTTAATATCAACAGATGACAGCTGACTTACCACAGTATTGAAGGCGTTTAGATGCTCTGTCACCGAGTCTCCATCCTTCATCCTCAGGTTATACAACTTTTTCCACAGGAACAACTTATTCACCAGAGACTTAGATTGGTACAAAGTCCCAAGTTTTTCCCACAAATTCTTCATCGTAGCTTCCCCAGATACATTCAACAATACTGAATCTGACACACACAACCGTATTGTGCTCTTAGCCTTCCGATCCAGTTTCTTCCAGTCTTCATCTGACATTGCCGTTGGTTTAGTACCTGGATCTACCGCGATCCACTGATCTTTATCCACCAGCAGATCCTCCATCTTGAGCTTCCACAACTCAAAACTTTGACCATTAAATTTCTCGATCTCTATCTTTCCGCCGCTCGCCATCTTCTTTCACCGCAAGAATCGATCCCGCAGATCTCCCACTGAACAGGGTCTACCACAGGCCCGAGCAAAAAACCCTCAACAACAAAGGCGTCCCCTTGAAGCCGAAACAACTTTGATACCAAATGTAGGTTTTAACCCTGAACAGAAATTATCTACACACGAATCTTATAACAGAAAATAAACAATAGCGAGAGCATAAAACATAAAATAGATAAACATAGAGATTTTCCCCTGGATCCCAAATCGGGACGACCAGCTTGATTTTTCATTATATTCTTTTTAGTGTTACAACACATATATATACATGTCGAAGCATACATAAACCCCAATCCATTAACCCTGGATTAGAACATAACCGTAGTTCCCTTGACCGGATCTACAAAATACCAGGGGTCAAACCATCGTACCCCAAAAAAACCATGTGCAAAATCATGCACAAAACATGGGTGGGTCCGCCATGAGTGGACCCCAGGGCCTGCATTTCACGTGCTACCGCCCCCCCTGTGACACCCCTACTGCACCCGGCGCAACGTACAACACGTGGGGCTAGTCGTGGAAAGAATATAACACATACCCAACAGGAACAACGTTCAAAGCCAACAATGCATGCCACTGTTACAAATGAGGGCATTTTCCTTATGAAAATAGGTCAAAGGTACTTTGTTGTTGCATTTTGAGTAAAGGAGATGTTTTTGAAAGAAGTTCCCTTTTGATGGATAGATGATAGTAAAGCCCAGGTGAGTACAACTGAGTTTCACCTCACAATCAAAGAGAAAATTCATTTGGAGAATGCATCTATAGTCACTATATGGAGTTGAGCCAAGTTTCCCTCTAACAAGAAGATATAATCATCAGGAACAGACATTTTCAGTTTAAGTTAAGTTATCTCCTTGCAAGTATGGGAAAGGATGCTTCACAAATCATTGGGTTTCCTTTTCAATAAGAAAAACACTGAGTGATGATTAGCCTTCAAAGTGGTTTTCTCACGGTGAAAAAAGGTCACAAGTATAAAGACCTCCCAAAACAGTCATCTACAATACTTCAAAGGGGCCTGGTCGAGTTTGGGCTTGTTTTATTTTGAAAATTCACAAATGATAAGATTGCATTTTCATTTGTTGTTTCACAAACCAACACCTTTTTCAAAAAAGGGACTTACAAAAACCCTCACAAAAGTAACCACAAAGGGTGATTGACTTGTTCATTTTCAAAAGGAGTTAAAGACCGTTGCCCATACCTATTTTGCATTTCAAAACGCAAACAACTCCCCTTTTCTGTTCACTGGACCAAAGAAAGAGTTTTTGAGCGAAAATTTGCAGAGTTTAGAGCTTGGAGACTGCGCGGCATGCCTGGAAAAGTGTGCAGCGCGTTCAGGACTAATTTTACATAGAGGTTGTGTTGTTGCGCGGCGTGCTTGTAGGTTCCGGTCACGACTGCCCATCGTCGACTCAACTCCTTTTCTATTGCACATCGCCTTCCCTTTTCAACGTGTCGCGCATATGTTAATAGTCCAAACGCCTCCAACAAGTCTTGAAGGCTGCTCAAACTCCTCAAACAATGACTACCATCGATCTTCAAGGTATTTTATGTGCCTCCTTGGTATATTCAAATTTCTAAAAGGGTGATCAATTCTGTGTTTTTCAAAGACTAAATGATGGTGAAAAAAATGAAACTCTTGTGTAAATCAAGGTGTGTTGGGGTAAAAAAGTTTGAAGAATATTGTTACAGTTGGTTGAAAGTGAAGTATTCATTTTTGTTTCAAATAACCTAAAGCTAGCCTCAAAACAGTGATAAACCATAAATTCTGTCAGCTATATGTAGTGAAGAAGACAATGGTAAGTAGGGTTGATCTTTCTATTTAAAACTCGAGATTGTTGTGGTTTTGATTGCCCAATATTGACATAATAAAGGTGGTGTGTTTTTATTGATGTCAAAACACCTAATAAAATGCTCTCAAAATGGTGTAATAAGGTAAAGCAGTTCTTGGAAGGGAAACACAGTGTTTGAAAAGTGAAACAGTGAGCCTAATTTCGACAACAGTGATCATTGTATGAGTGCTCTGTCATTTCAAAAGTCCTCTCTGTGTGGTAAAAAGAAAAAAACCAGTGTTTCCTCCTTTGTTCCATGAAATAGAATTCAGTGAGTGAAGCTTTTATTTCAATTAAAAAATGTCTTGTCTACCTGTGCATATGAGACAGTGAAATACAAAGAGTAGTGTTTTTGATTGGAAGCAGTGTTTTGCCTCTGTCTAAATACAAGACTGTCTTGTTTTTATCAAAACATAAAGGATCTTTGTAAAACATACCCAGCCATAGTAACATTTTCACTATGTGCTTGTTATTTTGATAACTTTGGTTGATTGGCATACAAAGGGAGACAGACAGTGTTTTAGAAGGAGCAGAGAGCTGATATTAAAGAACCATTTCACACAGCATTTGAGGCAATTTGCCTTGATCAAACAGTGATTAACCAAGAAGACAGAGTTGTGTTTGAGAAAGCATTTTAAAAACCATTTTGAGGTAGCTTGGTGTTGCAGAGAGCATTCAGAACAAGATGCCTCCCAGGCAGGATAGTAGGAGTGGCTTGCATAAGAGATTTGAGCCTACTTCCACTGAAGAAGTGAATGCCCAACCATCAGTCTTGTTCAATTTCCATGAGGTTGAGTGTTTATATTTTTTACAAAGAGTGCAAGAGGTGAAGAGATTTTCTCCTTTGACACACCTTTGTGCTTTGAGGTTTCAAGACAAGCATTTCCAGCTGGCAGGCCTTGATTTCAAATTCTCTCCAAGGTCCATCTCCAAGGCCACTAAAATCCCCTATATTGGGGAGAAGTGGTTTAAACAAAGCCATTTTGACTCAGAAGAATACAAGCCCTTCCTAAATCCTGAGCACAGAGATTCATGTCCTTCTATTTTCCCTTTCTCATATCTTTTGGCTAGCTACGCCCCCCTCATGAAGATCATCATGAAATACTTCACTTGTGAGGGAAGATTCTCCCGATTCTATGCCTATCACATTCGACTGCTCATGCATTTCACTAGGGCCAAATTGCTAAATCTTCATTTCTTCTTACACAAGAGCATTGAGAAAATGGCCTCCATTGTTTAGAAGAAGCCTCCTTCACAGCAAACAACCTGCCTCTTCCATCACTCTCTCATAAAAATCATCATTCTTCATCAGCTTGAAAAGAGGGAGGTCTCTTGGGATACTTTCATCACTCATCCGGATTTCTCCACTGCCCCTCCAGTCCATACATCTCCTACACCTCCTACTCACCATTCGTTGCCTTCTTCTAGCAGACCTATTCCCATGAAGATCAAGTTTACCAAAGAGCAAGCAAAAGAGCCTGAAGAGGGAGAAGAGCATGACCATGATGAGGAGGAAGAGCATGAACAAGAAGAGGGAAATGATGATGATGAGCAGCAGGATGAAACAGGGCAGCAAGGGGATGATGAGGAAGATGATGAAGGGCAGCACCATGAAGTAAAGCAACACAGTGAGGGTGAGCAGACTTTTGATGATATACAACAAACTTATGATGAGGGTGAGCAGGCTTATGATGATACACAACAGGGGCAGCCAAAGGATGCTGGACAGGGGTAGCCACAAGGTGCTGAACAAGGGCAGCCACAACTATATACACAGCAGCCACAACATGATACACAGCAGCCTCCTAAAAAGGAGCAGCAACCTCAAGAATAAAAGGGGCAGCAGCATGAAGATGTGAAAAACAGTGAGGAGGACAGCCCTCAAAGGGAGATGCAAAAGGACAGCCTAGGCATCCTTGAAGAGATCCAAGACATTGGAAAAAATGAGGGGCAAAGTGACAAGGGTAAAGGGCCCATGGAGCATGTGCTAGCTACCTCTCCTAGGCAAGGGGCCATGCTCTCTTCTCCGAAAGTCGCCAAGACCTAGACAGAAAAGAAAAGGGTGCCTAGAGTCGTAACTCCAAATGTGACTAGGGCCCTCCGAAGCAAGGGAAAATTTCCAAAGAAGCCCATGGTCGATTTTCCCAAGAGGAAGAGTACTAGAAGAGCCACCCAAAGCAAAGGGAAGGGCAAGGAAGAAAGCAATCATGAACAGGAAAGGGAATTCGACATCATCCAAATCCAAAGTGATGATAGTGATAATGAAGCCTGGATCCTAGAAAATCTCTTGATCCATAGAGAAAGCCAAATTTATGCCTTGAGGGCTGATATTCATAGAGCTAGGAACTTCAATCAATTTTTGCAAATTCAAAACAAGCATATGAGTGTCCATATGGCTGTTTATGAGACACGGGAAATCAAATACAAGAAGGAGGCCTCCAAAGCACAAGTGAGGTTGGGAGAAATTATGGGTGAGTTCGATGAAAGTGAAGGCGAAGATCAGCCTACGCAAAAGAGGCCAAGAACCATGGGGCTAAAAATGCCCTTGAGAAACAAAAAGAAGAATAAAATGCCCTTCTCTAATCTACCCCTCTCACTGCATTGTTCGAACAAGAGATAGAGAACAATCGGGAGGCATGGCTTGAGAGAGTAAATGATCACTTGGAGAAAAAATTTGAGAAGGCAAACAGGGACTTGGACCTTCAACAGAGGATGATGGGGCATTATAAAAAGCTCAATCAGTTTGCCCGGCGGAAGTTGAAGGCTGCTCAAGAAAAACTCAAGGAGGCTAAAGGGAAGCACCCGACACCAAAATTGAGGAAAGACACCTCAAGGCTCCAAATTTTGGCCTCTTCTTTACAACATGCTGCTGAGAACCCTTGAGGATCATGCTTGCCAAGTTTGGGCGAATTTCGACATATTTTGGTTTTTTGTCATTTTTGGGTTTTTGGCCAAAACTCATGGGCATCGCCATTTCAGTTTGGGGCATCATCAAAGGATGAAAATGGTATCATTGTATGCCATAATTTCAGGAGCACATATTCAGAAATTTTCAGGGCATTTGAAGATCATTTTCTCCCCCAAAATGGCGAAAAATTCTCGCTTTTTCTACACTCTGCCCCGTTTATCAGCAAGGTTTATTTTTTTTGGGTTTTTACACACAAGCCTATTTTTGGAGGACTTCCAGTGGTCAGTTGGGAGAAAATTAAAAATTTTCAGAAATTAGACGCTCAGATATTTCCATCGAGCTATCACGAGCCTCATTTCGACATCGGGAAGGCTTCCAAAAATTGCCGGCAAGTCAGGGGACCTTTTGCTGATGTATTTTTTGAGTATTTTGTAAAAATTGAACCTTTCAAAACTGCTTTTTCCTCATGTGCGTTTAGCTATTTTTGCACATGAGAAGTTATGAAAAGTCAATTTATTTCCCTCTTTTAGCATTTTTTAGATATTTTATGAGATATTTTGTGCCTTGGGCTTTGCAAAGTCTCAAGGACAAAATAAGATATTTTGGATAGGCCAATGAGATTACAAGTTGAACTAACAGGTTTTCCTCACTTTGGCCTATATATTCCAAAGGCTTTCATTGTAAAGAAGGATGAACTTGATGAATAGAAGCAATATATGGTCATATAAGCTTTGGAATAAATACTTGTCTCATGCTTTTGGATAGTCTCTTGGATGTTCTTGGATGATGAAAGAGGATTGTTGTTGGATTCCACAACTTGGTAGAATGGTATAATGTCTCTGTCTTTGTTTTGTTTCCTAGTTTTCATTCATAAATCCATGTTCTTGCTTGCTATAGGACAGTAGAGAAAAAATTTGAGACATGCCCTTGGAGGCACCTCAAATTTCCTATTTCTTCATAGCTTCCATGTTTTCTTCATTCTTAGTCACATTAAAGAATTCTTGATTGCTCTTTAATAAATTAAGAATATTGTTTGCTTGTTTCATTCATGGTTTTATGCCTACTAAGTATGATTTACGGTATGCCCTGCTTACTCATGGCTAGCCATAGCTCCATCTATGAAACTTCTCTTTGACTGATTAGATTGTCATTTGTTGAACCAAGGAGGTCTTGTTCTGATCTTGCCCTTTGCCTAAGACTATGAAATCTTGTTTTCAAAGTGCCCAATAGCTTGAAGTACTATGTTTAGGCATTCCGACATAGTGATTTGAGTTGTTTGTCTGTCTTAAATGTATTTCCCCAAAGTCTGATAGCCATTTCCTAAAGTTAGAGAGTTATATATCTCTATGCATGGCTTGAATGTTTATTTCTATGCATTGATCAGCTTAAAGTTACATTTCTCATGATTAATGGTTTTCCCTACCATGTTTATGTCAGCTATTAAAATAGTTATGCTTGAAATCCTTTTTTATTCACAAACTTGATGTCCATCTTACCCCATTTTGCCAAAAGATCCATTTACCTCGAATCAAATCGGCCCTTCAACAACCTTGTATCACTGTCTGATAGCCTTCTTAACCTTTTCGACCCCATAGCCCAGTTGATCTGACATATTTTTACCTATCTTATATCTTTGATCAGTTTCATCCCTCACAACCTAAAAACCAAAACCAAAAAACCTACTTCATAACTAGCCTAAAATCATAACACAATAAGAAAACACATAGATATCCCTTACACAAATAGAGAGAGCCCTCTCTGAGTCCAGGAAGGCTAGGTCCTTGGGCTCCAAAGATTGGTTTGATGTTACACTGTCATTTGCCTTTCCAATCAGCCAAATCATGGGACCCTAACAACCCTCAAGATGAGGGGGGCGAGGGGGACAAGCTCGTATAGAACCTGGAGGGGATCGCTCGCGGAGTTCCGGATTATGCTCATTTAGCTGATGTTCCCCTAGCTTATCAGAGGCACACCGTAGGGGTGCCAAGTCGTCTCCACCACTTACTGAGGCGGTTGGTGCGGGCAGTGACGTGCTACCATGAGCACCATGCTGATTAGTCACCTAGGCTTTCTATTTGCATATTTTTGAGAGACATGTCATCTTCGAACGTAACTGAAACAAACATGTATATTTTTGGTTTTATAAGATGCACTCGTTGCAAACACTCGACATATATATATATACATCTATTTTCTACATGGATCTGCTTTACATACGTGATGATGTTTTATATGTTATGAAAATGTCTAATACAATGTTATCTAATGTATCATTTAAATAATATGCATAAGTAACGACCCAATGGAAAAGTTAAAATTTCGCAAAATGCATCAAACCAACATATTTTATTTTTACACAAGCTTAAAAGCACAAATGCAAACTATGCTTGAAAATGAGTTTTATGTTTTATGCAATCTTAAAACAAAAATGTAAACTATGCTTGAATATGGGTTTCATTTTTTCACAAGCTCGAAACACAAAGTAAAATATGCTTGAAATGAGTTTTCATTTTTATGCAAACTTGAAAACACCAAATAAACTATGCTTGAAATGACAAGGAAAACCAGGCATGCCGCCAACATCGTGACTCAATTTGAGGTGTACATGCACCCCAAGCTTTAGTCCATATGAAAAATGGAGTGAAGGTTCAAATTATGAGTTCAAGTGAAAGACTCAACTGGGATTTTACGAGATCTAATCAAAGACTCGAATTGAAAAAGGAACGCATTTCATTATTTTAACGAGGTTGAAACATTAAAAGAACTATCCTCAGAGGTAATTCATTTTTTAACGAGGTCGAAATAGAAGACGAACTATCCTCGGCACCTTGTTTCATTTTTAGGGAGCTTGACACAAGAAGGCGAACCATGCTCCAATGACCTTATTTCATGGTTTAAGGAGCTTGACACAAGTAGATGAACCATGCTCCGACATACCTTGTTTCATGGTTTAAGGAGGTTGACATAAGTAGATGAACCATGCTCTGACAGACCTCATCATAATGAATAAGAAGTCATAGCTTCCAAGGGTTGCTCGTCCGATGGAAGGAAAACATCTTGGAAGTCTGGACCCAATAGCCCCAGCACACAATGTACAATGACACTATCACTGAATACGGGCACAGGACAGGTAGCCACATAATTGACATGTGGCGGGAATGACACAACCGGTGGATAAAGATCCGGCAGGGATGATGGTGGGCTAGCTGCCATATTAGTACCAAAGAACACAAGTTGATCGATGGTCACGATCTGACCTTGGTGCGAAAAACACATCACATGAAAGAGGGAGGAGACAAGAGCTCCCATGGCATAAGTATAATAGTGGCCCAAGAGTAAATTAAAGTCCAAGGGGCCAGGAACAACCATCACGTCCATATGGAAAGTTTTCCCTCCCAAAGTAACAGGCAACTTTAGAAGGATCCCTAACGGTTGACTAGTTCCTCTGTTAAATGCCAACATATTCTGCGTAACAGGCACAAGCAGTGGCGAACCGAAAGCTTGCCAAGTAGTTGAGGATAAAATACTAATATATGTGCCTTCATCTATAATGGTTCTGGGTACGACCAGATGGGAGGCCTATACCGTGATCTCAAAGGGAACATAAGAAGGAAGGTGATAACCTGTGAATCGACCCCAATCAAAGGAGGCGACCAAACTTCTTGGAGAGGCTACCATTGAACCGAGATGGTCTTCCCCTGGTGTTACAGTAGAAGAAGGAGCATCCTCCGCCACCTCCATCACGGAGGCAGAAGGAGTATCCTCTGGAACATCCATCATGGGAGGTGGAGGAATAGCTTCCTGAAATATAGGGACAAAAGAATCTTTCTCCAAGTCCGAGGAATCTGAAGAAACAAGAAGAACCCGAGGGATGTGACATCCACTCTCAACGGAAAATACTTGGTGCACCACAAACAAGGCCAACTCAACCGATCCCACGACCAATGGTTGGTCAGGGATGGATTCATGATGGTGAATTTCTGGGGGAGCAGGATCAAGCAAGGATGACTCTTGACTGATTGTTGAATCAACTGGTGAAGGACTCAAAGAAAGTTGCTTGTAACCATCTGGAAGGCACGGTACAAAAACAATCAAGTTGTCCAAAACTCTCTTGGATTCATCCATATATGGACAAATTTGAATGGCATGGTGCCCTCCACACAACTTACAGGGATTGGCAAGCTTACCCTGCTTCTTAGGAGCTTTACCAACACTAGCTAAAGACGTACCCCCAACCTGACTCCCGGAAGCCAAAGGCAATGGGGGACGACCATTGGACCATACTTTGAGCACCTTGGGAATTCCAAGGCAATCTCGAAGAAGATGGTTTCCCTAGCACAACATGCAAGGGAACTTAAATTTTCACGGAGGGTTGGAAGGTTCATCGAGAGCAGGTGTTTTAGAAGCAACAGCTGAAGAATTAGCCTCTCGCTTATCTGACTTCTTCTTCTTAGTCTTATTCTTCTTCTTTTTAGCCACCTGGGTACTAGAATCCAAACTTTCACCAGGCGAAGTAGAAGATGAGGATGAAGAAATAGGCGAAGAAGGGGAGAGGTCCACCTTCGAATCAACATGGTGTTGCTCAGGCGGATGAGTGGATGGTACGGTAGCCGGAACACTTGAGACCACAGAGGTTGAAAACAACCAAACAGGCAACCCAATAGCTAACCTAGGGAGGGATAACGTGGCCATATAAGGAGCACCAATATTTCCTAAAGCAGGAAAAGGAATAGGACTCCCTTCAGAGGGGACTCCTGGATTGGAAAACTCTGGAAAATTTGCCATCGGAAACAACCTTGAAATAAATCACTAAGGACAAAAATTCTAACCAGGAATATTTCGTGGGCGATTAATTTTTAAGACACTAAAACCAGACTCTGTTGTTTTATATTTTAAGAGTTGAGAAATAAGAAAAAGGTGACTCTATCACTTTCAGGTTGGACACAAGCTTGAAAGGACAAGAGCTCGATGATCTTTTCAAATTTAGGGAATCAGTAAAGATCAAAATGACTGCTTTGGTAATCTAGGTAAATGGGTGTACCAGATATTCGTGAACTACCATATACACCTTGGTAAAAATGAAAGAGAAATCAACCAAGAACTTAACGTATGTGTAGGTAATCTCTTCGAATGCTATGTCCGGTGTATAACGGGTAAAAGGCAGCAGACTCAGCTTCATATGGATAAAGGATTTGCAACCTAATGGGGTCTCCCTTTATATACATGATGGTATGGGGAGCACAAGTCCGTACTAGCGTTGTTTGTAGCTAGATGGCGAGCGACAGCTACTAGGCTTAAAGACGTTGGAACACATCTCTACCTTAGAATACTAGATGTTTAGTTAAGTTTTAATGCTGCCTTAGGTTAATTCAGTAAATTTTAAAGTTGATCTTCAATTTATGTTTCGATTTCAAGGCCCTTTCGAATGTTGGATCTCATAAAACCTCTAGATGCAAACGACATGCCACAAAATATCATTTTGTTCAATGAAGAGCTATCTACGGGAGAGTTGAGAGCTTTCAAATGACAACAAAATTGATCTGGATTTATGCAGGAACGCAACAGAATAAACATATAACGATAAATACAAATATGCAGCAGAAAAATCACTTCATTTCATTAATATCAAAGAACTAAAATTTGCTTGCAGACAGAATGGAAATAAACTAGCTAGGGCGCTGGTAGCTATCTCTGAGAAGAGATGTGGCGGCTACAGGCCTCTGAATTGAGTTACAATGAGGCTTGAGGGCCTATTTATTATTTAGAAATAATGGAAAAACCTAAACATCCAAAACCCTAACCCTAGGAGATGAAGCGCCAAAACTATGGGCCCCCTTTGGGTAAATTGGTGTTTCAACTTCCCGGGGACGTAACTTTGGCATACGATCCCTGTTTGACGTGAACCATACCTCGTTAGAAAGATATATCCGAGGACTACAAATTTTGAGTGAGAAACATTAGTCCATGGACCCATGTTGCTCCCATTTTTCCCAAAAAACGTCGTTTAGGGCCTAAAAAAGGCTCCAAAAGTTCAGGACCCGAAAAACTACTAAAAATAGTAAGTTGTGCCGAAACTGAAAAACTGAAAGAGACAATGGTGGGGCCCCAAGTGGAATAGGTGCGTGACCACCAATATACACCTGGATCATTTATCCCCCCTTAGGAATCAATGGTCCCCATTGCGTTAAGTTCCTCCATTAGATGAGGAAACTTTTGCTGAACTTGGTCCTTGGTGAACCACTTTCCTTGGTGCAGGAGTTGGCCGGCTTTGACAACCCGATACAGTTGGATCTTCTGTTGGCAAGTGTTCTTGATTTGCATTTCCATGATACAATCTGTGGTGGCCTATTCTATGCAGTATGGGTTTAACTCTATTGATGTGAGTTGTTCTGCAATGTTAGAGGTGTCCAGTAGAGGTGGGAAGTAAGGACAAAGGCGGTCCACATTGAATACTAGGTGCAGACCAAGGAATGCTGGAATACTGAGCTCGAAGGCATTGTTCCCTATAGCCTTGGTGATGGTGTACGACCCATATCGGAGCGGGCGAAGCTTGCGGTGGGGTCCAATGAGGCACTCCTTCTGCAAATGTAGCCACACTTTGTCGCCCACCTGAAAGTTGTGTGGCACCTAATGTTGATCATGGCATTTCTTGTACTTAGCATTAGCTCTGTCCAATATTTCATGAACCTATTGGAAGATGTGTTGAATGCGCTCGATGAAGCTATTTTCTTTGTCAACTTCTGACTAGACATGAGCCGAATCGGCCTGAGTAGCCGCAAATGGCATGGCTATGTCAATGGGACATAGTGGCTGGAATCCCAAGCCCACCTGAAAGGGGCAGTGTTTGATTGAGTTGTGGAGAGCCTGGTTATAACTGTGTTGTACATAGGGAAGGCTCTCATCCCATAGGCATGGATGCTTCAAATTGTATATGCACAGAATGTGTACAATCATTATGTTGACAACCTCTGTCTAGCCATATGTTTGGGGATGGAAAGTTGTGGACTTAGTGAGCTTGGTGTCTAGAATTTACCAGAGGCTGGACCAAAATGTGTTGAGGAACTTGCTATCCCGATCTGATATGATAGACTGTGGGATCCCAAAGTGCACCCACACTCGTTCAAAGAAGAGTTTAGTAGTGGCTTCTGCTGTGATATTCTTCTTGCAGACCGCCATAATGGCCATCTTCGAGAATCTATCGACGACCACGAAAACACAGTCATTTCCCTGCTTAGTAGAAGGTAGGCCCGACATGTAATCCATGGATATGGACTCCCAAGGTCGACTAGGGGTAGGTAGCGGAGTATATAGGCCTTGGTTCTTGATGGTCAGTTTGGTAATGGCACAAGCAGTGCAGAATCTGATGTGCTTCCCGACATCCTTTCGAAGGTTTGGCCAATAGAAATACTTTTTTAGTACTGCTACTATTTTCTTGACCTCGAAATGCCCCACGACTCGACTTTAGTGTGCTTCCCATATCATCTTGGCGCGCTCGCTTGAAGGAACACGAAGGTGTCCTAGGTGACATAAAAGTGCATCTTGGAGGTGAAAATTTGGAACTTGCATACCCCCCAAGATTGCCTTGTATGTGTGGCCAAATTCTGGGTCACTCTCATAGAGAAGCATCCAATTAGAAGTCTCATGCCCAAAAGAGTTGAGAACGGTGGTGAGCGCCAAGATCGGTGGTCGGCTGAGACAGTCTGCAATGTTATTGGTGCTACCCTTCTTGTACTTGATGTTCAAATGAAACTATTGCATATACATGGAACACTTCTAATGGCAATCATTCTGCAACTTCCCTTGTGTCTGTATAAACTGCAGGGGCCTGTGGTCTGTGTGGATGATTGTTTCCTTCCCCAAAATGTAATGCTTCCATTGTCGACAAGCTTGCACAATGGAATAAATTTCTTTGTCATAAGTGGGATACTTGCGAACTGTGTTAGACAGTGTCTCACTATGATATTCCATTGGATGTCCCTGTTGAGTAAGAACCACACCAATAGCATAGTCAGAGGCATCTGTCTTGATCTCAAATGGCTGTTGCAAGTCTAGTAATGTGAGCACTGGGGCAGAACAGAGGTGATTTTTCAATTCTGTAAACGTCTTTTGTTGAGATTTCGACCAAAATTATTTTTCTCTCACTCCTCCCTTGGTGACTTGACTCAAGGGCCAAGTGATATGAGAGAATCCCAACACGAACCTACAGTAGAAATTCGCAAGACCCAGAAAGTTGCAAAGCTCTATTATAGTGGTTGGGGCTGGCCAATCCCGAATGAATTGGATCTTGGTTGGATCCACATGCACCCCCCTTTCATCAATAATGTATCCCAGATATTGAACCTGGGTCATGCCAAAAGTGCACTTCTACAAATTGGCACACAACTTGTGTTTCCACAGTGTTTGGAGGACTTGTCGGATGTGGTGGAGGTGCTCTTCCCAAGTCTGGCTGAAGATCGGAATGTCATCCAAGTACACCACTACAAATTATTTGGTGAATGGACGCAAGATTTTGTCCATCAAACTCATGAAGGTTGCGGGAGCATTCGTCAACCCAAAAGGCATGACCAGCCATTCGAAAAGGCCTTCCTTATCTTTGAAAGAAGTCTTCCACACATCATAGGGTTCAATTGGTACCTAGTGATACCCAGACTTCAAGTCGATCTTGCTGAAATACTTCTCCCCATTGAGTTGGTCCAGAAGGTCATCAATCTGTGGGATCGGGTACCTATTCTGGACAGTGATCTTGTTCAGTGCTCGATAATCAATACAGAGTCTCCACGTCCCATCCTTCTTCTGTACCAACACGATCGGGCTCCCACAGGGCGATGAACTTGGTCGGATGTGACCTTTCTGCAATAGCTCCTGAATCTGCCTCTTGATTTCATCGTTCTCCAGAACAGAGCATCGATAGATCGGTCCATTGGGTGGTGGTGCACCTAGGGTTAGATCAATCGGGTGCTTGACCTAACAATGCAGAGGAACCCCTGTGGGTGAGGTGAATATGTCCTCGTACTCCTCCACAACCTTGCCCATTTTTTGTCGTCGTGTAGAGGAAGGTTGTGGCCATAGTCTTCTTCTTGCCCTGGGGGTGGATCATCAGGAAAACAAATTTCCTGGTTTGGTAAATGAGCTTATTGCATTTTTTTGCAGTAACCAAAGAGATTAGCAGGAGGTGGTACCTCTGGTATCTTGTCCAACTTATTTCCCAAAGTAACAATAACAGCATGAGGCCAAGACTCATACACAGCATGACGCTTCCACAAGTATGGTTTTCATAATAATACATCAGAAACATCAATAGGAGAAATGTCACATAATACCTCATCCGTGAAGGGCTTAATGCTATAGGGAAGGTGGCACTGCTGGTTAACGCGAAGATTTTGTCCTCGGTGAAGCCACCCGATGGTGTAAGGATGTGGGTGAGCTGTGGTCGGCAAGCCCAACTGCTTCACAGCATCTGCTGAAATGAGGTTCTTTTGGCTCCCATTGTCGACAATGAACTATACCGGGGAGCCCTTTACCCACATCTGGGAGTGGAAGAGGCGTTCCTTCTCCTCTGGATCTTCCGGTTCCTCCTTCTGGATATTCGTAGTGGCAACAGTGGCGTTGGCCTCCACATCAATAATTTTTTTCCCTTTTTCATTCCCCTTGTCAGGTTTTGATTCAGATTCAGAGCATTCATCTGACTGAGAAGCCCTCATCTCAGCCACTAGCGACTGCTTGGCCTGACACTCACTTGTGTTGTGAGTGGAGCTCTTATGGAACTGACACCACTTTCCCATGTCCCTCTTTGGCTTTTCGGTGTTTTTCTTTTCTTGTGGCTTCGATAGGTTGTCTTGAGCCGCCATGCCTTAGCTCTATCCTTTGTTCTACGGTTTGGGAGCACCTTTCCCTTGCTTTTGATTCGCAGATCCAAAGTCTCGCTTCTTTTGTTTGAATTTATGCTCAATCTTAGCAGCATACCGGTATGCCATGCCAAGCGAGGAGATGTCGAGGAACTTCATTTCCTCCTAAATGTATCTATGCATAAAACTAAGATACTTTAGCACCAGATTTTTCTCTGAATCTTTGATACCCAACTTTGTGCGCAGGGTATGGAACAGATTCATCAGCTCATGCACATCTTGATCCCTTTGTTGTTGTAGCGTGGTCCATTATATGTACTTGTCCTCATAGCTCCCCATGGGATAGTATTGTTCCTTGATGGCGTCTCGAAAAGAATTCCAAGTTGGTATGGTCGAGAATAGAGAGGTTTTTGTCTAGTCCTTATTCTCACAATAGGTTTCCCACCAGTCCTTGACATGGGGGGTAGCTTTGAGGAGTGCAAAAATAATCTTCTCCGGGTCGGAAAAGTCATGAACTGAGAAATATCCTTCTGATAGATTCAACCATATATCTATGGCATCTGCATCTATTTGACCCTCAAATATGGGAATGTCAAAATTTATTTGTATCTTAAAAGGAGTCGCACCTCCAGAGAGGCTGTTAGATGCAGATGCACCACCGGTGAGCAGCCGTTGAAGGATCTGGGCAAAGTTATCCATCATCACGTTCCCTTGTTTTTTGAGGGCCTCCTCAAGCAATATTTTGATAGGATCTCCTGCTCCCTCATGTTTCTTTTCATCCCCCATGGGCATCCGTTAGGGTTTGCGAGGCTAATCTTGCAAAGGTTCCACCAAATCGAGCCCTAACTCCTTATACCCTGACCTCGTTGGGGACATGCAAAGAAGGATCGAGAAAAAGCAGATCGCTTTGATACCACTGATCTAGATTTATGTAGGAATGCAACAGAATAAACATATAACCATAAATACAAATATGCAGCAGAAAAATCACTTCATTTCATTAATATCAAAGAACTGAAATTTACTTGCAGACAGAATGGAAATAAACTAGCTAAGGCGCTGGTAGTTATCTTTGAGAAGAGATGTGGTGGCTACAAGCCTCTAAACTGAGTTACAATGAGGCTCGAGGGCCTATTTATTATTTAGAAACAATGGAAAACCCTAAACATCCAAAACCCCAACCCTAGCAGATGAAGCGCCAAAACTATGGGCCCCGTTTGGGTAAATTGGTGTTTCAACTTCCCGGGGACGTAACTTTGGCATACGATATCCATTTGATGCAAACCATACCTCGTTAGAAAGATCTATCTAAGGACTACAAATTTTGAGTGAGTAAAATCCATCCATGGAACCATGTTGCTCCTGGTTTTCCCAAAAAACGTCGTTTAGGGCCTCAAAATGGCTCCGGAAGTTCAAGACCCGAAAAACTACTAAAAATGGTAAGTTGTGCCGAAACTAAAAAAATGAAAGAGACAATGGTGGGGCCCCAAGTGGAATAGGTGGGTGACCACCAATATCCACCTGGATAAAAAATGGACACACAAAAAAATCCACTACCAATTTCAATGCAAGCTAATGAAACTGGAAAACTTTTCTCTAGAATTATAGAACACTAGTAATGCGAAAGAGTTTTCAAGTTTCACTATGCCAAAAAATGCAAAAGATTTTTGTATTTTTCAATATATTAGAGAAAAAGCACTAAATAAATGAAAAACTAATGGAAAAATCAATTTGAGAATGATAAAGAGAGAACCAAAACCAAACAAGTTCACTCAACTCAAACAAGGACAATCAAGACTCAAACCGATGACGAAATCCCTCAAAGCGAAGAAGAATCTCGAAAGAGACTCAAACAAGCCATGTGATCTAGGCTTGGAGCTACAAAAAGTGAAACTGAACGAAAGATAGGACAATCACTCAATAAATGCAATAACTCAATCTGATTCAACAAGATGAATGCAAAGAAGCAGAAACAAAGTCGACCGGGAAAGCAAAGACCCAAAACTCCCACGGGAGGCTTAGCACACTGAAGCACCTAGAAGCCCTAGGGCTAAAATGCAAAACTGACAAAAAAGGGAAAAAAACCTGAGGACAAGGGCTAAACACAGTAAAAAATGACTTCAAAGCACTCAAACAATCAGAAAAAACAAACCAGGACCAAAACTCAAGCTGAGAGAGTCCAAAAACAGGAAAACCCTAAAACCTACCAGGGTTGGCGTGCCTGTCTGGTTGTAATCTGCGCCAAATAGGGGATGGCGCGGGTGCCTGACTAGCAACTCGTGCCCTTGGACGTGACTGTCAGAGGGATAACTGCGCCAATCAGGTTCACCCTCGAAAATTATGAAAATGAACGAACAAAGGCTAGATCTGGTCTTCTGGGGGCTGAACAAGGTTTTAACACCAAGGAAGGTGGACCAGAAAAGTAGGCTAATCAAACAAAAAGCCAAAAAACAACCCAATGGAGGAAGGACCAACTCCCACTGATCCCCAGTGGAGTTTCCAAATTGTTGTGGAGATAAATCCCCTCTGCAGATAGAGGTGATCCCACTAGCCTTAGAGTGGGTCTAGCAACAATCGAAACACACAAAGTTATTGATTCCTAGTTAAAAAATATAGAATCGCGATATATCACTTACCGTGATTCCTTCACTGCTGTTTTCGAAGAAGAAGTGGCGCTTACATTCCTAGCTGGACAGGTCACGATCCGTGAGCTTGCTGCATCCAGATACCTGTACACATGCAAAGAAGAGAGACAATGTGCAATGTAATATTTTACGCTTCATAACTATCGATCAGTCAGAGAGGAACAAATGGAATTTCATTATATAATGGAAAAATTTAATCATGGAACCAATACCAAAGTCATGTATATTAAGATACGAGATAACGATTACAACCAGTGCTCTGACGTCGTGATCTTCCTTCGACAGGATTCCAGTGGGATGTGTCTCACAAAGCTTGTCAAGGATTTGACAAAACTCTCTCTCTCATAGGGTTCTTCTTAGCTCTGCTCTTGATTGTCACTCAGCTATAATTTCCTTCCCAAAAGTTCAGCTAGCTAGAAAATGGAGAGGGCAGGCTTTTATAGAAGGAGGAGAGGTTAGGATCCCTATAATCATGGGGGAGAGTCCTATCTCTTAGGAAGGTTCCATGAGAGGTGGAAAACCACTTCCTAAGCAGGGATATCTGGAGCCAAACAGCCCAACCTATTTTTGATGATTCATTCTGAAGTTGTTAGAATCAAACTTCCGCCTTATATTTTTTAAAAACATTCCTTAATAGGCTTGGCGCGGGCACAACACAGGGACAGAGTGCCAGCTGGTGCACCCACTAGTGTATATTTTCCCCATTGGCGCAAGGGAAGAATTGGCTACTCGCGCCAATGCCAAAACATGGGTTTTTAGGGTTTTTTAGAGGAAATGTTCTTCAGGAGAATTCTTGCCCTTATGCAAAAGGATACCATCAAGGTGTTTTCAAGACATTTACTGTTCACAGGTCATGAGAATAGTCCTCTAATGTACGGGACGAGGGATTGCAGGGACAGTGAAAAAATGTTGTGTAACACACTCCCCCCCCCCCCAAGAAAATCCCTCAGAGCAAGCACGTTAAGAGAGCCATCCCAAACCAGAAATCAAACGATATGTTATATGAGGTCAAGGAATAAATCTCAACACTCTCACAATCCTTCTCACTACATGCCACAAATCATAACCACCTACAATAATTTAATATCATTTTCATGGATGTGAAGGAAATGCCACATACTCCCAAATTAAATGAGTGTGTGAAAGTGCAAGGGTGGTGGGCACATAAACCCAATCCCTATCCAATATTCATTAACACCCCCACAGGGAGACCCCTTCATCATATTTGATCAAGGAATTTACTTCTACATTCCATACTAAAACTGAAAATGGGGGCCAAATCATATCAATACTCACCTCCCTGCCCTTACAACGCAAATTTGTAAAGGTAATCCGCCACTTTATTTTCAAATCCCAAAGAGTGATAGGCTACGACATATTCCAAAATTTCGATCAGCCTCAAGATGTTCCTTATAACCGGCTCTAATCTCTAACCACTTGACATTTTTTATGGGGGATGACCTTGTATCAATTTCTGCAACATATTTATGAACACAAGGGAATCACCAACCTCTTGTAACGCATGTATCCTTCCCTAACCACAAACATTATTCCTCATTCCAACACTAGCAATTCAACCATGTTATTAGTGGTGGACCCATAGCTCTGTGCTTAAATCCTTAATGCCTTGGAATATGAATTTTTAAAGATCCTACACATACTTGTAGGACCTGGGTTCCCCATTGAAGCACCATCAAAATTTAATTTTATGAAGACCATTGGGGGGCGAGGAGAAAATGTAGTGCATTAATTTTCTAATTTCCAATTATCTCTTTCTCCACTTAATGACCATGTTTTTGTCCAGGAACAAATTCTTAAGAATAATCAAATCCCTCTTATCAACCTTCCATTCTTCCTCTGACTATGAGGACGCTAGGATCATCTCATTGATATTAATCCTAATAATATCAAGGAGCAATTCTATACTACTACTCTTTTCTTTAAAAATCCTCGCATTTTTATCCTTCCATACTACCCAAATAGTGAAACCGAAAGCTAACTCCCAGGCTCACTCTATAATGGGATTCAAAAACTTTGAGTTCTTCCATTTCCTGAACATAAGCACCACATCCTCAAGGGGTTTGACCAGATGGAAAAAAACAGCCAAAACCGTATTCCATACTTCTCTCATGAAACTGCATGACCCCAACAAGTGGTCCATTGATTCCTCTTGGGATCTAGAGAGACAACAAAATTAAGGGCCCTAAAAACATTTTTGTCTAATATGATCCCATGTAAGAATATTTATATTCATATGTAACCATAAGAAATGGTTCACTTTTTTCCATAGAAAACTAGCCCACACCGATAACCAAATGTTGTCTCTCTCTAGAATATTTTTCCCTGCCGATAGCTTATGCCCTTCTTCAATAGTGAACATACCAATGGGCTTGTGACCCCATCTTAACCTATATTTCCCATATTCTCTCTTGATTTTTCTTTCCATTATCTCTTCCCTAAGGTTTTCCTATGGAAGATCCCTGGAGCTAATCCCCCAATCCTTTTGATATTTCCACGTTCTCCTTACTGAACCAACTTGACCCTTGATCTAGAAGTCCTACACCTTTCGCCCTCCATTTTCCTTAGTGAAAATTTTTGAATTCCTCTAGATCCTTTCTTACATCCAAATTTGGCATTTGTTTCCACAATTCTTCCTAGAATAGAGCAAACTTCCCATCTTTGATTTCCCAAAAGGCATGATCCTAAATTAAGTATTTGTTAGGTTGTGCCCATATCCAAAGGGGTGAACTTGTTATAAATTCCCTATCCCATAAATGATCTTCTTGCGTAGTCTTCCCTGAGTACTTTTGGGTATAGATCTACTTCCATAACTCATTTCCTCCTTGAACCCACCTCCACCAAAATTTAGTGCCTAGGGTCTCACTTAAAATTCCACGATCTCTCAGACCTAATCCACCTGCCCTTTTCAGAAGACACGGCCTTTCCAAAGCCTTTAAATCTCATTTCTTAGATTTATTTATGCCTTACAACAAGAAGCTTCTCCATCTCGCTATGATTTCCTTGGAGACCCATTTTTGCAGAGACATCACCATCATCTAGTATAAAGGAATAGCCTGCAAGACTGATTTCAATAACACCATTCTCTTAGCTAAATTTAAGGCTCGGAAATCCAAATTATTTTTCTTCTATGCCAATTTGTCTAAAATTCCTTGCCAGCAAAACACTATTTTTAAATTCACAGCCAACGACACCCCTAGATATTTTGATGGGATAGAAGCCAGTCTAAACACTAAATTTTTTTCTAGATGACATTGAATTTGATTTTTAAAATTAAAAAAGAAAATATTTAATTTATCTTTATTCACCAATGTACCATAGGCTTCTGAGAAACTTTCTAGTAAGGCATGAATTTCTTTTGTCTCCCTAAGGGTTGGTTGGCCAAAAAGGCAGACGTTTTCCAAGAACTTTTAGTGCATTATGGGTAGCTCATCCCCATAAGGCCTCAGCCCTTTAAGCCTACCATATTCACATGATTTCTTAAAAAACCTTCTCAAGCCTTCAACAACTATGATAAACAAAAAATTCGAAAATGTATCCTCTTTAAGAAGACCCCTCGACAGAGTAAAGGTTTTGGAAGGAAACCCAAAAATAAAAATTGAAAAGAAAGGATAGGATACCAATAATATAACCCAAGAAATTCAATGCCAAGAGAAGCCAAAAGCATCAAGAACTTGGAAAAGATAATCCCAATTTAGCCTATCATAGCCTTTCGACAAGTACAGGTTCATTAGCATACCTGGTTGTTTACCAAGGTTGAGTGAATGTAGGATCTCCTGAGCAATTATGATATCATTTGTAATTTGTCGACCCTTAATAAATTTGATTTGTTTGAGACCAATAGGCTATTTTAATAGCGATTTCAAACAATTTATCATAACCGACGAGATTATTTTATAAATAACACTACACGGGCTATTGGTCTAAATCCCCTAGTATCTTCCATCCACTACAAGGAAAAGACCCTCTAGCAGATGTTTTTTAGGAAGCCCTTATAAAAATAGCCCATATATATGTTTGTATCAGAGGTCACTAGAGGAGGTTGGCGAGTGGAGGTTTTTGCATATTTTTATTTTTGCGGTGCATTTCTAATCATAACATGCACCGATGCGTTTTATATCAAGCGCGCTGGTGCATACTATGAAATGGAACACTGAGACACTATGTTGTCCATACAAATTGGCCTGGTGCGTCTCAGTAATCCAACGCACCAGTGCATACTATCAAATGCCACACTGAGACACTGTGATCTCCGTACAAACCAACCCGATGTGTCTTATTAATCTAGTGCATTGTAAAGAAGTGTGGTGCGGCATTGATACAACCGCTCGATGCGTCTCATAATCGAGCACACAGAAAAAGGGTTAATTTAAAACGGCCATAAAAAACTTCATTTTTACTTGTTTCAGTGCTCTAGAACTCACAAGCACTGGTGTGAGTTTTTATTCTCTGAGGCGCCCTGCCATCGGTACTCCCATTGCTCGCATTACTTCTTTCCATTTCTCAATGTGTGGAGTTCGAATTTTCGAAAACGGTGGGAAAATTTGATTTTTAGTATTCCTCGGCAAAGATGCCTCCTTGACGCGCAAATGTGCAGGTAATCTATTTTTTTCTCACCAATTTAACCTTTTAGTGGATTAATTTCTCAAATTGAGTTAAAATTTACCGCTTTAAAAACAAAACAAACAAATTTATGCGTGGTGCTGCCTGTAAATTTACAGGCCGCACCGCTAATGGTGTTAACGGAAACTGCACCGGGTTCCGGTGTGGTACCAAGAAAACGTGCACCTATTTAACACTAAAATAGTGCAGTGCGTGTCAGTTTCCGGCTGCATTTAAAAATTTTAACAATAACACACTATGTACGGTTGTACGGCGGTGTGGTTGTTTACCGAATGCATCGGGAATTATGTACGGCTATCGAGCGGTGTGTTGACCAAACTAACTGCAAAAAAAATATTTTATGTTTTCGTTGTGCATGAAGTTTTTAGATGTGCACCGTGGGCAGTGCGTGATAAACAGGTATGCACTAGTATCAGTGCGTGACTATTTTTTAGGTAGCACTAAATGTTTTTTTTTCAATAAAAATTATATATATATATATATATATATATATATATTAAATACATTTGTCATTTAATAAAAAAAAATGTATTTAATATGTGAATCATTCATCAACGTCAATGGAGAGAGGAAAAGCTACAACAAGAGCATATGGAGGACCATTATAACATGATTCAGTAGTGGGAGGCACGGGAGAGGGAGATATTTTCGTACCCTTGCCCTATTACTGCACCCACCCGTTATCCTTAATGGAGGTAGGCCTCCTCAAGTTCTACGAGGAGGCTACATCCCTGAAGGGGCACAGTAGGTTATTAGGACAATTGATCTACAGGTTAGATGCCCACCGACATTATTTCTGGGTCGGTCCTGACAAGTGGTACGAGCCCACTAAGGAAGAAATTTATTTTATTACTGACCTATCTAGGAGGGGGCAGGATTTTCCCCAGTTCCCATATGTCCCCATCGATTATGCAGCAGGGAGTTAGTTTTCGTACTCCCAGAAATACGTTAGGGACGATATACTTTCTCCTGCATATTTTCAAGTGTCCGGTGTTCAGTTACGCATTGCTTCGTTTGGTCCAAAGGAGGTGAGGTGCCTCTCACTACTACTGATGACCATTGCACACTATAATAGTGACAGGAAGCACTTTAGTTTCCTACTTTTATATTATGTTGATTCTTTATTCCAGACACCACGACTTGTGAGATTGTCTGCCATTTTTTGCGGCAGTTTTTGTAGCATTAGATAAATGTCGTTCTTAGGCACGTGGGAGGTTGAACTTACCTTTTGCTTCAGATTTATTTTGTTTATTTTTTTAGAGGTTTCCTAAGACGAGGCCTACTTTTGTATGGAAGCCTCTTAGGCCAATGTTAAATGTACGGATATAGATGTGGGGCCATATGATGCCCAAGAGGGGCATGCCTGACTATCCGGCTAGGATATATAGTGATGCACTGGAGCTACTAGCTAGTGTTGATGATCACATTTTCATGATGGCGTCGTGTCCATACCCGGGTTTGGATTGGCAAGGGTGTACCAACATCCCCTTCACATAGGATGAGCCACCGGATGCTAGAGGTAATATTAGTGTTTTATTTAAATTAATATAGCTTCATTTTATTGTCTTAATTAATTAGAATAAAATTTATTATAACACATTCTTTAACTTTTTTTATTAAATTGTTTAATGAAATTGTCTAATTATTGTTGTGTATTATATATTTTGTAGATATTGGCACATTCGTTGGGGAGATGATTCCACCCCCACTGGATGATCCTGTAGATCATGAAGAGGAGATAGCGGAGGCCACAGAATAGGGTGACAAACCTAATCCTCGGGTGCAGATACCCACGAGCATGCAGCGTAGGGCAGACATCTGATTCAAGATGGAGTTGGGCAATCGACTTTGTCAACTTCTAGTTGATGATGGATTCCGCCCTACTACTATCAGAGAGATCCAGGTTGATCGTACTCTCACAGAGCTCTGGAGGGGCATGCACCGCGATATGATGAGCCTTATGCATCATATCGTCATAGCATCCAGGCTACTGGTGGCTAGGAGGGATAGGCGCCATGGAGATACAAGATAGAGCAGTTCCTCGGATGATCATGATCACGAGGGGAGTGATCATCATTCTAGTACTCCACCTCTGTCTCCTTCACCTCACGCCGGAGATGAGCAGCCAAAATCTAGTCCTGAGCAGGCATCTTCTTAGCAGGCACCGTCTCATTAGGCACCTAGTCCTGAGAAAACACCATCGACTGAGCAGGCACCTAATCCTGAGTAGGCAGGTCCATCTGAGTGGGCACCATCCACTGAACAGACTGCACCATCTCATCAGGAGACACCATTTGATCAACAAGCACCTCCTGAGCAGGCATGTCCATCATATCAGCATGCACCTCTAGTTTAGTAGGCACATCCATCTGAGCATGAGGCACCATCGACTGAGCAGGCCTCGAGTACTAGTTATAGTATTGATGTAGTACCACCAGATATTTGACATTTATATGCAGTTCTATTACAATTGTATATTTCTGACATTAAATATATATATGTATGGTCCATGTATTTTATGTTCAGGTTGATGTGCTTAATTTACATGTTGCTGCATCATGATGTGTATATTGTTAGGTCATGTTAGATATGCTCATTTAATGTGCTTGCAGATAGATGTGTATGTGATAGAAGTTATTTGACATGAGATGTATATTTGATTTTTTTGTTGTGATTATGTTATACAATGCTTGTGTTTTGTTAGATGATCATGATCAAGATGATTAGATGATGCTAGCGAATTTGAATGTGTATTTTAGAATATGATGTTTGTATGATGGTTATCATGATCGTGATGTTTATTTTTAATATTAAATCATGATATTTATTAAATATTTTGTATTGGTAAATGTAAAATCGTGTAATTGTAATTGTAATTGTATGTATCGTGATTGTAATTTTAATTTTAATTGTATTGTATGTAAAATTGTAAAATTGTAATTGTAATTGTAATTATAATTTTAATCGTAATTGTATGTAAAATTCTAACTGTAATTGTATTGTGAAATTGTAAAATTGTAATTGTAATTGTATGTATTGTCATGATTCAATATTATTAAAATTGTAAAATTTGTAAATTTGTAAAATTGTAAAATTGTAATTGTAATTGTATGTATCGTGATTGTAATTGTAATTTTAATTGTAATTCTATGTAAAATTGTAAAATTTTTATTAAAATTGTAATTGTAATTTTATGTAAAATATTTGTAAAATTGTAATTGTAATTGTATGTATTGTCATAATTCAATTTTATTAAAATTGTAAAATTGTAAATTAATTGTCAATTTTGAACCATAACTACCGTAAGTAAAATGTATACCATACATATTGTTAAATTACCATAATTATAAATTTGTAAATTTGCATGAATATAAATAATTGTAAAATAATAAATCTAGAATATTATGAATTTTTGTAACATAATCAAGTTTAGAAAATAATGCAAATAAATTCATGTTTAGAATTATTATTATTTTATTATGATCTTACATACCAAAAATAACAGTATACATTAATACATCTTTTAAAATTTTAAAGATATCACACACACACATATATATAGATAGGGTGCATTTATTTAAGTAATGATATAGTGAAAAACCAATTAAAACAATCAAGTAGTATTATTTTAGGAATTGACATTAAAAAAAGAACTTGATACAGTGCATTTCTTTCAAGATCAACATAATTGCAAATTATCAAGTGAAATGATTTTGACATTAACACAATGCAAACCAATTAATTCAAAGTACAGATTATAATGATTGGAAAAAAAAAGTCTTAGCAATAAGGTTAAGTCCTTTTCTTTATAAAAACTCATCTTAAATAGTATACATGATGAAATCACACATGTACCATATCACTCTTTGTTCTCATGATCACCCTCATTATCTTCCATCTCACTTGGCATGATAACACTATTATTCTCAAAAATATGTTTTCATCTAGGGTCATGTCTCAATATGAACCACCAATCCCTATCCAACACATCTGGGTAAAAAAACACCTGGTTGTAGTGTTTGGGGAAAACATAAGGCTCCTTAGCTTCATCCCACATTTTTCTAGAGTTGATACATATCAACATATTATTGCAATATTCCTTTACATTATTCTAATCAAAGGTGTGCCACTACTTGCACCTAAAAATAACACATTGGAAAGAAGAGAAGTCAATGTGCTTCAATATATTAAAAGGAGGACCACATGATTTACCCTTATTTTTTTATTTATCATACCTATTATGCCCACATTTCGAACATTCATAAAATTGACCATTTGTAATACTGATTGTGTGACAAGATTTCTCAAAATATAATGGACTTGATGGTCAATTACCTAAAAATTTTGGAGAAATATGCATTCGACAAGCTAAACTTTTCTTTCAAGTTGTACAATAACATCATTGTCCCCAACTGGGTAGAATTTGACTGACTACCAAGTCCAAAGAGAGGGGTGGTGGAAGAAAATTTAAGGCTTTCGAAAAAAGTATCAGTGATATGAGCATCATCCCCTAGATGATCATCGTTCTGGAATGCATCTAACAACATTGTCTCCATGGCAGTTGTATCCCTATAATAATAATACATACCAACCTCTATTTTATTTCCTCCATTGCCAGCTTGTGAAGAGCTACTATTGTTGTAGTCATTCATAATTGGTGAATCTGGACATAGTGGGAATTGAATAGGTGGTTGATTCAACCATTCTTGGTATTGTTCCTCTCTGATTTTTCTCTTAATTAATCCTTCTCTCAGTTTGAAATTGTTGTGGGGTGCAACGGAAGATGGTAGGTAGGTCGCTCATCATCACTAGAATCCTAATAATTTCAAAAATTATATTTGAACATGATTAGTAAAAAACGATGATATCAATTAGTAAGCACGTCAATGCATGATTAATTGGTTTGACGTTGAAATAATTACATTATACCAAATAATTATTATTTCCATCATTGTCCTAGGATTGTGGCTAGAAGATGGCATGTTACAATTGATAGGGTGAAGCGGTTGTCTATTTTCATCTACCAACCGCACCTTGCAGTATCCTGCTCCTGATAATAGCTTCTGACGTTTTGAAATTTTTTGAATATTTTGTGCATCTGAACTCTATTCTAAATCTAAATGAACCTGCAAATTTTCATACATTAAATTTATTGCAGCTAATTCCTATGGATAAAAAAATTGAATTCAATTAGATAATGAAAATATAAATAAAATGGGATTTGAAAACTTTGAGTTCTTCCATTTCCTGAACATAAGCACCACATCCTCAAGGGGTTTGACCAGATGCAAAAAAATAGCCAAAACTGTATTCCATACTTCTCTCGTGAAACTGCATGAACCCAGCAAGAGGTCCATTGATTCCTCTTTGGATCTAGAGAGACAAAAAAATTAAGGGCCTTAAAAACATTTTTGTCTAATATGATCCCATGTAAGAATATTTATATTCATATGTAACCATAAGAAATGGTTCACTTTTGGCCATAGAAAACTAGCCCACACTGATAACCAAATGTTGTCTCTCTCTAGAATATTTTTCCCTGCCGATAGCTTATGCCCTTCTTCAATAGTGAACATACCAATGGGCTTGTGACCCCATCTTAACCTATATTTCCCATATTCTTTCTTGATTTTCCTTTCCATTATCTCTTCCCTAAGGTTTTCCCATGGAAGATCACTGGAGCTAATCCCTCAATCCTTTTTATATTTCCATGTTCTCCTTATTGAACCAACTTGACCCTCAATCTAGAAGTCCTACAACTTTAGCCCTCCTTTTTCCTTAGTGAAATTTTTTTAATTCCTCTAGATCTTGTCTTACATCCAAATTTGGCATTTGTTTCCACAATTCTTCCTAGAACAGAGAAGACTTCCCATATTTGATTTCCCAAAAGGCATGATCCTAAATTAAGTATTTATTAGGTTGTGCCCATATCCAAAGGGGTGAACTTGTTATAAATTCCCTATCCCATTAACGATATTCTTGCGTAGTCTTCCCCGAGTACTTTTGGGTATAGATCTACTTATATAAATCATTTCCTCCTTGAACCCACCTCCACCAAAATTTAGTGCCTAGGGTCTCACTTAAAATTTCACGATCTCTCAGACCTAATCCACCTGCCCTTTTCAGAAGACACAGCCTTTCCAAAGCCTTTAAAGCACATTTCTTATCTTTATTTATGCCTTACAACAAGAAGCTTCTCCATCTCGCTAGGATGTCCTGGGAGACCCATTTCGGTAGAGACATCACCATCATCTAGTATAAATGAATAGCCTGCAATACTGACTTCACTAACACCATTCTCTTAGCTAAATTTAAGGCTCGGAAATCCCAATTATTTTTCTTCAATGCCAATTTGTCTAAACTTCCTTGCTAGCAAAACACTCTTTGTAAATTCACGGCCAATGATACCCCTAGATATTTTGATGGGATAGAAGCGAGTCTAAACTCTAAATTGTTTTCTAGATGATGTTGAATTTGATTTTTAAAATTAAAAAAGATAATATTTAATTTATCTTTATTCACCAATGTACCATAGGCTTCTGAGAAAATTTCTAGTAAGGCATGAATTTCTTTTCTCTCCCTAAGGGTTGGTTGGCCAAAAAGACAAGCATTGTCCAAGAATTTTTAGTTCATTATGGGTAGCTCATCCCCGTAAGGCCTCAGCCCTTTAAGCCTACCATATTCACATGCTTTCTTAAAAAACCTTCTCAAGCCTTCAACAACTATGATAAACAAAAAATTTGAAAATGTATCCTCTTTAAGAAGACTCATCAATAGAGTAAAGGTTTTGGAAGGAAACCCAAAAATAAAAATTGAAAATAAAGGATAGGATACCAACAATATAACCCCAAGAAATTCAGTGCCAAGAGAAGCCAAATGCATAAAGAACTTGGAAAAGATAATCCCAATTTAGCCTATCATAGCCTTTCGACAAGTACAGGTTCATTAGCATACCTGGTTTTTTACCAACGTTGAGTGAATGTAGGATCTCCTGAGCAATTATGATATCATTTTTAATTTGTCGACTCTTAATAAATTTGATTTGTTCGAGACCAATAATCTCTTTCAATAATGATTTAAAACAATTTATCATAACCAGCGAGATTGTTTTATAAATAACATTACACGGGGCTATTGGTCTAAATCCCCTAGTATCTTCCATCCACTTCAAGGAAAAGACCCTCTAGCAAATGTTTTTTAGGAAGCCCTTATAAAAATAGCCCATATATATGTTTGTAGAAGAGGTCACTAGAGGAGGTTGGTAGGTGGAGGTTTTTGCAGATTTTTCTTTTTGCAGTGTGTTTCTAATCATAACAGGCACCGGTGCGTGTTATATCAAGCGCACTGGTGCATACTATGAAATGGAACACCGATACACTGTGCTCTCTATAAAAACTGGCATGGTGCATCTCAGTAATCCAGCGCACCGGTGCATACTATCAAATGCCACACTGAGATGCTGTGATCTCCGTACAAACCGAACCGATGTGTCTTATTAATCCAGTGCACCGTAAAGAAGTGTGGTGCGGCATTAATACAACCGCCCGGTGTGTCTCATAATCAAGCACACTGAAAAAGGGTTAATTCAAAAAAATTAACGGTCGTAAAAAACTTCATTTTTACTTGTTTCAGTGCTCTAGAGCTCTCAAGCACTGGTGTGAGTTTTTATTCTCTGAGGCGCCCTGCCATCGGTACTCCCATCGCTCGCATTACTTCTGTTCATTTCTCACTGTGTGGAGTTTGAATTTTTGAAAATTGTGGGAAAATTTGATTTTTAGTATTCTTCAACAAAGATGCCTCCTCGACGCACAAATGTGCAGGTAATCTATCTTTTTCTCACCAATTTAACCTTTTAGTGGATTAATTTCTCAAATTGAGTTAAAATTTACCGTTTTAAAAACAAAACAAAAAAATTTATGCGCGGTGTTGCCTGTAAATTTACAGGCCGCATCGTGAATTGTGTTAACAGGAACCACACCGAGTTCCGGTGCGGTGCCGAGAAAATGTGCACCACTTTAACAATAAAACAGTGCGGTGCATGTCAGTTTCCAACCGCATTTAAATTTTTTAACAATAACACACTATGTACCATTGTACGGCAGTGTGGTTGTTTACCGAAATGCAATGGGAATTATGTACGGCTATCGAGCGATGCATTGACCAAACTAACTTCCCCGAGGCAGATAGTTTGTTCAACGCACTGCAAAAAAAATATTTTATTTTTTCGTTGTGCGTGAAGTCTTTTCATGCACACCGTGGGCAGTGTGTGATAAACAGGTACGCACTGGTAGTAGTGCATGACTATTTTTTTGGGTGCACCGAATGTTTTTTTTTCAATAAAACTTATATATATATATATATATATATATATATATATATATATATATATATATATATATATATATATATATATATATACATTTGTCATTTAATAAAAAAAATGTATTTAATATGTGAATTATTCAACAACGTCAATGGAGAGAGGAAAAGCAACAACAAGAGCATATGAAGGACCATTATATCATGATTCAGCAGTGGGAGGCACAAGAGAGGGAGAGAATTTCGTACCCATGCCCTATTACGACACCCTCCCGTTTTCCTTAATGGAGGTAGGCCTCCTTAAGTTCTACGAGGAGGCTACATCCCTAAATAGGCACAGTCGGTTATTAGAACAATTGATCTACAGGTGGGATGCCCACCGACATGCTTTCTGGGTCAGTCCTGACCAGTGGTACGAGCCCACTAAGGAGGAAATTTATTTTATTACTGACCTATCTAGGAGGGGGCAGGATTTTCCCCAGTTCCCATATGTCCCCATCAATTATGCAGCGGGGAGTTAGTTGTCGTACTCCCAGAAATACATTAGGGACGATATACTTTCTCCTACATATTTTCAGGTGTTCGATGGTCAGTTACGCATTGCTTCGTTTGGTCCAAAGGAGGTGAGGTGCCTCTCACTACTACTGATGACCATTGCACACTATACTAGTGACGGGAAGCACTTTAGTTTCCTGCTTTTATTTTATGTTGATTCTTTATTCCAGACACCATGACTTGTGAGATGGTCTGCCATTTTTTGTGGTAGTTTTTGTAGCATTAGATAAATGTCATTCTTAGGCATGTGGGAGGTTGAACTTCCCTTTTGCTTCAAATTTATTTTTTTTGTTTTTTGAGATATTTCCTAAGATGAGGCCTACTTTTGTCCGGAAGCCTCGTAGGCCAATGTTAAATGTACGGATACAGATGTGGGGTCGTATGATGCCCAAGAGGGGCATGCCCGACTATCCGACTAGGTTATATAGTGATGCACTAGAGCTACTAGCCAGTTTTGATGATCACATTTTTGTGATGGCATCGTGTCCGTTCCCAGGTTTGGATTGGTGAGGATGTACCAACATCCCCTTCACACAGGATGAGCCACCGAATGCTAGAGGTAATATTAGTTTTTTCTTTAAATTAATATAGTTTCATTTTATTGTCTTAATTAATTATAACAAAACTTTTTATAACACATTCTTTAACTTTTTTTTATTAAATTGTTTAATGAAATTGTCTAATTATTGTTGTGTATTACATATTTTGTAGATATTGGCACATTCGTTGCGGACATCATTCCACTCCCACTGGATGATCCTATAGATGATGACAAGGAGATGGCGGAGGCCGCAGAACAGGGTGACAGACTTGATCCTCAGGTGCAGATACCCACGAGCATGCAGCGTAGGGTAGACATCTGATTCAAGATGGAGTTGGGCGATCGACTTTGTCGACTCCAAGTTGATAATGGATTCTGCCCTACTACGATCAGAGAGATCCAGGTTGATCATACGCTCACAGAACTTTGGAGGGACATGCACCGCGATATGATGAGCCTTACGCATCATATCATCATACAATCCATGCTACTAGTAGCTAGGAGGGATAGGTGCTATATAGATGCAAGACAGAGTAGTTCCTCGGATGATCATGATCACGAGGGGAGTGATCATCATTCTAGTACTCCACCTCTGCCTTTTTCACCTCGTGCCGGAGATAAGAAACCAAAATCTAGTCTTGAGCAAGCATATTCTTATCAGACACCATCTCAGTAGGCACCTAGTCCTGAGAAAACACCATCGACTGAGTAGGCACCTGATCCTGAGCAGGCAGGTCCATCTGAGCAGGCACCATCCACTAAGCAGGCTGAAAAATCTCATTAGGAGACACCATTTGATCAACAGGCACCTCCTAAGCAGGCACATCCATCAGATTAGCAGGCACCATCGACGAATGAGCAGGCACCTCCAGTTTAGTAGGCACATCCATCTGAGCATGAGGCACCATCCACTGAGCAGGCCTCGAGTACTAGTTATAGTATTGATGTAGTACCACCAGATATTTGACATTTATATGCAGTTATATTACAGTTGTATATTTCTAACATTATATATATATATATATATATATATATATATATATATATATATATGGTCCATGTATTTTATGTTCATGTTGATGTACTTAATTTACATGTTGTTGCATCATGATGTGTATATTGTTAGGTCATGTTATAGATGCTCATTTAATGTGCTTGCAGATGGATGTGTATGTGATAGAAGTTATTTGACATGACATGTATATTTGATGTTTTTGTTGTGATGATGTTATACAATGCTTGTGTTTTGTTAGATGATCATGACCACGATGATTAGATGATGCTAGCGAATTTGAATGTGTATTTTAGAATATGATGTTTGTACAATGGTTATCATGATCGTGATGTTTATTTTTAATATTAAATCATGATATTTATTAAATATTTTGTATTGGTAATTGTAAAATTGTGTAATTGTAATTGTAATTGTCTGTATCGTGATTGTAATTGTAATTTTAATTGTAATTGTGCGTAAAATTGTAATTGTAATTTTAATCGTAATTGCATGTAAAATTGTAACTGTAATTGTATTGTGAAATTGTAAAATTGTAATTGTAATTGTATGTATTGTTATGATTCAATATTATTAAAATTGTAAAATTTGTAAATTTGTAAATTTGTAAAATTCTAAAATTGTAATTGTAATTGTATTGTAAAATTGTAAAATTGTAATTGTAATTGTATGTATTGTCATAATTCAATTTTATTGAAACTGTAAAATTTGTAAAATTGTAAAATTGTAAATCAATTGTCAATTTTGAACCATAACTACCATATGTAAAATGTATACCGTACATATTGTTAAATTACCATAATTATAAATTTGTAAATTTGTATGAATATAAATAATTGTAAATAATTAAATCTAGAATATTATGAATTTTTGTAACATAATCAAGTTTAGAAAATAATGCAAATAAATTCATGTTTAGAATTATTATTATTTTATTATGATCTTACATACCAAAAATAACAGTATACATTAATACATTTTTTAAAATTTTAAATATATCACACACACACACAAATATAGATAGGGTGCATTTCTTTAAGTAATGATATAGTGAAAAACCAATTAAAACAATCAAGTAGTTGTATTATTTTAGGAATTGACATAAAAAAAAGAACTTGATACAGTGCATTTCTTTCAAGATCAACATAATTGCAAATTATCAAGTGAAGTGATTTTAACATTAACACAATGCAAACCAATTAATTCAAAGTAAAATAATGATTGGAAAAAAAGAGTCTTAGCAATAAGGTTAAGTCCTCTTCTTTATAAAAACTCATCTTAAATGGTATAAATGATTAAATAACACATGTACCATATCACTCTTTGTTCTCATGATCACCCTCATTATCTTCCATCTCGCTTGGCATGATAACACTATTGTTCTCAAAAATATGTTTTCATCTAGGTTCATGTCTCAATACGAACCTCCAATCCCTATCCAACACATCTAGGTAAAAAAACACCTGGTTGTAGTGTTTGGGGAAAACATAAGGCTCCTTAGCTTCATCCCACATCTTTCTAGAGTTGATACATATCAACATATTATTGCAATCTTCCTTTACATTATTCTAATCAAAGGTGTCCCACTACTTGCACCTAAAAATAACACATTGGAAAGAAGAGAAGTCCATGTGCCTCAATATCTTAAAAGGAGGACCACGTGATTTACCCTTATTTTTTTATTTATCATACCTGTCATGCCCACATTTCATACATATCTCTTTTTTTACATATTCTCCTCTATATAGAATATAATCATTTGGACATGAATGATATGCTATGTACTCAACACCCAAAATTTTCAATAATTTCTTTATCTCTTCGCAGCTACCAAGCAAGACATTATCACTCGGAAGAACCTTATATTTGAATAACCTATAGTTGGTCATGGACAATATTAAATGTAAAATAACAATAATTGTTAACGTTCATAAAATTGACCATTTGTAATGTTGATTGTGTGACAAGATTTCTCAAAATATAATGGACTTGATGGTCAATTACCTAAAAAATTTGGAGAAATATGCATTCGACAAGCCAAAATTTTCTTTCAAGTTGTACAGTAACATTATTGTCCCCAACTGGGTAGAATTTGACTGACCGCTAGGTCCAAAGAGAGGGGTGGTGGAAGAAAATTTAAGGCTTTTGAAAAAAGTATCAACGATATGAGCATCATCCCCTATGTGATCATCGTTCTAGAATGCATCTAACAACATTGTCTCCATGGAATTCGTATCCCTATAGTAATAACACATACCAACCTCTATTTTATTTCCTCCATTGTCAGCTTGTGAAGAGCTACTATTGTTGTAGTCATTCATAATTGGTGAATTTGGACGTAGTGAGAATTGAATAGGTGGTTGATTCAACCATTCTTGGTATCATTCCTCTCTGATTTTTTCTCTTAATTAAGCCTTCTCTAGGTTTGAAATTGTCATGGGGTGCAATAAAAGATGGTAGGAAGGTCGCTCATCATCACTAGAATCCTAATAATTTCAAAAATTACATTTGAACATGTTTAGTACAAAATCGATGATATCAATTAGTAAGCACATCAATGCATGATTAATTAGTTTGACGTTGAAATAATTACATTATACCAAACAATTATTATTACCATCGTTGTCCTAGGATTGTGGCTAGAAGATAGCATGTTACAATTGGCAGGGTGAAGCGGATGTCCGTTTTCATCTACCAACCGCACCTTGCAGTATGCTGCTCCTGATAAGAGCTTCTGACGTTTTGGAATTTTTTGAATATTTTGTGCATATGAACTCGATTTTGAATCTGCATGAACCTACAAATTTGTATATATTAATTTTATTCAGCTAATTGCTATGGATAAAAAAATTAAATTCAATTAGATAATGAAAATATAAATAAAATCTAAAGTAATTAAGTCTCGAGATGGATAGGGAGAACTCTGTGATAGACTTTGAGAAATATTATGGAACGAGCGGGATTTTGAAGACTTTTCCATTTGATATGATTATGATATTTTCTCCCTGCATTTGAGAAAAATCAAAAATAAATTTTGGTGTACATACCTCAAAGTAATTTCGGTGCCTTAAAAAAATAGTTATTGTTATTGGTTCTAATGTATTGTTAACTGCACTAGTGTGGTTTTATTACCAAATGCACTGGTGTTGTTAGTTAACAAACATACTGAATATCAAGAAAAAAAAGGTGCAACTTTATTTTTTTGAAGTGAAAAAGAAATTGTAAATTGAAAAATGAGCAACAAATGACTTTCAGAAATCTACTTTCATAAAAAAAATCTTTAAATAGTAAAAAATATTCATTATTTCATTATTTTTGCAAAAAAAATCAGGGAGATATTTCCACGAGAGACATACATGGAGCAAGAGAGCACGAGATCACTGTGGAGCAGAAAAATACTTTCGAACAACAACACTATTCAGAGAATCATAATTTGAACCATCTGGTGATTCACACAAAAACCTTGTAGTATAGTAAAATTGTTAAATTTTATTGTAATAATTTTGTTTTTTACAGTTTCTGTTAGAATTAATACATGCATAGTAAAAAATTTGAATTTCACTATGCATTTTATTAATAAAATCATTTACAATCTTTATTCCTATTTACATTTAATTAAAATTCAAAAAAAAAAAAAACAAAAACAAAAACAAAAAAATCCATTCTTACATTAAACCCTTGCTTTTTCTTGTCTATGTGACTTCACAATTAGGCTTTTCATTTTAGATTTATAGGGTTTGTATTACTATATATATAGGTGTATGACATCTAACCCACGGGACCACTTGCAGAGTCGGATCCCGATCCCTGTCAGCCCTTACACGATTTTGTTTAAAACAGTTTTTGTTAATCAATGCACACCATTTAAAAAAGCACACCGGTGTGCGATTGTAGTATAACGCATCGGGCGCGTATTGAAAAAAAACATTTTTTAATAAAAATATTTTTTTATTAATTTATGTTTATGTTAATCGGTGCTCCGTTATTAATATAACACACCGGGTCTCCTTATTGACAAATAACACCGTACGGTGTTTCCACTGTATTGGAAGTGTGCTTATTAGAACCTACTGCACTGCGTTTGGTGCGTAAGTTGTGAAAGTCGCACCGTTTTCTTGATTTATTTATTTTTTAACCTGAAAAGTATGTGATTTGTTTATACAATATATTAATGAATGGTATAGGTTTTATATTGATAAAGAAATGGCTGACAAGAGTTCAAGTACAAAAATACTGAAAGCACATCCAGAAAAGAAAATAATGCAAGTTCTTTGCAAATTCTTTACAAAAATCATTATTTTTGAACTATATGTAAGTTTAACTAATATTTATTGTTTAGTGTGTATCACACAGAGCCACAAAATGACGAAGCTTGATAATATTCTTTCTCATATAACACCAAAAGAGCGTAAAATCTTGATGGAAAAATTGTAGAATGATGAATCAGGTGAATAAAAAAAATACTATCGATCCAATATGAGTTTCTTTTTTGAATTTTCATTACTAATATAATTAAAAATATTAGATAACATGTTTCAATCCATCTATTAATTCAAATATTTTTAATGTTCTACGGGGACCAACATCGAAGAAAAGGAATGTTGTTGTAAGAAAAGAAAAGAAAAATAGAACATGCAAATGAAAATGAATTGCTCCTTAACTCATCTGGAGTGGTGTTGGAGGTTAATGAAAGGGGGAAAAACTTTTACAAAACTTTGAGGGATCTAGTGGAACGAATGTATAAACGTTCTTTCGACTTACAATACAAAAATCAATCCAATGATTCCAAGAACCATTTTTTTTAAACAACAAGAAGAGTTTCCATAGAATTGGTCAATGAGACATGTTAGACTTTTAATAGCAAAAACATACAACAACAAAAGAGAAGGATTGAAAAAATAATATAACTTTAAATGTTTTTCTAGAATTATATGTATATACTACTACAAAAAAATTATTTATAAATATCACTTTTGTTATATTTAGTTTTCATATATCAATATAAAAATTAAATAGTTTATTGTCATGTTACTTTTTCAGGAATACTATGAAAATCTCAAAGGAAGAACGAGCTAATATCATAAATATGCCAGTAGGAATGTCCAAAAAGGTTTACAAGGAGATGGTCAAAGAAATTGACATAATTTCATTGCACAAGGGGCCATCTCAACAACAACGTGCTTCAAATGTAATATGTAATCATTGAATTTTTCGATTAGGTACAATAAATAAATAATTTAGCATTAAATATTAATTTTCAAGTATTTACTTACAGAAAATAAAAGAAAATGGAACCCATTCAGCACCTAAAACAGGACGACAATGAAGAAAATGGTTGATATCTATGTTTGTGAGAAATTTTTACTTCCTTATAACAACTTAACTAGATTTCATTTTTGTATATTTTAAGTTGTTTTACAGTAATCATTAATGAATAGGATTCAAACATTTGATAACATACAAAGAAGAACTACTAGAATAATTGATTGACATTGGGTTAAATATGGGTTGTCATTATATGTTGGCATATCAGAAATTAATTGTGGAATGTGTAAGCATCTACCTTGTTTTACTTAGCTTCGTCTATAATTAATAGAACAAAAAAAAATATATATTAAATCTATTATTTGTTGGGGTATAAAACTTGCAGGAAACAAAGTATGGAACTGCGCCAATAAATGAATTGTTGAAAGATGGCATGAAATTTGGTTTTGAAAGAATGTGTATAGTTCATGAGTCAATTCTTACTATGGTACATTTATTTTCGATTTACATTGATGTATATTATTTAATATTGCAATTTTCATTATTCTCACCAATGTATTTACACTCATTACACTTTATTTTTATGTTTGTAGATGGAACTTGAAGAAGAAGAAAACAATCAACACAATGAACAAAACATTCCTCCAAATAACTCAAGTCATGGAAGTAGCTCGAGCAGTGACAATAGTTCCAGCGAAGAATGATGCTCAATATGTTTGGATATCAAAGTAAGGCGTATTTTTTGAAATATTTGTCTGTGAAATTAGACATTTTGTTTAATGCAATGGAGATAGTGTCCCAATTCAAAGACAAAGGGATACCAATAATTGTCCCATTTTGTATGAAAAATTGTGTCTTATTCATATATATAATAAAATATGCTTTAATTTATTCTATTGTGTTCTCCATTGTTGCTGTGAAATGTTTCACCGTTGATTAAATATTATAATGAAGATATGTGAAATCTGATGATATGATATAACAAATTCATCCAAACATCACATTCAAATGCAATAATAAAAATTTAATTGATATGAATATTGTTATAATATATGTGTTGACTTTTGATGAATAATGAATTTTAAAAAATTCACAATAATTTCACTGTCACGGGTCAATGTTTCTAAAAAATAGAAAATGAACACCAGTGTGTATTAGTGACTGCGCACCAGTGCGTTTGTATGATAATGTGCACCGGTGCGTTTCTACGACCTATGAGCACTGCACCAAATACCAATACCAACTAGAACACCTGGTGCACTTTATCGACAACTACGACCTGAGCGGATAGGTGTTGCATGCACCGATATGGTTTTCCTTTAACATGTCGGTGTGTTTTTATAACTTAACGACCAGTGCGTTTTAACACCTTAATGGCCTAGTGTGTTTTAACACCTTAACAACACAATGCGTTTTTTCACCTTAACGGTGCAGGTGCATGCACCTTCTATCGGCTTGATGCGTATTTGTTTGTGACACACACTGGTACATTGCTAAATGCCTTGGGGCTTCCGAAGTTTGTTTTCCATCCCAGTGCTTGGTATGTTTACAGTACTGGTGCATACAAGCTAAAACCCATTGATGCATTCACACATTATGCGTGCACCGATGACAAAAACAACCATAAAAACCTTTGGCCGCCTGTTTTTTTTTAGTTGTGTTGAAGTTCCGTTAGAAGTTCCGTCAAAACCTCCATTACCAAAAACATATGTTGTAGCAATTTTTTTTTTTGACAATTTTGGCCAATTTTATAACACTAAAAACCTCCTTTATAACCTTTGCTAGAGGGTATTTTCCTTGTAGTGATCTTACCATATTTAGGGATAAGAGTCTGGAAGGTCACGTTGCAGAAAATCCACATAGATTCAAAAGAATATTTGTAATATTCCAAAACAAAATACTTGAATCTACTCTACAAATTGCGGAACCCAATTACGATCACAAAATCACATGAAAAAAAGAAGAGAGAATTTCAATCGCACAGCACAAATATTTATCTAGGGAAAACCTTAGCTAAAAACCTTGCTATTTGTATATTTCATAAGCCAAATAATATGAGAACAATACAATTCTTCTCTCACGTTTGATAGCTCTTTGCACTATCTCTGACTCTCTCACTAATTCTTAGGCAAGCTTGGTTCAATACTTAACCAATTTCTTGGCCTTAGGAATCCCTATTTCCTTACAATTTCTTAGGAAATTAGACTACTATTAACAAGGAAGTTCCCCAATATTTATTCTACAATACATCAAGGATCTTCCTCTGACTCCATTCACCACCTATACAATTTTCTGATTATACAATTGATAGTACGCTTCCATTTAACTCCAATCTCAACTGGGTATTTCTCAGAACTGGCATGCATGAGATATTTTTTAGTGAATTTTCAATTATTTGATTGATTACTGCATGTGAATTAAATCCAAATTAATTCACTTGACCTCTCACTAGTTCCTCCATCAGTTAGAACTAGTTAAACTTATTTTAACTAAAACAAATTAATTTAATTAATTAAAACTCAATATAAACTCAACCAGAGCTCCTAAAAAGTAGGAGACACTCTACATGCCTCTAGTTTGATGCTCAAATAAAATTAATTGAACCAAATAAGTCTTCCTAAATTATTTAACTCATACAAGTTGTCATGTGATGTGGAATTACAATTTCCTTCTAATTTAATTAAGGGGGAATTAAATTAGAAGCCTTTTCTTGTTGCCATTTTCAACACTTCCTCTCAACAAGAAAGGGATTGTCTGCTACCCCAATCCTTCCTCTGTGGAACTCAAATTTTCCTCTTGACGGTGTGATCTGAAATTGAACTTTTAGTTCTAACTCAGATTAAACTTTAAAACATGTATATGGAAAAATGATTAAAAAAATCATTTAATTGAATTCTTTAATAAAATATGTTCAATAACATAAGAAAACATTCACAAGAAAGAGAACAACACAACTGATAACAGAGTTCACCCCCTCCACTAGGCTACCTCTCTGGATTCGCCTCTAATAGGGCGAATCGATCTATTGTCTTTCTGAATAGAGATAAATGTACATTGACTTTTACATCAAGGTGGCCAGTTGAGAACTCTCAACTATACATCCATACTCTGAAAGACTCATGAGTTACCAAGCTCTGAGCTATCCAAGCTCTGCTCAAAAATGACTTTTTCAGGCACTCCAAATATCTCCTTACTCTCTTTCTCCTTTCCTTTCTTGTACATGGAATGACATTATATAGCTCTTAAGAGCCCAAAACTAAGGAGGAAATATCTCCTTATCTCTAATTTTAAGGAGGAAATCATTTTCATATCCCTTAAAATTTTCTCATGAGATTTCTATGGAGGAAATATCTCAATCTCTACTTTCAAGGGCCTTATCCCCAAAACCTTAGGGATGAGAATAATCTATCAACTTCAATATGAAATTAGAAATTGAATTTTTGAATTGTTGAGGAAAAATCCTCTCAACATTTTCAATTTCTATTTTACAAATTTAAATATATGAGCACATTTAAAAATAAATAAACCCTCAACCTAGGATTGACATGAGTATATATTCATAATGCTCCTTGGGTTGTCTAGATCCTCTTGGATCAAACCTCCCCATAAGAAAAAAATTTAGTCTTCTAAAAGTATTTTTAAAAATTGAAGTTGATTCTTAATGAAGTCAATTCTTCCTCTGAATTTTTGGAACAATTTTGTTTGTATTTGATGTAATCTTGCATGCTACCTTGTTGGAATTGATGTTGAACTTTCGCATTGATTCTCCCTTCTCCATAACATGCTTTGAATGTTGCACCAAATCTTAACCAAACAAGAAGATGAAAATTGAATTTGTGTCCATGCTGGAAATCTTGACTATCTATAAATCGATGTCAATAGCCCATACCATAAATCCACTTGACTTCCAACTCAACTAGGGTAGAAAAACTCTGTCATGCATGAAGAATCCACTAAAAAAATGCCGCAAAAAAAGAGTCTACAAGAAGTTGAAACCTCATATATTGATGGGAAATCTAAGGTGGTGTAGAATCTGTAGGTACCTTTGCTCGAAGCTACCAATGCCCTGAGAGAAGCTCTAAATAAGTCATCCAGTGCCTCACTCAATACTAAATATTTTAGATCAGAAACTAAGAACAAATGGTCGCAATATTCATGAGCACTACAACTCCTCCTCTGTACATTTATATTCTCATACAATGGATCTACACAACTCCACTGTTATGTTCTCAGATCCAGCAGTGATTATGATCCAACAATTCAGCTGCCAATTTCAGCCTGAAGCTCAACGCCTTACGTACTTGGTCAATGAGCTCTGGCAGATCCTACCGACGTAGGAAGATCCACAAACATCTCTCTGATCTTAGATTTCAAACACCTTCATGCAATCAATATTTCGATCCACTTCATATCTGCAGAGTTGCTCTCGTGCAGATCAACTTCACTCACGCAGCACCCTTCACAACAACGTTGTGAAAACAACATGGACTCATTCAACCTCACATCATGTAGGGAACTTCTTCCATCAAGAAAAATCGTAACAAAATTGAGAAACACAGGAAAACTCCACTATCAGTAAACAAATCACCAAAGGCTCGATCACCCATGATCCAAATTCTGCCTGTCAGTCTCCTTCCACAGATCTGAATTCTACCTCTCGACCTCCTTATGCAGGAATGACAACCACACAATTTGGAGAGTGCCAAATCACTCCACACATTGTCACATATATTTTAATGTCCCAAGCTCTGGCCGAAACTCCACAACATCCGATAAATCATATCTTGATAAATTTGTTTCTCGGCGAGTATCCCAGGCATTTGGTGTTGTTGTTTCCAGAGAAAATCCAGTTACATCAAATCCACTACTTTCAAATTGAGCTACCGCAGCCCATCCTAAATTTGGAAATCACTTTACTTACTGGTGTAATGGATCAAAAAACTCTCAGTGTTTTCCTGGAAGTGAGTTGGACCAAAATGTATTAGCAGTTGTATTATATGAATAAATTCTACCGCAAGAATGCCTTGTGCTTTTCTAGATTCAGCAAGAATAGATGGCCACGCATTATTTAACATGCACAATGCATCAAGAGCTGCTTCCTAAGCTGGTTATGTTCAAACCTTCATACACCAACTAGTTGTGAGATACAAAAATTAGCTTCTTCAGAGTCTTGAAGCTTTGAAAATTTACAAAACAGTAAGTGGATAGCAACGTCGTTTGTCCTACTTTGCATTACTATGTTCTGCAGCAAATATAAAACCACCATTTTCATTTCCTTAATTGGATGATCCTCAAGAATCTAACCAATGCATGGTAATCCGTCACTGCATCAGTCGTTCTTGCAAGCCCATCATGTCTGATATTATTAAATAGAGCTTCAAGTAGTCGGGCTGCTACTTCTTAAAATTGATGAGACCTTACAAGATCCAAAAGTACTTCCACGACACCGGCCTCTACCATTAGTTCAGCACTTGACGCATCTTCCACGGTTATCGATTCTTCAATTTTTCACTTCTTCGTAGACGTGGCCTGCCTTTCGGATAGACTTCCAACATTGTGGAGTTTTTCATCTGGACGTACCACTGATCATGCCACAGAATCGTCATTCTGTTGATGAAATCATGGAACCTTGGCCAAAATTTTTAACGGATCCGAAGAAACTGCTTCCAAAACTTCGGAAAGCCAATCTGACTGTGCCATTAGTGATGTTTATCATCGGATCTTTGTATCAGCCACTACAAAAGGATGGGAAATTATCCTTCCTTTATAGATGGTTTTATCATAGTGGAAGTCGTTATTTCCATTGCGATCCTTCAGATTCAGCCTTTATTGTAGTAGTGAGCAGATACGATCTGGCAGTTAAGTGGCTAGCGTTCATATCCAAGAGTGGAGCATTTTCGCTGTGATTTCCTCCTTATCTCTTGGAAATTACACTTCACACAATGGTTGTATTATATTTCCAACCTGATCTAACCAAGAAATAATTCCCCCTCATGAAGTTAAAAAAATATATCGATAAAAAAAAAATCGATCAACAAAATATATATGGAGGTGCTACTATTGGGCTGGATTAAGATTGCAGGAAAACTCAGGAACACGTTGTGTACGTCATATCTACAATTTCTTCTACACGAGGAGATAAATCATGCCATGCATGCCCAAGATATTCACTGCCATGCCCATTTAACTTATATTTTAGAAACACAAATCCTGTTGGTTCTGATGGATCAGCATGACCATGAGCTACTATGGCTCCAAACCTTGTTAGTGAACGTATGGCACACCGATCATTTAAAAAATTTCCATTTCCAAAGATGCAGTACAATGAGCCCTTAATGGTGCATTGGAGAAAAATAATGGTTGCCTCTATCATCGTAGAGAGTATACTGGTGAAAGAAACAAAACCCGCAACAAGGAAGCAATTTCTCTGCAACAAATGCACTCTTATAAGTGTCAATGGATCTCCCAGTTTTATCCAGCATGCACGTAGTCTCGCATTCCACAATCCAAGCAGTTCGATAAAACTCATTCCCCAGCCCTCATGCCTATGGAGACATCCAACTGTATGTCGTGCTCGCGACTCTGGTTCTCATCATTCACAAATAGAAATCATCGGAGTCATTTTATCATCAGCAAAGTCATAATAAAATTCTATTCATCGACTTCATAAATCAATGATTCAATAAAAAAAATGATACCATGAAATACAACATGCAATCTGTTGACGATCGAATTTGAAAAGGAATTTTTTCCATCTCATCGTCACAGTTCATATTGTTCCTTTGAAACATTTGTCTCAATAATATCATAGTTTCAATAGACTTTTCATGCAGAAAAAAATTTTGGGAAGATTTTTTTTTTTTTAATTAAGAAGAAACGATATCCATTTCATACCCAACCAGGTGAATGGATTTTCTGTGATTGGCTTTGTTTCATCATGAATAATGTTTTCTTGTGCTTTTGTTGTAGGTTCCTTTCGCAACTTCGAAAGAAATATTTGCGAGAACTATTTATTCTGCTTGTGTCGAAGCTCTAGATGTAGATCCCAACAATTCTCCTTCCAGTGCTTATTTCTTCCACAATGAACACAAAAATGCACTCGTCGATTCCTTGGAAGAAATTATTTCAAACCTTGATCAGGAGAACAAGATTTAGCTCTTCTCTTGAAGTGCTCATTTCTTCATGGTGACTGCTTTCCATCACCATTACCACCATGATTCGACTTTCTTGCCTCTGCAGATTTGGAACTCCCTCCAATTTCTGTATAGCCCAATCCTGCCTTATGAGGTTGTCTCTTCACCTCAATAGGATTGATGATGCCTTGACCATTAACTCCAAGGCCTCTTCCATCGTATCCCATCTTGGTCAACAACTTCATACCAATCCCCTTGGTATGATTTTCAAAATTTGCAAACAATGCATCATTAACATCATTATTAGAAGGTATATAAAATGAAATGCATCATGCCTCCTTGGACACTTGATTATCTTCTTGATTCCTTGTCGATGACGAAGTAGAAGATGATGCTCCATGAGAACTATGTTTCTCACATGGCTGATAGAAATAATCCTTCAATGGCTCTTTCAAAACATATTTGTTCTTTGTGGCTTCAAGCAATATTTTTAGCTTGAGATTCTCCTCTCAAGGAGCTAAATTACTCTCTTCCAATTCTTTTATCTGCTTACGCAACTAAAAATCCTTGTACATTTCTTCTACCATTTCTTGCATGGTTAAGAAATTTTTCCAATTGTGTTGAAGAAAGGAATCAAAAGATGAAATTTTGAATCAAAATGATTTACCTTCTCCTTCTTCTTCTTGCCTGAGCTCAAACTGGAAGATGTACCCACTAAACCAGATAATGAACTTGCTCTGATACCAAACTTGATCTGAAATTGAACTTTTAGTTCTAACTCAGATTAAACTTTAAAACATGTATACGGAAAAATGATTAAAAAAATCATTTAATTTAATTCTTTAATAAAATGTGTTCAATAACATAAGCAAACATTCACAAGAAAGAGAACAACACAATTCATAACGCAGTTCACCCCCTCCACTGGGCTACCTCTCTAGATTCGCCTCCAATAGGGAAAATCGATCTATTGTCTTTCTGAATAGAGATAAATGTACGTTGACTTTTACATCAAGGTGGCCAGCCGAGAACTCTCAACTATCATCCATACTCTGAAAGACTCATGAGCTGTCCAAGCTCTTCCCGAAAATGAATTTTTCAAGCACTCCAAATCTCTCCTTACTCTCTTTCTCCTTTCCTTTCCTGTACATAGAATGGACTTATATAGCTCTTAAGAGCCCAAAACTAAGGAGGAAATATCTCAATCTCTAATTTCAAGAGCCTTATCCCCAAAACCTTAGAGATGAGAATAATCTATCAACTTCAATATAAAATTAGAAATTGAATTTTTGAATTGTTGAGAAAAATCCTCTCAACATTTTCATTTTCTATTTTACAAATTTAAATATATGAGAACATTTAAAAATAAAGAAACCCTCAACCTAGGGTTGACATGAGTATATCTTCATAATGCTCCTTGGGTTGTTTACATCCTCCTGGATCATGGTGACTTCATCAAGATGTATACATCATGCTCCTCTATAGGAATGTACTCTAATGACACAATCATCCTTTACAAACAATCTCTCATATGTTGATACTGGATATCAATATGCTTGGACCTGTCCTAAAAAACTAGATTAACCGAGAGTTTGATGCAACTTTGGTTATCACCATAAATCGCCATCAGATCCATATTCTAACCAAAAAACCAATAAGGAACTTCCTCATCTAGATAGCCTCACAAGATGCTTTACTAGCATCCATGTACTATGCTTCTGTTGAACTGAGTGCAACTAATATCTTCTTCCTGTTGTACCAGGAAACTGTAATATTCCAAATTTTCCATTAGCTAATTGGAATATTAGAGTTCTTACTTTTCTTATTTAGTTAAGTAAATAAAAGGATGGAGGTACCCATAAACCCAGTAGATGAATAAAATCAACTTCTATACTGTGAATGTGGGTTAGTTGAGTAGTGGAGTAGAATTATGGAGTAGTCGAGTAGCATAATAATGAAGAAAGAGTGGAGGTCATGGAGAAATAATGAGGAATATGATGGAGATAATGGAGAAATAATGGTGAAGTGATGGAGGAAGTGGTGCATTAAATGCACACATGATGGAGGGAGTGGAGAGTAATTGCAGAGATCATGGAGAACATGGAGGACAACGCAGTCTTTATGGAGGCTAGTGGCCACATGTGCAACGTAGTAATGGGAGTGGCCAAGGCTAGAGAAGGATCACAAATATAAAATGAAGATTAGGGTGGCAAAGCAAAGTAGTCTGGATTTTTATTATTGAGTGTCGTAAGACATTTATTTGCATGCTTCAGATGTTTAGCTAAGTCTGTTGTGATTTTTAGCACTGGGTTTTCCCGAGCGGGAATCCCACCCTTACCCATGGGGGAATTTGAGTGCCTACTCTGGGAAGGTTTTCTTGGGCAGAATTCATCATCCAGAAATCAGTGCCACTTTTAGCCACTCTCATCTACACTTCCAGCTATAGGAATTACACATTCCTGAACTTGGCTTTGAGAGTTGGAAGGTTGTTCTCAGTACTTCAGCTGAGAAACCTGTGGATAGATCAACCCTTCACACTTTGGATCCATTCCAGTCTTCCAAGAGTTTCATTTTCATATTCAACATTAGGCCATCCATCTATTCTCCTATGCAGCAACTTTTCCTGCAGGAATTGTGTAATTCTGCAGTGAGGGTTTGAGGAAATAGAAAGTTCCAAGAAACTTAACTTGGAATCATGTGTGGGATTAATCCTTCACTCTAGGGATCACTTTAGCAGCCTGGGATTACCTATCAACAGGCTACATCATCATCCCTCCTAGATAGCACAGTATTTCTTAGCAGTTGTGCATGCAACAACTGCAAATTCAGTGGAGGAGCTAGATCTTAAGTTTTGAGCTTGGGAATCGGGAGAAGGGACCAGCCCTTTAGTTAGTGATATGAGTGGGTGCTATTGTAGCTAATATATCATTATTTTAGCCCTAGATCAGAATTTTTCTCCAAGGAGTGCGTAACTCAGCCAGCAGGGGTGTAGTGTGCAACCCAAAAAGGGCTGAAATTCCAAACTCAAAATCTAGCCAAATGATTTCTAGGTTTTTCTGGGTTTCTCGAGTAGAGTCTATGGTTAAAATCCCAGAGCTTTCTAAGTAGTCTAGTATCCTATCAAACATATATCTTCTTCCCAGCAACAGTAGTTTCCAACAACAGCAATTTATACTTTCCAGTGCTAAGTTTCATTAGTGTATTTCATCCATCATGTGGCTTGAGTGCATTCCTTTTGGAGAACTGTGTACTTACATAGTTGTTGATACATAATGATATGGCTCAGTTTTTCTGCTAATGTTTCAATGTCTTGATGTTATATTCTTGTATTTCCAGCATTTTACAATTTTGTGCTTACAATATGGTTGTTGCCTTGATTAAAATCTTATAAATGTTCTATATTCATGTCTTTCCCATTTTTGGATATTACAATGGTATCATAGCATGATCTTTGGCTCAGCTTATGGGAATTTCATGACATCAAAAGAATAATAAGAAGAAGCAGGAAAAAAAAAAAAAATGAAGTCTTCAATGGCAGAAGGAATTAGTTTTTCCAGACTACTTTTCCAAACTATGCAGGATCTCACCGTGGAGATCAAAGAAATGAGAGTAGAGAGGCAAAGGGAAACCTCAAGAGGGTTTCAAAATGGAGAGATTCCCAGTACTTAATATCAATGGTGTAAGCAACCGGTGGTGCAGAAAGTTCCACAATGCCCTATTATGCCCACTTTCCTTGCAGAAGGAAATGAATGGCATGGAGATGGAGGATATTTGGAGCATGAGACTCTGAGTGATTGTATTGCAGAGTACAGATCTCAATCTAGAGCATTCAAAGAGAATATGACTTTCCAAAAAAAATTCCAGATTAAATAGAACCGAAGACCCCACAGCAGCAATATAAGAAGAGGGCATATGCATAATAGATTCTTTTTGCCTACATTCGAAGGGTCATCCAAAATAACGAAAAAGGCTTGGAAGGAGAAGTTAGATGATTTCTTCCAGCTACACCCAGTAGCAGGAAAGGAAGCCATTGATATTGTAGCACTGCACCTTTAGGGTGAAGCAAATGATTGGTGGTTCAGCAATATGGAGCATGCAAGAGTGACTATGTATGCAGGCTTCACTCAAAGGCTGGTAGAGAGGTTTGACAGAAGAAAAATGGAGGCACTTTCCATTGAGACATTTTCTGACATTAATGAGGAAGTATATGAGTAGCAAAAGGAATATGCCATAACTGATACTCTATGAGAAGTGCAACTACCACCACCACCAACTGCAGTAGAGGTACTTGCATCAGTGGGAGGAGCACTTGAAATTTGGCAAGAAGTTCCCAAGACTTTGGAATTGAGATTCCAAGGCATGATTCAAGAGGTGCATGAGGAAGAGGAAGTAGATACCAGCATTGGTGCAGCAGTAGAGGAGCAGCCATCACCATCACCAACAATTGGAGAAGAAATTGCATCGGTTGGAGGAACTCTTGTAACTTTACAAGATGTTCCCAAGCATCAGTTGATCCAAGGTATGCAAACATTTCCACCCCATATTATTTCAGCACATCAGATGGAGATTTGTGGGGTCATGCCATTAGGGCAATTGCATGACCAAGGGTTAGAGAAATTTTTTTATTTGGAGCAGCAAACTATCACTGCGCAGAGGACCCTTGACTGGTTCAAGGAGAAGATGTATAGCTATCCCAGTTTGACATTGTTGAGCTGCAAAAAACACTTTGTGTTGGAGTGTGGAGTTTCTAAGGATGGGATTAGCATATTCCTAATGCAGGGATTCTATACAATAGCTTTCGATAACCAGAGGTTACTGTCACATGAGTTGTCATATTCTATTTACGACAAAGAGATATTGGCCATTATGCATGCATTGGTCAAATTCTGGAAATTTTTTATTGGCAATAGATTTCGGGTGAATAACAACCACCATAGTCTCCATCATATTTTTGAGGAGGAGCAGCAGCTGCAGAAGAAGCAGCAATGGTGGATCATTACAATGCAGGACTATGAGTTCAGCATTGTGTATGGAGAGGGCCATGAGATAGCAGGTGCACTATCATGGAGATCAAGAGTGTTGTCACTGAGAATTAGTGATGATTTGAGGGCCCAATTATTATTTGAGCATTCCGATGACCGCTTCACTTATGAAGCATTGGATGGGCAGATGGTAGATGGTAGACATCATGTAATGGATAACATCTTCCATTATCAGGACAAAGCCTTCTTCATGAGCACCTCACAGCTCAAAGCGAATTTTCTCCATGCAGCATATTCAGAACCTCATAGGTTCTACCAGGCCATCCGAGATAGGTTCTCATGGAGATACCTCAAGGAGGATGAACTTTGACATATCATCGAGTGCAAATATTGTCATCAGATTGGGGAGGATGGTATTGTCGACATTGATCCATTTTTGAGGTATGCACATTGCTTCGACATTTTCACATAGTACATCTCTCCACCCGTGACCCGATTATCTTTCTTGGATGTCTTCATGCTTCATGGTCTTCCCAATGCCATAGATAGTGATGGGGACAATTATTGTATGAGAATTTTTTTGGTGGGAGCTTCTCCAAGTTGGTGCATGATATGAGTCATCACCCATAGTTGGACGGATTGATGGAGATGATGAGAAAGTGGTTGGAAAGATACTTTCAAATCTATGACATAGGGAAATAAGAAGCATGGTTGCATTGGCTGCTCTTGGGTGAGTATGGTTACCACCCGACATTTTATATTGGTATGTTCCATTCCTTGCACAGTACTAAGGTGATGCAGCAATAGGAGGCATGGCTGCGCTGGCTACTCTTAGGATAGTATGGCCAAGACCTTGAATTTTATATGCCCATTGGTATATCATTGTTTCCTACCTTGCACTGTAGTGATGAGTTGCAGCAACAAGAGGCATGGCTGCACTGGTTACTTTTGAGAGAGTTTGGACATCACATGACATATCACATGTCAATGGGTATGTTATTGGTTGGGACTTTGCATGATACTCATATGATGTGGCAGCAGGAAGCCTAGCTATGTTGGTTTCTATTAGGAGAGTCTAGTGTGACATTCTACATGTCAATCAGTATATCATTGCTTCATGCTTTGTATTATGATGATGTGGGGTGGCAGAAAGAGTCATTGTTGCACTGGTTACTCTTGGGATAATATGGATTGACATTCTCCCATACCTTTCATAATGATGATGTGGGGTGGCAACATGAAGGCTTGTTGCGTTGGCTTCTGATAGGAGAGTATGGCCACCATACTTGGTATGATGATGAGGTGATGTGTCAATAAGAGGCATTGTTGCAGTGGCTTCTATTGGGAGAGTATGGTTCAAAATTTCACATGCTAATCCATATGTCTCTATTTCCTACTTTTCACAGTGTTTAGATGATGCTTAGAGCAAGCAAGGCCACCAGGGCCAAGGATTGTAACATGGAGAGACACAACCTACTCCATGTAGCATGGTTTGGAGAGATAGTTTATGAGTTGGGACTTTCCACTTGGGGAAGGAACCACTACACTTTGTTGAAAATGCAGCAAGATGATGGAGCTTAGTGAAATGAAGTTGCCTTCACTAAGTGGGCCCGCAGGCAAATTCTGGCGCAAAGTCTATTTTTAGACTATGTCTATTTTTAGACATATGAAGCATGGTTCGGGGATTCCAGTATGAGATTCTTGGAGCATTGGTCATGTTGGTAAAAATAGATGGGACTCTATTTTTGTGACCTATAGGTCGAAGAGGTCGATGTCTATTTTTAGACTGCCTCTCCTAAAAATAGGGAAGTCAAATATTATTTACCCTTAATAATATTTGGACTATAAACTTCAGTTTACTCTCTTGGAGAACTTTAGTTCGAGCCTTGGAAGTGGCTCATGCATCTGACAGAGGAATTACGCTATTCCCAAGGGTTTTATGGCATCATGCATGGTTGACTTCAGTTAGGACTTCAATGGCAGAAGTTTGGTGGAGTTAATGGGACAGCTAGTGGAGTTGTGTTCTGTTTATTTTAGTTGAACTAGTTGAGATTAGTTTAACTAGATAATCAATTAGTTATGAGTGGAGTGAATTAAATATTATTTAATTCATTAATTAGTAACTCACTATTCAACTCAAGAACACATCAGTTCACTACAGTGCATGATCAGTTCAGTGGAGACCAGTGAAAGAGGTAGATGAAAGGGTGGAGTTAGCTATCAGTGGCGATATCAGTTGTGCATGAGATTTGCACCACACTTGGAGGAATTGCCCATGATGATTACGCTGTCAAGCCAATGATATTTGAACCTTGGATCTCTATATAGACAGGCCAGGATTGCGCAATAGAGGCAAGGCAATTGGCGGTGAGTTTTGAACCAGTAACCTGTTCAAAACTGAGCTAGTTTGTGTGTAACTTTATGAGAAAGTACTGAGTACTTGTGAGGAGTATTGTACTGAGTTTATTACATGATTTCTCCATTATAATATACACAATAGCTGCGGGGTTTTCAGCTATAAGCTTTCCCCATACATACTGTGTTAATGTGTATGATGATTTGATGTGTTATCGCTTGATTTTATTTCCGCATGTTTGATGATCTGAGTTGAGTTGAGGGGAAGAGATTATGTGTTGTGTATGAAGTTCAAATAGTATGTGACCAGGATAGTCTCGGTGGATAATTAATCATTATTCAGCAAATTTCTACATGGTATCGGAGCTATTGAAGCAGAGATTGATCATCACAATGATTACAAACTTATTTCGGTAGACAGAGTCTACATGCGGGCCAGGTAGCCTCCGGATTCATCTTTCTTCGGAAAGTGAAAGGTCTGGTAAATGCCCCTTGTAGTCGATCTCTGTGCTAGAAATAATTTGTTCTCACAGATCTAGAGCGGTTGAGCTTTGAGGTGGAATTAGAAATTTTGCAGCAGTTTTGTTTTCTTGGTGCCAGTGTTGAAAATGTCTTTCAACGGTTTGCGACTCGAATATGCTCTTGAAGGTAGTTCGAATTATGTTGCATGGGATCGCATGGAGGCGGTATTAGAAGATAATGGTCTGAAGGAGTTCGTAGATACGGATGTCCAAAAGCCCACTGATCCTGCTGAAGTCGAAGCATGGCAAAAGAAGATGGCGAAGTGTCGAAGGATCCTGTTGGAGGGCGTCGAGGATCATATTGTATCCAGCCTGCATGGAAAGGCTACTCCATATTTAATGTGGAAAGCTTTGACGGATCTATTCCAGAGTAAGAGCGACCAAAGGAAGCTGGCGCTCAAAGATAAGCTCGGGAACATCAAGATGGAGAAGGGCGACAGTATCGCCAAATACCTCACGAAGTTCACTCAATGCAGAGATGAGCTGGGAAGTGTGGGGGTGATTGTCGAAGACGAGGACATGGTCGACCTGGCTCTCCTTGGTCTTCCGAAGGCTTGGCACTCATATCAAGATAGTGTCAATGGTCGGGAGAAGCTGCCGGGATGGGAGCGCCTTTGGGCGGATCTCATGCGGGAGGAGATAAGGAGGACTACTCGAGATGGATCTTCATCAAAGGGAGCTGATGAAGAAAACTGCGCTCTGGTGTCCAAAGCTAAGAAAGGGAAGGGTAAGAAAACCTCTCATTCTGGTGCTAAGGGCAAGAAGCAGGATATGGCGAAAGTGAAGTGTTTTCACTGCCATGGTCACGGACATTATGCTACCAATTGTCCAAAGAAGAAGAAGAACAAGCAAGCGGGAAGATCTGCAGATGGAGAAGCTTTGGCTTCACAGTTCGAGCTTGAATTTTCACTGATCGCATGCTTGGTCTCAAGTGTGTTGGGATCGGTGTGGTTCTTGGACAGCGGTGCGTCATTTCATATGACGGGAGATCGAGATTTGTTCTCAAATCTGGAGGACAAAGATTTGGGTGTGCACATCGAGATGGGCGATGATGGTAGATACAGTGCGACTGGTATCGGTACCATATCCTTTCAGAGGGAGTCTGGTAAACCCTTTGTATTGAAGGATGTCATGCATGTACCTGGATTGAAGAAGAACTTGATCTCTGTGGTGATGTTGGAGGATAAGGGGTATGATGTGGTCTTCAGTGAAGGAAAAGCCTTCCTGCGCAGTAAGACTACTGGAGAGACCCGAAAGATAGGGGTTCGAACCAAGAACCTTTATTAGTTGCAGGTAGATGGCTGCGCAGCTATGGCATGCAAGGCGGGAGAAGTGGTGAGGCGGGATGATGAGGGCGAACTGTGGCACAGGAGATTGGGCCACCTTCACCATGGAGCTTTGAAGATTCTGCAACAGATTTCTACTGGGCTTCCTAAGGGCACCCTTGCGCAGTCAGATCAGTGCAAGGGGTGTACTTTAGGGAAGTATGTGAAAGCCACATTTCACGAGAAGGATAGTCGTGCCACGACGATCCTTGAGAGAGTTCACACAGACGTGTGTGGTCCTTTCTCAGTTGCTTCGACAGCAAAGCACAAGTATTATGTGATCTTTGTTGATGATTTCTCTCGAAAGTGTTGGATCTTCTTCATGCAGAGGAAGAGCGATACATTCGCGAAGTTCTGTGAGTTTAAAGCACTGGTCGAGAAGGAGTCGGGGAAGAAGGTGATTGCTCTAAGGAGTGATAACGGTGGTGAATTCATCTCGGCTAAATTCAAGGAGTTCTGCAGCGCAGAAGGGATTCGGAGAGAGCTCATCGCACCCCATAACCCACAGCAGAACGGGGTGGATGAGCGGAAGAACAGAACGATCGTGGGTGCTGCACGGGCGATGTTGCATGATCAGGGCCTACCCCTTCACTTGTGGGGTGAGGCATGCAATACAGCAGTGTATGTGCAGAACCGTTGTCCTCACAAGGTTCTTGGCATGAGTACACCAGAGGAGGCTTATTCTGGCAAGAGGCCTGATATTTCCCATTTGCGGATTTTCGGATCTCCTGTCTACATGCATGTGACGAAGGGTGCGAGAAGGAAGCTGGATCCAACTGCTGAAGTTGGAATATTTGTGGGGTACACTGATACACCTCATAACTATCGAGTGTATGTGCCAGACAGTCGCAAGACTGTTGTGCGACGGGATATAAAATTTCAGGAGGAGAAAGCCATGCAGTGTTCGGTTGAGAGGGAGCTACACTTGCATGCAGATGAGGAGCTGTTAGTTCCTAAGGAGGAGCTTCCGGATGTGGATCAGCCACAAGAGGAGGTTCAGGAGGTGGAAGAAACCACCCAGGCAGCGCCAACCATCAGAGGGCGCATGCGCACTACAGAAGCTGAGCGACTGGCTCGGGATGCAGAGAAGGTTGTAGGACCACCTACGGCACAGCGCAGACAGAGACAGTCACCGGATCGGTACACTGGATACATGGCTCTTGTGAGTCAATGTGTTGTGACAGAGCCATCCTCTTTTGAGGAAGCTGTGGAGGAACCCGCATGGGTTGATTCCATGATCGAAGAATATGATTCGATCATCAGGAACAGTGCATGGGAGATTGTCCCAAGACCGGTGGGGAAATCAATGGTGGGTTCGCGATGGATCTACAAAGTGAAGCAGGCGGCTGACGGGAGTGTGGAGAAGTACAAGGCGAGATTTGTTGCCCGTGGCTTCTCACAGATCGAGGGGATCGATTATGAGGAGACCTTTGCACCTGTCGCAAGGTACTCTTCCATACGGACGATCCTTGCTCTCTCAGCGCAGATGGGGTGGCACATTCATCGGATGGATGTGAAGACTGCATTCCTCAACAGAGTCATTGAGGAGGAGGTGTACATAGAGCAGCCTAAAGGTTTCGAGATCTTCAGCAGTGAGTCGCATGTGTGCCAACTCAAGAGAGCACTGTACGGGCTGAAGCAAGCACCTCGTGCTTGGTACACTCGGATAGACAGCTACTTCATCGGGCTTGGATTCTCCAAGAGTGAGGCGGATCCTAACCTGTACCAGATTGTGGTGGAGGGGAAGCTGTTGATCATCGTACTGTATGTAGATGATCTGATTTTGACTGGCGATGAGCATTTGATACTTTCATGCAAGGAGGATCTTGCACGAGAGTTTGAGATGAAGGACTTGGGCATCCTTCATTATTTTCTGGGATTGGAGATTTGGCAGTGCAGCGGAGGACTGTTTGTTTCTCAGGGCAAGTATGCCCGGGAGATTCTGGAGAGGTTCAACATGCGAGGCTGCAAGCCTGTTGACACTCCTCTTCCTGGTGGTTGGAGGAAGGAGGATGCTACTTCAGCGGAGGTAGTGGATGCCACTGTCTATCGACAGTTGGTGGGGTCGCTTATGTATCTGGTCAATACACGACCCAATATATGCTATGCAGTTAACCAGCTTTCGCAAGCTATGGTTAAGCCTACCAAGCTCTTTTGGAAGGCGGGCAAGCATGTATTGCGCTATATCAGAGGCACATCGGGATATGGTTCATGGTACAGACAGGAGGATGGAGTGAAACTTTCTGGTTTCACTGATGCAGATTGGGCAGGGAGTCCAACGGACCGGAAGAGCACTTCTGGAGGAGTTTTCGGCATTGGGTCGACAGCAGTTTCCTGGTACAGCAGGAAGCAGAGATCCGTGGCACTCAGTTCAGCAGAGGCCGAGTACATGGCAGCAAGCTTGGCTGCATGTGAGGCTATTTGGATGAGGAAGATCCTCGCAGGTTTGTTCGGAGTTTGTTGGAGTCTGCGGTGATCTCTTGTGAAGTAACCGGAAGTTGCATTAAACTCTTGGCTAATCCAGTATTTCATGATAGATCCAAACACATCGACATCAGGTACCATCATATCAGAGATTGTGTGCAGCGGAGAATCATGTTACTTTCATACATTCCCACGGAGGATCGGGATGCTGATATCTTGACGAAGGCGCTCACCAGGAGCAAATTCGAATACCACAGAGGCAGGATAGGGGTTGCAGATAATCCATATCTTGTTGAGAGGGAGTGTTGAAAATGCGACAAGATGATGGAGCTTAGTGAAAAGAAGTCGCCTTCACTAAGTGGGCCCGCAGGCTATTTTTGGCGCAAAGTCTATTTTTAGACATATGGATCATGGTCTATGAGTTGCAGGATGCTATTTATGGATGATTGGTCGAGTTGGTAAAAATAGATAGACCTCTATTTTTAGACATTGGGCGGTTTCTATTTTTAGACTGTCGAGCTAAAAATAGAACAGTCAAATATTTTTTACCCTTAATAATATTTAGACTATAAACAGCAGTTTACTCTCTTGGAGCACTTCAGTTCGAGCTACAGAAGTGGCTCATGCATCTGGCAGAGGAATCACGTGTTTCCCAAGGGTTTTATGGCACATGCATGGTTGACTTCAGTTAGGACTTCAGTGGCAGAAGTTTGGTGGAGTTAATGAGACAACTAGTGGAGTTGTGTTCTGTTTATTTTAGTTGAACTGATTGAGATTAGTTTAACTAGCTAATCGATTAGTTATGAGTGGAGTGAATTAAATATTATTTAATTCATTAATTAGTAACTCATTATTCAACTCAAGAACACATTAGTTCACTACAGTGCATGATCAGTTCAGTGGAGACCAGTGAAAGAGGTAGATGAAAGGGTGGAGTTAGCTATCAGTGGCGACATGAGTTGTGCATGATATTTGCACCACACTTGGAGAAATTACCCATGATGATTGCATTGTCAAGCCAAGGAGACTCGAACCTTGGATCTCTATATAGACAGGCCTGGATTGTGCAATAGAGGCGAGGCAATTGGCTGATGATTTTGAACCGAGTAACTTTGTTCAAAGCGAAATTTGGGTTGTGTAACTTCATGAGAAAGTGCGAAAATCGCGGCAAGGATTGTTAATGCGAGTTTGTTATGATTTCTCCATTATAATATACACAATAGCTACGGGGTTTTCATTATAAGCTTTCCCCATACATCTTGTGTTAACGTGTATGATGATTTGATGTGTTATCGTTTGATTTTATTTCCCGCATGTTTGATGATCTGAGTGGAAGAGATTATGTGTTGCATATAAATTCGAATTGTATGTGATCGGGATAGTCTTGGTGGATAATTAATCATTATTCGGCAAATTTCTACGTGGTAGAGCTATTGAGTAGAGATTGATCATCATGATGATTACAAACTTATTTCGATAGACAGAGTCTGCATGCGGGCCAGGTAGCCTCCGGATTCATCTTTCTTCGGAAAGTGAAAGGTTTGGTAAATGCCCCTTGCAGTCGATCTCTATGCTAGAAATAATTTGTTCTCACAGATCTAGAGCGGCTGAGCTTTGAGGTGGAATTCGAAATTTTGCGGCAGTTTGTTTTCTTGGTGCCAGTGTTGAAAATGTCTTTCAACAGTTTGCGACTCGAATATGCTCTTGAAGGCAGTTCGAATTATGTTGCATGGAAGGATCACATGGAGGAAGTATTAGAAGATAATGGTCTTAAGGAGTTCATGGATGCGGATGTCCAAAAGCCCACTGATCCTGCTGAAGTCGATGCATGGCAAAAGAAGATGGCGAAATGTTGAAGGATCCTGTTGGAGGGCGTCAAGGATCATATTGTATCCAGCCTGCATGGAAAGGCTTCTCCATATTTAATGTGGAAAGCTTTGACGGTTATATTCCGTAAGAGCGACCAAAGGAAGGCACGGTGTAAAAGATAAGCTCGGGGAACATCAAGATGGAGAAAGGCGACGGTATCGCGAAATACCACCGATTCACTCATTACGAGAGATGAGGCTGGGAAGTGTGGGGGTATTTGTCGAAGACAAGGACATGGTCGACCTGGCTCTCCTTGGTCTTTCGAAGGCTTGGCACTCCATATCAGATAGTGTCAATGGTCGGGGAGAAGGCACAACGCCGGGATGGGAGCGCCTTTGGGCGGATCTCATGCAGGAGGAGATAAGGAGGACTATTCGGGATGGATCTTCATCAAAGGGAGCCGATGAAGAAAATTGCGCTTTGGTGGCCAAAGAAAAGAAGGGGAAGGGTAAGAAGCCTTCTCATTCCGGTGCAAAGGGTAAGAAGTAGGATATGGCAAAAGTGAAGTGTTTTCACTGCCATGATCACGGACATTATGCTACCAATTGTCCCAAGAAGAAGAAGAACAAGAAAGAGGGTAGATCTGCAGATGGAGAAGCTTTGGCTTCACAATTCGAGCTTGAATTTTCACTGATCGCATGCTTGGTTTCAAGTGTGATGGGATCGGTGTGGTTCTTTGAAAGTGGTGCGTCATTTCATATGACGGGAGATCGGGATTTGTTCTCAGATCTGGAGGACAAAGATTTAGGTGTGCACATCGAGATGGGCGATGATGGTAGATACGGTGCGGTATCGGTACCATATCCTTTCGAAGGGAGTCTGGTAAACCCTTCGTGTTGAAGGATGTCATGCATGTACCTGGATTGAAGAAGAACTTGATCTCTGTGGCGATGTTGGAAGATAAGGGGTATGATGTGGTCTTCAGCGAAGGAAAAGCCTTCCTGCGCAGTAAGACTACTGGAGAGACCCGGAAGATAGGGGTTCAAACCAAGAACCTTTATCGGTTGCAAGTAGATGGTTGCGCAGCAATGGCATGCAAGGCGGGAGAAGTGATGAGCCGGGATGATGAGGGCGAGCTGGCATAGGAGATTGGGCCACCTTCACCATGGAGCTTTGAAGATTATAACGACATATTTCCTCTTGAGCTTCCTAAGGGCACCCTTGCAGTCAGGATCGGTGCAAGGGGTGTACTTTAGGGAAGTATGTGAAAGCCACCTTTCACGAAGAGGATAAATCGGCGCCACGACGATCTTGAGAGAGTTCAGAGACGTTTGTGGTCCTTTCTCAGTTGCTTCGACAACAAAGCACAAGTATTATGTGATCTTTGTTGATGATTTCTCTCGAAAGTGCTGGATCTTCTTCATGCAGAAGAAGAGCGATACATTCGTGAAGTTCTGTGAGTTTAAAGCATTGGTCAAAGAAGGAGTCGGGGAAGAAGGTGATTGCTCTAAGGAGTGATAACGGTGGTGAATTCATCTCAGCTGAATTCAAGGAGTTCTGCAGCACATAAGGGATTCGGAGAGAGCTCATCGCACCCCATAACCCACAGTAGAATGGGGTGGCTGAGCAGAAGAACAGAACAATCGTGGGTGCTGCATGGGCGATGTTGCATGATCAGGGCCTACCCCTTCACTTGTGGGCTGAGGCATGCAATACAACAGTGTACGGAAACCCAGACTGTCCTCCGCAAAGGTTCTTGGCATGAGTACACTTGAGGAGGCTTATTCCGGAAAAGAGGCACGATATTTCCCATTTGCGAATCTTTGGTTCTCTTGGTCTACATGCATGTGACGAAGGATGCGAAGGAAAATTTGGATCAAGCTGGCGAGGTTGGAATATTTGTGGGGTACAGTACACCTCACAATTAGGGTGTATTTGTCGGACAATCGCAAGACTTGTTGTGCGACGGGATATAAAATTTCGGGAGGAGAAAGCCATGCGAGTGTTTGCTTGAGAGGGAGCTACACTTGCATGCGGATGAGGGTGTTGTTAGTTCTAAGGAGGAGCTTCGGATGTGGATCAGCCACGAAGTCCGGGGAGGTGGAAGAAACCACTCATGCGGCACCAACCATCAGAGGGCGGAAGCGCACTACAGAAGGGCGCGGCGGTGGCTCGGGATACGAGAGAAGGTTGTAGGACCACCTACAGCACAACGCAGACAGAGGCAGTCACCGGATCGGTACATTGGATACATGGCTCTTGTGAGTCAATGTGTTGTGACGGAGCCATCCTCTTTTGAGGAAGTTGTGGAGGAACCCGCATAGGTTGATGCCATGATCGAAGAATATGATTCGATCGTCAGGAACAGTGCATGGGGGATTTTCCCAAGACCGGTGGGGAAATCAGTGGTGGGTTCGAGATGGATCTACAAAGTTAAGCAGGCGGCCGACGGGAGTGTGGAGAAGTACAAGGCAAGATTTGTTGCCCGAGGCTTCTCACAGATAGAGGGGATCGATTATGAGGAGACCTTTGCACCTGTCGCAAGGTATTCTTCCATACGGACGATCCTAGCTCTCTCAGTGCAGATGGGGTGGCACATTCATCAGATGGATGTGAAGACTGCATTCCTCAATGGAGTCATTGAGGAGGAGGTGTACATAGAGAAGCCTGAAGGTTTCGAGATCTTCATCAGTGAGTCGCATGTGTGCCGACTCAAGAGAGCACTGTACGGGCTGAAGCAAGCACCTCGTGCATGGTACACTCGCATAGACAGCTACTTCACCGGGCTTGGATTCTCCAAGAGTGAGGCGGATCCTAACCTGTACCAGATTGTAGTGGAGGGGAAGCTGTTGATCATCGTATTGTATGTATATGATCTGATTTTGATGGGTGATGAGCGATTGATACTTTCATGCAAGGAGGATCTTGCACGAGAGTTTGAGATGAAGGACTTGGGCATCCTTCATTATTTCTGGGATTGGAGAGATTTGGCGGCGCGGCGGAAATTTGTTTCTCAGGGCAAGTATGCCCGGGAGATACTAGAGAAGTTCAACATGCATGGCTGCAAGCCTATCGACACTCCTCTTCTTGGTGGTTGGAGGAAAGAGGATGATACATCAGCAGAGGTAGTGGATGCCATTGTTTATCGACAGTTGGTGGGGTCGCTCATGTATCTGGTCAATACACGACCCGACATATGCTACGCAGTTAACCAGCTTTCAAAAGCTATGGTTAAGCCTACCAAGCTCTTTTGGAAGGCGAGGAAGCATGTTCTGAGGTATCTCAAAGGCACATCAGGATATGGACTTTGGTACGGACCAGGAGGGATGGACGGCTTTTACGCTTCAGCGATGCGGATTGGGCGAGGGTAGTCCAGCCCGGGCCCAGGGCCCCTTGCAGGAGAGTTTTCAGCATTGGGTCAACAACGGTTCCGTACGGCGGGGAAGCGGAGATCCGTCGCACTCAGCTCGGTAGAGGTCGAGTACATCGCGACTAGCTTGGGCGCATGCGAGGCTATTTGGATGAGGAAGATCCTCGCAAGTTTGTTCAGGTTGCATTTGGAGCCTACAGTGATCTACTGTGATCACCAGAGTTGCATTAAACTCTCGGCTAATCCAGTATTTCATGATAGGTCCAAACACATCGACATCAGGTACCATCATATCAGAGATTGTGTTTAGCGGAGAATCATGATGCTTTCATATGTTCCCACAGAGGATCAGGATGCCGACATCCTGACGAAGGCGCTCACCAGGAGCAAGTTCAAATTCCACAGAGGCAGGATAGGGGTTACAGATAATCCATATCTTATTGAGAGGAGTGTTGAAAATGCAGCAAGATGATGGAGCTTAGTGAAATGAAGTCGCCTTCACTAAGTGGGCCGCGAGCGAATTACGCGCAAGCATTTTAGACTATGCATTTTTAATTTATATGGAGCATGGTTTTAAGGATTCGAGTTTGAGATTCTTGGAGCATTGGTCATGTTGGTAAAAGTAGATGGGACTCTATTTTTGTGACCTATAGGTCGAAGAGGTCGAAGTCTATTTTTAGACTGCCTCTCCTAAAAATAGGGAAGTCAAATATTATTTACCCTTAATAATATTTGGACTCTAAACAGCAGTTTACTCTCTTGGAGCACTTCAGTTCGAGCTACAGACATGGCTCATGCATCTGACAGAGGAATTACGCTATTCTCAAGGGTTTTATGGCATCATGCATGGTTGACTTCAATTGGACTTCAGTGGCAGAAGTTTGGAGGAGTTAATGAGACAGATAGTGGAGTTGTGTTCTGTTTATTTTAGTTGAACTAGGTGAGATTAGTTTAACTAGCTAATCAATTAGTTATGAGTGGAGTGAATTAAATATTATTTAATTCATTAATTAGTAACTCATTATTCAACTCAAGAACACATCAGTTCACTACAGTGCATGATGAGTTCAGTGGAGACCAGTGAAAGAGGTAGATGAAAGGGTGGAGTTAGCTATCAGTGGCGACATCAGTTGTGCATGAGATTTGCACCACACTTGGAGGAATTTCCCATGATGATTGTGTTGTCAAGCCAAGGAGATTCGAACCTTGGATCTCTATATAGACAGGCCTGGATTGCGCAATAGAGGCAAGTCAATTGGCGGTGAGTTTTGAACCAGTAACCTGTTCAAAACTGAGCTAGTTTGTGTGTAACTTCATGAGAAAGTACTGAGTACTTGTGAGGAGTATTGTACTGAGTTTGTTACATGATTTCTCCATTATAATATACACAATAGTTGTGGGGTTTTCAGCTATAAGATTTCCCCATACATACTGTGTTAATGTGTATGATGAATTGATGTGCTATCGCTTGATTTTATTTCCGCATGTTTGATGATCTGAGTGGAAGAGATTATGTGTTGCATATAAATTCAAATTGTATGTGATCAGGATAGTCTCGGTGGATAATTAATCATTATTCAGCAAATTTCTACAATTAATGATATAGTGATGGAGGAAGTGATGTAGTAAATGCACACATGATGGAGGGAGTGGAGATTAAATGCAGATATCATGGAGATCATGGAGAGACATCGCAGTATTCATGGAGACTAGTGGCCACATGTGCAGCACAGTTATGAGGTGGTCCAAGGCTAGGGAAGGCTCACAACCGTATAAGGAAGATGAGAGAAGCAAAGAAAATCAGTCTGGAATTTTATATTGTATTTTCATTTGACATTCTTTGCACGCTTCAGCTATTTAGCTAAGTCTGTTGTGTTGTTTAGCAGACGGGTGTTCCTGAGCGGGAATCCCACCCTTACCCATAGGGGAATTCTAGTGCCTACTCTGGGAAGGTTATTGTGATTATTTATTCATCATCCGACATTAGTGCCACATTCATCCCCTCTCTTATACATATACAGCTTCAAGAATTACATATTCTTGTCTCAGGGTTTGAGAGGAGGAAGGTAGTTCTTAGCATTTCAGCTAAGAAACCAGTGGAGGGTTCACCCTTTCATCTTATGCTTTTATTTCAATCTTCCAGGAGAAAAATTGTGATATCAGGCATCAAACCATCAGTTTATACTTCTATGCAGCAGCAGTTCCTCCAAAAATTGTGCAGTCCAGCCAGGTAGATATAGCAAAGGAAGGAAGTTCCAAGTCTTTCAGCTTTGAATCCTGTGAGGGATCATCCCCTCACTTTTGATAGATTATTTACATTAGCTGTGAGCTACATTCCATCACCTAGCAGCAAGCTACAGCTTCAGCCCTCTTGACCGGACAGTTCATTCCAGCAGGTGTGCAGTGTGTAGTTGCAACTTGAGCAGAGGAAGGAGGAGCTATATCTCATGCTTCTTGCTTGGAGATCAAGAGAAGGGAACAACCCTTCATGTATTGAGCTGATTGGATGCTATTGAAGTAGTTATATCATCAATTCAGCCCCATCTCATCAGTTAACCAGGAGGAGTGCTTAAGTCAGCCAACAAGGGTGCAGTCAACATCCTTAAAAGGTTCAAAAATCCAAAGTTAAAATCTGGCCAAACCATTTCTGGGTTTTTCTAGGCTTTTTGCGTATAATCTGTGGTTAAAATCCTGGATCATTTTGAGTAATCCAGCAGCCTCCTATACATTGTTCTTATTCCCAATAGCAGTAGTTTCCAGCAGCAGCAGTAGTAGCAACACAACATTTCCAGTGCTAGTTTTCATTAGTGTATTTTAGCCACTTCTTGTTGGCTTGAGTGCATCTTCTTTGGAGCAGTGTGTAATTTCTATTTGTTGTTGTTTATAATGATATGACTCAGTTTTTTCTGCTCATGGTTATAATGTATTGATTTTGTAGCATATTTCCGGCATTTTCCATATTTTAGTGTTATATTCTTGTTTTTCTTATTTAGAATGTTGTAAATGTTCTATATTCATGTATTTTCCATTTTGGAATATTACACCTTCTTGTATTTGTTTTTTTTCTCTTTTTTTGTTTTTTTTCTTCAAGACCAGTGGGCTACCTCAGAAGAGGTTTTCAACCCACCATCCTGCCTTGGGCACGTCAAAGTGGTTCTCACTCAGGGATATTTTATTTTTCTTTTCATATGTTTTTTTTTCTCCAAGACTGCCTCAGAGAGTTTTTCAATATTGGAGTTGGCCTTGGATGCCTCATGGAGGTTTTCACCCAGGCCTCTTTACTTTTTTTATTTTTTCTTTTCTCTAGGAGGGTTGTGGACTAGAACCTATGAGGCTCCCAATCACATTTACTTCCATGTTGATTGTATTGATTAAATCTACCTTATAAATGGGCTTCTTGTATACTTTTAGCCTATAACCATTGACAAGCAAAGGGGTCCCCTCCGCATCAATGGTTCTGATCTGAAAAACCCCATTGTCATGGAATTTTTCTATCGGGCACGGGCCTAACCATCTTGTCATCAGCTTCCCTTTAAATTCCTTAAACCTGGAGTCATCTAGCAACCAATACCCTTCCTAGAATACTTTCTCCTTGATGTGGCTATCATGCGAAACCTTCCTCTGTAATTGTATGACTTCAGTGTGGATGAGGGCCTGCATTCTGAATTCATCCAAGCCATTTAGTTGAAGCATACTTTATTTTAATGCACTTGTGACATATAAATCCAAGTGGGCTTCCATTATGAGAGTGTTATATTCAAATTCAATAGAAAGTAAAGTTTTCTTCCCATAATTCAGAACATATGGAGTCAGGGCCGGCAGTTGTCTTCCAAGTGGTATTATAGGCCCAAGTTTCCTCCACTAATTTGTCTGCCCATTCTTTCCTATTGTTTCTCACTACCTTGGTGAGGATGCTTTCCAATTATCTATTGGTAACCTCTACTTGCCCATTTTCATGAGGGTGATAGGTAGTAGATTTTTTGTGCTTGATATTATGATTCCTTAGGATATTCTCAATCAAATGTGATGCGAACTTAGCTCCTTGATCAGTGACAATATCCCTTGGATACCCAAATTTGTAGAAAACATGTTCCCCTAAGAACTCAGCCACTTTTTCTTTTTTTGTTTCCTTGACAGCCTTTCTCTCATACTACTTTATCAAATAATCAGTGCCTACTATGATGTATTTCTTTTGTTCATATGGTGGATCAATTGGCCCAATAAAATCCATACCCCACTTTTCAAACAGCTCTAAGGCCACTTGAGGTTGTAGAGGCATTTCATCTCTGGGTGTGGATTTTCCCATCCTCTGACAATGGTCACATCTGTTGGTATACCTTCTAGCATCCTAATGGAGAGTATGGGTGTGGATTTTCCCATCCTCTGACATTGGTCACATCTGTTGGTATACCTTCTAGCATCCTAATGGAGAGTAGGTCAATAGTAGCCAACTTGTAAGGCTTTGAAATTTGTTCTCTTAGCAGAAAAATGACCACCACATGGCCCATCATGACATGTTGAGAGGATGTCAAAGACTTAATATTCCTTGACACATCTTCTTAGAATATGATTTTGTCCGAGTTTGATAATATTTCCACCAATCCAAGTGAAAGGGGTGCTCTTTCTCACAATTATTTTCTTCTCCCTGAATGACAAGTTTGGAGGAAATCTCTTAGCAACTAGGTAGTTGCCTATGTCAGCAAAATAGGGAGAGAGTACTGAGATAGAAAATAAGTGCTCATCTGGAAGTTGATCATCAATCATCCCTTCATTATCTCCAAGAAAAGTGAGTCTAGACAAAAAAAATTCCACTACATTCTCTTTCCATGGCTTGTCAATGATAGTTAAATCAAATTGTTGCAACAATAATAACCACCTAATAATTCTAGCATTCACATCAGGTTTGTTCATCAAGTATTTAATTGTTGCATGGTTAGTATGCACAAAAGTTTGGCACCTAGTAATATAATTTTTGAACTTATTCAAGGAATGGACAACACCTAAACACTCTTTCTCAGTGATAGTGTAGTTAAATTCATATTTAGACAAATTTTTACTAATGAAATAAATGGCATAGGGAAACTTATCATCCACTTGTCCCAAAGCTTCCCCCACAACTTTATTTGACACATTAGTATGGATATGGAAAGGCAGATCCCAGTTGGGACCTTGGGGTATAGGAGCAGTGGTCAACTTTTCCTTTATGATTTCAAAGGATTCTTGACAAAAACTTGACCAACAAAATTATGAGTCCATGGCCAACAATCCAAACAATGGTGAAGCCACCTTGTTAAATCCTTGATGAATCTCCTATAGTAGCCATCCAAGCCCAAGAAACTCCTAAAATTTCTTTGTTTATGAGGGGTAGGGACCCTTTTTATGATATAAATCTTGTTTGGGTCTATGGGTAGAAATCATACCCATAGGGAGTGAAATCATCCATGTATATTTCCATGGAGTCATGGACAAGCTCGGCAAACTTGATGCTCATAACTTCTCTTTGAAAAGTGGCAGGGGCATTGCATAGGCCAAATGGAATAACTCTTTAATAAAAGGTGCCCCAAGGACATGTAAATTTAGTCTTGTCTTGGTCTTCAGGGTTGATCTGTATCTGATTGTAACCACTGAATCCATCCAGGAAAGAGAATAACTTCTTTCCTACAAGACCATCTAAGACTTGGTCAATGAAAGACAAAGGGAAATGTTCTTTCTTTGTGGATTTTTTCAACTCTCTATAATCAACACAAATCATCCACTTCCAATTCTTCTTTGAGACTAAGACTAGAGGAGACACTCATTTACGGTCTGATATGGGGTATATCAACCCTACATCCAGCAACTTTCATAATTCCTCATTTACTATGTCCTTCAAGGTTGGGTTCATTCTTCTCTGGGACTGGCGCACAGGTTTACATCTCTCTTTGATGTAAATATGGTGAATGCAGACTGAGGGATGCACCCCTTTCATTTCTTTGTAATTCCAAGAAAAATCATCTCTCTCAGCAACTGGCACAATTGTTGTTCCTCTTTGGCTAAGAGAGAGGAATTGATATTTGTGGTTCTATATGGGAAAAATTATATAATCTTGGCAAGTTTAGGGACTAAATCAACTGATCATAGCTCAGTCCAAGGACTTCTTCTATATTCTCACACAAGTTCATCAAGTGGAATGGCAGTGGTCGAGGGTTGATTCTAAAGGATATGGTCAATGAGGTCATCTTCATCAAGTTTCCCCCCTCTTATAATAGAATCTAAGGTACATATTGGGCATGGTGTTGCATGGTACACTTCATCTTCTTCTTAATCCTCCATCCACGAAGGTAGATCATGTTCAATAGAAGGTTGAGCAGGAGGATATAATACCAGTTTTTTTATAAGGGCCCATTCTTAATTTCCATGTTTCTAGCCCTACAACTAATATAAGCATCAGCAATGTCCAACCAAGGTCTTCCTAGGATAAGAGGATAACCATTAAACTTTATTTTGGGTTGAAGTATCAAGAAGTCATTGGGATACTCCCAAGATTCAATGGATACCATAAAATCCTCAACAACTACCTTAGGAGCTACTATGGATCTAACTTACAAGTTGCAAAGCTGTAGTGGTCTTTCTCAAATATCCTTGGTGGTTGAGCTTCAACATGGTTTATTTATTCATCGCATTGATCGAAGCCCCAAGCTAAATCAATGTATGAGGTAAAATGATACCATCAATGTGCACATCCGCTACTGGACTTCCAGGTTCTAGGTATTTTGGTAAAATCACTCTCCCCCAACATCAAATCAGATAATTGACCAACAACACTTATGGTCAAGGTGTCTCTCTTATTTATTCCAATATTTTTAAGCATTTATTTCTTCCAATATTTTTACATAGCCTAGAGAAGGGGTATCTTTACACACATATTCTTAAATTCTCCCAGAAGTGCAGTCTCTTCTGGGGTATCTTGGCTAGGATGGATCAATCTCTCGGGAAAAGCAGGTGGATTTACCTAAGGGGCACTCTCTCCCTTTTCCTCTTCAATCTCTTCAGGTGGAGATGGTGGATGTTTATTTGGGATCACTCTCCCAGACCTAAGGTTAATTTCATCGATCTCCACAGCATAGATAGGGTAAGATGTCTCTCCATTGTAGACATGTTGTGCATGTTTGTTATTTGGGTTCAGATTAGGTTGAGCAGGCATCTAAGGTTGCTTAGGTGGAACAACGTAAGTGAGTTGAGGTTGAGGTTGGGGTGGAAGTAGTAAAGGAGGATGTTGGTTAAGTTGAGGCCTTTACCCTTGTGATGGGTTGCTCCGTTGAGGAGGGTGGGGAGAATGTGGTTTAAATGGTTGATTGACATGTTGAGGATGATATGGAGGAGAATAAGGCCAAGAAGGAGTTTTGGGCCATGGTGGATGAGTAGAGGAATACCAAGGCTTAAAGGGCGCATTTTGGTTTGAATTGTAGTGATAATAAGGTGCACCTTGCATTCCCTATCGGTATGGTCGGGGTCCTTGAGGTCTTTTTTGACTTATAAAGCAAATTTTCTCTAGTCCACCTTCCACCCCTTGGTATACAGCTTTTAGGCCAGTAAAGCAAGGGAATTTGTCTTTTGCATGGTTTTCTCCACAAAATGAGTAGAATTCTATGGCATTCATTGAGAATTCATTCCTAGGTTGTCTTCCAGTGAACCTAGGGAAAAATATAGCTAGGGATATCTCTTCCTGTACTTGTTTCATTTTGATCTGCATGTTGTCCATTTGCAAGGAAACGGTAAGCAAAATTTCACTGTTGAAATCCTCTAACATGTTCCCTATCTCACTTTTTATGGATGAGGTGGAGGAAGAGGTACGAGACAAGCCTTGGTTACTTTTTTTATGTTTCCCTGGAATGGTTTCATAACATAGCTTTGATGTCTTCATAGGCCAAATGATAGATATCTCCTCCATATAGAATGTTGAGGGTTTCCAACACTTCTTCCCTGATCCCTCGGAGAATAATCTTCTAAATATTCAGTTGAAACATTTACTCATAATCTTCTAAATATTCATCGGGCCTTAGGGTCATCCTAAAGATTTCTTCCTTGGTTTCTTTGGATCTACAATAATATTTGAACTTATTGTTGAAGTACTCTTGCATTTGGTCCCAGGTAGTGATGTTATCCCCAAGCATACCCATGAATTGTGGCAAGGCTACATCCTTGAGGGTACAGGGGAACAATTTGCAATTTTGTTCATCTAAGGCATAGTCATAAGTCCTACGTACACTAACAAACTCAGACATGAAATTGTCAAGGTCCTTAGAAGTTAAGTCATGGAAGTGTGGTTTGCCCATGGTCCTTCTTCCTCTAACATGGTTTTGATGCTTTCCTCCTGAAAGATAAAATCTGACATTATGGTGGCCACTCAAAATAAGGACTATGGTAATTTGAATCCACCAAACGGTCAAGCTACTAATCAACCTGCCAGTTCAGCACCGACCTCATCTGATCTTGTTCCACCTCTGATTCCTACGGTATTTACTATCAAGCCTCTGAAGGGTGTTATCCATAAGTCTTATTTCAACCCTCGTTCAAGGGTTACCCAAAATTATAATGTAGTTGAATACTTGGCTCAATCTACATCAGTTATGTCAACTCTTGAGGTGTTGCAAAATTTGCCCCGCCCAAAAGAAGGCCTTGTTTTCAAATATTGGATGTAGTTTTCAAAAGAAGGCCTTTTTTTGCAAACTTTGCCCTGCCCAACCTAGTAGTTTTCTCCCATGAAAACTATACCCCTCGGCTTCCAGCTCAGTTATATTTTATGATTCAGGTCATTTTCCATGGTAAGAACATTCATCATTCTATTGTGGATGAGGGAGCCTCAACCTGCATCATGTCCATGTCTTGTTAGAAGGTAATTGGTTCACCTCAACTGAATCAATCGACCACCACATTAAAAGCCTTAGATGGAAGGACATATAAACCTTGTGGGATCTTGAATTCCCTCCAAGTAAAACGAGGGGGAAAAACCATCTCCATTAGAGTAGAATTTATTGACTTCAATCTTGATTATAATCTTCTACTTGGACGTACATGGGTTTATGTTATGGTTGTTGATACATATGGATATTGGTGGCCACCAGCCTATTCCACTTGGGGCCCCACCATTGTTTCTTTCATTTTTTTAGTTTCCTTAATTGTAGCACAATTTACTATTTTTAGCAGTTTTCCGGGTCCTAAATTTCTAGAGCCGTTTTGAGGCCCTAAATGACGTTTTTTGGGAAAATTGAGAGAAGAATTTAGGTTCCTTTGATGTTTCTCACATCAAAAGTTGTATTCCATGGATAGATATTTCTAACAAGGTATTGTGCACGTCAAATGAAGATCGTATGCCAAAGTTATGTTCCTTGGAAGTTGTTTTACCAATTTACCCAAACGAGGCCCATAGTTTTGGTGCTTCATCTCCTTGGGTTAGGTTTTTGGATGTTTATGGTTTTCCATTGTTTCTCAATAATAAATAGGCCCTTGAACCTCATTGTGACATAGTTCAAAGGTATGTAGCCACCACATCTATTCTCATAGATAAGTTACCAGCGCACTTTTGAGTTTATTTCCATTCTGTCTGTAAACAAATTTCATTTCTTTGATATTAATGAAATAAAGTGTTATTTCCGCTGCATCTTTGTATTTATGGTTATATTTGTATTATGTTACGTTCCTTAATAAATCTGAATCAGTGGTATCAGAGTGGTCTAGTCTTTCTCGATCCTTCTTTGCATGTCCCAACGAGGTCGGGGTATAAGGAGTTAGGGCTCAATCTACTTGAACCTTTGCAAGATCAACCTCGCAAAACCTGATGGCCACCTATGGGGGATGAAAATAAATATGAGGGAGCAAGAGATCCTATCAAAATATTGCTCGACAAGGCCCTCAAGATAAATTTTTCTAGATCCTTCAGCGACTGCCCATCGGTGGTGAATCTGCATCCAGCAGCCACTCTGGAGGCAAAAACACCTTTTAAGGTACAAGTAAACTCTGACATTCCCATATTTGAGGGCCAAATAGATGTATATGTTGTAAATAGATGGTTGAATCTTTTAGAAGGATATTTCTCGGTTCATAACTTTTCCGACCAGGAGGAGATTATTTTTTCACTTCTCAAAGCTACCCCCCATGTCAAGGACTGGTGGGAAACCTATTGTGAGAAAAAGGACGAGGGGGAACCCTCTCTGTTCTCGATCGTACCCATTTGGAATTATTTTCGAGATGCCATCAAGGAACAATATTATCCCGTGGGGAGTTATGAGGACAAGTATATACAATGGACTACGCTGCAGTATTAAAGGGATCAAGATGTGCATGAGCTGACGAATATGTTCCATATCATGCGCACAAAGTTGGGTATCAAAGATTCAGAGAAAAAAATTGGTGCTGAAGTAACACAATTGTCTGCACAAATACATTTAGGAGGAAATGGAGTTCCTCAACGTCCTTGCTTGGTACGACATATCGGTATGCTTCCAAGATTGAGCAGAAATTCAAACAGAAGAAGCAAGACTTTGGATCTGCGAATCAAAAGTAAGGGAAAGGTGCCCCCAAAATGTAGAGCAAAGGAAAAATCCAATGCATGGCGGCCCAAGACAACATTCCAAAGCTGCAAGCAAAGAAAAACACTATGAAGCCGAAGAAGGACACGGGAAAGTGGTGTGAGTTCCATAGGAGCTCCACTCACAACACAAGTGAGTTTCAAGCCAAGCAGTCACTGGAGGTCGAGATGAGGGCTTCTAAATTAGATGCATGCTCCAACTCTAAATCAAAACTCAACAAGCGGAATGACAAATGGAAGCAGATTATTGAAGCAAAGCCCAGCGCCATTTTTGGCACCATGAAGATCCAGAAGGAGGAACCAGAAGATCTAGAGGAGAACTAGCGTCTCTTCCACTCCCATATGTGGGTAAAGGGTTCCCCACTACAGTTTGTTATCAACAGTGGGTTCCAAAAGAACCTCATTTCAGCAAAGGTCATGAATCGGTTAGGCTTTCTGACCACAACACACCCATAGTCGTACACCATCGGGTGGCTTCACCAAGGACGGGATCTCCGCGGCAGCTAGCAGTGTTGCCTTCCCTACAGCATCAAGCCCTTCACAAATGAGGTATTATGTGACATTACTCCTCTTGATGTTTATGATGTATTAGTATGCCAACCATACTTATGAAAGCGACATGTTGTGTATGAGTCTCGGCCTCACGTTGTTATTATTACTTTGGGAAATAATCTGTACAGGATACCATAGGTACCACCGCCTGTTGCTATCTCTTTGGTTACTGCAAAACAATGAAGTAAGCTCATTTCCAAAACTGGTAAAAAAAAATTCCAGATGATCCACCCTCAGGGAAAGAAGAAGGTTATGGCCACAACCTTCGGACAGGGCTCCTCTGCATGACAAAAACAAATGGACAAGGTCATGGAGGACTACAGGGACATCTTCACCTCACCCACAGGGGTGCCTCTGCACTTTCAGGTCAACCACCCCATCGATCTGACCCCAGGTGTGCCGCTACACAATGGATCGATCTATCGACGCTCTGTTCTAGAGAACGATGAAATCAAAAGGTAGATTCGGGAGCTACTATAGAAAGGACACATTTGACCGAGTTCATCGCCCTGTGGGAGCCTGATCATGTTGGTGTAGAAGAAGGATGGTACTTGGAGACTCTATATTGACTATCGTGCATTAAACAAGATCACTGTCCAGAATAGGTACCCGATCTCACGGATTGGTGTCCTTCTGGACCAAATCAAAGGGCCAAAATATTTTAGCAATATCGAATTGAATTCCGGGATCACCAGGGACCAATTGAACCCTCTGATTTGTGGAAGACTGCCTTCAAAGCCAAGGAGGGCCTTTTCGAATGGCTAGTCATGCTTTTCGGGTTGACGAATGCTCCCGTAACCTTCATGAGGCTGATGGATGAAATCTTGCGGCCATTCACCAACTCATTTGTAGTAGTGTACTTAGATTACATCCTAATATTCAGCCAGAATTGGGAAGAGAACCTCCACCACATCCGACAAGTCCTCCAAACACTGCAGCAACACAAGTTGTGTGCCAATTTGAAGAAGTGTGCTTTTTGTATGACCTATGTTCAGTATATGGGATACATTATTGATGAACGGGGGGTGCATGTGCATCCAACCAAGATCCAAGTCATTCGGGATTGGCCAGCCCCAACCACTCTAACAGCGCTTCACATCTTTCTGGGTTTTTCTAATTTCTACCGCAAGTTCATGTTGGGGTTCTCTCATATCACTTGGCCATTGAGTCAAGTCACCAAGGGAGGAGAGAAAGAAAATTTCTTTTGGTCGGAATCTCAACAAAAGGCATTCATAGAATTGAAACTTCGCCTCTACTCTGCCCCAGTCCTCACATTACTATACTTGCAACAACCATTTCAGATCAAGACAGATGCCTCTGACTATGCTATTGGATAATTTCTTACTCAATAGGAGCATCCAGTGGCATATCACAGTGATACAATGTTTGACACAGTCCGTAAGTATCCCACTTATGACAAAGAAATATATTCCATTGTGCGGGCTTGCCGACAATGGAAGCATTACATTTTGGGGAAGGAAATGATCATCCACACTGACCACCAACTCCTAATAGACACAAGGGAAGTTGCAGAATGATCACCATCAGAATTGGTCCACATATCTACAACAGTTTCATTTGAACATCAAGTACAAGAAGGGCAGCAACAATAATGTTACATACTGCCTCATCCGACCACCGATCGTGATGCTAACCACTGTTTTCAACTCTTGTGGGCAAGAGACTTCTGATTGGCCACTTCTCTACTAGAGCTATCTGGAATTTGACCACACATACAAGACACTCTTGGAGGGTATGCAAGTTATAAATTTTCACCTCTAGGATGCACTGCTATGTCACTTGGAACACCTTTGTGTTCCTTCAAGTGAGTGTGCCAAGATGATTTAGGAACCGCACTACAGTGCATTCACTAGGTATTTTGGGGTTGATAAAATAGTGGTAGTACTACAGAAGTATTTCTATTGGCTGAACCTTTGACAGTATGTCGGGAAGTATATCAAATATTGCACTGCTTGCGCCATTGCCAAACCGACCATCAAGAAGCAAGGCCTCGATACTCCACTACCTACCCCAAGTAGACCTTGGTAATCCATCTCCATGGATTACATGTCAGGCCTTCCTTCTACTAAGCATGGAAATGACTGTGTTTTAGTGGTCGTCGACATATTCTTGAACATGGCCATTATGGCGGCCTGCAAGAAGAATATCATAGCAGAAGCCACTGCTAAACTCTTATGTGAATGATTGTGGGTGCAATTTTGGATCCCACACTCTATCATCTCAAATCGAGACAGCAGGTTCCTTAGCACATTTTGGTCCAGCTTCTGGTCAATTCTGGACACCAATCTCACCAAGTCCACAACTTTCCATCCCCAAACTATGGCCAGACAAAGGTCATCAACGAGATGATCGTACACATGTTACGCATGTACAATTAAAATCATCCACACACATGGGATGAGAGCCTTCCCTATGTACAACACAGTTGTAACCAGGCTCTCCACAGCTCAACTTGCCACAACCCCTTTCAGGTGGTCTTGGGATTCCAACCATTATGTCCCATTGACGTAGCCATGCCATTTGCGACTACTCAGGTTGATTTGGCTCATGTCTGGTCTGAAGCTGACAAAGTGAAAAACTTCATTGAGCGCATTCAGCACATCTTCCAATAGGTTAATGACATATTGGACTAAGCCAATGCTAATTACAAGAAATGACATGATCAACATCGGGTGCCACACAACTTCCAGATGGGCGAGAAATTGTGGCTACATTTGCAGAAGGAGAGCCTCGCTAGACCCCACTGCAAGCTTCGCCCACGTCGATATGGGTCTTACACCCTCACCAAGGTTTTAGGGGCCAATGAATTTGAACTTATTATTCCACCATTCCTTGGTCTTCACCCAGTATTCAATGTGGACTGTCGTCGGCCCTACTTCCCACCTCTACTAGACACCTCTAACATTGCAGAACAAATCACACCAACAAAAAACCTAGAATGCATGGAACAAGCCACCACGGATTGTATCATGGACATGCAAATCAAGAACACTCGCCAGCAGAAGATCCAATTGTATCGGGTTGTCAAATTTTTCCAACTCTTGCACAAAGGCAAGTGATTCACCAAGGACCAAGTTCAGCATAAGTTTCCTCATCTCATGGAGGAACTCAACTCAATGGATACCATTGCTTCCTAAGGGGGGAGGAATGATCTAGGTGGATATTGGTGGCCACCCAAATATTCCACTTGGGGCCCCACCATTGTTTCTTTCAGTTTTTCAATTTTTTTAACTGTAGCACAATTTACTATTTTTAGCAGTTTTTTGTGTCCTGAACTTCCAGAGCCGTTTTGAGGCCCTAAACGACATTTTTGGGGAAAACCAAGAGAAACATGGGAGTTCCTTCTATGTTTCTCACATCAAAATTTGTAGTCCTTGGATAGATATTTCTAACGAGGTATTTTTCACGTCAAACAGAGATCACATGCCAAAGTTACTTCCCCGGGAAGTTGATGTACCATTAACGAGGCTGATAGTTTTGGCGCTTCATCTCCTAGGGTTAGGTTTTTGGATGTTTATGGTTTTCCATTGTTTCTCAATAATAAATAAGCCCTCGAGCCTCATTGTAACACAGTTTAGAGGCTTGTATGCACCACATCTCTTCTCAGAGATAAGATACGAGCACCCTAGCTAGTTTATTTCCATTATGTCTGTAAACAAATTTCAGTTATTTGATATTAATGAAATGAAGTGCTATTTCCACTGCATGTTTGTATTATGGTTATATGTGTATTCTATTGCGTTCCTGCATAAATCCGGACTAGTTGTCGTCATTTCAACTTACTTCTTAATGATCTCCTTTCCTCATAAAGGTTGGATTGTAGCCACAGATCAACTCACCTTTTTTTCCTTTGATTCCAATGTTACTAGAAGTGTCCCTCTTGTAGGGGAAGCCCTACATTCCTATCATCATGTCAGAGTTGGATTGTTGAAGGATTCATTGCTTATGGGGAATTTTTTGCTCCCTCATCCTCTCCTTTCTGAATCTTCACCTTTGGTTGCTTATATCAATATGATATCATCTTATAAGATCCTGTCTGATCCATGGATTGTACCTGATGAAACTGACATCCAAATTTTTGGCGACCAAATTTCACTTAGCCCCGTTAAGAAAGATTATGAAGCCATCTATTCAGCTTGTGTGGCCCATATTTTTTCTTCGCTCAATTCGGTAGACCGATAGCTGGATTATGGCATGCCCTATTATCCTTTCTTGCACATATTCTCTACCGATGAAAGCATCATGGAGATCATGATGTCAGGTGACGCATTGTGGGATAAGCATCATCATCATTCCTCCTTAACATATTCCATTGAGGATAATCTCAGTGGTGTATCTAGTTTTTTCGAACCCTTTACAAATTATGTTTCCATTCATGAGATAGACTCTGAAAAGAACCTCTCGAATATCGAAGAAAAAATTCCTCTCGATATTTCAGTGAAACTAGGAATAGTCGAAAATATATACATCGGAGCATCTTGTTTTTCATCTAAAATCGAGATTTATCGAGCCATTTTTCATGAGCTTAGAGATGTCATTTCCTGGATGTATGAATAAATGTCAGTATCGACCCAAACATAGTGATGCATGAAATTAATACCTATCTTGATGCCAAACCCTTTCGACAGCGCCTCCGTCTAGTCCATACTAAGAAGGTTGTCAGGATAAAATTTGAAATTGAAAAGCTTCTTCAGGCTAGTTTCATATACCTCATTCCTTTAACTGATTGGGTATTGAACGTTTTCCCTGTCATGAAGAAATAGGGCATGATCCTAGTATGTGTCGATTATCGAGATGTAAATTGTACTTGTCCAAAAGACAACTACCCGACCTTGTTTATTAACCATATTGTTAATGATTTCACTAGCTACGAGATTTATTAGTTTATGGATGGATTCTCGGGCTATAATCAAATCAACATTCTCTCGGCGGACCAATCTAAGAATGAATTTATCTATCCCTATGGTACTTTTTCTTATAATAACCTCCCATTTTGTCTAAAGAACGCAGGGGCCACATTTCAACGTGCAATGGATTACACTTTTCATGACATCAAGCATATCATGCAACCCTATTTGGACGATCTACCTGCTCATTCTAATCGTCGGGTTGATCACCCGATGCACTTACTGGCCATTTTTCTTCGTTGTATACATTATAACATTCGACATTACCCGTAAAAATGTGTGTTCTGCGTTGGTTCTAGTCGACCCCTTAGGTTTCAAAACAAGGAATTAGTATTCATCCTCTGAAATTCCAAGAAATCGTTGATTTGTCTACGGCTTCTTCCCTTTTTCAATTACAGAGACTCTAAGGGAAAGCTAACTTTCTGAGGAGGTTCATTCCTAATTATGCTAAGTTGACCAAAGGCTTTACTTGCTTACTAAAGAAAGGGATCCCTTCCATTGGGATGACATTTCACAAAAATCATTTGATGCCTTTAAAGATGTATTGGTTCAGGTATCTCTTTTATATCCCCCTGACTATCAGCGCGAGTATTTTATGTATCTTGTTATCATCATCTCTACTATAGCCATGGTGTTGGTCCAAGAAGACAATATGGGGACTGAACATCCCATTTATTATCTGAGTCAGAACCTCAATGATACCGATATCTGGTATACTCATGTAGAAAAGTTATCGTTGACAGTCATACAAGCCATCCAAAGATTTTTCCATTACATCTTTCCTCGGAAAACTATGATTGTTTTAGATTG